>OU612072.1:8283429-9670697 GCA_914767715.1 Membranipora membranacea | reverse complement strand
TCAATGTTGGTTGCATTTCGGTTTCCAATCTTGCTTTTAAATGGTGAGTTGGACAACTCCACACAGAGAGAATGGATCAACTGAAATCAATGTATATTTTAAATAATGCAAGTCATTGAATGAATTCAGGAGCATAAACTAGTTCTCTTACAGTAAGGTCTGACACGCAAGCATCGATCTTCTTAGGGTCTCAAGCCATTGACTGCGCTGAAAATTGGCTCTGAGTTTGAAACCTCTGCTGTCTGATTTTGCTGGAGATTTAATTTTCTTCAACATATGTTATTGTCCAGATGATCAATAGGGTTATGTCAGGAGTTGCCCCTTATTATAGGGGGTGCTAAACAGATATGACCATGTATTTGTGCTTTTTTATATATGCTATCACTGGAGCAGATCACATTTTTATCAGGGTCTCAATTCATTGCATGCGACGAGACTTTGCTCTGAGTTTCATATATTTGTTGTCTAATTTTGCCAGACATATGATTCTTGTCCACTTAAATTACCCAGATAATCATTATAAAACTCTAAAGTTCACTCCACATTTTTGAATCAGCAAAGCAATGTTTTCTCATCCAAAATGCCCTGACAGGGGTGTCATCCTTACACAAACTTCTCACCTTTCATCAGATAAAACAACTCCAGCGAAAGTACGATGAGTTGGAGAACAAGCTGATCAGTTGCAGATCTCAGTCTAAGACAGAAGTGACAAGTTTTCTGGATGACAATGTTGGCAGCAAACTGGATAAGATCAGCAGAGGAGTGAAGAGGATTGACTCTAGAATCTATTATCACCACCAGGTGAGGTAACCCCTAGTATTTTGTTAATTCACTTTGAATTCAGAGATAGCTAGACTGTATCACTTGTAGAATCAACAAACTCCTAACCTGTTTTGTCTTAGCAAAATGTTAAATGCAGATTTTGCGCTCTCATGATGTCTTGACTTGTTTCAAATGATGTCAAATGTCATGCGGGTTGGACTTTTGAAGCCAATTAAGCCTTGAATATCCCTAACATACTGAAGATGCGCTTTTGATGAAATATAGCCTATGCCCTTGATTCCTGCATCTAAACAATAATATAACCAATGTATTTCACAATTTTCCTTCTCATAAGTATGGTAAATTCCCAGGAATCTTTGACGGTTTGTGCCCAAAGTAGTTTTATATCTATTTGTTTCAGGTGGATATTGTGAGAGGTATAGAGGAGACGGATAAACTGACCACTGAACTGATGAATATAGAAATACCAGAATATAAACCTTCAGAAAATCATGTCAAACTTGTAGTTAGTGGTAAGATAGAGATCAGCTGTGAACATTTACATTCACATGTATACCCTATAGGAGTTAATGTAAGCTAGAGTCAAGTAAAGCTAGTTTTGAGGTGACTTAATGTTGGCTAGCAATAAACTTTTGCTGTGATAGGCATCTTCTTAAAGGTAGCGGACAAGTGAATGTTAGCTAGCCTTTAATTTTCCATCTGTGAATACTTCACTATTTTAATATTTCACTTTCCCTAATTTAGCACATTTATGAGACGATTTTATCGAACGGCCAACTTTGATCGTTTCAGCATGATTATGAGCCATGGTGCAGATAATACTTTTGATTAAGTATTTTCTTTCACTCATTTTGCAGACACAGAGTCAGAAGCTGCTCTTGATATCAAAGCAAGTGATGATCTACTACTGTCGCCGCTGGAACCTACCAGTAAGACCAATAAAACCCCACACCAGACAACACCTCCCCAAGCCATGACTCTGCTGCGAGTATGTGAGGTCAGCGATGGACCAGAGTCAGTTTGTCACCATGGACAGTACACTTATGTAGGGTGTGAGGGATCAGTAGATAGAATCAGTGAGGATGATCAGGTCCAGAAAGGGTTTCTTAAAATTGATCAGTATGGAAGTAGCATCACTGTGGACAATGATAAACTGAGTGTCCTTGTGGGCAAGGATGGCCAGAAGTTCAAAATTCAGTACCATGGTGGAACAAATCAACTCTTTAGGAATTGGACATGCCCTATTCAAGACATCACTGTTAACAAACACAGCATAATTGACAGCAAAATTATCATTCCTGACCCGGAAAACAAACAGCTAGGTTTATATTCCTTTACTGGCAACCTCATCAAAAACATACCATGTGACTTATGTACTGGTGACATCATAGCTATGGCTACAGTAGGGGATAACTCTTTAGTTGTGACTGTTCATAATACTGATACAGTATTTAGAATAAATATAGACAGTGGTGAGGTGATGTGGAGATCTGATCGTGTAGAAGGTCCAACGGGAGTTGTCTGCTATAAGAACAGATATGTACTGGTCACTAATGAAAACTCTAACACAAGGATATGGATACTGGATGTAGACACAGGTATTGGTGTTAATTTGAGGCTTTCTACTATGTTTGGTAATTGAAAAGTATGGAATTAGACTTATTCATTAAAACTTATTCTTAGGACAATTATACGGTCAGTTGCTCCAGTCAACCCAGTTTGTTTTTCTTGGGACTAAATTAACTCGATTGTGGTCCCTTGCTGAGAATTACCCACTCACAATTTGAAAAAAGAATATGCAATGACAACATCATGTAAATATGCGGTGCATGCCTTTTCTTTGTGGTGCAGAGAAATTCTGTGTCTCCCTAAGTTGATCTGCAAACAACTTCATATCATAGAAATTTGTTTGTTTACAGGAGAATACATAGGCGAGCTAACAGGGAAAGAGAAATCAAGAGAAACATCAAAACCAGACATGGACATATATGATGACACTCTAATTGTGGCTGATTATAGCTCGAACATTATAGAGTACTACCGGCTAACCTGATAAGATGAGAGATCGGAAACGCTGTTGTAGGGGACTCGCTTGAAAACATACAGATCATCTTTAGAACACCGCGGCTCCTAAAGTCCAAACTAAAGTTATGATGGAGCTGTAATACTGAGACAAAGAGATGTCTTCTGTACTTTACTGGATATATTTATGATGGCCTCAATGGACATAGTTAATAAATTTACTATTCTGACTAAATTTGTTAATGGGTCATCTAGATAAAGCGAGAGCGGCAAATTTGCCATGTTGCTAAATTAACAGTTGTCTTCTCATGGCCCAAGCCAAAGTTTTGCAACAGTCTTCTAGTGAGTAGGATAACATGTATATAAATTATATTAATTTTCATAACTTTTATCTTTTTTTCATAACATTACAGTTAGGAGTAAATCAACATTTATCCATGCAGCGACGATGTGTCAATGTTTTCTGTGCAAGTTATGACAACTTCCATCCTCCCAAACCTGCAAATATTTTGAGGCTTATCTAAGAGTCAATTTTTTACCCTGTTGTGCTTATGCTGGTTACCGAAACCGTTGCAGAGCTACCCTTATATTCCATGAAAGGAAAACCTACACAGCAACCTCATTTGAAATATTAAACTATGCAGCGATTAGCTCAGGCTAAGCCTAAGGTCAGAGGGTGGTATTGCAATGTCATCAAATGGCAGCAGAGTTTAAACAGAACAGGTATAAAGCATGTAAAGTACACGACTGCGGGATGGTAGCCTTCATTCTGCAAAACTAAACTAAATTGCATGGGTTTGGCTAAATTTATTCTTTCACCAGAAGAAATTTAATCAAACAAAGACCATGTAATATAATACCTACCTTTCAACCACACACTTTTCACATATACTAAGATGATATACTCTCTTCAAATCAGTTGCCAACGAAATCTTATGAAGCTATATCTGCTGAGTATATCATTCCATAACTATGCATCGCAATCAAATAACTTCTCACTGCTCAGCAAATTCAAAGATTTTTCTATTCTTCGAGAGTCTAGAGGACTTGTGATGTTTAATTCAAATCTTATTTCGTGATTATACTTTGAGTTGGAAGGGTGTCATCTAGATCGATTTTGATCCGTTTGCCTGGATGCTATGCTGCTGGTGAGCCCTGGCAGAACGATTGGGGCAATTCCAAATGCAGGTAAATAAGACTCAAGTTGATCGTTGTGGTATATTCGTCATGTATGATAGCCCACACCTCAGACGGCTTCTGCTCATATATCTATGTATAAGTAAGAAACCTTTTCTGATCATTGAATTGCCGAAGAAAAAATCGAAGGAACAGCAGTCAAATAATAGACAGTACATTCATATCTTATTATATATTTTATCTTTCATCCAAAGAATTATTCAGTTGCTAGCTGTCAGTTACACGTGGCCACAGTATAAACAGAGTTAAACGAAAGAGCAAAGAACAAAATAAAACTATGCCATAAACAATTAAAAAATAAGCTGTTAACAGAGAGCTTCTTCAGGTGCAAAGGGGGGGGGGGAGTCCCTTCATAAAGCTAGCCAATCCCTGGTTAAAATTTGATCTCCCTAAGATCGTTTCACAGAAACATCCCTACTGATACTGAAGAGATCAATTAGCCAAGCTAACACTTGGGTTTTTTCCAGCTTGCGTAATTAATACAGCAAAAAATCTGAGATGTTCTAATTTTAACTTCCTTGGTAAAACCAATGCTTCTTATACGGGCTCATAAGGATAATTCAGATCATATTATATACAAAAGCTCCTTGGTCTTATCAAGAGTTTATATTACAAACGTGCCATTGTTATCTATACCTATAATATCTGTAATCATCCATCAGTCATCAGATTTTAACCCTGAGGATTACCAAACATTTATTGTCTTATAGCGACGACAAAAGTCGAGGCTCCAAAAGTCGAGGCTCCAAAAGTCGAGGCTCCAAAAGTCGAGACTCCAAAAGTCGAGGCTCCAAAAGTCGGGGCTCAAAAAGTCGAGGCTCCAAAAGTCGAGGCTCCAAAACTCGAGGCTCCAAAAGTCGGGGCTCCAAAGTCGAGCCTCCAAAAGTCGAGGCTCCAAAAGTCGAGGCTCCAAAAGTCGAGGCTGCAAAAGTCGAGGCTCCAAAAGTCGAGGCTGCAAAAGTCGAGGCTGCAAAAGTCGAGGCTTCAAAATTGTGCCCAAAGAAGGTGAGAGTGAAAATAAAAAAGAAGAAGAACCAAGTGGAACCAACTCTGATGTCACAGGAGCAGATAATCATAATATGAAGTATGTACCATGCAGGCCCGTAGATCTAGGTGGGGCAGGGAGGCACTGCTTCCCCTAGAAGGCTAATACAGCGGCCTAAAACACTATAATTGAACTATCTATGTCAGAATCAGCTCCTCTGAGATCTCCATTTGCTAAATATAAGCCTTAAATTGTTTAGGGAGGAACTAACAGCACCTCTCCTGGTGATGCTTTGGTCTCGCCTCGGACTTTTGCCTCCCCTACCATTATTTCTAAACTACGGCCCTGCGGATGGAATCTTTTTCAAAGCTGCTTACTGTGATGGAACAATATTGCAGAATTGATTTGAGCCTACATACAACACCAATCATGTAAAGACAAAAAACAGCTTAGCAGATAGAATAATACGCAAAGTTTTTTGTTATGCTATCGCTCAGCATGAGAAATGTGTCTTAAAACCTCTGATCAGATGCTTTCCCAAAAAAACATGTCTTGGTACCTTTTCTAGTTTGACTCACTGTTATTTGTAGGTGATAGATATCCCCTCCACTATTGACGTTCCTTCTTTCTCCTGGACTTTCTTCTAAGTCTGGTCTGTGTCGTGACCTTGAAGACATCACAAAGGATTAACCCTGGCTGTCCCTCTCCACCAACCTTCCCCCCCCCCAGCCTGCCCAGGCTAAAGTTGGGTTTTAGCTTGGGTCTTCTTCCGTTAGTTTTCACTCTCACCTCCTTTGGGCACATTTTTGGAGCCATTTTTGCACATGCTGCTAAAATTATGCATTCCATAAATGAAATAACTATGATATATAATTAATGCATAATTAAATATTGATACAATATGATAAGATCATTGTACAAATAATGAGAATACATTATTTTATTTAAATGGCATTTCTCTCATTATTTTTCTTAAATGTCGAACAGCTTTTTCATAAATCGCAACTGTCTGTATGTAGGAAATTTCTCTTTCTGACCTCCCAGTCAGTTCAATAATTTTCATCATCATTGTTTGGAATGAGATTTTTGCCTAGTAATGTCTATATAATTACCATCATGACTCTTTGTTTCTAATGGCTGATTCTCGGCCCATTTTTCTTTGGTCCTAAACCGGCATACTCTTCAACATATTCTTTTGGCTAATCACTTTAGACTCTTTGCACCTGACTGGCTGTCAGTGACTACGTGTCTTATTGCCATAAATCTTCACCTCAAAAATACACTTTGTGTTGAAATATTCTCAGCAGTGACCAATCTGGATCTAAGACAGTCAGAATCCATCAGTTTATGAAGGTTCCTGGCTGGGTTTAAATGTGGCAAAGCTACTAGGAAATGAAGAAAGATTGTTCTAGGATTTCACGCTACCAAGTATGTTTTGATCCTTACGTCAGGAGTATCATTTTGAAAAACATGTTATCCATCCCATACCCTCTGAATACCCATTAGCTCACAACAGCTCAGTTGATGTTGCAAGTCTATTACGTCAAGGAGGAAAAATTAAGTTTAGACTCAATGCTATCATATTTTCATACATCTTCACTTCAAGAATATATTTTGTCGCAAATAATATTCTCAGTAGTTGGACAATAATCACTTCAAAAGCCATCAGGAAATGGCCTATCTAATTGTGAGTCTATTTTAGCACAGCTCAAATGAATGAAATTTTGTAAGGAAGTTGGCAATCTGGGTAGATCCTAAAAACATGCAGTACCATGAATGCACTTTCTTTCACAGTCAGTCTTCTGCTGTGTTGGTAATTTGATGATTATAGAGACGCCAGCAAGATCGAACATGAACACTGTACACCCATACATACAGCACTGGTTATGAGATAAATTGGTGTTGCAACTCAAATTGTCAAATTGGATAGGAGAATGGAAAGGTAGAACTATCGGGGGTGTTGGATCACATGGGGTTATTGAATGGCTAGCTCAACAAGCATGGGAACTCTGCATTTTTCCGAACTCCTGCCCGACTGTATAGGTAGACGTGCACGACATGTGCGACTCTGTAGTCTCAGCATATCATAATATTACAAACCAATGGGAACACTAACTCGACTCTGCAAGCATACATGATAATATTTATCTTTATCGCCATCCCTTCCCACAATATCAACAGGAGTAGTTCTGTTTGTGAAAACAGGTCCTTCCACTTTTTCAAAAATAAGTGCAGCATTTTAGTTCTAGAAGTTATCTCTTCTTGTATATTGACAGTACTACGTAGAAAACTATAAATCTTTGCACTGATTGGCCAGATGCTTTTAGTCAAAGTGAAACTGAAACTTATAGGAATAAATACTAGCAAACAAACAAACAAACACTGCCACAGTAAAAAAACCTGAGGAAAGACAAGAGATTCATTCACCAGTCACAAGCTCTTTGGTCAGTTTCCATGTAAGTATCATATATTGCCTGTTTTTCTACAAAACACAGAATCCCTGCAGCTTGAGATTACAATGAGGGGTAAAACTAATGAACTCACTCTTGGCAGATGATTCTCAAGTCAGTTCATCATCCCCCTTTACTCATTCAGTCATTCAACTCATTACATACATAGCATTGCATAGCATTGCATAGATAGACTTGCCTACCATGTTACAGTAATTAACCTAGTACCAAACCAATTCAATCCAGTGATATCCAACCAATGCTGAGAGTAATCCCTTAAAGTTCATAGTCAATGCTAACACAGAGTGTTGGTATCTTGCTTGTTTTCACTGCTCATTAGCCTAGACTAGTTGGAAGGCAGGCTGGATCTACACTACAACATCAGTACACACACAGTCCCAGCTACCAGTTGGGTCAGTCTTGAATTTCAGTCCTGAGTGATCATAGAATCCAAGCAGTTGATTCCTGAATCACAGCCACGCGCTTTGTGTGTTTGACTGACCACATCCAGATGTGACCATTTTGTTAGCCAGATGCATCAGCAGAATATGACGGCCACATTTGACATGCATCATGTACAAGGAGAATAGATACATAAATCCTAAACATCAAGGATGATCCTCTCCCAATTGGTTTGAGACAGTTGTAAAATACTGCCACTACAGCAACCAATTCACCCTCCAGTTGTTCTGCAAAAAATACACCATTGGCATCAGTCATTTCACAACACTTATTTTAGTGTGGAAGAAAAACAAATCGGCTCAATCACAGACTCTGTCAAATCGGATCTGTTGAAGGCTGGCTGAAAGCCTTTTCCCGGTGTGGTTGGACATATTCTTGCAACCACCATTCTCCCTGCAACCACCAACCGTGCAGTAGCATTAGAGAAGATGTGAGATATTATTATAGCACTGTTACAAAGGGCATGGATTTTACTGGCCTTACACTGTGCGAACCCTCGTCATAAAGCTATTACCAACCAGCTTGGGCGAACTTATATGACTATGCAAACCCATTCTTAAACATTTATTGAACACTATTAGGCAGTGACACTGTTTTTATTTTGTTACAGATTTACATATGATATTTCCTTTCTATTTGTAGCATACAATAAGCAGACATAGCGATGGCAGAAAAAGCTCCATCGATCCTACCGACTGCTGATGAACAGTTTTCAATGGAACCAAAGTTCTTGGAGTGCGGTCTTTGCTTCGAAAACGATGATCTGAAGAGGTTAACCTGTCATCCAGACCATATCTACTGTGTTAAGTGTCTGACAAAAGACTCTGAACTTACTAAGATCGTCAAGTGTCCGCTCTGCAGGTTTGGTAACATATTATTGCTCATACGATTTCAGAATATGGTAATTCATTGTGTCTATGTTTTTATTTTGATAGACTGAAATTTTCTTTTGACAGTATTGTACTATCTCGGACCCCACTTGATGTAATAACCCTACATTGAATGCTTGAGTTACCTAATGAAGCTAGTACTTCTGGTTGCTTTCTTTCCGCCTGGCTCGGCTGGTTTTGGGATTCTGAAAAATAAATATGGGCATCTAGACACTGTTTTGAGCAATCTTTTCAAAAGGTGACCTGTATGGACATATTACCTCGACAACACCATTCATTCAATAGGCTGGCTATAGTCACTTTAAGTTTGGGAGTCATGTAAATCAAAACCTGAAATCTCTCATATCTCCTCATCGCTGCTGTGTTTGGTTGTAGAACTGTGTTCGATGAAGGTATAGATGACATCCCATCTGCAGGTGCGCCACTAGACAAGTTTCTATGCTGTGATGTTTGTATGGGAAAGGATGATAGGAGAAGAATGGCTCAGATTTACTGTGTAATCTGCCAGAAGAAGTTCTGTAAGCCCCACATGGATGTAAGCTTCATGTTTAATCTGCTCTGGAATTTCTTGCAAATATTGAAATTATGGATCTGATGAGCTGTGTCGGATCAGATTTTAGCACCCGACTGATGAAATGGAATTTGATTTATCTGGCAGAAACTTTTTTTTCTCCATGCATATGCATTGCTACTGTCATGTGGCCACGGTTTTTTTCTTTTCAGTTTTGGGTAAACCAAAAAACCAAAATCCGTGGCCGGATGACAAGGCTAGACCCTCACCCCAAAGAGTTGACTCCTTGATCGCACCCAACACAAATATGAGAGTGTGATGGGGAGGGCTTCACAATTATTTTTACAGGGTCACAACTTTGCTCTGGATGATCATAAGAGAATAACAATGGATGAGTATAAGAAGGAGTATAGAAAGGTAGAGATAAGAAACTGTGAGAAGCACACCGACAGAGTCTATTCCTTAGCTTGTAAGAAATGTAATGAAGTTTTCTGTTCAAAATGTATGATGGGACATCAGCTCTGCACCGATAGTAAGTTTTAGGACTTGTCTTGAGAAATTTACTCAAATTATATTCAATCAATTCTTTAGAATTTTAAGGTGTTTTACCTAGGTCCCTAGATCTTAGATGGTTATATCCCCAATTTAGTTTCATGTTTTTATAGCAATGATTGAGAGTGCTGAAGTTTGTCCAATCTGTAGCTCCTTTGACATCATGATTTTCATTAACAGATCTGCCTCATCATCTACTGGATTTACAAATATTGAATGATGACTTTGTAAAGCTTATCAACGATATGAAGCTGTGGATATTCGATAAAGAAGAGTGTCTACTCGGAATAGTCAAACAGTTAACTAGAATCTTATCAGACTGGGAGAATGATACTGAGGAGATGATTACCATATTACATGACGCCAGAGATAACCAGGTGGGACCAAACTCAGCAAAACACAATATCGATAACCAATCACAGCCATGTTGTGTTTCTGGCTGCTGGTTTAAAGGTTTTAGTGTATGGCCATCTCCCTCAATGATTGATTCATTTTGTTTTCCAATATTGCTTTTAAATGGTGAGTTGGACAACTCCACACAGAGAGAATTGATCAACTGAAATCGATGTATATTTTAAATAATGTAAGTCATTGAATGAATTCAGGAGCATAAACTAGTTCTCTTACAGTAAGGTCTGACATGCAAGCATCGATCTTCTTAGGGTTTCAAGTCATTGACTGCGCTGAAAATTGGCTCTGAGTTTGAAACCTCTGCTCCCTGATTTTGCTGGAGATTTAATTTTTTTCCACTTATGTTATTGTTCAGATGATCAATGTCAGGAGTTGTTATAGGGGGTGCTAAACAGATGAGACCATGTATTTGCTCTTTTTTATATATGCTATCACTGGAGCAGATCACATTTTTATCAGGGTCTCAATTCATTGCATGCGACGAGACTTTGCTCTGAGTTTGATATATCTGTTGTCTAATTTTGCCAGACATTTGATTTTTGTCCACTTAAATTACCCAGATAATCATTATAAAACTCTAAAGTTCACTCCACATTTTTGAATCAGCAAAGCAACGTTTTCTCATCCAAAATGCCCTGACAGGGGTGTCATTCTTACACAAACTTCTCACCTTTCATCAGATAAAACAACTCCAGCGAAAGTACGATGAGTTGGAGAACAAGCTGATCAGTTGCAGATCTCAGTCTAAGACAGAAGTGACAAGTTTTCTGGATGACAATGTTGGCATCAAACTGGATAAGATCAGCAGAGGAGTGAAGAGGATTGAGTCTAGAATCTATTATCACCACCAGGTGAGGTAACCCCTTGTATTTTGTTAATTCACTTTGAATTCAGAGATAGCTAGACTGTATCACTTGTAGAATCAACAGACTCCTAACCTGTTTTGTCTTAGCAAAATGTTAAATGCAGATTTTGCGCTCTCATGATGTCTTGACTTGTTTCAAATGATGTCAAATGTCATGCGGGTTGGACTTTTAAAGCCAATTAAGCCTTGAATATCCCAAACATACTGAAGATGCGCTTTTGATGAAATATAGCCTACGCCCTTGAATCCTGCATCTAAACAATAATATAACCAATGTATTTCACAATTTTCCTCCTGATAAGTATGGTAAATTCCCAGGAATCTTTGACTGTTTGTGCCCAAAGTAGTTTTATATCTATTTGTTTCAGGTGGATATAGTGAGAGGTATAGAGGAGACGGATAAACTGACCACTGAACTGATGAATATAGAAATACCAGTATATAAACCTTCAGAAAATCATGTCAAACTTGTAGTTAGGGGTAAGATAGAGATCAGCTGTGAACATTTACATTTACATTCACATGTATACCCTATAGGAGTAAATGTAAGCTAGAGTCAAGTTGGGCTGGTTTTGTTAGCTATCAGTTAGTTAAATTTAAGCAGATGTGAATGTTAGCACGCCTTAAATTTTTCATCCGGGAATGCTTCACTCCTCTAGGGTGTTATACTAAATTTTTGGCATGATTATGTTAGTTGACCAACGTTTATTGTTTGAGCATGATTATTAATTATTACTTGTTTACTTAGTACTTTTTGTCGCATAAATTGCAGACACAGAGTCAGAAGCTGCTCTTGATATCAAAGCAAGTGATGATCTACTACTGTCACCTCTGGAACCAACCGGAAAACCTAACTTAGCCCCTCACCAGCCAATCCCACACCAGCCAACACCTCCCAAAGCCATGACTCTACTGCTAGTATGTGAGGTCAGCAGTTACCCGGAATCAGTGTGTCACTACCGACAGTACACTTATGTAGGGTGTGAGGGATCAGTAGATAGAATCAGTGAAGATGGTCAAGTCCAGAAAGGGTTTCTTAAAGTTGATAAGTATGGAAGTAGCATCACTGTGGACATTGATAAACTGAGTGTCCTTGTGGGCAAGGGTGACCAGAAGTTCAAAATTCAGTACCATGGTGGAACAAATCAACTCTTGAGAAATTGGACATCTTCCATTCAAGTCATTTGCTCCATCAAACACAGGATAATTGACAGCAAAATTATCATTCCTGACCCAAAGAACAAACAACTTGTGGTATATTCCAAAACTGGTGACCTCGTTAAACATATACCATGTGACTTATGTACTGGTGACGTCATAGCTATGGCTACAGTAGGGGATAACTCTTTAGTTGTGACTGTTCATAATACTGATACAGTATTTAGAATAAATATAGACAGTGGTGAGGTGATGTGGAGATCTGATCGTGTAGAATGTCCACAGGGAGTTGTCTGCTATAAGAACAGATATGTACTGGTCACTAATCACTACTCCGACACAAGGATATGGATACTGGATGTAGACACAGGTGATACATTAACACCTAAATATTCATCACACATGAGACTTTTACATAATATGATATGTTTTTACTGGCTATATTCTACTTGAAACCCATCCTGTAGTTTCAATTCGGTTCATCAGCTACATTCAAGTGTAAATTAAATTATGATAAATTACATGAAATTATTATGTTGTGTATGGCATGATTTATTAAATTCAAACAATCACATCCACATTGGTTTTCATCTAGGCCCTCTCATACTATAAAATTTTAACCTAAACAACAGTTGACTTCAATTCACTAAAATTTAAATACATGATTGACAATAAAACTTCTTTGCGAGGTTTGGCACGCAAAATTTCCCTTTGTTTATAACATACTTATACATATGAAAACCTCAATAAAAACATGATAATAATAATAATAAAACTCATGTCACAGTTTAGTTGACATGCATACATTGTACAATGACTTCAGATTGTAGAAGTTTTATTTTTTGTTAACAGGAGAGTATATAGGTGAGCTAACAGGTGAAGAAAGATTCAGAGCAGCATCAATATACGATATGGACATATATGGTGACACTCTCATTGTGGCTGATTACAGGTCGAGCATTATACAGTATTACCAGCTAACCTGATAAAATGAGAGATCGGAAACGCTATTGTAGGGGACTCGCTTGAAAACATACAGATCATCTTGAGAACACCGCAGCTCCTAAAGTCCAAACTAATGTTATGATGAAGCTGTAAAACTGTGACAAAGAGATGTCTTCTGTACTTTACTGGATATATTTATGATGGCCTCAAAGGACACAGTTAATTAATTTACTATTCTGACTAAATTTGTTAATGGGTCATCTAGATAGAGCCAGAGCAGCAAATTTACCATGTTACTAAAATAATAGTTGTCTTCTCATAGCCCAAGCCAAAGTTTCGCAACTGTCTTCTAGTGAGTAGGATAATATGTATATAAGTTATATAAATTGTATAAATTTTCATAACTTTTATCTATTTTTTCATAACATTATAGTTAGGAGGCGATCAATATCAATACATGCAGCGACGATGTGTTAATATTTTCTGTGCTAGTTATGACAACTTCCATCCTCCCAAAACTGCAAAAATTTTGAGGCTAATCTAAGAGATACAAATTTAACCGGCTTCCAATTATTTAGGATAAGTCTTTTGTTGTATTAAATTTTTTACCCTGATGTGATCATGCTGGCTACTGAAACCGTTGCAGAGCTACCCTTATATTCCATGAAAGTAAGACCTACGCAGCAACCTCATCTGTAATATTAAACTTCGCAGTGATTGGCTCAGGCTAAGCCAACCCTAAGGTCCGAGGGCGGTATTGTACTGTCATCAAATGGCAGCATGAGAAAACAAAACAGGCATAAAGCATAGTACACAACTGCGGGAATGGTAGCCTTCATTCTGCAAAACTTAACTAAATTGCATGGGTTTGGCTAAATTTATTCTTTCACCAGAAGAAATTTAATCAAACAAAAGACCATGTAATATAATACCTCTCTTACAACCACACACTTTTCACATATACTAAGATGATATACTCTCTTCAAATCAGTTACCAACGAAATCTTATGATGCTATATCTGCTGAGTATATTTGTGCTGTGTATATCATTCCATAACAACGCATCGCAATCAGCAAATTCACTGCTCACTGCTCAGCAAATCTCACTGCTCAGCAAATTCAAAGATGGTTCTATTCTTCGAGAGTCTAGAGGACTTGTGATGTTTAATTCAAATCTTATTTTGTGATTAT
This sequence comes from Membranipora membranacea, assembly GCA_914767715.1. Lineage (NCBI taxonomy): Eukaryota > Metazoa > Bryozoa > Gymnolaemata > Cheilostomatida > Membraniporidae > Membranipora > Membranipora membranacea. The sequence goes on along the minus strand of OU612072.1, from coordinate 9,656,275 downwards.
ACTTTGAGTTGGAAGGGTATCATCTAGATCGATTTTGATCCGTTTGCCTGGATGCTATGCTGCTGGTGAGCCCTGGCAGAACGATCGGGACAATTCCAAATGCAGGTAAATAAGACACAAGTTGATCATTGTGGTATATTCGTCATGTATGATAGCCCACACCACAGACGGCTTCGGCTCAAATACATATATATAAGTATGTAACCTTTTCTGATCATTGAATTCCCGAAGAATAAATTGAGAGAACAACATTCGAATCATAGACAGTAACTTACATTCATATGTTATTATGCATTTCATTTTTCATCCTAAGAATTATTCAGTTGCTAGCTGCCAGATACACGTGGCCACAGTATAAACAGAGTTAAACGAAATAGCAAAGAACAAAATAAAACTGCCATGAACAATTAAAAAATAAGCCGTTAACAGAGAGCTTCTTCAGTGCAGGGGGGGGGGGGGAGTCCCTTCATAGAGCTAGCCAATTCCTGGTTATAATTTGATCTCTCTTAGATTGGTTCACGGAAACATCCCTACTGATACTGAAGAGATCAATCAGCCAAGCTAACACTTGGGTTTTTCCAGCTTGCGTAATTTATACAGCAACAAATATGAGATGTTGCAATTATAACCTCCTTGATAAAAAGTATTACTTGATATATGATAATTCAGATCATATTTTATACAAAAGCCCAGGAATTTTGTTCTATCCAGCTCAATGGCTGTGCCCATGGCCAAGTGATATACCGACAGGTAACAAAGAACCAACAATAATAGCAAGCAATTCTGTTTTAGTGAAACCTTTGTGTTCCCTGACAATAACAGTGCCATCACTGGCTATAGTCCTTGTACTTTTGCTGGACACTTCAGGTAGTATATGTACAGTGGCGACGTAAAGAAACGTACCAGCACTGAATAACATTGCTATTCCTGTAGCGTTATAGTATTGTAAGGTTTCTTTACTTTGCTACAAAAGACAAGAGTATTACGATAGAGTAACAACTCGATTCACAGTTGTGGATGGGACCAGCAGGAGTAATCAAGTGTATCAATACTCATCAACATATAAAAGAAAATATATTAATAACGCAGTAACCATTGGAATTATTAATTTATTTTTGTTTATATAATGATCACTGCAAATGTAAGTTATCTTCTCATTGAGATTTAATTCAAAGAGTACATAACTCCTTAGTTAGTTGAAATATTTGTGAGAAACTTTGATATCATTGTGTAAAGCAAGGGTGAAGGGGGTGAGCGAGGCACAGTACTACGGTTGGTGAGACTTTTCAGGAAAAAGGAAATATTCATATGTGAATTAATCGGTTTGCTAATAAGACTCTAGACACTAGCCATGTCACACAGCTACCTAGAAGGCTAAACCGACAAACTATATCCATATTGATGAAATTAACTATTTGGGAACACTTGTTGTATATTCGATAAGCGACGGGTTGTAGCTGAACTTACATGATTAAGAACTAGGAATGTTAGAATTGCTCCAATAGGTGCAGCAGCTGAGAAAGCGAATAGATGTTTTCTGATTCTTCCTCGATCAAGCCCGTCATGTAGGAGGAATGATACAAGACCGAACGCGGCGGGAGCCTGTAACATAACACATACCCTTACATTAAATGGAAGTTTAAGATAAGTTTAGAAGGATTAGTCACCATACAGACTAGCCGTTTGACAAGTCATTATCCGTGCAAGACCTTTAGCATTTCCCTCAAGAGTTATTCGATTGCTCCAGGTTACAATGTATAATGCCTGATTGTACAACCTCTACGCCCTTGGCCTAACCTAATCCAATCTAAATCCATGGTTGCATGACAGATAAATTGATCAGCGAAATGAATTATTAAAGCCGAAACCTGCAAGCATTTGACAAGCAAGTTGAGGGATATGCAGAATTAATCAACAGCTAATCAATTCTGAGTTTTGAGACAACTAAGAGTAACATTCAAAATTTTTCGTACAAATAATGAACAGCGCAACTCAACTTTATCTGCCAATCCTCAAACTAGCCAGCTTACAAAATTCATAGTTTCTTTGATGGGATTAGTTTCCTGAGAGAAACTATGAGTTTTATGACCTGGCTATGGCTCTATGATTCACAGACAGAATAGAGATGTGCTGTTCATTATTGGGGGATAAGTCGCAATAACTGCGCCAGGTTGCTCTCTGTTTGCAGGCAGGTCAGAGCACACATGGGGGCCAAATCCCAGAAGTCAATGGACTGCAGTGGATTCCTCTTACACCTTTTTATCTATCATTTTAATCAACACTATATAGTTAACAACAGGAGACAATGAAAAACAGGTGTGACAGCTGGTCACAGAGAGTTAGATTGATTATACGGCAATCTCCTCATCAATCTTATCAGATCCCTCCACAGAACCCTCAAACTAAGCCTATAATTAGACATCCTATAATTGTAGGATCTGTAACCTACTGTTAGGCTCAATTTATACAATATCGCTGGTGTCAAAAATGCATGAGCAAGAAGCTGTAACTTTGAACGCAACACCCAAATAAAGTATAAACGCTTGAGACCTCAGTTGGATACCAGTTTGGTAGCAATTGTGAAAGGTTTGAAACATTAGGATATTATCATTTTGATAATTTACCAATAGGCCTAAAGTATCCAAATCATTTCAAACCTGCAATGATGGTATAATCCCATGTTTATTTTATTCCCTAAGGAGTGTTAGAGGATTTTACTGTTACACCTTGATTTCATAGACCAGTTTAACAAGTTCTTTTGCAGAGTTTCCAGTTTTATAGCATTATCCTATCTTAGCTAACATCTACATTGAGTTATGCTGCCTAGCATCACAACAGAATGCTCATCCGTGCAGCAGCTGGCCATAATGGTCGGTAAATCAGCGCATTGAATAATAAAGCCAAACCGCTTTAAGGCCACTATCTCATTAGCCTTACTTTTAAGAGGCTTACAACCTAAGCTTATAATAGGCGCTTATTGTCAGCCCCCCCTCCTAAAGTGAAACAGTTTGAGAGGAATCAGGTCTTTGATCTAGGTGGAGTTATCATCCTTACCTTATGTAGCATGATGGCTACAAATACTATAATAGTGAGACCTGTCTGTGATACACTTGTGGCTGCTCCGAGTGCTATACCATCAGCTGTAAAATATAATATATGCATAACAATATAACATTAAAATCTAATATTTAATTGTAATACATAAAGTATAACAATGAGAATGTTAATGCAGGCCTACTTGTTTATTCTTGCGGTGACGATTGTAAGAAGATTGGACTATTTTCCAGTATATGGAAATCCCAAAAGTTTGCGGTGGTCAAACATCATGCAGCTTATAGCATGACCCTTTAGAGGCAACGTCATATGGCAGGCCAAAAAAATCTCATTCATTTAAGATGTGGAAGTGATAACTTATCAAATGCTTCCTAAATGACATCCTACTTGGTGAATTTACACAACAGGCAATATTTTCCTATGATCAAAACCGGACATGCCCTCCTTATTTAAGCTGGTACCTTGCTAATAAGTTTCTTTGAACACATAATGCCCTACTAGTTGCTGTGTGCATGACAGCCTAAACCAATATCAATAATCTATCATTTACTGAAGGATGCATGGAAGGGTACTAGGGTAGTCCCCATATTTTACTTTGGCATGAAGCAGTCAAGGCACACCCAACGCAGTTGCTATATAGCCTATACACACGCATGCAAAACAATCAACTGCACACAGTGCTATCACTCGGAGTGGACTACTTGACCCCAAAACTGTCCTGCAGCCGCATGCAAAATAATGAGATTTTAAATCAATGTATAGAATACAATATTTACCTGCAGCGTGTACACAAAGGCCGAGTGTAGCTGTTATTTTATTTCTGGAATGTGTGTGCGATGGTTGCGCTTCTGTGTCTGAAAAGACAAGAGGAATTCATCAGTGATTACCAAATATATATGGCAGTGTACGTTCATGAGTGTTAACTTCCTTAAAATGAAAGCATGTTGTGGCAGCCTACAAATCTCCAATATTAGACCTGTCTGCCACATCTGATGGTAGAATTGCTCATGTTATGAATATGGTATGCCAGGTCTACACCGTATCGTAGCATCGTAGCGGTCTTGATGTCTTGTCTAGTAAAGTACAGACTGGAGGTTAATGATTATGAGTTGGAAGCTTCTAAGGGTAATGAACTCAAAATGGGTTACGTTTCTCTTATGCAATTACTGATAAAAGTGAGGATGTGACATTCGAGATTGCACACAATGACCTTTTAGTGGCTAAAGTCAGGAAATGCTGTCACTTGTCAAATTGTACTGACACATGGTTGCTCTTGCAATCACCTAGACATGACCTGGACTGCATAATCAAACTATCTACTTTAGGAAGTGTTCATCAGCAACAGTGGGTTTGCATTTGCGACTAAAAGCAGCCCAAACCTAAGGATAATCATTGTGCCCTTTCATGCTTTCACCCCCTAGCTGGTGTACAGATTGATATCACTAGGGATCACTTTGTAAGCTGTGTAGGCAATTTAAGAGGACAACCTTAATACTCTAATAACTGTTATTTCACAGCCGTGTGAGGAGGGAAATTACTGGGTGTAATGTGAATTCATGGGCTAAAACAATTTAATAGTGAGTCAAGATTGAGTGATAGGAAAAGCAGCAAGACCCCTGTATGGCATGGATTGGATATTCAGTTTTTGACCCCTTATGTATTCTTTATCAATATCATTACAAAACTTGAGTCGAGAGGAAATGAGTTGTCAGGGGATGAGGTTTAATCACCATACTAGGCTTATATTTGACAAAATACAGCTATTTTTGGGTTACAACGCATGTGCAGTGATTTTTTATCCCCTTTGCACTGAGCAGCCACATCAAACATCACAATATACGGCAATATATGTCCAATCACAAGCAATCGATGAAAATATACACCAAGGACCAATGAGTTAGAGACTAACTCCTTGGTCAAAAGCAAAGATTTCTCAGTACCTACCTCCTCCACCATGAGAGTGACCTCCGCCGACTTGATCCACAACAAGCATGAACACAAAGCCGACGACAAGAGATACTCCTATGGATTTATGTTCGTTCCCGTGTGCGTGCTCCTCGTGTTCAGCGTGCTGATCGTGTGACTCTTCAGCGGTGTGTATATGTGTCTCATCTCCGCCCTCGTGGGCGTGCTCATGGTCATGATGATGTGCGTGTTCTGTCTGTACGGCCCCTTCTACAGGAGGATTAGCTACAGCCGGTACCTGCACATCACGTAACTTACGCCCGAGGTGACCAGCGTCCGGTATGGGTCCTATGGCGGCAGCTGTAATAATAAGCAAGCAAAGAACTTATTACAATGATGATGATGATGACTAAATAGAGGGTAGGCAGAGTGGGCTGAGCTCATCATATAGAAATCTATGCAGACTTGGACGACACCCTACACTTGTATTGCCTTTTTAAGGGGACAATACACTAATTCTTAGAGTACAGGGCAGAGGTGCTCATTAGCCCAGGATAGCAAGTTTGCTTTAACTGCTACCTCATATTTATCTAATGTCAATGTTCTGCGGCAATTTAAGAACCTGTACCAGAATTGATGCAAGAAAACCACTCTGGATAAACATAATCATCTGATCATGTATTGGTTAAGTCATAAAGGAGTTTTCATTAGTGGGACTCCTAGCTTACTGCAGATGTGTATGTCGATTTAGATGTGAGCACACAGAACTACTGTCAACAAGGATACCTTATTAGACAGACATTAATGCCACTATGCACAGAACAGTAACGCCTCAAGGTAGACTCCTAGGTTTAGATTTTGTTTGATCCAACGATATCAGCATATAATCAACCAGTTTCAAATGTCAACCATTTCATTGCGTTGATATGCTGGTATGATCACAGGCCACGAATACATAACAGTCTGGCTACATCATTTATTGTATGGCTGTGACATATAGAGAATAAATATCGGAGGCGGTACACTGTGTTAGTAAAACTATAATGCAGGACTGTGCTTTATATTCCTTCCCAAAATATCAACTATGGTTAAATTTGCATTATTTATACCAATATTATGAGTGACTGTGGAGTACCCAGAATGCATCTGATTTGTGGTCAAGCCGGACACGCTAGGTTATAATTGTACTCTGTTACACATCAATCAAACTTATAAGTCTAAGCATGAAAATATGGTGACTTCAAGAATGATTGATGTGCAGGTTGCCAGAGTGTTATTGGGCTATAATTCTGTTGTTGTCCTCTTTTTGCAGAGCAATTTATAAATAGGTATTATTTCATCCATCACCCTGTTGTGTTGTGTTATGAGTAGGCCATGCTGCACAAACCCCACTCCTTTCTAATATTACATCAAGCTGGAGGTTGTAGCTAGCATAATTGTAACGGTCAAAATTAAAAGAGAATTAATTTGTATTTCTGGCAAAATCTGCAAACACTTTGCGCATGTGCACCCATCAATTCAGGTTGGTTATCTTTGCACCGTAACGACTAAATTAATTCAAACGTGCTTCCCAGTTCTCCAGTTTGGGTGGGTCCACTTTCCAGTTTAAGAACCCAAACACATTTGGATAATCCAAACGCTACGGTGCAGAGAGACTCGTATCACAGGGTTGATCTGCAAGCAGTGTGAGCTGCAAATGAGAAATGATTCAACCCTCAATCCCGGCAGTCGTGTATGCCTGACCAATCTATTAACTTTAGTTGGATAAACTGCCTGATAACCTACCGTGTTCTGTGTGACTATGCCCGCCTCCACCATTTGAGTATATTGCGTTGATTCCTTCTGGAATAATGATAGCTAATGCTGTGCCGACTAGTAATCCAGCACCAAATATAGTGAGCAACTTGAGTTTCTCCTAGAATATAAATTTCGACCTTGCAGTAAATGGCAAGGCATTTTAATATATGATATGCGGCGACCACATGATTCGACTGAACATGATGCTAAACTGATAAGCTGGTAACCAAACACCACCACACAAACACACTTGCAGTTAATTTCCAGATCCTGTGTGATAAAAAACTTGAACTGCTAAGGGATTAAAAATAAAGCCTTCTAGATCATTACTGCGGGAGGGCTGTTATCTTTTCCGAGCTGTGGCCTGGGACACAAATTGTAGAAACAAAAGCCAATATAAATGATCCATCATTTAAAAAGGCTTGTGCACACTGAAACCAGTAGCCAGTATACCAAAGCTCCGATATTGAAAATCACACTTACTTCTGAGAATGAGAAAGCCAGTGGTATACATCCAGCCAGATAACAGCCGACTAACATGGCAAACGATAAGCTGAGCACCACAAACCAGTCATCCATAGCTACTGTGGGTTAGATATGCGCTAAAGAAAATATCCAAAGCTCCTAGAACAGTACTTACATCCGAATACAATCCAGTCAGACTCGGCAAATCTAGAATCAAAGTCACCAAAGACAATTAGGCATACAGTGGGATTCTCCCTGCACAGTCAGCATACAAACTAGCGTAAGGAATCAACTTGAGTCAATTAGTGTCCGCTCTTAAACAAAAGGCCAGTAGTAAATCAGGGTTGCTGAGGGGAGAAATACCCGGTTATGTCAGTCGCACCATGCATGACCTGATCATCAAATTGAGCATTGTCAGGCTTAGGAATGACACTACACTGCGTGATTGTCCCGGTTCCATGATTACTAGCAGCTTGTCTCCGATAAACCTTTGCAAGACAGCTACCACCATGGCATCATGTATGTGCCACCATCATCATGAAGAGAATAGACAACAGAGAAAGGGCAGGCAGGTTAGCCCTCTCAGCCTCTGCAAACTCAATATAGCCTATCCATAGCAATGCATTTATGTTTTGGATCTGCAACCTAAATTGGTCTCGCATTGCTCCATGCTGAGATGAATTTCACTGTTTATTGCCTGATGATGGTAGCCTTCAAGCAACACACACACTATATTTTAAATACAAATGATAGGCCCTGGGCCTGTAAAAGGCCATTTATTATATTTTTTGTTCAGAAATGGTTGGTTGGGGTAAATGGAGACTTCTTACTTTGCATACACTTCGGCTCACCTTACCTGCCACTTTATCTTGTCTCAATCAGATCCCTGTTCAATTAATAAACAGGATCATATCCCCAAAGTATTAGCGATCAGAATCATATGAGATTGAAAACAGGCTGCAAACTTGCTGGATAAGAAATGTGAAGAAAAAAATCAAGTGACAACACAGCCAGCACTACAACTCATGTAAACAGAATACTGGAGTATGATTGGTCCAATGTGAGAAAAATTTGATTTTTAAGGCTATGTTTCCTGAGTTTTAGAGACTATTCAACATGGCTGCTCCCTATGAAGAGCTTCCGGAAAGTGAAGTTTTGGTAAGAATTCTTTACATTAGACACATTTAATACAGTTTCCTTGCTTGAATGAGTTTATTTTGTGCATATCAGGAAGCTTTGTTGCAGGCATACTATTTGGACTTAGGTAAACATGCTCATTCACATTATGAATACTAAAATAGCTTGCTAATAGTGTTCTTGTTTTTGTGCCTTGCATCAATGAACTAAACCTTCATTGAAATCATTGCTTGCATGATGATTGATTTTCAGTTTCCAATCACAAACAAACTCTAAGAGACCAGCATTCAATAGATGTCACATACAGCAACTGAATATGGGAGCTGAAAGATGGAACTGAAAGTCCAGCCATCTCCTCCCCCATTCCTTCCATTCCCCTTCTCCTAGCGTTTTAGTGAAAATAGAGTACGGATGGGAGGGACTGCTTTTCTTGTGCACAGTGTCACTTGTTATGATATACATATGAGGATAGGGCCCTGCATTGTTATAATAATGTAACTGTTCAGATGAGGCCAACTAATTGCAGTGATCAAGTACCCCAGCGCTGGAGTGGAAGCCTCATCTACTGGGTTACTTGTCCACTGGACTTTGCGCAGAACGCCTGCGCCTCAGCTCATCGATTCTTTTCAAACAAATCTGATTGAAAACTGCGTGGATCAACTATGTTTTCCTGTGTCAATCCCGAACTCATATATTTGTAGAAACATGCTGTGGATCTCAGGACTGCATTCTTTACACAGCATGGAGGTTGGTGTGAGAAGTAGGCTAATGCCTGATATGTATAGAGTAGTACGAGTTTAAATTTAGTTAATTTGTAACTATTTTATTTAATCTTCAATTACTGTGATTTTTGGATGCTTGTAAAATTGCTTTATTAAATTTATTGAGATTTCTGTGGGAATGATGCGGTCATAAGATGGGGAATAATAAACGAATCATTCATTATTCTTGCATTGCAGCGGACTGACTTAAACCATATTTCTCATGGTAGTTGATCTCGATCTTAAATGTTGCCAACAGTAGCTGAAGTCTTTCATAATTGTCACATTTTGTTACAGATGCTACTCCAAAAAAATATGACAGTCAGGATTTGGACAGAGCTCGACAGTCGGACACGTGGCTCAGACACTTTCTACTGCACCAAAAATACATCATTCCGAACGCCGTCAAGATGATGGATGCTGTTTTAACTTGGAGGAAAGATTTTGGTGTTAATAGTGAGTAGTTGTCTAAGATTTGGGTCTGTGACCATTAGAGGGTAATAACTAATGTTTCCAGGTGAGAGAGCAACAAAATATGGACTGGACGCACCAAGTCAGGATATGATTTAATGTATACTGGTCTGCTACCGACTCCTTTAAAGTGCAGTTTTGTTTAGATTCACATCAGCTGCTTGTAAGCTGAGTCACATGTTTCAGGTCAAATTCCAGCACTGTTCAATTGATAACAAAATTGTTGTTGACATAACAATCAAAGGTCAACAAGCAGGTTACTATCAATGCATGTGAGGACGACTCTTAAAATGAGTCAAACTTGACACCTCTGTGGCTATTGCAATGATTGTTAGTTGTTAGGAGAGAGGAAAGACTTTCCGATTTCCGATTACTTGAGCTAATATATAATGGTTATTTTCTGATGGAGGGAAGGGGCTAGACTGTACTGAAATCTACTATTCACCCCTAGTATGACATTTAGAGAAAAATGACTACTATTTTGTTCTATCTTTAGATGTAAGAGAAGACATGATTCCATTACACGTCAGAGAAATCGGTGCTGTGTATTTCCACAACAAAAGTCTCAATCAAAATGATATAAGTAAGTAAAACCTCATATCACTAATACTATCAGGTTTAGCATTGTCACGTGGCCGTGTGACAAGGCTATGTCAGGTTGATATGGAGCCTGAGTATGTAATCCAAAACACATTATCATCTCCAGTCATGTGTGATTGGATAACGCTGGCAATGTCAATATTAGTTGTTTGAAGACAATTTCATTCTCTTTGGATATTTCCTTCACAAAGCTAGTGAATTCATAGTTACTGCGCTCAAAGCCAGCCCAGGTTGCTTTCAGAAGTATTCCATTATCAGCCACATACCAATAACAGATTGGCGGCAGATGGGATTTGTTGCCACTTACAGGGACTGGGAAAGCATTTGAGCTCTTTTGAAATCGGTCTGTCTTATAGGATTAACTGATAGTTTGACTCTCCGGTAATCCTTCACTACAATTGCATTGCTTACATACCCTACCACAACTTAACCCATGTGCCACTTCTTACATTGTTCCTTACAGTAACATTTGTGATAAAGTTAAATAAGAAAGGCGATGAGGAGTATATGAAGGCGTCACGTAATATGATAGTATACTTACTCGATCAGTATCAGAGACGTAATCCTCTACGTAAAATAGTCGCTCTACTCGATATGACTGGTGTCGGACTCTCTAATGTGGTATGTGTAATTTATATCCCCAGCCTCGTTTCTACACAGCCTGCATGTCACAAATAATAAAAAATGGGTTAGATTTCTCTAGCCTGAACAGATGATATATTCAAGAGGAGTAAATTGTTCGCCGGAGTAAAAATTTTGCTATTTTATAAATTTATTGCAAGCTTACACTTTCTCACCAAAATGTGTTCTAAGAACTCCGACCTTAGCTAATAAAAATTTGTTGTAACCGGCGTTGAGTCCCGAAGCTAGAGAAACTAAACTGTAGAAAATAGTTACTCCTCCAGGAATAATCTCTACTTAAAGTGAGCCTATTGTGACTTACCGTGACCACAAACCTCCCCGACAATGACATGATTCATTTGATCAGATAACCTCACAAGGAAATCGCTTATGTATATATTGTCAGTCTATGTATTTATACTATACTATACAATACTGGTACTGGGTGTGCGTTACATTGATGGTTATCAGCACATTTGAATATCACAGTCGTTTGCTGGTATTGGTTGCGGTAAAAATGCTGGTTTCTTTCACCATTCAAACATAAAAAATTTGCTCTGGAGATTTGCCTTTGGCAAGCTACTTAAATATGTACCAAAAAAATCCAGTCCATCTAAACTCTTACCAAATATTTGATTTTGATTTAGTGTTATGGTCCATTAGAAAATTAAGAGATGTAGAGTTTGCCTAACTATGATATGTGTCTTACAAGGCTATAAGCTAAATCTAGTTTTATGGAGTTGTCTTCTCTTGGATAATTGACGGACAAAATGTTCTTCAAATATTCTATTGAATAAGAACGACTCAAATTTAAAAATAAATTATGATTTGGTTACAGGATATCGGATTGACGAAATTTCTTATCTCTTGCTTCACTACTTATTTCCCAGGGATGCTTGGTGAGTTCTCTGGTTCCACAATTTATGTTTACATATTTTGTAATGACTGCTTCAAGCCAGGTATCCCATACTGCCATTCTCTGCTCATTTGGTTATGCTGTAGTTTAAGTACATAAACATTGCCTTTGTACTAGTAGTTCCCTTCTGTTATGATGATATAGATTGTCACTCCCACCGACCCAGCAGGCAAGCTAGGAATATCTTAGTCGAATAATGTAATTTGTTTCATTGTTCTACTGACGGCATGTCTTTAGTCTATTGTCGGTTTGCCTTTTAGTGAAGCTAAATTTCATGTTTGAACAGTGATACAATTTCCATGTAAACATGTTGAAGGTTAATCCATTAATGTGTTAATCTTAACATTGCAGACTGATAAATTGTTTCTGCATCATGACCCCTAATATATAGAGCGGTTGAGTCGGAGTAAAAGATATAGGTCTGTCAGACTGTCCCACCTTTTTTATACTTATACAACTTATATTTCTTAATTTTTTGCAGATATGCTGCTAGTATATGATATGCCCTGGATTGTGAACTGTAAGTTAAATTAATTTGTGAAACTACTCAATTTTTTCCTCATGAATGACAATCAAAACTTTGTGGGCATTGTTTGCCTGGTAATCCACATTTTCATGGTTGCTGAGGAGACTGATGCTAACCTATGATCTTTAGGAGCTGCAGTGTTTTCATGTACAATAGTCCCAGATTGTCCATAGACATGCTTTAAAACTAAGCTAAGGAAAACAATACACAACATGTTTACTACACTCCCTTGACAAGGCTTGATATGGCTCATCATGCTTTGATTTCTTTGTGTTTCAGCTGTCTGGTCGTTGGTCAAAGTTATGCTCAGTGAAGAAGAACAGAAACATGTGGTGTTCTGTAAGAAGAACAGCATACAGCAGCACATAGAAAAGAGTCAACTGCTGCCACATATGGGCGGGACAGTGAGTTATCCATTGTGTCAATATGATATGCCCAGAATGCAATATGAGTCCCTGGTTATCATAGGTTATGCTATTATTGATCAGATCTCTTGAAGATTTTTAGGTTATTGCATGACGATTTTTGAGTTTTTTCATTTGCTTTATTCAAAAGAACTAGATAGTATGTACCTTATTGTTCCGTAAATTTGCAAAATCTTGACATTTTCCTTGTATAATTACACTTAGATATGTTTTTTACGTGCTGCAATCTATCGCTTTGAACACATTATTGTTATGAACTCACCCCCACAGCTCGAAATCTAGAATAGCTCCTCTCCCTCCCTGGATTTTTTTGTAGAATTTTAACCAATTGATCCTCATTGGGTTTTTGTCTGAACTTTTCGCAGAAAGTAGGGAGTAATCCTTTGTTATAGATTCCAGAATAGTACTACATACACATGATTGAGCATCACTTCACTTAAGGTCTTAAACGTTGCAGACCGCCAGCATTTCCGCACCACCAACCATAGTATATCATTGTTGAAATCTTCCTCCATAATGATTTGATGGGATAAATCTAGACCGAGTTATGTCATTAGCAGACTTTGCCCTAACCACATATTCATATTGAAATCAAATACATTGAAACACACACTGAAAATTGAAATATCTGTTTGCCATTGCAATTTAGACTAAGTTCCAGAATAATTAAGATAATATAACCCTCTTTCCAGTCAGCAAACTTTGGGGTGATACAGAAACCGACTAGGGCGGTCAATGCTGGATCACAGGCTAATAAGATCCATTGCTGTTTTCGTCATTGATTATGGAGGACTCTTATTTTTCTTTTCAGGATAATTTTATATATCGATACTCGGAGCCAGTGTTTGAGGACGAGGATGATAACGGGGCTTTCCAGGAGACAGAGGATCACCATGATGATAACGGTGAGTTTACAGGCATTGTACATACACTAGAGGGGGAAATACTAGCTATCAAACAGAGTTTAGTTTAGCTAGTTGAGTGACTTAATGTTAGCTAGCATCGAATCCCATTCGCTTAGGTGGGGGTTTGAGGTTGAGTAAAGCCTCAAATTTTGCTCTCTCAAGACTGCACGAAATGGCTTTTTTCGAAAACTTTACTCATCTAGTTAAGCATCGCTGGTTTTGAAATGGTTGAATAGTCAATGGTTTTGCAAGGTTTATTGAATCGGTACTTGTATACATCGCAGTCTTTGTAATCCATTGCCATTTTTGTATGAGTACTTACATTCTCTCAAACGCAGTCTTGACCAATCAGATAGGGCCGGCTTTGACATTTTGTTTTTCTGGGGAAAGCCACTGTGTAGGGAGTGTACCAAATTTTGATATGATATACTCTTACCGACAACTGAAGTATCGCCAGCTCTTCTCATGATAACTAAGTGATAACCAGTCACATCAGTCACTCGTCTCTTGTTGATCATATACATAAATCAGTTGGTTTGAATTGATTCTGTCATACAGTTGAATTAAATAGAGGACATGATTTTCACTAGGCAATCATAGCCTCGCCATATTGTGAGCTAGTGGGTTGTAAACAGTTACTTAGTTTTCCTGGATTCACTCAGGGTGTTTAGTACAACCTGGTGCAGGCTCATTTTTTGAATTGTGTCACCCTTGAACTCAGTAAATTTAGGTACACAACTCCAAAGTATTGCACTAGTTCAGCAGGGAGTCTGGGACCAAATATCTCGGAAAGAGAAATTCCAGGCTATCATACTTGCATACTAAGATAAATGAGAATGTGGCCCAAAAACACTTGCTATTGATAATACCTAGATCAAATATGATTCAATTTTCTCCAAGGGGGCAACTCCAAATAATACCCATCTTTTGCATTCTTAGTATTTTTTACAAATTCTGTTGAGAAACCTGTTGATACTATAACATATATCTACCTTGTGAATAGAGAATCCATCGCTGTTATTTATTTGCTACTCTAACTTCACAGGCTCAGGTGGAGACAACACCGAAGCAAACACTTCAAGTACCAGTAATGGTACTGTGACATCATCACTACCTGACATCGCTCAACAGGTGCCTGCCGCAGCTGACAGGCCTACCACTACAAAGAAACATGTGAGTAGGCAACACACCCTTGTCGTCTTGGATGAGGACGTGAATAAAGTGGTTGATCGGTTTAAGTTGAACCGCTTACATGCATAGATAAAACTTAACGGTGGGCCCAGCATAGCACAACAAACAACAATCTATCACTAGCTTAATATTGAATTTAATCAATAAAATCAATCAAACCAATCAAATCAAAACAGCGTGTACACTCGATCCAATCTAGGTCTACTCCATTGTATGCTACGGGAACAAATCATGTGACTTTTTTTGCAATGTACAATATAGATATTTAGATTTAGCCCTCCTGCATCAAATGTGGTTTATATTTATCAACAGGGAATCCTGCGACGGATTACCAAAAGGGTATGGGAATGATCTTTTCTTTGCTTGCCAATGTTGCTCATCCATTAATATGGAGGGTATGTTATATGTGAAATCAGTTGATTATTGTTGACCAAGTTCAATGTTCCAGATTCATTTGAATGTGTGCTCAAATAACATGAAATAACGACCATCATTTTTTCTACTGTTACTCACGTTTATACAAAATCAATTTTGTTATATTCAGTAACATAGTCTACAAAGTGTATATTACTATTTATCAGGTAAACTGGGCAGCCAAAGACGATGTTAAGGAGTTTACTCCTCCTTCATCACCTAAACCATCGACACTAGATGTCACTTCTACATCGGGGTCAGGGGGTGCAGAGGTCGCGACTTCTAGTCAGGCTGTAGGAAGGACAGACTCTGTAGATAGTGGGAGTGTATCCCCTACTAAACCCACAGCTTACCGAATTACCATCATGTAAGTTGTTCTCCTTGATCATGGCAAACTATATACAATGATTTACGATTACTCATTGTCTTATCCACTCTCAGATGGCGTGCACAGGCAAGTAACCAGATGCATACATGTATTAACTATTTACATCCATGCATTAATTATGTTAGGTTTGAGAAACCTAGTAGGAGGAGCTCTTGCTCAATGAATCTCACCAGTGGTCTGTGTTGAGAAACCTTTGTTCCCCTGTCAGATTGTTATGGGAGATGTATTGGCAACAGAATTTACATTACACCCAATGTCACATATAGCTGTGTCCATACTCAGAAATTACACTGGTGCAAGTTAATTTGAATGGAGTTGTTTGCTCCTTGATGTTGGAAGGACAACTCCAAATTGATGTCGAAGGCCCTGAGATATTTGTGGTTCAAAGGCATTCTCAAACGGCTGTCTAGTTCATAGACAGTTGAGTGATCAATCATCAGATGAATGTCCCTAGATGAACTATTAGGTATTAATGTAAATGTGCAAATACTTTATACGTACACATATTATTATATAGTTATACTGACTATAATATATCCATACAGTTAAAAAAATAATTTGTTAAATTGATTTTATTTACATTGCAGTCCGAAATCAGAGCTCCAGTTCAGCAGACCGGGGATTAATCAGGAAGCCTCGTGTTCTATCAAACTGACCAATGAACAGACGATCACACTGGCATATAAAGTACGCACTACGGATCCTAAAAATTACCGAGTAAAGCAGGGACGGGGCATGTTACAACCCAACCAATCTGAGACAGTGCATATCACGCTTCTAGCAGGTTAGTGTATTCTAATGCTAATAATAGATTGAAAATCACATTGTAGACCATGGTAAACTGCTTTTTGATTGGCTATGGTTCCACAGCAAGTTGACTGTTTCAAATCAATGACATTTTCTCCCTGTAATATTCCACCCCCAAAGACAAAGTGATTAAAAGTTACTTCCCGGGCTTAAATATCCTTCTCAAGACCCTGTTATCTCTTTGTGACTCTGACCCTGTTTTTATGCTTGGTTCGATCAATCTTGTTTGTGGTTTAAATTTCTCTCATATGATTCCATGTAACTACTCCAGTATGGAAACAAGCTCAACTAGAGCTCTGAAAAACCCGATTAAGTCAACTATCATGGATCTGGTTGCTCAGAATTGAATGCTTGAATAGCATATCGATTTTATCTCAAGATCCCAAATGTTGGTGACATGTTACACCTACTAATATTTTGTGTTGCAGGTAAAGAGATAAAAAGGGATAAATTCCTGGTGCTATCTACCAAACTCAACTCAGACGACGTTACAGCTAGTGAATTGTCTGCTCTCTGGAAAAACACATCTAAGGCCCAGGTAAAAGTTTGTTCTTCATTAAAAACTCTTTCTTCAGGAATTCGGTCAGGAGTTGTTGTATGCACCCCTACCTTGAACACTTGCAAATAGTGCTGTCACGATTCGATTTATATAGGGAATACCTAATCATTCATACCTCATAATCGTGATTTAATTAGGTGACATCTGAAGTCGATTCCACAGCCATCAATTTAGGTGTCACTGTTGGCCCGGTTACTATAGTCCGATATAGGTTTTTTACGATTCCTCTTTTCATTCACACAATACCTTATCACACTTCTATTCACTCTCAAACTAATCTCAAAGTTTATAAAAACTCATAGCCATTGCTAATCTTGCTAAAACTTGCTTGTATTTCGGGGATGATATTGTCAGTTTGTATCAATAGGGTGTAATAGAATAGGATCTTTGCCTATTTTGATGGCGCTGCATCATTGGCTTCAGCATTAGGAAGAGACAAGACATAAATACTGTAACTCTGCAGTTAGAGTTGAAGAATATATTAGTTATCCATCATGCCCTCTAAATAGTCAGACATGTGGAATTCTTTTGACATATTGGAAAGATTGGATGCTAAAACTGATATGCATGGTACAGTGTAAAATCTGAAAAAGCCTCAGAAGGATCCGAACAAGCGTCATTCAAAACAGTACAAAATTTCATCAGCCAACAGTGATGAGACATTTGGTGATAGTGTTGGGTATGGGGAGGACGCTGCCTCAGACCCACTTCAGGGGTCAAGGGGCAGGAGCAGCAGCAGTACTGGTATCACTGCCAGGTCTGGTGTTTGTCAATCTAACATGTCGAAAAATCAGTACTGTAAAACGGGTATGCCCTCTCTCGCTGTATTATTCAGTTCAGTTAGGTTATGTAACTCACCAATGGTCCCTAGTTAGTATTAACACAATCCTTAATGTCTGACATTGCATAATTTGTTGGTTTAGATGATCGATGTTTGACACATTATGATTGATAGGGCGATTAGCAAGACACTATCTGGATCGGCCATAAGTTTGTTGTCATTATTCCATTCAGTTTCCAGTCTCGTCTTTTCCCATATTAACTCATATGACGTCATTTGTTGACATTTTCCAGTTGGCCAACCCACTTGGAATTCCCAAGAATGTTCCCAAACAATACACACAGGACATACAACTCTTATACTCTTAACTCTTATTTTTTCAATATTATACTATATGTCCATGTTCTGAATAGCTTTTTGTGGTCAAAGCCTGAGTGTGCCTTTTTTGCATAGGCTACATCTTTGGATGTACTGCAGCTGAGAATGAAATCTCTAATTTAGGGCCTTGTGCTTCTCTTCTTGACCACATCATTAAAACCATATGTCGATACCTAGAATCGAAAACACCGAAATGGAGAAATCGAAAATCGAAATCGGGACAAGGGTTGGTTGAAATCGAAGGTGTAAAATCGAACAATCGAAATCGGTAAAATCGATGCCAATATCAGAATCGAGGCAGCCTCAGCCAAAAACAAAATTGTGACAGCACTACTTGCAAATATACTATTGATGATCACCACAACTTTTTCTGACATTCTGTCTCGTTGTTGTGGAATATAATTTTTGAACCACTACTACAATTCCTACAATTGGAAAGAATTTATTTGTACACTGGATTTTCTGCTTCATCGCCATAATCATCATTATCATCAGCATTATCATGGATTTTTTAGATACATGAACACAAGTTACGCTGTCACGAGGCCGTGCAGTTAGATTTAGATGATACTGATACTCCAGCTAACACTTCTACGCTAAATAATACATCTAGTAGTGTCAGTTATACATCGGTACTTAGTAAGGTGAGTGTTAAATAACTCAGTCCTTGGGAATGGGTGTCAGGCAGGTGGCGGCAAGAGTTTTGTGAGCTCACACTACACTTGTAGTAGAGATTATCTATCGTGAAGGGAATTGTTATGGGAGTCCAAGCAATTTCCAGGATGTAATACTCACTAACCAATTGAAACAAAAGCAAAGTATGAGTAAGGTGTGCTGCTATTAGGAAGGTACAATTGAAGCGCAGAAAGATGTTTGTTTGAATCCTTAGTCCTTCCTCACGTCAAAGTGCTAATATTCACTGACTCATTTTGAACTGGGAGCAATATGGTCCCAGCAGCAGCAGAAGGAAAAAAAACTCTGCTCTCTTTACATGTGTAATAGAAGATTTGAAACCAAACATGTAGTATGGGTCACCATGGGAACTTATGACACAATAGTGCACATGCTATCAAATAAGTAATACTGTGTGAGTTGTGCAAATACTGCAAAAGCATGCACTTGATCTTGAGGAAGACCAACAGTTGATAAGGCTATAAATTCTCTTTTTTTGTGTGTTATTTTTCCATAGAGCTCTTCAGCTGCCAGACAAGTTCCGCAGACGGAAGCCAAACTAGAGAAACTTCAGGCTGATGTCAACCAAATCAAACTTCTACTTAAAATACTTGTATCTCTGCTAGTACTAGTCATAGGCCTGTTACTTGCCAGATAAACCTTGCCAATCCGGTGATTTTGATTGGCTGTCTGACGGGAGGGAGAGAGCCAATGACTGTTGTTCAGTTTTTAATCAGATGGTATGTCCATGAAAGTACCTATTTAGATTAAGTGAATGTGAAACCGAATCACTATCACTATATCTCAATAAATGGTTTCCCTGGCATGGCTAAAGGGTCTCTCTCCTCCCAATCAGATAGGAGCCAACACATTAGTTAGATAACCCCTGCTATCAATTTTAGTTTCAGGACCTCATTCATATCATAATCTATCTAGTTATCATTGCCCAGATAGTAGTGTAAGTGGCCTAGATTTATAATTATACAAAATGCATAATCAATTTTAAAAAATAGTTTAATTCTGTCTATCACTAATGAGACCCCTTGCAGACAAAATGGTAACACAGGACAACATTCAAATACATACAAATTAATATCCCTTGAAAGTTATCCTGTTAAACTTTTTTGTACTAACAGTTAACTATCAATGAAACTAATATGATCAAAAATTGTTTACAATATTCCATATAATATTCCAAGATTGCCAAATTATTATTAGCTGAGTGTAATTATTATACGCTGCAGTTTTGATGAATGACCGATGATTTTCTTGTGCATTTAAGAAGAGCCTTGAAAATATTTTATGCAAGTCCTGCCAGAAGAGATAATTTTACAGAGTGATTATTTCATCTTTTTTATAATGATGACTATATGATCATTATGTTAGATCAAAATAAATTAAATACTCAATCCCTTCTTTGGTTCAAAAAGTTTTATTCTAGTTAAACGATATCCTATACTATGAACCTTGTTAACTGTCAACCAACACTTTGCTCGGTGAAGTGATTATAGAAAAATAAAATATTGCTTTCTATTTTCAACCACTGCCCACTTAAGCTTGGTTACCCAATGCACTCCCTCTTCTATGGGTTACCCCCAACGGTGACCTTGACTTCGGCTTGTTTTGACCATCAAAATTATCCTCTCTCCTTTGCTAGGAAATACCATCAAATTTTGCTGTGGTGTGTATTATTTAGTTAGTTAGAGTGTTCAAACTTATTGCCCTGGTTGCTGGCATTGGCATGTTAGCTGCATGTACAGTGATGTAGTCATAATAAACGGAGCCGCTTAAGACAATGCATGCTCATGTTGCGGTTGTGGTTGTACAAGTGTCTCCAAATCCTCCAGCTCCTCATCCAGTTCCTTGGCTGCACTTAACTGGTGTTATCACATTGTCTGGAGTGAAAAACTGTAACAACGCAAGTTGTAATTTTAAAAATTCCATTGCCCGAGGAGCCTTAACTTAGAAAAGTAATGTATTGAACCTGAAAGAAAAGAACAGGACTTTTCTTTGAAATACCTTGAGAGTCTCTCAGTATTAAAAATTCCCAACTTTTTTGACTCAATTGAGTTGGGCTTTCTCCGGTTCCCACCTCATCTCAACTGCAGATTGACTATCTCAGGCTTGTTGTCACTGCATTTGCTAATCCTGTTAAACTAAATGTATGTATGTATGTTCCTTTAGTGATTCATTTGCATGAATAACAAAACGTTTCAGCCGTGCTGTCTAAAAGATTTGAGCTCTGTCTCAAAATGCACAAATTAAGAAGTGTATAAAACTACAAATTGTAAAATGAGAATAAAAGTATAAAATACAAAAGACTAGAATAATGCACTGTTGAGGGCTTTGGCGGCTATATAATGGTAACAATGCTTACGGCAGTTAGTTCTGTGTCTGAGCGTTTTATAGTGCCAAGAGGGGAAAGTGTGTCTTGTTTAAGAACAGGGCTATAACTGCCGGCCACACATGCTGATGGTCCTCGAAAGTGTATAACCTAGCGGAGTAAGGTATCTGCAGGAAGCAAAGGTTGCTTTTTCGCGCATAGGCTAGCCAAAATTAAGTGCTACCTCCACCCCTCTAAATCTTGAGTCAGACATAGTGGTAGTATTAGGTCGTAGTACAGAGTCAAAGTTCAATCTGAAGATGTCCTGTGGCTCAAAGCCATTTTATCATGCCTAGCAAGCAGAACAGTAGAATTCTCAATATAATAGTACATGCTCCGTAAAACTTCAGGCGCTACTTCAGATTTTCAGCCAATTTATTCTTCATTGTTGTAACTTACGGCTGTCCCTCTTTTTGTGTTGAGTTTCCAATTATCACTACACCGCAATTGCGCCAGTTTCCAGTACCATACAACGTGTGGCGTCATTCGCAGCCACAGATATGAAAGACAAACGCCTCATTACTTGGACATTTTTTCAATTTTTCCTATTGTGGTGTTTTAAGGACAATGATATGATATATATTGATAGGGTAATGATGAGGATTGCTTACATACTTTCATATCCATACACATCAAAGATGTGTTTGGTACAGATCAAACCACTGATTATAATAGGGGCTTCTTAGTCATTATGAAAGTTTTGAGGTCTGAGAAGTAATACTGTTGTCAATAAGAGGCTTGAACAAATCAAACATCTTGATCTCAGCTAATACCGTCAGGGAGTTTTTCCTGCAGAAAGCCTGCTGCGTGTGCAGACATTCCCTTATATAAATACTTCGGTAGATCCTCCATAGATGGTATCGAAACACTAGAGCATGCCTAGCCAATGTGTTGGCTCCAATTGGTGGGTTGGGCGAAGAAGAGCCAATACCAGGTCAGGTATCAGGAAACTTGGCCTTCGACCTTGGCAATTGATAGAGTGCCTGCTTAGAGAACATCTGGTCATCTTTTGCAATATCTTACATTTATTATAGGTTAGGCAATGGCAAGGTCAACGTTTCATTCCTGAAAGTCCATATGACCTGGCATTGGCTTTTCTCCCCACCAATCACTCAACGCCAATCCATTGGCTAGAGCATGCCCTTCATATGGCCATGCTTCTAGAGAACGCCCACATGTTTGATAAGATAATGGCAGAGTAATCGCTTGATAGATTATTGTATACAGGGCGGAGCCGTGCTCAGGGTGCCATGTCAAATATTCAGGCCTTTGCATGCAATAATATTGAATTGAAAAATCGAGGCGTTCAGTCTGTTTCTTGGTGTTGTCCTGATTACAAAACATTTAAAACGAAAACAAAAGAAATTATAGGTTTTCCAAATTCATTTATGAAATATTTAAGTACATGATTTTCTATTTTATTATTCATGCATGAGAAAATGAGCCGTTTCCCGCTTTTTTTAAACAAAGAAATTAAGAATGATCAAGTCTTCGGAAATATAAAAAAACTTATCATAATAGGGTAAAACTTCCATAATCAATAATTTCCCATTTTTTATCCAGGATCCTAATTCTTCTAGAAAAAAAAATTGCGTATTCAATTATCACCTGGCCGTGGACTGCAAAACAATGATAAATATGAGAAAACACTATGTCGTTATGTCATCATATTCAGCTCCTCGCAGAAGCTGTGCAAAGTGTTTTGTCACGATTTATATGCCAACCAACAAATAAGACTAGGTCGTAAGTTCACCACAGCTGGATAATTCATACATTGAGTGGTGCGTGGTTGTATCGGATAGAGAAGTTTGGCAACGAATCATTTTATTTATTGTACCAAATGGTGACTGGTTAGGTCACTTCTCGATCTAATAAGTGTGTCAGGCATACATACTAGTTGATCCATCAGGTTTATGTCCTCTTGAAAAGTCAGTACTTGAATATAATATATAATACATCTCCCACGTAAGTCAGTATTGTAGTGAAGATGAATTGATAGCCGATAAACTTTGTAAATAAAACTCTGGCTACATTTTTCTGATTAAATGTGCAGAGAGTAAAATAACGAGAGAGTCCTGCTTTGACTTGCTTCTCTAAGGTAATAATGACAATATGACTAAGGTAATGATAATATGGATTCTGCAGCAATCTGAGTGAGGTCACAACAAATTTGGCCTCATGGTTTTGCTGGCGACCTGACCTGATGTCACAAATTTAAACAATTTGTCAAATTTTTAATTGATACTGATAAGACATAAGACAATTTACATTGCTGCAAAACCACACAGGAGATAATAATTCGATAATTCATGAATAGGCTAATTAAATTTGCAGTTCAAGAAAACATCCCAATACAGTGGTGCGTGGTGCGTGGTGAGTGGTGAGTGGTGCATGAAGTGATGACGCCTTAGAGTCCCTTTGTCCTAAGTGATACTCAATTTCACACAGGAGGATGTTAGGACTGTGTTGTCGCAGCATGTTCCTAAGACCCTTGTGGTTGTGCAAGCATCTGCTGATCCTCCGACTTTGCGAGTAACGACGCGCTTACTTCTTTTGCTCTGTGTTATCACATGGTTTGTTGTAGATAGCTGAAACAAGGCAAAGCGCAAACTTGAGAAAAACGGAGCAAGTAGAACCTATACTTAACTAGATTTGTACTGGGAATGCAAATATTCTTGACCAGAGAAATCACACACTTAACATTATGAAAGTTATTTGGATCTATTAAACCCTAACGTTCCATATGAGTTTCACTTAAGTTATATGACCTGCTTTATTCACGATGTTTTGATGCTTCGAATGGGGTGAGGGGGGGTGGGCATCAAATGAGTTTTCTGCTCCCGATTGAAATGGATGCTAATGATTCCAATGATGAAGAAACTTCAAAAGATTTGAATCCAGGCCTCCCTTTTCTCAGTCTTGGAAGCTATCTACTCATCCATGCTGATGCAATGAACCCAATATGCTTCTCCAAAGCCAATGAGTGACCATTATCCGAAAGTTGAACCAATGCTGTTTCCATAATTTGATAACTCCTAGAATGGAAGTGAAGTCGAAGCCTTGATACCTAGTATTTGTCTGGGCTGAAATAAGTCCCTATAACATATGCAGCCTTGTTCCGCAAATCATGTTGAAAATGTGTGTATGTTTGCAAAGCTTGAGATTTTTAAGGACAATTTATCTCATCAGCAAGAAAATATCTTACTTGGGTGGAAGGCGGAGCTGAAGTCAGCATAGTAGTAGCAACTCTTATTAATTCTTCTGCTGATAGCGCTTTCCTGTACTCGGGTTTTACCATGTGAAGGGAACCGCTCCTACCCCATTTCTTTCTCTTTAATCGCTCCGCAGATAACTTAACTGGAACTTCTGTTCTGTGACCCTGTATTAAATAATACTCTTTAGATTAAAACATCATGATGTATTCAATGTGTCGTTGGATCTGAAGAATTGTAACTAGGCTCAATATCTATTGAATTAACCCTTCCTATTCATGTCGTAAAATTGTAAATCTTACTATCTATCTTAGCCAATGTGTTGGATCTGGTTGGGGGTGAGGAGATGAAGAGCCGATGCCAGGTCATAATGTACTTTCAGCAAAGTACCTTCAACCTTGACATTACCTAACTTTTTGGGCCGGCTTTGATAGGTTAAATGATCTGTGATCTAACAGCACTTGTCCTGGATTAAGATTGGTGACTTGTGGTTTCGAAACCACATCTTGACATATTATTTTCATCTTATACAATATCCTATTTAACGGTCAAGGCCCAACATACTTTCCTGAAAATACCATATGACCTGGCATAGGCTCTTCTTCTCCCCACCCTCAAGTCAAAGCCCAGACATTGGCTAACATGTCTGCCCTAAAAGTTTTCCATTGTCTGCCCTAAAAGTTTTCCATTGTCTGCCTACAAAATTGCAACAAATCTCCATTTCGATGGTGATGCGGAAGTCCTTTCACCGCATTAGTAGTCCGAGGTCATTTGATCAACCTTGGAGGTCACTTAGTAGGAGTGTGGTCATAATAAAAGACTTAAAGTCACTGAACCTGTGAGTGATCTCATACATGTAGTGAAACAGTTTAATTCACCTTCTTTCTTTTAATAATTGACAGTTGTTCAAAATGATATAGTCCATCAACCAAGAGTTGTTTGATTGAATCTGGTCTTACCGTAGCTTTAGGTATATTCGTTTCACAACCCTCCAAGGATCGAAGTTCAATATGAAGGTGGTCTGTGTCTATAATCCAAGTTATCATGGCTAGCCAGCTGAAGAGTAGAATAGATAATACCAATGTAGATGTTTTGTAAAACTGCAGGCGACGTTTCAGGCTCTCCACCTCACTATTAGCTGCAGCTGAGCTGTTTTTCATTGTTTAGCCATTGCACTACACCCTCTCTTTGCCTGTAGTTTTTGATGATTCATATCTCCTGTCACTGACAATTTCCAATTATTTTCACATAATATGTGAAAATAATTGGAAAGTTATCATGGCTAGCCAGCTGAAGAGTAGAATAGATAATACCAATGTAGATGTTTTGTAAAACTGCAGGCGACGTTTCAGGCTCTCCACCTCACTATTAGCTGCAGCTGAGCTGTTCTTCATTGTTTAGCCATTGAACTGCACCCTATCTTTGCCTGTAGTTTTTAATGATTCATATCTCCTGTCACTGACAATTTCCAATAATTTTCAAATATTTCATAATTATGTCCATTCTAGTTGCTATATGAATCCCTTCTCTCGACTCACACTTATGTACACATAGGAAACACTTTTGAAGTCATTCATCAAATTTAAAATGTTAGAACTTCTATTCTATGGCTTATAGTTTGAATGTTGGAATCAAGATCAACTCTTACTGATCAATGAAATATTTCTTATCAAAACTTCAAATGCAGTTGCGTCAACTTAGACACTCAGAGAATTAAAACCAGGCCCAATTATTTGAGCATTTTTCAAATTACCAATCTGATCTTGTTAATTTTATAGTTCTATTTCTATTCCAGACTTCTGCCACAGCTGGGCTTTGCCCAGCATAGCCACCAGTCAAAAATTTAAATAGAGAGTTGTGGCATCAAAACATCTAGCCAGTAGCTTTGAATGGTGTTATATGAGCTCTCAAAATGTAAGGAGTATCTTCTTCCCCTGCCATCCACCATTAGTGATGACATATGTTGAGGTTGACCAATCAGGTGCCTAGCTGAGATCCAACACTATTACAAATGTTGGATCTCAGCTAGATTTTAAAGGCACCTGATAGTAACTTTCTGGTTTTTCCTTTCAGATTGAAAGTAATAATTTGTTAAAAACCCACCTTAGACCATAATGGAACACTAGAGCCTGTCCGACACAGCATTGTTGATGGAGGATGTCCACACCAGAGGGCAAGGCTAAATATTCGCTTGTTTATTGCATATATTTGGGTGAGTTGTGCTCAGGGGGCCACAACAGGCAGATCTTCACCGAACTTAGTTGATACAGCTGCACTGGCTCAGGGACATCAACCAGTCTTGTGCATGCAGTAATATGAAATCGAAAAATTGTATTATTGAGTCTCAGTTTCTTGGTGTCGTCATGATCACATAAAATAAAAAACAGAACCACGAGAAAGTATTGAAATGCTAATATTATATTTGGAACCGCCAAGTACATGGTTCTTTTGGTTATTTTATTTTTATATTTTTAAAACTTTATTAGCATAATTTTCACTTGATGAGATTATTTTACAAAATCAGCCTTCCAAGAATAAACCAAAATTAAAAGGTTATAATTTCAAATATCCCGTCAAAAATGCGCCACCCTTTAAAGGAGCCTATTAATTTTTCCTTTACAAAGAGCCTTATGCATGTTAGTGATTAGAATGATTCAAGAAGTGTTGTGTGACTTTTTTCGACCATACAAATTCATATTATTGACCAAGTATAATACTTGAGGTATCGGAAGAGGTCATCGAAATAGAAAGTCAAAGGAAAACTAGGCATGTGGAACGATTAAATGCTGCAGTGAACATAGGGTTCATCAAACAATAATTCTATTTGTGTAATCATTTCACTTTGCTCTAATGGTCAAACTCTGGTTATAAAACTTTTTCAGTTTTTTTCATGAAAAAGTAATTGTTTAAGATGGAAATAGATTGTATGATCTGTTTCCACTTGGCTGTGCAAATCAATGATAAGCGTGAGTAAGCACATTCTCAATGTCTTCACTCCACCACATTCCGCACATCAATGTATCTCCGCTATATCTCCGCTGTATCTCCGCTATATCTCCGCTATATCTCCGCTATATCTCCGCTATATCTCCGCTATATCTCCGCTATATCTCCGCTATATCTCCGCTATATCTCCGCTATATCTCCGCTGTATCTCCGCTATATCTCCGCTATATCTCCGCTATATCTCCGCTATATCTCCGCTGTATCTCCGCTATATCTTCGCTATATCTCCGCTGTATCTCCGCTATATCTCCGCTATATCTCCGCTATATCTCCGCTATATCTCCGCTATATCTCCGCTATATCTCCGCTATATCTCCTCTATATCTCCGCTATATCTCCGCTATATCTCCGCTACATCTCCGCTACATCTCCGCTACATCTCCGCTACATCTCCGCTACATCTCCGCTACATCTCCGCTACATCTCCGCTACATCTCCGCTACATCTCCGCTACATCTCCGCTACATCTCCGCTACATCTCCGCTACATCTCCGCTACATCTCCGCTACATCTCCGCTATATCTCCGCTGTATCTCCGCTATATCTCCGCTATATCTCCGCTATATGTGGTCTTGTCATGGTTTATTACGCCTCAAACAAACAAAAAGTCAACGGTGTAGTCTATTACAGCTGGATAACTCATACAAGGAGTGATGAAGTCTTTTAGTCCTCTCCTCCTAAGTGATATTTAGTTACACACAGGAGACTGTTAGACTTGTTTGTCGCAGCATATTCCTATGACCCTTGTGGTTTGGCAAGCACCCCCTGAACCTCCAACTGAGCTTCCTTCTTGGCGCTTACCCCTTTTGCTCCGTGTTGTCACCTGGTTTGTTGTAGTTAACTGAAAGAAGGCAGACTTACCAATATAAAATTCATTTTGATCAGGAAACTCTAAACTCAAAGACCTGCTTTATTCACTATGTTTCGATACTTTGAATGGGGAGTAATCTGCTCCGGATTCAAGTGGATGGATGAAGAAACTTCAAAAAATATTTTAACCCATTCCTGATGCCTAATGACTGTCTGGGCTGAGTCTTATATGTGTATCCTGCAAATCACGTATAAAAGTGTTTGTATGTTTGAGTTGCTTGAGATTCTCCAAGGACAATTTATCTCATCAGCAGAAACATAACTTACCTGGGAGGAAGGCGGAGCTGAAGTCAGCAAGGATGTAGTACTAGCACTTCCAATTGATTCTTCTGCTGATAGCCCTTTCCTGTACTTGGGTTTTGTCATGTGAAGCGAACCCCTCCTTCCCCATTTTCCTCTCTTTATTTGCTCTTGAGATAACTTAACTGGAACTTCTGTTCTGTGAACCTGTGCCAAAATTCTTATCTTTTGAGACAAAAACATCATGATGTATTCAATGCGCCACTGGATCTGGAAAATGAGAACTAGGCTCATTATTTTGAATGTTTTTCTGTCTTTCAATCACATTATAAATCTTACTATATATAGTTCCCGTTCCACACCATGAAGACCATCAACCAGGAAACGTTTTAATCAATCCAGTCTCACCTTAGCTTTACGTGTACTTGTTTCACAACCGACCAAGGATCGAAGTTCAAGATGAATTGAATAATAAGATTTAAGTAGTAGGGTGTTAAATACTATATCGTGAGTAGGATGATGAAAGCATGGTATCATAAATTGCGTGAATAAAATGAAACAAGAGAAGAAGAAACAGAGAGTGGCAAACATTCATGATGGCCACCAGTTGTTCACCGTTTTCATTATCTGAAAAATTTGGTTGAAGTTCAGGAGGATAGTTTCTTCCCATAAACTATAATTGTAGCCGCTGCTTTTTTGTGTACATGCTTCGACCAGCAGGTTCTGCGCTTCCTAAACCGCAATAATCTAGCGATTCACTTCCTTATCGTGGTAAGCATTTTTGTGACATGTGAGGAATGTGACAAAGATATCCTTATTAACAATTTCCTCATCCACTTAAGCTCCATATGTGGTGGAAAATAATTTTTATTAATTTCACGATCATGTCAATTATGTGGCATACACATCCTTGTAAATAGTCTCCTATCCTATAGATTCAAAATAGATAAATTCAAGGAAACCGATCATAAATCTGTCACCAGTGACGGCAGACGTAGGATTTGTACCATTGTGTTGAAATATATTTGTATTTTTTCAATATCTTAGCATGACCGGGCAAAATTCTAACTTTTGTTTCGATTAGTCAAGTCCATTTAAACTACTTCTACTTCTTAAAAAGATTATCTTGCCCCATTTTTAAGACATACCCAACTAATGCTACATGATTAAGTTTATTCTAAATTCAATGCATAACATTCTATTTTTGTTTGTCATAAAATAAAAAGTTATAGAGTTTCAAAATATTGACAAAAAAACGAATATGTTACTTGGTAGGGCTTTGGCCCTTTGCA
Organism: Membranipora membranacea; assembly: GCA_914767715.1. Lineage (NCBI taxonomy): Eukaryota > Metazoa > Bryozoa > Gymnolaemata > Cheilostomatida > Membraniporidae > Membranipora > Membranipora membranacea. The sequence goes on along the minus strand of OU612072.1, from coordinate 9,626,499 downwards.
CCTGGGAATGGTGAGATGGCCAGATGGCCCAATCGGTATTCGTGCTTGCTATTAAATGCCAGGCGATTGGTGCAGCAGGAGTTGTGGGTTCGAGTCCCACTGAGGGAGCTTTCAAGGTTGATTGTTTCAGCCCCCGGCATCCTCCGGTGTATACATCTCCGAGCATATCCCTTGGAGGACAATATCAGCTTCCGTTTGTCTGTAGTCATACATTTTGCTAGAGTTGATGTGGCAATAAAATTGCTCTACATTTCTTACTAACCAGTAGAGGTGGATGAGATAACTGCAGCTTTCAAACATAAAATCACAGAGTAAGGATAAGCAGAGGGGACACTTCAATGATCGTTATAGTGCCTGCGGTTTTTATCCACTGGGGGAAATTCATCAATCTGGCCACCTGCCAATTTCAGAATATATATAAGTTACAGTGGAGTTTTGTCATGCAGACATAGCCACCTTTGATAGGTCATAATTCATTCTGTATTTATCCTAAAGACTAATTTCTAACTTTTCTGAAATGTCCAATCTTCGAGCTATACACCATATTGTTGTCATTTTTTGCTAGGATACATAGGCTATGAGTAATCCAGGTTTTTAAAATGAGTTTTATCATATAAATTTACATAGGGCTTAGGTCAATGCACGGACATTTCCTAATTTTGATGACCAGCCGTCTATCAATTGTCACATGTAAATCTATATGACAAAACTCATTTCAAAAACCTGGATTACTCTTAGCCTATGAATCCTAGCAAAAAATGACAACAATATGGTGTATAGCTTGAAGCTTGGACATTCCAGCAAAGTTGGAAATCAGTCTTTAGGATAAATACAGAATGCATTATGGCCCATCAAAGGTAGGGATGTCTGCAAGAAAAATGCCATTATAACATATAGAGATAATGAGTTTTTGGCATCCAGCTGTGCACAATTTTCCCCCAGTGAATCAAAAACCCCAGGCACTATAACTATCATTGAACTGTCCCCTCTGTATATCCTTACTCTGTGAAAAAATAAACCAACTCCAACCCCCAGATCGTTAATGGATCCCAGCTGGATAACTTGAAGAGGGAGTAGTGTTTTGTATCGACTGTGCGTACAGTGACATAGTCTTATGATGTGTTTGACACAATTGATTAATTATTTATTTATTTATAGAGATTGGCTTGAAAGTATAATAACAGTAAATAACAGATAGGCAACTCTGAGATAGCAAAAAAACTCAAGATTAAATAGGCTACATGTGGTAAAAGTATGAGAGTGTAATTTGACATGGTTGATCAAAATTTGTTACGTCATGCAGAGCAAAACTAAATACTGTGGTTATTAAAATATATGGGAAGAACGAGGAACAAAAGAAAATAATAATCAGAAGATGTTGATACCATGAGGTTGTATTTTATTTGACTATTTTGACTATTTGACTATTTGTCTATTCGCACGAGCATCTCACAACTCCGCCGTCACAGCATGTTCCAATCACCTCTGTGGTTGTGCAGGCACTCGCCGAGCCTCCAGCTAAGGTTCTGGTTTTGATCGAATCTCGTGTGCTCCGCTTTACGAAGTTCTTTGTGTAGGTTAGGCCTAACTGAAATAAAATAAATAAAAAATTTTAAAATCGTGTCTTGTTGAGCCCAAACTCAACACAGAGATTGAAAGATCTAATAATATGTACCATGTGTAAACTGCAAATTCTAAGAGGAGGCAACCATATGGCAAGGGTAACCCACTCCATTACACCACCAGTTACAGTGTCTCAGGCTACTTGTCTCCTGGCTGTAATCATCCTGCTGTTCTATAAAACTGATGTACAAGGTCTAACCCGTATCTGAGGAAATGTTTACCCTGAAACAAAAATTTGGTCTGCACGTTTTCTCCAAAATCGAACTAGATCCGAAATGCACTGAGGGCTAGAGTGAAGGAATGAGATGCTGATCAACACACAGGGGTGGCATCATGCTGCTGAGGCCAGCCATGATGTTTTTATGATGTTGAACTAGAGAAGGCTTCAAAACTGGGCTTTGTTTTTGGTATAAGACCTGTGTGTTGTGCAGTCGTACGCTCACTACATTACGTAGCTAACACTGCGATGAAATCATTAGTCATAATAATCACTCTTTAGGAAAATATACTGTTGCGATTTCCTTCCTGATACATGTAGTCTCAACATCGTACCCTTTATGAAAAACTAACTGACAATAAGTGGAAATTGTTTCACCGTTCCTTCGACTAGAGTTTAGTTCGGGTTCAGGCAATGCAACCAAACATACTTTTGCATCTCTATTTGTAACAACCCCCAACCATGGTTCTACTCCTAAAGGCAGCCTCACCTTAGTGTCATGTGTTTTCGTATCCCGATCTTCGGAGACTCGAACTTCTCTATGAATATCTTCTGTGTTGTTGAGCCAAATTGTCAAGCTGAAATAGCTGAGCAGAAAAATTGTTAATACAAGCGTAACTGCTCTATAAAACTGCAGACACTGCCTGAGATTTTCCATCTCACTGTTGGCAGCTGCTAATTTATCCACCTTTGCTGCAATTTCAATCTTCATCTTCAACTTGAGATTCAAATGGCACTTCACCTGCAACTGGCAGTCTGCCTCTTCGTTCACTGTTTAGTCGCCGACTGTGAAATATTCTTCGATTTTTAAAAACTCATTCACTCCACTCTTTAAAATCCATTCATAAATATTAAAGTGATGAATATTGCATACCAGAGTTGATATTTGCGCACTGTGTGATGTCAGAAATTTTTGTCAATAGAACCGGATAAGGAAAAGGAAAACGGACAATCGATTCGATAATATAATTAATATATCCTTATCGCTATCTGCTCTGAATAATATGTTTTCAACGTAATACTCTCGTATTAATTTTGTAGGACAAGGCTGAAACCAGGGGTGTAAACATATTCATAGGGCCAGGAATCTACCCTCTTTTTAAAATCTATTCATAAATACTAAAGTGATAGATACTGCATGCCAGAGTTTATAGTTTTATGAGCTGACCCCAAATTAATGCCACTGTGTGACGTCATCAATCGGGACATTTCTGTCTATAGAATCAGATAAGGAAAAGGAAAAGGAAAACGGACAATGAATTCTTATTATGATTAATATATTTATTATGTCAATTATTTGTTAATCAGTTTTGACTTTTATGTGGCATTTTATCCTTGTTGTTAATTTCCTGATCGATATCTGTTGGCAAAGAGAATTGTAAGGTATAGTTGCTCACCGACTTATGTAGTATGGGCAGCAAAACAGTGGGTGCCTGAGGGGTTAGGCTGCAATGTCTGCGTCATTTTGCTCTCAGTTTGGAGGCAGGTTGTAGCACACCTGCTCTGAATTATGTGTTTCCAATGTCATATTATTTTATTAACTTCGTAGGACAAAGCTGAAACTCAAACATACACATGCCAATGCACTTTCATAATAAAGCAGCTAGAACTTCTGTAGTGTGTAAGACTTGACTGATGAATATACTCAAAGCTCTTCAGAGTAAAAATGCACAAACGTTTTAGATCATGTTTGATGGAGTTTTAATGGATGTGGATGACACTTAGTTCATTGCACTGTACTAGTCCAACATATTTCATACGGAACAATTAGTTGCCTGGCTACAGAATTTATGATAGATGGATGGTCTACAAAGTGAGATTTATCCCTGATTGGCAACCAACTATTGCTCATTCTGAAGAAATCTCAGAAACAGGTTAACAAAAATGCAACAAAATAACTAGGGCTGGAACGGGTTTTGAACCCTGTGCTGGCCTGCAGGTATTGCCTCCCCAGGTCGGACTGTGACGACATGGTTTGGGTTTGTTATTACCCGCTAATCTGGTCTAGTCAGTGACATCATTGTGCGATCAATTACAAGTACATTATGTTACTTGTTGGTCAAAACAAATCCCCTAAGTTCAAATGCTGAGCAGTGCATGCTAAATCTAGTCTCTATGCCACCCAAGTTTATACGCTTGCTGAGGAAACGCCAACGTAGCCAAGGATTATCGACCAGTGGCCCTTATGTCTATCGTGGCTAAAACATTTGAGAGGGTCACCAAACCTATTATATCTGGCTGTATGACAGACGAGTCCCAGTTCGCCTACAGAGAGCGCAGGTCTACAGAGGATGCACTAGCGATGTTACTTGATATAGTTACTAAACTTCTTGACTCCAACTCTAAAAACTATGTACGCTGCTTGTTTGTTGATTTTACGTGTGCTTTTAACACCATTAGCCCCAATACGCTGATAGACCAACTCGTAATATATATATGGAAAATAGCAGTGGGCTCCAGACGCACCCCTGTGGACTGCCAGTGGATGTTTTTTTGACAGCATAGAATTGACCTTTAACTTCCACTTTTTGTCTCCTATCTATCAGGAAGTTGTATATAAGGTTGATGATGTTGCCGTGTAGGGGGGAATTTGCGAGTTGGTCTATCAGCGTATTGGGGCTAATGGTGTTAAAAGCACACGTAAAATCAACAAACAAGCAGCGTACATAGGTGGTAAAGGCATATTCTGGACATATTATGTCCAGAATATGCATTTACCACCATATGGTAACTACCACCTGATCAAATATGCAGATGACACTATCCTATTAGAGCTCTGCACACCTAAGACACCATCAACACTGGACTCAGCTGCGGAATTCCTTACTAACTGGTTTTGTGCCAATGACCTCATATTAAATGCCACAAAAACAAAGGAAATGATTATTAGTAACAAACGTGATAATCCAAGCTGTGATAACATCATCATTAAGGGTACTGAGGTTCAACCAGTCGATCAATTTGTATACCTTGGCACTTCTATTGAATCAAAGCTCACTTTTAAAAGATCATACCCAGTCTGTCGTTAGGAAAGCTAGAAAACGGCTTTTTATTATGAAACATCTATCATTCCTCAAAGTGCCTAAACCAATCAGATTGAGATGCTATGTCACGTTCATTGAGTGCGTTTTTATTTACTATCTATGCACTGTTTTCGGTCATATGTTTAATTCATGTGAAAAATCTATTGACAATGTGATCTCCACAGCAGGTTATCTATCAGGATGCAGATTCTCCAACATATCTGATATCTATGAACGTTGCTTTCACAATAAGTGCCCTAGAATGACCCTCTTTTTGAGCCAGGTAAGCTACTTTCAGGGCGCTACCGTGCCTTGAAATGTAGAGTTGATATTCGTAAGAACTGTTTTAGAGCACAATGCATCAAATTTTTAAATAAAACATTTTTCTGAGTATCATTTTATAACGGTACAACACTGCAACATTTTTATCTATCCTATGCTATCCTATCCTATCCTATCCTGTGCTGTGCTGTGCTGTGCTGTGCTGTGCTGTGCTGTGCTGTGCTGTGCTGTGCTGTGCTGTGCTGTGCTGTGCTGTGCTGTCCTGTCCTGTCCTGTCCTGTCCTGTCCTGTCCTGCCCTGCCCTGCCCTGCCCTGCCCTGCCCTGCCCTGCCCTGCCCTGCCCTGCCCTGCCCTGCCCTGCCCTGCCCTGCCCTGCCCTGCCCTGCCCTGCCCTGCCCTGCCCTGCCCTGCCCTGCCCTGCCCTGCCCTGCCCTGCCCTGCCCTGCCCTGCCCTGCCCTGCCCTGCCCTGCCCTGTCCTGCCCTGTCCTATCCTATCCTAACTACATTATCCTTTTCATTCTCCTTGTAAAGTAAGGGAAACCAATGCCAGATTAGTTGTGATGACACATTTCATATTAAAATCCTATCCAAAATAATTTGGTATTGACTATAGTTATTTTCTTTAAAGTCTGGTGGTTAAATTTTTCAGTCATTCCTGTTTCAACTTCTAACAACATACAAATTAATTTAAGTTCAATAAACAAGCTTTTATCATTCAGATATAATTTTTCTGATTACCTTTTTCTTCACATTGATTAAAATTTCTTTTTCTTTCCTTATTTTCCTTTACTTTATAAAACATTCTCACCAAATGAAAGTTTTGCCAATACAGTTTAAAGAAAGAAAAAAAGTTTGGAGCTGAATACGACTCTTTGCTTGAACTGAAGTACTTTCTGTATCCTTTGCTGAATATAAAATGATTCTACCAGATAGCAGCAAATACAGGTTCAGTAGTGCTGTCTCTCATGTACCCTACCCATGTCCGCATCATTAGATAAACTCGATGCTCGACCAGTACTTGCTTTGACCTACCTGGGTGAGCTTTAGCCCCGAGAGATTAACCAAAAAACCCAACCAAGTCCTAATTAATGGCACCCGTTCCAGCCCTAATAATTGCACTTTGTCTCAACCTAACACATCACAAGCTCACGCTGTAAGCAGATCACATGGATTACTCATGCTTGGAGGGACGTTTGGTATAATATATGGTTAGATAGCTTGAGCTCAAATTTGGCTTACAGTTACAGTCACAGTCACTCTGCAACTATATTATTTAAATAAATCTCCCCCTGTATCCCTACCTCTAAAGGCAACCTTACCTCATCTTTCTGTTATTTGTATAATACTTCTCAAATGATTATAGGCCTAGTTCTTTGTGAAGGGGGTCTGAACAGACGCATTGTCAATATTATATATGAGATAGAAATATAAAACTGTTAGGCACTGCTTAAGATATTCAAGCTTAGTGTTAGAAGCAGTTGGTCTATCCTTCATTAAATTTTTGTTTTGAGAATCAAATGGGTCTCAATTTGCAGCTGGTAGTATGCTGTCCAATAGGCTTATAACCGGAATTTATTCATACTAGTTATTATAACTTAAAATACTCTTCTTTACTCAGACGCTGATACACACCACTGTTTAAAATCAGTTCATAAGTATTAAAGCGATGGATACTGCATACCATAGTAATAGTTGTAGTTGATATGATAGAATCTTGAGCTGGCTGGGCAGCCATTTAAACAGAGTCGTTTCTCTCATCTTTTTATAAAACAGGATAAGGAAAAGGAAAGCGGAGATATGATTACGATGAGAATTTGGATATCCTTATTATTTAATTCCTGACCTAGTCATAACAAACATTTGCCATTTCACATCATTATTAATGTCTTGATCTACATTAAAGACAGAAAGAAAAATACAAGGAAGGCTTTTGGAAATTTATCAACAGTAACTATAGATCTAGGGTTTGTAACATAACCTGCTCAGAAAAATGTGAAATTGATGTATCATATTTCATTTACTAGCCTCATTGCCTTGATTGGCATTTAGTTACACACAAGTGCAGCTTATGGCTGTGTTGTCGCAGCATGTTCTTGAGGCAGATATGGTTGAGCAAGCATTTCCTGAGCCTCCACTGGACCCAAAGCCACCGGATAGGGTTTGACGTTTGTTCCTTGTTCTGGAGTAATTTCTAGTAGTTAACTGAAATAAGAGAAACAGTAATTCTAAATAATTGCCGTCTGTTGGGCCCAAACAAACACAGGGAAATCAATGCTTTGGAATCTCATAATGCTGCCCAGAAAATAGCGTGGTTTCATCTTTTTCTCGGTACTCGATATGCTTACCGTACTGTCCTGTGAGAATTTTGTCGAAGCAAAGAATTTACCACTCTCAGGGGGAGTTGGGGGGGGGGGGGGGCACCACATCTTGCTTCAGATAAAAAGTTCTAGGCTACCTGTTCCCTGGGTTTGTTCATCCTTACGCTGTTTTATTACCAAGTCATGGGCGTCAGAAGGGGTGCTCAGGGTGCTCAAGTGAGCACCCCTTGGGAGCTTTTAAAAGATTTTTTTTTAACAATTGGAACTCAATGTTTTCTTTATCGCTAGAACTTTCAATCGGGGCCCGGGCAAGAGGCTGTTGCTGTTAAATACTTTTGGTATCATGCTTGGTGTTGCTCATCCATAAAAGTTGGCTGGTATGTACCAGAATGTCTCTTTTTGGGTCTCGAATTTCAAAAAAATTCCGTCGGTAGGAGGGCGCTTGGGCGCCCCTCCCGCACCCTCCCCGCTTACACATGCCACTAACAACTCCACAGCTAAAATGAGCACCCCTTGGTAAATCCTGTTGACGCACATGTACCAAGTTGACATCAAAGTGCATCCAAATCTGCGCCAAATTCTCATCGTTGGAAACTCTGCAATGAGCACATCTGGTTGGTCCAAATCTCATACGTAAATACATAGTGTAAGTACATTAGAGCTGTTTTCAGCATACAAAACAATATTTAGCACACAAACTCACAATTTACCTTGGATGAGTGTAAATTTGACTTTGTCTTTGATGTAGCAGCAGTAGGTGTTAGTAAAATTATTGCTGATGGTACTTTGTTGTACTTTGGTTTTAGAATGTATCCCCTTCTAACCCAAATCTTGCTCATTTTCCACTCAAGGGATCTTGATCCTTGATCTTCTACTATCTGTTCCTGTGCCCAAATTGGAGATTGTAAAATGACGTTGTTTTCGTTGTTGCAGGTTTTGTCGATATGGATAATATGGACATATAAATTCATATAAATATATAGCCACACGGAGTGCTAAGCCAATACCAATGTGTCGCTTCTTATAATGCTCTAGTGGTTCATAGTCATGGAATCCACCAAAGGGTTGTTGTTTTGAAAAAGGAACTGCAGCCAAAAAAACTTAAGGTGTCGTGTAATGATGATCTATTCTGAAAAAGATAGACTCATATTTCTATCTTTTAGCATGAAAAGCAAAATGAGAAAAAAAACTAATGTCAATTTGGTAACTGATCCACTATTGGCTTTCTTTTAACCATCCATAGTCTTTCAACCAAATGCACAAGCGTTAAATTGACAGCAGAAAGATAAGTAACTGTTGCTTTGATTTGTTCTTTCAACATTTTGCACCTGTGATTCCACAGCATCTACCTATGTCCCTACCTCAGATGTGAGCCTTACCTCCAATTGTCGTAACCTCTTATCACAATCAAATGATCGAGGTTCTCTTGAAACCTGGAGCCAAGTCATCACGCTCAGAACGCTGAAAAGTAGTATTGCCAATATAATAGTAGAGGCTCTATAAGTCTTTATGCGTTGCTTCAGATTTTCTACCTCACTGTTACCAGCAGTCATCTTATGCTCCATTGTCCAATATTCATGCTGCATCCTTGTTTCGCCTTGAAGATTAAAATGAGACTTTTCTGCAACTGACCTCCTTCATATCCCACATATTTCTTGATGCATTGACAACCTTTTAATGAGTTTCCTGACCTAGCTTCAATGTGACACAATATATAGCTAATTAATATCAATTTTCTGATCTTGTCGAAGTCCTAGCCATGACACATATATCCATGAAAGTATGTCAATTTCCTGGTCTTGAAAGGTTAAAGGGCAACCAAGGTTTCGCAGCAATGCATTAATGGGTAGCGAATAATGTGCTGGGCAGCATCAGCTTTGTGCATTACGCGATGCAAAGCTCAAAGTAGTTGCTGACTCTAAGCTGGGTAACACTTCAGTTTAGGGGAGGTTCCAAGACTGTGCTGTAATAATTATAGAGCACAGGCTAAATAATAACAGGAACAGGAGACTGCTATGTGGTATTCTCTTTTAGCTGAGTTTGAGTACCTGATGGAAGAAATGTTTCACAAGAATTCTGGGCGAATAATCATCTGAATTATATTTTGTCTTTTTCCCCATGCAGAAGGTGCAATCTGCTATTAATCAATGGCCATCAATGAGAAGTTGTTTGAAACCTTGGTTGCCCTTTAAGTGCATCACACAGTGTTCCTTATTATTAAATTCCTAATGTAGGATATAACAATTCAAGGATGGCAATAGAAAATCTGTCAACAGGCGCAGCAGTTGTAAAGGTTGAACCAATATCTCCTCAGGGAAATGTGTTGATAAAATTTAACACATCAGAGTTGAAACCAAAAGACTACCAAAAGTTTGGAACAATTTTATAATAGGGCAGCTTGTTCTGATGTATCATTGTGAGATTTTAACGAAAAGAATATTAAAAGCTCTATGTGAAAGAATCACAGATAACACAAATATCCCATTTCTGCTGTGTCAACGATCTGTCTCTATCATGCTAATCTTATATACTGTCACTTCTGAATTATTTATTTTCCATGCAACTAAAAGAGTCCTAGTTTGCTGACTCCACAATGCCTTGTTTGTTGGATGGTCTTTAAAGTTAGATGTCCCAATGACAGCTGATTGAGTGAGTTTTTTACAATTTAAAATAAAATTAAAGGTAGATTGCCCATTCAAACTGTCCTTTTCTATTTCCCTTTATTTCCATCGTCTTTCGGCATCATATTTTTAAAAATTTTTGCAGGTTGCAGGTCAAGATTTTGAATGAAATAATATGGATGGACCACTCATATGTAGATGGGATTTTTACGGTGATTGATATTTAGTTAAACACATGAGCAGCTTAAGACTGTGTTGTCGCAGCATGTTCGTTCAGCTGTCGTGGTTGTACAAGCTTCTCCTGAACCTCCGCTTACACCTGCACCAGCACCTTGTACAACTATAGTTTGCCGTTTGCTCCGTTTTTCCCAATTTCCTTTAGAGGTAAACTGAAATATTAGAAGAAAAAGTTTAGAATGTAAGCTCTTGTGGAGCCAAACCTGAACATAATGAAATCCATGCTTGACCAGATTTGACACACAAATCTGTCTTTCTATGGCACTTTGATCTGAAAAGCCTACCTCGCTGTGAGAGTTAATACTAACTAAAGATTCACATCTTTTTCAATGAACCTGCGACTAACCAGTGTGTTGGCACTGTTTGGTTGGCTTGGGATAGGAGCCAATGTAAGGTCATTATGGCACTTACAGTAACATACATTTGACTTTGACATAGCCTGCCATTTTTATCATTGTGAGATAATGCTTTAGATCTAAGGTTCAAACAGACATTTTCAAAGTTACGAAGCAAGCGCTCTACTATTTTCGCTATCAGATCATATGTTTTCAGTGGGCCTATTCAACAAACAGGTAGAGACAAGCCCAAATGTTAATTTTAGGAAAGTACCATATGACCTGTTATTGGCTCTTTCATTCCACCAAATCAATATGAGGAGGAGGGGGGGGGGATCTTTTAATATTGCAACCATATCCAGGGTTTATTCATCCTGCAGTTGTTATGTCACAAAAAGACAATCAAATCCAAACAAGGCATAACCCAATCTCCTTTATTGGCTAGACTGAGATGGGACCACACATGACTAATTACAATAAAACTCTAATGTAAAGAACTAGATTTGAGTCCGTTTGAATCGCTTTTTCTTGAAAGGAAATATTTAGCACGCAAATATAATATAACTTACCTTAGTAGTAGGTAAACTTGGTCTTGGTATCAGACTAGATGCTGTACCTATACTTGTCACTAACCCTTTTGCTATTGGTATTTTCCCATACTTTGTTGCTGACATGTCAGGCCATCCCCTTCTTCCCCCTCTCCCTTTCTTCATCCACTCCTGTGAAAACTTCACTTGATCTTTCGTGCTGTGTTCCTGTGCCCGAATAAATATGAAGCTGTTTTCAATGCCTAAGGCCTTCAGGCTATGTATTGTATCTTTTATTCACAAACATGGGTCATACAACTGGTAAACAGTGCCATAGTTGGTTTATAGTAATCAGATTCATTGTGGATTGGAGGTGTAGTACAGAATATCTACAGCTATGGCCACATGTCTATCCTGAAAGAGCTAAACCTATCTACCTATCTTTGTTTCTTTTAAAATTGGAAATAATATTTTAAAGGAATGACAGATCATTCATTTCAATATATAATATTGTAATAAACACCTCCAAAAGATAATCGCTGTTTGTTCGGCTATTGTTTCCTTTAGACAGGTTATCTTTCAAACAGCAACACAATCAATCAAATTCAAAACTTTTTCTGCATCATATCTAGTCTCACCTTAGCTTTTTGAGTATTCTTATCACCTTTCTCAAAAGATCGAAGTTGAATATGAAGATGGTCTGTCACTATGAGCCATGTTATCAAGCTTAGAAAACTGAACAGAAGAAGGCCCAAGATAAAAGTAGATAGTTTGTAAAACTGAAGGCGCTGATAAAGATTTTCTACCTCACTGTTGGCTGTCGTTGATTTATCATTCATTGTTGCAACTGTCTGTTTCAACCTCCTACTGCCACCTATGTTTTTATACTCCATCCCCAATATTTCATGGTGGTATTTTGCAGTCTCATTCTTGCACAGGCAATTTTTATTTTTGATGCTTAGCCTGTCAATTTGCAGTTTCTTCGAGAAAAGTATCAGGTCAAAATAATTGATCGGCCATTTGTCATGATTATCCCTGCTGGATATTATATGTCATCTTTTTGGACACCCATGGGCGCCAAGGCAACTTCTAAACATCTGTTAATCAATGTTAGCGGTTTGGTTACTCCAATGATAATAATTTTCAGTTCCGATAAGTGTAATTAATTGTATGGTTTATATTGCAACAAAATATTCCTTCCAAAATAATTTGTTAAGGCTACTTATAGCAAATAAATAACAACCGATATCCATTGCATATCTCTCAAACTTGGAGGTATATTGGCCATGGGATATGTCCCTTTTGACACCCTTACACACTGCTTCTCCATAAAATGAAAACTACTCCATTGATGTCATCACTAAGTGCAACTTTCTATTTAGCACCGTGAATTAGGCTCATCCATAGACATATACATATTTCTACGTTATTGGGCACATCATTTTGTAATATTTCTGTTATTTCACACCAAGTGCAAAATGGTGGGCAGTAGTTGATTAGAGAAAGCCAATGACAGCGACCACTGAAGTAAGTATATACACCTGAGGGTGCTGGGGGCGGAATTTTCATCTTAGGTTATCAATCCTAGACAGTTGAACAGTATAATTCCCGATAGAATAGTAGATCATTTGTAAAACGTCAGGCGCAGCTTCAGATTTTCTACCTCACTGTTACTAGGAGCCGATTTATCCTCCATTGTTGCAACTTGAGGCTGTACCCTCTTTTTTCTTTGACTTTCCAATTATCACTTCTCTGAGAACTGGGAGATTCATCTAGCGTACAAGAAGTGGTGTCTTCTTCAGTCAAAAACTTGCAGATGGAAGACAAGGCCTTATTATTTTGACACCTTCCAAATTGATCCACTATAGTTTCTTTATTCTCAATGATATCATATAATATTGAAATGATATTGATGAAGATTCCTTACATATTTTGACACCTTTGGTATCATTCATCAGCCTAAGAGCCATATTTATTATATATATATCCTATGATCCTATGGTATTATGATTTGGAGATGTGACAACTTGACCTGAGCCTAGCTTGGCCACCCATGGGGCTAGTGACCAGCAAGATTTCACCAGCTTGTTGGAAAACGAGTAATGTTGGAATATGTAAGACCATAGCAATTATCATGCTAACAATTTCCATGATCAAATTGTGTGTTTAATTATTGAGTGAGAGCTGAGAAAAAAATACTGAGAGTGAAGTAGAGTCAATGCCAAAGACTATTTATTGTATGTTCTACTCTGTCATGTCGAGCTGTCAGTTCTAGTTATGTGCTGTATATTAACATGCAATTCAATTATCTCTGCTACTGCTACAATACAGCATACCCGCAAGCGTTGCCAGTTCATATCTTGGCAGCCATTCTATAACATCTTTGCCAGGAAATGATCTTGATTGAGTTTTCTACCCATTTTATAGGAGTAGATCGACTCCCTTCTGTGTGTTTGCGTTTACCTATCGAGTTGTTCACAAAGAACCACATGCATGCATAGAAGAACTGTGGTCGAATACTCTAAATGACTTGACCCGAGCATGGCTTAATTTCGGTGCTGGAGCCTACTGTCCAAATCAGCACCAACGCTTCTTATACTAATAACAATATTGTTGAACTAAAAAAATCTGAGGAAATGTATGATATTTAGTTTCATGAAGTCAGCAGTACATGTCGTTCTTCCCTTTCTGGCGCGATATCAAACTCATAAATGCAGGCCTACTTGGATTATGGCTCAATTTAAAAACTGTTTCCGCAATGTGGTCAAAATATTAGTGGGTTGAAATATGTGAAGGTCGTTTTCTCTTTTACGATACAGTGACAATAACATAGTTGTATATAAACATTTAGACCTCTGTTTTTAGGACTATTTCCATCAATTTTTGATCTTCCTCTGTCAAAAAGGAAGCCAACTTCTATATAATTAGTTCTAGGTTTGGCTCATATTGACCTGTCTGTTTTCAAACCTACAATATCAAGGTGAGATATAGTGGTTGCTATACAAAGTAGTATGTAGTAATATATTGTTTTGACCTATTAGCAATATCATTCATGACCTCCCTGATGATAAATTATATAAATAGGTACTAATTCAAGGTTTCCTCTGTTCAGCTCCAAATTTAATGAGGGACAACTTCAGACACAAGCCTGTTCAACTGAGTTCACAAATTCATCTAATAATGGCAACCAAAGACCATAAAGTCAAAGTCATCAACAGAATTTGGAGTAAGTATTGCGTTATATTTAAATGCCCTATTATGACTGAGAATGTCTAGTATGAGTGCATGTTACGCACCTGGAAATAAATGAATGCATGGCTAATTTTATTTGTCTGTCTATAATGAGATATTGTGACACAGCGCACTAAGTGAGGTCATTGGAATCTATATTTATCATCATTCTTGGTCAAATGGGCTTCCATAGTGTGAAAGTTCTCAAACATCGATTAAACGATGCATCATCTCAAATAGTTGCCGGTGCTTGACATAATGTTGTAAGAATAAAATGCTTCCTGTTTGAAGGATTATAATATAGATATGTGTTTGTGTTTTATTGTACCTGGACGTGGTGGAAAATTGTGTACGCAGTTGTCCTGTGGTGGCCTGTTATGGAAAGACTTTGCCAAAATAGAATAATTCGTGTGCCCAGATCAATGTCATAACAAATACATCAATTAAAAATGTCAGATCAGGCTTTCCAACTGTTGGTGGCTGATAGATCATCCCCTTTGCTCAATGATTCATTATTAAAAGATCAGGTGACATAGGGTAAGTCAACTCAAAATAAAAATATAGTATGATAATAATGACCCCTAAATACTCCAGTGTCAGTGTCAACTAAACAGGATTTCCAGCAGAAAGATGCTACTCTAACACTGGATGCACCTGGTACAAATATTAATGGGAGTCAATCTAGTTTAAGCGCTTAGGAAGGTGGTTGATAATGAAATGCTACTACAGGCTATCCAGCTTAAAATAGAATCAATCATGATAGATGCTCAAGGGTATGTCACCAGGACTTCCATTCTTCCCCATAGAGTCAACTTCTCAAATTTCCCCATTACCATAAGCTCATCATTCTCATTATTCGCACAGTCATCTGGGGTTAAAGGGTTTGAAATCGCAAGTTTGTCACTGTCCAAAGACTGAGAAATAACAGTGCCCTAAGGGCACGGTTGCCGTATTCGACTCCAAATTGCTCTCAGTTTGCAGGTAGGTGGGAGCACACCTGGGGCGTCAATTAAGCCCCGGTGGTGGGTAGACTGCAGCAATATTCCAACCGAAGATCTCTAACGATTGAGCATTAGAGGGCCGGCGCTCTAGCCAACTGAGCTACCTCATACTCCTCCAGTATATCTAGCATCGGTCACCTCCTTGCTAATGTGCACATATCAATTCAGGTCATTTACCTATGCTTCACAACTAACAACCATTTTAACTCATCCGTTCTACGTTGTAGAGAGGCTCACTTGTCCACAGAATGGCACTGGAAACTGTTACATAGTGAACAATAAATTGGTCAAGAATTGAAATTTGATTGTATTTCATTCCATGTGGTACAAAGAAAGAGTATATCACAGTCAAATCTGATCTTGATGTGAAAGTTCAACAGTTCAATAGTTCAACGATATGGCAAATATTTCTTTGGTCCATCACCAAAACCTACATGATGCATAAATATTCCTAATATATAATGGCCATACATTTCAATTTGTCAAAACATAAGCTTACATACATAGGCCATCTATACATCATTGACTCTGAACTAGTGAAGTCCTATTATACATGATAGAAACAACTGTTGCTATTAATTTCATTATCTAGGCTTTTGTAAATTAGAAGTTTTAGCTGTACGGCATGAGGAAATTCTAACCTCCTTTGCTCAACTGACACAAGATTATCGCAATTAAGAAATTTACTATTTTATGGAGAAAGATAAAGAAAAACAAATGCAAGTTTTGAAAATATACTATTTTATGGAGAAAATCAAGAATAAAAATGCGAGTTTTTAGAAGTAGAAAGGTTTATGTATGTGTTGTGTATGTGGTGGGTATGCGGTATATATGCGGTGTGTATGCGGCGTGTTTGCGGTGTGTATGCAGTGTATGCTGTATGTATGTGTTGCATATGGGGTGTCTATGCGGTGTGTATATAGTGTGCATGCCGTGTACACAGTATGTATGCAGCGCCTATGAAGTGTGCCGTGAGTCTTTGAGGTTATCATATTTTGGTTAGCCACATGAGCAGCTTAAAACTGTGTTGCTGCAGCATGTTTTTGTAGCCTCAGAGGTTGTGCAAGCACTTGAACCTCCTGCTCCGGATCTAGTTTTGGGCAAACCTCGTTTGCTCAGCGTTAGCTCATCAGCTGTAGCGGTGATCTGGAATTAAAATAAATAACAATTTGTAAATTTGCTGTTGATAGTACCTAAACACACAATAATAGATCCTTGTCTGAATAATCTAATATGCTTGACAAGGCTTAACACAGGCTTACATTTTTGTAGCATATTAATCTAAAAGCCATGCAAAACCATAACAGCGCCTCGTAACTGAAGGATTCCCCAGTTATTTGGCTGGCCTGGGTTTGGACCTGCACGATTTGTCCGCTTCATCTCTCCTCGAAATAGATTATTTGAGACATAGTTTTTCCCGTGTGATGTTATGTTGCCAAGTTTAATAAGATATAAAAACTAATCCGGATCCAAGAAAATAGGTAGTTGTTACCTATATGCCAATGTGTATATTTATTTCAATTCATTAAATGAAATTGAATTGATAATCTTACCTCAGAAACCATCATAATTGTAAAACTTTTGCTGAAGGTAACATAATTTAATATTAGTAGGGGATAGCTTTGCATTAGAAACCGTCAGCCAGGGTAGTCTTTATCAAATTTTATTTGGTTCAATTGACAGTCGGGGCCTATTACACCGGTTGGCTTATTTTATTCAACCTTTGGTTTTGCAAACTCATACACCCCTTCCCTATCCAGAAGGCTCACCTTAGCTTGATGTACATCTTCTTCACTTACAACAAAGGATCGACTTTCAATACGGAGACTGTCTGTATGTATGAGCCAAGCTATCAAGCCAAAACAGCTGACTAATAGAATCCCCAATGTAATAGAAGATACTATGTACAACTCGAGGCGCTGCTTCAGATTGTCTACCTCACAGCTGTGAGCAGCCATCTTATCCTCCATTGTTCAAACTTCAAGCTATAGCTGTTGTCTACAGATTAAGGTTGGCACTTCTACTGCAACTGACGATGATCTATCAAGGACAGTATGGGCGTGGCTGTGGTGGGTATGCGGTGTGTATACAGTGTGTATATAGTTTGCATGTCGTGTACACAGTATATATGGAGTGCCTATGAAGTGTGTCCGTGAGTCTTTGAGGTTATCTAATTTTGGTTAGCCACATGAGCAGCTTAAAACTGTGTTGTTGCAGCATGTTTTCGTAGCCTCAGAGGTTGTGCAAGCACGTGATCCTCCCGTTCCGGATCTAGTTTTGACCAAACCTTGTTTGCTCAGCGTTACCACATCAGTTGCAGTGATGATCTGGAATCAAAGGAAACCACAATTTTAAAGTTTGTCGTTGATAGTGCCCAGATATATTTCTATATATTCCCAATATAACTTTTATTCAAATCCAGGAAGATTTGACAGTTGCTACCCAACGTTCCTATATAATTATCGTTACGATAAAATGAAATTGATTATCTTACCTAAAAAACTTTCACAATTCCAATACTCTGGCTGACAGTAACATAGTTTGACAGTAGGAGGAACTGACTCTACCATAGAATCCTTCAGCCAGGGTAGTCTTTATCGGAATATATCTACAGTGGCAGCCTATTAAACGGAGTGGTTTTTATTGTCCAACCTTTTTTTTGCAAAATCTAATTAAAATACTCATTCATCTCCACCCTAACAGGAAGGCCTACCTTAGCTATTTGCACATTTTCTTCACTTTCCACAAAGGATCGACCTTCAACATGGCGACTGTCTGTATGTATAAGCCAAGCTATCAGGCTTAGACAGCTGATAAATAGAATACCCAATATAATGGTAGATACTATGAAAAACTTCAGGCGCTGCTTCAGATTGTCTACCTCACAGCTGTGAGCAGCCAATTTATCCTCCATTGCTCAAACTTCAAGCTATATCCTCTGTTTGCCTGAAGATTCAGGTTGGCACTTCACATGCAACTGGCAAAAACCTACTAAGCACAGTTACGTAGCTATATGACAATATAATTAATTAACCATCCCTCAAGTTCTTCAGTTCCAATTGATAATGCATTCCATAATTCTTAAATTGCTAATGTTAGAAAGATGACACACTCAGTGATGTAAGTGAAAGAGTCGACTTGTAGAATTTCATATTAAAAATGGTAACAGCTCTATTATTATCTCATCTGACTTCAGTTCGAATGGTGTAAATTACATTATGATACATTATTGTTTATTATACATGACACACAGGCCCATAGTTTTTGGGGAGCCAGGAGGTACTGGAATGTTAAATAAAGTGACCTGAAAACACTGTTACTGAATGTTCCATATCAGAGTGAGCTTACTTTGAAATTCAAGTTGGTACTTACATACTTTAAAAAGCTCTGGAGGCAAGGGCATACAGCATCCAACATTGTGTTACTTTGTACACTAAAGGTGTTTTACATCCCGTACTATCTTTTTTTCTAGTCTACGGCCCTGACACATAAATCCTAATTATTCATTTCATGACCTTATCGAGTATAATATGTAAAACAGATACCCTCGCCCAGAAATCTGCTGTGAATTTAATTTAAAAAGGCCTGAATTGAATTAAACATTTCATTGAATTTAATCAAACTTCTCTGCATCAAACTTTTCTGTTCTGCATCAAACTTTTCTGTTCTGCATCAAACTTTTCTACTCTGCATCAAACATTTCTACTCTGAATCAAACTTTTCTACTTTGAACCTAACTTTTCGGCTCCATTGATATCGACCACCCTATATTATGTATTGCTGTATGTAGGTCCTCAGTCTACCAATAGTTCATAGACAATAGGCTTTCATTTCAATTCATCGTTGATGATTTGCAATAGAACTGCATGGCAGTCTTTATTAAGGCCACAGTCACACAGCATGGACAATACGTTTCTCCCAAACATTTCGAACAGCTATATCAGAAATCTCTATTTAAACTGGTTTATACAGGGAGACCCTCTGTTTGCTTTTCTAGACAGATTATTATTTCTTCATGTATGTTGGGTCCTTAACCTGTCCAGCAAATAAATGTGAAAAGTGTATCATCACAAAAATTGTTGATTGCCTCAATAGACAGACAGCCTCATTCTCTTCGGACCCATCCTTTCACAAATTTTGTTAGGCTATACGCTGAAGCTAAGCTATTATCATGTATGAGGCTGGCCCTTGCAAAAACCTCCGCACCACTTGTAATACTATTATTACATCTGTATGTATTACCTAGGTAAAAACTCCCAGTAAATTCCCCTAATGTATTGGGATGTTTTCTTGAACTGAAATTTTAGCCTGTCCATATTATCAAAGTAGTATTATCTCCTGTGTGGTTAAACAGCAACCCACTGGTGTGAACTGTCATGTTTGTATCAGTATCAATTAAATGTTTGACAAATTGTTTGAAATTGTGGTATTAGGTCAGACTCATGCTAACAGGATGAATTAGGTTTTCGGGTGAGGATTGTGGCCAGCAAAACCATAAGCCCATTTATTTGTAGTGACCTCACTTAGATTGCTACAGAATTCATATTGTCAAGCTAGCAGAAAACAATGTCCATACATAGCTTCATTTGTTTTAAATGTTATTATAGAAATTTCATGGAAATCGATTAATGGTAATGAGCGGAAGAATATCAGTCCAGGGCTGGTGATAAGCTGTTGCCCTTAGTATAGTAAAGGTCGCTATTAAAGTTTGTTCCCAAAAACTAGGCTTGTTTGCTGACTAACGAAACAAGTATGCTAATAGTAGTGGTTAGGCCCACAATTGAAATTGAAGTTTCATCGTGACTGTATACGATAAAATGTCCCACTTGTAAGGATTTTCCATTTGCTGTCAAAGCTATTTGGGAATTCAACAAATAATTATAATATAAATGTATTGATTTCTTATACCTGTGTATTATTGAAATTCCCTGATTAAAAACTTGTAGTTTATAAAGCTGAGGATAACAGCCTGTATGGTACCAAATCTTAAATAAATGGCCAGCATGTATGGTATAAAATAGTGGTACTGGGAACGCCCAAAAACAGCTGGTTACTCATCTTTCATCTTCCTTCTAACAAAATGTGCACCAAAATATTCTGTGAGGCAATTTGTAGATTGAGGACCTTCATACAGCAATACATAGTATATAGGTTGGTTGATATCAATGGAGCGGAAAAGTTTGATTCAGAGTAGAAAAGTTTGATGCAGCAGAACAAAAAGTTTGATGCAGAGTATAAAAGTTTGATGCAGAACAGAAAAGTTTGATGCAGAACAGAAAAGTTTAATTCAGAGTAGAAAAGTTTGATGCAGAACTTGAAAGTTTGATGCAGAAAAGTTTAATGCAGAAAAGTTTGATTAAATTCACTGAAACGTTTAATTCAATTCAGGCCTTTTTTAAATTAAATTCACAGCAGATAAGTTTAATTTCATCCGGCTTTCTGGGCCACGGTAGATAGCCTATACTATTAACCGGAATTTAAGTCATTCATTCATATTTTATAACTTTCTGAAGCAGATAATCATTTTTTATAAGGACACTAGGATAAGGTCACTTGATAAAGTTGGCAGTGATTGATGCGCCTAATGGCAGTTCATTGGATAATACCGACGTAAATAGAATCAAAGTATTCTAATGAAGCTACATAATTAATATTTGATCGATTCCTTTTCTAAAATTTTAAATCACTCTTTAATCGTCTCTACTAACAGGACTTGCATCAAATAATTTCCAAACATCTTAGTCGGCTGGCTCCATGGTACCTAACAAATCCAAATTGATTGATCTCATTGAAGCTGGATGTGAAAGCCAAGTCTGAGATATATATATTTTTTTATTGGCAGTCAAAGTCATCTCATTCGAAATGTTTTGCACTCAGTGCCAGAAAAAAAAAAATTTTAATACAAAAAAAGAGAAACAGAAAGGAAATAATATCATCAATGATGTTGGTCAAGTAGATAATATATGGTTGGATAGTAGAGTTTTGAATGAACTGAACTTCTCTTTAGATCTCAAATGTAACGGTAGAGAATTGTATGTAGCAGAAACTTTGTATCTTAGATGTATGATATATGTATGATATAAAAGTAAATTTTTATCATGAAAATTGAACTTGGTAGTTTTTTTAAATCCTCTATATATAAATGGAGGTGTCAAAAAATTGTTTATCTTATGCGCAAAAAGTGAAGTGAAATAACAAACAAGCTTAGGAAGAGGTAGGAGTTGTAATGATTGTGTAATGGAATCGGTTGGAATGAGATAACATGGGATGTAATGCACATTTGCGATAATGCGTAAAGCCCGTTTTTGCAACAAAAATAATCTATTGAGGGCATTATTGCAGGACAAGTTGCCAATGATATGGATCCCATATATAAGGTGACAATAGATAAACAGGAAGTAAAATGTGCGGGCACTTGCTATGTCCAAGAAATACCTCAAATTTTGAAGTAGGTAAACATTTTGTTGTACCTTTTTATATACATAATCTAGATGATCCTGCCATGAAAGTGAGTCACTCAACACAAAACCCAGAAGCCTTGTAGTTCTCTGTCTGTTTAGTTTTTCATGCCCTATGTACATTTCCAGGTCATAAAGGGGCTCTGAGATATTAGGTAGCATGTAATGAGATTTCTGAACATTGATAACCATCCGTTACAATTGCACCAATACAAAATGTCAATTAAATCTTCGAATGCCTTTGCCTTTAGTTGTTGAAGGTTTTTGTTAGATGACAGGAAAACTGTATCATCAGCATATGCATATGATGATGTGATGATGAGTTTATAAATCATTTATGAAGATGAGAAACAAAGTTGGTGCTAGGATTGAACCTTGAGGGACCCCTATCGTGATAGGCAATCTACAAGATTCAATATTATTGAGTTTAACAAACTGCCTTCTGTCTGTCAGAAAGTTGTCAAGAAGTTTTAACATATTTCCTTCGATGCCGCAAGCCTACAACTTATTGTGTAGTAAAACATGGGATATACAGTCAAATGCCTTTTTAAAATCCAGAAAAAGTAATGTCATAATATTTCCATTAATTTTCTCCACCAAAGAGTCTGAAATAATTTTAAATAAACTGTCTGAACAAGAATGGCCTTTTCTAAATCCACATTGAAGCTCATGGATGATTTTGTTCTTAGTGAGATATCTTGCAGATGGTGATTTATGTGTTTCTCAAATATTTTTGAAAGAACAGGCAAGACTGAAATTGGCCTATAATTTGATGGGTTATTTATATCCCCAGATTTATGTATTGGTGAAACTCGAGCTAGTTTCCATATTGAAGGGAACTGTCGTTCGCTTAAAACCCTGTTAAACATATCGGTGACAATATCTATAATAAAAGTCCTTTACTTTTACTATCAGGAATGTGGAACAATATGCTGGTACATGTGAAAGGGGTAAATTGTGGTATGTCTGTCAAATTATGTTCTGATACAGGAAATGTCATCTCATCCGTTTCAACAAGGTTCTTTGTGATTGATTTTGCAATGCATGTGAAATGGCTGTTAAATTGATCTGCACTCTAATTTGTCGCAGGGAAAGTCTCCTGTCCCAGGGAAAGTATCTCGAGATATGCCTTGAATCTATTTTCATCATATGGCAACCAGAAAGGATAAATTTGAAAGATGTTCAAATGATTATGACTAGGATTTCCTCCCCAAGCATTAGGGTGCCAAATGCCACCTCTTGATGGGTAGGATAGACAATCGACATTGCGTGAGAAGGGCCAATTTGAATTGCAAGGCAAGAAGAATATATAGCTTGAAGTTTCAACAATGAGGGATAAATCAGTTACAGGCGATAGTGACTTGGAAAATTTGAAACAGAGCCTGAAGTTTTATAGATTATCGACAATTATATTGGTAGTTCTTGTGCTCAGCTCTCTAAGTGTGATAACTTTGTTCACGGATATGGATCGTCTTCGTCTTGTTTTTAGGAGTCTTGATGATGGAGTTCTGATTGGACAAAAAGCTAAGGTAAGACTGCTTTAAGACCTTTAGTATGATTTGACAATGTGAACGATTGAACCATTGACAGCATCAGTGACAGCATAAATGACATTGGCAGTGATGTTGACAGTGTGACAGTGTGACAGTGTGACAGTGTGACTGTGTGACTGTGTGATTGTGTGACAGTTTAATTGCGATGACAGTCTGTCAGCTACAGCGCAGTGACCATGACTTTTTGCATGAATCTTTTTGACTGCAGTTTATTATCATACATTTATTAGCAAGGTGAACCCATGGCCAAATATAGTACAACTCCGAGTAGTGAATAGCAGGCTATCTAATTAGCGCCATCGACCCATTCTTTTTTGGGGATGGTGAGATGGCACAATCGGTTAGCGCGCTTGCTTTTAGCTGCCAGGCGATTAGTGCCGCAGGAGTTGTGGGTTCGAGTCCCACTGGGGGAGCTTTCATTGTTGATTCTTCCAGCCCCCAGCACCCTCAGGTGTATACCTCTCCCGTACTAGAAGATGATATGTTTCTTCAGATCAGCATCAGCTGGTCTATGTTCGTACATCGTAAGTTGTCTTGACCATGTTGTGGGTAGACAAAGACTTAGCTATCAGGAGGATGCGGGAAAAAATACAACATACTTAGACTGACTGATCCAATACACAATTGAGCCATGTTGGAATCTTTCTAACCCACCCTGTACAGTTTTGCATTTTATCTACAGAGAAATAGCGTCAGGACCATCTCCTCTTATAGTTGAAATTTAAGGGCTTGTGTAAAAAACAGAGTAATCACCCTGTTCATATAATTCATTTCAATGCTTATGATACAAAAGAAAGGTATCATTGCTTTTGATTTGATCAAGGGACTAGTATAATTTTGCCGCGATTTTCCATCGTCTGCAGTGTCATTAAACTTTAGATTTCCTGAAGGGGCCCCACATCATGTTATGTTTTATGAGGTAATAACGTTTTAAAAATTCAGGAATACACAAAACAGCTAGTCTTTAAACAAAATGGTTCTCTTCAACCTATGACATTACACATTGACATTGAGCACTGTTGCAACAAGAAATTCTACAACTGCTGATTTTTTCATTGCATATAAGTAATATCCTTAGGTTCAGTTCAGGATCTGTTAGCAGTCGTCCTTAAATAAGAGGATCCTTTTATATTTCAGTTCACCGTCTCAAACGACGAGGTCACCCTTTACAAACGAGAGCTCATAAATGTACATGCTATATTTATAACTGGAGTATCGACTTGCAAAACTACGACTGCCACAAGAACTTGCTGTGACAACAAAGCCATAACATGCTCATGTGTATAACTACCTATCGATCACAGGCTTGTAATTCTAGGGGAGGCAGTGAGGCATTGCCTCCCCTAGAAAGCTATATACAGTGGCCTAAAACACTATAATTGGACAATCCATGTCAGAATCAGCTCCTCTGAGATGTCCATTTGCTGATTATAAGCCTTAAATTGCTTGTGGAAGAGCTTGCAGCACCCCTCTTGATAATGCTTCGGACTCGCCTCGGACCTTTGCCTCCCCTACCATTTTTCTAACCTATGACCCTGGATCAACACTCTAAGAGACTACATCACCTCACCTATGTACTGTCGATAAGGAGTCAGCGAATATTTGAATGTTCACTTCCTATGAGAGATGGATTATGTTTTATTCGTTGAAATATGTATGACTCTGCCTTATGTATGAATGTATATTGATTTACCAGTGTGTCTATATAACTGTCAACAGTGAAATAAAGTGATCAAATCCCATTGTGTATAAAGCCCGGGCAAATATGTTGCAAACCAAGGGAAATAATTATCTGGTCATGTGTTTTAACAAGTATAGTGAAGGATCTCAATTTTTATTGGAAATTATGCTGAAATATCCTTCTGTAAAATTTTTTTTCTGACATAGCTTGCATAAATACTTTTGATGATCAACTATCATAAATATACCACTATTATGATAAATAATAACCTTGTTTGGCTAATCATTATTTGGCCAGTCTTGGTATTTTTGGATACTAAAAGTTCTGTCTTACGTTTTATGCCGCTACAGGGAATTCACTAGGAAAGTCATCAAACATCCTACCAATCACTAGACCAAAGTACTTCAACAGCCGTTTGATCATTTAGCGACTGGAATGGATAAAGAAGTGGGTTTGGGGAATAGTCTATTGGTGTTCTGAGGTAAAACAACTCTTGCGTCGTATTTCTGAAATTTTGGATAGTTCCATAAGTATGATAAGAGAGTTGCACAGTCATCCACAGTTAATTTATCAAGAAAATAATCGAATGCATAGCAAAGTCATTGCAACTCTAAAACGAAATATCGAAGTCTATTTGTGGCACAGTGTCAGCTAACCGGTTATATCTTACAGCGAAAAAAATAATACATCCTATACATTAAAGGGCCGTAGATGAGAAAACATGGTAGGGGAGGCAAAGGTCCGAGGCAAGTCCAATGCATCACCAGTAACCTCCTTCCCGAGCAATTTAAGCCATATAATAAGCATCTTGAGATTCCAGAGGAGCTGATTCTGACATGGATAATTGAATGGGAGTGGTTTTAGGCCACTGCATTTAGCTTCCTAAGGCCCCGCCGCGAATCTTTTAACAATTGTGTTACTGACAAGGATTAATACTCTGGCAGCTGATAGAATCCCCATTGTAATAGAAGATAGTTTGTTAAACTTCAGACGCTTCTTCACTATTTTGAGCAGCCAATTTATCATCCATTGTTCAAACTTAAAGCTATCTATCCTCTGTTCGCCTATAGATTCAGGTCACAGCCAGCCCTTAAAAGCGTTCGGGTTGGCGATCACGGCCGTAGGCGGTTGTTAACCCCCGCCTACGGCCACGATCGCCATCCCGAACGCTTTTAAAGGCTGGCTGTGATTCAGGTCAACACTTCTCCTGCAACTGGCGATTATCTATCAAGTACAGTATGTAACGATATGTCAATATAATTAATTAACCATCTTTCAAGTTTCTCAGTTCTGGTTACTATTAAAGCAACCCCATAGAAATAGTTTGATACTCTATTCCATAATTCATAAATTTCTGATGTTGTTATGATGACACACTGAGTAGTGTTTGTAACTGAAAAAATTCTGTTTTTATGAAATGATAGCTTCACTAAAATAGAAAACAGCTCTATTATTATCTCATCTGACTTTAGTCCAAATAGTTGAATGTGATATTGTACATGACACATATATTATCCTTACTAATCAATTACTGCCATATCAAGTCAAATATGTGACACAAATAGCAGATATTGACTGGAATTTGAATCAATCATTCATTTCTAATAAACTTCCGAAGCTGATAAATACAATCTCTGTTTATCAAAATGATATGCACCCATTTTCAAGGAAATGCTCAACAAACTCTGTATTATTATGACGTTGTTGATATTTCAGTTCAAGGTATAGGCCAAGGTCAAACTCGCCATTAGATTCAAACATCAATTGAGGGGACAGTGATTGAAGGCTGGATGTGAAAGCCAAGTCTTGAATATGCTTCAGGTTGTGTCTTGTCTTTGAGAAGGGGTTGGCCGAGGTATCTCGGGCCAACATGGGTTCAGGTCTCAGGGACCCATAAAACTCAAGCCTTTCACAAAACAAAGTTTAATCTAGCATCATTGTTCAAAGCGCCCCAAAATACGAAGAATATTTATGGGCCGTGCTATGACATCATAATGGGTTTGCAGGTTAAATTTACTAAATGCTTATCATTCAGATTAATAAAATTCATGGCCAAATGCATAAGTAAAATCGGGATAACGTCTTAGAATACTTAATAACAGGATAAGTATAGAAGCTACTTTCATCACATGGCAACTGGAATGGATTAATTTGAAAGATGTTCAAATGATTAGATTACCCTGCCCAATCCCCGCCAAATGCCACTTCCAAATTGGAAGGATAGAACTGTTGTCATTGCGTGAGAAGTGCCAATTTGAATTGCAAGGCAAGAAGAGGATATAGCTTGAAGTTTCAAAAATGAGGGGTAAATCAGTTACAGGCGATAGTGACGTGGAAAATCTGAAACAGAGCCTGAAGTTTTATAGATTATCGACAATAATGTTGGCAGTTCTAGTTCTCGGCTGTCTTAGTGTGATCATTTTGTTCACGGACATGGATCGTCTTCGTCATGCATCAGGGTGCTTTGAAGATGTAGATCTTCCAAAACAAAAAGCTAAGGTGAGGCCTTCAATATGAATTAGAAAAGTGAATGATTGAACCACTGATAGCAACAGCGACAATGACATTGTTACAGTATGACAGTGTGACAGTGTGACAGTGTGACAGTGTGACAGTGTGACATTGTGACATTGTTACAATGTGACAGTGTGACAGTGTGACAGTGAGGTAATGTGGCAGTGTTGCAGTGTGGCAGTGTGAGAGCATAACAGCGTTACGGTGTGACAGTGTGACAGCCTGTAAGCTAGAGCAACTGTGATCGTGCCAGTTGCAGTGACCATGACCTGGCAAGAATCTTTTTGACTGCAGTTTATGATCAGATCCTTATTAGCAATGTGGACCCCCTGAACATGGCGCAATGAAGTACTAGAAGAAGATCTGGGTTAGCTTCAGATCAGTATCATCTGGTCTATGTTTGTACATCGTAAACTGGTGTGACAATGTTGTAGGTAGTCAATGACTAAGCTATCAGTACTGTGCTTTAATCGAATTTTCAATAATTTAACAGCCTTAGACCGGCTGCTACAATACACAATGGAGCCACGCTTGCATCTTTCTAACCCAACCTCTACAGCTTCAAGTTTCATCTAAAGAGTAATAGCATCAGGAAATCAGGGCGGTATGCACAGCAGATTTGCCTCAGGGTAGTTTTTTGGTAGTCTTAGGATTATAGCTTTACAAAATGAGGAAAATCTGAGGTGCATTGAAAAGGTCTGCCTTTCAGGCGAAGAATTATAATATGCACACTGTGTGTGTTTTGTCTCTGGTCAAGTCGATTCAGGAAAAATTCAAGGCTTGAATTAAGCTCTTCTTATTGTTGAAATTTAAGGGCTTGTGAACAAAATGGATTTATCACCCTGTAAATTTTATTCATTGCAATGCTTATGCCGTTACTTGACATCATGTCATGAGTAATCAACAATATATCATTTTTTTGTTGTTTCGGGTTCTGATGCTGACGAGTCAGAAATTTTAAATTCAAATGTATTTTTCTGCTTAGATTCAAAACTTAAGTGTACAGCAGCCTTCTCCACCCATCAAATCATCACTCTTAGTAAACAACATCTTACCAAACCTAACAATGACCATGAAGAAGAACATCATGCCGCGATGCCCCTTGTCTCCAGTGACATCAAACTTTAGGTATCTTGCAGGGGGCACATATCCTGGTTGTCTAATTACAAATTTCAGCTGGTTTTTCACAAGATAATTTTTTTTTACCTGACAATAGAACAGTAGCCCTGCTTTTGAAATTTAGATCAAACTGATAAACATAGTTCTCACAACAACAGTTTCTACCATTGTTAATTTTTTTCATTGCAAATAAGTAATATCATAAGGTTCAGTTCAGGATCAAAAATCATAAACGGATAAATTTTTATTTCAGTTCACCATTCCTCACAACGAGATCACCCTTGACAAGCGACAGCTCATAGCTGTTGAAGGTTTAGTTGCATCTATAACTGGAGGATCGACTTGCGAAACCACGACTGCCGTAAAAACTTGCTGCGACAACACAGCCATAACATGCTCGTGTGTATAGCTAACTAGCTTTGAATCACTCTAAGAGACTATATCACCTCACCGATGCGCTGCCGATGGGGAACCAGCACATGTTTCGATGTTCACTTCAGTCTCTGCCCTAGCTTTGTTCCATTGGACTGTCCAATTGCCTTGTTACATTTTCATATACCTTTAATATGATTCTGCTTATTATAGTTCTCACAGTAAGCAATAAACACTCATGACATTTTTTATCACCCTATATTGACGTCAAAGCAGCATTGTTTCAGTACTCAGTGTAGTTTCGTATTGCATGAAGAAAAGTGTATATTTAATTATATTATATATATTTATGTTTATATCTGAAATCACATACCATCCAGAAAAGGTAGAAATCCATATCAGTGTATAATTCTCAGTTTGCATAAATTATTTGCATAATATATAACCCAACTATGGTGTACTGAACTGTCTTAAAGCCCAGACTTTACTGAAGCTGAGCACAGAGAAATTACCAAAGTACTTCAACAGCCGTTTGATCATTTAGCGACTGGAATGGATAAAGAAGTGGGTTTGGGGAATAGTCTATTGGTGTTCTGAGGTAAAACAACTCTTGCGTCGTATTTCTGAAATTTTGGATAGTTCCATAAGTATGATAAGAGAGTTGCACAGTCATCCACAGTTAATTTATCAAGAAAATAATCGAATGCATAGCAAAGTCATTGCAACTCTAAAACGAAATATCGAAGTCTATTTGTGGCACAGTGTCAGCTAACCGGTTATATCTTACAACGAAAAAAATAATACATCCTATACATTAAAGGGCCGTAGATGAGAAAACATGGTAGGGGAGGCAAAGGTCCGAGGCAAGTCCAATGCATCACCAGTAACCTCCTCCCCGAGGAATTTAAGCCATATAATAAGCATCTTGAGATTCCAGAGGAGCTGATTCTGACATGGATTATTGAATGGGAGTGTTTTTAGGCCACTGCATTTAGCTTTCTAAGGGAGACAGTGTCCTTGTGCCTCACTTAGAACTACGGTCCTGCTTCAAATATCATAATTGAATTTCGATATTACTCGCGTCCGTTATTTCCATACTACCACCTAATCAGCTCGATCTGGAGAGACAAGATGCTGCCATGCACTTTAAGGCCCCGCCGCAAATCTTTTAACATTTGTGTTACTGACAAGGATTAATACTCTGGCAGCTGATAGAATCCCCAATGTAATAGAAGATAGTTTGTTAAATTTCAGACGCTTCTTCACTATTACGAGCAGCCAATTTATCCTCCATTGTTCAAACTTTAGCTTCAAACAAGCTATCTATCCTCTGTTCGCCTATAGATTCAGGTCACAGCCAGCCCTTAAAAGCGTTCGGGTTGGCGATCGCGGCCGTAGGCGGTCGTTAACCCCCGCCTACGGCGATTATCTATCAAGTACAGTATGTAACGATATGTCAATATAATTAATAAACCATCTTTCAAGTTCCTCAGTTCTGGTTACTATTAAAGCAACCCCATAGAAATAGTTTGATACTCTATTCCATGATTCATAAATTTCTGATGTTGTAATGATGACACACTGAGTAGTGTTTGTAACTGAAAAAATTCTGTTTTTATGAAATGATAGCTTCACTAAAATAGAAAACAGCTCTATTATTATCTCATCTGACTTTAGTCCAAATAGTTGAATGTGATATTGTACATGACACATATATTATCCTTACAAGTCAATTACTGACCATGTCAAGTCAAATATGTGACACAAATAGCAGATACTGACTGGAATTTGAATCAATCATTCATTTCTAATAAACTTCCGAAGCTGATAAATACGATCTCTGTTTATCAAAATGATATACACCCATTGTCAAGGAAATGCTCAATTAACTCTGTATTATTATGACGTTGTTGATATTTCAGTTCAAGGTATAGGCCAAGGTCAAACTCGCCATTAGATTCAAACATCAATTGAGGGGACAGTGATTAAAGGCTGGATGTGAAAGCCAAGTCTTGAATATGCTTCAGGTTGTGTCTTGTCTTTGAGAAGGGGTTGGCCGAGGTATCTCGGGTCAACCTGGGTTCAGGTCTCAGGGACCCATAAAACTCAAGCCTTTCACAAAACAAAGTTTAATCTAGCATCGCTGTTCAAAGCGCCCCGAAATACGAACATTATTTATGGGCCGTGCTATGACATCATAATGGGTTTGCAGGTTAAATTTACTAAATGCTTATCATTCAGATTAATAAAATTCATGGCCAAATGCGTAAGCCAAATCGGGATAACGTCTTAGCATAATTAATAACCGCATAAGTATAGAATCTATTTTCATCATATGGCAACAGGAATGGATTAATTTGAAAGATGTTCAAATGATTAGCTTTCCCTGCCCAATCCTCGCCAAATGCCACTTCCAAATGGGAAGGATAGAACTGTTGTCATTGCGTGAGAGGTGCCAATTTGAATTGCAAGGCAAGAAGAGGATATAGCTTGAAGTTTCAAAAATGAGTGATAAATCAGTTGCAGGCAACAGTGACTCGAAAAATCTGAAACAGAGCCTGAAGTTTTATAGATTATCGACAATAATATTGGCAGTTCTAGTTCTCAGCTGTCTAAGTGTTATCATTTTGTTCACGGACATGGATCGTCTTCGTCATGCATCGGGGTGCTTTGAAGATGTAGATCTTCCAAAACAAAAAGCTAAGGTGAGGCCTTCAATATGAATTGGAAAAGTGAATGATTGAACCACTGATAGCAACAGCGACAGTGACAAGGACATTGTTACAGTATGACAGGGTGACAGTGTGACAGTGTGACAGTGTGACAGTGTGACAGTGTGACATTGTGACAGTGTGACAGTGTGGCAGTGAGGCAGTGAGATAGTGTGACAGTGTTGCAGTGTGAGAGCATAACAGCGTTACGGTGTGACAGTGTGACAGTGAGGTAGTGTGGCAGTGTTGCAGTGTGGCAGTGTGAGAGCATAACAGCGTTACGGTGTGACAGTCTGACAGTCTGTCAGCTAGAGCAACTGTGATAGTGCCAGTTGCAGTGACCATGACCTGGCAAGAATCTTTTTGACCTCAGTTTATGATCAGATCCTTATTAGCAAGGTGGACCCCCTGAACATGGCGCAATGAAGTACTAGAAGAAGATCTGGGTTAGCTTCAGATCAGTATCATCTGGTCTATGTTTGTACATCGTAAACTGGTGTGACAATGTTGTAGGTAGTCAATGACTAAGCTATCAGTACTGTGCTTTAATCGAATTTTCAATAATTTAACAGCCTTAGACCGGCTGCTCCAATACGCAATCGAGCCACGCTTGCATCTTTCTAACCCAACCTCTACATCTTCAAGTTTCATCTAAAGAGTAAGAGCATCAGGAAATCAGGGCGGTATGCACAGCAGATTTGCCTCAGGGTAGTCTTTTGGTAGTCTTAGAATCATAGCTTTACAAAATGAGGAAAATCTGAGGTGCATTGAAAAGGTCTGCCTTTCAGGCGAAGAATTATATGCACACTGTGTGTGTTTTGTCTCTGGTCAAGTCGATTCAGGAAAAATTCAAGGCTTAAATTAAGCTCATCTTATTGTTGAAATTTAAGGGCTTGTGCACAAACTGGATTTATCACCCTCTAAATTTTATTCATTGCAATGCTTATGCCGTTACTTGACATCATGTCATGAGTAATCAACAATATATCATTTTTTTTTTGTTTCCGGTTCTGATGCTGACGAGTCAGAAATTTTAAACTCAAATGTATTTTTCTGCTTAGATTCAAAACTTAAGTGTAAAGCAGCCTTCTCCACCCATCAAATCATCACTCTTAGTAAACAACATCTTACCAAACCTAACAACGACCATGAAGAAGAACATCATGCCGCGATGCCCCTTGTCTCCAGTGACATCAAACTTTAGGTATTTTGCAGGGAGCACATATCCTGGTTGTCTAATCACAAATTTCAGCTGGTTTTTTACAAGATAATTTTTTTTTACCTGACATTAGAACAGTAGCCTTGCTTTTGAAATTTAAATCAAACTGATAAAAATAGTTCTCACAACAACAGTTTCTACCATTGTTAATTTTTTTCATTGCAAATAAGTAATATCATAAGGTTCAGTTCAGGATCAAAAATCATAAAAGGATAAATTTTTATTTCAGTTCACCATTCCTCACAACGAGATCACCCTTGACAAGCGACAGCTCATAGCTGTTGAAGATTTAGTTGTACCTATAACTGGAGGATCGACTTGCGAAACCACGACTGCCATAAAAACTTGCTGCGACAACACAGCCATAACATGCTCGTGTGTATAGCTAACTAGCTATGAATCACTCTAAGAGACTATATCACCTCACCAATGCACTGCCGATGGGGAACCAGCACATGTTTCGATGTTCACTTCAGTCTCTGCCCTAGCTTTGTTTTATTGGACTGTCCAATTGCCTTGTTACATTTTCGTATACCTTTAATATGG
Source organism: Membranipora membranacea (assembly GCA_914767715.1). NCBI lineage: Eukaryota > Metazoa > Bryozoa > Gymnolaemata > Cheilostomatida > Membraniporidae > Membranipora > Membranipora membranacea. Next base: position 9,592,910 of record OU612072.1, on the reverse strand, counting down.
TTCTACTTATTATAGTTTTCACAGTAAGCAATAAACACTCATGACATTTTTTATCACCCTTTATTGACGTCAAAGCAGCATTATTTCAGTACTCAGTGTAGTTTCGTATTGCATGAAGAAAAGTGTATATATATATTGTATATATTTATATATATATCTGAAATCACATACCATCCAGAAAAGGTAGAAATCCATATCAGTGTATAATTCTCGGTTTGCATAAATTATTTGCATAATGTATAACCAAACTATGGTGTACTGAACTGTCTTAAAGCCCAGACTTTACTGAAGCTGATCACAGAAAAATTAAATGTAACTGAAATAAAAGTTAACAAGATAAATAGCCATGTGAGCACTTGGTTACAGGTATTGATTACAATGGGGCAAAAGCTAATCAGCAACACCAGTATTACACCAGGTGCCTGAAAGTATTCACACACGTTGCCGACATAACATCATTATTGTAGGGTTTACTTGTTTAGCTTGGTGTCTCTGAACAAAGTCTCAGTAGCCAGACTAACAGTTAAATTGTCTTCCTCACAAATTGTCAAATTCTCAGGTGAGAGATCGGCAGCCGCAAACTTAGCCTTAGATTCAATCCTTGGAGCCATCGTAATTACAGTAATTACTTATATGGTGGTGTCTACTACCAGCTTTACATTTTAGTGCTGAATGACATACACTGCCATGCACTGTTTATTCAGTTTCTGTGCTGGCTGCGCCTTCGACTGATCGCTCTCCATTTTGACTGGCTGTTTGGTTATCAGTGAAAGCAGCCAATCAAAGCAATGACATGACAGAAACCAATCCATAACCACATGGCATTCGGAAGTACAGCATAAACCAACACAATAAACAGTTATTGGAGTACGCATACATGGCTCCCAATACTTTGGCTCCATCCCAGGTTGTAACAGGATGTCGACTTAGGTGTAAAATTTAGTCCTATGGTGTCTCCAACCTGGTCAATTTGTAGGTACACATATGAGTATCCTACGGCTGGGTTGTCAAAGCATTTTCTGTAACCTCAGTGGTTACTAAGGCATTTCTTGAGCCTCTAACTACGGAACTTTTCTTTGACACATCTCCTATGCCAAGTGTTACCATCTCCTTCGTTGAGATGAAGTGATGTACAGAAATTGTAATTTCGACAAATCTCCAAATCCTCTAAAACCCATTACAGTAACTTACGCAGAAGTTACACCTTTTACAGTCCACTCCATAATAATGAACTACTATACAAATGAACGCTATCATTTATTTTAGTTCAAAAGTACTTTCACTGATAAAAGGTTGTACAACTACAAAGGGACTAGCTTTATAACCATAAAATCCACCTGCCTATATCATGCTTTGGTTGTGTGTGTTTTGTATCCCACTGGCAACTGAATAAAGCTCATTAATATATCATATTCAATATCGGAAAGAGATGATGTTTGTTTTGATTTTTAAAATAAACTCTTCCCTTTTACAGAATATTGCTTTTATTTAAATTTGCACATAGTATTTCTTTTTCCTACGCCAAGATTATTCAGAAATTGTGGAATAATATATAATCTAAAAAAAAGAGGTATAAGCTTCTAAAAACTAAAACACCTTGGATGTGGCAAACAGTCATGTTAATAATAAAACTAAGAACAAAGTATTTTCAACTAAAAATAACTTGGGTTTGAGAGTATTTACTGTCGTCATGTTACAATGAGGCATCTTTTAATACAAGTCGAGCGTTTAGGCCCGGTGGATGGCTTTTCTATGAGTCAATGTCTAAGGAAGTGCTCTGGATCGTTTTTTAAAGACTTCTTGCTTGCTGATTACGGCTGTATAACTTGTATTGGGAGACAGTCTTTGAGGTTATTGGTCTTTAATTAGATGCATGAGCAGGTTATCACTGTGTCATCACAGCATGTTCTTGTGGCAGTCACAGTGGCACAAGACTTTCCTGAACCACCACTCTTTTCACCTGGTGCATTGTTGTTGGTTTTACGTTGTTTGCTTCGAATTTCAAAATTTTCTGTAGTGGTTAACTGAAATAAGAGAGGTTGGAATTAAAAATAAATTGTGGTCTGTTGAGCTCAGGCTATCCAAAGGGATATCGATGCTTAGAAATCTAGTATTGTGGTATAAGAAATAACTACAAAATAACATTTTCATTTTTTCAGTATACCCTATGCACTGTGAGATTTTAGCCTTATTAAAGACTCTCACTCATTCGTCTAGCCTTCAGGGTGGTTGAGAAAAGAATAACATGTATCTCAGTGTCTGTCCCTTGGGTTTGTTAGTCTTAGAGTTTTTTATTACTCAATGTACAATGCAATGTTCCCCAATCAACGAACCAAAGATTCCCTACATAACTTTCCAGCCTCACCTTAGCTTTCTGTGTACCCTTATCCCATTTCTCAAAAGATCGAAGTTCAAAATGAAGATGGTTTGTCTTCATAAGCCAAGTTGTCAAGCCTAGTAAGCAGAACAGAAGTATTCCCAATAGAATAGTTAATACTTCGTAAAACTGCAGGCGCCTCTTCATATTGTCCATCTCCCTATCGGCTTTATCCAATTTACCCTCCATTGTTGAAACTTTAATCCACTTCTGACTTTTAGACGCTTTTCCTGCAACTTACTATTGCCATTTCACACATTATTGGTGGCATGTCGGCATTCAGTAGTCTCACACATTGAGAGAAAATAATATGTCAAATTAATAAAAGATCATTCACATTTTCTCATCCTAATTGGTATAAGATGAAAATGACGATGGCAATTTTCAACATCCATCAACAACATAATCCATATCATCATCATCATCATTTCTGCTATATTTACTGTACCTGTCATAATTATTGCAACCGGGATGTTAAATATGAAAACAATTACTGTTTAAGTTACTACATGAATAATCGATACCAGCTGGAAAATAATATGCATAGAGGGAACTTGAACTACACTTCTATTTACAAAACAGAGATAGATAGATGCCCCCCCCCCCCCCCCCCCCGTATAAAAGTCATATTATGTAAGGAACGATACATTTGCTCCCAGTGTTGGATTGCAGGCCCCAATGTCATTGCTTGTGAACAAAATAACAATTACAAATTATAATGTTATGCAATCTCTGAGAAGCATTGATGCTAGATTGCCAGATATGCAAAAATTTAATAGTGTCGGTTTAAACACATAGTCAATTCTGCCCATGGACATAGCTCGTTGAGTGAGCCAGTCATGTAGTGTTGACCACCGACACGATCATTGGCCTAACTTAAGAACTAACCTCAAACTCAGAATCAGCTATATTGACATCGTGTGTCTAGTCAATATCGTAGTTAGGGGCAACCAACAATTGAAAGGGCAGTGGTTCATAATAGAGAGTCAATGAAAGCGGCAGTGACCGAATCCCAATGTATAACAAGCCTGTGTTCGCACGCACGATAAATATGATGCAAACCAGGACAAATGATTACTTTTCAATGTGTTTTACTAAGTATAATGAATGATGTAAGTTATGAAAATTGTCCGGAAATATCACTAATATATAATTCTCTTTTCTGCCAGGACTTCCAAATGTTATTAGATCACTATTATTTTTCATTCTAACCACATTTGGCTAATAATTATTGGGCCAGTCTTGGTACTTTTGGATTATCATGAACATTTCTTGATAATAAAAGTTTCGCTTTACGTCATATGTTGCTACCAGGAATTCAGTAGAAAAGCCATCAAATAGTTACCATATCATAAGACTTAAGAGAGAGATTGTTTTATTGCTTGTCATCAACGATGAAGCAAAATTATAGTGACTGTAAGAAGGCGCTATCATTTAGGAGTCTGATACTAAAAGGTATGAAACTGTTTAAAAAAACGAGTTGTGCGGCACTTAGCTGATAAAAATGTTTTCCTACCTGGAACATCATGTTTGTTAAAAGTATGGTCTTCGTCAAGAGAATTTACTGCAGTACTAAGAGTTCGGTCTGAGATCAGATTAGGAATGCCACAGCTGTATGAGGTACAAAAAGGAGATAATAATCGAGATCTCTCCTTTGCCGTGCAAGAGTTAAACCAAACTTCTGAATTATATAATAAGATCGGTAATATAAGAGATTGCACAAAATACTCACATTGAGTATTGGACATATAAAAAGATTTGAACTTAGACAATGCATAAAATCTGCTTTTTCAATCTGCGAAAAATGTGGTCAGTATTATCAGTCCATTTTAAATCATCATTAAAAATAGTACCCAGATACTTAAAACATTGAACTTTCTCTACTGGGTTGTCATCAATAAAAAACATTGGAAGTGACTTCCTGGGATCTACTGAAGTCAAAGATCATCTCCTTGGTCTTAGCGGTATTCAGTATAGGACAGTTAGCTTTGCACCATTCGGAAAAATCATTTACGGCTGTAAAATATAAAATTCATCACTACTGCTATGATCCAAAAGACCCAAAATAACCATGTCATCAGCATACTTATAGATCTTTATGTTAGAGTGATCAGATTGAACCGTGTCAGTGTAGATGGAAAATAACAATGGAGATAAAACACACCCCTGTGGGCAGCCAGTACTACTAGGTAAAATAAGTGCATCATAATCATGAGTGTTTCTACAAAACTAGATTTCACACACATAAAAAACAGAATGTATTTCAATTCTAAATTGTCTGAAAACAGTAATTTGATTGATCGAGGCTGAATGGCCCGCTGCCAACAGTGAGGTGGAGATTTGGAGGCAGCATGAACAAATCGTTATCACAAAAAATCCGCTCAATATCTAATGCTATTAGAAGGAATTCTACCGGAAAGGCAAAACGAAGTTGCAGGATTTTTAGGATTATACCTCAACTTAGTAAAAATTGGCGGTCGATGGGAACAAGTTTATTATAGAGCAATTGAAATAAATAGTATGGGTAAAGATGTAGGTTTGAGGGTTGTCTGATTGTGTTCTGAGGCCAGACAACTCTTGCAATGTATTTCTAATATTTTGGTCAGTCCCATTATGTTTGAGAGTTGCACGGTCATTCACAGTGGAGATTTTTCATAAATATAATCAGCGAATGCCCATCAATAACCACTACAAATATGTGACCCTATTAAAATGATTGCATGTATTAAGTGTTTCAACTATAATTATAATTAATTATATTTATAAAGTATATAATTATATTTTTGTAATTTGTAATTCATTTTCAGCTCACCTTGGAGAGATAAGATGCTACCATGCACTTCAAGGACCAGCCGCTAGTTTTTGACATCTGAATTCACAATCATACTGAAAGAGGTTACTGCTCTGGCAGCTCTGTCATCCAGCTCATCATGATGGCTGTAATAGTCACTAATAACATCGCCGGGAAACTTACTAATCACTTTTCTCCTTTTGCTCCATCATTCATTTCTATATGAGCAAGTATAGTATTGAATTTTAGTTACCATGAGCATAATATATTTATAAATACTTATGACTCCTTCTGATTGATCAAGTAGAATTGCTTTGTGTGTACTCTCCTCACAAATTCTACTGCAAAATGCGTTTTCAAGCAGTAAATCATGATTCAGTAACATTAACATGGATTTACAGCACTTTTTCATCACAATATAAACGATCAAAGATTTACAAGCAGGGGAATTGCCACCTTTCATTACTCACAAAACTAGCACTAGCACATATTTAAATACCATAGCCATTGGAGACTGAACAAGGCTTAAGGATTCCAGCGCTGCATAGGAAAATGATCCCAACCGAGAATTGAAACTAAGGTAGAGCTGGCAGAGTGAGAAAGGTGCTGGAAGGCAGGACTGTTTTATATTACCCCACTGATATATATTCATGGATAAGAGGAACATATCTGACTCTGAACAAGCATATGGCAGTTTATGTATAATTGCTGGAAACATTTTCTCATCTTTGATTGGTCTATAAGTCCATTAATTCTACAGACGACTCCTTGTAAACATTTGTCAAGTAGCTTGCCTGAGCTTTTAAAGGCCGTTACTAGGACGTCAGTCAATGCATAGCGTTAAATTTGCCAAAATTTTAGCTAGATCCAATTACTGACAGAGAGTCATATGTTAAGTTTCCCCACCGAGTTGAATTCATATCAACGATATCATTGTTTCTTATTATGATCTAGGATTGTTTCTTTGTGATCTAGGATTTTGGAATACAAGTCCAAAATTTTTGGACTTGTATTCCAAAATCCTAGATCACAAAAAATTGAATTGAGAGTTGTTGCCCCTGTTAAACTGTCACAAGGTTACATTCTCAACAAAATTAGCGAGGAGTGTCTTTGACACTTCCCCAACCTACCCTAAAAAACAGATTAAAATTTACATCCTCCTTGATAATTTTATTTTATTTTGTTACAATGCAGGAACAACACGAATTTAACAGTTTTGACTGTAACAGCACAATCCATCGATAGATATGATGAAATGATTTACAAAACACCAATATGGGCGGCGAACAGAACTTTTACTAGATATAATGCAGACAGATGTTAATTACCAGGCAACCACTTTTAGTCAGCCTACAGAAGCAGTTTAGAAAATAGCCTGAGGGATTCATAGCACCTGTGCAGAGTCAGACAAATTCGTATAACTTATCCTATTTTGAGGCCAATTACACCTTTGCATGTTATTACCGATAAGTACTCACAGGGTCGTAGTTCTGAGGGTTTGGAAAGGGGGTGTGAAGTACATAGGCAGGGTACTGTAAATTCTTCCTTCGTCTGAGGCCAAGCCACAACATCCAAAGCATTATAAGGTAAATCAATAACAAATTGAAATCCAAATGAGCTGATTCCGATATGGATTATTCCATTATAGATGATTCATTTAGCATTCTTGTCTTGGGGAGAAAGTGCCTCCCCTCCTCTCTTAGAACTGTGGGCCTCACTTCTGCTATGATCAGACAGACATCAACTTCATCGGCTTCTCACCACAAAAAATGGGAGGAGCTCTTACCTTAATAACAGACTGCTATCTAGTGGGTGGAGTTCTTACATCATTGACCAATATTATCCAGTATGTGGTAATAGTGTCTCACTTTGAGGATAAATTTCTGACCAAGATGCTTTTCAATGCACATGCACTTGGGCTAGCACTAGCCGAACACATAGTTCTGTAACTTGACTGTAATTTCTGTCTGACCAACAATAAAAAAATGCCTGGCAACAGACTTTAAAATTATAGCTATTGTTTATATTCAGTGATATATAATTATTATTGCTATATAATAATTGATATATAATACATTGATATATAATAATGATATATCAATGGTTGCACCTAATCATAAGCTGCACACTCCAGACACAGACAATATATAAATAAGCCCCAGTGTTTATTGATATTCTGAACGTTTTCAAAATGAATGTGAATCCTTGTGACAGGGATGTGAGGTTGCAGCAAAGTTTGCAGTGCTATAAAGCTTGTACCTTTGCTTTGTTACTGCTGCTGCTTGTCTGTTTGAGTCTGATCACATGGACTGTAGTAACTGGCGACCTAACTCGAGGACCATGCAGAGATAATCATAATGACCAGGTGAGGTTTTTACTCTTACCAAATGAGTTGAGGAAAAAATCATTTGCAGGAGGAAAGGTTTGTTTTTGCCTGCAGGCTTAAAAAAAATCATAGAATTCAACTTATACCTGACAGTGATAAAATTTTGACATCCTAGCTTGTTAAGAGTACCTGATAGCACTTCCTTTTATACATATATATATAAATATATTCCATTTTTATTCTTGAGAAGAATACCCAGAAAACAGAAATATTGATAGTATATGGTGTAGAATTAAAAGGACATGGAACTAAAAAAATCATAAACAATGACAGGTAAAAATAATAAGTACACACAGGCACTAATTAGTTGTAAAACATTACACAAGTCAATACACAATAGCTGGGAGTTTAAAAAAATCATAACATTACAAATACTCTTCTTTTTTACAGAGACTCGGAGTTGATGATCCAGTTGTGGTTAAGGAGCGGATGAAAAGAAGAGCCAGGGGTAGATGGCAGCCACATGCCCACAGTATTTCTCTGTACAGTCGTAGAAGAGTAATGTCGAAGAGTATACCGCACTCCGCGAAGACAGATTCAACAGTTACATGTCCATCGGTATGTTACTTTCATAACAGTCTGTCACAACAGTAGTTTTAGAGATGGTTGCTGCTCATTGGAGATCGTCAACTAGTGGAAAAAATCATTTAGATATTATTTGGTGTCATCTCTCTTAGAACACTTGTATTTCGCTGTATATTGCATGAAAGAAGTTATCCAGAATGTTTTAATATATAATGATATGCTGTGGTATATTGTGGTGATGGCCCATAAATCACATCACAGTTATATGCAAAGATAGGCTTACAGCGTCAGTAAATATTCTCATTGTGCCCTTGGTTTTATGTTCAACATGGTATTTATCTTTGAGTTGTTGGGGTATTTTCCTTGTACATTTATCTACAAGCATTGCACCTTGCCAACCTTCAATTTTGAGTTCAAAAATACAGGCAAGATCTCTCAGTCAATTCTGCCAAAGGCTCGGTTTGGTAGCAAACTCTTCTCATAGACAATTGCTCAATACCACATACCATATGGAATCTATCAACTTCACAAAGACAATCACAGCAACAACCCAGATTCTTTTTTTAAATGGTTTTGCGGCGAAATATTATTTGCCTTAGGAGCAAGGCTGCAATTTCTGCGCCAGGTTGCTCAAATCAACCAGCCAGACCAACCAAACCCTAGTAGTCGGTGGACAGCTCAACACTTTATTTTTTTTGTTTACAGCCGGCACGTTGCCCTACAGGCTGTATCGGTTGCAGAGTACAATGTCGAACATTCTGTGATTCATCATCATTCCTCTGAATTGGAGCTCTTTAATCTCAGACCGAGACTCTACAGAAGTACGCTGGCTGCCTAAATAACTGATCATGCACTTCACTGATGTGTTAAGGTTGACGATTGGACACAGATTTGGAATCTGTTTCCTCCTATATTATGTTCGAACTAATAAAAATCTTTATGACACGTAAATAACTTTTTCCAACAGTTACCTGTACGGTCCCCATTTTTGGATTAGCTAGAATTTTAAAGTTGTGGTTCAGGTATTATGCATGACATAATGTAAAGCTCCAAGCTGACTGTTGATCACTCCGGTCCTATACCCTTGTTCACTCGAAATCTAAGTCAGCGGTGAGGAAAATCCTGTAGCTATTTAATTGCCAATCATCATCATCGTTAAGTGAGTTTCACTGGAGCCAGTTATTCAGTTGCAACATAATATGATATAATATGATAATAATATAATAATATGATATAATGTATTATAATAAATGATATGGAAACATGAGCTAGCCGAAAGCGGTTAACCTTTGTACAACTTCAGACTTTTACATTATATTTACATTAAACGTCTGTCATAACGGTCTATCTTTATATCCGAATATTATCCTTCTTATAATCGTCATAGACAGGTAAGAGCCTGCAATTTTACTAACTTCCAATTATATTGGCTGAGCGGCAGTTTATATACTTAGTATGTTAGATTCATCAATCTGGTACTGTCTCATTTGATACTGTTACCCATCAAGCCCATAGGTAAGAGGAAAGCTTTCAAAAGTTTTAGCGTAGTTAGGAGATGAAACCAAAATGTCTATTTCTCCTCTGAATCATAAATCCTCTATGACTTTTCAATCCCGATGATTAGTTATTATAAATAAACATGCTTAGTAAGAAGCAGAAGATTGGGCTGCCCCTAAAGAGGGACGCAAGGTGCCCTAAATCCTCATGCTGAGAATGTGATAGTGATAGTGATGTGATAGAATGTGAAGCCATGTGAAACCACATAATAACTTGCACTAATCTGCCTTGACAGTGACACTTTGACCTTAGCCAATAGGCCAAGAAGCTGAACTATAGCTAAACTAAAGCAGATTATCTATACAATGACTTACTAGGTTTGCACTGGTAGGCTGCCGGCTGATATGAGTGAACAAATTTGCTACATTGAAATCTATCTTGTACAGTCAAAAACCCTTAGAATAGATGAAACAACGGTCACTTTTGCCATGGATGAAAATATGAGAACCATGAGAAGTGATAGTTATAATTTAACAGAAAATAAAAACTAAGTTGGTACAGTAAATATGAAGCTGGTCAGGACTTTGATGTTCCACACAATCTAACCCATGTTTCATGGTGAATGGCAGTTTTATGATTAATATTCATCACCTACCAACAACCAAACAAAAGAACTGTATGTTAGGTAAGTCAAAACTGCGCTGAGAAAAAAATGGAGCCGGGAAAGCTATTCACAGCAATTATAAATAGTGTTTATGATACTTCATAAATAAACGATGTCAACTGAAAAATATAATGCATAAGAATGAACTATATATTATACTACTACCATTATTTTGCTAATCATGTCAGTGGGGCTAAACCAGTGCAATAGTGAAAGCTTTCATTTGATGTTAACAATACAAAAAGAAAATCATAATTCACTCAAAATTGATACGTTTCCCCCAGGGTTAGCTTCTCAATTTGAATACATTTCAATCAATGTCGTAATCATTCAATGTTTTTCCAGGTGGGTATGACACAAATGCCAAAATGCAATTGATAAAAAGTACAATTTATAATGATTTTATTTATTATAGGAGTAGGTGGTGACCGATTCCAAACACTAACTGAATCCGTATCATCAGTTCATAGGCCTGATTTTTCTATGTTTTGTCTTTTGCCAGTGTACACTCCGAATTACACGGCTTATTTTTGTCGGTGATAGTAATGAATCCATCCATTATTCCATCCATTACTCATATGTGAAGTGATGTTGGCCTATCGCTTCGTTCTTCTGAAGGATATTGAGTTAGACACATGAGCAGTGTAAGGCTCTGTTGTCACAGCAGGTTCTTGTGGCAGTAATGGTGGTGCAAGCGTTACTCAAACCTCCAACAGTATTACATAGGCCTCTTACTGCCATAAGCTGTCGTTTATTAAGCTTTACCTCATCGTTTTGAGTGGTGAACTAAAATAAGACAAATTGCTTTACTTTAAAGACAGCTGCATGTGGAACTCATATGAACCGAATGAGATGTTCAGACCAGGAACAACGCTGGCTCACTTATTTCGCTTGAACTGAAAACCCTAATGCACTGTGAGCAAGATAACCTACTTATTTTATAACAGCAAGAGCAATGGGATGGGGGGGGGGGGTTAACCCTAATTCTCCCAAAGAAAATGAGTCTGAAGCTATATACCCACTGTGTGTGCTTGTCATGTCAAGCTAATGATGTGATATCTATTGTAAGTCAGATCAGTTGTACCTAAGACTGTCTATTTGAAGTATTTGAAGTTTTACTACTCCACAGACCTGATGGGTTCGGTTTTGCCTTTAACTACGACATAGTAGCATAGTCTTCACAGTACATTTGCATCAACACCTAAACGATGCTGATGTTTAGATTGTGCTAGTTTTTTCCAACTTCCAACTTGCATGTACTTAAATGTTTGTCTGGCAAGAAAGTAAATCCACCAAACCCTAACTACCACCCAGCTCACTTTGAGTTTTCATTTATCTCATCATTAATTAAAAGACCCCTGTATCCATGCCAGTAAAATGTAACCTTACCTTAGATTTCTGTGTGAAGTTGAATATAAAGAAAAGATATTATGCTTAGACAGCCAACCAGTAGAATTGCCATTACGATACAAGTCGCTCTATAAAACTGCAGCTTTCATCTCGACTTTTCCATCTTACCGTTGCCAGCAGCCAATTTATCCTCCATCGTCCAATATTTAAACTTTATTCTACTTCTGCTTTTAGACTCAAATTGGTGATTTTCATCCTTCCCATTTCGAGGTAGCATTCTGGAAGGGAAGTATAAGGCCTTATTATTTATACATTTTTCAAGAGATTACATTCCATTTGCTATCATGCTATAACTAAATTCTGCCGTTTTTTTACTTCGTGAAGGTATAAGCATGACTTTGCTAATTCTTGGAGCCTTTCAGTTGAATTCCTGGTAACGGCATTTAATTAAACAAAGAGCGGAACTTTCAACTGTTCATGATTATCCAAAAATAATTGTTGACCAAACGAGGATAAAATTGACTATAATAGTGATTTATTAACGGTTGATGAGTTTTTTGCATCGTTTCGAAAATCTTTTATGCAAGTCCTACCAAAAAAGATATTTTTACAGGGTGACTTTAAGGACATTTCTCAATGGTAACTTATTCAGACACATCGAAAAGTAATTAATTCCCCTCTGGTTGCAACAGTTTACTATTTATTGTGTGAACACAGCTGTATACGATGGGCTCTGATCACTGCCGCATTTATTGGCTCCATTTTCTTTCTATTATTAACCACTGCCCGCTCAGTCGACGGTTACCCCTCATGATGACACTGACCTGGTGGGGGTCAAATTATAGAACTTAGTTTGAGATTCTTCCCATTGTTAGGTCAATGATAGTGTTGGCGGTGACCAGGGCTAGTAAATATTGAATCAGGATGCCGCTTACAATCCATCATTGATGATCTAAATTATATTTTCCATCAAAGAGTCTGGATTGTACAATCAACCTTCTAAAGCTTATGAACACTCAAAATAGATAGAATCCTCTTATCAGCTCAGGCTGTTTGTGACCTATGTTCTGGCACTCCTCTGAACATGTTGTGGTAAGGAGATCAAGTCTACTCAATGATGATTAATGCCCAGGAAGTGACATATCTGTTTGAATGGGCTTGGTAGGGGATGTTCATTGTGTTTGTTATCTAAAAAAACTGTTTTTTTTTCGGCATGGTGAGTATTTGTTTGAGATTGCAGTAGAAAATTGCAGACTGCACACAATTTTGAAAAGTTAGGTCATATGTTAGACAGTTACCCAAAGTGTTTGGTATTGATATGAACTCCATTGACAGAATTATAGGACGCGATCAAACAATTTTCACATATCGATCTTGAATATTGCAGAAGAGAATGTATATTTTTTTCAGTATTGATTTTAAGCCCTGGCGGTCACCACAAAAGAACACAGTTTTGGTATGTAAAACCCAGTGATTTAATTTTAGCGCCTGGTTGCGATATGACAATACAGCTAATATGGCAGTAGTAAAAACTTTGATTCACGATTTGAAGTAAGTCGAGATATTTGTGATGTTCATTGCATGTCAGAGAGTGCAATTGTCATTTCCATCTCCTACTGAACTATTAATTTCCTCTGAAAGCATGAAACTACTAATTACCAGCACTTATAATGTGGGAGTATCTACGATTATATTAGTTATTCTTTCCTTTGAGAAATGTGATATATATATTGTACAAACAGATCTTCAAAATGTTTGGGATATGTGTCATATACATCTAGGGCTTTGACTAGATCAGAAAATTGATGTTAATTGGCTATACATGTTACGTCTAAGACATTTATCTATCTTGAAGCTAGGTCAGGACACTCATTAAAAGGATGTGAATGCAAACTAATAGATTTGACCTGAAAATTAATGTAAAAGTTATTTTTATCATCTATAGGACTTAAGTGGATAAGGATATTATTAATAGCTATTCTATAAAGTTGTAGAGCCAGACTATCACTCCGTAACTCTCGTTTCACATAATGACCACAAGTTAATGTGATAAACTCATTTCTGGGAAGTTGTTTTTTCATCTGCAATTCATGATTTTTGATGCTAGATGCTAGAACTTGATGCTGAACATAATATATGATGCTAGCTAGATAGACAACCAATTCTTTCAGTATTTGCAACAGGGTGGTCTCTTAAATTCCACGGTTTTTATTGTTGGTGGTTTTTTGGAGGTTGGTTTGGAAGCATTGCATTGAAACATACATATCCAGAAAAGAACGAGGAATCTGGCATCCTTTAAGTGCTAACTGAAGCTGGGAAATAGTTACTCTGAGTTGATTCAAATGAAGTGGCGCAAATTGCTAAGACGAGTCAAGTCATGGATATCTTGCACCTATCTAAGTCAGCTTGAGTGAAGTGTCATGAAAGTTGATAACTCCCATCCGTGTGTAAGAGACTATAATGCTTTTCACAAACATAACACAGATATATGTTTTCATTTTACCTCATGACATATCTCAGTGGAACTTTCTGCTCATCAGTGAGACATTGTAAAGTTTGAAGACAGCCATGCATTGTATACCTTGTTCAAAAAGTCAGACCTGTCAGCAGGACACAATCCAAACCACACTGGATCGGCATTTGAGAATAACATCTAGTAATCCCCTCAAACACGCAGCCTTTGCGCCTGACGGAGCCGAAGTTAGAGTCAATATCTCATCTGAATAGGTTCATGCTGGACAACTGATTGGATGCTGACCTGCATGGGATTGTGATTGATAAGTAGCTGAATCTCTTCAACTATATCGGGGTTGTATGTACAAAACTAGTCAACTATATGCTAGGCAGAACTCGAACAACTTGGTCTCAGCGCGTCTAGGCTGTTATTGTATAATACAACTAACATCAGATCAGTGCTAACATATGCCAGTCCAGGCCAGGTCTCTTGTTACCGATGAAAGCCAAGATCGCAATAATACAAATTGAACGCTGTGCACTGACAATCGTCAAACCCGTCCCATTATATTCAGACCCTATCATCAGCAATGCTCTCACTCCAATCAAACATTTTTTGATACTCTGCCCAGAATTGCTATGGACAATAGCTTCTACAACCAATCTCACTCACCTGACGAATCAATACGACAGGCGGGAAAAAGTGTGTGTCACCATGTACTCTTTTTTTTATAAATACCTAGATTTTGTCATTTGTTTCATGACTAATGTTTTTTATGATGAATTTCTATCCAGTATAATTTCACTCTAGTTCATTACTTTGTATTACCATTTTAAGGAGGAAAATACAAAAACATACATAATCCAACTGCTAAAGTTCTATTTCTCAATTTTGGTGAGAATTACTTACCTTTCGTTTGAGCATTGCACTAGATTTGATAATATTCAAATGCATACTTGACACCCAGTCACCCTTCATAACAGCTGAATCTTTTTGTTCCCCCTTCACCATATCAAGGTTTCAATGAAGAGGGTCAAGATGAGTATATATGCTTATCATATTTTGTGTATTTATAAATACATTTTTTTGTGAGAAAACTCATTGCTATGATTTATTGCCAAGATTCAAATTTATCTTGGCTTGGCCTTCACCATGATTAAATGAATCGCAAACCTGCCTCTGGATCAGCCAGGTGTATGTGTGATTCCATGTCAGTAACTGTGCTAATAGTGCATCGCTGAATTAGGTCTGTTCAAAGTGAGCGGAATGGCTAGCAGTACTGGAAGTTTCACAGCATGTTTCATTGTAGTCTCTTTATGCCATCTGCTGTATCATCATATTACACAGCATTATTAAAAATATAACTATTATAATAATGATTTTAATTTTAATTAATATTTATTTTAGATTAAATATTATTATCTAGTTGAATCAGATTAAATTAAAATGTCGAACTGAATAAAGACCTATGAACCTCTGATGAATAATAACTTGAATTTAAATTAGATTAATTAAATAAACTAAGTTTTATAAATTATAAATTAAATTTTGGCTATATTTTAAATTTAACTATACATATTAAATCAAATCATGCTTTAAATTGAACAATTAATTTAAGTTATCATATATCATCATCATCTTTGAAGCGGAGAGAGCTATCCTCTCTTGAGTACAGGCACTGGGACCCATAGTACTCATTTTGCACCCTATACCCATGCCCGCTGGAAACCCAGCTACTCTTTACATCGAAGAAGAAGAGGGGGTTCTTTTTACTGCGTGCGGGGTGTGCAAACACACAGTGGACCTCCGGCATTTTGTCCCTTTCCGCAAGGACCTGACTAGGATGAATGGTGTGCCAGTACCAAATGTGAATTGACTGCCGTCG
The DNA here is from genome assembly GCA_914767715.1 of Membranipora membranacea. Taxonomy (NCBI): domain Eukaryota; kingdom Metazoa; phylum Bryozoa; class Gymnolaemata; order Cheilostomatida; family Membraniporidae; genus Membranipora; species Membranipora membranacea. The sequence continues at coordinate 9,576,980 of OU612072.1, read as the reverse complement.
CCTGGACCTCAAAGATCACAAGCCCGTACCCGTAACCATAAGACCACTCCTGACCCGTATATATTATAATTAATATATGATTAAAAAAAAATTGTAAGTCTTGATATAAATTATAAATATTAATATAAAGATACAATTTATATATATATATAAATATGTTATGCACTGGCTATCTGAAATCACTTGTTAACTGAATTGGATTCGGCTGGCTTATTTGGTTCTATTTTGTTTTGCAGTTACAGTCAGCAGGGATTATTGTTTCGCAAACAGTGATAATTTTCTTTCTGAATAGAATATGACCGCGCTAAAAAATTTTAAAAATAGAAAGAGTTGTCTTGTCTTAAGAAATCGATGGACAACTCCCACTCAGAAAATAAATACCTCTGTATCATTTCTCACATGTAATAAAACACAAACTTTTGGCCTGTATACTGCCCATAAACTGTCATGCAAATCCTTACAACTGCAATTAGCCTTGTCAATAAAATTTCTGAGCTGCATTGTCCCATTTGAGTATTCCTCAGCTAATTATTATTTCATTTCGTGTACATTGTGTTCATTGCAATGGTGTTAGACCAGCGTTTTTTAGAACTTGTTATATCATTCCAGTAGTTGTTTGAATGTAGCAATCAAATGTGCTGCAACATTCTCATATATCTTAAGTGCATGATATGCTTGGAGTGTCTGGTCTAGTTGAGCATCTATGAGCTTCAAAGTACTGTTATATCACCAGCACTGATATATATCATATTGTATGGATGAGGGAACATATCTGACCCTGAACATATGGCTATGGACAGCAATTTTCTCATCTTTGATAGGTTCTCAAGTTCAGAATCAAAATAAAGCTGAGCCATTTTTCAAGCAGCTTGCCTGAGTTTTTGAAGGTGGTCACTGGGACATCAATGAATGCATAATACAAAAGCTGTCAGATTTTTAGCTATATCAAGTCACTGCATTGATGTGATTTTATGGATCAGTGGTAAATAATATCGCGTGGCTATTTGTGGAGATATGCTATCAGTATAAAACTTTGTGTCAGGATCTAAATATATTTAACATCTGGCAGCTTTTACTTTATGCATTGATTGACGTCCAATGCAAGATGGCCAATCATCATGGAGTTAACAGAGTTTCCTACGATGGCTGAGAGTCGATGAAAACTTTCTCTTTCAATGACAGGAATAATAATGGGGGAGGTGCCGAGGGATATGACTCAAGGAAACCACAAAAAGACTGACTCCAGCAAAAACACAATTCTTGCCAACGTTTTTATTATCGCATGCCAATATATTAACAATTAAATTAAAAATAAGAAAATTAAATTTTGGTAAAACAAAACCAAGATATCTGGTATGATAATTCATAATAAGGTTATTTTACTGTGACAATATTTGAGTTATTTAGAAGATTTTAGACATGTCCTTTTCAAACAGGAACAAAATTTTTAAAAGAGCATTAAAATAACACTTAAAATGAAGTCCAATCTAGGTAAAATGCAGTGGGAAATATTCGTGAAGCTTTGTATGCCAATTTTACCTATGCATCATAATGGTATTTTGCCTCCCTGGCTGGTTGTTATAACAAAGAAATCGTTTTGAAGACAAAAAATTGGTCTAAAATGAGTTTTCAAGTTACTATGAAGGAGGAAAACATTCACGTTTTCTTATCAAAGATCGAGTTACACAAATCTGAGGATCTACAGGTGGCCCTGGTGCCCCAGGAGTTCCAGGTGATCCAGGTGCTCCGGGTGCTCCGGGTGCTCCGGGTGCTCCGGGTGCTCCGGGTGCTCCGGGTGCTCTGAAAATACAAATCTCTCTACAATCAAATCTGCAAGTATTGCCTGTACCGCAGTTACAGGTACGGAGAATACATCTTTCGCTTTGACTCTGAAATGATGTGGTAACTCGTGGCACTGGGCAGGCAGGAGGCGGTGGACATCTAGCTGTAGGCGGAGTGGTTTTATGCGAGTAAGGATCTTTTTGAGCTTGTTGCTGCCAATTACCCCAAGCTTGTCTCTTTTCTCTCTCACTGCTCACAGCAGGATCAGATGGTCCGCTCATCTAGAGACAAAAGTTTCAAAGAAAACTTATGATTGTATAAAAGATGATCATCTAATATGGGCCGTAACTAGTAGTCTGGTGGCAGCCCCCTCCTATCTTGTCATTCCATTTACGATTTTGGGTGGATAGAGTTTGACAATTGCTTCTGGCAGGTTTTTCATGCCGATCACAATGGTAATATTGTAATATTAAATAATAACAATAACAATCACTTTATTTGCTATTCAGTGCCCCTTTTGGGGCCAATGAGAATATGCTTACATAAGATCAATGGTACATGGCACAACTCATCTAATTAGCGCAATCCTGAACAAGGTAAGGTTGGGCAAACTAGGTTATTGGCAGTACGGGTAGTGACCGGGATTCGAACCTGCAACTCTCAGATTGAGAAGCTTGAATCCTAACCACTACACCACCCTTCCAAACCCAACAACCAACCACCCTGCCACCCACCCAGTACCTTACACTAAGTTGCACAACAGGCCGCTAATTGCCAAAAGCTGCCATGGGACTATAGGCAGATCATATAATCTCTACTGAGACGTTCTCAACTTACAAATATTTAAAACTTCAGCTCTATCTTCCAACATAAAAGCTTCAATCATTATTATCATTCATCTTATTCCCTACCGATATCACCACTAAATTCATACATTAAAAAAGCAACTGCAAGCATTGGGGACATAAAACAGTCTTGTTTAGTAAGATAAGTCCCAGTCCTATGTAGCAGATATAAGATACAATGAAATCTACCGATCCCCTTGGAACGGAAAACTCACCATACTTTCTTGTACAGTCCCTTTATTATCACCATGAGGTCGGAAGGAGATCTCTGTGGCGACTGCAGCCCATGACATAAAGGCTAAACTGCTTAGAAGTAGAGCTGTTACTACAACGGTGAGTACTTTATAACGCTGCAAGCTCTGCTTGAGTTTCTTTTCTCGGTTTAAATCAGGTTTCTCTTCCATTGCTTAAATCTGATACTTTCTTCCTTGTTTTCTCTTCAGTCTCTAACCTGCTTTGATATTGAGGTTTCTGGGCATAACATTATATACTTGTGGCAGTAGTAGGATTGCTAATTTAAGTGAAGTTTTGTACCCATATATCTCTTGTGGTAATTAGCGGAGGTGTGTCATTAAAGCAGGTTACTTCCTTTTTTCGATGATCCATCAAAAAGAATACAGTTATAACCATCGATGTGAATTCATGGGTTTGTGGTAAAGACACAGTAGGGCTATTTGTAGAGAAATTACGTCAGGATGTAACTTGTGTCAGTAATAAGATCTAGCTAAACTTCTGGCAGCTTTCACTGATGTCCCAGTAATGACCTTTAAAATGTTTACAAGGGGCCGGCTGTAGCATGACTGCACTTTTAGACCAATCAAAGATCTTTCCAGCAATCATACATTATTTACCATATGCTTGTTAATTGTCAGATTTGGTCCCTTAATCCATAAATATATATATCAGTGTTTATAACTGACCTATTATTTTTAAAACACCAGGCAGATGCATCATGGGATACCTTGCTCCCAAGACTTAATACAATCAGATTCATGAGCATAAGACTCACGTCCATTGATAGTCTCGATCCCCTGTGATACCGAGTGAGAAACCTTGAGAATGCTTGGTTTTTTTTTCCGGTATTAGTGCGGGCCTATGGACTGGATCCTGATGGGGCACAGGACCAATTAAGATCGGATGCTCTTCCTGACACCACCGTGTTCCGCTAGGAATTGAACACGGGACCTCTCAATTGAAAGACCCATGCCTTACCCATTGCACCACGGCTTCTCAATGAGCATAAAAAGTTTTATAGATAACAACCCAACCTTGGAGAAGAGCGGGCTGAGTAGGATTTGCTTACCCTGTCTGTCCTTGTAATCAACATTCATGACAATTTACGCTAACCCCAAGTCAATACTTCCTACCTTCCCAATCGCTTGGTGGTAGCAAAACAGAACACTTGCCAACTTTGTCACTTATTATACATTAATATTATGATGATTGATTGAAGATCTGTCAGAGATCAGATAGAAGCTTCCTCTTTCTGATGATCTAACAACAACATAAATAATTTTAAACATTATTATTATTGATAGTGCTTCAATTTAAGATTTAATGCAACACAAGTGAGGTAAAAATAATGATATGTTTTGATAGGGTTTATTACCAAAGTTCCCATAAAGCAACTTCACTTCCGAATATTAGGGGAAATCATAACAAACTGCGTGGTCCTTGATCTTTCGTTTGGTTTTGACAACTAACGGAAATCATTCAGCATTAACATTCGGTGAAAGATTTACTAGAAAATAAAACTATTTGAGTGCCTGGGTTGCGGGTATTGCCATGTCTTTGCGTATTGTGGACGTAGCATACATATCACTCGATCAGATAGTGGTGGTGTCCCAATAGCACAGGTGGTTCCCTGTATAGATCCATCAAAGAGCATTATTGCTATAATGATCAGTCTAAGAGATTCTTCCTATCTCTGAGTAATTTTTTAGAGAGCTTAAAATTTGTTTGCCACAAAATAGATTCTCCATCAATCACATGAGACGCAGACTGTTAAATATCAGACTAAGGTAAAGTTATAAAGACAAACATAGCAGGTTGGAAAAGTATTTACGTTAAAGCATTATTGCGATGTCCATACCTCCTCTCTGCAACTGGGAGTTTTCTCACAAACCTGTCAAAGGTTTTTTATTTGAAAATAAAGAAATGAAAAGAAAGTCTGATTAAAATATGCTGATAAGGTCTCAATTGAAGATAACCAATATAAGATAGATGCTGGGGGTAGATATTATAATATGATTTTGTCACAAATCCATCGGTACAAAAAACATTTACGGAATCAGTAATCATTCTTTATGTATTAACTTTATGGCCAGACAACCGGAGTATAATTTATGAAGGAGAAATCTCAAATTATATTCATGAAACAGTCCACAACAAAAGACAATCACTAATAGCACAGAAATGTTGAGCACACCCTCTCCGGGGCAAAATAAGTTTTTAGCATTTCTGCATCAACAAAATTTTTGATGCAATGCTTTCTCATGTCTAATCGTTGAGGCTGTTGGCGGTGGACATGTTGTTGGTGGTGGGCATGTTGTAGGTGGTGGGCATGTTGTCGGTGGTGGGCATGTTGTCGGAGGGGAATATGTAGATGGAGGTGGGCAAGGTTGACCCCAAGCCTGTCTTTTCATTCTCTCTTCAGTCAGGGTCAGAGGGTCCGCGTACCTGTAGTGAAAAATTGCATATCTACATTACCCTACTTTGTTCACCTGTTTGTAAAGAGGATTGACAACTGACATAGATTGTGAAGAGAGATACTTAGAACTGGATGGGAGGTTTGTTGTCCCATCCCAACAATAAATCTGGTAAATTTGGTAAATGGTTAAGCCTGGTTTCCATTTAAAGAGCATCTCAAGGCCCTCAGAATGCTTATATACCCACAGCCAGCCCTTGATCGCATTCAGGATGGTGATCGCGGCCTTAGACACTCATTAACCTTAACGCTCCTCGTTTAGCGACCGCTATCCCGAATGTTTAGGCTGGCTGTGGCAACTCCTTGCAAGATTCTTCTTACCAATGTGATTTTGCTGTGACATTTCAAAAATTGAAGACTAAGAATAGTGTTGTGACTCATAAAACTGCTAATAATTTGTGAAACCTAAATGCAGAAGAGCTGTTATTGTGCAAAAGAAAAAAAATTTGGGGCTGTGTTGTAATTGTGAACCAGGCTTTATGCACATTTCTCTTGCGGAAGTAGACAGAATGCTAATTTAAAGGGCAACCAAGGTTTCGCAGCAATGCATTAATGGGTAGCAAATAATGTGCTGGGCAGCATCAGCTTTGTGCATTACGCGATGCAAAACTCATAGTAGTTGCTGACTCTAAGCTGGGTAACACTTCAGTTTAGGGGAGGTTCCAAGACTTTGCTGTAATAGTTATAGAGCACAGGCTAAATAATAACAGGAACAGGAAACTGCTATGTGGTATTCTCTTTTAGCTGAGTTTGAGTGCCTGATGTAAGAAATGTTTCACAAGAATTCTGGCTGAATAATCATCCGAATTATATTTTGTCTTTTTCCCAATGCAGAAGGTGCAATCTGCTTTTAATCAATGGCCATCAATGAGAAGTTGTTTGAAACCTTGGTTGCCCTTTAAGTGAAATTTTATACCCATATATCTCTTGTGGTAATTAGCGGAAGTGTGACATAAGAGCAGGTTGCTTCCTCTTTTCGATAATCCATCAAAAAATAATACAGTCATAACTATTGGAGTAGGAGGTGGCTCAGTTGGTTAGAGTGCCGGACTTCAACACGCAAGTGTTGAATGTCGTGGCTTCGAATCCCGCTGCAGTCCATCTTCTACTGGGGATTGGTTGGCCCCCAGGTGTGCTCCGACCTGCCTGCAAACTGAGAGCAAATTGGCGCAGATATTGCGGCCTTGCCATTAAGGCATTGATATTTCGCCGCCCATGCCTCGGGATGGGCGAGTGATATGCCACCGGATTTAAATCAACCTTTTTAATCAACCGGAATGTATTCATAGATTAGTGGTCAAAGTACAGTAGGGCTATTTGTTGAGAAATTATCTTAGTATATAACTTTGTGTCAGTAATTTATATCTAGCTAAAATTCTGGCAGCTTTTACTGACGTCCCAGTAACGACCTTTTAAAACCCAGGCAAGCTACTTGACACATATTTACAAGGGGCCGGCTGTAGCATGACTGAACCTTTAGACCAATCAAATATGAGAAATTGTTTCCAGCAATCATACATTATTTACCATGTGGTTGTTCAGGGTCAGATTTGATCCCCTAATCCATGAACATATATAAGTGGTTATAGCTGACCTATTATTTTAAAAATTCCAGGGAGTTGCGCTATGGGATGCAATACAATCAGATGTATGAGTATAAGATGATTATTGATAACAACCTTGGAGAAGATCGGGTTGTAGGATTAGCTTTCCTCATCTATCCTTGTAACCCATAGTCATGCCAATTTAATCTAACCATAAGTGAAAACTTCCTGCTTTCTCAACTGTTTTGTGGTGGCAAAACAGAACACACGCTAACTCCGTCACTTCTTGTACATTAATAAATTATGATGATTGATTGAAGATCTGTCAGAGATCAGATGGCTTCCTCTTATTGATGATCTAACAACAACATCAATCATTTTAAAGATTATTATAATGAAATTAAGTGCTTCAAATTTAAGATTTAATGTATCACAAGTGAGGTAAAGATAATGGTGTGCTTTGATAGGATTTACTAGCAAAATTCCCATAAAGCAGCTCTACTTCCAAATATTAGGGGAAACATTATTCAACTGTGTGGTATTTGATCTTTCTTTTGTTTATGACTCCCAATGGAAAACATTCAGGGATAGATTTATTAGAAAATGAAATTATTTGAGCGCCTGGGTTGGGGTTATTGCCATATCATTGTGTGTTTTGGGTGAAGCACATACATTACTCAGATGGTCAAATGATGGTGTCCGAATAGCATAGTAGGCTTCCTAGAATAAAAAAATCCATTAAAGATCATTAGAGCTAAATTTGTCACTGCAAAATATTCTTCTTATCTGAGTAATTGTTTAAAAAGCATTAAATTTATTGGTGGCGATTTGATTCTCCATTAATCACAAGAGACCAGACTGTCAAATATCAGACTCGGGTAAAGTTATAGAGACAAACTGGCTATAAATAAACCACATCATGGCATGAAAAAGTTGTCGGAAAAATATTTATGTTGTAGCATAATCTCCTATTTCTGTACCGCATCTCTGCAACTTGAAGTTTTAGTATCACAAACGTGTCAAAGGTATTTTATTTGGAAATACAGAAATGTAAAGAAAAGTCTGAATAAGATATTCTAACAAGGTCAAAAACTGAAACCTTGAAAACCCAGAAACTGGTAGTTGGGGTTAGATATTATAATATGATGTTATAAACAAAAATGATGTTATAAACCGACTAACCAATTGTGGAATCAACAATAGTTAATTATGTATAAAATTAATGGCAACAAAACCAGACTATAATTTATGGAGGTGCAAGATTTCAAATCGTTCATAAAACAGACCAGACTAAAAATCAATGTCTACTAGCAGAATTAAAGTAGCGTTATCGTACCAACTGGGGCCTTAAAAAGTTTTTTAAGCAATGGTAGCTCTCTACCATCTTTGAGGCTATGTGTACGTTGGATGGGGTTGGTCAGAGATGCAGCTACAGACACAATTTGCCCTTGTATTATTACAGCATGTTCTTTCTATGGTTTGAGTGACACATATGTCTACGTCAGGTCCAGGTTGTCCAGGTCCAGGTTGTCCAGGTCCAGGTTGTCCTGGTGGTGCGGGAAGGCACACAGTTGAGCTATCAATTTGACATCCGTTATCGCACATGCAATCTGTAATTTGTCTATCCTGCCCTGGCATGCCTGCCAAACCAACTGCTGGCGGGCATGTAGTTGCTGGTGGGCATGTCACTGTTGGTGGACAGGTAGTTGGTTGAAGGTATGCGGTTGGTGAAGGGTATGTAGTTGGTGGCGGGCATGTAACTGTTGGGGGACATGTTGTCGGAGGGGAATGTGTAGATGGAGGTGGGCAAGTTTGTCCCCAAGCTTGTCTCTTCATTCTCTCTTTCATCACAGCAGGATCAGATGGTCCGCGGACCTTCAAAAAAAAAGAAGAGATTTCAACATCACCTTGATCACCTGTTTATTAAGAGGTTGGTCCATCGACCAAGATTGCAAATAGGGATATAATTTTGCCACCGAAGGCGTATTGTCCCATTTCCTTCCGCTGTCGGATGGGTTTCCGATCATCCTGGTTCTCTTGTTTTGGACATGTTTCCAAATAAACATGCAACACTTCAGGACCGCGATCGATAGAAACTCATGCTTTATGAAGAAAGGAAAATCATTCCAATTAGGAAGCTACAACCCATCGGCAACAAAAGCGGCTTTCGGTTAGCAAGAGTTCCTTTCCATGTCCACATGTACCATTGCAAAAGATAGTGGGCCTCAGCTGACGCTTTACAATGTGACCTGTTATGCGGAACGACGAAACTTACCTTTTTTCCAAATGCATTTGCTTCCTTGTCGCCATCCTGTTGAAAAGAGAGCCTGTCTGCAAGCACATCCCAAGTAATAAATGCAAAACAGCTCAGAAGAAGTACTGCTTGTACAATGGTAACCACTTTATAACGGTGCAAGCTCCGCTTTAGTTCCTTTTCTCTGTTGTAATCTGCTTTCCAATCCATCGCTGAAACCAATACTTTCTTCTTTACCTACTCCAATCTTGAGAATGACATATGTGATATTTATGTGTGGACACGCTCTGTTATATATTTGTGGAGACAACAGTTAATTTCGATTTGGTGAATGGTTAAGCCTGGTTTCAAGTCAAATACCTGATCAAGAGCCTCAAGGCACTTGCAAGACCCATAGCCAGCCAGCATTCAGGATGGCGATCGCGATTGTAGGTGGTCATTACGGGGGGGGGGGGGGAGGGGTTAACGATCTTAACCACCCCTTCACAACCGCCTAAGGCCGCAATCATCAGCCCTCTCACTAATGTGATTTTGCTGTTACAATTCATAAAATGGTCTTGCAAGACATAAAATAGTGTGGTGACTCATAAAACCGCTAAGAATTTGTGAAACCTAAATTCAGAAGCCTGTTGTAATTGTGAACCAGGCTTTATGCACATTTATCTTAATTGCCCATTAGCGCAGGTGTGTTGTTAGAACAGACTAAATCTCTTTTTCGATAATCTATCTATTTTGAGACACTCTGAGGTAGCTTTGTGGTTCCTTAATGTTCTCTTTGATGGAGTTTTTATTTTGGTTCTGACCTATGATTGATGGTATCATTGGCTTTATATCCTTAAAAGAATTGAAAAATCTTTCTCCTGTTACGACAAAATGTTAGTTAGGAAATTCACCGAGTGTAATGGAAAAACCCGACAATATTTCCTTGTTCACTTGTTAAACTATCATCAGATGGTTTAAGACAGGCCCTTTCAGTGATCCAAAGTGATGAAGGGATATAGTTCAAACTGCTCAGAAACAGAACTGGTGCATAGTAAATATAATTTATATATAACGCTGCAAGCTTAGCCTTTGTTCTCTTCTTAATTGGAATCACGATTCCATCCATAGCTGAAACACAAAACTTCCTGAATTCCTAATCCGAACGCAATTTTCCTTGATGTTACAACACCGCTAATTCTGTGACTTTTTGCATATTATTATTATAATATTATGATGAATGCCTAGGATGTGTCATAGCCCATTTGGCTTCCTCTTTTTGATGAAATATCAGCGACAACATCCATCATTTTACATATAATTAAAATAAAGTGTTTGAGAGTGTAAGGCTCTGTTCATTAATAGAGCGGTGAAATGGCGAGTGAGTGCGAAGAATACCCACAATGCATCTCCATTGTTGAATCAATGGTGAAATAATGTATAACTGGTTAATCTGTTTGAAAGTTGTGGGAAGCCCTGTTACTATATTTATACCATACAGATGTTGAGTCATGAGGTGAGGCAAAAAAAGATAAAATATAAGGACATAAACATAATCCTTAATAGATAATTGCTAAATTTGACTGTTAAACCAAAACACCACAACCTTATTGGCAGCAAAATCAATAGCAAAAAACTAAAACTAAAATCAACATGCTGCTTATAACTTGTCAAGAAAGTATCTGCTGTAGTTATGCACTTAAGAAACTCAGTCTAAGTTTTTTATATTGGAATTTTATATTTTGTTCTAGCTGACCAGATGTAACATCTCAATCGCAAAAGATAAAATTATAAATACTTCAAAACTATAAGCAGGTAAGTAACTAACTATCAAATCAAGACATGCAAGCAAGTCAAACCGTAGACAAAAAAAGTTTACAAGCTCTACGCTGACAAACTATAAAGGTAAGCAGCTACAGGAACAGCTTAGCTTTGTATTATCACAACATCTTCTTTGTAAGGTTTGAGTAAGACAATTAGTTCCTGGTTGTCCAGGTTGTCCAGGTTGTCCAGGTTGTCCAGGTGCCCCAGGTTGTCCAGGTTGTCCAGGTGCCCCAGGTTGTCCAGGTTGCCCAGACGGTACACAGCTAGTGTCACAATCTTCTTGACATCTCCTTCCATCTCCGCAAAAGCACGGTCCAAGTGATCGTGCGACACCTGGAATGGATGGTGTGACAATAACGGGCGGTGGGCACGTTGCTGGCGGTGGACACGTTGCTGGCGGTGGACATCTAGCTGTAGGTGTAGTTGTTTTTTGCCAGTAAGGATATCTTTGAGCTTGTTGTTGCCAGTTTCCCCAAGTTTGTCTCTTTACTCTCTCACTGCTCACTATAGGATCAGAGGGTCCATTTACCTGCAAAGAAGATTTAATACTTCTTAGCTCAATCTGGTATATCCACTGAATTAAATCATCTCATGAAATGGAAACAGCAACATAACCTTATACAGTTAGCACACTCAACACAGGGTTGATCTGTCATTGATCTGATTGGCTGTCCCTACTAGCATTAACAATATAGCCTTGGAAATATTCTGGTTTACAAAATTGCAAACTGTAAAAAATGTCTTCAATGTCGTTGATTTGGACTTTCCTAGAATGCTACAAGAGACTGGCTATCTGTGCAAGCCCTTATGCTTTCTATTAAATATATGGAATTCAACTGTGGTCGCCAAAGATATATTAGTGTTACCTAGGACAAACCAACATCAAATCAAAGCTGACAACAAAGTTCACGATCATTGCCCCATTTCCTCAATCAGGTGAAATAAATTTAGCTCGAAAGCCTGTCAAGAAGGTTCAATGTTAACAACCCGTGTATAGACGTAATGGTAGATATTTTGGACATGAGGCTCTAGGATACAATTAGTAAAACCTTCGCCACCTAGACACAACATCGGAAATTCAAGTGTATCAAACTTTAATTTGTCCGCTTTAATGATCCTAATGGTTAAAACTTGTCAAGTAAACCAGTGGAAGCATTCCATTAGCAGCCTTCATCTATGAAGCTTTACCCCCCCCCCCCCCCAGAAAAAAGTTTTTTTAATGCCTTATTCAAATTCAAACCCACCTTAATTCCTGGTAAATGTGCTTCATGAAAACCTCCTGGTTGAAGAGAGAGCCTCCCTGTTAGCACAGTCCAAGTGATAAATGCCAAACTGCTCAGAAATAGCACTGTCAGTATGAGGGTGGACACTTTATAACGTCGTAAGCTCTGCCTCAGGTTTTCTTTCTGCTCAAAGTTCTGTTTCACATCCATTGCTAAAAGCGTATAGTTCGTTTTGTCTTATCAACTAAGACCAGAAGCCGCGCTCGATCTCCCGTTACCTATGATGTTTTTGTGTGAAGGCGTGCAATTAAATACTTGTGGAGGTAGCAAGAAATGCTAATGATGTGAATTTCTTTTATATATATTCATCACTCAATCAGATAGTTAATGAAAGTGTCTCAATAGCACGGGAGACTTCCTGTTTTTGATAATACATGGTCACGGATATTGGGTGCTGCAGATTTGAGAGTGTTGTTTATTGCCGGTTAGATCTTCATGAGACATTTTACCTTGAGATTATGAGCGCCCTTGGCACAAGACCTAAAGACCTACACTTAACAAAAGAGTCATCCCCCTGCATGTCCATACTGCCTCTCTGCATTTTCAGGCTTTTTGTCCTTACCATAAAAAGGCATTCTGAAAGCACAAACATTTTTTTAATTGCGCACCACTGACATCCTATAATTTGTTTCTGGTTAGATGGGGTAATATAACTTAGTAGCAAGCTTCTACCAAGTCTGAAGCTTCCTCTTTTCGATAATCCATCAAAAAATAATACAGTTATAACTATTGGAATGTATTCATAGATTAGTGGTCAAAGTACAGGAGGGCTATTTGTTGAGAAATTATCTCAGTATATAACTTTGTGTCAGTAATTTATGTCTAGCTAAAATTCTGGCAGCTTTTACTGACGTCTCAGTAATGACCTTTTAAAACTCAGGCAAGCTACTTGACAAATATTTAAAAGGGGCCCGGCTGTAGCATGACTGAACATTTAGACTAATCAAATATGAGAAATTGTTTCCAGCAATCATACATTATTTACCATGTGGTTGTTCAAGGTCAGATTTGATCCCCTAATCCATGAACATATATCAGTGGTTATAGCTGACCTATTCTTTTAAAAATTCCGGGGAGTTGCGCTATGGGATACCTTGCTCTCAATACGCAATACAATCAGATGTATGAGTATAAGATGATTTATTGATAACAACCTCGGAGAAGAGCGGGCTGAGTAGGATTTGCTTACCCTGTCTGTCCTTGTAATCAACATTCATGACAATTTACGCTAACCCCAAGTCAATACTTCCTACCTTCCCAATCGCTTGGTGGTAGCAAAACAGAACACTTGCCAACTCTGTCACTTCTTGTACATTAATATTATGATGATTGATTGAAGATCTGTCAGAGATCAGATGGCTTCCTCTTATTGATGATCTAACAACAACATCAATCATTTTAAAGATTATTATAATGAAATTAAGTGCTTCAAATTTAAGATTTAATGTATCACAAGCGAGGTAAAGATAATGGTGTGCTTTGATAGGATTTACTAGCAAAATTCCCATAAAGCAGCTCTACTTCCGAATATTAGGGGAAACAATATTCAACTGTGTGGTATTTGATCTTTCTTTTGTTTATGATTCCCAATGGAAAACATTCAGGGATAGATTTATTAGAAAATGAAATTATTTGAGCGCCTGGGTTGCGGTTATTGCCATTTCATTGTGTGTGTTGGGTGAAGCACATACATCACTGGACCAGATGGTCAAATGATGTCGTCCGAATAGCACAGTAGGCTTCCTAGTATGAAAAATCTATTACAGAGAATTAGTGCTAAATTGGTCACTGCAAAATGCTCTTCTCATCTGAGTAATTGTCTAAAAAGCTTTTAATTTATTGGTGGCGAAATTGATTCTCCATTAATCACAAGACACAAGACTGTCAAATAACAGACTTGGGTAAAGTTATAAAGACAAACTGGCTATAAACAAACCACATCATGGTATGAAATAATCTCGAAAAATATTCATGTTGAAGCATAATCTCTGATGTCCATATCTCTGCAACTTTGAGTTTTAGTGCCACAGACATACTCTTTTTGGATATACAGAGGCTAAAAAAACTCTGAATAAGATGCAAGGTCTGAATTGAAGATAATTAATATCTGACACATACTGGTGGATATAATAATGATTTTGTCATGTAGTTTGCGGTACAAAGTAAAGAGATTTTGTTAGCCAACTAACCGATTGTGGAATCAACGATCGTTATTTATGTATAAAGTTGATGGCAACAAAATCAGACTATAATATGTGGAGGAGTAATATCAGGTCATTAATAAACAGACCAGTCAAAAACTATCTCCAATAGCAAAATGACAGTGATGTTATCGCAACCTCTTTGGGGTTCGTACAGTTTTTAGTTTGTGCACATCAATGAAGTTTTCATGAAATGCTACATGGCTATGTGTATGTGGAATCTGGTTGATCAGGGACGCAGCTACAGACACAATTTGCCCTTGCATTATTACAGCATGTTCTTTCTATGGTTTGAGTGACACAAAAATCTTCTCCAGGAATAGGTTGTTCAGTTGTTCCACCTTCTCCAGGTCGCCCGGCAACGCACACTGTCGAGCTTTCTATTTGACACGTCCCAGGACACATGCAAGTTGTAACTTGTCCATCCTGCCCTGGCATAGGTGCGAAAGAACCTGACGGCGGGCATGTAGTTGTTGGTGGGCATGTCACTGTTGGTGGGCATGTCACTGTTGGTGGGCATGTAGTTGTTGGTGGGCATGTCACTGTTGGTGGGCATGTCACTGTTGGTGGGCATGTAGTTGGTTTTGGGTATGCAGTTGATGGTGGACATGTAGTTGGCGGTGGGCATGATGTTGGTGGTGGATATGTAGCTTGAGGTGGGCAAGGTTGACCCCAAGCTTGTCTTTTCATCCTCTCTTCCATCACAGCAGGATCAGATGGTCCACGTACCTTCAGAGGACAAATAAATCATCACCTATTAAGAGGGTGGTCTAATGATATAGCTTGTGAATGGGGATATCATTATTTTATTGGAGGTGTGTTTTCCTATCTCCGTCCTCACTGGATGGTTTTAGGATCATCTTAGTTCTCCCCTTTGACATGATTCCCAATATCTCTCATATACTCATTTTACTTTCAGGTAATTTTTAATTCCTAGCATAAACAAATTTCAGATCCTGAACAGTACTACCAAATAGACAGTTTTCTGACTTCTGATTTAGGCCTCAATTTGGAGTTGTCCTCTCTCCAGTTTGGTACTTTTAACCCACACCGCATAGGAAAAACGTGCTGAAAAGAAGGTTATCTTGAAAACCGCTTATAATAGGATAAAAATTATTTTTGTTTCAGAATCTGCAACATTGAAAACTCATATGGACATAGTTTGGGAAATAATTTTAGTATTTGGATAGTCAATTATAGCATTTTCTGCCTATTTTGCGGACCATTTGGCAGAATCTTTCACGAGTTTCATCACTAAAATTAAGATGTATCAACATTCAAGCCTCCAATGATTTGGAAACCTTGTCTCGCAGGGTTTTCAACGGTGCAGACTCTGAATCAAAAATAATTTTTATCCTTACATAAGCGGTTTTCAAGATAACCCTCTTTCAGCAGGTTTTTCCTATGCGGCCTGGGTTAAAAGTACCAAACTGGAGAGGTCAACTCCGAATTGAGGCATAAATATGGGCTCAGAAAACTGTCTATTAAACTTGGTAATAAAATAAAAAGATAGCACCAATTTTTTCAGCATTCACCTTGATGAGAGGATAGTTTTTAAATCACATATTTCAGAAGTTTGTGGTGAATTGAACTACATCCTATTTTTTAAATGCGAAATGCACAACCATATCTTAATAATCCTATGATGATCAATTTGTATATCACATTCTTCTATCACCAATCAATCTATGGTTTTTTGGTGATACTGCAAATTGAAAATCATATTATATTAAAAAAGGAGATGTAAACCTATCAAGATGCAAAAATAGGCTTTATGGTTAGCAAGAATTGCCATAATCTACCCTAGATCATATGCACCACTGGGAGAAAGGCTGGGCCTCAACTGATGCTTCACAAAGTTACCCAGTTAATCAGAACGAGAAAACTAACCTAAGTTCCAAATACATTCACTTTGTTGTTGCCATCATGATGAAGAAAGAGCCTGTCTGCAAGAACATCCCATGTGATAAATGCAAAACAGCTCAGAAGAAGAACTGCTTGAACAATCGCAACCACTTTATAACGTTGCAAACTCCGCTTTAGTTCCTGTTCCCGATTGTAATCTGCTTTCCAATCCATTGCTGATATCAATACTTTCTTCGTTATTAACTCCAATCTTGTGAATGACAGTCTTTAGACATATGTGGTATTTACGTGTGGACACATTATATATTTGTGGCCAGAATAATAAATTTTGTGAATGTTTAAGCCTGGTTTCAATTCATAGACCTTCTCAAGAGCCTCAAGACACTTGCAAGACCCACAGCCAGCCAGCATTCAGGATGGCGATCGTGGATGTAGGCGGTTGTTAATGGGGGTCAATGATCTTAACCAACCCTTCACAACCGCCTACGGCGTGATCATCATCCCAAAAGCCACAAAGGGCCGGCTGTACCTTGCAATAATCTTGCATGAGTCCCCTAACTAATGTGATTTTGATGTGTCACTTCATAAATAGGTCTTGCAAGACTAAGAATAGTCTTGTGACTCATAAAACTGCTAAGAACTTGTGATACTGTATTGCAGAACTCCTGTTATTTGATGCAAGACCAAAATATTTTTCGGTTGTGTTGTAATTGTGAACCAGGTTTTATGCACATTTATCTTAAACGCCCATTAGCGGAGGTGTGTTGCTAAAACAGGCTCAATCTCCTTTTTGATAATCCATCTATTATTAGACACCATTAGGTAGCTTTGTGGTCCCATTACCTTATCTCTGATGGAGTTTTTATTTTGGTTCAGATTAATGATTAATAGTATCATTGACTTGATATCCTTCAATGAATAAGGAAATCTTTCTTCATGTACAGAGTAAGATACTGCAAAACCAGATAATAATATGTGGGCGAGAGATGCCAGATTGTTGGTAAACCAGTCACAACAAAATGGTCTTTAATATCAGAATAATGAGGTATTGCACGATCTCTAATGGGCAAAATCAGCTTCCTGCATTTTTGCATCAACATCAATCAAACTTCCTTTTGCAATGTTAGCTCTTGTGATCTCTTTCAGGATATGTGAACCCTAAAATTCCTCTCATAATGCATTTTACTGTAGATTTTATTATCTCATTAACATATGTTGAGAATCTTGTGGTTAATTTGTCCAAATTATCATCAGACGGTTTAAGATAAACTCTCTCAGTGATCCAAAGTGATGAAGGAATATAGGTCAAACTGCTCAGAAATAGAACTGATCCAGTCTATAGTAATATATAATGTATATAACACCCAAGCTCTGCCTTTTTTTTCTTCTTCCCTATTGGATACAGGATTCCCCTCATTGCTGAAACTCAAAACTTCCTGAATTCCTAATCCCAACCACAATCCACCTCACAGTTACAACACCGCTAATTTTGTGACTTTTTGCATATTTATTTTATGATGAATAGTTGTTTAAGTGCTCAAATGGTGCAAGATGCTGGTAGAGGAATTTCATTATCAACCAAAGTGGTTGATAATGAAATGCCTCTACCAGCATCTTGCACCATTTGAGCACTTAAACTAGATGAATAGCTAAGATGTGTCATAGCCCATTTGGATTACTCTTTTTGATGATCTATCTGCAACAACATCCATCATTTTACATATGATTAAAATAAAGTCCTCCGAATTTGAAGCTCTGTTCATCAATAAAGCGGTGAATCTGTGAGTGAGTGCACGGAATACCCACAACCCATCTCTATTGTGAAATAAATGGTAAAGTAATGTCTAACTGGTTAATCTGTTAAAAGTTGTGGGAAGCCCTGTTACTATATTTATAACATATAGAAGTCATGAGGTGGGCAAAACAAAGATAAAATATACGGACATGACAAAATCTCTAATAGATAGTTGCTAAGTCTCAGTGATAAACCAAAACACCACAACCTAATTGGCAGCAAAATCAACAGCAAAGACTCTAAAATCAACATGCTGCATATTTCTTGTCAAGAAAGTATCTGCTGTAGTTATGCACTCAAGTAACTCAGTCTAAGTATTGCCAATTGAAAGTTTCATATTTTGTTCTAGCTGACCAGATTCAGCGCCGCAATCGCAAAAGATAAAATTATAAATACTTCAAAACTATAAATCAAATCAAGACATGCAAGCAAGTCAAACTATAGACAGAACAAGTTCACAAGCTCTACGCTGACAAACTATAAAGGTAAGCAGCTACAGGAACAGCTTAGCTGTGTATTTTCACAACATCTTCTTTGTAAGGTTTGAGTAACACAAATATCTCTATCAGGTCTAGGCTGTCCAGGAGCCCAAGGCTGTCCGGGTTGTCTAGGCTGTCCGGGCTGTCTAGGTTGGCTGGGTTGTCCAGGTTGCCCAGGTTGTCCAGGTTGTCCAGGTTGGCTGGGTTGTCCAGGTTGCCCAGGTTGTCCAGGTTGTCCAGGTTGCCCAGGTTGCCCAGGTTGCCCTGGTTGTCCAGGTTGTCCAGGTAATACGCACCTAGTACGACTATCATTTTCACATATCAGTTCACGGTCACACATGCACGTTCCAGGTTGTCCTGCGACACCTGGAATGGATGGTGTGACAATAACGGGCGGTGGGCACGTTGCTGGCGGTGGACATGTTGCTGGCGGTGGACATCTAGCTGTAGGTGGAGTTGTTTTTTGAGCTTGTTGTTGCCAGTTTCCCCAAGCTTGTCTCTTTACTCTCTCACTGCTCACTATAGGATCAGAGGGTCCATTTACCTGCAAAGAAGATTTAATACTTCTTAGCTCAATCTGGTATATTCACTGAATTAAATCATCTCATGAAATGGAAACAGCAACATAACCTTATACAGTTAGCACACTCAACACAGGGACGATCTGTCATTGATCTGATTGGCTGTCCCTACTAGCATTATTATTCTGGTTTACAAAATCGCAAACTGTAAAAAATGCCTTCAATGTCGTTGATTTGGGCTTACATAGAATGCTACAAGAGATTGGCCATCTGTGCAAGCCCTTTGTTTGTCAAAAGAAAGCTAATGCTGCTATTCCAGATATGGAATTCAACCGTGGTCGCCATAGATATATTAGCTTTACCTAGGACAAACAAACATCAAATCAAAGCTGTCAACAAAGTTCACGATCACTATCACTGCCCCATTTTCTCAATTAGGTGAAATAAATTTAGCTCGAAAGCCTGTCAGAAGGGTTCAATGTAAACAACCCTTGTATAGACATAATGGTAGATATTTTGGCTTTAGGGTACAATTAGTAAAAATTTCACCACCTAGACACAACATCCGAAATTCAAGTTTATCAAATTTTTATTTCCCCACCTCTAGGTTCCTAATGGTTAAAACTTGTCAAATAAACCATTGGCAGCATTCCATTACCAGCCTTCATCTATGAAGCTTTACAAGTTTTTGATTATTACTAAGAAATATTCAAAACAACTGTGCACCCCGGAAAGAAGTTTTTCTAATGCCTAATTCAAATTCAAACCCACCTTAATTCCTTGTAAATCTGCTTCATGAAAACCTCCTGGTTGAAAGGAAAGCCTCCCTGTGAGCACAGTCCAAGTGATAAACGCTAAACTACTCAGAAATAGCACCGTCACTATGAGAGTGAACACTTTATAACGTTGTAAGCTCTGCCTTTGGTTCTCTACGAGGATAGAATTCTGTTTCACATCCATTGCTAGAAGCGTATAGTTTGTTTTTATTTTGACTAAGACCAACAACCACGCTCAGTCTGATGTTTATGTGCGAAGGCATGCTTTTAAATACTTGTGGCAAAGAGTATAAATACTAAGATATGACACTCCTATCAAATTCCGGTCTTCAGTTGAATAGGCAAGCGGCCGCATGAAAACGAGTGTTACGCTTCAATTATGAGCTTTATGATTAGTGGATTTCAATAGAATTTCAATAGGAAATTCAAAATTCACACAGGTAGCCTGTTTGTTTTTCATGAAAATTATGTATTTCCAAATTTCACTGAAACTTCAAATAACAATATTTTAGATCTAGACATTTCAGGCATCACAATGATGTAAAAATCAAAGTCATGTGATGATTACTAATGAGTGATTTTGAGTTTTGAGGATTTTTTAAAGCAATTTTTACAAAACTGTTCTCTTTACATCAAAAACTAGTATTTACATGTCTTAAGGTAGATCCATGTAAATAAATTTGTTATCTAGTTATTTCAGTCTTCATGGTGATAAAAAATCCAAATGAATTCGACGGCCTCCTAAAGAGTAGTATAGATATGTGTTGACTTGGAGAAGCTTTCTGTTTTGTGGCATCAAATCTTGTCCATTTGTGCACCACAGTTATGTCAGTCTTTGTCAATGCACAGATCAGTTTCTTTGAAAACTAATTCAAATTTTTAAGTATCGAGTCAGTATGGATCTTACTCGGGAGGATAGCGTAGGATCTTATTGCAAGATTTGGTAAAACTATAAAGAACACTGTAGGATCAACTAAGTGACATTGGCCTTATCATAGAGTTTGACTACCAAGGGAAGGTGATGTAAATGCAACTGTGGTGATCTTACCACTTACTGTTTTGTCAGCGACTAAACAGCTGGTAGGTTAACTATGTGATAGCTGAGATTATGGGTGGAGTTTCACTGATGTAGTTGAGTACTAGAGTATGGACCTGAGTTTTCATGTTATAATGCTAAGCTCAATCTAAAATAAAGGCCCCATCATTTACCCATCATTTACCTCTTAAATTGGAGCAAATGTTCTCAAGTAAATATCTTGATTGAGGTTATTGGTAATATGATTATTTTCATGGTTCACAAAAAGATTTTGTCGGGGGGGGGGGGGGGGAGGGGAAGGGAGAAAATAGGGCTGTTTTTGGGCTGTTTTTATTTAGTTTTCAGCATGTGAATGACAAACTACATTAATCTGACACCTTCCTTTGGTCAGCTTAGAATGACTGTTGGTCATAGGAAACATTCGTTTGATGTAAGGGCTATCTAGTATTGTGTGTACCCAGACTTGCCAACCAAATTTTTCCAAAATGAGTACAAAAATGTGCAAAATGCTTAAAAATGAGTACAAAACTCCAGGGTGCCTCAAATGACCCGAAAACGCCCCAAAAGATTTTTCGCGCTACGCGCAAAAATCAAATTAGCTAGATGACCATGAAAGGAATTACCAAAAAATTCTTCTTTCATGTACAGAGTTCAAACACAGTTCGACGCTGCAAATCTAGATCGTAATTTGTGGTGGAAAGATATCAGATTGTTGATAAACGAGAGAACAAAATATTGATTGCTGATAGTGGAAAAGCGGAAGAGATTTGAAAAGCAGGGTTTCATGGAACCAGTTCCTAAATCAATCACTCAAAGAATAAATTAGGCAGCTGTTTCTCGCTTGCACAATACCTAACGCTTGTTTGTCCAATATCATGATAAGTGTTACATTTTTCTCAGTGGGCATATTGGGTTGAGTTTGGTAGGCATTGGCAGTGACAAGCCAGTTGTGAAGCAATCATCCCAGCACCGTTTCTCCTGAGTTTCAAACGACACAACAGAGACAGTCCAGTTTTCCGGGCTGGAGGAATAGAACACCTCACAGCGGTGTCAAATATGAATATACAAGGAGAAATTCCTATACAGCTCAGTATGCCACCCATCGGTCACGACACTGTGCCTGCAACTGGGTGACTGATCGGTAGGGATGATTCTGGATTGTGAGGGGTATACTCCTAATTACCACCTCAGGATTGTCTTTCCTTCCTATCTTTATTCCCAGTTTGATTCAAGGGCCTGTGTACCTGTGAATAAATTGAATACTTATTGCCTTTATTTGACAATAGAGATGATGCATTACATGACTCTTTTAGCTCTCCAACTGTTTAGCTCCTAGTTGGAGCCCTCTGTTGATGTTATCATAAAATCTGTCTCCCCTTTGGCCCACCTAGCACACACAATAACAGGACCATAGTGTAAATACATAGTAATCATTAAACAGCTGAACTAAATTGGGGAGAGCAGATTTCGTAATTAATCATCTTAACGAAACACTGCCATCTGTCCGCCCTCCATCAATTTACAGGAACAATTATATTCAAAGTACGGTAAAGGTTCTTCCCAATTAATAAATCAAAAATTTTGAGGCAAAAAATAGTAAGAGAAAGATTGAAAGCTCGCTGCAGATCTTGGCACTTCCCAGCATATCACCATAACAAATTAATCTGTTCTGACATTTAATGTGTCATAAAAAAAAAAATTGTGGAAGTCGTAAGACTGCATAATGATGAGGATTATTGCACATTTATCTTTTTTGTTGATCGATAAGACTAAAGGTAACTGAAACTTCCTGATTATATCAATCTATCAAACTAAACGTTATCATTTCAATCTTAATCATCATTTTGTGGTTTTGCACCACTTAATTTGACACTAACACAACATCCTCAATCTTTGAGCGATTTTAATTTCAGATCTAACCTGATTACCTTTTTCAGACATCAGAGGGTGTCTGATGAGTTTTCTAAATGAAAATCGGCCCATAAATAACTGGAAAAGCCTTAGATGCTAAAAGATATATCCGTGATGTTTAGGAATTTTTAACTATGTTTCAAATCAGGATATGAGACATTTTTCACATTGCAACAAAATTCATATCCTATTTTTGTTGTGAGGGCTAAACTAAGCAATTAATGACTAGATTAATGTCATAGGAAAGTCGGTTCTATATCAAGCTTGATGCAATTTCCCACATTTTACTGGTTAAAACTCCAAATTAAGGCAAATTGGATCAAACTTGATCTAGACTTCGTTGTTATTGTTGTTCTGGTATCATCTGATATATTTTATAAATGTAAATGATTTCATGAACTAGTTAATATGACGTCACAGAGTAAGGATACTCCTTACTCTATGATGACATCATGTATAGTTGACTCTGTCTGAGAGATGGCAAGATGGTGTTTTATGAATAATTAGAAACCACATTGATAACAGCTTTACTTTACTGGCCTGGCTGCATCATCACCACTGAGCAACAATAATGAGCTGTTGCTTATATCTCCTATACTTCTCTATCATTTTCCTTTAAGATCCTTGAAAACGTGACAAATGATAAATGTAAAAATCCTATTCCCTAAACAGTTAACCAATAGTATAACAACCCACAATGCACTTAGTAATCCCTCATTATTATATCCAACCACAAAGCAAACTCACAGGTTCTCTGCCTATTGGCTAAGATCAAAGTGTCACTGCCAATGGCTGATTAGTGCCTGTTTCAGTTTCTGGCAGCTTGCTGCACACCTATGATTAGGAGGTCCACCATGGCCTCACATCTAGGATGCACTCTAGCTTGCTAGGATGTATCACACTCTCAGTATGAGGACTCCGGGCAACTTGCATCCCTCTTTAGGGGCAGCCCACCCTCTGTTTTGTCATAAACAGGGCAAACTCACAGGTCAAGATGAGTTCAATTGGGGTAATTTGATGACTATTATATTCACAAGGTCACTCCTTGGAGTAGAAGGTGGCCTAGTTGGTTAGAGGGCCAGTCCTTTAGCATGCAAATGTTGAAGGTCTTGGGTGCGAATTGACTACTGCGGTTTGGTTGGCCCCTGCCTACAAACCCATTGCACCGCGGCCGCTCAATATTAGTGTACAAAAAGCTGAAAATCGCTCACATGATAGAATAGAATAACTATGGAGAATACGATGTGATGCAAAATAGAAGCCTCAAAGTCTTTAACCCATACCCTTTCAGAAACCTGCATACTCTGTATATTGCGTGTGCATATACAAACACACAGTGGACCTCTGATATTCCAGACTTAAGCTGGTTAGGATGAACAGTGTGCCTATGTACCAAATCAGGAACAGCTGGCGGTGCCAGATATAATGTTTTTATAAGGATATATGCGTTTAAAGCAAAAATTAACTCCCTCAAATAGCATCAAAAAAGTGTGATTGCTGGAAAAAAAATTTTTTGTCATCGATGGCGTCACAAAACCACCATACAAAATTCAGAATACTGAAAAAGTCAGCAGACAGATTTGATGGTTATATACAGGTGATATGAGGGGGTATTGAAACAGTTGTTAGCTGCATCTCAGCTATTATAACAGCAGTCCCATTAAAACTTAGCCGCCTATTGCGTAACTTAGTGTAAGCTACATTATCACCATTGCGATCAGCATGAAACTCTACCAGAAACATCGTAAAGGAAGTTACATTTCTAGCCAAGTTTTACATAGGCTGCCACGGGACTAAAAGGGTAGTCCTTGGACATGCGAAAACTTATATTACTTGTCCTTGGTGTATTGCTATGAAATTAACACTGGGACATATGGGAAGGTGAGGCAAACACCTGTGAGAATTCCATGATGGTTGGGCCGGAAGTTCCAGTCATGCAGGACAGTCGCGGGTCAATGCCGGTCGGCTATGGCAATGGGTTAATTGGACAAGGCCAATGTCTACATTTAGCTGGTTTATTATTTTAGTTTAATTTGCTCGAAGATTTTTTGTTTGGCAGTCGATATTTTGTAGAGCTTGAATTGGTTGGGCAGCGCATGCTCTTTTTAACGTATTTTTTCAAGCCAGAGACAGGTGATGTGGTGATGTGTCTGGCCAACGGATGTAACGAAGGCCAAGCAGCAGTTGCTGCCGAGGCACAGTTAGCCATTCGTAGCTGTCAGGGTTTCCCTCACCGGGGGGCCAACCGGCGAGGGGCAAAAGTCTGGGGGGCTCAGACTAGGTTGTGATATATGTGTGCTTGTGATCTTGTCATCAGCGTCTTGTCGTCTGAATGTTATTAATAATATACATACATTATTATAATTGTGATTACAGGTAGTCATAGGCTATAGGAGATTTATGGACCATGATAGTATCTGACTCCCATCCATCCTAGTATTCAGTATAGCACACATGTGCTGCACAATACCACCTTCCTTTCTCATCTTGTTCATGATTTGCTCGATTATCTATAGCTATCAATTTTAGTTGTGCGCTCATTCTTACAATTTATATTACCTGTACATACATAATATAATTGAAAATAGTTTGTTGACTTTGCAAGTCCTTGCAATTACAATCCTATCTTTGACACTTGCATAATAGAACTGTGAAAGCATAACTCCAAGTTAGACCCATGTTTCAACACTGCATACACTTAGTTTTTGATGCGTTACAGAGTTTGTTCTAGAGGCAACTCTGCTAATGCTGAGTATCTAAAGCCTTCATAAAGCATCTCTGTATCACCATGCAATGGCCATCAATTTGGCTTGGACTGAAGAACAAAATTGTTTCATGGAAAATGTCCCCAAGAACTTTTTAATGGGCAATATTAAATTGATCTCAGTGCTGTGTTGTAGCTTGTCTGAAACATTGACTTTGCGCTTAGGCTTTGTGCTTCTAGTAGGGGTACATAGTGCTGTGTGAGAGTGCGGTAGAGAGGGAAAACTCATTATTTACATTTGACTGAAGTTAGTTACGCATGCATACTCGATTTTGGTCATATAAGTTCACAAGTTCGTAAGCGACTAACAGTATTATCATTCTTTATTTTACTTTTGAAACTTGCGACAGCATCTTGAAAAAGAATTCTGTTTGGCAGAGCGAATTATGTTTCTGGGTTGTCAAAACTTGCAAATCTAGTTAGAAGCAGTCCTAATATAGGAGTATACCTCATATTATTTTCTTTCTCTAAACTCTGTGTTATGCTGCTGGGTATGAAATAATGTTTCACATCCAGTTCTACAAATGAATAGAGAGCTTGGCTAGAGAGAACTCAAATACAAAAAAATTTTCATCTATTATCTCTATAACTGTTCAGTATTGTGCCCATCAACAGTTAGGCAATAAATAAATAAATAAATTCCTACTGCTGTTATGGGGATGCAACTCCAACATGTCATTGTTAATTGTAAGACTTATAATGCAGAAAGCGGTGTGGAACATTTATTTTTAATAGAATTCTAGCTATTACCATGCACTATGCTAAATCGTGTTTGTGTTTGTCTGGCAGTGAGTCTATTCAATTTGTAAGATAATAATAATCAGCAGAACATTTATTCTTGCTGCAGAGGTTTGCAGGTTTATAATCTAAGGTGGAGGTAATCGGCCTTCTGTATTTAAAATTTTGTCATTGACAGGTGAAGGTCAAAGTTTAAGGATACCTGTTTGTACAATCAATATGCAAGGCAACTTTTACTTCAACAGCTCTGAAATACAGTTATGATAACGTTTTTTCTTCTATTTTTATCAAATGAGTGTTTTACTGTCTATGTGAGTCGTCATGTTTGGCCACAATATTATTAATTGCATAAGGCATCAGTCACACCCTTTTTCACATAGCCTAGTACTCAATCTGAATCATAATCAGAATCACTTCAATTATATCTTGATCGACAAATCAAAGTAATCACAAACAAACAAAAAAGGGGAGTCTGCTACTGCTCAAAAGTGATTTTTCATATGATTTATCTTCCCACCGATTGGTGAGGGGAGAAGGAGTATATTATAGGAGAAAGATTCCTCCAAAAATACATCATTGCTTAAAATGAGGCTTCAGTCTGCATCAGAGTTTGCCACTGTCATCTCAGTTAATTGTAAAGCTTTGAAATAAGATCAATACCGTCATTTGAAAAAAAAATTATTCTCAAATGTTGATCAATATTGGTTGCAGCATGACGTCATGTCGTGTCATTGTTCTAATTCGAGGCAGGAGAATCGTCTTTGTGATGTCTTTTGGAATTTATGTTGTTGTTCCTATTTAAGTTGAGTGGATAACTAACAAATAAGATCTTCTTTGAAACATTATGAAGAGATGCCATGTATTATTTGTGCTAGAAAGCAGAAATACGCGGTTGACAAAGATTGATTTGTTTAAATTCATATTGGGTATTTATTCTGTAAAGATGATAACTCATAAAGAAACAGTCTAGATCGGAAGTCACTGAATAAAAGATCCGCTGTGCAGTGTTCTTATGAGTTTTTATTTTTACACATTACCCTTAACAGTCTGCAAGACATATTGCACCGATGTGGCAGTTACAAGGTATAGGTTTTATACTCGCAAACCATGCAGTGCTCATTCCTGCTAACATCAGCATTGCGGCGAGGGAGTAGATTACATTCTTCTTCTGTGAAAAAGGGAAAACAAATCCATAGTTTGAGTGTTAATGTCCTTGTACTTTTACTGAACTAAGTTGACAAAAACTGAGCACGGTACATCATTACAATATGAATTCGAAGAGTAGTTAAACAACATGCATCATGCATCAACAGCTTACAGAGATGTCTTAGATTCCTTCATTAATATAGCCACTGATGGTAACTCGTTAACTGGATCCTTTACCCGCTGTAGTTCTCACAAATCTAGTGGACTTGGATATCAGTTCTCAATAAAAGAGAGGGGCCACAGATTGTTTTAAGACCAGCTCCCAAGAATTGTGTGTTGAGGCCTTTAAAAAATACAGAATTTCACGTCATTTTTGGGTTTGAAATGCGCAATAGTGCTGATATTGAACAAGAAATGAACTTTAAAAACAAAAATATTCATTCAAATCGCTGGTAGGGATATTGCTGTTACACTTACCAGGTGTTGTTTTTACTGATGTGAAATCAACAAAGTAGCTAGGAGCTGATTGTTTGAAACAACAGAGACACAACCTTATATACCAGATATGTTTATGCCTAATAACTCTAGTTGGTGGTTAAAGACTTTGTTTGAGGCTGCTCTTTTGTATCACATCTTATTCTCCATATTTTATTCTATCATGTGAGCAATTTTCAGCTTTAGAATCCAAATATTGAGGAAGTTATGGCCTCTTAAACTTCCAGGATGATTGCCTTCAATCGGCATTGGGAAAAAGCGGATGTTTTCCCTGGGGTATGTCACAACCATAAACATGTGACATAGACATTATGAGTTATTAAGTTAATACACTAATAATCACACAGATAAGTTGATGATCAAAATTCAGACCTGGGTGGGAATCGAACCCAGGGTCCCCATACCTATAGGCAACGACGCTACCATCACCTTGGAAGTTTGAGAGGCCATAACTTCCTCAATATTTGGATTATAAAGCTGAAAATCACTCACATGATAGAATAAAATATGGAGAATAAGATGTGATACAAAAGAGCAGCCTCAAACAAAGTCTTTAAGATTACGGATGTCAACGAGGTCAGGCCATCAATGTCATAAATGTGCCTCTGTAACAGCCATAACCTGTCACATATCAGGTCATCACAATGACCGTTAGGGCGTCACTGGGAATGCCTTAATAATAATAATTCCTATTCACATTCCGTGGCAGAAATAATAGCATTTAAATACACATTAACTACAATAAACAATATATATACTTTTATTTTATATTTTTCTGACCGTCTAACGGGCGTCACACCTCCTTCATAATCATCAATTCGTAACCAACATGTCTGAGTCATCTCTTATTGCCATTTTAAAAATTGACTGTAATTCTTTAAATAAATCACAATTAACAATGGGATGCCACTTAGCAATAACTTCATTATCAGTTATATGCTGAAGTATTTCATACCCACTCACAGCCGCCTCATTAGCCTGCTCGCAAGGTTATTAAAAAATAACAATTACGTAGGTTCACATCAAAGCTTTAGTTTGTACATATATATATATATATATATATATACTATTAAATCTATATTATTGAGTCAATATCTATAAAATTGGCCAAGGATTAAACTCTGAAATATCTTGAATTGTGGAAAACTTATTAGCTATCCAACTACATTATTATTTGGAAAATTCTGATATAAAAAAATTGCCTTTTTATAATTTCACAAATGATGCATGTGACTTGTTGAAATCTCATTCGGAAAACAGAAAACAATTTGTGAAATTCTACGATCATTACAGTAAAATGAAAAAGGTTGATATAGTTCCTCAGGGATCTGTATTTGGTCCAATTTTATTTTAAATATTTATCAATGATCTGGTTATATCCGCGACAATGTTTGATTATATTCTTATTGTTACGACACAAATATATTTTCCAATGATCCGGAAATTTTAAAATCACATGTTCATAAAATAAAGTGGTGCTGGAGTAATAAATTGATTGTAAACTATACAAAAACATTTCAGTTTTCAATTCCCAAAATAAACAAGTTTTAGATCCTGAACAGTACCAAATTAAACTTGGTAAGCAGCTTTAAGAAAAAAAATTGCTCGGTATTCACCTTGATTAAAGGATAATTTGTAAAACACATATTTTAGATCTTTGTCGGAAATTGTACTACATCCTATTTTTGATGCGGTGTTCGATCATATCTTGATATTCCTACGATAATCAATTTGTATTACACACTTTAATACAAATTTTTTCATGGTATTTAATCTTATGGTCTTGCCGCAAGTTGTCAGTCGTTAGTGTCCTAATGTATATTATCATTGGCCACCTTTTTTTTATATTTTTTTATTTTAATTTATTCTGCTAAAAGAACGGATATAAATTAATGCTTGTAATGGAAAGATATTTATATATATATATATACATATATATATATATATATATAAAGTATAAAAAGCATTAGAACAGCTAGATAGTCCAAGGTCTAGAGTGACAGCTGCCCCACTTTCCAACACCAACACCAGCACCAGCACCAGCACCAACGCCTTAACATTTATTTAGGGAAGTATTATCCGGGGAATTTTTGTTTAGCAAATAGGCAGAATTTAAAATCCAATGAAAGTTTTCATCCTGTGGGCCTATCTCGAAGAAGCAGAGGGCGGTGGGTGGGTAAATATACTTCAGTTGTTAAATCTCATTTCATTACAACTACTTCAGAACTTCCCTCCTGCACCCTCATTTGACCTTTGTACATACGGACAAATATTGGAGCTATCTAGCAGAGGTGTCCAAATTTCAAACTAGTTGGGCTGACAGTCTGTACTGGTTGTGAATGGATGGAAGAAAGTTTTTGATTGGTGGTCAGAAAGATAACTGGCTGATGGTAATCACATGAGTTACATTGATGGACAGACTGTTTCTTTTGCTGGACGGGCAGAAACCTTTGACAGATGGACTTGGCGGTACTCTGTACAGCCATGGTCAATGAGACAAATCTCTTTGACGAGCAAAACAGATTTTTTGCCTGGTTTATGACTGACGGACAAACACAGACCATTAAGATGAATGGTAACGGGCATGGTAGTTAATGAATGGAAATTATTCGCATCACAACTCTACTATATTGATCCATGATTTTTGGATCTTGATTTTGATAAAAAGCTGATGACCATAGATAGATCGACTTGATAAGCCCTGTCTTCATCTATAGAAGCTTTGAATCGCCTTATAAGACTGAACATACATTGTTTATTTTAATTTAATTCAATCTCAATGTCTGCCCCCTTAGTCATGACTGGCCATTGCAATGAAGTTGATAAGCCCAATCTCTGATCAACTTCAGATCCTTTTTTTACACTGTCATACTGTGGCCTGTTGACCTAACAGTGAGCGTTTAGGTTAGCATAATACTGAGTTTACTACAAGTTTACTACAGAATGTTCTCAGATTGTCACGGTTTAGAGGATATCCTGGTATTGGCATCTTTGAAATTAGACATTTTATGCATTGACATGAATGACTATGTGAAAAGAGTATGATTCATTTGACACCTTGTTAAACCAAGGAGTCTTTAACTCCTTGGTTAAACAAACCACCATTCCGTTTAAATTGCCAATCAAATTGTTTGAGAATGAGAAAATCTTCATTCACTTGCATATTAAATCCTGGGGATGCTCCAACACATTGGATGGCACAGTGTCGTTGTGTTGTGAGGAATGCACTGAATTAGGGAGGACAATTGGGAGTCTGTAGTTTCCAGTCTTAAGCATTTTTATGCTCATGGTTTATGTTTATACTTAAATTATTATGATCTCACTGCCACAACATGGTGCTGATGTTAACTAAGGCGAGGTAATGAGGTTATTGTTTTTGCCCTGGCAAATTTATTTTACAAAACACTGTAAAAAAAGTTTCTGGATATTGGAGGTTTGGCAGTAGGAAAAAAATTATTATTAAAAGGGGAGATAAATCTAAAATAAGTTTGTGACACAGAAAGAAAAGAAGATTGAAAGGCTCAAACGGGTACTAAACAAGCAAGTGGTGTATAAAGCAAATATCTCTAAGAATTTCAGATAAAATAAATGTTGGTTAGTCCACAATCAGGATTGAACAAGAGGATTAATAGTTATCTAGATTCCTTCCAGGTGTAAAAATATATCTATCCAATATCTCTAAATTAGCGGATAAATTTGTATCACTCGTATTTATCACTTACGGCGGCGGGGAGTGTAAAAATGTGTACATAAATCCGCAAAACTTTAAAACATTGTGCAGTCTTTGATTATCAATACTGAAAGAATTGGATGATTGGTAGTATTCCTTTATGATTGTACGCTTTAAAAATGTTCTAAAATGAATAAAACTTTCAATAAAATATTTCTTATTACTTAAATATTTGACTGATTGTTTGACTATGATCTTGGAAGAGCGTGAAAAAAGCATCTCAATAATGATTATTCAGATCTATTTCAAAAAATCAAAATAAAAGAAAGAATAAAACAGAGAAATAAATTGCATTTTAAAACTTAAATGCAACCCAAACTTGCGCATTGTGATGTCATGTATGCAGCGTCGTTCTTAAGCATAAGCTTACGATGATAAACCGTAGTAGAACAATACTGACCATGTAGCACTCTTTCCCCACATTATGAAACACCGGTGATCAACATCAAACACATAATGTTATAATCTATATAGGTCTTACAGCCTTCTGAATGGTCTTGTCTTGTCAGTGAATTTACCAGCTTCCAGACATGATTTACAGCAGAAGTGGCGGTATACGGGATGGGGACAGTAGTTGTATCTGACGATCAGAGCACAGTTAGCCAGGTCTGGTCGATCTCCGCATGAAGCTGGTACTGGGGGTTTGGTCGCTGTGAAACAAATAGCTCATATGGTAACTATAATGAGTTGATTTTCCACAGTAAGTCATGTTGAAAAACATTTATATAATACAGTTGGCTTAAAATATGCTCTCGCATACAATTTTGAACTACGAAATTGAAAAATGTATTTTGGCACTTATTGGTCCTGGGTCTGGTAATAAAAGAATCAGGAATGTCTGCGATTCAAACACTGCCTCTCAGGTATAAAAGAGTGTAAAAAGTGTTTAGGGTTACTAAAAATTTTAGTAAATGGGTAAATAGCAAATATATTAAGTGGTATCCTGCAAGTTGAATATGTCTATGTCAATGAAAACCGTACTCTGGAAGACATCACTTTTAGATAATAATGATCTGGTTCAATTCTAATTCTTATTCCAATTCTAATAGATGCCAATAAAGATAATGAAATAAAATTCACGGATATCGAAATTCACGTGTAGCGGCTGCAAATATAAAATATTGAAATACCTCTACCTTATCAGACAGAGTATCACAGCCCTCAAAGGTCAGCCATGAACAATTATATTACTGACACACAGCCGGCATGATATCAACATTGCAACTAAATATTTTCGTATTTTTATAGGAAACAGCTCCAATTTACTTTTCTGTTCAATTTAATTACATTTAATATTAAAAACTTATATTAAAACTTCCATAATACTGTGATATTTTTTGTGTTAAGAGGTCAACATTTTACATTGTTCACAATTATCGAGGAAACACAAAATCATGTCTCCAAAGACTACCAAGGAGTTAATCTGCACAGTTTTTTTCTGATACTTTATTTAATATATTTCATCATTTATTTTATTATATTATTATGTTTCATTTGTTTTTTAATATATTTTATATTATATATTCATTTATATTATATATTTGTGATATCTTTTATTCTGATTAATGTATTGATTTAATTTATTATTCAATTAAAGATAACGATTTGTATGTCACACAGTCACTTATGTTCTGTGTTCTAATCAATCATGATGATTGGAAATAGAAAACAAAATCTGAAAAATAGTGCAGCAGAAATTCTTATACTTACGCTGAGGTGAGACTCTGATACTCGTACCCACAGTTATCACTTCATTACCATTGTCAGCTCTGCATGAGTAAAACCCTGTATCTGACTCCTCCATATCCTCTACCATCAGAGTATCACCTGTAACAGATGGATAATATGGGTTACTGGTGGCAACTGCAGACCACTATGACTAGGCCCTACCACCACCGGAATTGGCTGGCCTCCAGACCATCCACCGCCATCAAGGGGGCAGTTGGGTGGAGCGTTATGATTGGAGTATGGTATAAACGATGCTAGGCAGATGTAAATTAGCTGTAATATTCAAGTGTGTATTAAACTTGGTTTGACTACTTTTTTTTGGATGCAATTATTAACAGGTTATAAACTAAATCATCAATTTCTAGATTTTTGGGGAGCATACCAAATTTGCTCATCCCCAACTACTTCAATAGAGCAAGAATTGGACTTTTGAATGTGTGACAACCGGGATTTCAGATGTGACAGAATACTGAAGACATCGTGCACCTTGTGAATTGTTTTATCTTTGAACAAGATGAGAATATGTGTCTCAACTTTTTTATCTGTGGTTAGGGTGCAACATATGGGCGTAACCGAACTAGATGAGTGACTGTGAGACCAGGAAGGCAACTCCAAGTAAGATTCATTGCAAAGTCGAAAAATTAAGAGAAGGGTATTGTAGTAAAACAGAACCATCAAGAAATTATTTTAAAAGAGTCATCATCATACCTGATATGACAATATTACTGGCCCTTGGTACCAGCTCGCCATTCTTTGTCCATGTGATGGTGGCTCCCTCATCAGTCTCACAGGTCAAGGTCAGATCATCACCAGCAGTGTAAGTTTGGTTGTGATCGGCAAGATTTGCTTCAAGTGGCGCTGAAATAGAATTAGAGAAATCAATCAAGGAAATTAAAACACAGATAAATCATATTTGTCAGGAACCAGTCTTGGCATTGGACCTGGTTATAGCATGAAAAGCTTGGGATGGGTTGCGTAACCCCTTTCACAGCAACCACAATTAAAGCATTTAGCGGATTTGCACGCTTAGCCCACAGCTCAATACAGTAAGCATCTTGATAGCGAGAGATAGATAGTAAGAGGTGAGGTATACAGGATTGTATACAGGATTGTATAAAGGATAGCAAGATTTTGTTTAACAAGAGGAGGTATAAAAGTTTGTTTTATCCATGACACTGGAATCTTCTCTTCCTAGAAAACAAAAGGGCAAAGTGATGTATAGACTAAGGAAATTCTTCAGGGAACTATTCAATAGGTGTATGGGTCTTTGGCTTTAGTGTCCAATGTAGTGGAATAGTTCAGTAATGTCAGACGCCAAATTTTAAAGTGACATTTCTTTCTATTTGCTTAGCTCAAGCTTTGAGAATTTCCGACATACGAGAATATAATCCGCTGTTTTGCTCCATCAGATTTTGTGTATCGTCTATCAGACAAAAATCAATGAATCTAAGTCTGAATCTGTATCTAAGTTGATTTTTGTCGTGGACCTACATTTGATGCTGAGTGTGACAGTTTTGCTGTCCGAGCTGGCACCGTTATCAGCTGTGCAGGTGTAGTCGCCGGCGTCCTCAGCTCTGATGTCATACAGGTACAGGGTGGAGTCATCTGACCTTTGACCTGAGACAGGGAATCCTCTAAATGTCCAGGAGACAGATGGTTTGGGATATCCCTGAACGTCACAGGTGAGAGCGGCTGTTCCTCCTAGTTCTACATCAACTGTTTCTTCATCATCCAGGATATTGACTCGGCCTAAAACATTTGATATATTTGCGATCAAAAATATATGCAAACAAGCTAGCATTTGCAAACCCTTATTAGTCACATGTCGGCATGTCAGATGTTCGGCGAATGTCAGTCAGGAACTGAGGATTAAGAATGCATGAAACATTGCTAGCAACTGACAATCAATGCATAATCGCTTACATAAAAAGATCAATATATGCCAAGCGCCGATTAACAAGAGTTATCAGATCAGGTCTTTGGGAAAAACTAGACTTACTGTTGACAGTAAGGTCTACATAGAGATAGTCAGAGTAACCCTCTCCAGCTGTATTATAAACTCTGCAGATATACTCTGCTGAGTCTGTGGATTTAACCTGTCTGATTGTCAGATCGCCGCTGGCTGACATGACGAATTTGGAACCATCCATATACATGGGCTTCCTGCAATCAATAAGAAAACGGAATCTAGATAATGCATGATCTGAATTATAACTGGCATAAAAATCTATCATTGAATTTAACCTCCCACTTAATACCTTGCTCGATCCAATTTGCCTGCAAATACTTCCACATGTGTGATGCGACTGAAATACTCTGAGCAAATTCATTCATCATCCATGGCATAGGACGACACAAGCAACTCGACATTAGTTCTTGATCCATTTTGCAAGGTCCTAGAGTTGATGGAGACATCCATCATAACTTCATTGCACAAAAAATTGTCTATATGTGGACTCAACCTGATCTATAATATATCAGTGGTGTGTGAAAATCTAAACTTACTAATTTAACCATATCACATTGTAAAAGACGTTTTAAGTGTGCCAACTTCCAATATTTTAGCTCGAGTCTCCATGTCTGATATTTTATTGACTGACTGCCTAAGTACAGTAGCTTACCTGTTTTTATACCATACTATAGTAGGTTCAGGGTTACCTCGAGACTCACACTTCATCGTCACATCTTCTCCTAGCTCTGCCTCATACTCTGTGTCATCAGGGTTTGTTATCTGAGCTGGAACTTCTGTTATTATCAAAAACTTTGGTGATCAACAAAACATAACCTCGATGGATTAGCCTTAGCCAAATTTATACTTGCATTAGCTATTGTGCTAGATCTGATTGGCTGGTGGGAGAGAGAGAGCCAACACCAGGACAAGTGGTACTTTCCTAAAAGTACTATTGATACATTGTGAATGCAAAAGTAATTCAGTTTCACTTCAATTGTATCTCAACTGTAAATTCAGTGACAATTGGCTCTCTTTCTCACCTAACAGCCAATCAGGTCAGAGCCAACACTGCATGTACCTGCAATGTAAGTCTTCAGTCATCAAGTAACATAAAATAAAATGTGGTTATTGACATTTGAAAATATTAAAATATTTGAGATGTCAACCTTGGAGAACGCTAAATGCTTTGTTCCATTATCATGCATTGTTAAATATTTGATTGATGAATCTCAACTTCGCAGTGGATCTCAGAAACCATCTACTATGACGTATGCATCTACTATTCCAACAATATTAGTAATTTTCACATAAAATCAGCATTCATATGGCAGTCCATGCTTCAACCTAGAGTATATAGTTAGATACCAATATACAGCTTGGTCAAAGTTATTGGCCTTCTGAACATGGATGGATGGGAACTACATTTGGGACATCGAATTCTCACATTGATCCCTTTATCTTTTGGAGAGCCCGTTGGCCAACTTTACCTATGCTATAATTTCTTACCACATAGTTGTGTTGATATCCATATGATCTTCAGGCTGCCATTTCATTCACTCGCAGCAGAATTTCAAGTACGTCATTTCACAGTGTTAGTAGATGAAAAGCCAAAACCAAAAAATAAGATAACCGCGCTATGCAAACTTATATGTGCAGATATTAGTAGAAGTAGGATGGTTATGGACATGCAAGGGATAGAAAGCTGTAGTTGGAAGCAAAGCAACAACCATACAACGCTCAAAAACTATGCTTGTGAATTGCGACAGTTAAGAAACAACCATGTGATCAGAGATCAGCGCACTAACTGAAAGCTTGAGCCTCTAGTGCGACTTGTTACAGCAACCAGTGTGTTCTAAAAATTTAGCTTGCCGAGTTTCAAATACAAATCGTCCGACCTTGTTAAAGCATGTCTCCTTTTTTAAAATTTTACTGGCATGGTGGGTTATTCACAAGCCAATGTGTTGGCTCTGATTGGTGGGTGGGTATTTTCCCCACCAACCAATCGATATTCAATATACAGCTTACCCCCAGTAGCTTCTTCAGTTTCAGGTTCGGTACATACACCACCACACTGGTTACTCCAGCAGCACTTCCTGTCTCCTCCACAGTCTGAGTCACCTCGACAATCTGCTAGCCTCTCACATGGCTCACTCAACTCTCTGTCCAGAGACGGGCACTCTCCTGGTTTGTTTGCTGTTTGCAAATCAAATGACGAGTTATTGCGGGCAGTTTTTTGAATTTCAACAAGGACAATGTTGTGTTATAGGGGTAGAATTCTTTAATATGGGACACCGGGCTAGTTGGAAATTCAAACCCAAGAGAGGGTTGGGTCATAGAACCAGCATCTAATGAAGGCATCAAGGTCTTGTTTCCACCGGTTATGTGTTGAATTGATGGTTCAGCTCAACAAACTTGATTGGTAGGCACAGCAATGCAATGTAATTTGGGGAGATAGAATGATGAAATCACTCAACAATTTCTTAGACAAGGTTATAGGTCAACTCGCACCTACTTCAGGTTAACTCAACAATACAGATGTAATTAAGTCTTAGACGGTCTGCATGTACTGCCTGTACGGCACACAAAGTATGTATATGGTGTTTCTATAATCATATTGACGATTCTTGGTAAATTGTTGTCTCTTTTGTAAACAAGCGTGAGCCATTACTGTATGAGCGGGAAATGAATAAAGCAACATACCAACAACACACTCTAGTATAACTGGCACACAATCTTCGTCAAACTCTTGACACTCCGTTCTAGATTCCTTGCACACATAGCCATCTGAACAGCTTACATCATCACATGATTCTAGTCTGATAGGTTCTAATAAAAAGGTTTTAGTTGTGTTTAGTTTACCTTAATTCCAAAGCATTAATGGGAAAGTTCGATCAAACTGAAGCTAGGCTTCTTGTGGCAAATTATTAGTAATAAAGCGAGGTCTAAAAACAACATGCAAAACTCTCAAAATTTTACTGTGCAGATTCTACTAAGAGTTAAAAAGCTTCACAGTTAAGTCATTGGCTTCATTCAAACAACTATATGGCCACATGGTTTCCTAAATATCCAAAGTACTGGAATCCATATCCCTGGAATCTGCAATCCTAGAATATATAGTGAGTAGCAATAATATATTTTACCTGCTGGTGTGGTGCTCAAGTCCTCTGGTGTGACTGGGAACATTGTAGAAGTCTCATAAGGAGTTCTCGACGGTCTAGTAGGCATTGAAGTGGTAGTAGTGGTTGTTGAAACTGCTCCACGAGATGGAGTGGTTCTGGGTGCGGGAGTTATCTCACCATCATCATTCTCACACCTCATCTTACAAGTATCCCAATCATCGAATCGGTTACCGTTACCGTCACAGCCGGTGTATACAAAGCGTCTGCAGACCTTACGCTCGTAGTCAAAGTACCACTTGATCTCGTATCCGTCACATGAACCGCTAGCTCTGTCCAAAGCGCAGACATCTGTAAGATCAAGGAACCATATTGATATCAATTACAGGTGCAAATGTGTATGCTACTCTACGTTTATCGCTGTGATCGTTAGCAAACTTATACTGAACCCAATATCAGGTACCTCCTTTTGTTATGATGCAAAGTTCGACAGAATAGTGAAGTGATGAAGTTGACAGCAAGAGAAAATAAGAAGCTTTGGTCAAAAAATTGTGATGCAGATGACCATATGTTAATGGTATTCTGAAAGACATTGCAAAATTGATGTAATGATATGCAAAATTCACTCCTATTACTCTTTTTGAGTCACTCTTGCAAAAAATCCCAACAATACTGGCAGTGGCCCAGGTTATCAGTATGTGTCAATACTTTGTATACTCTACAACACATGCGGTGCTCAGGTCGATATACAGACTGTATAATTTGTGATATTATAATGTCAGTGGCTGAAAATTCAAACACACACCTAAATATGTTTGCTCTGTGCTGATGTCAAATGCCTCTTTGAGTGAAATAGTGATAGATAAGTCTGTAAATAATATTTGCCAATAGAGGCCGTAACTCACACTTTTGCCCACTATTTCACTTACCATAGAAAATATCAATAACCACAGGCGTGAAACCCATATCTAATGACAAATCACATAGAAGGTGAGAAAACTATACAGTAATATAAATAAAGTTGGGATCAGGGCTTTGAATCCCTGAGTGACAGTTTATTTACATTGCGGAATCTTGGATTGTTTATATAGGTTTACCTGTAGATGTGATAATTGATAGCAGCGTAATGTACGTAAGACACAAAACCCAGAAATATTGATTTTCTTTGAAACTCTGAATGAGAGACCCTTGCACTGAGGATAACAGGAAGATATTGACAGTGTCGACTTTTAACATCTTGACAACTTGATAACCAATTAAACACACACCTTCTGCACCGGCCATATCTTTGTCATCGGTGCCATCTGTGATATCTCCCTTCTGGTTTCCACCATCCTTACCATCTCTGCCATCCTTACCATCTCCACCATCCTTTTCTCCGTCCTCAGAACAGACCTGCTCACATTCTTGGGCTGAATCAAACCTATCAAAGGCAGCCAAGATTTGCTAATGTGAAGGATTTGATATTTGGGCTTTGTTAGCCAATAAATCCTGCAGTCCATTAATTTTCCTTGTTGTTCAGAGAGTGAATTTATGTTCTTAATCATAGAGTTCTCCTTGTCGATCATATAACAGATCCTGGATCATGTTTATGATCGCAACAAGTTAAAAGCAATTTCATAAGACTCTTTGATTCCTGTGTTTTTAAAAATTAAATTGATTTCAATCATTTTCAGTTCTATGATTTCATTGACCCTACCTATTGTCATTGCCTCGACACCCTCCATAGACAAATGTTTGACATTTCTGTGTGGATGGATTGTAGAACCATTTTTGGAAGTATGCAAAGCACGGACCACTGTCTGCTGGCTGACTGCACTGCGGTAAAGCTGAAAGAAAGTAAAGACAACTTCTTAGTCTCTGTAATTAATCTGGCAGTAAACATACTCGAGATCAACAGACCACAATATACGTATGGCACTTTACACAATGTTTGATTGAAAATCGCCATCAAATACCATTTAGAGAAAACTTGAATTATAGCTACATATTATTTAGAAGCAAACATCTTTGAGCTTTAGATGATGCCTCAATTCCAATCCCAAATTTCGGCCTCATCACACCAGGTAGTTTGGGAGTTTATGATTACACATATGGTTTGGCCGTGACTGATAATTGAATGCCACTCCCAGGATACCAGGTAAAGTATCACCTAGCCAAGGTGTTGTATCTGATTGGCTGGTGGGAAGCCAGGACAGATGGTACTTTTCTAAAATTAACTTTTACTAATCCTCAAATGGTACTTTCAGTGACCTGGCCACCCAACAGCCAATCAGATCAGAGCCCTTATTGGCTTGCATCACCTCACTCACCTTGTGTAGTGATGTCAAATCCAGGAGTTGTCTTCCCATCCATATGACACATCTCACTCTCACATTCCTCCAGTGTCTCAAAGTTGTTAGCGTTACCCTGGCAACCTCCGTACACGAATCTGTCGCACCTATCTGCTTCTTTATCCCAGAACCACCTGACCATGTATCCTCGGCAAGGTCCGGCATCTTGAGGCATGTCACAGGTATTGCCATCTTCCTTGTCAACCATGTCACCACCTGTGACGAGTGAGTGTTATTAATGAGTTGGAAAGAAGATACAGACAACTTGTATGGTTAAGCCGAACCAATGTGTTGACTCTAATTGGATGCTTGGAGAAGGGAGCCAACGCCAGGTTAGGTGGGACTTCTCTGAAAGTACCAATTGACATATAGTGAAAGTGAGAGTAATTCTGTTTCACTTTCACTGTATCACAATGGGCACTTTCAGTGACATGGCATTGGCTCCCTTTCCTACCCAACATCCAATCAGACCAGAGCCAACATCGCTTCACTGAACGCTCAAATATCTGTGCCACCGTTAACAGTCAAATCAACTTGGATATTATTTACAATATGGCTGAGAGTATGAATCATTGAAATTTCATATTTATGCATGTTGTACCACAAAACTTTCATATTACATTACAGCAATAAATTCTCTTACAGCAGGGAGTTGGGGATATAATATTTGACCCAAATTTGGAGCTTTCATAAAAAAAGACTGAAATTGCAAAATTGTTCTCCAGCAAACACTGGACAGTCAACTCCTGATAATCTCATGCAATTGCGATCTCAACTTTCACTAGCTCAAGTCATAATCATGCCCTGCATGAACAAAGGGTCTGACAGCACAGCATTTTAGGGCTCACAAAACAACTTGGGGTTTTGGAGAGCAAGATAAAAAGATCACACACAAAGACATTTTAGACATGCTTGGAGTATCTGATTTCCGATGAGGAGAGGTCTAACAAGGTCTACAAGTATTACTGTTCCCTACGATTTCACCATACCAAAGAAATAAACAACCAAGTGGCCCACATACCTTGACCACTCATACCACACTTCTTGGTGCAGCTTGCCTCATCGTTGAATCTGTTAGCGTTTCCTCCGCACCCACCAAATGTGAATCTTTCACAGCGTCCAGACTGACTGTTGTATGCATATTGAGGGAAATACCCTCGACATAAGCCTTGTTCAGCGGGTAGCATGCATATATCTACAGCAAAGGAGGGAGGGAAGTAAGAGGCTGTGGATAGCATAATGATATATGGGATAGGTAAATACACTGCGGAATATACAAATTGTGGCAGGGATATTGATCGGGGTGGATGAAACTAGGGTCAGCAAGGATTGCAACGGATTCGCAACAAATTGATTTGATTTAAAAATCTAGTTCTATAGTTAGGAGTATAATGACAAAGACTCACACATAGGATCACACAAGCAGCCACCATACTGAGAGACAAAACCTACTGGTAGCAGATAACCATTGCTTGTAGCCATTGTGTTGGGTCAGGTTGGCTGGTGGGCTTTTTCAAACCCAACAGCTAATAAAATCAGAGCTAACACACTGGCTACACTGATTGGCTAAAGAGAAAATTCCAATGTCTATTGACAACTTGGCAAACTATGGCTACTGATCTCTCTCACCTTCTGGGTTGTCTTTAGGTTTACATCTGTTCTCACATTCTTCTTTGTTAGTGAATCTGTTATCATTGCCAGCGCATCCACCGTAGGTAAACACGCGACACTCTTTAAGTGTCTGATCATAATAGTAGGCAGGGATAGCTGCAAAACATGGCCCTTTGTCTTTTGGCTGATCGCACACATCTGTAACGAGAAAACAAATCATAAAATACTAGCCGAATAGTAGAAAATGTGTTGGCTCTGATCTAGTAGGCTGTTGAATGAAAGAAAAGCGCTAATGTCATGTCACTGAAAGAACCTATATATAGTGAAAGTGAAACTGAATTACTTTCACATTCGCTGAATAACAATAGGTACTTTTAGGAAAGTACCGTCTGACTTGGCACTCTCCTTTTCCCACAAGGCAATCAGAGTCATCACGCTGGATATCAGGTCAGGTGGTACATAACGCACCATGAATAGTTCCTGGTGTGTCGTTTCTCTTCTGATGCAACCACCAGCCGTATAATGAGATCGGCGACATTCGATTTTACAGTTTCCAATATGCTGTTCTTTAGGCCCAACCTTCTCAATCAAGCAAGCACAAGCACTTAAAAAGTAGTTTACTCTGCGGAGGTATATTTCAGAAGCGGCGTATCAAGTCTGATCCAACATGCTCCGATTTTTCTGGTAGGGTGAGTACCTCCAAATTTAGGCAAAATTGATCTTAGTATATACCTTGTGTCACAACTTGTAGGTTACACATCTCCTCACATTCATCTGGTGAGTTGAATCTATTATCGTTTCCATTACATCCTCCGTAGACAAATTCCTCACAAGACTTGGTCCTCTGATCAAATGTCCATCGTCTGAATGCTCCTCTACACTCTCCGACTATTGTGGGCTGGTAGCAGACAGGCTTCTCCATATCATCAGAATCTTTACCTGAAAAATACACAAAACTCAAGACTGGGAGTTTGACAAATAGTGAAGGCAGTAGACATACATTATATTGGTATAATGTTGACGTTAGAACAGAGTATGAGTGAGTGAGTAAAGATAATGCGCCATAATCATCCCCGTAGCTCTTATTATGCAAACTCTTCACTTGTTCTGTGTTATGTATTATTCAGCTTATGATCAAAAATGGGCTAAGAAAGTTAAAGTTTAAGTTGAGCTTTAGATATAAAATAACAATGTTCTCAGATTTTTAATTATTTACTAGTACGATCAAACAAGCTATCATACTATGATTCATCACTCAGATTTAACTCCCCTACTGATGGAAGAAGACAACTCACCATCTTTACCACCAGATTCCATATTCCCTCCATCTTCACATATAGCTGTACATTCAGCTTCAGTATCAAACCTGTTCTTGTTTCTGTTACATCCGCCGTACCAGAATCTCACACAGGCTTCAAACTTGTCATCATAATACCACTTAACTGTGTAGTTAGTACATAGGCCGGTATCCTTACTCTCCAGACATATCGGGTTGGCTACAGCAAAATATATGTGAGTGCGTTGAGGTTCTTTAGAGAGAGAACTATCAAGTTTTGGTAGGGTTAAAAAATTGAAGCTGTAGTATGAGACAGTAGTTGTGATGAAGAGAGTTCTCATATTAAAGAGGAGCGTCGAATGATTGGACGATCAGCAGCAAGAGGTAATTATTGTAGTTGAAGACATGAGTGGAGGAGGTTTTGTTCCTTGGAAATTCGATGATATAAGTCAACCA
Source organism: Membranipora membranacea (assembly GCA_914767715.1). Lineage (NCBI taxonomy): Eukaryota > Metazoa > Bryozoa > Gymnolaemata > Cheilostomatida > Membraniporidae > Membranipora > Membranipora membranacea. Next base: position 9,532,833 of record OU612072.1, on the reverse strand, counting down.
ATTGTCAATTCTACCTCCTTCCAATATAATTATGTGACCTTTACCATCTCGAGTCTCTATATCAGCCTTTATGTTAACACATCAGATGGTGTGTTAATATATAGTTGAGATTTAGACGTATATGATGAAATATTTTACCTTCACTTTGAGGAGCATCAGCACAACCACGGAACTTTTCACCTGTTGCTGGGTTTCTGCCATCGGGACAACAACCAAACTCTGAGACATCACATGGCTGTCGGTCTCCCTCGCAACCTATGAAGGATTTACAGGCAAAAAATCAAAAACATATGCACAAGACATAGATTTAATAATATAATAATTTAATAATAATTTATTATTAAGTCTATGGTACATGCCAAGTTTGAAGGCAACTCCCACTAACAGTGGCTTATAATTAAACCTCTTTCAGAAAAGATTTTGAGGGCGGGTTCTGAGATAATTTTTCAGGATGGTTGCAACACTGATGTTGTCCCAGCGTATTGCCAAAAATTAATGAGCAAAGATCATATTATGGTTTTAACCAAAAAAATATGGCTGAGTGGTAGTTTAAAATGTCTTGAGAGAAATGGGGGTTCGGGCTACTACATGACCACTGGATGTTCTCAAGAAAATCAATTTCTAATGTTGATATCACAGGTAGAGGTTACAGACTTCAAGTACTGCATAGGTTTACATGTTGTATGTCTCATATCTAACATAAGGGAGTGTATGTGAGCTATAAAATCATCACCATCACTTCATAATGAAACCATACCTATAAGATCAGGTCCATTAGCAGAGTTCTTTCCATCACTACAGCATCCCCAGCGGGTACCAGCACAGCCCCCGACTATCCTGGGACATCCTTCGTAATTAGGTCCAGAGGCAGTAAGCTCATTATCGCTACAGCATCCCCAGCGGGTACCAGCACAGCCCCCGACTATCCTTGGACATCCTTCGTCGTTAGGTCCTGAGGCAGCAGTAAGCTCATCGTCACAGCAGCCGTATTGGGTAGAGTCACATCCCTCTGGTTCGTAAAGCATACTCATCGTCTCTACAATAGATTTAGAGTTGTAAACGGCATGAATTTTAAACCCAAAGCGACGTGATAACCCTGCTGAGAAGTGAATATTAGCCAGATATTGTGGGTGACTAACATTTGCTAGCACCAACCTTTTCTAGCCTTGATGGGAGCTTGTTAATATTAAAAATGTTGAGTAAATATTGGCTTGCCATAGTTTCAATGTTTAATAAGACTGTGCCATGAGGGGTAATCACCCTCCTTTGTGTTGCCCGTAAATAAATCAGAGCAAGGGGATATTATCAAATCTTACCAGAATGGATTTGATTTGTTCTAAAACCTCATGTATTTTATCTGATCAATGCAGCAGGCGTTTAGAAGGACAATGGTCCAGCTGCCTGGACTAAACTATTCTTACTATTTGCGCACACGGCCAATGGAAATGATTTACTTAAAAGCTTGCAAAAACTAATTCTTCACTGCTAAACATTTTAACATGCTAATGGCGCGATGCACTGCTTAGAAAGATTAAGAATCAAAAAGTTATAACAATGGTAAAACCCAAAACTGGTTTCAGTGTGGTTTAAGATGTTTACCTTCAGTAGAATAGCTGATGATCGGCGACTGTTGGGTTTCTTGGCCATTAAAATCTCCAGCTATGGTGAAATAATATTCACCGACACGGCGTAATGCCATCTGCCATTGCTTGTCGGTGATACCAAATCTTCTCCAGTTCTCTCGTGGAAGGCTCGCATCGTTGGTGAATCTGTAAAATGGATGACGAAGCAGAATTATTTAATTGACTAGTCATCACAGCAGGTCAACTTAGACCTGTTAGCTATCGACTAAAATCAGGATGAAAAAACTAACTGCTCAATTACATGGCTGTTAGCCAAGCTTTAAATAAGACCCAGTGCATAGAAAAAAAAATAACGGAGCTGTCAAAACTTTCAATAATTTAATCCAGTTTTACATGCGGAGAAGTAGTTAAATTGTCAACATATTTTGCAGGGAGTCTGCCCTCGTATGAACAAGATTAGCCAACTATAGATTTAAAACGTTGAAATTGCCTGTACATTGGAAAAAAAAGGCATAAATACTGGAATTATAACATAACCAACTTTTTCAATACATACCTAATTGCATATTCTGAGACGGGATAGTCTTCTACAGGGTCGTCCCATCTCAGACTGATAGCAACACGATCTGAGGCTACAGCGTCACGCATTATCTTGAAGTTCTGAGGTGGTGACATCTCACTACCAGCTTCCATCTCCAACTTCTCTGTGGTGGTGGAGGAAGTAGTGTAGGCGTCAGGATTCTACAAAAGACAAAATAACAGAGAATAATATGCAAAAACTCATTACCACGATGCTGATCTAGATAAAGCTTTCTCTCAGGGATGAATTTCCTTTTTGCCAATTCTATTCAATCAAAGAGTGTGTGATATTTCACTCAAATATGACAAAGCACATTATATCACCAAGATTAGGCACAAAATGCATGTGTATAGCCTTGATCAATATGATAGATGGGATAATTACAGAAATCTACATAGATTTACATCATTTTCTATAGTTCATGATAACGATAAAGAGAAGTTCCAATTCTTCAGGCTGATAATATTGGGATGCCAACCATTGCTTGAGTTCAAGTATTCAACAACTCCTGATCAAGTCAAGTTCAAGAGGATTTCCTTTCTTCAGACATGGCTCACACATTTATACGACTACTCACATATGGGGTAGTTGTGATCAGTGTAGTAGTGATGGGCATTGTAACGACCTCCAGCTCGGGACATCCCTCTCTCCTAGGTCCATAGGCTGAGGTCAGACCGTCGTCACAGCAGCCGTACCGTGTACCATAACATCCACCAAGTAACTGAATACTGTCTGAGCCTGGTAATATGCAATGTGGTGTTCGAAAAATAATGCATCAGGTGGTATGCAGTAGAGACCCTCATATTAGCCTGTGTTGTCTCTGATTGGCTGATGGGATGGAGAGACCAACAACCAATCAGATTACAGCCAACTCATTGGCTACTCACATATACGATCAGAGACAGACAACCACTGCCATGTTAGTCTAAGCACTCAAGCTGTGGCAGGATAGCTGGTAGAAGCAATACATTAACAAAGTGGTTGATAATGTACAATCAGCTTCCCGGCACAGTTGGGCGCACAAACTACTGATACGTGTTCAGTTCACAGGTGTGTGACTTTGATCATTATGCTTCGCTAAAATCTCAATGATTGAATATCTACCAGGTACATGAAAATCTGTGTTCCAACCAACTCAACACAATCTAGCCCTCGCCAGAATGTTTAAAACCTCACTTTCTGAATTTTATATATAAAAAGTGAATAAACTTTGGCCTCAAATTGCCGGTTTACCTCTTTGGTCATCATACATAAAAGTAGGGGTGATTGGACTCTTCTCCTGTCTGTTATAAGCTCTCACTTTGAAGAACACAGGCTTATCCTTGTTCACTAGTTTGATCATGTATGGTGTGCTCACTTCTTCTTGTTCCCATTTATCGAGTGGCAACTCCAAATCTGACGTAGAGTACACCTAACAACAAGATAAAAAATGAATAAAGACAAGATAGACATAGTATCAGATCATGTATCTACTACTGTTCGGCTTATACAAACTTTTGGAGTTGTTATCTTTGCTGCATAGAAAACACTACTCCTTGATATATATATATATATATATTGCAACAGCATTTCAATTGAAAAGAGCTGGAGATTAGATGGATAAGACAGTTACTCAAATTATTGAGTAGTTTAGAGCTGGTACTGGAACAAAATACAAATTATGATCATAATCTAAAGTGTGCAGGCCCCCTAGGCAGGTTTATTGAGATGAGTGAGGTAGGAAACCTTATATTATTTTGTTTTCAATTACATCAGTGATTAATAGTGCATAATAAACTGAGCTTTTAGTGCCAGGTCTCTTTTACCCCACTTACCACATAAGCGTTTACGACAGAGTCATCTTGAGGTGGGGCCCAGCTGACAGACAGCCTAGCGTAATCGTCAGTCTCATCAAGTTTACTGGCTATGAACCCTATAGGATAGTTAGGTAGTGAGTAACCTGTCCTGGTATCAGGGCAGTCCTCATAGTTAGGACCTTGTGAGTAGGTGTATCCATCTGAGCAGCAACCAAATCTACAAAACAATTACGGATAGGTATTAGAATGAATAACTTTTGATTTCCATTCCATATTCACAGGCAGGCAGGCAGGATGGCGTAGAGCTTGGGATTCAAGCAAAATCTGAGCCTAGTAGGCCCACTCCTACCTTGTACAGGGGTGCGCTTAGTTGAATTTCATGTGTAAATGTTTCTATTTAATCTGCTTTATGTCCAGTGAAGACAACTAGAGAGTTGCTAATAAATTTTACAGTTACATTGCTACTGTATCAGTCTAAACGATCCACCGTCAAGTTATCTGACTTTTACAAGATATGCCAAGAACTTTACTTTATCAAGAACTTTTCAAGATATGCCAAGCCATACTTTGTAATCCAAGTTCTATCCACTCAACTTAGTTACCACTAATTTTTGATTTTATTAATTTTTTTCTCATTTACCTTCTGCTTACTCAAGGGTATCCTTTTGACATACCGATCTAGTGACCATTTATATTTTATATAAATATATCTGGAGAGCGAGTATTTAAATTAAACAAACTATAAGTTACTGTGTTTGTGTATATTAACACTTTGACAAGCAGCAATGGTCTCTACTTTTATGACATCTGGATAGTTCACTATCACAATGAGAAGTCAGAGGGGGGGGGGGGGGTCAAGAGCTTGGGGGCTCAGATTATGATAATCATATTTCATGACATCCATTCTCTTTCCCTCTCACTCACCTGGAACCTCTGCAGCCTGTGACGATCTCGATGCTATCTGTTACATTAGGTACTGAGATGGGAGACGTGACACCATCTATAGTAGGCGACTCCTGGGGTAAGGGATCCAATGTAGTGGCTAGTATGTTACCTCTCTCATCAGTCTAAAAGTTAAGGGGAAAACAATTAAATTGCCGCTATCAATATGGGTAGTGAAAACATGTCTAAAATCCAAGTCTTAGCATGCAGATCTTTTCCTAACACAGTGAGATGTATTCTTTATTAGGTATTATAAATTTCTCAAGCATGGGTCAGTGTTATTTAACTATGTCTAAGGATAAGATTCAGGCGGAATTAAATACAAGTTGTCAGATCAGTAAAGATTAATTTTTGACAACAAAGAATCTGGACTAGCCATATATGTCTAACACACCTTAGCTTGATCCATAGTAGTTGTCGGGATATCAGGTATATCCGTAGATAGATCCGGAGTAGTTGGGATGTCTGGTATATCTGCAAAAAATATAAATGAAACATAAAACAGCTGCACATATGAAAAATGTTAAAGTTGTATACCCTTTGTTCCAGAGAAGATGATAGCTTTTGATTGATATCTTTGATCAGAGACCCTCCCCGCATTGATTAGGCTGAAGCATTTTGTCAAAAACAATAGAGCTCAAGTGAATAAAGCAAAATGTATTCAGATTATTATAACTACACATTATTTTGTTTTACAGAGCTAATGTAGTGTACTCTGACAGTGTAGCTTTGACTGCCAAAACCTGATACCTCATGATTCACAACGTTATCAAAGTTTTTTTCTAACCTGGAGTGGTAAGGATATCAGGAGTCATCTTTCCTCCATCTGAATCTGTGGTTGGTATACTAGGAATGTCCGATGTCATGACTGCGGAGGAGTTGGTCACGGTTCCACTGGTGGTCCCATCATCCTTTGATATGTCTGTGGATGCGATGGTTGGTATATCTGAAGTTTTCATCGGCATGTCACTCACAGGTGTGCTTGATGAATACATATCAACAATGCCAGTTGGCTTCTGTGGCATGTCAGTAATCTTGCTGGTCATTTCGGTGATATCAACTGGTTGTGTCATGTCTGGATTACCCATGGTTGTTGTGTCATCGGAACCGCCAACAGATGTGGAAGCATCAGGAAGAGCAGTGCTGTCTGAGACATCAGGCATCATGGTGGTCTCTGTGTCAACAAGAGGTCCTGGACTGTCAGATAAAAATGTGACAGGTGGCTTTTCAGTTGATCCCATGTCACCGTCGCCATTATCAGGGGTGGTCTCATTTAGCTGATCATAGATTGTGTTACCGGGTGTGGTCTGTGCTGTCATATTCTTCTCTTCATCAATACTATCTGGGTTAGTTGTGGTGACAATTAGGTCTGGCATTGTTGAGGTGTCGAATAGTGGCATGAAAGATGTGGTCTCATCACCGCCAATTATGACTGGCGTAGTTTCACCATCTCCAACTGCTGGCATTGTGGTGGTGTCTATTATGGGCATGAATGTGGTAGTTTCATCGCCGCCAACGATGACTGGTGTGGTCTCATCACCGCCAATGATGACTGGTGTGGTTTCATCATCTCCGTCTGATGGCATTGTGGTTGAGACAACTATTGGCACGAATGTGGTGGTTTCATCACCGTCCAGCATGACTGGTGTCGTAGAGTCATCGTCAACATCTGGCATTGTTGTCGTTGCGTCATCATCGGCTCCTGCATTGTCTGGCTTGACAGTGGTTGTTGTTCCCATCAAATCGACCAGTGGTGTTGTTTCAATATCATCTACCATTGTTGTTGACTTTACATCCATGTTGAAGTCAGCGAGTGTCGTCTCAGTTGCGTCAACAGGAATCATTGTTGTTGACTCAGTGGGATCAATAGGAATCATTGTTGTGCCGTCCATCATGATATTCAGGTTACTTTCAGTGTCAGTGACAACACGAGCAGGTACTGGTTTTGTGACCTTGGTGATAGGTTCCGGTTCAGGCTCTGTCTCGGCATATGATGTTGTCTCCATCATCATATCTGTAAGTTTAAGATACCAATGATGTTTATTATGATTGGATGGGAACAGAATCATAAAAGAAAACCATGAAAGAAGGGGCTATCAGATTTATGCTGTGTTATCCATATATTATTCACCACGCTTTATGGCTAAAACTTCCATTGTAACTGGCAGGACAGATTCGATTAAAAGCAACACAAAATATTTAAAAAAATGACTCCTTACACATATTTAGCGTCTGCATCACCATGGGTTGTTGTATAAAAAATTAAAGATTGACAATCATTAGGTAACAATGCATTGTAGAGCACATTGACTTTTGTACCATACCTGGTAGAGTTGTGCCCATTGTAGAGGTGGTGAATACTGTGGTGGTCCCTGTGGCTAAATATATGGAAAATCAGTTCGATAATAGTCAAACGAATGGCATATAAAAAATTTTCATGCTGGGAGATAGTTTTTGGATTTCCTGTTTTATTTACGAGTATTGTAAAACACCAAACCTGAAATGAATAATCATAGTTTTAGGCTCTCTTGCCCACCCAACACAACAGCCAATCAGATTAATGCTAACACATAGGCTCAGCCAATCAGTTTAAAGCTAACACATGGGCTCAGCCAACCAGATCAAAGCTAACACATTTGCTCAGCCAACTCGAAAACAATTCTCACCTTGCACATTGATCTGCATCTGAGTGGAGGCCTTGTCACCAGTACTAGTCTCCTCAATGGTACAGACATATAAACCCTCATCATCCACTGTTATACCGTTTATCTTCAGAAGTACAGTAGTTCCACCATTACTAGTGACTGGCTTGACCTGTAAAGTAAATCAGCATCGTATATTAGTCCTAGGGGTCTTTCATCAGAGAACTGTAAAATATCTATACCTGAGTGTGACTTTCTGAGTGGGCCAGCACTGCTAGAGGTCTTGCTTCAAAATTGATCACCGATTGAGTCAGATGATTTGGAGAAAAAATTTGGCTTTATAAAATCAAATTGAAACACATGCGAGGATTCAGAGCAAAGTGATACGATGATGTGGCTTTGCTAATTCAAATGTGCTTCAGTTCAGTAATAAGCAAAAGTAAACCAATGAATTTTCTCACAATCATTGCTTTGACTGGCTGAAGACATCAATTAAAAATACTATGCGCCCTGTTAGACTTCTGTCATGAGGTTTAAGAAACATTTTTCTACAATAGCCTAGCAGCTTCATATTTTGATAGGTTCGTCAAAGACTCATTGTTTGCTGGTCAGCAGTCATCATACCGACACTTAGGACTATCGACTTCTGTATATAGCTGTTGTAATACATTTCACAAGATGCATCCATACATGTAAAGAGGCAGAACTAGGACATCCACACATGCAAAGGGAACCAAATGACATTTACACTAAGTTTTAATCAGCAAAAAGTGAAGCTGACTTGAGTCAATGACTTGAGTCACTGTGAAGTAAATTATGATAGATTGGTTAGTCTGATTCAGGCTAGCGCGAGTTTAATACAATGTGTCTGCATCTGGAGTTGCGCCCCCTTGAGCTGGTTGCTTACCGTTAGAGTTGGATCAACCCAAAATGCAGTCAAACCGGAAACTAAATTCAAATACAAACAGCCTTAAAGTTCTTACCTCCATATTATCGAGAGCTCCGTCATCAAGCAGTATAATATTATCACCCTGCACAAGAGCCCAGGAATCAAATTGGGCTCCTTCGGGAATATCACAATCTAGTGTGAACTCAGCACCAGCAGGCACTGTCTGTTCTACTGGCATCATAGGTGTGGACCCGTCCATATCGGGCATCAGAGTGGTAGAAGCAGTCCCAAAGGGTAAAGTTGGGTCTATTTCTGTCACAGGTCCGTCGGTTGAACCTGGAGTGAAATTAAAAGTTATGACGTCAGCCTTCACTACGCTGATATTGCTGGAAGGCATGTCTGGAATTTTGAATAGTGTTAGCGAGGTTAAAACGAAACTGGACAGTCACATTTTTGATATTACATCCATATCAAGTCAAAGGTTTGCAAGCATACATGGTACCTAAATGACAACAAAAAAACACAGCTTTTTTTGTTAAAACTGGGAGGTATTTATGTCAATGACCAAGGTAAACCTACTTCAACTCAGTAAACTTCTTTCAATAGTATAATCAACGATTATATTGGTAAGATCGGAGTCAATCATAGCCAACATGTTGGGTATGGGTAGATGGTAGATTAAATATCACTTACCGACTACTTCGAGATCGAGCCTAGTAGTAGCGGTCTGATCTGTGGCGAGATCGATTACCTCACATGTATATGTTCCAGTGTCAGTCTGTTCTATACTTTCAATAGCTAGTACGGACACTCCATTGGATTTGATTATCTAAATACAAATTTATTGCTATTTTGAGATAATTGATCAAACATGCTGGCATTAGGAGTTGTCCCCCTCAGCGGGCTGCGACTTACTAGTAGAAGCAGAGCAACCCAGAACACAGGTTAACTAGATCAGATTTGATGGTATTTATGTGTAAACTACAATGATCCGTATGTGCGATGACTCTTCAGTTTTGATTGTTTTCTCCTTGTTTTTTTTCCGCGACATAATTTATGAGATCATTGTTATTAAGCAACAAGAAAGAGATTTAACAATCCACCTACCTTCATATGATCAGCGTACTCGTAGTTATCAAGAGTAAACACCATATCATCTTTCTTTAGGAACCATCCTTTAAACTCGGCACCTTTTGGGATGTCGCATGTCAGATTGAAAGTGGCGCCTTCTGGAACATTCTGTGGAGTGAATGGCATGTAAGTGGTTGAGCTTAGTAGAGGAGCTCCGAGGGGATCATCTGGCATTGGTAGAGCATCCATCTTCTCATCTGGTGAAATGATAAAAATAACAGAGTTGAAAAGTAATGACAACTTGTTAGAAAAACAATAATTCCTAAGAGTTTGACAATTGAAAACAATGTTAAAACAAGCTACAGGAAAAGGAAGAAAAATGCAATCAAATAATGGATAAATTAAATCTGAAGAAAACATTACCTTAATCAAAAAAATGGATAAAAGTATCCAAACAAAACTAAATTAGTAGGAGGATGTTTAACACATACATTGATGGTGTGTAATAGAGTTGTCTTCTTACTTTTTGAGGTAAGGCAACTGCAAGTTTTAGATATGATAGATTTATATTGTAAATTCGAAGATCCAATTCAAAAAAGCCTTTCAATCAACCTAACTCACCCATTGACAAATACAAAACCTCTCTTTTTGAGTTTACTTAATGTTGGTCATGTATAATCTTTGCAAACAGCATCAACGGTAAATACCCTGCAAGTCATATCTGTTCAACTAACTAGCTTGTTTGGAGCTCTGTCCATGGGTATAATGCCATATGCTGTCAGAAACAAACTCAAATTGTATTTAAACTCCTAACCCACAATCAGTATGATATCTCAAAGTCATATTTTTTTTGCAAACCTACCAGTGACTTCTATAATCATCTCCGTCATACCGGAGGCATCGCTGACAGGATTATATACCTCACATATATAACTGCCTGAATCTTTTAGTGTAGCTGATTTAATCGTGAGATAGGCTGCTTCAGCCTCTACCTTGACCTGAAAATAGTAAGACAAGTACAAGGCATCATCACCACAATGACATCGAGACTACACTATTATCACATGTATCTCTGTGCGTTAGAATCAATTTAATATGAGTACCAAACTTTAACTAGGGTCATCACGCCAAATTCCTTGTAATGGTACCCATGGTAAGTGAATTAGTTCGATTAGAGATATACATGTAATAGTATATCAGGTGATCAGTGTGAACCATCACTGGAAGAATTCACAGGACTTTCCTAAGCACAATCCAATTGCAAACCAAGTTTCTCGCATATTCTTTTTGAAGAAAAGCTAATTGTCCAAATGATGGTAGCCGAGTAATCGACTAACCGAGTCTAAAATCATACTTATGTATAATGAAATCACTCCCAAATAATATAGACACGAATGGACTGAAATATGTACGAGTTATGGTAAGTTGGACAAATTACAATTTTGTACTATGGATAGCTACTAACTCGATAGTCATAGCAATTGAAGTTTCCGGTGGTTGCTTGTCAAAGTAGATTTGGTGTTTGATCAAGAGGTCACCCGCTATGAAGTTAGATGTCAGAATTATTAAGTCATCAAAAGCATCAATCTTTGCGGTGGAATGAGAGTCAATTACTGAATGGTACAACAACTGAGTGAGGGTTCACATGCCCACGGATGGTCATCTCAATCAATCAGTGAGAAATGGACACCCTGGGCACCCAATACATCAAAATGTCCTTCAATCTGTCATGTTATATTTAACTGTTACATAGCATTTTGACAGAAGCCAACAAATGCTCATCATGCACAAAATTATTACAAATTCCCAGGAGTACAAAAGTAAATATCAGAGATAAGGGGTGCTTGAACTTGGAGTTTTAATTATGGTTTAGAATTACACAATTGTAATGTTTTACTACTGTGCTAGGTATGTTTGCATAAGAAAATTAAACTTTACTGCTTGTCTGGGGCCCAAAAAGATCTAAAAGAAAGAATTTAAACTCTAGGTCAATGTTTATTTCCCATTGTACAGCCAAATGTTTATCATACTTTGTGTAGGTGGCTGTAATGTCTAAAGGGGGTGACGAAGATTTTGCAGTCCAGAGTGAGTGGACGGGGGGGGGGGGAGGGGGTTGCTGAAATTTTTTGTTACCTCTGGACAGTCGAGCAATGTGCCAAAAGCTAAGCAAGCTCATTATAAATGCAGTTTAAAGGCATCAACTTAGGCATGCAGGTTGCTCATTTCATGTTCCTAGTTTAAATGACTTTCATATATACATTAAGCCAGCTGCAATCGGGTTAACCACAATTAAATTCCAGCATAAGAACCAGCCAAGTGGGAACTTAGGCAAAAGCTGAGGAACACTTGGAGTAGTTGAACCCATCATCAGTTGTTTGCATGTGCCACAATAATGTCTAATATTCACTTACTTTCATGTTTTTCCTCCCAGATCCAGTAGATAGCGGGTAGGTGTTACCATTCTGTACGAGAAACCAGTCCTTAAACTCGTCTATCTTCTCGAAGTTACAGGTCAAGGTCACCTCAGCACCAATCTGTACAGGCAACACATCTGCAAATAAAAAGGGAAAATAAATGATTTGGCATGATAGGAACATGACTGTAATTTTGTAGCAAATCCTGAATGCTGCTATCAGGGTGTTTGAGACCAAACAGTTTGTCCAAAACTCCCTATACTGCTATGGGGTAGGCCTAATATTTAACAAGCGAAGAGTTGTCTCCCCATTAACATGTGATTATGTAAGATCGTGGAGAAATATGAAGAGACAAAAACACAGAAATAAATGCCAAACACAGAGTGGATGTGAATCTCGATCACCCAATTACTGTCTGTTTCGGTTGCTGTTGGGACAGGCTATGTCACAATAAAATTATATCTGATTCAAATCTCAATAAACTCCAGATGAACGTAATATCGTAATAAGATTTGAAATAAAAGTGGCTTACTTTTTTTGTAAATATACAAACAATAGATTGTGTTTGCTGTGATGACCCTGTATTATTTGTATACAGTGAATGGCACTTTTGTCACTGCCAATTAACATCAAAGGGGCTTAAAAAATGTTAGCAGTAACATGAAACATTGCTTTATCAGATTAAACTTTCTTATCTAGCCTATATTGAAATAGGAGTGGATCATCACCTGAATGTGCACCCGCTGCCCCTTACGGCGCTAGCCTTTTTAATGTCATACTACAGATTGCGGATATAGTCTTTGATCCTACCAAAGATTATAAATACAGTCATTGGGCCTACTGTATTTCATGCCAACCACGTAATAAAAAATGTTAATCTGCTGCATCGGTCCGGTATTGTTTTGTGGTGGGCTATTTAGGAAGTTTCAATGCTTGATAAAGTTACCTTCGCTGATTTAAGCGAAGTTGAATGACTGGAATACTCATGGAGTTTAGATTTACCACCATTTATACTAAATGTGAGTGCAAATGAGTACATTTGAAAGTTTATTGATTTGGGTATTTCCTGGCTTTGTTTCTGGATCTATATAATGCCCATCAAGCCCAATGAACGCACATCTGCAACCTCAATACCAAATAGCAGCTCATTTTAGCTGCATGTTTAGACAGCAGACATTCCATGTTTCTAGAGCTGGTGTAATAACATCATTAAATCCCATTATCACTTTATCTCGATTACAATCTAAATCATGTAAAGCTTTCATAACCAAAATTCGCCTATTAAACTGCCCTCCCAACATTTTGTTACATAATAATTAATATTAATTATAATAAACATGCAGCACTAATGAAATGGCTGGTGAATGCTATAATGCATATCATAATGTAAATAAAAGAAATGCCTTTCTTAGCATTTTCAAAGATATTTTACAAATATTTCGCCGCTTGCAGTAGCAGCCAACCTCATCAGGGCCTTGTTCCATACTGAGTAGGGATGTTGCCAGGGTTTGGTTGTATAACCTTTAAATAACGCGCTAACCCAGATATTCGGTCCAGCTGGGTTTGGAATCACTGGAAATATTTAATGCCAGCAAACCCAGGTATTCACTTTTTACTGCATCTTTCTGCACTATCCATCCATTCTTTTAGCAACACCAGAGCCTAGCATTGTTATTTTACTACTAATGTAGTTATGGGCTAAAAGACATAACAAAAATGCAGACTATTGAGTCTGGAAAAGATTTAGGTCAATGTTTCTCATTGAACCATAAGACTCTTGGTGTGCTGTATTTTCAACTGATGCTTCACCCACTAATATTTCATGGGGGGAAAAGTGTGCATTTTTCAAGTCAATCAGTCCTACTACACCATAAATAAGAAACCTAATAAAAGCCAGCAAAGACACCTGACAAATGACAAGAATCCGCAGTATTTTTATTGGCATGCCACCCAAGTGAAACCGTTTTGATGTAGGTAATAGCAGTAGGCCAGACTCATTGGAAATGTGTAAATTTGACTCATTAATCAACAATCCACCCAACAAACTGTAAATAATGCTCTAGATATTCTATGGGAATGTTTGATTATGTAATATCTGACAACTCACACACTGGTGGCTGTCCAGTGGTCATATAAAGTCCTTCTATAATCAGCCTACACTGTGAGTGAAGCAGTAAACCTTCATTGGTTTGTCAACACAGCAAAAAACTGGACTGCCACGTTGTATGTTGTAAATGATGCTTTGATGATTCTATGGGAATTTTCGATTGTGTAACGACCAAAAACCCGCCTGGACTCTTGACCAATAAAGTCCTGGGGTAAAAAGCCTATATGGAGCCTTTTAATCGCAGTTTAACATTGTAAGTACTCTGAATTGGCAGTAGCAAGGGGACAGTGACACTTTTGTCTCTGGTATTACAGAAGAAAACCACAGTTATTTAAGTAAACATAATCTAGCTGGTCTATGGATTTCCCTGTTTATGTAATAGCTTGTGATTATTGTGAATGGCAGCTAAAGGATTCTGGTTGGTAATGGCTTGAAACTATTTCCTTGTTAGGTCAGCAGTCAACATATGGAAAGGTTAATCACCAAAGCTCTGTTATTATGTAACACCGCAAGGAAACTAGAGCATTGTTTTCAATAACAATGACTGTCCAAGTTACGAAAACAAATCTAGTGCCTGTCACGGACTGCAAATACCACTTCGATTATTCACCATCAGAGCAAACAAACATAATGTTCATTAGACTGAAGTAAGACAGGACTCAGGGTCCAGTGTAAACTTAAGCCAGAGGGTCTTGTAAAAGCTTTCCCCCTATCAAATATAGACCAATTAAAAAGCTTTCAACTAACAACCCTCCCAATTTTCTTGTCAGGTTTTTTTCCATCCTTTTCTGTGATATTTTTTTTTCGTGCTAGAAACCATTATATACACTGGCATAGAAAAACGGAGGTTATGTTAATATAAATTATCAAGGAAGGAAATGTTGATGCACAATTTGAAGCATGAAAAAACCTTGGGAGGTTGGTAAAATACCCAAGGTCTTTCCATGCTTCAAATTGTGCATCAACTTACATCACGTTGTCCTAGGAAAAAGGATGGCCAAAACTGCATATGCATATTCACGGAATCACCCTCATCTCAAACCTGAGAAAGACTCAATTCGAAGCATCTTAGCCTGGTGGAGCAAATCAACAAACCACCCCACTTCCCGAGTAAAACTGATAGAGGCATGTTTTCAACCCTATCTCAGTAAGACCAACAGAGGGAATGAAGCCACCTACCTTTGGTTTTATTAGCGTGACTGCAGGCTTGCACACACTCTTCTTTGTTTCGGAACTTGTTACCATTTCCACCACAGCCAGTATAGACAAACTGCTCACATGAGTGGGTCAGAGAGTTGTAGAACCACCGAGGCTTAGATTTAGCGCAGGCTCCACTCGCAGGTGGCAGCGTACATATTTCAACTGGAATTAAGAAATCATCGAGCCATATATAATAGACCAATGTACTCATAATAAAGTTAGACTAGTAGCCTACAGTACATTTCAATTTAAATTGAAGCCAGAACTTTATGGAGTGCAAAGCCATGATAGCAACATAGAAATAATGATAATAAAAACCAAATTATAATTATGAACTTTATTTTTCACCGATCGATGTAAGAAGCTAAAAAGACTTTATTTTTCACCGATCGATGTAAGAAGCTAAAAAGACTACATGTTTTGGTGTTTAATTTAGGGAGGGTCAGGGTTTGGTGATGATGTCTGTCAGTAATCGTTACTGGATGAAGGTAATTGTTGTCAATGGTGTCAAAAAGTTAACAAAAATATGAGCACTGAACTTCTCATTACAGTTTCTGGCCTCCTTCAAGATCAAGGATAAAATTTCCATTATGATGTCAAGCTGTTATTTTTTGGGGTAACTCTGCACTGTTAGTACAGAGGCCTGGGGCGCTGTGACACAGAGGCCAGTGAAACCAGATATAAACAAATCACATAACCACAAGGTGTGAACAGGGAGCAGATAATTAATCTCATACAATTGGATGGTTAGATAATCTATTCTGTCTGATTTGACAGGTAGCCTAGTATGGTATCATTCTGAGTTCACACGTTCACACTGTCAACAGTAAACTTGACAGATAAGTTAGATGAAAATTATAAGATAAACTTTATTGTGATTCATTACAATTCCACCAACGATTCCACTGGGGAAGGGATTGATAGGAGTGACTGCCTTTGAAAAGAGGCTGGCCGAAGTTACTTGAATCAACCTGAGTTCAGGTCTCAGAACTCAAGGAATGATAATGTCTTAGCAAATTTTTTGACGATGATGCTGAGGTCTACTTTGAGTGTCGATGTCATTGTATTATGTAAAAAATAGTAATCACTGGAATCTAGGTGTCACCAAGGAGTAACAGGTATTCGCTATTACTCCTTGGTGTCACTTGTACTGATATTAGTCATTCTGCTGTCTGACCGAAGCAGGGAAGATCAAAGACTTAGCAAACAGAGGCCTGCAGGGCAGAAATACTAGCAGATCTGCTTTTATTGGGCTTTGTACCTTTAATATAACCACAAGACATGAGTAATTATCTCTGGATTAGGCTATTAGGAGTTTTAACACATTTGTTGCTGCTGCTAGCCAGCCCAACAAAACAATTTCTATCGGAATTCCGCTGTACAATGAGGGTTATGCTGCCAAAAAACTAAAACAGGCCAGGGGGCAGTTATTGGATAATAAAATAACAATTAATTAATTGGGGCTGCTATTATCTAAGGGTTATTGGGCCTGCATGTTAAAAGCACTAGAAAGAGTCGGCAGTCTTCAATTTTGGGATGAGGGACCCTTTAAATGTGCTCAAGTATGGCCCCTGGCCGGAGAGGACAGAATCTTTTGAAACAAAGAAATAAATTTAGCATAACAATGGCTTCAGCAGTTTATTTATCTATATTTAAGTTTCAGACCAACAAATCGAATACTTATATTGTACACTTCAGAGCATTGGAAATCCCTGCCCGGAAACCTGGCGGAGTAGCTGGGAAAGACATTGTCCCCTACAAGTAACAATGCAGGACAAACACTGTCGTCTGGAGAAAATATCCTACATACATTACAGTATACACCTTCCAGCTCTCAGAGCACATGCATTAAAAAGTTGGGAAAGAGATAGCGTGTCAAATATGAATAACTCTTACCGGGTGGACATCCGCTCTTGTCTTTTCTTGTAGCTATTGTTACTCCATCATCGCAGCATCCGAACCTAGTTGAGGCACAATGATTGTCTGCTTGTATGACTAAAACTAAATAAGACGCAGCCACAAGGGCCGCTAATACTGTCCGACACGTCATGTCTGTCCTTGAAGATTTACTTTAACAGTTTCTATCTCTCCAGTTGTCGGAAGTTTATAAAGTTAAATGTTGAGATAGTTAAATCTGGTGCTCGATTTTTCACATCAATCTGTAAAATAAATTGTAAAGAAAAGTCATTCTTGTAGACAAAATGTGATAGGTGAAAATGCCTATCATACCTTGTGGTTATCAAAAACATGTGTGTTCTGGCAACTGATGACATAACACCACTAAAAATAATAGAAACACCATTAACACCACAGATATGTACAATTGTCTAGATATAGACAATCTCCTAATTATGGTTTGGTGCCATTCAGAATTTTGAATAGATAAATATTGAGTCACAAAGTTTGAGACAAGATGAGTTTGTGTCGGCGAGCCCAGTGATTTACTCAGCCATCACCTGGCACCTTTCGCTGTGATAATATTTGCAAGCCGCAATAGTAAATACCCCATTGCGTTTATGGCTTGATCATAACCTAATAATGGATATGCAATTAACTCCCATCACTTTTCTATAGTGGCTACAAACAAGCCAAATAAACAAAGATTATACCCCATTATTCTTCTAAACAAATTTACAATGATTTGTTGCAATAATGCTGTTAGTGGTTTTAAACCACAGCAAACATGCATGAATGAAAGACAGCTGGGAAGCCTGGAATTTTGTAACTACTTTAGTTTCTTCAGTAATGACAGTCCAGCTTGGATTAGCAATTAAATTGCAACAATTTGACATGAGCGCTTTCCAGTTTTTGAAGAGTTTGAAAAGTTGCTATAGGTCGCAGGTGGGATGAAACTATTAAAATTTGAACCCCTTTGTAATCCTACTTTGCTACAATGCCACCAACTGCTTTTTTCGACACATGAAAATTGATATTAATAATACTAGTTTGGTGCATGCAAGACAACTTTAATATTTTCACGAGCAGAGTATGTGTAACAGCAACCTTTTTCTCACAACTTTTGTAGTTAGTGATAGCAATACAATCAATCAATCAAAAACTGTTGATCAAATTATCTACATTTCACTTGACTGTCATTTGGTAACCTGCATATCAAGGCTAACAAAGATTAACCCACTTCTTCAACTTACCTCAAGATCTGCAGTTCTAAATTAACCCTGAGAGATAAACACTCTCGGCAGCAGTTCTCTAATTATGCCGCTGCCGCAATATCTCCTCCTACTCGTCTCCTTATCCAAACTAAGTCAGCATTGCATACATAAGATCCCCAGATAAGCCCATATACAATCGGCAGCACTCTGTAAGCAGCGAGATGCAGCTGCTGTCTTTGATCTCCGACAGACTACCTCAGCAGGTATTATCCTGATAAAACTCTCCTAGCAGTTGGAGATTTATTATTATAAAACTTGAGGCTTCAGGCTGCGAAGCAGAGCTATGTTGTCTCTTCCCTTTCAAAGGAATGAATGGTAGTTGTAACGATATGAACGGTTGTAATACCTAAAGAAATACTCGCAGTTGCAATAATGAATGGGCTATCTATCTATTATGTTGTAAACCTAGCATAAAAGGATTAGGGCTCTATTGAAAAGGGTTCACCCTAGGTTAATACGCACATGTTATTTAGTACTTCAGTAAGGGGAGTTCATTGATAGGACACCTTATGATATTAGAGAGTTAGAAAAGTTCATCGATGATGAACTGCCAGCCTAATCAATGATAGAGAGTGTGAGTGGGCAGGGGTCAGAGGTCACCAGTATCTTTTGATGTTGAAATCGATGGACAAAACTCTAGAGCTAGACTCAATAAAATGTTGTAAATCTAAATTAAAACTGATGGCCATATGGTACTAATAAATCAACAAATCTATCTATAGGTTTCACATAAAGTCTAACAGGATGGGTGGCAATATCCTTTAAAATACTTTGGATAATGTTGAACTTTACAGAATTTGTCCGATTATTTATACAAATCTCCTTTTATGCATGCTAGGGTGAACCTGTATGTAAAAGCTTTGTAGTGGGGTGAACTACAGGCCTTCAACAGCTTCTTGTGGCTGTCGATGGTCAGTTTTATTGCTGCCTCGGATAAACAAGATGAATACTTGAGATCTTTTATTATCCCGACCTTGAGAATGGCCTGTCATAAGCCTTGCTGTAAGGCCAAACTACCAGACAACTTGCTGCTACCTGGGAGTCTCCGCAACCAACGTCATTATTCTGAAATGTAATATTATTAGTATTCTTATGTTGGTACAATCAAAGTACGTAACTTCAACGGGATTATTTCTAGGAGTTACAGACCACTATTGCATTGTGGGAAATTTCTTAAATCATGGATGCTACTGCTTTCCCGTTTAATTGATTTTCTGATGTTGTAGAGGTAATGTGGCTTTATTGAGACCGTCTCACACAAAACTCCTGTGAGATATGGTGTGCATCCTGTTTAATTGCAATGAGATTTTAAAAAAGGTTCTACTTATGGAAGAAGAAGATTAATTCCAGACATAATACGCTGACATGAAGTTGCATATCTTACAAGATTTTGTTAGCTATGCATGGTTTTTTAGCCCAATCCATGACCTCGATGGTTGTCCAATGGCTCTATTTCACGCTGCCTTCCCAATTCGATGTTCTAGGTATGGCATTATATTGATTACCAATTTAGCAAAAAATTATAGTAAAGGCGAATTGTGATGGCTGTTGGTATTATGAGTATGAATGTAGACCAAAATGTAGGTTAGCATTGCTCAGGCATCTGACAGATATAATCAAGCGTTACCTGTAGTCAACGGACAGATCCCAAAAAAGTGGCTCCGTTAAGGCGTTTCGTGATATCGGAAGGAACAAAGCACCACTATATATCAAATCGAAGCTAAGACTCTAGGGAATAAGAATATTTTGGTAGTAAAAAATTTAAATTGGGGGGCGCACCTGAATCGGAGGGTTAAAGAGAGGAAAACTTCAAATTTGTCAAAAATATACCTATTTGCATTACACATCACAGAGAGTGTTCCTATTACACTAAATTTGAATTAAACAGTTATTTTAGATTAAAACATAGTGAGTGACATAAAAATAGTTGAAAAAACTTTCTTGGATTTTTATGCTGCCGGATATTTCGAGGGCACCAAAAAATTAGTGTGATTTGGTTATACTGTAGACGAGGACTTTTTTTTCGCTTTTCAGATTCACTTAAAAAAAGTACAGAGGCTAGATTCACATGTTTTCTTCACTTATTGAAAGTCTCAAACTAAAACTTAAATATTTTTTAAGTTATGGTCATTTCAAATATGAAAAATTCATTCGGAGTTGTCCCAACAGCGAATTACAAATGCATTTTAACTTGCCGATCTTTGAATATAATTAATTTTCCAAATGTACATTTAGAATAAATTACTTGCTGCCACCCTTCTCAACATTGTTGAGTATAATTTTGTCTCTGCTAAACTTTAAATATGTTATTATTAATTTCCTTCACTATTCAATGAATGATGATTATTGGAACGATTTTTTATTGTCTGATGTCACCTCGTTTCTAATTTAAAAAAATCGTGTATAAGAAAGCATAGTAACCTACTGTCATTATAAGAGCTTCAAAAGGTAAAACAACATTTGTGATCGGACAAGGCATGCCAGTCCTACATCAAAATCCCAAAAGACTAGTCTTTGGAGTAGCACCGCTGAGACATGACCAGATTATTCTGGTGTCGTATTTATCGAATTATCTTGAAAGTTAAAATGCGCAAGGATCCCCCAGGCCAGCAGTTTAGTAACAACTTGATAGAGCACTGTCCCAAAGGCCACTGAGCTACATTAAGAAATGCTATAAATATGACACAAGCAAGCAAACCGTCTCCAGGTTTGCTGACATGGCAATCTCTTACATAGTGTATGAAACGAATGAACTGCAAGAGATGCGTCATCGGTTGTGAGCCCTAACTCTTTGAGAGGCCAGGTGTATATTATTCGTTGTCAACAAAATGAAAGTGAGTCGACAAATTTTTCAAGCGTCTATGAGTATGACTGAGGTTCAACAGAGAAACCAGATCGACTTGCGATCTTCATTTACAAGCACAGTCTGATCAGGATCATCTAGTTATTGAGGCACAATACAACAAATAGCTGCCAGTAATACATAATGAAATGAGTCTCACACCAGACTGCCTAGCACTACAGCGATCAGATAGTATCTTATAAGTCAAGTAACATATTCCTAAACCAGTTTTTACATGGCAGTAAGGTCTCACTAGAGCCAGACATTCAAAAAGCAAGCGATTTAATATCAGGTTGCTTCAGCGAACCAACAACACCCCTATCCTGTAGGTGAACAAATTTTAACACACGCCTCAAAGATTTGGTATGTTTGTTTTCAACTGCAACAATGAATTTAGAATTTTGAAATAAGAATGTATTCGGGTGCGGCAGAGATGAGGCCAACATGCGCAATCAGCGTGTTAAGGTTTTAGTTTTTTGAGGTACCAGTCCATACACCATACAAGATGTGGCAAAAATCCGTGATAAAAAAAGTCAGTAGCACCTGAGTGCCAAAGGTGGCCTGAGTCTTTTTGTATTCCAGGTTGTTGGACAGTTTGTTCCACAGGGCCGACATTTGATAGGAGGCACACGGGTGCGCGGTTTGCTAATGATGTTAGATTAAATGAGTTAAATGTGGTCTGTGAGCAGATTTAAGTTTCAATTTATAATGTTTGATTTTTTAAAAGGGTTTGGGGTGAAGTTAATCTTTCTGATTTTTAAATAATTATAATAACTTGTGCTGGCTGTATCTGCGTTGCCTGACATCTCAATAAGTTCCATAAAATCCAAAAACCATCACAGTTTCACACATTCCAAAGGCCTATAAAAAATCATGATACAGTTTAGCATTAATACACTTGGTTTTTGGCAATTTTTGAAAACAGTATAATTTTTATTCCCATTTTATCCCATCATTCTGTTACAGATAAAAGGGGCAGTGTAAATTCGAATTTAAGATAAATTGAGATAAAGTCGGACCTAGAACTTTTAAATAACTGAGGAACCCAATCGTTTATAGTACCTGCCTCAGAACATATTCTTAATGATCACCTAAATCTTTCTGTAATATGCAAGGCAGGACCTGAAGTGCTCAATTGAACATGGTTTAAACACATATGGGATAATTCTGAGAGCAGGACATGTCGGTGGAGGGTATCAAAACAATGAAAGTGCCTTATTGGTTGATCTATATTCCTTTAACTGCAGTGCGCCATCATTGAATTCAAAAGTTGAGTCGCAAAGACTGGGGACTTATCTGCTGATCCAGCTTTGAAATAGGTCCCGAACAAGCTAACCATGTCATAGCTGCACTCATTGGCGATGCCAAAAAAAGACGCTCTGCCCGCGTGAAACAGAACAGACGGTCTTGGTGGAGCTCATGTAAATTGCTAAAAGTATGGCAAGACAAGCTTTTCTGGCAGAAGCAATGAACAAATGCAAAGCAAAGAAGTCTTCAATCATCTAATAACATGGAAGACGAGATACTATGCAATGCTGTTGATTTCGGTGCTTGAGTTGCCCTTTATTTGAAATGCTTGTGTGGGGGAGGGATAACAAGGAGGGATAAAACTTGTGCCAGGTGGTTTGTCACATTTCACACAAGTTTCTTTATAACACATCGGCTTAACAAATTGGCTAATTATGAGTTATCATTGAGACAAATACACAGGGGCGACTGCAAGTCAAAGTCAGGCTAAGAACTGCTCAATGGTGCCTTGGTATCATTGGAGACGGACAATTAAACAACTCAGCAGCTACCCAGTTTGTGCTAAAGCCGTAGTGAATCGAGAGTTAATTTAGCGTCCTGACCAATTATTGCTGAATTTTGGGGTCAAGATACAGGTGATAATCTTTATAAAATTCCTTGATGTAAACTTTCTTTGACAACCTCACCGAAATCTTATAATAATCAAATTAATGTACCAGGTTTCAATATATGAAAAAAACCGAATTCAAGATCCAACGTAAATTTTCATCCTGTAGGGAGCTGCACTGCATGAAACAGTGGTGCAAGTCTCATGCACCTAAAAATTATAATACCCTGTCATATTATCTGCCAGCCACCAACTATTCTCCGGGAAGGATGAACACAGAAGATACTTTCATTCTCTGTCTGTCTCTCTGACTATAAGGCAAGCAAATGGGAGATTGCCCAGCCAGAATAAAAAAATTGAACCATCTGTAATCAATGATCATTGGCGGGAGATTACCGGGGCTGTCTGCAAGATTGTATACACCGCACTACCCCCAGCTCTTAAAGATCTAGAGGAATTGACAGGGACCAACTACCAGTCATCACAATGCAGATTGTTAGCTTGCAGCTGCCGAATATGAGAGGATACTTTTGCCGCAAGCTTGTCGTTGTGGGTGCAACGTCTGCTTCGACTTTCCAGCTTAAAACAAGGCTGTATATTCAGATAGGAGTGACTATGACTGCTGTACCTCTTCTGGGATATGGCAGATTGCTCATGACCCGTCTGTGTAATATTTTGTTGAAGTTAAACCTTGTTAAACAACAAAAAAATGAAAAAAATCCGAAACGGGGGAGATAACTACCACTTTGCAGAAATTAAATTTGTTTAAGGGATTTTTTGGTGATTTTTTTAGAGATACAAAATTTCTTTTTTAAACATGGATAAATATCATCTAAATGCATATTTCTGAGGCATTGGAAGTATATAAGTATCATCCAAGGGAGAAACAGGCCCAAAAAAGTCCCAAAAAAATTTTGCTTAAAAATTTTGCTTAAAAAAGTGGCCGCCCCCCAAATTTTTTTCTTTACTACCTTAATATTCTTACTCAGGAGAAAATTCCCTTCGATTTGATGTATGGTGTTGCTTTGTTCCTTCCGATATTAGAACCGTCAAAAAAAAGATGATCTGTCCGTTGAGTACTGGCCGTATTATAATAAATAGGCCAGTTGTATAAAACCTGCTTTTGTATGGACTTTACTCAAAGACATGGAGAAATGTAAAATAATTTTGATCAGTTGAAATGTAATATTGTTTGCAGTCTTTCTCTTTCTCTGTCCAGTGGTGTTCCGAATTTAACGATTGTCCAGAGGAGCAGCAGGGATCATGGTAATTATCTGATTTGCAAACCTGAGTTTTGAACTATTTAACTGCTACAAGATTAATATTTTTGGCTTTATTTTTTATGCAGGGAGCTGGCAATCGACCCACTGCTCATTTTTACAAAGCTTGGGAGCAGGTTAGGCATATAATGGTTGGCAAGTACCATGCATAGTTCTAATCATTGAGCATTGAGTGTCCTATATTCAAATGCGAAAGTATTAAGTTTAAGTATTACAAAGCTACCCTTGACTATTTCCAAGGCTCTACTTCACAAATCAAAGATGTCTGCACAGGTATTATAAGGTTTTATCAGTCAGTTCAAATTAAGATTATAAATTCATTGGTTCAACTTGGTCATTGTACAAAGAAGAGTGGGGGTTCATTGATGTTCATAGGTGCACTGGACAGCCTAATCCTGATACAAATCAGTTCAGAGCACTTTGTCCTGAAATCTGTTCACTCTGCGAGAATTGAACAAGTTTGTTTGAATGGCCTAATGATATCATCATAATATTTTTATTGTGCCATAAGCAAGTTTTAGGATACACAACCAAAAAGGGTTTAAATTTTAATCTCCTTTCAAGCAAAGAGATTATGCCAAGATATTGCATGGAAATGAATTCAATATGGAGTATTACATGCCCTGACAGAAGATTTAATCAGGGTTCACTCTGCAAACACCTGACTGTCTCAGAACGTGAGTGCCAGATAATGATAGAAAGTCGAAATCACCTGCTTAACTTTGCTTGCCCTGCAAAATTTTACATCGCTGATTAAAATCATATCGGTTTATATCAAAATATAACTTTTAGTTAACATGGCAAAATTACTTCTTAGAGCAGGAAAGAAAACAGCAGCCATGTTCTAAATCGTTTGGAAAATAATGTCGATGTAATTGTAATCATTGAATGTGATATACTGCAATGATCACTGGCTTATTTTTCATGTTGTAGTACCTGCAGATACTATCTATCTATATGATAGTCTCTGATACCTGTCTGCCTTGTTTTTGTGACCAAAGAGTAGAAAGCTTATTGAATTCTCGTGACATAGTCCCAGATTTGTGATATCCATATCAGCAAGCAAGCAGGGTCTAGTCTGATGGTAAATTGGAGGCCCACAGAATGAATTAATTATTTTGAAAATTATATTATTATATATTATATATGCACTTTATTTCACTGATCAATGTTCTGTCAAAACAAATGAGATCATGTGTAGACATCAAGATGAAGTTAATTACTAAAAAGAATGAATCTATAAAATTCTCTAAAAAATTGCTCTCTGGTCAGGAAATTACACGGAAAATAATTAAAAAATAACTAAAGAACAGATTCTTCCCCAAGTGTCCCGGTCGATGCAAAAGATCACCAAAAGCCCTGCATTGCTTAGGTGTAAAACACACTACAAGGGGTCCCAGCAATGGGCCATGTTAGGCCAACAACCCTGACACGTACGCTGTCTTGCATAGGGTGGAAATTTGTGGTGTTATTGATAATGGGAGTTTTCTGAGTTTGAGGTATGAGTGATTTGTGAGAGTTGCTGGGGAGAGGGGAGCCGGGAAAAATCCCTTGAGGCCAGAGTGGGGACCTCTCACCCATAAGCTAAGAATTTCATGTTCTGGGCACTGGTATATATTCATATCAATGGTTCTGGGCAATGAAAGCTCCTTGCGGCAGTCTCAATAACAAGCATAATATTTTTTTCAAATCAATAAAAGTTATGTTCTCTTTTTCCAAAAGTTGATAACTCCCGTTATGATTTTATGATGTATCAGGGAGTTTGGGAGATACTGTTCTGTATCCCTGCTGAGAGTGTGAGAATCTTTTTTTTTCGGTGAGTATTTACAATTTGAACCAGAGTCTCATCATAAATTTACTAACGGTTGAGGGTAATGATTTGTGATCTTAAGTTCCAGGATCAATTCCCGGCGCCGTCTACCATATCTGATTTAGCGCTGGCCAACCATTCATCCTAATCAGGTCTGTTAGGATCAGGACCATAAATATAGGAGGTCTACATGCACACAGTATAAGTATCCCCTTTTCAAACAAAGAACAGACGGCAACGCGGGCAAGGGTATACGGTCACTGCCCCACACAAGCCACTTCGCTTAGGGGAGCCCGTTAAGTATGGCGGTAAAATAAGACCTAGTGTTAAGAAAGTAACTTTGGGTTTAATCATAAAGACTAAGTATCTCTCGCATGTGATATGGGAATCGATACAGGCTGTGAGTTGTGGAACTTTACAATGTAATCCCATGCGATGTGTAAATAAAAGGTGAAGAAAAGTGACATGACAATCCCCTGCATTCACATCAGTTTATGCAGGAGGGGGTAACTCTCATTTATAGAACTTTTGAGAAGGGTGATGCAGCGAGACCAGTATATCTCACCCCCCCTCTTCCTTCTGATGCTATAAACAAAGGTAAATGTTTCTCATCAAATTATCTACCCTCCATCATCTTCAGGTCAAAGCAAAAACTTAGGCTTTACTTCTGCCATCTCAGTGAAAATATGGTGCCAATTGAGTTTTGTATGTATATATATATATTAGTGATTACAGAAAGAGACTTTGATCACAAGAATACCACTTAATGAGCAAATTTATTTTCGAAATTGTTTGCAAAAAACAAGGGGTGATATGGCTATGTAATGTCGTAGTCAATACTTCCGACTAGTGTGTGGAAATAACACATAGTTTATGAATCTCATACCCTGAATTGGACAATCAATTCCTGCCAATTACTTTGCGATAAAAGTCTCAATTAGGTTTACCTGAGCCATACAGACTTCAATGCGCACTCATTTCTCTGAGTGTCAGCAGTAATTTAAAGTTAAGGTTAAAGCTAAACCCCTACAGGGATTGATAAAATAATCATGGCATTAGAAAGCTTGATACCTAGCCTTAACTTTTCACTAAAACAACCAATCTTATCAATTCTGAAGTTTAGAAAATTGAACCTAGACCAGGTATATATTGAGCCTTTGGTTTTACACAATCGACCCTCTGACTAAATGTAAAAAAACAGATTTGGATTAAGAGTTGTTAAGAGAGAAGATGATTCATATGGTGAAATCCAACTTGTGATCAGGTTATTTATATCTGTAAAGCATAGCTTTGTTTACCTTGTCAGTTTTAGAGAATTACCAATCAATCAATTGCAGTACACTCCAGAAAATCTCAAGATCCAAAAGAGAGAACATTGGTGATAATACATTCCCTTAGTCCAGGTGGATTACAATTCAATTCTTAACTTTGAGCTTTAGGACACATAATATGCATAATACACAATCAGTTTTTTAACCACTAAATAGTATGTTCAATGAATCTCCTGCATTTTCCACCGTTTCGTTTCAGCGTTATCTTTTCCAGGTACTTATACCTTTAGGCACTTTAGGCCTTATACCAATGACTGCCATTGCAGAAAAAAAGTTGAGTTCTGTATGGGCAGTAGTTAGGTTTATGTAAATATCATAGTAGCCAATGTCACGTGCTATGAGATATTTCAGGTATTTAGTCCAATGCAAGACTCGGGTGTTGTGAGGCGTATGACATATCCCTTAATAACCTGCCAGACTTCTTACGATACCCATTTCCAGCGCCTGTTTTTAGTGCCGATTCAGATCAGAATTACTTTTGTATTAGCCTCGGACCTAGCTTCTCTTTATATTGAAGAGGCAAAGGGATTCTCTTTACACACACCAGATATCCGGTATGATGAGGGAAATTAGGAAAATTACAAAACAAACAATGGCAGCACTGCCTAGGAGAGATGTCTCGTGGACCAGGCGCACACCAGCACCTAATGTATTTTAGTGAGGAGGAGGAGTGCTACACATGGAATTGAAGTTTTTTGATAAGCTCATCATTATTCAACTCAGTACGTTTTTAATATTTCATCTCATTAGCTGATCTTAGCAACATTGTATCCAGGCGTCTCTTGTGAACAGCAGTAACCAGCAAAACCAGTAAATAAACCAAATTTGGATATTGTTGTTTAATCAGGCCTTTGGTCAGCAGGATAAGCCATCAAGGCATGTAAACATAAAACTAATCTGAATTTAGCATAATGTATCACAGTCAGTGATTCAGTGCATTTGCCTATCCAGCTTAGAAAAGGATAACCTTATGCAGTGTAAAAGACCTTTCAATTAATTGATTAATTTTATTATAATCAAAATTACGACTTCACATCTAATCTGTAAGAAAATACAACATGAATTATTTAAGACGACACTTTCTTAGCTCAAGTTTTACTAGATTTGTGTGTTTTTGGAATTTGTTCTTGTTACTTGTCATTCACAAGAGAATATCCAGCAAAGAGATATAACTTTCAAAAGCGACTTACCATATCTGAGATAAAAATATAGTGTTAGAGACTTAAGAAGGCCCGAAGCAATATATAGTCTGACAACTTGTTCTGCAGTATAATTTATGCGATATTTTGCACTGAAAATATTCACAGCATTTCTTGGTAAAAATTATGTTTACCTTTAAAAATTGCCACCGCTCTTCATCAATTGTGCCTATAAGGATTCAAAATCTTATTTATCTTTAACTATGAGGAAATTATCAGCAATCAAAAGTATTGATAAAAAAGGGGGGGGGGGGCAATTTTTACTTGGAAAATCTATGAATTTCAGTCTCAAATATTGCATAACTACTGTGAAACTAGCTGCCAGACTATATATTGCTTTGGTCTTTCTGTTGTTTTAAACTGTGATTAAAACTGTACTAGAACTGCAATATAATAATTTGTCAAATTGCACCTTACAGGAAAACAGGAATACTATGGTTTTTTATTCAGCTGATGCATTGTCTGTTGGTCGGAAGGTAGAGAGCCAACATCAAGTCACTGAGAGTCATCATTGGGATAATGGAAATGTGAATGTGAATCACTATCGTTTTCACAATTAATAGGCACAGGTATTTTCAGGAGTGTACCATCTAACTTGGAAATCGCTCTGTCATTCCTTCCCAACACCCCATTCAGATATGATCCAGGACATTAACTGACAACAATTTAAAAAAAAAAAAATTACAATGCATGTGAAAAGAATTGAATTTACGTTGCGCCCACAAGAATTTTTCCTAAAGTGTCGGCAAATTGAGATCTTCAGGATTGGAAAAGAATCCCCTCAAGCGGAGATTTAAACTGACTGCCGCCATGACTTTTAAAGCTGCTTTTAGCCCGAGGGCAAAACCCAGCTCCAAAACAAGTCTATCCAAGCATCGCAATCATCACCCACACTATCAACCTCACTTACACAATTTTGATCATTCCCACAAAAACCACTAAGGCTGAATTCCACCTGGTTTTCATGATTGCAGAGGAGTGTCGAGTAATGGACCACACCCTCAGCATTGACCAACTCTTCCCCAATCAGGGCCTGATCAGCTGTCCCTAACTGACACTCCCCTGTAGATATGTAGTAGTTAACAGCTTCACATGACTCGGTAGTCCAGCAGGTAACAAAACACTCAGATTCAGAGGTTACTGTGCTCGTACTCAGTGATAATGAGCTCCTCTGTGTGTCTCTCCAGATGCAGAATCTTCTTTCTACGCCAAAACACTCTACAAAATTAATCACAATTTATGAGTCCATGCAGTACAAATGTATTACCGTCATTTTGCAGTGTTTGTAGGATGCTGATTGCACACCCTGGACATGACAAACCCCTTATTTACTTTATTGTGTCTTAATATACTGCTGTGAGTGTAACATTAAGCAACGACACATATTAAATATGAAAAATACGAAACTCCCTGTTGATGAAATAAACTAAGGAAAGCACTTTTGTTCCTCACATGAAATTGGAATTTTTCTTTGTGAAATCCCCTAAGCCTCTTCGGCCCTGATTACTAAGATGGCAGGTCATTGTAATGGTTTGACGTGTTAACAAACAAAACATCTATGGCTAAGTAGGTAAATATGGGACCAAAATGAATCTTTATCCACTGTTTACTCTGATCAACCATGGATAAATCGTCAAAGAGGAAGACCTGTGAAACCATGTGATTGCAGAAATCAAGACACAGCAACAGAAAATATCTACCAGCCAAGCGCATAATGATCGAACTAATAAAACACTTTAGTGTGTTTTCTTTTGGTTCAACTCATTAATACATCTTATTGGAAAAAGTACTATTGATTCCAGAAGGTTGGCTGTATCCCATGTTGGCTTAGTTTGTAATTTGGTCAGGTGGCAAAGGGCTATAAATGCTAAAACAACGTCCTACCTGATGATTTGTAGGTCCACATTGTCGTTTCCCACAAACGCCCGCCACATGTCTGTGAGGAGTTACCTGAGCATGGCTGATCACACTGATCATTTTGTATTTGCTTGTCCAAGTCAAAATGGTTGTAACAAACGCAATCTGAGGACATTGTCATACCCGCTACTGAGTAACCTGAGAGGGAAACCAAGCACACATGTATTTTCTTAACTACTAATGTAAATGACTGATCTTACTATCAATAATATCATAATACACCATTGAAAAGCTGCCGATCTACTTAATATGAATTGCTCAGCAAGATTTATGTTTAATGACGAATGATGGAACTTTAGTGAATATTTGAGGTTGAAAACACTGTTTTTATCAACACAGATGATAGGGGCATATTGATTGCATGGAAAGTCTAGGTATATTGAATGCATTCTTAGATACTAGATTAGCATCAAATGCGACAAGTTTAAAAAAAATTCTGATTATCCTCATTTTAGTAAACACTTCAGTTGATTTTGACCATGTTTATGATGTTTTGCAATTTACAATGCAATAAGTCTAAGGATTAGATAGATGGGAATAACCTACCATTGTCTTCGCACCACTTTAAACAAAAGGTGACTGAGTTGAACGCGAAAGGCGTGCTTTCACCCGGAAGGAAATGGTAACTAAAGCATCCTTCATAATGTGGGACTGAAAAAAACACCACAATAGTAAAATAGTTTAGCGAGAAGTTGTTATTACCAAATATCATATGAGTGACGATACTATAGTATGTGAGGAAGATGATTCGACGGTGCTGGTAACTTGAACAATCATAAATGGTATCCCATTTTTGAAGATTTACTATGTTCCTGAAATATTGATGATTTCCTTCCCTCAATATCATGATGGTCATTTGAGATAACTTAACCGTTGAACTCAGGTCAATCAAAGAGCCAATCAAAAATTCTATGCGGGCAGGCTTTCGAATGCTATATTCCAATAATAATTACTGCTCCTGGTTGTCAAGAGTGGTTTCACCCAATTCGCTTACTGATATAAGCTGCAACACCAGACAATTTGCCTGCTAGTATATACTTTACATTTTATGTCTGCTGACCCAGTTTGGAAACATATGCGCTATGGCTGTGTTATAGGAAATGACCATGCGTACGCAAACCACATTTGCTTACAATTAATATTCAGTAATTGAATGTAAAGAGCGCAACAAGCCTCAAAGTGGCCATAGAGCGTATAATTAATAACAATCTTCAACCTGGGTTGTAAAGCCTCAAGAATGCAACTGATATCTCACCTAAATCCGTTGATATTTCTGGGACAACTTTACCATGTATTGACCCTGCAGTTGTTTTCAAATGAAATATGTCTCCATGATTCTTGCACTGAGAGAAAGCTAACAGTATCTCTGATTGGTAAGTGCCACTCCAAATATTCAGGCATGTAATAGATCCCGCACTAGCTTGTGCATTATCAAATCCTCCTATTCAAAAATTCAAGGGGTGGGGGAAATAAATAACACTGATTTCGCCTAGCTTAACATCGCAGGTAATAGCTCCAGACTGTGCTGCAGCAAACCTTTATGTGCAAAACAAGTAAACAGGATATAAAATTATCGACCGCATTATGATATATGTTTAAACATGTCATGAGGCAGAAACTTAATGCAGGAAATAGATGTAGCTGATTTTCTGGCAGCTTAAAGTTTATGCATTGATTGAAATCCTAGTAGCAACAAAACTCAGGCTTCTGTTGACAAATTTTTACAATGGGTTGGATGTAGCATCACTTAACTTTTGGATGAGAAATTGTTCCCAGCAAAAAACATGCTCATTCAAGGTAAGATATGAGTGATTAGAACTATATAGCAAGGAACCCATCATTAAATCCTCATTTACTTTTGAAACAGAATGATTTAAGATTTTAAAACTTGAAATACCAACCTCCATAATTATCTTGTTCATTAAACAGCACCAAGGACACTTGTTGTACAGGATCCTGGTTGCTGCTATCTACACTGCGGGTAATTTCCTCATCCCAGTTTAGTTCTCCAGCAAGCAAGATCTTGATCTGAAAAGAAATTCATATGAATTGACAAAGTAAGCTACATCCTGTGAAATCGAGGTGTTTTTTTTTTTCGGAAAATCGATTTAATTTTTCCTGTAAAATATCATACACCAACTGGAAGGAGATTAGGGGTGGAACGACCTCTTGAGGTTGGAGTTGAATTTCGGATATTTGACCTCGGATTCAACCACAAACCGGATCGGATATGTGTTATGTCTGATCCGAGATGATACGTTTTTAATCAACACTTACTTAGCATCATTTATCTCACTAAAAACGACAAGGAAGGAAGTATGATAGTCATTAATTTGTAGTTCAGATTAGATAATTGAGTTTGGCTGAAAGCACTCATTGGTGATTAGTAGGCATTCAATACCTATCTCATTTTCATAGCAATCTATATTGTTGCTGGTTAAATTTGATGGATGTGTTTTTTTCTGCTGAAAAGGAGAGAAGTATCTTTACTCAGATCAATGTGAAGACACAATGCTTGTCCAATGATATTCCTTGTAACAAACTGTCTAGTTTAATGTACAAGGTTATCCTCTTCTTCAAAGTAGGAGGACAATTCCTATCCTAATCACAGTAGAGAGTTTGGGACATAGGTGCAGGGAGTTTATTCAAACTCAGTGATTATCAATATCGGGGTTTGAGTGATTCTGGCAAGTTGAGGGTCTATGCACAAATGCTCGTAGTCAAGAGATCTCTGTACTCATTAAATGATCTTTTCAAATAATCTGTGTGTGTGATCCTTGCGCCGTGGCTGTTTGAGTGATAAGTTGCTCCTTGTAAAGTATTATATCCAATCAGATATATGCACAATTTAATTAGGGTAATGGTTCAGGAAAAAGATTGTTTACGGTGTTTATCCATGTATTCAATGACCTTAAATGTATATTATGGTGCAAAAGTACAGCTGCTGGGACTGGTAAATTTAGCGTTTGTACGCGTTATCCGGGTCCGGATCCGATCCGAGGTTGAATTTATGGACCGATCCGATATCCGATCCGAGGTTGCC
The DNA here is from genome assembly GCA_914767715.1 of Membranipora membranacea. Lineage (NCBI taxonomy): Eukaryota > Metazoa > Bryozoa > Gymnolaemata > Cheilostomatida > Membraniporidae > Membranipora > Membranipora membranacea. Next base: position 9,499,162 of record OU612072.1, on the reverse strand, counting down.
TAACCCTGATCCGTTCCACCCCTAAAGGAGATGGAACGATTTGCTTGTTGCATCAAACGTGCAGGGATAATTGAAAATTTCTCATAATGATTGTGAATGATGTAGCGCTTGAATGAAAAAGTTATCACAGCAGCAATCAAGCCATATATTTTCCCTAATCCCCCTACCTCTGAGAATAAATTTTATTAATGTAATGAATTGGTTGCTTATGTTGTAAGATACATTTTCGATCAACTTGCATTATCAACGTCTCATAAATAGACAAATTTTTCAAATGCTATGACAATAGAGTGAAGGCTGAGAATTATCTCTAGGTATTTACACATAATAGTGTGCTGTGTAATATTACTTGATAAAATCTCCTATAAATGGTCTGTGTATGGTGGGTTCAGTAAATGCGATTATCCTGTTATTGCAAACTCTGAGAAATGTTGCCATTTCAAAAGCTCCTACAGTGAAATTTCGCTCTTGTAGACTAGCTGTAGTACAAGACCAAAATAATACTTTTTGCAATTATGGACTGTAATAATTGATTGCTTGAGAGTTTGTTTTTACAGACCATTGTTTTATTGGTCTCAATTTTGACAGAATGTATGGATTTTGTGGTGGTTTCAAGGTGATCCGGCCCATTTTGAAGGGAAATTATTGATCGGCTTGCCGCAGAAACTTTCCTTGGAAAAGAAATCAAATGAAGGAGATCATTCATGTGCTGCTTGAGGATTACCTCCTTTGGTTTGAGATTTGCTAAAAAATGATTCGGACAGCAGGAACATTAAAATTCTAGTCATATCTTAAGTCAAAAATTTCAGTTGCAAACTTATTGATGACACCTCAACCTAAAAACACACATTAATTGTCAATTAACACCAGGTATACCATTATAATACATTCATAATCTCATACAATCTCACAATGAATGGGCCCCTTTGGGCACCTGGTAATTAAAAACATGAATTTTGTCAATATCATAAATACATTCATGACGAGTAGCATATTTTAGGGGTTTTTCAAAAATGACCCTCTGAAAATGGGTAGGGTCAAGCCTCCTAGTCCTTCTTGTGAATGTATTTCTGACTCTACCCCACATACCAGCAATGACAGCTTGTAGCAAGAAATTCAAAAGCATCATAGTCAAAGAGTTGAGGATACTAATGGATACAGAGTTATTGCAGCTCTAATGCTGCCATCCTGAGTGACATGCTGCTGCACTAGACTATGATCAATGTGACAAGCTTGGTTAAAGAAATTTTAAACCTCCTATTCCACAGTCCTTTGTTGATAAAGTACCAACTCATTGAGCGAGTATACGATATGCCAATTCGATATTACCTGACTGGGCTAAGACCCAAGCTACCAAAACCTTACAGTAACAAAGTTCATTTTGATTGACCAGTATCAGTTGTTCATTTTCAGATGTGAATAAAGTTACAATTGACAAAAGCCTTTTGCTTAGTAATAGCTCAGTATTGCAGCATGTTTTGTGCATTGAAATGAATCAATCAATCTCCATCTATTTCAAAATGTCACTTAATTTCAGTAAGGCATGTCAAATTCAAATTTGCTTGGTTTCAATCAAAGGACACATCAGTTGATACAAACTAGAATACCCACTGCTTTTGTTTCTATTCTTCCAAATTTCTTCTAGATTTTTGTCTAGTGGAACTTTTTACATGTATATAAAATTTGTGGACTTTTCATTTCTCAGTATAATTTGGAAAACTGGTTCATTAACAACATATGGCCAATTCACAACAGTTTCACTCAACGTCGAGATGTGAAAGCACTAAAAAGGTACTATTTTAATGATAGTACCTACAAAATAGCACCATTTAGTACCTTACAATCTCAACTTTGAGTGAAAGTCAATTGGAACCTTATAGCAGTTTTCTAATTTAGAATGAGAGCTCTATAATGAAACCAAAAACCTGATCCCTTCATAATCACTTTAAGTATCATACTAACCTTGATTTCAAGCTTAGTGGCAGTGGTGCAAAAAAACATCCATGTGTTCCTTTGGAGGCTTGGAAGATCATAATCAGTATTTCTTCTGTCAAAGTGTACTTGGAACTCATCTTCTTTTTTGTGGAGCAACAGAAAGAAGTTGTGATTTGCTGAAAAAAATTTAGATTGAAATATGAAGGTTGGCTGTGACCATGTAGCTTCAAATGTTGGGGTGATAACAGTTCAATACAGAACAATTAGTACCATAATAAGGAATTGAGAATGAGAGAATTCTCAGCGCTTAACCAGTATGTCCTAAATGTGAATGAACGGCTTACCACGTGTAGCCATGCTAATAAGTGGCTGAGAATCTGCTCCATAATCTTCAAACTTCCACCAAAAGCAAACTGTCCAATTATAAATCGGTAATGAAATCTCTGCTTTGTAATAGTTTTTTTTCTTTGGTATGCTGTTATGCAATGTTAATCCTCTGGTGTCTGGTATCCCTCCTGGTGTCACTGAGCTATGTCCTGAAGCAGAAACAAGAGTAAATATCTGATTTCTGCACTGATGCCATGATTGAATAGTTGATGTAATCATTCGTCCGAGGAATGGGGAGTAAAGAAATAGGTTCTCTGTGTCTATGATTTTTAGTTATGTATGAATTTGATCCACTTTTATGACTCCTGTGACTTAGATGCCACCACACTCATTTGCTCAATTTGTGCTGTGGCGTTCCCTTTTTTTGATTGATGAAATTTGGCAATGACACGCTTCGATTATGCATCCAGATATTTACCTGTAGTTTGTGCTAAGATCACTGTGTGTACTGCATTTTTCACATAAACCTTTGAAATTCTGTCATATGTCACAGCATCAGGAGTCAGCTGCAGCAGCTTCACTTGGCTACTCAGGAAGCACTTCATAGATGTTTCCTCATACATATAGGCAGCGCATTGAGCATCCAGGGAACAAGTCAGTTTGCAGCACCGTTCATTGATGATCACCGTAGGTGTGACTATGTTGAGAAGCATCACATTTTCGTAGAGAAGGTATTGTTCCTGTACTGAAAAACAAAAACTGAGTGTGAGGCTAGATGTTCAGCTTTTTACTACAGGTGAATAATGCTTAAGAGAATCCCATTTGGCTTGTACCTCTTTATTAATTGTCATCATTGAAGTTTATTGAACTTTTCCACATAATTTTGAGCCGGCTAGAATAATGGAGGATGACTTGTTATTTTGTGCTAAACCCTCAACCCATGATTTCAGGCTCACACCAACATGCACTCTTAGGTAAGCTTTAAGAAAAGAAACTGGCAGCAATATCTGACCTGACTCAGTAAAAGTCTAAGTGGATTTATGCATTGGTGAACATCAATCATCAATCAATTATATTAATATCTGACATGCATTGATAGCGCATGAAATAAACAGCAATAATATATTATTGATACACAATAATGCAGTTCATTTCATGCGGAGAGTACTTTTGGCTCTGTATTGATACTCATTAATAGTTAAGGGTTCTGGGGGCAGTATGAAAAAGAAATGAGAAGTCATACCTGGTTCCAAGATGTTTGTTAAATCGCAGATCCTGATATTTTCAGCATAGTTAGGCTTGACTAAAACATTCCCAGTGGTTTGATTCAGTAAGTTGTACAGGCTAGGAGTGCTCGACATTCGACAGGTGTCTCCTTGGTATGAAAACCCGTTGCATGATTCGTCTCTTATACAGGCATACTCGCAGCACCAATAGGACTGAAGCTTGACTGATATATCTTCATGGCACAGTGTTACATTGTTGTAGGTCGTTAGGATATTACCTGTAAAAGAGGTTACATGAAACAAAAATATTTGAAGTTTTTGTCAGTCAGAGATAAGTTTAGCATGGATGTGAGAATCATCAACCATGTCATTTAAACCAATTAATTAGCATTGTTGACTTACTTTGCAATATTAAATCTCTGACATGCTTGTTCTCATGATATGTCTGCTGATAATATCGTTCACTGTCGAATAGCAGTGATAAAAACTGAACCCTTGCTGCAAATCAATATGTTTTCTAGTTCCAACAAATCTGATATAACTATATTTAAAAAATTTCGATGTAATGTACATAGTGAGGACCCTTTGATAAACTGAGCTCACACATAATTTGACTTACCTGTATGTTCAAGCTTGGTGTTTCCAAAATGAAAATTGTCCAAAAGAGCGATGGTCTTAAAGTAGACAGTACTTTTCATTTCAGCCATGTTTGTGTGTAGGAGACTTGTCATATTTGATATTCTGCAGAGGTGCTGTTCCTGGTCGAATGTGAATGCTGAGCACGATATGTTTCTGCTGCAAAGAGACTCACAATATCTCGAACAGCTTGTCTCAACCACAAAATTGACATGCTCCAAAGTCACTCCGGATTCCCTTCTGAATGTTGAATCTATTGAGTAAAGACCAAGAACCTCTTATAAAGACAGGCAAGCAGCGGATAAGTTGAAGAAAACCCTTCATTCTGAAGTTTACTCCTAAAGAATAAGCAAGCTACCAGGGTTAACATCTTGCTTTTTTTTCTTGTGAGATTCAATCCTCATGCCTTTCACATTATATTCTGACTACTCTATATGTTATGCATAACATAAAACTGTTGAATGATAGCGTAACAGTTATTTTATTTTATTTTTTTTGGACATCTTTGGACAAAAGAGACATGCTCAACACGCTATATCTGATAACAATGGTGTTCTCTTTCCAGAATGGAATTCAACTTGCTTCACCCAACAAATTGCCACTTTAATGTTGTTTAGCATTAGTTGTTTGAGAGAGAACATGACTTAATAGAGATGAGGTGGAAATATGAGCCTCTCACCTTCAATGATAAAGACCTCGGTAAGGTTACTGATTATGCTGGGAAAAGTCTCTGGTTGTTCTGAGGAGGTTAAGCAGTTTGGGGCTGGCAGGCTTTCATTGTAGCTGAAGGCTATGCAGCATGGTGAGTGATAGCAGAAGTAAGCACATCCACTGTGAGAGGTGACATGAATTGAATCATCTGGCGAACAAATAACACTTTTCTCTCCCAAAGAAGAAAATCTTACATGGGTCACTGTACTTTCTCCAAATTGCAACAGTATCTGTCAGATACACCAAAGCAAATAAATGGCCAACGGATATCGTCAGTATAATATTGATTAGCATAATAATATATGCATTCAAGTTTGTGAATGACAGCATCAATACTCCAAATTTTGATCCAAATGTCACAAATTCTATCTAAGATAAATGCCTTTGAAAGCAGAAATAAATCAGTGATATTGATTTTTACCTCCCACTGTAAAACAAATGCTATACAGTGGCTTGTGTATTATTATTTTATCTATAGGATATCCTTAAATGCTACTGCAAGAGTTTCCGAAGCTTCAGCATCTGACCAGCCTTCCAAGCTAAATATATATATATATATTTCTTATAAATTGATCAGTTGTGGTGAATTTTCACATATCAATCACATTGATTGCAAATAAAATTCCGTGCACTTACAACAGTGATTGCACATATTCATGGACCTGTACAAATGCGATTCAGAAAATTAAAAAAATTAATGTAACAAACTGGGTAAAAGTTCGAGAATAGATCATTGCAAGGCTCAGTTTGTAGGTACTGTGGAAAAACCAATGAAAAGAGGAGATTCATAATGATTTTCATCATTAAAATATTCAGTTGGTATAGAAAATTATTGTAATCAGGGCATTCCTGTAGCTGATGAATTTCATGATATTTACATCAATGTTGATATTAGTCTTACAGAAAGCCTTACAGCCACCGCAACCAAATATTCCGACCATTATTCGGTAATTTAAAGGGCAACCAAGGTTTCGCAGCAATGCATTAGTTGGTAGTAAATGATGTGCTAGGCAGCATCAGCTTTGTGTATGACACGGCACAAAACTCAAAGTGGTTGCTGATTCTAAGCTGGGTAACACTTCAGTTTAGGGGAGGTTCAAAGACCTTGCTGTAATATTGATAGAACACAGGCTAAATAATAACAGGAACAGGAAATTGCTCTGTGGTATCCTAATCTTATCTTAGTTTGAGTACCTGATGGATGAATTGTTTCACAAGAATTCTGGCCTAATAATCACCAGAAATTAGATTTTGTCTTTTTCCCGATGCAGAAGGTGCAATCTGCTATCTGCTATCTATCTAATCTGAGAACTTGTTTGAAACCTTGGTTGCCCTTTAAAATGCTGATGTAGCTGAACTTTCTATTACTGAAATTGAGACCGTTGTTAATGTGAAATTCTGAAGACTGGAAAAGGAATGAAATTATTCCTCATGATGTTGCATTTGACTCATTAACAAGAAATCAATGGTCGATAATTAATATTGTAGGTCTTTTGTATCCACAATTGAGCTACGGATTGGGGTTTCTGGTGACAGAAAACAGGAAACAGAACTCCTGATTCAGCATATTAAAAGTGATAGTAAAATCATGCCATTAGAGGTTTACAACACAAACCATTCACAAACCATAAAAAGAAAGTCCCATGCTCAGAATAATGTATAACAATGCTGAAATGTAACGAGATAAATCAAATTGCATGATTATTGCATGAGAGTGGGATATTACGACAATTATGTGTTTCATGCAGCGGATTCGAAGTTTATTTACTACTTACCAGTGTCAAAGAGCAAAATATTGTCATGAAAACGCAGAAGAGCTCCATCTTCAACTCACTCTCCACTGTTAGTCCACTGTTTGAAAGATGAAGAGTTAACTTAGGGATTGCATTACTTTCGATCATAATTAATTCATAGGTTATGCGCAGTGATTCCAATCAAAGCCTACACAGCATCCTTAATTTGATATTTTAACTATTTCTGACACCTGATTTTAACAAAGGCAGCACAAACATTTGTCAGCTCTACTGCCATCATGTGCTATATGACATGTAGGATAGTATGTCCTATACTGGGATAAGTACACCTCACTGATGCTTCTAGACAGCAGTGTCTGCTGTACTTTTGCTCTTTATCAACAAGATATATACTTGGTAATTTGTACTCGGTGCAATAGACAAAATAGGATTATTTTCTGCTCATGGCAAAATGTAAGAGGGAAGGCTTTGCACGGCTAGTAAAAAAATATTGAAGTAGAATTTGTTTCAAAATTATATGAAAAGAATATATTCTCGTTTCACGAGTCTAACTTCTTATTTGTTGAAAAAATAATAATTATTGGCCCTATAACCCTCGACTAGGACTCAAACTCAACAAATCATCGCCAAATTTACCAGAGCATCTGTTTGGTGTCATTAAAGTTTCATTTAATCAATAAATCGTCTAGTGTCAAGCATAGGACTGTCTACAAATCCAGTCAAAAGGTTGCGGCTTGGCATTAGTGTTCCAACGCTAGCCTGGAGGACAGGGCATAGTAAAAACCCGTGAGGTTCCTCAAATACTACCCTTAATATATGTACTCACATATTGATCTGTATTTATGTGACTGTAGATAGCTGAAAGACTAAGTTTTAATTCAATAGGGACAAACTTATAGTTTGATTTGAAGGCTCATGATTTCTTCAAAATATATACACTCAACATTAAATGGCTACTGGATCTTGGTCTATCAATGTTTTGGCATTAAGGCTGGCAATTGATATTGTAACAATAATTGGTATGAGACAGACATCTTCAGTTTAAATTCAAGCACTCTGGTTTTTGATAAATTTTGGTGTTGGTATAGCAGCCTGGAACTCTTATCTGGTGGGGTTTAGAGTCCACATTGCTATAGCTCTTCATTTATTAGGATAACTTTCACCGGCAGCACCATAACATCATTCACATCATACATAATATAACAACTGCAACTCCTGACAATCAGTTCAATACGTTGTGTACATCTAACAAGAAGGTGACCTCAGGATTAAACCAGCAATACCACGACACAATAATTGGCAACCATATTAATCGCTGGTGTGAAAATAAAATATATCGCCTCCCTCTACATTTCAAAACATCTATATTTTTGTAGAAGAATGTTGTGAGCGCAGATTATGAATACACTATTAAAAGTATGATCAACTTCAAATAGCCAGACCAATCTACTAAGGATACTAGCACAGACAAATCCCTAATCTATACTAAGAATATTTGAAAATAATACCTTGTCTATTGCATCTTTTTTATCCCTATCTATGCAACACGGTGAATTCCAGTACCATTTCTAGCAATCATGACCGAGATAGTCGGCCATTTACATTTCTCTTTTCTGCCGTTTAATGCCTTACACAACATTTTTTATAATTTGTTGTAAATCAAATGAGATATGATTTTGCCTGAGGAGTGAACAAGCCAGTTCAAGACTCAGCCAGTCCCAAACCTGGATAGAGACAAAGGGTTCGGCAACATGAAGAACATGCTGCAGTGAAACAATGCCACAAACTAATATTGCAGAAAACCAAATAAAATCATCATATACTATGCTAGGGTATGCCCCTGTGTTAAGCGGTGCGCAGAGGTTAGATAACCTTGCTCACCATGTATAAAGTAAGCGAGCGAGGTTAAGTTGTAACGTAGACATCCTATGCCTGCAGCAGACTAGACGACAGATGACAAATCAGGAGGAAAGGCAAGATACGTGGGATACGGTATCAAGCTTTCCAATGGAGGCAAGACTAGACCAAGGAATGGTGTGGCCATCTGTCTAAAACAAAAATAGCAATTCCTAAATTGTTTGATCTCACCAGGAAAGCAGATAGGATTATCACTACGAAATTGAGGACCACAAGGCAGACCTGTTACATCGAATGTACTCTTGCCCCACAGCAAGGATGTGAGGAGGAGGAGGAGAAAGACAGATTTTGAGCACGGAATGCTGCAGTGGCAGATGGGATACCTGGAGCAGAAATGCTTATCTTAGCCGCACTAAACTGCAGAGACAAGAAGGAGAATAACTAGTACGGAGGATGTCAGAGAAGTTTGAAGAAATTTAAGAGAGGGAGAGGTTCCGCTGTGGGGAAGAGACATTCCCAAGGTGATTGACACAGTTAGACAGGTGCTTAGAGAATCTAACCTTGGAAAGTACCATGGAACAGAATCCTGATAACAGAACAAAGAAGTTGAAAAATTGTTGAGGAGAAGAAACGTAAAAGAGAAAGATGGAGATTTCTACAGGAATTGCAACAAGACTTGCAAGGAGAAGATGCTTTCTTGAGTGATGACAGGAAAATAAAAGCGATGTAGAGAAATAATTTTGACACACTCTTGAATACTGGCAATACTAGAGGGAAGCTTGCAACTGTATCAATAACTGAACTCCCGGTTCAGGACCTTGAAATCACAGAAGTAGAGTACCAGCTTGGGAGAAAGAATAACAACAAGTCTAAAGAACCTGATGAATTTCCAATTGACTTAATTTAACTGCTTACAGAGAAGTCAATGGATTGGATGACATTGTGTCTGTAAGAGATAAGGAGAGGCGGCATACCTCACGGGTGAAGAAGAAGTGTTGTAACACCAATATTCTAACAGAAAGGTGATATGGGGTGACTATCTGCAATTGAAGCAAGACTCAGATCGATTGTTACGATCAAGCGAAATCAATATGGTTTCCAGAAAAAGAGGTCCACCACTGAGCCTACGTTATTTGCCGATGAATTGGTACTCTGTGATGGCAGTTGTGAAATCTAAAAAGAAGGATTTAAGTGTGGAAGGAGAGCTTGGAGAGTGTTGGACCCAAGCTAATTAGATCAAAGACATAGTATCTGTTACCAGTAATTGAGGATTGTAACATCTTGATGAAGATATACAACTCAGTAGAGAAGGAAATAATTTTCATTCGTAGAATCGGAAATAAAATTCAAAACAACATTGGTATCCTTGTGCACATTGCCTTGATTTAAACCAAGCAGCATTACACGTGGGTGAGGAAAAATAATAATGTGAGGCATTTTTAGATTATGATTGCTAGCAACTGGAATTGCAAAGTTTGTCAACTCAGAATAATAACTTGCTCAGCCTAAAAGAATTGCTGCAGCAAATTTCAGAATAACGTGATTATACAGATGTGAACTTGTATAGACCAAAATCGCATACCAAACTATGTTCTGCCAAATGTTAATAGTGACAATTACCTCATTACTGCATCATATTGCTTTGCCGTGTACCACCAGTAGTAGCACCAAAACCAAGCACAAAGTCGTTTGATTTACTCTCTACTGAAAAATTATTGAAAGATATTTTTTCATGACATGGATCTTATTTGTCACTCCAAGCCAAATTGATGGCCATGGAATTATGATACAGAGATGATTTACGAAAGTTTTAGTTTTGGTTTATGACAAACTGAGTAAAACAGCGCTTTGAAAACTGACTTTTGCAATACAACTCGACATCAACCACCACCACAACTAACCCAACCACAACCACCACCACCGCAAACACCATCAACGAAATCACCACCACCACCACAACCACCACAACAAAAATCTTCTCTCATTTTATTAATTTTACGACTTTGGTATTCTAAATGCAAAATTATCTTATTTGATATAATTATGGTGTTGTTTTGTTCTTTTCATTATCACAAGTTGTTGCAAGATGATCTGTTCATATTTGGAAATTTGTATTCACAACATAATGACTTAGTAATTTCTTGTTTTTTGGCATACCATAGCACCAAAAAGTTTGAAGTTCAAATAAAATTATTTTGACAATAGAGGCAGTTGGAGCTAACATTATCCTAATTGGCAAGTTCCAAAGTTTGACTGATGAAAAATTAGTGCATTAGCATGATAATCTTCTCTCGTTCCAACATAATTGACTCACTGTACCACGTTTTCATGTGGCACAGTTATCAGAGAGCTCTAATTACACAGCCTTGTTGAGTAATGCGTGCCACCAGCGTCAGTTTCCAGGTCAAGGTTTAAAGCTTTGTCTGCTGTATCGAGAACACACACTGCAGATGTAACAACACAATACCCAAATTCATGTTCCGAGCTGACTGTTTGTGTGCTCAGGAAGACAGAATGGTTTGCCTTGTTCTGCCGGTAAAGAGCTTCTCCAATTGATAAACTTCATCAACTTCAAATTAAAACATATAAATGTTGACTTTAGGAGACTTGATTCTTGAATTTGGGAACAAATGTTGATGAAGATAACAGAAAAAAAGTCACATGACCAAGCCAATCCCTGACTCAAGGTAAGTTTAGTTTCTCCTTAGCATTTAGAAGAGATAGAAAAGAGTCCTATATATGACTGTAACTCCTAGTGACTGTACCTGCTAGTGGCTGACGTTAAATTTGTTAAATTTTGTCACATTTCATCAGAGGTTTTATATGTTTCTTTTTTTCCGGTTTACACCGTTTAAAAGACCTCTCACTCATGCAGTCAAATCTAACCTGCAAATTCTGATGTTGGGCTAAATGAAAATATTTTCTAATTATGGATATTTTCCTAAGCATTTTCTCTATACTGAGTTCCTAGGTGCACGCCCGCTTATCTGTTATTGGTTTCCCTGGTATTCTGTGTGACAGTCTTTCTCCCTGGTAGCTCCATGCTTCCCAAAAATACAACCACAACCACATGTACATGGTGCATTTAAGCAACAAAATGAAAACTTTTACTTTACTTTAATTTTGGAGAAAAAGGAATCTAGACGTTAGGAGCTGGCTAAAATTGCCATACCCTTTGCACTTTATAAAGACTCCAATCTCAAGTTGTCAAAGTTATACATTGAGTACCGTTTAGACAGCCCACAACTGTCCAAAGTTCACTCCTCCAGGGTAGCAGTGTGGTTAGAAGTAACGATGGCATAATCAATCAAACATATTATCTAACTATAGTGGTACATGTGTGTGTAAATCCAGCGCGGATCAATTCAATGATGTAAATGAAGTCTAAAACTATCAGAAGCTTGTGTAAAGGTTGCCATGCTCAGACTGGCCTTGGAGGTTAGAGTGTTTTCTATGCCAATGAATGCAGCAAACGACATGTGGTTCCATCATGAATATTCTGTGATAAATTTTACATGATTCAATACTCTTTACAATAGATGGTCTGTGCTTGCCTGAGTGAATGACTCCACTGGTATGTGGTTAAGTCAAGATACTGCATGTTTTACTGCCCAATAGCCCTTGCTGCAACAGATCCTGTTTGCTCATGCATTTCATAAATAAGTTAGAGATGCGAATGTCAGCAAAAACTTGACTTGTTATGAAGGATCGTTCATTCATCAGTCAGGGATAAGCAAGGAAAGGATACTTTCATACACAATGCGAAAATGTGTTATATAAACTTTGATGTGGTTATTGAGCAATCATGGAGCTATCAGTACAAATGAGAAACCACTAAATTTCTGACGGAATCCCTGAACTCCTCACGCAATCACTTCAACACAACACATCATTTTCTTGATATTCAAGCACGGGAGTTGAGCTGGTAAATAGTCTGTATTTCAATGGCTTACACAATATTATCAGTCATATCCAAAAATTGTATACTATTATTATCTCCTGGGTTGACCATTTTTTGTTTTAAGATTGTGTATTATCATATTTGACATGCAGAGCTTGTTCTGATATGTTGTATCTGCACTGCAACTAGCCTTATGATAGGGCTAAGTGGTATTTCTGGCCTTAGGTCAATGTTACAAGAAAAGAGCCAATGAGGGTATTACGCTATGCAGCTGAAGATGTTTTATTATCACTTCAAACTACATCTATAAATACTATCACACGCAAATGTTGAAAACAAGTTTAATTTTGCTTCATCTTTTTCTTAATTTTCAGCTTACATTACTGCAACACATAATCACTTTGATCACTAGTTAAGAGATCATTGTCGATAATTGTCATGTCAGGCATATATAAAGGGTGAAAATAAAATGTCACACCACAAACTCTAAAGCCTCATCTGCATGAGGAAATTCACACGGTTTTGAAAATATCAATGCAAAATTGTCACATTAAGGGTGGAATTGATAATCATTTGAATCGGTTGTATACTCAGGTGACAAAGCACAGGCTGTTCAGTCATGCCAGTCAAAGGGGGTGTTGGTAAGAGAGACTCCCCTCCCTTAACATACGCAAGTCAATGTCTTAACACAATAGAGAGTATCAATGTTAAGCAGCGCTAACGACAGACTACAGCTACTATGCACTCTACAAAGTTAGACAAAAATGGGATTGGTAAATATTTCAAACAACTCTGTCATTAGCAAGGAAGTGTCATGTAATATGTAGAGGTTTCATCAGTGATTTCTGGCCCAGTAACTCCAACATCTTCTGAGAAAAACTCACATCTGTTGGTAGACTCGTAAAAGTTCACAGCTACACATGTCTCATCATCAGTACAGCTTACCAAGCAATCCATTTTGGACTGTGCTGTTAGGTTGGCGATGATATCTGTTGATGTTCCGCGTCTATTCTCCCACACACAGTATGTTTCAAAAACTGTGAATGAAAAATCAATGATAGATATCCAAGGGAGAAAAACAAAGCATACCATAACTTGACGATGAATTATCGTTAAAATGCGCAACTTTTCTACTAAAAAATGTCAGATTTCAATACCCATGGTGCCTCAGTCATGACTGGCAAAAGAAATACAAAAGTCTTGGTACATAATGAAACTAAGAATTCTAATGAAATATGGTTTTAACGGTATAAAGGCTAAGCGCTTGCTCAACACTGTCAGCAAAAACAAAACAAGTCATACAGTTTTACCTGAATCGACAATCGTTGCATCCTTCCTTTTTTGGAACTTGGAGTTGTCTCCAAGATGGAATATGTCCCCGCCACGATTGCACTGTGAGTAGTCTTCAAATGAATCTTGTGAGAAACCACCTCGCCATATATTGAAGCATACTATTGTTCCGGACAGGAATTTGTCATCATCTGTTGTCAATAAAACCTTATCATTACAACCTTCAAAGTATATTGAATAATTTCTAGAACGTTATAATGTGCTAATGTTTCAATGGTTAAACAGCTAATCCATACAATGTTCAATAGTTTTCACCGAGCAGTTCGAACAAATAATTTCCAGTGATATTCGATAAGAGCCTTTGATAAGATAAACTGTCGCTTCAATTTGTACATTAGTGAAGACACCGTCATCAGTTCTGAAAACGATCACAAGAACGAAATATTATACACCCACTAGGCGAAATCATTCTCTCCCATCTGCAATCTTATATCAGGGCTATCAAGGAGGTGTATATGATGTAAACGTGTTGTTTTATTGAAAAAAATGTTTGAGGGATTAGAAGCCATTGCTGTCATGACTTACAAACAGATCCAAAGACTAATCAAAGTTACCTCATATAAGTAAATCATTAAACTGACAATTACTTAAAACAATGATACCATGTTGTATTTTCCATTTGTTCTCAGCATATGGCAATAATCCTTTGTAATGGGGCAACTCATAGTACTATGAATGCTTTTGAATTTTTCCATATGCCTATCTTACATGACATATTCGGTGTAGGTATGATGGTGAAAAATGATAACTTGCATTCATCCGTGCGGTCTTAAGGTTTCAAAATTTCTAACTAAGCAAATATCGAGAGAATGTTGTTTCTTCAATTCCAAAGAAACAACAGAGACCTATCACCCCAATCGTTATTGGATTTAGTAAATTTAAAATTGCTTTAATTCTTATGTCATATTGATGATCATTGTTTCAATTGTTTCATTCATTGATTCAAGTGTAAAAAATCAAATGAAACATGTGAAACATTGGTCTCACTTCAACAATAACACAGAAAGCTGCCTTTTGCAAAATAATGATCGATTTCAGGGCTGGTCCAGCATGAACCCAGACTAGATCCCATATGTTAAGTGAAGTTTAGAAAGTGTAATATAGAATCACAATTGGTCTCAACATATGGCCAACAGCTTTCAGCATTGTTAAATTATGATCAATTTCTTGCAAAAAGATTGTTATGTGCATTGAAGTTGCTTTTACTTAATCATGTAATTCTCAAAGTTTTTCCGTCACAATGAATTTTTCCCGGCGCTCAAAATAAAACATGATGGCTTTTGTCATAATATATATATGTAAGGCAGCATTCATCAATTTTGCTTTTCAAAGTTCAGCGTCTGTCTACGCAAAAGGATATTATTTTCTGCAAACATAATAAAACTTAGTTCAGGATCTGATTTTAAAAGATAATGTATATTAACTAGAAATGGAAGAGGCTCTTGAACTGGGACGTGTGGGACAATTGTAATGTTCACATCTCTGATAAGTTTTCATAAATACTGCTTTCTGTTTAAAAAAAATAAAATAAGAGGATAAGCGAATACTGAAAAATGACAAAGTAAAATTTGGTGGTTTATTGTATGAAGCAAATCAGAAAAATCTAAAACAACTGCTTGGGTAATAGACCTTGTATTATGATGTTTCATTTGATTTTTTACACTTTAATCAATGAATGACACAATTGAAACAATGATCATCAATATGACATAATAATTTAAGCAATTTTAAATTTACTAAATCCAAAAAAGTGTAAAGTGACCTTTACCAAGTTTCTCTACCATCTTCGATAGGGCAATCAAAATAAAAGATAGCCCCTATTTGTGCACTGCAATTTGACCTCCATTTTGAAAAGAGGCTTAAGTCGTGCTGTTTTTAGACAGTCCTGAATAATGGATGATTGTATAACTAAGTCTATCATATTTACTACAACCGGTTGAATTGTTGGTATATTCTCTTTTATAGCTCTCATAGGAATTTTGTCAGGACCTGCAACTTTTTTCAGGAGAAATTTTTTAAAACCATCTTGAATGTTGTTGATCAAATTCGCTGAAATAGGATTCTAATCTGATGTTTGGTTCAGGAATGCTTTCAGAATTTTCAATTCCAACGATTGTAAAAACTTAATGTTGGTTAATTTACCTTCTGATCTGTCAAATAAAACAAGTTCAGCATTCTGATCATCATTGTCACCAATTTCTCCGTAGTTTTTATCCTCATTTTCCCAAGTTGATATTCCTGTATGTTTAGTCTTTACCTGAAAATGCAGTGGAAAAAAGCTCGAGTTGGTGAGTTACAAAAGGTGATTTATAACCATCCTCTGGGCTATTAATATACTATGGCTCTGTTATAAAATATTCACATTTCTTATTATTGCTAACCAAATCTGTCCATGTTGATTAATGAGGCTGGTGTACTATACAATACTATACATGAAAAAGTTAAGATGGTTAAAAATGAGAAGGCTGTAAGCTGTAAGAGTATTATAGGGTTTCAATATTGTCATTAATTTCATATGGTTCCTGTGACTGTCAGTTAGGTTAGACACAGAAGTAAGCAACTGCTCAATGCTGTCTTCAAATATTACATTTACATAGATTTATTCATATTACCGGCAATAATACATTTATATTATATTTAGTTCATACCTCCACTTTGAATTTGTTGTCATCTTTTTGCAGGTTTACACAGATATGTGTCCAAATCAAGGATAATTGATCCAGATCATTGTAATGATGAACTTCTCCGTTGTAAGCGATTTGGAGCTCACCATTATGCCTATACTTCAGTAAGAAGAGCTCTGACCCTTTTCAAAACAGACAAAAAACAATCACGACTAAAACCGTGCGATCAGTGTAACCCCAGCGGGCACCCGGACACCCATATATTGACGTCCGATAGACGTGAGTTTGATGTCCAACACTGATGTTGATATCTAGCCCAAAATCAACCCGATACTGACTACCTATGTCAAGATGCCGATGTCCAATTGACGTCAACCTTATCTGCACGTCAATATGAGGTTGATATGGGTGACTTGCCTGCTGGGACTGGTAGAGAAAATGATTAGTATATGGTGGAAACTTTGTTTGGCACTAAGATTAGACCAGATTAAACTAGATTATTGAAAAAGGCTGTCAATATCTGATAACCACCGGATGTTTGTTCTGGAAGAAGCTCTGATCCACTAGGCTCAAACGATGACAGAATATTGATGATTTCTCAATTTGATAGCTGCCAAACCAACAGAATTCAAAGCAAGTTTTTTCTCAGGAGCCTTTGAAAACAAGTCAAACAAAAAGACTGATTATCCAACAGTGAATTAGGATTTTAAATATGAAAACAGAATGTGATCAATCACAAACATTGAAATGCAAATATAAGTTAGACGTACTGTTATTGCTTACGATAAAGTGCTGCTGATAACAACAAGTACAAGAAGTCTGAGTGTCACTTGATGGCTGATACCTTTATGGAGAACTGTCTAAACTGGGCAATCAATACCAAACAATCTCAGATTTTACAGATATTTGATGTATTAGAAGAGCATAGTATTAGGATTGTGAAACTGAACACATGATTTTGTTTCCTGATGACTTTGGGTAGATTTGACAAGAATTAACAACACAATTCGAGGATTCAAGTATATTCAGATCTGTTGATGTGTTACAGAAAAATGGTTGATTATTGAACAAATCGATTGTGGAAAATTTCTCAAAATTGAGCATTATTTGTATTTCCGATATTTTAGAGAGCTTTTTTATGTTTATTTTTGGGTTTATTTCATTGATAACGCTAAAAAATAAACGTACCTTCAGATTCACTCAACAGAGTAATCAATGCTCCTGGGACATCCACAGAATTTGGTTTCCACCAGAAACACATCGTCCAGTTGTAGCTTGGCACAGTTATTTTATTTCTTAATTTGATGCTTTTCGTGATATCCCGAAGTTTTTTACCTCTGTAGCGTAGGTAACTTGTGTCAGGAGATTCTTGGCTTGCCACTATTGATATATAATGTACTAGACTTAATGCAGAAGTTCTGTATCTTGCAATGGAGAAATAAATATTATCATACGCCAAATAGCTTGCTGTTTGCTAAGAAACAGAAGATTGGGCTGCCCCTAAAGAGGGACGCAAGGTGCCCTAATCCTCATACTGAGAATGTGATACATCCTAGAAAACTAGAATGCATCCTAGAGGTGAGGCCATAGAGGACCTCCTAATCATAAGTGTGCAGTGAGCTGCCAAAACTGATCTGGCACTAATCGGCCATTGACAGTGACACTTTGATCTTAGCCAATAGGCCGAGAAGCGCCAAATAGCTTGTGTTTTTTTAACCTAGTCTTTAATCACAGCAGCTTAGAGCATGTATAACACAAACCTGGTGTAGAAACGTACACACATATTACATATTTCTTGTCAAAGTTTCATAGACAAGGACAGAGCATAACGGATGCCAGATTTGAAACTTCCATGCTCCATTGCAATTACCATTTTGCAAGGCTGTCAGTATCATATTCTAGAAGTTATTCAAATAGTGTGGGGAAAGAATTTGGAGTTAGGTGGAGGTAACTCCAAGAATTTGATGACGTCGTTAGATGATGTGTGATGATCATTATGTGAGCTAATTATAGTAATTTCTGGAAACAGATGCTGTTATAGCAGGCTGGAGACAGTCCAAACACTATTCTATATGAGCTCATCACTGAATTAGATTCTTCTCTTAGAATGGAAATAGTATCATAGCGTTATACGGTTAGGACACTAAACACAGGGACCCATCTGACTGTTATCTGATTGGCTGTCCCTAGTAGCATGAATAATTAGCCTGAGAAATTGTCTTGTTTACAAAATTGCAAACAGTAATTATACCCCTACAGTGTCGATGATTAGGGCATTTCTAGATTGCTACTAGGGACTGGCTATTTTTGCAAGCCCTTTGTTTTGCAAAAGAAAGCTAATGATGCTATTCCAGATATGGAATTCAATGGAGCTCATGTAAGGGCTTAGAAGTTATAAGTCTAGATCAAGAGCTTGATTAGATACCAGAATACTAAAATACTTGATAATGATGATAATGATAATGATTGTCAACGCAAAGTGTCATGTGACCTAGAGGGAACTCCCTCTATCTAGGTCACAGCTAAGGGGATATCCCCTAATATTTTGTTTATACAACCATCAGATAGTGTTGCCTATATCTCAACACTGGATTGCAGCAGAGTGATAACAAATTGGTGGGTATGTGTAATGAAGCATGGAGATTCCAAATACAGTATCCATTATGCTCTGACACATTCCTTGTCTCTTTAATGATCTCTGAGTAATCAAAACAGGGATGCGAATATCTATCAACACTGTTGATCAAGTAGGGTAGGGGTAACTCAGCAGCTGTGTAACAGCCTTTCAGGCATAGCTGCCAGAGGTCTACTCCAGCGATCGGTTTACTCTCAAGGGGGGGCTTGAGAGTAAACCGATCGCTTCTCGGCCTATTGGCTAAGATCAAAGTGTCATGGCTAATGGCTGATTAGTGCCTGTTTCAGTTTCTGGCAGCTTGCTGCACACTCACGATTAGGAGGTCCACCATGGCCTCACCTCTAGGATGCATTCTAGCTTGCTAGGATGTATCACACTCCCAGTATGAGGACTCCGGGCAACTTGCGTCCCTCTTTAGGGGCAGCCCACCCTCTGCTTTGTCATAAACAGGGCTTGAGCATAAACCTGGTCTCAGTGGCACGTAGTATAAACCGTAAACCATTGTATTCTATTCTGATGAGTTAAAAATGGAGTTAATGTTTTCTTATTTAAGCCTTACCTGAAGAAGTTAGCAAAGTTATGCTGTAGAAGACGCGGCTGCCTGAGAATGATGACATCACTTGTATGCTTGAGCCAAGGCTTGTATCTATACTTCTTGCATCACCTGATATTTGACAACTGTCTGCCAATTCAAAGGCCACACAAGAATTATTCCTTGCACAAGTAGCTCGGCAACATGCCCAGGAGTTGCACTCAGTAGTAGCATATGTTGGATGAAGCAAGCTAGCCTGTCTGTACTTATTGAACTCTGCCGGGTCTAAAAAAAACTACATTTTAATTTCTTACTTCGTATTTGATTCAATTACTCATCGTATATATGGAGATTCTTTCTTTTAGACTTTCTTCAAAAGTGATTTTCAATATATGTGGTTGTCTCGCTAGAAACACACCGAAGAGACTCATCATAATCAAATTTTTGGGCCAACTCAATCCAGGGGAAAAGTGATACAGTCATGATAAGCAGTCATTTCCATCATGCTTCAGTCAATTAATCAATATGTGCAACTTTTTCTTCTATCACATCTTGTTCTCCATACTTTGGTCAGGTGGCCAAGTTCTGTTTTAAGATCTTACTGTTGTTGAAACAATGGGCTCTCAGCATCGGCAATCTGCCAAAATTAGTGTCAAATGAAAGTGGTTAATTAATTTATTTTACAAGGGACCCTACCACTACCCTACTAACGTTACGTCAAGATGATCTGTGTTTTAGAATATCATGTAAACACTGAGGTAATTTTAGTTAGCCAGTGAGAACCATTAATCAATTTTCCATTTTTTTTAATTTAAATGCTTTCAATTTAAATTTAATTGATTTTTATCCTCTTCATATGCCAATATCCAACTCTTTAGTCATGTGGATAATCAAAAGCCACTGAGCCGAAAATCCTGGGTACATGCCCTGATTGACTGCCATTACCCTCAACTTTGAGGAATATATAGCTTAAGATTGCGCACACGAGAAATGAATATAATGATCATAAGATGGAATGATATATGACACCAGCATAGACACCAGTTATGCACTTGTATCATAAAATACTTCAAGTTTACATTCCTGTTTTTATCAGACTCCGACTCACCAGAATCCAACTTAATTTCAACATCAACTCTAAGTTATTCCTGTGCAATGCAAGCTAGAGCAGCATATCAAAAGAACAATCTCCAGATATTAATCCTTACAAAAAACATAATTCGAATATTTCCTATGTGACCTAAATAAGATGGGTAAGAATGCAACATTTATGAGCTCACAGAATATATCTTACCTCCTAACCAAAAGATTCCATTCCTTGTCTGCTCATTTATCCCTGTCAGTGAAGGATTTTTATTCGATACTGTACAATTGTTGGTCTCGGGGTTGTAGTGAAAAGAAATGCAATCTGGTCTGATATAGCATCTATAGGCACACATGTTGAGAGATGAGGCATTGGATACATAACCTGTCAAGGTTCGGTCAGAAGTTCTCTCATCAACCAGAAAATATAGGTGCTGTTTAGTACTGTGAGAGAGGAGGAATGTTATCTGTGTAAAAATTAAAAAGGTAAATTATTGATATATAACAATGAAAATGTTTTATCAATCAATGTAATGCTCATGTAAGCAAATTAATCAATATCACTGCGTTTAATAAGGAACAATTTTATTGCAAAATCCGCAAGAAGGTCTTGTGAAGTCTTGTAACACTGCAGTATTGATAGTGGGTCGGACCATTGCAGTCATGTCCGGTAATGATCCATTCAATACTGGTTCAGGTGAATTGAGAGTCTAATGTACTGATTAAACACCATTCAAGCTCAAAAGCAGTTTTAGAAAGGCAACTTGAGCCGGCAGCTATGTAGAATACCTTATCAATGACAGAAGAAAGATTTGTTACATAATAATGTTGCTCCCTCTGATGATAAGAGCACAGTTTTCATTCCTGTTTCATGTAATAAGATGAAAGCTGAATTTTCTTTCAAAGAGAAATAAACCCTTCCATGACTCAGGTTTTGCGGACTGAATTTTCGAAGGTCAAAGACAATTTCTATATCATACACAAACAGCTTAGAGTAAGATACTGATGAATTGGTTTTTGTTTACAAGTGGAGCTTTGAAATTTTCCTGTCCATAGAATTTTGGCATAATTGTTGCAATATTTGATGCCTGAGTAGATTTTTTTATTTCTCATTATAGTCTCCGTAGACAGGGTTACATACATTAACAACATCATGTATAGCTGGTTGATCTATGTCTCTAGTTGCTATGAAGATATCTGCGCTGCTGTCACACACATGCTGGTTGGAGTAGACAAGTCTTCTCTCTGCAGATATTTCACATCTCTTTACATCAGGCTGGTATGCCAGAGCCCCACATGACAGATTAGCACAGGCAAGTGCGCAGTTCCCCCAGCTGATATTCTCAATGATGTGTTGAGCGGATTGTAAATTTGTTCTAGTGCACATTAGGTCTTCCTTCTCTACAATGATTGTTACAGCCTTATGATGATATATGCAAGTAAAACCATTTCCCATGATTTTTTCATCATGTTTGAGGATCATGCATATTTTTGCCTGAATAATTGGCCTGGGGTTATCATAATCAGTTTGGGTACAATAAACCGCGCGAATATTTTCCTGATTGGCTGTCCTTGGTGAACGAATAACACATAGTTCTTGCGCTATGAAAATGGAATTTAGCAAAAAATAAGCTTTTTATCAAAGTTCTATCTGATAACCAGCTGCAAAAATCTGTGAACAGGTAAATTACCTTTGTGAATGCAGATACAGATAATATATATACAAATTGGCATGAAGGAAACTGTTTGGTTAACCCAACACATCAGTGATATCCCCGAAAAGGACACAGAGTCTTAGTCGATAAAATTCACTTTTAAATGAAGGAGTTGCACTAGTCAAAATTATATTCTAAGCTAATTTCTTAATATACTCACCTAGTTCATCGTCCCGTGAAATGTCGTGGAGTGCAGTGATTTTCAAAGCCGCTACTTTTGAATAGACAACACCTCCTACACTTCCGCTGTCGTTCAGAAGTATTACATGCTTGGATGTCTTGCAGGAGGTCCCATTGTGTTCAAAGGCATTGCATAACTGATTTGCTGTGCAAATATCTTTGCAAGTTCGCCAGCATTTAGCATTCTTCATGACGCTGAAACTTAGCAACGATACATTGTCGTGTTGTATGATAGAAGAATCTAGAGGAACGAATAAAAGGATATTTGTTATTCATGTGAAAGGAAAATTCCCAGGTGTAGTTTGTGATTTTTTGGTACGTTAGATCACCTATGGTCAGTCTTTATTCAAATAAGTTTGGTTTATGAATCTTTCATCACAGGGCAATATAGAATAGTGCACTATAAAATACTGAGATTATAAGGCACTTAGAGACTGTATTTAAAATACTCATTCATAATCAGTTGTTACCAAGGTATCTCTAAGATGGGTAGGTTAGTTACCTTGCATGACATGAACTTCTTCTTGGTTTTGCAACTTTCTCAGTCTGGTTGTGTGGGGATGCTCGGAAGAGGTATTGCAGTTGGTTGCATTGGTTTCGTCGCAGTAACTGAAGGCTACGCAGCACGGTGAATGGTAGCAAAAGTACGCGCAGGCAGTATGGGAATTCACATAAGTGCTTGACTCTGTAGAAGATAATTCTGCATCATCTTCTGCTCTGGTAAACCTTATATGGGTAATTGTACTTTCTGCAGACTGTGATGTGCTCTAAAATAGCAAACAATGTTATTTATTATAGAAAACTGGAAAATGTCAAGCATGATATGATTACAAAAGCGGTTTGCTTATTCGATTCACAAAACAAAGAATCAATCAATTTCTAAATGTCAGGATGGGTATTATTTACTTCATAATTGAGAAAGGCTGAAAGTGCACAACCACCTAGTTGTGTCCAGCTTACTTTTCTTTTAAACAGTCAAAAGCGTCACTGAATTCGTTTAAACATGGAGAATGGTAAAGCAAGCTTAGACAGGCTGTGAATAGTCCACATTAATTATAATGTTTTTAGAGGGCACTGTACTGTTGTCTGCTCATTAAAAAGGTAGGGGTAATTTCCGCACACTGTGTGAAAACGATACCAGCGCTGTTTTAATTTCTCAATAATTAACAGTGTCAGTTAGCTGTCAATATATGTATATTCCAACATTTATTTACGATTCATGCCATCAAGTTTGCTAATTGCATTCAAAACCATGCAACCTGCATCTGGAAAGTCTCATAAATCATCACATATCATTTACATTCATATGGTTTTTAAATTATTATGCGGCTAGAACAATCTGTGGATGAAGAAAATATGATGAACTGTCATACGTGTAGTTTACATTTTTCATGTACAAGCTATACATTGATTATTCAGAGGTATGATCGAATACAGCTCATTTTAGCTTTGAAGGTTATATTTATTGAAGGGTGGCAACAACAAAGCTGTTTATCTTGAATTTTTCAAATCAATACTAAGGTATGCATACTTTTTCAAACAGTAGGGCTGATTTTGAACATGGTAGAGGGTACACAACACCATAGAGGTCTATTATTATTTACTCAAATTAAACTTGCTATCTAGGCAAACCAATATGACATCAGTGTACAATTTGGGATGATTTGATGATCCCTTCTATAACTTGTCAGAGAGCAAACTTATGGCAACTACTCTGATTGTTAGGGGAATGCAATGCTCTGATAACCGCTTAAACTAAGATACTTGCTCTCAGATAAATTCATGTTGAGGTCTGTTTCTAAATGTCTTCCTATAAAAATGCACATCATGGCGTTTCCGCACCATGAGGTACAGAGGCACTTGGTGCCGAGACTTCTTTTTACAATATTCGACAACACCCCAAAAGGTATAATCTGTTAATTTTTATCCCAGACATCTGATTTTTCTATGTTTTTGTCTTTTACCAGCACCAGTGCCTACATCAAGTTTTATGGCTTGTTTGTCAGTGATTGTAAAATATCCTTCCGTCCATCCATTGTGGTGCCTTTGGTTTTCAGCTCTTTAAATCAATATCGCAATTAATTAATTATTATTGCATATATACTCCCTCGGAGCTGGATAATATCATCATCATCTCCCTTTGAACTCATGCTATTTTGTACATGCTAATAATATTTTGTTGTTAGCTCAATCTTCACACATCAATGTGATAAAAAACACCAAGCACACAAGACATCATAAAACTGTTTATTTTTTGTTCTGAGATTTTAACGGTGTCTTGACTTAAAAGTAGACATCTTTCAAAATTTTGCTGCCAAAGAACAACTCAAACTAATCAAGCATTTTGAGTAGCTCTTTTTACTTAAAAGGTCAGATTCTATTGCTTGTATCATAGTGTTATCTATCTCCTTTTAAAATGTATACCCTTACCATGCCTGCCTGATATGCTCTTTTGTAACAAAAAGTAATTTATCTTCAGTATAAAAATATCCGATTATCAGATGTGTAAGGATATAGGTTGCTCCTTTATAACAGGATTCAAATACTAATTGTTAAGCCGATGTATAGGGGACAATCTTAATCACAGTTTTAAGCTCAAGGAGGTCATAAATCTGAAAATCTACAAAGATCTCTAAATTTTGATGCCCTAATCTAAAAACCAATGCTGCTATATAATTCAGCTTTATGAAATTCTTATAGGGGCCTACACAGGTTTTTTAATGTAATACCACCCGGAGTGCACTTCTTTCCCCAAGGTCTTGCCTTACGTTGACTGCTCTTTTCATCAAACTTATTTTCTAGTACCCTACCAGACAGTTATCCGCATAATTGCAAAAGAGAGCTAACAATCAAAAATTGTGAATAATTACGTTTCCAGAAGGCTGGTATGCTATATTTCATTGTTCGGACATATAAAGAGTAGCAAGGTAAAGGGAACAACTGGGCCATTATGATTTAAATAATACACTGTTTATTAATAACATACAAAAAACGAACTATAAACTTACCCATGCAACGGCAAAGGCACCGAAAACAGCCAAGAATAACTTCAGATACATGTTGTTTCCACCATACACTGCCAGTTACCTCTGTGGGTTGTGCGATCCGATAAAATGTATGTGACATATATAGCAGGGACAATAGTACTTGTGCCGCTGAATCATTTACAATTTGACGCAGTCATCTATTATGCATTGTTTCAACATTGGTAACAAAGACACTGAATATCATATCATCTTAATCACTGTATTAAGTATCATCTATTAGCCTTAGCTTGAGACATTTATCAAATATTTACATTGAATGAAATATGAATATCTTAATTTACAATTATGAACCGCCACCACACCTGATAGTGCTTGCATGAAACACAGTGATATTAGGCTGTATTTGCAAGCTAGCTATAAGCTGTAGATTCGAATAAAATTACATGTTTATGATTAAGAAATGCCAGTAATTATTGCAAATAAGTTATTCTTTTCATCTTCAATAAATCAATATAAATATTTAAAAGATATATGCTGGACAATGATTTTTCTTTCCATCACCACACAAAAATACCTAGGTCACATGTATGTAGTTTTGATTTTAAGTGAGGAGTATCAGAATGGAGATGGATGAAATGAACCTAGAATTTTACAAGCAGTTTATAATTAACCTACTTTTAAACAGCAGTGAAAGGTCAGTGCAAAGCACAGTTAGTTTTTAACATCAAGAGAGACACATCATAAATCAGAGAGTTTAAAGAAGACAACTTCGAATACAATCGCCAATGAAGTAGTCCCAGAATATGTAAATATTGATATTTCTTCTACATGGTGTTTTTTTCTGAAATGGCACTGCCACGAACAGAAAGGCAAGGCAAACACCTGTGAGGATTCCCTGTTAGTTTGGCTACAAGTTCCGATCAATTAGGTCTGTTTATGGGTCAATGCCAGCCGTCTGAATCGACCAGTTAGTTGGACATAATATGTATGTTCGGGTGCTTAATTATTTTATCTTGAGTTTTCCCAAAGATTTTCAAGGTTGGTCAGGGTTGGCAAGCAATAGTTGTCAGGCTTTCAATGTCTGTATGTGTGTCATTTTCTAAAATGACACCCTTTTATTATTACATACAGTCTGATCTGGACAATGATAGGATCCGAGTCTCATCATTATCCATATTCAGTAAATCACATTAAGTGCTGCACAATACCATCTGTAATTCATTTTTTTCACTTGTTGTTTGTTTGTTTTAATTGGAGCTTTTCATCCGAAAAATGCTTACAATAGATAAAAATCTTTGTTTGAAAAAATATTAATGGAGAAACTAAAAATGTCCCTTGGTAGATTCAAAAAATATTCAAAAAGTAAAAGCTTTAAAAGACATGGACTACTACTCACTATATTTAGGATTTGCTAAAATAAAGTCACTGCGTTTTACCGTTCTTGTTTTGGTAAACTAAAAGTCAGACTCGGAGCTGGATGAACGCTTTGGTCTACTAGCTTGTTTGATTCTTATTCTAGACCTCAGGGGATGATCATGGTTTGTTGTTAGACGGGCCATATAAGTGGAGCATTGTTCATTGAGAGTCGTGCACAGTGTTGGAATCTGTGCCAGTTCTAGTCTCGTTTCATAGCATTTTGTTTCGTTGTATATGATGCGTAGTGCTAGTTTTTGACATTTCTCTATTTCTGCTCTCTGTTGCTCAGTAGTGAAGGGGAACCAGGCTGCAGCTGCATGGCTAATCGTTGGTATGATTTGTGATTTATACATATGTATAAGAGAGGCCTGGTCTACACCTGACTGTTTGAGAACAAGCAGGCCGTGTATCTTTCGATTGGTCGACTTGCGTCTCTCTTCGAAGTGGTCCGAGAAAGTCAGGTTAGAGTCGATGGTGACGCCGAGTAGCTTACTAGAGGTGACATTTTCTATGTCGGAGCCATCGATTGTGAGATTGTTTTTCATCTTTAATTCTTCGATCAACTCTACCTAGCAATAAGTTTGAGTCACGCTCTAATTCAAATATGATCAACTGAATTGGTGTAATTTACATTTGATGAAACTGAAAGCAGTAATATAAAAATCAATGTTTCAATAACAAGGAATGATAATTGTCCATGTGCATGTTCATAGATTAAAGCACCCTGCTCATGAGCATTGACATCTGAAGCCGATATGTAGGGTTGTTATCGCTAGTCAGTCTGCAGGTGAACAGAGGATTAACATGGTTTCAAAGCAAAACTGGTAGTTATTTTGACACAGACTATTATTTTAATCACTATTCCATTGAGGGCCTAATCTCACACTGAATTTAACATTCAGTCCTTTATTTATTGGGTCAAATAAAGAAGTTATTTTACGACAGTTTTGCCGTACAAAAAATTAAGTCGCATAAAGATTGGTATAAATACACCATCAGTGTTGATTTCTTGGAACCTATCGGTGTCAGCTAAATGCCATAAACAAAAACTAAATTAATTTGGAGTGATCAGGTATCAGGTTAGATTATGATTATGGTTGTCATCATTTTGAAGAAGGGAGTTTGTTATTATTTAACCAAGATAGAACAACAGAAGTATTTAAACTTTGATTTTATTCTAATTTGGGCCAGAAACTTTGCTGTACTACCTGATTGCCATGGAATGTCATAGTAATATAATACAGAATTTTCGCTGTGTGATATTTCAAAGAAAAATAGAAACTATTCATTGATTAATTTTGATAAACATTCTCATCAAAAATTTTACCAATAAAGTTTAAAAAAAACAAGCAATTATGGAGATGTCAAGTTCAATGCTGTTTATATAAGCATAGTCATTATAATTGATTGTGAGGTTGCAGTTATGAACCTAATATAACTAATGTCCTTAGATCAATAATACGACATAAAAACTTGCGCGCATACTATTTGGCTGCTATTCATCATCATGTTCCAACGGAATTAAAAATATCTAAGTATATAAAAGTGAACTGAGTGTATGTGTAGTTGCTTGAATAAATAATATAGATTTGAATGACCTCCCTTGCAGCACACAGTTGTCGTTTTCTCTATACTTTGTGTAGTTGTTTCATCATATAATTCATAATAGTCCACAGCAAAATACTTAAAACATTATATCAAGTATATAGTGGGGTTCACAGTAATTGGCCTATAAAATTTAGGAAGAGAAATCCGTACTGTGCGATACAATTTTGAGTTGAAGAAACCATTTACAGCAATAATCATTGATTAATAGACTCTCACCCCTATACACCCACTTTAGGACATGAGCGTGCGCCATCAAGGGCTGACTGAAACTTCTCAATGTTTGCTACCCTCCAAAGTTGAGCTGCTTGAGATATTCACATGTCCATCTTGTTGGATTTGATCCTTGAGGTATTGTTCGCCACAGGACTCACAAACATTTCACAGTTGATTTCCCCTCACATAAAATGATATTTTGTTAACAAAGTATAAAGAGACGGACTGGTTTATCATATTTTTGTAACATTGAATAGCAGGGCTTGTTATATATTGTTGTTTATTGTTATTAAAAACATAACCTGTCGTTGGTCAACAAGAGCAGAAGAAAAAATCAAGTTGGATCCAGTCAAATCTGTGTACAGCCCTCATACAAAGAAAATCTTCCAATAATAAGGGTCTTCAGTCATTATCTGTAACTTGTAGACAGATTGTGGTGAAAAAAAACATTCACTACTTAAAAAAATCATATATCAAACTAAATTAAGTGTCTTTAAAGAGGCAACTTCACACTTGAAAACATGTATTAAAAAGTATGTCAGCATCTTGAGAGCCTGCGATGCTGTATATATAACTCTTTGAGCGCTTTAAAATGATATGTGGTCACCCAGCACTTGTCGTTCCTGTTTTAAATAACTACTCATTCAACTTTGATGTAGGTCTGTGATGTGTCACTCACACTAGCAATGTCTCCAATTATTCTCCCAATTGTCACAGGAAGCAGTGAAGCAACACCATTCTTTGTCCCAGTCAGCCATTGTACACTGTATGTACACAATGCCGTCATATTCAAAGGGAAAATAGCATGGCCTGTCATCACTTGGGTAAGCTGTGAGACATAAAAGAACTTGATACATTGAAAAAGTATGCTATGGAGAACTAAATGAACTTGAGCTGTGAGCTAAAAAGCGGTATATTCCTATCGGCCATAGCTGTGGTCCCTGTGTTTAGCTAATATGATCATAAATTAATGACCATTCATCGTATCATCACCACCATCTCCATTGTTTTGTATGACTTTTAAGATCACTTGAGACAAGGGTATTTAAAAGCCTTACAGGAATCAATGAAAAACCTAACATTTTGTGTTTTATGTATGATTTCTCATTTTGTGAATACTAACCTTCTGCAGGTACCGTTGAATTCTTCACATATACACTAGTGTCTTCCCTTTGATTCATACTTTTGGCTGTTGATGCTGTCTGACAGGTCTTATTTCTTTGGTTCCATATGAATGCAACACAAGAATCTTCAATGGTGCAGATAGCTTGGCAACAGTACAGGGTATGACATGATGGTTTGTTTGACTTTGGCTGTAATACATCTACTCTACTATACTCTGTGTAAATCTCATTGCCTGAAAAAGCATAAAGCTTATATGATTATCTTTATTTCACCTCAAGAAAACTCTATAACTAAGTCATCAGGCGATTCTTTATGGTAGCACCTGGCTAAATTTTCCTCCCATCTCGACATCATCAATGGTATATATGGCTTATACATATGTTATGTGCTCTAAAAAAATGCATGGCTATGCAACATCAATCCTCATCGGTAACCAATTTCTGAGAGGTCCTGTCAATGACTGATCCGGATATAAACATAGTTAATTTATTAACAAATCTGAAGAATAACTTGATAGTCAAGTAAAAATAGCCTTCAAATTCCTTATAGTTCTAGGAATGAGACCGCTGATGGAACCTTGTGATATCCATTTTTTGGAAAACTTGAGTAAGAGCTATATTATGATCTTTGATTCTTTAGTCTGAGTCTTGAGTCAGTAAGAGTAATATCAGCCGGAAGCTGAAAAGCGTAAAATCTATGAGTTAACCGTAGGTAAATGAGCTTACTGAGCTAAGTATAACACTATTAAACTTTACTGAGAGGGTGTTATGAGAAACAAACCTGGAGTGTTTACTGCACTGATATTGTAGATGGTTGCAGTGTGAGGCTGTCTCACAATGACAGATCCGTTCACATCTTCAGATGCTATGTCCAAGTGCAGCAGGACTGCTTTGTCTGAAATGAGGCATTTTCCTCTGCTGCTCTGAACTGCGGTACATGACTGATTTTTTGCGCAAAGTGCTTGGCAGCAGTCAGGAGGTGTGTCTTCTATGCTATCAACTACATGCAGCAGTGTCATATTCGAATGTCTGTGGAAATCGACATCTGCAAAATAAGTGTAGCAACATAAATTCGGTTTTTTCACGAAGGCAAAGTATCGCTATCAGAGATATTATTGAGAATGAAATTATTAACTATGTCTCAATTGATTCAAATGTTAGTTTTGGTACTCTTTAGGTCAAGCTGATGAAGTCAGCGTAGGCTGACATTTTTATCTGATTTTATCTGACTTAGAGTGAACCAGGCCTTCCAAGTGTTTATATTGATGAGCTGAAATATGCGCCTGGCTTGAGCTGAGCATCTCCTATCCTCACCTGTTTTGTATATATCAGCTTTATCATCATTGGGCGATCCTTTCATAGTGAGTTTATCGGACATGTCACATTGTTCTGTATCACTTTTGTAGCTGAATGACAAACAGCACGGTGTGTGGTAGCAGGAATATGCACATGATATTACTGATGACACCTTGGTGCTATTACCCACTGACTCAAGATAGCCATATTCAACAGGAGTGAACCAGATCCCGACATGGAAAATTTCATTCATTGAAGATGGTATTGTAAAATTTATCTAAAAAAACCCATACAAGAATGTGATTGATACCAAAAAAGAAAGTGCTTCAGCGTACCTTCAACCTTACCACAATATCATTATAAATAACAAAACTTTGACTTAGGAAGACTTACAATCAAGATCAGAACAGAGAACGAATCTACATGAGTAGCAGAAATCTCCATGGTAGCTCTTTTACCGCTCCGGCCTGAATGGCAGCTTTCAGAGAAAGTCATACATTTTCTATAATAGTGTATAATTTGTGCAATGCATATTGGCAGTTAATTATTCATGATAAAGAGCTTAGAGCAAGATAGTGGATATGGATTGTACTACCTCAGAATATGCTTCCCGATTAAGTGCAATTAGTTCTCTACATGTTGCATTGTGAACAAGCAGAAAGCACATTTCATAATTCATCTTTTTTCAATATTTAATTTCATGTTCATGATGACTTGTGCTTGGCAAGACTTGCTGTCACCTATCTGAAATATATCAGGCACTTAGCATTATCACGTAAAATAACCTAATGTATAAACCATACATTCATTGCTGCATGCAAATGAGAAAAAACAGTGGATAGTCATAATAATGAACACTTAGTTCCAGCGATATTGATTCGTTCCCCACTGCAATCCATCTGATGCAGTTGAACTCTATGTGCGTGGTGCTTTTAATAAAATTTTGTAACTCAAGCATGCCGCACTCCTCGAATCAATATTTTGACATGATATATGTTGTATTTGGTATCCCAGAATAAATCAACGCAAAAAGCATGATAATCAAAAAGCTTCTTATTGGTAAAGAACTGATATGGCTTCAATCTGATCACCATCCAAGTCCTGCGTCCTGTTATTTAAGTGTTATTTGTGTCTTCCAATCAAATATTCTTCTTTCATTCCGTTTTACCTATGCCATATTAAAACGCATCTCAAAATTTATTAGTAAAAATCCTTCTGTAGATGAATATGGCAAATTAAGTATACAAGTTCACCATTCTGAACTGATATAATTCTTTTTTTAAAACAGTTGTAATCCAACATTGCCCATACCACCAATCCAGCGCCAATATATTGAAAAATATTGCCCTTATTAATTTGGTTTCCCCACAGTAGCTTCAATAAATACCAGTTAAAGATGAAAAATCATGATGTAACTTCCAAACTGACCATCTAATATCCAATGAAAATATTAAAAGGGTATTGATGGCTCATTGCAGGTTTCAAGTAACACTTAAAAATTCCATAATGAAAGCTCAGAAAATGTTAGTTTTAATACCTTGATTTATTATTATGTTTGTTTTGCAAAACTATTTTCGCTGCATGTAGGGTTCGGACCTGAGTGGGAATTTAATTAAGCCAGACCAATAACTGCATGTTATATTAATCAATGCAAAAAACTATATCTTTTCAAAATAATGATGATATGATGAATGGGCTTTACTGTTGAAAACTGTTAAAAACATACATTGAGAAGACAAGACACATAGTTTTATTATTATGTGCTAAACATCAACCATCTTAGTAGCACACTTTTGTTGATGGGTTCTTTGATATCACTTAATTAATAGTATTTACCCTATCTTAGCTCGATATTGGAGGGCAAACATGGTATTTGTATTTACACTGGGAGTTATATTTTATGTAAGTTCAGGGGAAAATCTATAGCATCAATATAGATCTGTTGATTGACCAGTACAGTTAGGAGTTGGAAGGCTACTAGGTAATTTATCAACCGACAGTAAAATTTAGCTTCTTGGCAATAATGCCAGTCAAATTGTACGGCCATGTCATCATATATGCTTCATTTTAACCTCAACATAAAGTCACAGTTGCATGATCATAACAGTAGCAACCTAGCAGGGGATGTCCAATATAGTCTCAGTTTATTCAATTGTTTTAAACAAACTCATGAATACTATTATTTATCAATGTTTTGGGTGCATCAGACAGTCTCAGTGACAAACATTATTATGAAATCATTTGTCAAACAAGATTGTGCTAGGATCAGCCAGGTGTTTTCAGCCGAATGGTTAGTGGCTCTGTAGACCTCATGAAGGGTGTCTGTAACCTGGTCAATATAACTGTGCATAAATTGTGAAATAGGGCATTATGTCAATGTGTTTGCATCAATACCATATTTAGCTAGGAGTAAATTATGACCTCTGCCTCAAATAAAGTTGCTCTATCTGTTATCACCGCCACAACATGGTTGAGCTTGAGACATTCGTTTCCATCATACTACTGTTCATAAGCCTATAACAGCACTGTTTCCTATCATTATTTTTTCAATTATAGAATTGATTCTCGGATGTTAGTTTAAGGTTAATGCTAACACATGAAACGGCACATTGATATAAGTAGGCTTGATTCTTTTTCATGAACATGTATGTTCCTCTAGAAAAAAGCGTATCAATGAAAATGTGTTTTTGCTACTCACATTAACAGTATTCCCAGATAAATCCATGCACCCCACCACAAATAGCAGAGAGGCAACACCCTGGTTTGGAAATGGACACACTGGTGTATTGTAGGAACATAATATATCCATACTCAAATGGAATGTGGCAGGGTGTCCCATCATCTGCCTCAACTGTAAATATTAAATCAAGTTAATGGAGATGCAACAAACTATATGAAAGACATTAGAAAATAGAGTTGGGGTAAACAGTGGTCAAAATATCTGCAAGCACTAATCAAAACTGAATCATCGAATCCAGTGCTTTGTCATTATGGTCATTATTAAACCACTGCTGAGCTTTTTGATACCACAACTCTCTATTTGAATATTTGACTGGTGGCTCTGCTGGACAAAGCCCAGCTGTGTCAGCAGTGGTTTAAGGATAGAAACTTTTGGAAATCTTACAAGAAAGACCCTGTTCTGATAAAAATACAATTATAACTTTGTTGCTTAAACTAACCTTCTGCAGGTACTTTTGAATTTTCACATATACACTTGTGTCTTCACTGTGACTCATTGTTTCGGCTGTGGATGCTGTCTGACATATATCATCTCTGTGGTTCCATATGAATGCTACACAAGAATCTTCAATGTTGCAGATGGTTTTGCAACAAGAGAGAGTTTCGCATGATACATGGTCAGTCTTCTGCTGTAGCAAATCAGTTCCGCAATATTCGCTGTAAGTCTCGTCGTCTAAAAAGGAAAAAATAAAGTCCCTGTGAGAGTGTTCCTTCTTCATCAATATGACCATGACCATGTCCCCTGGCAACTCTCAAGCTTAGTAAAATAGACACTCCTCCCGATATCTACTGGAGACTTTGCTGCCTACCACAACTGAAAGTGACAATCAACACCACCATCAATTAGTGTTAATAAGTGAGACCAAAGCTTTGCGCGGTACTCCAGATGTGAAATTTTGTTTTATTTCAATCCAACTGCTATAGTGATAAATATTGTCCTAACCAGCAAAATTTTTATGGTTCACTTGATATGCCACATGGTCTTATTGCACACTGCCTTCAATATACTTGACCAATGAATAAATTGGATAAAGAAGTACAATAACCCAGAAAATGATTACATCAAATGATAGTTCAGTCAATACCCTTATCATTGTAAACAGTTATTTGTATCTGAAGTTGAAGCCTTCCAAGGGTGTTATTCAAATTGACTCACTAATATTTTTTTTCAGTTTCTTTGACCACTTGCCTTTACAAGGGTCCATACGATGGAAATAAGCTAAGACAAGTGTTCAGTTTAACCTAAATATCTCCAATACATACCTGTAATGTAAACTTCAGCTTTATCATCATTCCCTGATTCTCTTTGAGCGGGTTAATTAGTCATGTTACATGTTTCTGTTTCTATATCATAGCTGAACGACACACAGCACATCAAGTGGTAGCAGGAGTAGGCACAAGAATTAAACGTAGACACCTGGGTGCTGTCATCCAGAGAATCAAGATAGCAATTTTCAACAGGAGCGAACCTGTTTTGCCTTAGATTTCCTTTGACAGTGTTCAAATTATTCTGAAATTAGATGAAATAATTCCCTGCTACAATGTCTAAATGTTTTGTTTGGAAAATAGTCAAATAACTACAATAAAACTACATGAATGTATTGCACAAGTCTTTTACAAGTTATTTCCTACATGGTTCTTTCAACTCAGAAATTTACCATATTCATCATAATCGTTAACTATTGTGGATCTGAAAAACATGGCAGTTAAGAAGTTGCAAAATTCTTCCCAGCCACCACGAATCATGAAATGAATTGATTAATAAATCTTCAACTTGATTATTTTATTATGCAGTTGCTATTTCATCTTCAACTTCACTTTCATAAAACATGGTTGGAAAAAAATCTATAATATAATCATTTCCTATAACGGGTTGCATGGGGTTCTATACCTGAAAACGGATAGTTGGCTACTCATTCAAGTACCTTTTACTAATTTTTCAATCATCTGCTAGTTACATGGGAAGACAAAATGAATCAAATCATAGTTGAATCTAGAATCCATATCCGACAAGCCTTTCACATTTGATCCTGGATCTAGTAGAAGTTACATTGCATGTCATCAATGTCTTCCAATCAAGATTGTATAACATAAGACTCTTTAACCCATTGAAGTTTTTTATTTACAAAAAGAGCAGTTAAACCCTTGCATATGCTAACCTTTCCCTTATGTATAAACCCTGGCTCCTATCCTGTTTAGGTTGTTCCGACCCCCACACTTTTTTTTTCCATCTGGGGACTATAATTGAGGGCCCTCAGAGAATTAAAATATGAATAACATTACTTCTACTAAATTTGAAGTTCATCTTGGCCACATACTGATGTAAATACTTACCAGCAAGAATAAAACTCGAAGTAATTCTAAGAATAAAGCAGAGAACTCCATGCTGAATCTTCTGATGTCTCAGTTTGGAAGGCAGCTCTCAGAATTCACTATTTAATGAAATGACACGTCATTTCAAAAAGTAATAAGTTATGATATGTAGCTGATGATAAATATTGGTAGATTATACTATTTTACTGCTTCTTAGCGTGTTTAAAAGACAGAGAGTGCTACACTAAAATTTATTTAATTCAGTAAACCCCATCTTTATTGTGTCAGGTACATAGGACATATGATATATATTGTACCTTTCTTTATCAATTATTTTGTGTTAATAATTATTTTTGAAGTTTTTCTGGGAAAGAATCTGCTCCCAATTGCTACTTATTGGGCACTCTGTTGTCTTATTTACATTAACATGTAATGCACATGTAATGCTGCATGGAACTTTTGATAAGGAATGTTTCAAGGGTGTAAGTAGGATACAACATGTTTTATATTTTCAAATTTTAGACACAACTGTATTGGTTTTTTACCTATTGAAATCCATACACTGCAGCTCAGCGCTTGTGCATAATATACTATCAACTTCATCAAAGATGAATCCTATCTGGATTTTAAAATCAATATATATATATAAAAAGATAGTTCACACATTGTGTATTTCAATTATTATTATGATTGATAGAAGATGAATTACTGAAGAATTTAATTAATGGTTTAACATTCAAAGATATGTAGATTTAACATGGAATAGGGGCTTGGTGGGGCGATCGATTGTATTGTAAAAGTAGATGGATAATAGAGCTGTTATTCTAACTATGACCATCAGCCCTTTTGGATCGGTTATGAATCAAATTTACTGAACAGATGTAATCAGGTCACACACATTGTACATGCAAAAGTATATTGACTACGCAAACAAATATGTGACCAATCTTATTGTGTAGTCAATGAGTGCCAGTAATTTCTCGGATGATGTAATAAGTTGTTCGATTGTGTAATCTACACTTCTTGGCTCTACACATAAAATAGAGATGGCTGCGATTCAAGGTCACTTTAAACAATGACGCTATCCTCTAAAGGGCATCACACAAGATACAAGAATATGAGATTGGTGAGCAATTACCTGACAGCTATGATACTGAATACCGGCCAGGCGCAAAAACAATTGGTAGCATCCATTGAATTCCATATCTGGAATAGCATCATTAGCTTTCTTTTGCAAAACAAAGGGCTTGCTAGCCAGTCCCTAGTAGCAATCTAGAAATGCCCTAATCATCGACACTGTAGGGGTATAATTACTGTTTGCAATTTTGTAAACAAGGCAATTTCTCAGGCTAATTATTCATGCTACTAGGGACAGCCAATCAGATAACAGTCATATGGGTCCCTGTGTTTAGTGTCCTAACCGTATAACGCTATGATACTATTTCCATTCTAAGAGAAGAATCTAATTCAGTGGTAGCATCACACACCTTAACACCAAAGAAAAAAACTCTGTGTCTCCCTTGAGTGATTGTCAGGCATATATCAATGATATTAAAGGAGAAGTGAATTAAGTCAACTGTTAATGGCAAACACATTATATTTCAATTGTGCATGTGAAATTTAGCTTACCCTTGTTGGATGATATTCTTGAGAAATTTCATGATTTTCTACCTTTCAAATTAAAATATTCTTCCACTCGAGATGGGTCTGTCTTATGCAAATGTTTATTGATCTTTAAAAGCATGATGTAGCTTCCACTAATAATATAAGTTTTCTAAGGATAAATTTTGACAGCAATCAGTAAGAACTAGCAGAGTGATACATTAATTTTTTTAAGCAGAGAAATCCAAATAATTTTCTAACAATTTTGCAGGTTGATCTCCCTCTTAAACCCTAATCAAAGCTGTGTCTTGCGATGCTGTCGTGTGTTGATACTTCGCACACTGACTCAAAGCCTCTCTAGTAGTGCAGCATAATGGTTACACGGTTAAAGTAACAAGTTCAGCCGACCCAAAGGCATACTGGCAATAGGTACTAGGGGTATGATGATTTGATATAGGAAAATGGATACCAAATTGAAGGAAAGAATGTCATAGACGAAACATGCCTGAAAACATAGTCAAATCATGATTTTGACCATATAGATCACGAATACAATTGCATGATAATTAATCTTCTTTTGAATCTTCAAATGATTTTTCTAGCATTCGACATTTGACTGTGTTCCATTTCCAACTTTTACTCTGGGGTATCTCACAGTCATTAGCAACATGCACTCCATTATATGTCTTCATGGCGATACTGCTCTATGGCAAGTTTTTAACCCTGAAATAAAGTGGAAATTATATAGAAGTTATTCATCTTCTTGGAGAGGGATCATAGTGCGAATATCCAATGTGTTAATACATCAGTATAAAATTGTTATGGAACATATATTGATTTTAAAATCCAGGCATTATGCATCAATAGGATACATCTTTGATTAAGTTGGTAGTGCATTGAGCTGCAGTGTATGGCGTTCTGTAAATAAAAATCTATATATATGTGTCCAACTTTTCATTACTTTTGATTACTTTTGAGTTGCAAATTTACTTTCCTACTTACATCATTGAAACATATCTCCTCAAACAATTCATGCAGCTTTGATCCTCTCCTATTTTCATCATAAGATAACTCAGTGCTTAATAACTAGCAAATGAGAGCAGATTTTTTCCAGAATATAATGAACAAAACTAATAATAAAGACATAATAATCGATATAGAATGGTACAACGTACTTCATGAGTACTATTTGCCTGACAGAATACAAATAGAGTTTGCCGAATGTAATTACTTTTAGCAGTAGCAGTCTCTAAAAAATTCAAACATGCTTGAAAGCAGTAAAATAGTATTATATACCAACACTGAATTAGATTCTTCTCTTAGAATGGAAATAGTATCATAGCGTTATACGGTTAGGACACTAAACACAGGGACCCATCTGACTGTTATCTGATTGGCTGTCCCTAGTAGCATGAATAATTAGCCTGAGTAATTGTCTTGTTTACAAAATTGCAAACAGTAATTATACCCCATACAGTCATTCTGCGCATGCTCAGCTCTGGGTATGAGTTGATCTCTGCAAAATTGAGTCTCGGAATTCCGAAGCCATCTGATTGGCTACCTGCTCTGGTGACATATTCCCCAAAGCGTGCGGATTTGTTATTAATAGTTATCCTCTCTTGTCATTATTTGCTGATTTTGATTGGCAGTTTATGCAGGGGATGTCCCATCTCCCCTTATCCAAAGTTGCAATCAGAACCCAAACTAAACTCATTGTTCTTGCACATGCGCAAATTCAAGTCACGCATGATGCATACTTAGCCTTACGACACCTGCTTTGTGGTAATGATAGCCTAGTTTATCAGTGATCTACATGCCCAGTCAGATCACGAGAGTCAGTATGCCATACAGTGTCGATGATTAGGGCATTTCTAGATTGCTACTAGGGACTGGCTATTTTTGCAAGCCCTTTGTTTTGCAAAAGAAAGCTAATGATGCTATTCCAGATATGGAATTCAATGTATACCAATTATTACTGTTATTGTCAATTAGATGACTACTATATGAACTGACGCAATATTCCAATAAAGTGAATTACTGAGAGCTGCCTTTCAAACCGAGACAGTGGAAGGTTCAGCATGGAGCTCTCTGCCGCCTATTTAGATTTGTTTCAAGCTGTTACAGCCTTGCTCGTAAGTAATTCTCATCAGTATGTAGCTAAGATGAAAAATCAAACAAGCAGGAATCAATGATATTATTATTTTGATTATCTGAGGGCCCTCAAAAGTCATCAGAATTTAATGGATTAAAAATTAAAAATAAAATTAATTAAGGGTATGAGAATACACTGATGCATTTATCATTCAAACATCATATGCAGGAAGAACGCCGTAGTTCAAAGGCCAAATCTCACAACATTTGAATTGTTGGGAACTGCCTTGATTCATATGCTTAAAAAAGAATAAACTTCAATGAGTTGAGCGTTTTATGATAAAGGGTCTTGATCATAAGACAATCATCGTCGGAATTCAACTTTTACCAGATTTAGGATCAAATGTATAGTTGAAGATACAAGGGCAATTCCAATAATAAGAAGTTGAAATGAAGTTTTATCAAATAATTGATAGTAATGGGTGGGTGGTTTTTTACATAATAGTTTAGGGATTTGAGCTGTGGCGCTGATGCCTTCAGTATTTGTACAACAATCCTGCCATGATTTGGTTTTGGTGTTTGATATAGCTCTGTTGAACCCAAAGGGCAGGCACTTGTAAGTTTCCAAGTTTTGGCCATGTGATCATATTGCTTATTCCTGCTACCACTCGATATGCTGTTTGTCATTCAGCTATGACATAGATACAGAAACATGTAACATGTCTAGTAAACCCACTCAAAGAGGATCAGGGAATGATGATAAAGCTGAAGTTTACATAACAGGTATGTATAGGAGATCTTTTTTTTTTAAATTGGTCACATGTTGTCTCCCTATTTCCATTGTATGGAAAGTGAACAGGCATTGTGTGTGAAGATGTGGGATGAAACACTAACATCCGATGACCATTTCTAAAATTAAAAACGATATAATAATAATGACAGGGTCATTGTTAAGGAAACCCTGTTATGATAGAGTGATAAAGAATATTATGACGGGAGCGCATGTCTCAAGTCCAAACATGTTGTGTCGTTGATACAGATTGACTAACTTCATTTGATGACAAACACATCTTCATAAAGCCCTGTCTCACAGTTTATGCACATTATATTAACCAGGTTACAGGCACTCCTCATGAGGGCTACAGAGACTCTAACCTTGGCTGATAACCACCTGACTGATCACTGCAAAATGTTGTTTGAAAAATTATGTCGCACTATTGTTTGTTACTGAGGTGGTCTTATGTATCCAAAAATATCATACACATGAGTGTGTTTGCTAGAATAAAATGAAGTGAGTACATGATCTTGTATTTTAGACTTATTTGCTATTCTATTCTTTTCTAGACTTTATTAGACACCCCCGCTAGGTTTTACTGTTATGAATATTGGACTAGGAACTCATGCTGGCGCGATAGCATAGTGTATATGATGACAGGGCCTTTTTGGTGTTTTTTACTGGCAAAACTACTATTAATGCTAAATTTTACCTTCTTCTGATATCTTATTGTAATTATCATTTGAGCATTTATAAATTATAAAATGAAATGATTGATTAAAATCAGATTGCGGAATTTTCTATTTATCAATTTGGATGTTTTGTTGAATAAATCTTGCTATTCAAAGAAAATTGAAAAAAAGCGAAACATGACTTGGGGGTCTTTCAATAAAAAGCAGCAAAAATCATTATCTGATTGCCAGCTCAGGACTGCTTGGAACTTGTTCTAAATCGCTCATTCCGAGTAAACGACTTGTGAACAAATTGTCTAATTTAAGATTTTGAGTGTCCTAACTACCTTGGGACGATCGAGTTTAACTGAGAGAACTTGGAGTTGTGTATACCATAACTATGTCAGGACACCTCATGTGTCTAATGCAATTTTACCAGGGAGTTTGGGACAAATTTTATGTGGTGTCCCAGCTCTCTGATCATATATACTCCCTGATATAATTCACGAAATGACTTATTTTCTCTCACCAAATTTGGAACACAGATAGAGATTGATAGTTGGATTAGCATTTCTAGTGGTTCAATGCACTTAAGATCATTCGTCTCAGAGACTTAAAAAAAATCAAATGGATACATCTCCCTTGCATTGCACTGTCGCTGAATGACTATTAATTATATTCAATGAAATTAGGTGTGTGGTTTGACCTAAATATGCAATATTACCATGAGCCAGAACGCCTGTTGCTGTTTTACATATAATCAATATACCTAAAAATAAAACAGTTAACACGATACATTGTGAATCATTCGATCTGGTAATTCTATGTAGATTTTAGATTCTCTAGGTATCACGATCAAGGCTTGGCATTTAATTATCACCTTCAGCCTATCCAGGCTACAAGGCTATGTGAAACGCTTACAGTGAGATGTTGCAGAACGAGGATATGAGTGCTAGATCAAAATCATTTCATGTAAAATCTTTTAGATTGCTAGTTGTTCATCGGATAATACTTTAATTTGGCAAAGTTTCAGCCTCTTAGATCCAGCTAAGTGAAACAGTCACATCTTACCAATGTTATCCCGAAACACTTTGAGGTTCATACGTGATCAGAGATTAAGTCAGTCTGATGATGATTGAATTCCATTCCTCTGGCTGAAATATCTGAAATGCTCCTTGATACAGGCTGTAAATTTACAGTGTAAATATGTTGCTAGGTTAGATTAGAGGTCACTGACCTATCAGTAATTGAAATCAAACTCTGAACAAATGAACTTGATGAGCTCTAAAGCCCATACCATGCTTGCACTATATGTTTCTCATTAAACAGACATGAAACAACTCCTTCCTTGAATATTCCTGAGCAGAAATATACTACAAAACCTTTGGGTCTCTGGCAAAGCCTGACTACCTCATCCCCTCCTTTGTCGAATTTTTGATGATTACCTTCAAGCAACAACGACTAGAAACCCAAGTTTTTGAGTAGGCGTGTGACCATTCCCTACTCAGTAATTTGACTGACTTATGAGAAACTGGCTTCTCAAGTCACGGCTTGTTGCTGGAGACTATGGCAACGACGGTAAATACGAAGGTCAATAGTAGAGTAGCTCTATGAATGAATTATTATCTCTCTTTATGATCAAAACATCCAATAATTCCTGCACATGATGCTACTTAATCACTACCTGTCCTTTATAATCTAACTGTTATACCTTATCAAGGAGTAACAGTTATTAATCTATGCGTATACTTACAGCTTAAGCAATCCATGCCATAGGGGAAGTCAAGCAAATTTTCTCATGAAATTACTCCTACTCTGAGTTCAACTTCATTAAAATAGTCTTCTTGCCTGTTCAGCTAAATGATATGTAATAAAACTGTGATCGAATTCCTGCCCATTTATCTGACTTTTCCGTCAGATGAGCAAAACTGCCTACTTTGCAGAAGACTGCAAAGTACTTTTGCGATTACCGGTGCAAGTTCTTTGAAACCAAGAATTTATGTTGAGTGCCATCAGTTGTTGCTTTACAAAGGCAATTGAACTGAACACAATGCTGACAACTTGTGCTGGTATTTGTCTGGAGAGTACCCTAGTTGGATTCACATGTACGATAATCAATTTTTGCGGGATTTTTCTAAGTACCAGACTTTGAATATCGGGAAACATGTGGTCTACGCTACAAAATTTTTTAACTAGACAAACTGCGCCACACATAAATTGACTCTAGCCGAGCTGCGTCATATCGCTGGACCAGCTCGACAAAGTACTATCCAGACAACTTTCCAGTTTGCAGGAATTCAATTCTAAGATTGACGGGCCCGTTTCTGGAAAACTTTTAACCCAATAATTTTAAATTTCAAATATGTAACTTTATTATGAAAAGATATAATTACCATGAGTTGAAACTCCAATACAAAGATTTTTTAATCCCTTAACTAAAATTAGCAAAGCCAGATAGACTTTTATCGCAGGAAAATAATCAAATCACAGCGCGATAAATATATATCTGGCAACGGAGAATTTCTA
Organism: Membranipora membranacea; assembly: GCA_914767715.1. Lineage (NCBI taxonomy): Eukaryota > Metazoa > Bryozoa > Gymnolaemata > Cheilostomatida > Membraniporidae > Membranipora > Membranipora membranacea. The sequence continues at coordinate 9,455,335 of OU612072.1, read as the reverse complement.
ATGTATTTAAAGGGCAACCAAGGTTTCAAACAACTTCTCATTGATGGCCATTGATTAATAGCAGATTGCCCCTTCTGCATGGGGAAAAAGACAAAATATAATTCGGATGATTATTCAGCCAGAATTCTTGTGAAACATTTCTTCCATCAGGTACTCAAACTCAGCTAAAAGAGAATACCACATAGCAGTTTCCTGTTCCTGTTATTGTTTAGCCTGTGCTCTATAATTATTACAGCAAAGTCTTGGAACCTCCCCTAAACTGAAGTGTTACCCGGCTTAGAGTCAGCAACTACTTTGAGTTTTGCATCGCGTCATGCACAAAGCTGATGCTGCCCAGCACATTATTTGCTACCCATTAATGCATTGCTGCGAAACCTTGGTTGCCCTTTAAGTTAAAGGGCAACCAAGGTTTCGCAGCAATGCATTAAAGGGCAACCAAGGTTTCGCAGCAATGCATTAATGGGTAGCAAATAATGTGCTGGGCAGAATCAGCTTTGTGCATTACGCGATGCAAAACTCAAAGTAGTTGCTGACTCTAAGCCGGGTAACACTTCAGTTTAGGGGAGGTTTGCTGTAATAGTTATAGAGCACAGGCTAAATAATAACAGGAGCAGGAAACTGCTATGTGGTATTCTCTTTTAGCTGAGTTTGAGTACCTGATGGAAGAAATGTTTTACAAGAATTCTGGCTGAATAATCATCCGAATTATATTTTGTCTTTTTCCACATGCAGAAGGTGCAATCTGCTATTAATCAATGGCCATCAATGAGAAGGTGTTTGAAACCTTGGTTGCCCTTTAATGGGTAGCAAATAATGTGCTGGGCAGCATCAGCTTTGTGCATTACGCGGTGCAAAACTCAAAGTAGTTTCCTACTCTAAGCTGGGTAACACTTCAGTTTAGGGGAGGTTCCAAGACTTTGCTGTAATAATTATAAAGCACAGGCTAAATAATAACAGGAACAGGAAACTGCTATGTGGTATTCTCTTTTAGCTGAGTTTGAGTACCTGATGGAAGAAATGTTTCACAAGAATTCTGGCTGAATAATCATCCGAATTATATTTTGTCTTTTTCCCCATGCAGAAGGTGCAATCTGCTATTAATCAATGGCCATCAATGAGAAGTTATTTGAAACCTTGGTTGCCCTTTAAAATTAGTTGCTATAAGACTCAGCACACAGATATATCTTTTCTGCAAATTTGTATTTCTTAGTTGGCAGTTTTTAGAAAATTCAACCGATTCAACTTGAGTTTGAGGTCCTTTTTCTGGCCTATATAGGCATCTCCCTACTGAAGATTAGTCTTAGCTATGTTTCACATCCATGAACATTGGCTGCAAATATTACTTAACTGGATTGAAAGGCAAATGGAAATGCCAGCAAAGGGGAATTTTAATCAGGTCTCTGTCTCAGTTTTAATTTACAATTAGATATTTTTGAATGAAGCAGATAATCCCTAAACAGAACATTATAATTGCAACAAAAGAGACATACCAAGTTTCTTTATCTGCTTACAAGAGATTACATCAAAATGCAACAATGCTAGACTGATTTGTTTAGTGATAGGACAACTTAACAGGGTAACTTGGCTATCACTTTTTCAGTCAAGTAGTGAAGTCTATTGCAAGAAACTACTTCATTAATTCACAAGCGTACCTAAATTACAACAAGAACTATATGGGAAAAGAGTAAATCAAAATAATTGCATAGAAAGACAGTTATTATAACTTGTTATCCGAAATTGCTATAGTAGTATATTTTTACTGTCAGCATATAGAATTGTAAGATCATTGAACAGCCTTCGATTCGAAGCGATAGATGAAAGTGAAATTAAACATAGAGTTTATAAACTATTAAAAATAAACCTCATGTCACTAATTCCTCATTGATAACATAATTGGATTGGACAATGAACACATGATAGACCAATCAAATTGAATGAAGCGAGATAGTTTTTTATACTGCTGAGGAAATATTTAAACTTGGCCAGTTAAATCAAAGTCGCATGATATATCTGGAGAAACGACAGCGATAGAAAAAAAATTCCGCAAGATTTGAAATCTTGGGCATGAAAAGCCCATAGCTAATGATATAAAAGACTGTTATGGTTTTGCCAGATAGCACTTTGTCGCACTGGGCTAGCGACATGTAAATTAAATAGATATTATGCCTTTTTTTCAAATTAGGCATAGTAGCATGTTTGCCATGGCACTAAGGCGCTAACAACTCTTTTCAAAGGATGGATGGAGAAAAGCTTCAATGGGGATTGCGTTTCGAAAAATAATGGCTAGAAAATGCAAGATTTGATTGATGGTTATTGTCAACTGGTAATGTGTTTGATGATTGCATACACTGCTGGCTTTTAGAGTACTCCTAAAGACAAGAACAGGTATGAATCAGTTTTCCAGAGGGGTAATTTTTTCTTGTAACTTTGTGTTGTTTGAGGTAGATATTCTAGTAGAACAGTGTCATCAGCATATTTTATTTCAGTTGTTGATTGGTGGACCAACGGTGTTTGTGTTGCATACAGAGAGAAAATGAACTGACTGTGGCCTGCCTGATGACGTGCTTCTGATTCCGGATGTGTTGTTTTATGTTTGATATCATGTTGAGATATTCACTGATCTTGTCAATCAGAGTTATGAGAGTGTCTTCAGTTGACCTGTTTGGTTTGTACGCAAAATGTGATGGGTCATTCAGCTTCTGTGACATTCTTTTGATGACTAGTCTTTCAAGGCATTAACCGGCAATCTATATTAGAGCCATCGGTCTAAAGTCCTTAGGTTCATTTGAACCAGCACATTTAGGTATGGGCATGATACTTGCCAGTTTACACGCTGTGGGCATGCATCCCTGTTTGATAGACACATTGAACAGGTCAGTGAGAGGTCTTGCGAGGGTCGGTGCTAAGGAATGAAGTATGTGAGCTTTGATATTGTCTGGCCCCAAGGTTTTGTTTGGTTTCAGTGGAATACACTTCCAAAAAAAAAAAAACTTGTCAAATATGGCAAAAGATACATGGTGAAATTTGATTTGATTTGCTAGTTTGATTTGGGTAAGTACGTCTCACTTAATTTTCTGTGAGTAGGACCAAACTAGACTGTATAAAAAGCACAACCCTGCTGGCCCAAAAAAACCACCTAGACTGCTTATGGGTTGCTGTACACCGATGATCCGGGGTAACGAACAGGCTGGTCAACCCGATAACACAGACCGTGCCCTCCAAATTACCTTAAGTCACATAAAACAACAAAGAAATCAATGACTGCATGAACAGGTCCATTTCAAATGGCTCAAAACCAAAAAAATTCATAGCCAATAAAGAATCATAGCTCACCCTAATATGGAGAGCATTTCTGAATGAGAAAATCTCCCAATAAACACAATGACAGGCCATCGTCAGGTTAGGTCTCACCTCAATTAAATATGATGAGCTGATTAGTCCTCATGTCCTGGTTGTGGTGCAAACCTTGATGACTGCATAGACTATGATTACCACTTTCCTGAATACAGTAGAATTAGGAATTTTCTTAAAACCAAACTCTGGATATACGAACTGCCATTCAGAAATATTTCGACGTTACATATCTTGTTGACTTTTTTCGCAGTAACGAAACTATTAGATGCAAGCAAAAATGCTTCCCAGTGCTCTTGAATACTATGGGTACCTTGTGCCTGTACTCCGATAATACAATATCACTGTGTTATCCTGCATTGAAGACAAGTAAGGGCAAAACAATAGGAATTTCTTTCATAGCACAGAAATTCTTCCCATACTCTAAGTTTAACTTTGATTTGTATCATTACACAGATACATATGAACACCATACGTTTTTATTTTCATATGATGGCCACAAGAAATCTTCCGCGAATAATTCACACACTGAGTCAAACGTGAAATGCTTAAATCGTGTACATAACCAGTGTATACCAACTAAAACAAATGAGGGCTATAATTTATTGTGAGACAGGATATAAAATACAAAGTTGATCAAATGAATGTTACAGAGACAAATAAGATTGAATAAGCGCTGATACCTCATAGAAACAAAGGCTGTCTAAATAGATCACTGATGCAAAGGTAAAATGTTATAATGTTAAGTTTGTAAGCCTGGAATAATTTAAAAACTCTTTTGAAGCAATTGAGAGCCTTTGATCAGGGTGAGATATAGAGCTGAAATTGACATGAAACACTTATATTGATTTCAGAAGCATGATGCATCTTTGTTTAAATTGGCAATGTATTATGGATTTCAAATGAGTATTCCAGTCAAGATGATAAACATTTAGTTGTGTTATTACCCTGTCAAGCTCTCTGTTTGAAGATCTCAGTTAAAATCTACAACTTGTTAAAACATGGTATGAAATTTACATGAATCTTATATTGATTTATAAATAGAGGCATGATGCATTGAAACTGGTAGCCTTTTCAGCCGCATTCAATAGCTTTCAGTTGATAAAGAACCAACAATATAAATGGCTATAAATTATTCGATTGGAACATTTCTCCTCAAAAGGGTCTTGCAGCAACGGTTGTAAGACAATTACATAACGTTCATTTATTTAGTAGATATTTAAGTGCCTAATAAGTGGCAACTTATATCGACATTGTTCACAGAATGTCATGCAAATTCTAATAACCACAAATTAATAGCTATATATGGCACAAAATATGTTATATGTTTGATGCCTGCCGCAATACAATGTGAGTGACTACTCAGTAAATGCTCTCAATCGAGTAAAATTATCTGGATGCAGGATGCAGTGATATTGGTCATGTATTCAGCTGAAATAACTAGCTTATAGTTCATGGAGAATCAATACAGTGTCCAATTTTTAAAAACTATAAATTATTCAAATTTAAAATTTCTCATCTAAAGGTTTGTGCAGCAATGATTGTAAGATATTTAAATATCGTTTATTTAAATTAGAAAACTAAGTGGCTAAGGATTGGAAACTAACAGCAGATATTGTTTACAAAATGTCAGGAATAATAATCAAATCACAAAATAATTCATAAAATAATGTCACAAAATGTGTCATGGGCCAGATGCCTACCACGATACAATTTGAGTGCCTACTCTAACTAATTGCTTTTAATTGGGTAGCACTGTCTGAATCGAAAACGCTCCGAAACATTAAAATAATGTTTTCTAATATCCACACTTTCATCAACAAATTGAATTGATTGCTATTAGGATTACCATGATACAGCAATTGATGACCCATTATTTTAAGCTGCTATTCGGACTGGAGCATTAGAGGAGCCAGCATGGAGCTCACTGCTGCGTTCTTAGATTTTTTTTCAGTTCTTGTTTTGCTGGTGAGTATTCCTTTTATTGTTACTATTTTTATTATTATGCAGCTAAGGTGAACAATCAATAACGAAGGAGTGATGTTGACATTTTGAATTGTTTTAAATGTGATCAGTATGTGATAGCGGTAGAGGGGACTCTCATGCCATCACGATTATAACAGTATAGGTGGCTTTTAGCTAAGGTTCTAAGGCTATAGCAAGTTACAATTAAATTGCAAGGGGTAATCTTATTAATCTTGTGAAATGTTAGCATATGCAAGGGTTGAATTGTTGTTGATTTACCATAGGCATTTTCATTTTGCATACCTTCTTTAAGTTAAATTTATATTTAATAGGGTCAAAAGAGGTAAAAAATTGCATCACAAGCTTTTTACCAGCTGGGAATATTTATTTGATCAGATTATAAAACAGAAATTTATAACAGATTGTCAAATGAATGATAGATATTCAAAGCTAAGCTTCAAATGTAAAATGCTTGTTGGATAGGTGCTGTGATGTGAACCATACTTGTGTGAGAATTAATAACATAATCTGATAAGCCCAATTATGGTTTTTCAGAGTTTCTTTCAATATGAAATTGATTGAAATAAAATAGGGGAAGAAAAGCTTGCAAAGCTGATATGTACATGTACCGTGGCCTTAACAAGTTGATGTTGTTAATCTTGTATTGGGATTTCATGGGAATTCCTTATCTCATTGCAGATTAACTTGAAATCTACCGAAGGAAATGTGAAGCACATAAGATTTGCTCCTGTGGAAAATGCTTATCTAAATTCAACACACAGCACCCAGGTACCCTCGGTGACATCCTGTGCATATTCCTGCTACCACTCAGCATGCTGTATCTCATTCAGCTTCAACAAAGACACAGGAAGATGTGAAATGTCCCATATGCTAAAGAAAGGACTGCGCAGTGATGAGGAAACTGAAATATACAGAATTGGTATGTATATTAAATCTTCAGCTCAAATTGATCAAATGGCTTGTTTATGTTACCAAAGTAATGTACATTGCCTTTAGGAGTGCATCATAGGAAACAAACAGTCCTTGGGCCTTTTCTACTTGATTTTTTTTGACACAATAAGTGCGGCTTATGAGCTTGACCTTAGAACGACCAATGGAATGATATCTGCTTTAGATAATGGTTTCCACTTTATCAATTTCTTGATAGGAAATAGTTTACCATCAACAAAAAGTGAGCCTATGTCTTTGTATTCTATTCACAGATGTAGATTTCAGCAGACATTTGAATCTGACACTGCTGCATGTAGCTCAAACTGTCGAAGACTCACCTCCAGGCTGCTGTCAAGCACTTTGCGCTAAGATCCAATCATGTGCTGCAGTCCAGGGAAGTAAAGGACAATGTCTGATTTCAGACAAAGTTGTGTTGCTGCATTCAAATGTGGAATCTGATACAGATAGCGGGTCTGTCTTTGTGAGAAACCCCAATACTGCAATCATCTACAATATCAGTACAGTTAACGCTCAAGGTTTGTTTCTAATAAAGAACATCACATTCATGTTGTGTTGAATACGCTCTGTACTAAGGTGAATAGATTTTCTTTGGAGACAGAAAACCTTATCTCCAAATATTTAATGATAATGACGAGGAAAGGATTTGATTTATCATATTTTGTTCTTTTGCACCTCAAGGTCTCGAGAGCCCTCATTTGAAAGAAGGAATTCCTGAATTCAGAGGCACAACTTTGACTAATACCAAATTCAGCATTGAAAACTACTACATCGCAAGGAATTTGACAATTTGGACTAAAGATTTCACCATTTGCTTATGGTGGAAGTTGGATCGAATCAATTCGACAGGACAAACAGTCATCAGCATTGCAAGTGCAGGTATTTATTTCCTGCGAATGGTTCATATGCAGCATTCCAAATGATAATCCATGAATATTATGCAAGATGTAATATTGAATGTCGAATTACTTTTTTTATACATCACCATTCATGAATGGTGATGAAAAATCCTATCCCTATCAAGCCATATTTGGACATGATTCTTTAATTCTTGCATTGGACGTTAACTGGAGAAAAGCGTGAAATAGTTGTTTGCTTTAAAGAATTTCTAACCTCAAGCCAGCTAAATAACTTGAGGCTCTTAAGACCACGACCAAAGGGGCAAAATCCTGCTATAAGCTATCGATTGATTTTGAAAAGATGATCCAACTGAGAGTTGTTGAATCTGACAATCAAATTATAAGAGTTTTATTATTCCGAGTTGTCATGAAGAGTTTGTAAAATAAAGTAGCAAACTTACAATGATTATCATCTTAACTATGTTCTTCAAACTCTGTAAATTGAATCAGAATAATGTCAAGAATAATGCAATACATCTAGCTTTACTGACTAGATAGATCCTTTGTCTTATGACTGAGATGTCTGTTTTCAGAGAATGATAATTACTTTCGTATGAAGTATCAGTATTTTGGAGAGCTTCAATTTCGTGTCACTGGATCAAGATTCACATACTAGACTAGCCAACGCCAATGGCTGTTTGTCTGTGTAGTGAAGTATGAAACTGAAGGCACTAAGCGGGTATTTGAGGTTGGTCCTGACTGAAATCACAATATCTATACGAATTAGTAGAACCAAACAGCGTGTGTATTTTGTCTGTTCCATTTTTCATCTATTGCTTATTTATGTTATGAACGATAGACTTCCCATTAGTTATGGCGAGTTGTCTGAAAATCATCCTAAAAATTGTATTGTTTAAGGTCTTAGCTCGAATCACTGCTGTAAAATATATTTAGACTGTTGTAGTTGAGTGAGGTGTCAGCCTTTATACTTGATATGATATCTATGTGGCTATTCATTACAGACAAGAATCCTTAAATCAGGAAGTACATCATGGGATACAATCAAATCAGGGAGTTATGATATACAGCAACTTGAGGTTCCCGTGTTAACAAACCTTGTAATATATAATGACCAGGACTGCTTTTCTCATAGTAAGTACCACTACAGATTTTGTCCGCGACGAACAAGGGTTTGTTTGTAAGAGTTATCTTCCCTTATTGCTATAGAATTCATTCCATTGACTGTTAGGATTAATAGAGCTGTACCAACAATATAAGATAACAGTTGTAGCAAATGCTAACAATCATCGCTCTCATTGTTATCATGTGCTATTGTTCAATATTATCCCTTTCAACCAACTTGGCAATCCGCCCGTAGAGAAAAAATAGATAAATACAAGCCATCCAAGTGTAGAACAACTAAAAGACAAAAAGAAACTTTTTTGAATTCTACACGCCAGTTTTCAACCGATGCAGCTCAGACTCATTTTCATTTTATTTTTCCATTTATGTGCCGTACATTTGATGCTATCAACCTATTATAGGGTGGATGGATAATAATAAAGCAATAAACAAACTTCACACTTCAAGACCAAAATTCTGAGCTCAGACTGAACCTGTGCTACTTGTGAGTAATTTTTTATCCTGCACCAATCTATGTTAGAGTGCAGGGTAATCGCCAAACAAATATTATTGGATTTGATCCCCTTCAGCCAACTGCTGCCAATTTTTGTTGGGGTGTCATTAGTCTGCAGTGTCAGTGTTGTTTGGTCTCAATTCATGGCCATTGAGGCAACATGGACACCTTGTCAAGTTGGTTGAAAGAGATAGTATTGAACAATAGCACATGATAACAATGAGAGCGTTGATTGTTAGTATTTGCTACAACTGTTATCTTATATTGTTGGTACAGCTCTATTTATCCTAACAGTCAATGGAATGAATTCTATAGCAATATGGGAAGATAACTCTTACAAGCAAACCCTTGTTTGTCTCGAACAAAATCTGAAGTGTACGCCAAATGATAACAACATACTATAATATTATATAGCATGCAAACCATGACCATTGACTAACACTCTTACTAGGTGAAAGTGTTTGAAAAAGTTTCAATTTGTCATCCAATGTACACTCCACAGTGCAGCTTCTAGCTTTTATTATCAGATGCAGTTCGCTAAGAGTTCACTTTCAGTATAATATTTACATATCAAGATGATATTACAGTGCTGCCTACATTACAATGTTATCAAAAAGATCTACTGACTTATTTTGGTAAATGTCAATTGAAACCTCTCTTGAGAAGATTCCAGGTTGCTAACTTCATATGGAAACTATCGCATAACAATATTGTTCAAAGCTTGGCTTATTAGAGATAGTTATTTGAAATTGATGACATCATTCGCAAATATTCAGTACAAACAACTTTTTTTGGTCAAATGCTACTTGGTTGCTATAAGAGAAACATTGTTTGTGAATATTGGCTTTCCCAAACAGTGTTGAGGAACACCTTTGACACCGATTTTTATCAATGATTATGTCAATTTATAGATGATCGACACTGCTTTGAGTATTTGGAAACTGGATCTGGGTCAATATCTTGTTTGAATATTTGGAGCATGGCTTATGATGAGGAAAAACTCATTCAGTTTTCTCAGTGTAAAAACCATGGATATATATTTCACTTGGACTCATATTCTGGAACAGCTCATGGAGCGGTAGAAGTTGAAGATTACTTTGGAACAGGTGAATTTAAGATTGTAGGGTGATTCAACACTACATATTGCTGTTTATTGTGCTAAGGTACCTGTTCTTTTCCCACTTTAAAACCTCTTTCTTCAACCGATTGAATGTAGCAAGGTTCATAGCCTTTATGATAAACCAACACAGCATATCATATACAGCCAAAGTGGGGCGCCTAATTGTGCAGAAACAACGATACTATCGCTGATTTATGTCCACAGTCCAGGTTTTTTGTTGATTACTAAATCAATTTTGAAGAAATTTTAAAATTGAGCTCTTTACCACAAGCTGCTGAATCTGTTTCAATTTTCAAACTCAGAACCGTTAAGGTATAAATGGGGTTATCAATAAACATCCTGGTATGTGGACAGCAAGTCAATGATAAGATCAATGCTACTACACAATTCAGTGTTGTTATGTCTCCCACAATAAAGTGCTTCAATGTTGTGTTCTTTCTAAGTTTATTATTAAGTCAATGGTTTATGGGATTCAATCTCATAAAACTGTGATCACCAGGATCTGCGAACGAGTGGTATTAGTCAACAAAGTTGAAGTAAATGACCAAAATGGCATACAATTCGGAACATTTTGATTATTGTATGACTGAGGTAGCATTACATAAGGGCTTAATCCCAAGTTGCCGCCAAAAATAAAGGTTCTTTTCATCTAATACTTTGTTGGCATAATTTTCAATAGTAGTTGATGCTGGTAGTCACTTAAGTTTACCGTATATAGTGGAAGTAATAACCTATCGAAAACCTCAAAAACAGTGAAGGTACTAGTGCAATGTAAATGCAGAAATGAAAAGCTATTCAAATATTGCACATTTTATTAAAGCATATCATTACATCATCTCTGCATCAGGTACTAATGATTCATTATTGTATTTATTGACAGTTGCTGGAAGTACCAATGAACTTTATTGCCGCTGGGACAACAAGATAATGTCTTCCCTCTCCTTTGACTCCCTACCTGTAGCAACAGATTATGAGTGCTTGGTAATGTGTATGACATCATTAGTTTGTGAAGCTGTGAACTACAATAGATCTTCTGCTCAGTGCGATTTGGGTACAGCTGATCAGGCTCTACTTGGAGATGAGTTGGTCCAAGCTAAGGGTGTGGTACATTACTCAACGCTGCTTTGTACATGAGGGCAGACCAATGCCTCACCAGCGCACTCTCCCCATCAAATGAACCGTGGCAAATGATAATGATAAAAATCTAAGGACTATGGAAATGTGATTTCATAATATAGGGGTTCTTGACCAAATTAAACAAAAGAGCTTTAATATGTCTGCCTCTAGTAAGTGTACTTTCTCCTTGAATTTAAAAGCAAAAAAAAAATTTATTGATATACAGATGCACATAAGAAAAAAAATTCATTCGATGTTATTCACTATATGTTGTGTTAGCCAATGATTGTCATCAAACCAAATGTGATTTTATTGTTATGAAATTGTTAAAAATAGGAATATCAATGTTTTCACTTTTCTGGTTATTTTTTATAGCAACAACTATCATGTATGCAGTAGAGCATGAAAATAACACTAATTTTTCAAAAATGGATTCTTCATGCTGATAACTCTTTGATAGGAGACATCTGATGGGAAGGTCGAATTTAATGACAGGAAACTGTTCTCAAGATGCTAGTTTTTTTGTTGATACAGTTATCGTCAATTTTTTAGTTGATAAAACTGTTCCATACGACTCCTGATTGTTGTTCACAATAATGTCTTGATTTCCTAGCGTAAGAACCGCATCTGGTTCTAGTCCATTCCTTCAATTCAATTTTAGTGAGCCTTCTCCTGCTTATGCCTCAAGGTTGATGATAAGTGGGAAGTCTGATGTGCAGGGAGAAAGCAAGGCTGGTTTGAGTAGACTGATGACCGTTTTTGTTTCTCTAAACTTATCCATTTTTCCGGCGGGGATTCGATATGAGGATTGATAGTAGGAGATGTTGTTTGGCCACGTCTGCAACTTTACATCTCTCCATGCTGGGCGTGGTTTCCAATTGTGTTTGGCTGTAACCCTAAACCCTGGTAGGAGCAAACAGACTGTCCGGTAAATTCCAAGGATGGGCAGTACTAGATTATAATGGCCAAAATTTGGTTTTGATTTTAGACAGTTTACCTCTTTTCATTTACTAGAAAATCTTCAGATCCACTTTTGTAATCTGAGGTTTGCGATTTGTGTGCCATTACTCTTGTGATATACAATCCAGCATTTTTCTTCGACTTTTTATTTAATTTTGGTTCTACATTTTTTATACTGACGAGTACAAAGCAAGAGTAGGATAATCCAAGCAGTGAATAAGCCATAATCATATGTTGAGGCAATTGAATGATCAGTCAGAGCACTCACAGGGTATTTGATTACTCCAAATGGTGCGAGTAAACACTATTTTTTAAAGTTATAGGTCATGCTGTAATGGTTGCTGGATATTGATTGTTTCTTTGCTCACCTGGCCTCGCCTGTCCGAATCGACGATAATGTATGACACTAAATTGTATGTCCAAAAATAATAGGTACCGTGTTTTGTCGTTGCAGAGCGTATACTGTGCAGATTTTCATAACCTCAGCTTGACAAAGAGCAATTGTGTGATAATTAATGGCATGGAAAATCTGGTGAATGTTTCATTTGTCTGAGTCAGCAAGCTGCGATGGTCAGGGATTAAGGCGATAGACTTGAAATCTATTGGGATCTTCCCGCGTAGGTTCGAACACTACTCGCAGGGAATAATGTCATGCAACGAAATGAATTTAGGGTTGTGCCTAATCTTATTGAAGCAAACACAATTACTAACATTATAAAGGACTTTGATGGTGACCAGATTGAAGCCATATCATTACTTTGCCACTAAGGAATTATGTGGTAATACACTTTAATTATCATGATTTTCATGATATTCTGGGATACCGAATAAAACATTTAAATCGTCAAAATATTGATTCGAGACGTGATTTAGTTAAAAATGTTGCCTTACAAGTAGCATGCACGTACAGTTCAACCGCATCAGATGGCTTGCATCGGGGATATTATCAATATCGTTGGATCTGAGTGACAATTAATAGAGATATCCACTGTTTATTTTTTAAGTTCATGCAGCAATGAATGCAAGCTTTCTACATAATGTTAGTTTACATAATACTAAGTGCTATAGTAATTTTAAATATTTGACAGCAAAGCATAATAAAGACGGAGAAATCATGAATACAGGAGAAAAGATTCATAAACATTTAATTATGAAATGTGCTGGATGCTTTGAGACCATAAATTTGTACTAATTGACTAATTGCACTTAATGGATTAGCATTCAGTGTTGGCCAAACATGTTTTGAGGCAGTGCATTCTATGTCCACAAATTTTCTCTTAACTTTTTATTATTGATTATTGACTGCTGATAAGCATTGTTAAAATTATAATTATTAAACTGAATGTATGACTTAAAGCTTCAATTCACGGCAGGTCGCTAAATGAGCTACCATGGAGATGTTTGCTTCTCTCATAAATTTGTTCTCTGTTCTAATCTTGATTGTAAGTACTACCATTGGTGTAATGTATGATTGTTGTTAAACTAAGTAGAGGTTATGTTATTTGATTGTGGTACTGTGATAAGATTGAAGGCACAATAATGCGCTTTTGGTATTGAAAATGTTCGCTGAAAGTGAAAAACAAAGCAAAGAAAGTACATTTAAAGGGCAACCAAGGTTTCAAACAAGTTCTCATCAATTGATAGCAGATCGTACCTTCTGTATAGGGAAACAGAAAAAATCTAATTTAATTGATTATTCAGCCAGAATTCTTGTGAAACAATTCATCCATCAGGTACTCAAACTCTGCTAAAATGGAATACCACAGAGCAGTTTCCTGTTCCTGTTATTATTTAGCCTGTGCTCTATCATTATTACAGCAATGTCTTTGAACCTCCCCTAAACTGAAGTGTCACCCAGCTTAGAGTCAGCAACTACTTTGAGTTTTGCATCGCGTAATGCACAAAGCTGATGCTGCCTAGCACATTATTTACTACCCACCAATGCATTGCTGCGAAACCTTGGTTGCCCTTTAAGAAGACTGAAATGATTTGATAAGACTATGTATAAGTTTTTCAAATCATTTATTTCATACAATATTGTCAGATAAAATTAAATACATGACATAGAACAGCTAGACTGATTCTCAGAATGTTTTATAGCTTTTCAATTCCTCATCTGTTTCAGATGACAATGAACATGATCAAAGGCAATGTAAGGCACATCAGATTCGCTCCTGTTGAAAATGCTTAACTTAATTCTGTGGATAACAGCACCCAGGCCCCCTCGGTTACTTCCTGTGCATATTCCTGCTACCGCTTGATGTGCTGTGTGTCATTCAGCTTCAACAACAGAACAGAAAGATGTCACATGTTTAATAACTTTGCTAAGAGAGGATTGCCCAATGATGATAAGGCTGAAATATACAGGACAGGTAAGGATAGGAGATTTTTAGATCAAATTGGGTACATGTATCATGTAATTATTGAAACACATGCGAGGCTTGATTCACTCTAAATGATAAGATGAAAAAGTCAGCCTACGATGACATCACAAGCTTGAAATAAAAATTAACAAAACTAACATTTGAATCATAAAGGTCATAGTTAATCATCTCTTTCTCATCAATTTCTAGGATAGTGATACTTTGTCTTCAACAAAAACTCTGGCTATTTTGGTGTTCATTTTTTTACAGATGTCGACTTCAACAGACAGTTGAATATGACACTGCTGCATGTTGTAGATACAGTTGAGGACCAACTACCTGGTTGTTGTCAAGCACTTTGCGCAAAAATTGAATCATGTGTTGCAGTTCAGAGAAGCGGAGGAAAGTGCCTCATTTCAGACAAACCATTGCTGGTGCACTTAAACATAGCATCCGAGGCCTATCTACTATATCTATATCTACTATCTACAATATCAGTACATTGAACACCCCAGGTCCGCTTACCAGTTTTGTAGTTAGCTCAGTAAGCTCATTCATCCAGGGATAACCTGCAGTGTAATGTTTCAGCGGATTTTAGTCTTGTTGACTTCGCCCTTAAGGCAAAACATCAGCCGACTAGGTTAATTACATAGCTCTATCTCAAGTTATCCGGCAAATAGATATTACCAGGTTTCATCAGTAATATTAAGTGTTGGACTAGAAGGAATGTGAATGCTAATTTGTACTTGACTAGTTATTGTTCAGATATTCATATTCATATGCAGTTGCTTGATTGTTTTCAAACAAAATAAAATTGTCAATATCGGGATAGATCATTGACAGAACCAACTTTCTACTGAAAAATTTGTTGGTTTCACAGCAATCTATTTTATAAGAGCACATAACATCAATTTATAAGTCATTTATACTGATAATGAGATCAAGGTAACATGAACTATAAGCCAGGTGGTACAGGAAAAATCACCAGATTACCTATTTAGAGGTTTGTTGAGAAAGTAAGGAATAAGGATAACCACATGAGCTTTATTCTTTTTCAGACAATGAGATTTACACTGAGTATAGTGGAGTAGATTTATTACAGCCAAGGTCAAACCGGTTATCCTGTCTAACCCGTTACTGCTGTCAAGCTATCTGCACCATTGAAGACTTTTGTGTGGCATTCATATGGAACCATAGAGATAATAATTGTCAGACAGCATCCACAGCCATAAGTATGAGAACAAGTGGAGACACAAGTGTTCATGTGAAAAGTTTATTGATACCAGCAGAAGGTTAGATTGCAACAAGAGTTGAAATAGTACATTGTTGGTAGGGTTTGTGATGTACGGTTACTTTTTTAGGATAATGAGGTTAAAAAACACAATAAGAAAACATGATTATGAAATAGCAAATCGGTGATCCATAGGCTCCAAATCATCATCATGTCAACTATCTCTTAACTAGTTGCTATGACCTTCCATATACTTTTTCGCATGTACATTACCTTTTTTTTTATTTTTCACAGCCCAGGCAAAGTACGGCACACTCTGCCACATTCCATTTACGTACAGTGGCACTTTGTACATACAGTGTACAATCGTGGCCCATACCAGACCCTGGTGCTGCTTTTTTGATATTTGTGATGATACTGGACGCCAGGATACTCACTGGCAAAATTGTTAATGTGAGTAGCCAAACTCAGATTGCCGTCACTAATCAATTTTCTAGAAGACAATACATATTTGTGAACAATATACATGAGAAACATCGCGATGGTGGGAACGTTGATATTGCTATAGAGCGAAAGCGTTTCCTCCATCACCAAACCAGAATTGTGGTGCCGATTGAAATAGTCAACTAATAATCAATGGAGAAATCAAACAAGCAAACACACTGATCAATTCATGCACATATTGAATATTGAACCGGTTACTGGAACCCTTTATGAGGTCTACAAAGGCACTCATTTTTGCAGAGCAGGCTTTAAATGGAGTTGGTTCCTATAATATACTTGTCTCTTAATCCAACTGTCTATGTTTGATGTTCCCTGGTAGGTTGATCTTTCAAAATTATCTTAACGTTTTTACTGCGGTGATCTATCAATTTACTTTCTCCTTTTCTTTTAAATATCATGTCACCAATCTATGTATATTTCAACAGATTACACAGTGTCATCTCAACTCTTGATTGCACTGTCCTGTCAAAAGAATTGAATTGTTGCCAAAGAATGTGTTGTTGGTTTTAAAAGTGCTTTTTCGCTTTACAACTATTTTGCTGAGTATTTCTGTTCTGAGAAAAAGAAATAGAGCAACACATTTTGCAGTTACACTCTTACAATGCTATATGTGTGTCTCAAGATCAGACGCTGTGATGGTGAAAGTACTATGAATTTAGTAAGATTAATAGAGGGACCAAACTTTTGCACATTGCACTCAGTTCATTGAAATTATTTTGGCTTCAAGTTGCTGTCGAATTATCTTCTCATTTGCATAGAGTAATGTACTAATTATGAATTAGAAGTTATCCCACTTTGCCTAATTTACCGTATCCCGTCATCCCGTATCCGGCTAAACATACAAGCTTAAAAGAGAGAATTCATTATTTCAAACCCCAAACACCATGCAGAACAATCAATTGTGTCAATCTGGTTAAATTACCCTCCATAAACCCTTATACTCGGAAGATAGCAATAGAACAGATAGCAATAGATATTTGATTTACTATTTCCAATCCAAATTCATTACTACTGGTTTTAACTTTCTGCCGGGTGGATTAAATGAAGTCGCATAATTGATCTACTGGTACTTGAATCAACCCACCTTATCAAGTGATATGAATAAAAGTTGAGCCGGGGATACCCATCAAACAATTATGAATTTTTTTAATCCTTACAAATATACAAGAAGGCCTGACACTATCGTATTTCAAACAATGATTGATGGAGGAAGCAATGTCAATTAAGAATTATTGAAGCTTATTTTGCTTGCATCCAAACATAAATTACTGTCTTTCAGGCAAAACATTTAAGAATAGATTGGGCAGTGCTTCTGATTTGAGCAAAAATAAGTGTCACATTGTAATCCCAAATCCTACTCTCAAAGAAGCCCTAATAATAGTAGTATTGTTATTATGAAGGCGTATTATATCAGATATAAAATACTTCTAGTTTCTGGTTACTATTTGATTATGATCAGGTGAATACCAGAGAAGGCATGAGGGATAATGTTTTGCAGTTTAAGTTAAGCTAGAAATTTTCCAAATACTGTCACCAATAGCTCCTTGGCCATATACAATCAACAGCTTGAAGTGAAAATGGTTAGTCGGGATAAATCAAGATAAATCACAGTATGGATGGTATTTAATTTGATATCTACTGTCATGAGGATGTTGATCACTTTGTTGATGGCTGTGATGCCATACAGAGAGCAGAGAGTTACAGGGGCCTTAGCCCATGACAATATTCAAAATTATATTGTGCGAGCCTAAATTATTTGCCATCGTTTTGTAAGCCTAATGCCAGCAATCACTACTAGTATGCCTACCTGTAAATATAAGAGCACTACATAGTAAATCACAGAGAGACATTGCGAAAATACAAACCAACAAAAAACCATCACAATTATGAGATTATGTTGACTGAATCTTGTCACCAAACAATAGCTCATGCGCCTGTTTTTAAATTCAATTTTAATTAGCCAAACAATTACACATTATATTTCCAAAGGCGACACATGATAACACTCTCTGAGAAGAATGCTGTGTGTACAGCCTCTGCTTCCAATTGAAATTGCTAGCATAATGAATTACGCTGTGTTAAATATTGCCCAGCCTCTATCTCAATTTTAACTTAGGAATCCTTATGCTCAGTACCACGATATGCACATATTTTGGTAACCTTCCCTTTATCATAGTTGGTATATTGTAATTCAGTTTTCATTGATCTGTTTCTTGCAAAAATCTATAATCAAAGAGAAACTCACGGCTGCCTATTGACAAGCCCTCGGGGCTAACCAAAATCATGACCTCCAACGCATGTGCACTGAGAGACCGAAACTCTTGTTTTAACTAGCCAGTAGTTTGGCTCAGGAGGCTCTTCTGATTATGGAGCAAGTCGATAGAATAATATAAAACTCAAACACTTTCTCGACAATCAGACGTTTGACAAAGGTGAAAAAACCTGTATATTCATGGAAATTACCACTAAGCTACACATGAATAAAAAATCTCGTTGACATATAAAACATTGAATGTGATGGGAAACCATCAAGCCCAATTGTGCCCATTGATAATTCATTTTATGATCAAAATAGTTTGTAAAATGTAGCATTAACAATTTTTAATCTTTGGTATTTACAGTATTAGGCTACCGGTAGTAGATTATAATTGTACTTGTTTCATTTGGGACATATGATTACTGTGCCTAACACATTGATTGAATTGAAAGCATCTTATAGAAGGGGCTTTGTCTAGACAAAGAGAGTATATAAAGGCTAAGGTCTCCGGTGTATTGTGCAATCATAAGCATATATCAGGCATACTTTTAAAAAATATATATATGTGTTACATCTTGCTTGCATGCAACTTACAATGATGCAATAATTGGCATATCTGGACAGCCCTATTCTGAATATCCAAAAAAAAATTGGAAGAAATTGGACTATCGGAAGTAGGTGAGCGATACATTCCTTGGTTAGTAACGGCTGTTTTTGTAGATTTATTTGCGAAATAATATTTTTTAAAATCTTTTTGAGGCCCATTAGGTCAATATTGGTATAATACATATTTAAATGTGGGTTTAATTCACCAATGATGAATCCACTTCCCTAGAGTGAAGTTCAAAGTTTGGTCAGGAGGAGATAATCACCAAATTCAGCCAAAACTTTTAATGAACTGAGTACTTGCTCATTTATAGAATAAGTAAAATTTGTAAATCTTGCATTATTTCCTAACCATAGAAATTTTACACTGTATGCTATTATTTCAGTGCATTCGGTTTAAAAAGCAATACTTTTTTTAGCTAATAATTTTGCACAAAAACACAATGAAAAGGTAGATTTCATTTGCATTATTAAATATTCAAGTTAAATCTTCTCACCAATATCTGGTTCTGTGAAAATTGGGTATACTCTCTTCTTCATGTCGCTATCAAGCACAAGAATTCCTTCACAAAATTAATCTGAGCCTCATGATTGCAATAATTCCAACGGTCATTAGAAACCAAGTGCTCAGGGAGTGGGTCTATTGAACACTTTCAATGGTTATTTCAACTCAAAATTGTAAAGCAAAGTACACGCCCCTTAGCCCAAAATATTGTTAAGCCTACTGAACTTGGTATTGGATTTTGGACCTTGATTAGCAGGAGTCATATTATGACGAAGCAACAATCTGTTGACAAATAAAAAGTATTTAGAAAACAGCAGCTGTGTCCCGCAAAAAATCTCTATTCTATTCAAGTCACCATATATTTCCTGATTGAACTTGAACATTGATGTATAGAATCGAATGCATCTAAAACCATTATCAACAGCACTCATGTTTTCAAAGAAATATGCATATCTTGTTATCATTTTGAAATCATTAGTTACATCAAGTTTATGGTTCCACCTCACAATCAAATACATCCGCCACAATGATAATATAAACAGCATCGAGTTGGAAAGTTTAATGATTAACTCTTAGTTTCGCCGCATTATAAATATCAATCAGAGTAAAAATTAAGCATCAATTTGCATTGTATTAATCCAGATTGCAGGCGCGAATTGAGAAAAAAGGATTCAATATTTGTGGTTACAACCTGGATAAGTGATGACAAACTCCATTACACATAATGATGGCTACCGGACATGCCCGGATACCAAATCATTACAAATGTTGTTAGCCATGTTTATTGCCAGCTAGCTTACACTGGTGATTTTTAAAAGATGGATTCTGAGATTTTTTTCCTCATCAGAATATCAGTGACAAGTCTTCAGATATAACCAGGATTTGCAACTTATAAATTGATAGAATACCATATAAAAAAGAGTGTCAGCATATGCAATAGAATCTGTTTTATTATTCAGAGAGCCTGCACATTTTAAATAAAAAATGTCACTTTCCAGCAATTTTTTTCGGCCAGGAAACACTATGGTTTGACTGCTTGTTGACTGTTGGAGACAAAATGATTATAATCATCAACTTTTTATCCAGAAGAAGTAAATGGTTGCTTATTGGGGCTGACGTTCTGCTAGCTAAAACTAATTTTTTTTGCGGTGTAGCAATGTACAATAAAACGTGCCTTAGCAGTTAGAGTGTTTCATCTCAGCACGAGAGGTGCAGGATTAAATTCCATCAAGGCCAGATTAAAACAAGCAAGGAGAAGCATGGCGCGGACCTCTTATTTTTATATAAGGTTTATAAATATACCACAATTATTACATGTTTGTTGCACTATATTCTATAGCTGTATTCACTAAGAATAATGGTGGGGAGTTCTGTCTCACAATGGGACCACGTTACTCAGGCAGTCTACCTCATAGGTGGTGTTGAAAGGACAGCCATTTTAATTTGCACTAACAATGGCATTGCCAATTGGCCATCCATCATAAACTCTATCGACAAACTGAGTGTATGTCATCTACACCCCTGAAGTTTTGTGGTGTTTATGATCGTGGCTTCTCTGTTATTTTGCTAAATTCCAAGGTCGCTTGTTCCTTTCTTTCATGTTGCTTAGTAACAAGGCAATAATAATTGATATTTTGAATGGAAACAGACATAGAGAATGCATCTTTCTAATATTTCATACCAATTACTACAACTGAATGTCACTTTTAATGATCAAATTTCTTGCATTTATTACTAGAGTTAGCCTGTATTATGTAAATGTAAAAATTCTATTGAGTTTTGAGGCTATTGTTGTGTAAACTGTAACTATATTCGATGTGCAATCCAAATCTGACATGAGGGAGAGGTAATACAATAAGATTTGTTAAAACAAAATATATAAATATTCATCAAGCTCAAAACAAATTTGGTTAGCAAATAAATCACTGCCAAGTTTCCCTAAGCTAGCACAAGAGACAGTCACATGTTGCCAGATGCTCTCATGAATGACACAAAAATGATACTCTGGTGACAAGTCAAGGGCCGTGGGGCCTTAAAGACTTAGTTTGGGCTGCCATTTTGTATCATATCTTATTCTCAATATTTTCTGTGAGAATCCAAATATTGAGGAAGTTATGGCTTCTCAAACTTTTAGGGTGTTCACCTTCAATTGGCATTTGGAATCAGTGGGCGCACACCGTGTGGGGCCTCACAGCAGTCATACTTATTATGAGTTATTACACTAATAATCAAACAGATAAGATGATGATCAAAATTCAGACCTAGGTAGGCCTCAAACCTGGGTCTTACATACCTGCAGGAAACAACACTACCAATGGGCCACTATGTTTAGCTCTGTGAGCCTGTAGACAATATAGCTCAATGTTAGCGGCGTTGCCTGCATGCCCATTTTGACCTGGGTTCGAAACTCTTTACATCCCTGAACATTTCGGTCATCATCCTATTTGTTACTATATCATAATAAGCAAAACCGTTGTGACGTCACACAAGGATTGCCTGCCAATAGACTGCCTTCACCATTATTTGGCTTCAAACTCAACCTTAAACTTTTTCCTCAGCTCAAACTAAGTATTTAGGCTTCTCACAGGTATGAGAAATAAGTATCTTGATGAGAGAATGTAAACATTTCATACCCATTGAAAATTATTTATTTTTAGAATTTTCTTATTAATTACTAGCTGATTACTACCTTAAGCAAGAGTGGATATTTTGTCGTGCTCACTGAATAGACATTGTTTCTGCTAAATAGCTGCTTAGTAAAAATCAAACGTCCAACTGTCACTGCCTTCTAGAAACCTCAATAATGTGTGCTTTTCTCTGTAGAGTATCTTAGTTTGTCAATAGGTAATACAATTGTACCTGACATACAACACCTGATTGGCAAATGTTCGTGCTGCAATGATTTAAAATATCAAATTAAGAATGCTATTGACAATTTGATTGAAATCTCAGTGTAAAAACCGAGAAACATGATTGAAAATCGTGCAATTAAAAAGTGCAATCTGCATCTATCAAACAGCAGACTTATGGTGAGGACTGAGAACTGAAGATGGAGCACTTCTGCGATCTCATGGCAACATTCTTCTCTATTATAATGGTAAGAAGAACATAAAGTTCAGATCCACTTCATAGAACATACTAGCTTTCTATCATCCTGGTTTCATTTTAAATTATCCAGCATGTTGCTTTATACCTTAACATCTGATCATTTCTCAATTATCATCTGTGCTTGTAGTTTTTTCAAGTTTTTTAAGGGTATGGGAATTCATAAAAATTGAAATTTCTAAGTTCATGATTAAGCTAATCCTTGTGGCTAGTTTAAAATAATTTGACTTACTTTCTTTTCTTACAACTAAGAGTTAAAACTTCACCATTCCTATGGCATGCTTATCTTTTGCACAAGGGATAAAAAAAAATTTCTTCATTAGCAGAACCAATACTCTATCTAACAATGTACAGATGTTACAGTAGCAATTTAAAATCAATATCAATGTTTTATTTTTGCATTCAAAAGTGTATATAAATGATAGAAACCTTGCCAGTATAAACAAGAGTTGACATAAATCAATATTATTCTTATGAAATCTGTTGGCCATTGTCTTTTCTTGTGTTTGACAGATACACCTGCAATTTGGAGAAAGTACAGTGACCCATGTTAGCTTTACTTATTTGGAAGAGAAAAGTGTAATTTGCTCGCCAGATGCATCGACCTATGTTACCTCACATATTGCATGTGCCTACTTCTGCTACCACTCACCCTGCTGCATAGCCTTCAGCTATAATGAAAGCATGCCCTCCCCAAACTGCATGACATCTACAGAACAGCCAGATACTTTTCCCAGCATCCCCAGTAATCTAACTGAGGTCTGTATGCTTGAAGGTGAGGGGCTCTATTCTTTATTCCTCTCAAGTCAAGGTCTCTCTCAAGTAATTGACGATAACAAAATTTGAAAAAAGCATTTTGTCAAAATAAAGCGTTCCATTAATGAAAAAGAGCACCATTGTTACTAGCACCATTGTAACCATTGTTGATAGCTCTAAATCCATTAGACATTTTTCTGAGGACTTTTTATCACCAAACCCCAAAACTGGCTGTTTAATTGTCAAACATCAAAACATCTTTTACAGATTCAAGTTTCAGCAGAAAATCAGGAGCGGATTTGGAGCATGTCAATGTCGAAATGGTGACTAATTGTTGGAGGAGTTGTGAATCTAAATGCAGTAGTAACAAATCATGCAAAGCGTTTTCATACCAGGAGGACCAAGAGCTCTGCAGAATGTCTAATGTTACAAGTCTCCTACACACCAACATTAATGAGACTCAAAGTACTGTCTACTTGAGGACATCTGCTATTCAGGAAGGCATATATTTTGCCAATGATAAAATTGAACCCTCAGGTATGGAAAATTATATGTATATGTTATTGAATAATCAACGCAAATATTTCTCAGAAATCCGGGAGCAAAAAGAAGGCTAGGTGATGATGAATTTTTGGGTGAAAACATAAGAGTTTCATTTATTTGAGGAGTACCCAAAGATCAGGTCAATGTATAGTTTGGCAGTTAGAGTTGCAATAGTGTAATATTCTCACACTGAATAAGTTCATAGCCGTTCTAGGTGAGGAATATATATATTATTATAAACTTTCCACTCGCTAATGTACAAGGTATCTACAACTATGCACTGTAAAAATCCAATAAGCTGTTATTTCTACCAAATTAAATAAATTGTAGAGGCTGAATTCATCAACAAAGATGAATGCAGTGCATTACATAGTCATAAATGCATTACATTATAAGAATCTCAAAAATGTATTTTAGGTTTTCCCAAGAGTGCTTTGAATCGTTTCACTTTCAATATATTTTTTTTCTTACTGTAGTAGTATCAACTGATTTCTTTTCCGGATGTTGCCATTCGGTGGGTGCAAATTATTTTCCCAATAGGTGTAAGAATATTTGCGATATAAATATGAATTAGTTATATTTGCTATATATATTCCAATAGACTCAGTGACAGAACAAAATTTTTGTCAATTTGAATCAAATGACTTTTATTGCAGGTTATATGTTTGAGAACTACAAAAACTTAACCCTACTCCATGATGATCAGTCTGTCAAGTTTCAGTCTTATTGGTGCTGTGAATATGCCTGTATCAGAAACAGATCATGCAACGGCTTTTCCTACAAAGGGAACAACTGTCAAATGTCAAGCAGCCCTGAGCTTACCACTGTAACAAATCTAAGCAGTGCTCAGCAAGTACAAGTCAAGAATTCCTTTGCTGATCCGATAAAAATATTCAATTTCACAGTACCAGGTAAGAATAAGCTTCCTTTCCTAGTATGAACATGCGCATAAAAATTTGAAAATAAATTGTTTATCCTAATTCAATATCCTACCCTCAGTACTATTATGTTGCGTAAACATTTAAAATGTCTATATTCATAGCATTCGTATAAAATTGGGGAAATGAAGACAGATAGGACCACTATGTGAATGCAATGCTGATTGATTGATTTATTCACACTGTCAAACTCTTAAAAAATATTTGGTTGTAGTTTGGTCATGAAAACATAACTCTGTGTTATAAAACAGGCAAAACATTAGGTCGAATCTATGGCGGTATCCATTTTGATGTCAAATCTAATATATGGACTTAGAACAGCAACTTGGTGCCTGTTAACATTTGTTATAACGTAATGTATCAGTTAAAACTCAGTAGATGGAGATAGCCATGTTATGATTTTGTATCTCATGACACATGATCAATTTTGATCTGCATGACCCCAAGACATGGCTGCTATAGACTGTTAACAGTTATTGTCCTGTCATAGCCCAGGCAATATGGACTATATAGAGTTCGAGCACATCATATACTCAGATTATTCACCATTTGTTTTACCTTTGTTTTGACCTATATTTATTCACAAATAATCATAATTGTAGTGAGACTCACCCTTTGTTTAAACTGCGGTGCTTTGTGTATTCTTTGATGGGTATGGATTAATGTTTTACCAAAGCTTAACAAAAACCATTTTGAGTAGCGTTGTTTGATGCTGCAGTATAATGTAATTCCAAAATTTCAGCGCCAACTTGAAGAAGATTGCTGTTTTACAGACCAAATTATGATGATGAGTTGAAAAAACTTGCATTTCTACTTATGAGCAATCCTAATCTATAAATACATAATGTTTTCTTGTTTCTCCCGTTCCTATGTCATGTTGCGGGGTTTGAAATAATCCGAGGAAGAGGAATTTTATATCCCATTTTATAAATGAATGGAGAGTCTGGCTTCTGCATATAGAATAAAACTTTCATCATAATAATTCCTATCAACCGCTCAGATTCATAGGTTTTATTCACACTGCCATAATCCAATTGCCTTTGTTTAATATTACATGCCAGCTGCTCTTAGGGGATGCGACCCCGATACGCCATTGAGAATTCTCAGTGTAGACTTGCGATACAGAAAGCATTGTGAGCATACATTTATTTATCACGCTGATGAAAACTAAGAATTATTATATTGCAGAATTATATTAACACGACAGACTTTCTTATTCTTCAGTTTTGGTTCCAGAGTACATTGGATGCTATAACGATAGCAGTAATCGTGATATGAGTCATGTTCACGAGCAGGGTGCCAATATGACCATCGACTACTGCATCGAATTGTGTTGGGGTAGAGGTTCGTTTTCACTGTCTGTCCATTAGTCATGCTTGTCGCATAATGATTGTTTGATATTTATAGGAACCCTTTAAAGTTTTATTGAGAATAAGCAATTGACATCCTTCATTCAGAATGAACCCGTTGCTCGATTAGATATGATATCTAAAATATTGTGGATGTTATAATTAGGTACTTCTCCATGTTTGGATCGCCCTGATCGTATTTGCTAAACACAATTTTTAAATTAAACTTTCCATTGACAGGGTACACTTACGCTGGAATGCAGTATAGTTCACACTGCTTTTGTGACAATAGTTTCGGAAACCAGGGAAAAGCAAATGAGGAAAGGTGTCATATGGACTGTTCAGGCGACCAGTCTCAAGTCTGTGGTGGACGCTGGAGCAACTCAGTGTGGACAAAAGGTGATTGGATTTCAAGACAACATCATCAAGTCAAAGTCCTAGATATGATGAAGAATGAATAGCAATTCTTGGTAAAACCTTGCAACCTACCCATTTATAAGAAACTGTCTCGAAATCGTGATTTTTTAATTTTTGAGCCCAAGAAGTTCTGCCCAACTTAAATTTATAATTCATTTGTTTATTTTTTAAGTTGTGGTGGGACGATCAGAAACATTGTGTGTTTGGCAAAACAAAAGACATCTTCCGCTATCATTGAGTACACACATGGTAAGCGATGAATATGACTGTGTGGTGATATGTATAACTTCATCATCATGTGAGGTTGTTAACTACTATGTATCTGATAGACTATGTATGCTGGGTACAGCAGAGGACGCTTTGTCGACAGAACTTCAGGCCGACGATAACAGTGTGTTTTATTCTACATCACTTTGTGACTAGACTGGTTACTATATTTGGATACTTTCATATTTATATATATATATATATATATATAATAATGTTTATATAAATATGTGTATCAATATGTATACATGTGTATATGTGTGTGTGTATATGGTGTTAATTGAATATTTTTTGATCCTCGTCTTTGTATTACAGTTTTCTGAGTTGTTGTTACATAAAGTAATCAATGGAATGTGTGTGAACATAGTCCAGCCTTGGCAGGCATATCTGAGACAGGAAATTGTTGCAATCAAGCATATGTATTTTCATCGTTGTTGGATGAATATGATACACATTTAAATTCTTTCTCAAAGAGATCAAATTACAATTTAAACTTTGTAGAAGCTTGAAATCACAATAACTTTTTGTTTTCCCTTATCTGTGTAGATGACTTGATTATAACTTATTGAGTTTCCATATGGGTTGTTGTGATACTAGTTTGACAATATGTTAACATTGATTACTGTAATTAAACTGTATGCTTTTATGAACGAATGGATTTATTAGCAATGTGTGCCATTTCAAACATATGTTTAAATCTTGGAATTGACCTAGAAAGATTTTGAGAATTTATCTGCTTAAGTGGGTTGTCCGTGTGCACATTTATAATCTGCTTTAATCCGATAGATGAGACATAATGTTGCAATAGCATCACTATCATAATCGAAGCTGCAACAAGCATTATGACACAAAGTAAACACAAGGCCTAAGCATGCTGTTTGATGAGACTAAGATCTTGCACACGATGACAATCTCTCTTGGTAGTACATACAGTGCATTGATTGAGTGATTGATTGATTGATTGATTGATTGATTTCTTGATTTCTTGATTACTTGATTAATTACTTGATTGATTGCATGATTGATTACTTGATTGATTACTTAATTGGTTACTTAATTGATGGAAAATCACAAACAAGCTAGAAAAATCAGATTAGAGTAATCTGAAAACAGTAAAAATGCATTGCTTGGCAATACAGGTGTGATACAATCAAGCCCATCAAGTTTATGTAATTTGAGGAGCAGGTAGGTCACATCAGTTTGTGCTGAAATTGAGGAAAAGATGGCAGTATTGCCGTGAAATCTCCCAACAAGTGTAATACAAGCAAGCATATCCAATTTTGAAAATGCAGGTCAACACAGAGCATTCAGGTTTCCTAGTACTCTGTCACCAGTGTTGCACCTCTTCAAATAATACTTATGGCTAGTTGATAATGTAGATCCTGTGATAGTTGAATATCCAAAAGCACTATATTATTAACTATCCTAACAGTATACCCTGTTATATGAGATCTTGGTTTGCAACTACCGATGTCAATTATCTTTTGATGATCAAATTGAGATGGATGAAAAATTAATGCAATTGTGCAATGGCGTGTGAAATAGCAACATGTCTGATTACTCTGTTTTATCTTTAGAATTTTGTACCTATATTTTCCTCTTATAATATTCAAAATTTCAAACACCAAATATATAAGGCTTATCATTTCATGTAACCTTGTTATGTCTGTTTTGCCTCACTCTTCCTTCATAGCCCTGTTCTCTTTAGCCTGCAACAGAAATTGCTCAAGTATTGTAGAAATTTTGTTTCTCGAAGAATTACGATTCGGCAATAAAAACATATTATTGGATTGTTGATGTTTATATTGTCATAAAAATTCACGTTAATTGGAGAATTTGATATACCCCAGAAGATCGTTGGATTCATCAATTGAACCAGAAGTAATTGTTAAAGCATAGCCTTAAGGGCATTGTTGCGAGGATCAATTATGGGTTCATGTTGCTGGGGCCTTTAGGCAAAGTCTCTACCTGGATATCCTAGCTGGATCGACAGAAAGATATACTCCCATTATGCAGCATAATATGTAATTATATATTGGTTTCATCCTAGCATCTGCACATACAATTAATGTAAAACATGAACTTTAATTGTGCGTTCTTTGATTGGATGGAAATAATAAATCATTCATATTTCCATTGCCGGCAGTAATAGAGTGATCCGTGCTTGAGGAGTCATGGAATTCCAACATCAACATTTATACTCGTCGTTTTCAACGTGGGTTCACATGCTTAGTTGGAGATTAAGGATATCAAATTGGACTTTGATGATTGGTGCTTTTCAAAATAAAGAATGCCATCTAAATCCTTCTCAAATTTCCAAGCATTCTTAAGAAAATACAATTATTGAATTGCCTTATCCCGGGTGGTATATATGAGCTCAAGCTGTGTTGCACTATCAAGTGGAGGGGAGCTAGGGATAGAATACTCTTGAAACTTGAAACTGAATTCTCTTCATTATCAAATCATGTTTTGTCTATCTTTACATAAAAATATAAGCCTATAGATATTTTATCAAAAACAATTTAGCGGGACACTGATCAAGTATATGCATGTTCATATGTTGTATTTGTTGCATATTCATATTCAAATATGATATACTGTGATAGGCAAACTATTCAAACTATGGTACTTACTCAAAAACAGTTCCATATCAATTTTGGGGACCTTTAGTACACACTCTAAATGTGATATTGATTCAAATGCTAAGAGTTCTGAATTTAGAGCATGCCATGGACCAATTCAGCTTCGCATAAGGCGTGATAACTTAAATTTATACCTGCTCTACTTTCCCACTGTTACATCTCAAAGTTCATGCAGTTATGAATGTAAGCTATCTACATGAAGTTTATCACATTTCATTATTAAGTGCCTGATGGGTCGCTTTTAACTTTGAAGATTGTTTCAAAAAAGTCATGGGTATTAATAATTATCCTTCAAGCAAAATCATATACATTTATGAATGCACAAATTATTGGGTTGCACTGAGTAACTTGGAACAATGTCTATGCAGTAATGAATGTTAGCTATCTACATTAGGTTTATAACATTTCATTAATAAGTGCCTAATGGGTTGCTAATAACTTTGAAGATTGTTTCAAAAAAGTCATGAACATCAATAATTATCCTTCGCACAAAATCAGATACATTATGAATGCCCAAATTATTATCTTACACTTAGTAACTTGAAACAATGTCTAATGGGTAGGGAATCAGTATAATTTCTCTTAATTGAGCCATGTTCTCTGATGTCAAGACAGCTTATGATGAATTGCACACATGTTTTCTAGCGGTCTGAATACTCATTTTCATAAATAATTTACGGCCAACCATTAGTGAATAATATGAAGCGATAATGGGAATGTATCAATGTAAGCTTCCATTTGATCTGGAACACTGGAGACAGCATGAAGTTCTATCTAATCTTCCTGTATTTTCTCTCTGTTCTTGTTCTCTGTGTGAGTATCAGCATCATCCGAGTCCCTGTATTATTTAATAGTTAACTAGGAGTGACATTCGTTTGTCTTGTAATATATTATGTTTTTTTCTCAGAGCATTCGGGTTGTGTCAGTTTATTCCTTACAATTACTAGCGAGCTAACATAAACAAAATTCTCCAATTATACATCAGTGTATGATGAAATATTTATTTTGAAGTATTTATCTAACAGTACATCAGGCTAGCTGGAGCGGTACTCTAGATTTTTTTTAAATTACTCGTGAACTCTCTCATTAAATAGCAAACTCTCATCATAACTGTTACTTTTTGCTTAAGAAATAATGTTGAAACCATAAGAATGACATATTATTTGAAAAGGATGAATGATTTATATTCCTTAGGTCTACACATTATATTGGTTTATGAAATCATATTGGTTGTATGGTTGAATTTTGTATCAGGGTAAGCTGATGATGATTAATGAGGTATCGCTCCAACAAGATGAGTTCGAAATGCATTTTATATTTATTTTACTCAATCATACTTTAATCAATCAATCTAGATTGCGCTCACAAGTCACATTTAATGTCATCATCTTTTCAATGAGATGTGACTCAATGATTCACCACCATTCTGTTTTGCGGCAGAAGAACTTGGATTCCGTAGAATGTAAAGAGATGCACATAAGATATTCTCCTCTCCCAAACAGTCATCTTAGTTCTGTGGATAACACTACCGAGGTTGCCTCCATAACGTCATGTGCCTATTCCTGCTACCACTCAACTTGCTGCTTATCATTCAGTTACAGCAAAGAGAAAAAACAATGTCTAATGTCACAAGATGTGCATGTCATAGAAGTATCAGAAAGTGAGGGAGCTGAAGTGTACACAGCAGGTACTTGTAACATTCATTTCCCTGCATTGATGATAAAACACTTCACTCAAGTGAAGGATATAATCTATTGTGTTAAATATGTATGTGACTATGGTTAAATCTTGTTTTGGAAGATGTAACAGGTCACAGATTCGACATATATCCACCTTCATTGCTATACCTTGTGTTTCCAGATGTTCAATTTGTCGCTCATGTGGACGTGGCACTGCTCGATGTGAACCGAAACATATCTGATGTATCGAAGGGTTGTTGCCAAACTCAATGTGCCAAGAATCAGTCATGTGCAGCATTCCAGAGTTATGGGCAAACATGTCTCATGTCAGACAAAAGATTTCTGCTGAACCTAAATACAGCAAATGCTCTAGTAAATGCTACAGTATTTGTAAAGGGATCAACCACAACAATTAATTTCAATATCAGCATATTAAATGCACCAGGCAAGTTAACTATTAAACATGCCATTGAAAAATATATAAGAATCATGAATAAATCCTATATAATTGTCATAATTATTATAGTATAATTGGTTAACAAAGCTTTTTTTAAATTGTAGTCGACGAATACATTGGATGTTTCATTGATAAGCAAGACCGAGATATGGTCACAAAAAACGGATATCATGACCATATGACTGTTAACCTCTGCCTCAGCGAGTGTTGGACTCTAGGTAGGTGTTGGTGTTGGTGTGATTGTATTATGATATAAGACAAAAAGATGTTTAGATGACTAATTTTAAGTCACAGAATTTCAGGTTTCAACTTAGCATTCTGAACTTACTATCTTTTCAATTTAAGGCTATCAATATGCTGGATTGCAAGCAAGATCTCATTGCTTCTGTGATGATAATTATGGGAAATACGGTCCAGGTACTGAGGGAGAATGTAACTACTATTGTGCAGGGAACCATACACAGAACTGTGGAGGTGGATGGAGAAACTCAGTCTGGACCAAAGAATACACGGGTTACATAATTATTATCTTATAATGTATGACTGTGACTCGCATTAGCATGTCAATTCAAATACTTCATCATAATACCATAATATCATATCATCAGACCAGTTAAGGGATAATCTTCAACTAAAGCAAATGGTGACACTTTTTTCCGCTGACAATTTATAGAAAAAGAAGTTGAGTTAAAAATCTATGCTCCTCATGCTATGCTAATTTGATATCTTTAATCATGGTTGTTACAGATGATCCACTTCCCTTATCGGAGAAATTTTGTGTTTGGCAGAACATGAGTAACCCTTCTCTCTCAATAAGTGCGTCTTCTGACAGCTCAGGATACAACTGTATGGTAACATGTAAGACTCCTAGCTACTGTGAGGCTGCCTGTGTACATGGTACGGCAAATACAGCATTGCTCTCAGTCCTGAAGGCTGACATTGACAAGATATATTTTTCAACCTTGCACTGTAATTAGAATTTTAAATTGTTTAGTATAAGTTGGTAGTTTTCGTCCAAATAGCAGGAGATGAGTCTTGATTTTCTAGGTTTTATGTTCCGCTCATAAAATCCCTATCTAGCTAAGATTGAACAACAACATGCTATATGGCATATTAGTTTTTTCTCTAACCTGACAGTATGCCAAAACATGAGATAAAAACATTATGATAATATCTCGAGATATTATTGTGCGGTTTACTTATAACCAATAGATGAATATACTTATGGCATTTCATCCAATACAATGTTTGTGTGTATGTGGTTGTTTGTATTTATTTCATTTCATTGAGCAAATATCAACGAATAAAATTTTTCCTACTGATGAAAGACCTGATCTGATAATAACATGATGATGATGGCTTTACTAATTTCCAAGCCTTGTTATGGATATGATGAGCAATTGTCTCACTGGGCATTGGAATTTCAAGTTGTAAGAGTGTCTCTGCAGATTTGATCACAGACTCTTGCTCTTGGTTCACTTTGTTTCCTTGTGTTGAAATCACTTCCATTTAGGATTTAGGGAATGGACATATGGGAAGAGCATTCCGTTTGCATAAGTTTGTGTTTCTTCGTTTGCTTCGGGGAACCGTGATGATTTGGTGTGGAGGTGTGGATGATTGTATGAAGCCAGTTTTATCATCATGGAAACAGTCAATATTCAGAGAGGGTAATAAATTCCAAGCGAGTGAGTGAGTGATAGAGATTTAAGAAGAAAAGTATCGGGTAGATGCTTAGCAACACAATAAATAATCATACAAGGCAAAGGTCAAAATTTTCTTTGATAACTCGTGACAAGCATCTAAAAACTACTATGTGGTATCTCTAATCAATTACTTGCGTTTTAAATTCATACACAATATTTTTTTCCTACATAAACTACATTTACACCTAAATGGTATTTTCCCTTCAAGACTTTTTATGTTGGTTAGATTACAACAAATTATAAAAGAAGTTTTGTAAGGTAATAAACATCACACATGAGATAAATATATGACTGCTAGAAATGGTATCCCAATCCACTGCTCTCCAGAGAAGGAAAGGGAAAAAAAAACATGTAATCAGCAAGGTATTATTTTCAAAGATTACTGGGGCAGATTTTGAGGGCTTTTGATTTTGAAGGTGGTCATACTTGTCATAGCCAATCTACGTCCACAAAATTGCTTCAAAAATATATATGTTTAATAAATCGAGGTGAGATTTCATCCTCAACTTTTTGTGAAAAGATTAAATTGAAAGAACCAGATGGAGAGGGATAAGGTAAATATTTTCTTTCCAGTTATTTTTCTGTTTGCTGTTCGATTTTCATGCATGATCTTACAGTGCTGCTGAAAAAAAAGACAAATCAATGATGAAGAGCTACTGCAATGTGGAATCGTAACCCCCTATTGATAAGAGTTCCAGGCTGCTGTACTTACATCAAAATTTATCACAAAGCAGATTTCAGAATTTGAACTTTAACCGATATCTGTCTTTTACTAAATCAATCAGCAGGCTTTCCAACAAAAAATTGATCAGACAAGATCCAGGTTGCCAATCATTGTTGAATCATTAGCCTTTGAAACAGGATATAAGATATACATATCAATATGTGCGTAAATAAGTTTAGGGTGTTGGTTGAGGATCCTGGTGAGTTTTTACTATGCCCTGTCTGTCTGATGCCTATCCACAGCCCTGTGTCTGTTAACCTTGTAAGCTAAGACAAACACATCGCCGAGCTAGACACTACACGATTTATTGATTAGACAAAGCATTAATGGCACAAAACTGATATTCTGGTAAATAAGCGGTGATTTCTTAGCTAGAGTCCAATTCAAGGGCCATAAGTCCAAAAACTCCTCTTTCAGTCTCATTTATCACTAGCTGTCATAAGCCTTCTCTAAGTTGCATTCAGCCTTAAGCGGTAGAGAATAATTTGTCTTGTTCACTGAATACACATTGTGTCTGCTATATATAGCTGCTTGGTAAAAACCAAAAGTACAACAGGTCTTGAGGCATCAGTAGGGTGTACTTTGTTTAGTATGTTTGTTGGTATTTGAGAAATATAACCCCGCATGCGATGTAACACATGATAGGCAGTAGCGCTGACAATTGTTTCCACTACCTTTGTCAAATTGAGGTGTCATTAAGATTTCAAATATCAAATGGAGAATGTTGTTTACACATTGATTGAAATCACCACACATCAACTATGAATTAATTATGAGTGAAATAATCCAATGCTAAAGTGAACTCTTCTTCTATCAATCAGCAGAGTTACGGTGAGCAGTGAGGTAAAGATGGAGCAATTTTGCGATTTAATGACAATATTCTGCTCTATAACACTGGTAAGTAGTCAACAAACTCATGATCAACCACATGAAATGTATTTGGAAGGAGGTCTACTGTTATTTGAGATAATCCTTTAATTTGCATTTTGTACTGTATTTCAGTATTTTTCGATTATTATTTATTGGGCACTCCATTTTTTTTCAACTAAGCTTTATGGTACATGAGATGATTAATAACTGAACCACAATTTCTGTATACAAAAAGCATTTTTAACGACAAAACCTTTGGTTTGTGAAAGATTTCAGATATTTGACTGCGCCTTTTATTACCTTTTAAATCTGACTGCATATGTCCTAGCTGACTATCACTTGCATGGTACCAGTAATCCAGTCTGCAGATCAGATGTGGGTGCAAAAAAGCAAATTTTAGACAAATTAGTTGCATCATGATGACGAATAAACTTGATTCCTTTTTCAGGCTATTAAATTGGTCAGTGAAAGCTGTGTTTGAGTATAACTGAAGTACTGAAAATTTAAATATCTCCAAATTTAATTTGTAATCATTGGCGGCATAAGTTTCTTATCGGGGCATCAAAGGGGACTTAAAAGTTTTCTCATGGTTTATCAGAAGAAAAATGATTTACAAAAGATGAATTTTCTATTGTAATTCCAGGTTCAATACTCAGCAGAAAATGTCTATGTAGATGGGGTTCTGCATTCAAAGAGCCGATAATATAAATTACAAATACTAGTGGCCCAAAAACAAAACTTTGTGGCACACCAATCTTGACAGGCAACAAATTTGACTAAATATCATTAACCAACCCGAACAATTATATTGTATAGACCCAAAAGCTTCAAAGGCTGGTCAGATGTTTGTACAACGAAAAATCCTTTCATAACCAGTGAGCATTTCTTATTGAACTATCTATTAAATCAGTCCAAAAATTAATTTCATGCTCATTCACTAAATAAATATTATAATCAAAAGATAGCTTGAATGAATACTTTACCAATTCAATTAATATGCGTATGCAATAGATGACAGTAATAGTGCGCGCACGCCATTTTACTTGATTTATTTTACAGTGGCAAGTGAAAATCAATATTACTGTTATATCTTTGCATTCGGATGTGTTTATCTTAGAATGAATTTGTGTCATTTGAGTTGAAATATGGAGCTTTGATGCTATATACTGATAATATCCGTTGGCCACCGTTTTGTTTTTGACAGATACTGTTGCGATTTGGAGAAAGTACAGTGACCCATGTAAAGTTTACTTCTTTGGGAGTTAAAAGTGTAATTTGCTCACCAGATGCTTCAACCCATGTGACCTCACACACAGGATGTGCATACTTCTGCTACCACTCACCATGCTGCATAGCCTTCAGCTACAATGAAAGCAAGTCCTCCCCAAACTGTTTGACCTCTTCAGAACAACCAGAGACTTTTCCAAGCATTGTCAGTAACCTATCTGAAGTGTATATCATTGAAGGTGAGAGGCTCTTAATTTCTTCCTTAGCTCACTGACCACATTGGTCTCATTTCCAAAACTTCAAAAGGAAAAAAATTTTTGTCACAGCTCAATTAGAAAAAGAATATTTGAATTTCAGTCTCATTCCAGACCATAAACATATAAATACTCTAGACTGGAAACTACTGGCTTAGAGCATCCTCTCTAATTCAGTGACGCGACGTTCACTTTTTCACTGTAGCGCATAGGCCAGAATAGCAGTTATCTCCACATAAATACAATGTGTAAATATAAGACCTCTTATTTCCAATTATGACCACTACAACTGTATATAACCGGCGAATTTTATAGAACATTTAGTAATTAAGTATAAAATGTGATCAGTATATCGTGCAATCAAATATTGTCCGTGCAATAACAACTTACATTATAGCTGTTCCTGGCCTGAAGAATTTGTATGAAAAATGGTGCATTGACTATTGTAAATTTAAGGTTTTGCTAAGTATTTTCACTGAATTAACTGCATCTGATCTTTCCAACTGTCAGACATGTAACCGTAAGATGGATAATACTGATGGCCCTTGAGTATGGTTTAATTTCAAATGTATTTTGTCAACTAAAGGCCTAAAATCTGAGCTCAGAACACTGAGTCTTTGCTCTTCATATCGATTCAGGGATTTTGCATGATAATATTGTTGAAGATTAGCTACTTCTGGATCAATCTTACTGAGACTTTAAACTAGAATAAGCTAGAAATTTTGGTCTAAGATTGACATGGTATTCCTACACATCCCTCCCTGATACACATGTATCAATCTGTGTAAAAATCAACAAATTATAAGCAGTGGAATCTTTCAATTACGTTGAGGGTTTATAATCTCACATATGACCTGGATGCCTAGTGTTTCCCCAACATTTGGTGGGTATTGAGACTATATTTTTGAAGAAAAATAACTGGCAGAACATCGCAGAGGAAATAAGATTGGATAAAATACCACAATTTAACTCACCTTGTGGGAATAATCCACTGGCTTATGACAGGACATGAATAAAATATTGATAGGGATAAGAAATTGAGCTATCATCATGGACGATTTAAAAGCAGCCCAGACTGGCTCAATCAATCCAAAGAAAAACTTTTGTCAAGTTAAAGACCTTCAAAAATTAAGCAAAATTCTTGTCGATTCAAAAAATGGTCCAGACTGGCCCAATCAATCACATAAATATTGAGTCAAATGTGCATGCTGTAGAGGAAATAAAAGTGACTCAGACTGGCCAAATGAATTGATAATTTAGTAGCTGTATATTTACCAAGATATATCTTATCAGACATGGCTGAATATAGGGAGGCGGGTCATTTTGGACCGAATCAGAGTGTTTGCATCCGTTTTCAAAACGGCCTCATGATGAGCCCGGATCCTTACATAACGATTGATTATTTCCCTCACAACGCTGCTTGCATGCTCAGCACTACTGAATAATGAGAGATGGCCTGACTCTATAATCTTTGATAGACTGTGCAGCCGGGCAAGTTCCGGGAATTTAGGACCCAAACCTGTTTAAGCAATGATCTGATTACACACTCTAACAACTGCTTCGGAAGGGGTTTTGAGTTCATCACGATTTTTAAGTTTGATTAGTGTCGGCATGTCAACTTCCCTCACTTTGGCCACATCCTCGACACAGAGGCTACAGCTTAGTTGCATCGTTCTGGTTATGAAACCTCCTATCAGAGAAAGATGTACGCATTGAGTAATTAATAGTATATTTAATCTATTTAAATATGTCTGCTTATAGATCAAGCCTGCATCTCCACTGTTATTGCATGCTACTGCATAAAAATGTATGGAGTTTTGAAAAGCGCAGTGACGTCGGTCATGAGGAATTCACTAAATTAGGGAGAACCCTGTTCATGCTTCAATTAACCAGTAGTTTCCAGTCTAAAGTATTTATATGTTTATGAGATTACTCCCAGCATGAAAACTTTTATCAAAATTTAAATTTCGCATATTAAGTATTCACAAAAATATCCGAAATATTACATCCCTAATCAAAAAGGTGTTTGCAAAGTTACCAATGATATTATACATTGTGGATTTACATAATCGATATTCATAAATGATTCACTAGTAAGTTTTCCTATTCTTGGCCAGGTCGCTAAATTTAGATCCGTGAATATTGTAGAGTATTGTAGAGTACCAGCAGCTGGAATCTAAGGTTTTCTGTTTAATACATTAGGAAGTCGCAGACAGAAGAAAAATCTTCCGCCTTTCCTGCCTTAGAAAATTTGAATCAGACGAAGCCGCACTCATGTTGTATACTTAGGTCCCTGGACAACGTTGTAGATCTTGGCTCAATATAGACTATACATAGGTACAAACTGATTTGATACACAGCTTTTTAAATATCCCTCCACCACCACCGTCCTCCGAGGGAACAAACTAGTGTTATTGACGCACCATTTTTTAACAAATGTTAAGACCAGAAACATGCTATAGCATATCTTGTTATGGCACACACAATATTTGATGGCACCATATACTGATCACATTTTATACTTTATTACTATGTTCTATAAAATAAACTGGTTACACTCAGTTGTAGTGGTCATATTTAGAAATAAGGTCTTATATTCACACAATACATTTAGGGGGAGATAACTCCTATTCTGACATATGCACTACAGAGAAAAAGTGAATAGCGCAGTAACGTCGCGTCACTGAATTAGGGAGGACACTGAGCCTGTATCAAATAGCCAATAGTTTCCAGTCTAGAGTATTTATCTGTTTATGTTCCAGACTTACTTGCTCAGCGGGATATGAATTGTCTATGAAAGTAATTAGAGCACAATGGTTGCTAGATACTGAATATGTACATTTGTTTTATTTGAGGTCAAGGTCACTATTATATTGCTGCAGTTGATCATAATTACTCTTGATATAGCCTTGGCAAAATAGACATATCCATAGCATTATAAGGGTCATCCGATGATGGTGCTGGTAGTAGAGTTTAATCTCCATCATACAAAGCAAAAATACAATGAGATGAGGTTGGCAGCTGGATTATCGTGCTCTGCAAAACATGATGTACCTATTTTTTAAGTTTGAATGATTGAATATCACTACTGAAAAATTTTTCCAGCTTGCATGTGCCTGAAGGGTAACTTCTGGCTTTTAAATTTGGCATTTCCACGCTTTTAGCTATTAGTTTTCATCCTGCTAAAATGATCTTGTTTAAATTCAAAGTAGGTTTACATCGATCTTAAGGTGTGAAGGCTACTTACATTCATTTTACAGATTCAAGTTTCACAAGAGAATCAGGGGCACGTTTGGTGCATGGCAACTTTGACATAGTGACTAGTTGTTGGAGGAGTTGTGGGTCTCTATGCAGCAGTAACATATCATGTAATGCATTCACATACCAACAGGACCAAAAGCTTTGCACAATGTCTAATGTAACAAGTCTCCTTCACACAAACATGGATCAGGTTCAAAGTTCTGTCTACTTGAGGACGTCTGCTATTCAGGAAGGCATCATATTTGGCAATGATAAAATAGAACCCTCAGGTAAGGAAAATTATTTTACGACTCAGAACAGATAATGAATAAATGGGTCAAAAATAGGCTACAAAATGACAATTGATTGATATGTCTGAACCGGAGATAATCCACACTAAGCCTAAAACTTCCACAGGCAGACTAACTAAAGTAATATACAATTCATTACACAATTGGAAGCCATTAATTTGAGTTCAATCTATTGCAGGTAATGTCTTCAATAGCTTCGACAATGTCACTCTGCTCCATGTAGAACAGACTCTCAACGATCAGTCATATTGGTGCTGTGAATATGCCTGTACAAAGAATGTATCTTGCAATGGGTTTTCCTACCAAGGGGATGATTGTCTCATGTCAAGCAACCCGATTCTCGAACAATTAAAAGTAGACTTTTCTCAGAATGTGAAGGTCAAACAACTTTTTGTTGATACTATGACATACAGGGATCTCCCAGCACCAGGTAAGCGTTGCACAAAACAGCAGCCTACGATGGCATTAGCATAGTTAGTGACATATTCAATAGGATACTTTCAAATGGTAGATAAAGTCGCTGTTTCACAGTGGTCGCTAACTGTTCATAATCAATCTGCTACTAAACCATAAAATTATAAACTAGAAAAATAGTACAAATCTCGGCATAGAATTCAATGTGTGTTGAACCAACAGATATGAAAGCCAACTTCAAGATGGATAGACACGAGTTGCAAAGACGCTGCTGTTGGCTCTCAGAGAACCATGTTGATTCACAAAAATTGTTTTATTATCTTTGGCTTTGAGTCAATGTGTCAGGTAGTACACATACTACAACAAAAATCAACAGTTGGCCCTCATATTTTATATGTAGATGGTGATGTTGCATACAGAATCCCTGTGGCGCGAGGACTGACAGTCACCATTCCAAGGGTTTCAGTGGATAACTACTTTGATGCTGGAATATTACTAATTCCATCTTTCAATTGGACTCTCTGCATTTGGGCTAAATTCCCAGATCACTCTGGGGAGTTTACCATCATTAGTATGTCAACAAGTGGTAAGAATTGTTTAGTTCAATAGCTTAAATTTCACATTGAAGATAAAAGAACATGTCAAGCTCTGTTAAACGTAATTGACCGGCACAAACTATCTGATTATTAACAAGAACTGAAGGCAAATCATTGTACCAATGTTTTTCGCAGGAACAAACGACTATTTCAGGATGAAGTATAAAGGACATAACAATGATGAAAAATCGGAACTGAAAATAAAGTCACATGGATCTTCGGAATTCAGGCCAATTCTGAAGCTGGAAACAGGGAAATGGACATTTTACTGTGCAGAGATTGGTGGCAGCCATCAGGATCATGACACTAGCCTCTTTCTCAGGGTATGATTTACTCATAATAAATGTAATCTATTACAAATTTATAACAGATTTTCGCAGAATAGAAAAGTTAGGCTGCTTTGTTCTGATTTAAATCCGAAAACTTTCATCCAACTACTGTGAAAGTTAAGTTTCTTATTTCAGATGTGATTTATATTATATACAGGTAAGTGTTTTGTTCGATGGCCAGACAGCTTGGAATATCAGGGAAACAAAAACTGATGGCACAACCACTGACATGTCAACGCAGTCCGTCTCAGTTGTCATTTTCAATGAACAACATGGGTTTGGAGGTAAATTTACCAATCTGTTTTTAAAGTAAAAAATGAAATCTCAATTTAATATTATCAGCCGATTCACAATATTTTCTACAAAAACAACAAACCAACACAAGCTCTGCGAATAACTTGGAGTTGCTGGAGCGTACTTTTTCTGAAAGTTCCCCCCCCCCCCTCCCTTTTTAATTTACTATTACTATAGGTCAAATTATTTTGCCTTTGATTTCAATTCCTAACGGACCCCGAAACAATTATTATAAACTTATTCATCAACACTCCAACAACAATAGTAAACTTTTTTTGTTATTTCTGCTAGAACTTAATCTTTGGAAAGTTCCCGATCACTTGTAATTCACCAGTATTTCACCAATAATCAAAGAGGGCAATGAAGATGACCCATCAAAATATAGCCCCATGAATGTTTTACCAATTCAGCGTCACAATTTTGAGAAACATTTCAATTATTATGCACACGCACACCACACACAAACACACACACACACACGCACACACACACACACGCACACCACACACCACACACACACACACACACACCACACACACTCACCTGTCATCTGATAGCGGATTACCTTTTATACTGCATTGCAAAAACTGACCAATAGAAAAGTCCATATCCACAATAGAGTGCCACATGAGTCATTCTAATTTAAGAGTTTTCTATATCATTATAATAAAATTGGCACACACATTAGCAGTTAACTTAGTAAACAAATAAAGTTTCACCAACATCATTTGCAACAAAACCATGTCGCTAAAAGATTTTCTTGAACTTGACAAAGATTAATGTTGGTTATTCCTGCGCTGTCTGTAATACATGCATTCTCATATATTCTTCCAAGAAAGCATCAATTGAAGTAAAGAACACTATAGTTTCATCAAATACACTGTGTGAATTACTCTTTTTTTTTCACACTCTCATAACATTTCACATATAATCATCATATAAAACTTCTTATACTTCTTTTCTTCTTGGCAATTTTTGCCAATTTCTTATTGCTATGCATTATTATTTCACATTATCAAGTATCTACAAGTTCTACGGCCAAACACTTCTATTTCTGCTCCTTCACTCTTATACTTATACTCTGAGCAAAGCAAACGCAGAGAGTTTTGCTTGACATCAAGTTTTTGGCACAAATTCACAATGGTCAAGCTGTCTGCCCCTCATGTCATAGTCTACCGCTCAAAATCCCAAAATTGAGGTTTCCGGCACCATATACCCAAGTCAGAGTGTTGAATTGTTTGTGTTACTGTGATATCCTCGCTTGCTGTGCTGGTCTTCTAGTCTAGTCTTGTCTTCAGAATCTACTCTTTAAAACCAGTGTTGATGCTTGCAGAGGTTAATCTATTTAAAATGGAGTGATAAAGGCACCCTTCTACTGGCTCATCTTTAGCTTTGGGTGACTCACTGCAAAAACCTTGAAGCTGATTATTTGTGGTCCCATCGAGCACATCCAAATATAAAATTTAATATACCATTATGCAACTGTATCGTTTTTGACTGTTATTGCCAGGAAGCATGGAACATAACAGGGGAACTGAGGGATCTTTTGCTTGCCTCAACATTTGGAGCAAGACATACTCATCAGACGAGTTGCTGGCTTTCTCTCAATGTAAAAATGCGGGTGATATATTTCATCTCTCCACATTGTCAGGTGAAAAGCATGGAGCAATCCATTCAGAGGTATCAACACACTTAGGTAAACATTATGTCAAATATTGTGTTTGAAGTCAGCTCCACACTTCCACTGCAGCAACCTTGATAAATGTATTTCATGCAAGTTTCATGGCCAGTACGAAGGTTGTGCATTTGGTTTGGTGTATTAAGTCATATTCTGGTGCCCAATTTGCAAGATTTTGTATTTTGTAATTAAACTATCACCATTTTTGATTGGTCATAATATACTTAATATGCATATCCTATAATACGAATAAA
Source organism: Membranipora membranacea (assembly GCA_914767715.1). Taxonomy (NCBI): domain Eukaryota; kingdom Metazoa; phylum Bryozoa; class Gymnolaemata; order Cheilostomatida; family Membraniporidae; genus Membranipora; species Membranipora membranacea. Next base: position 9,411,866 of record OU612072.1, on the reverse strand, counting down.
TAGGCCTAAACAACACTATATTTCCAAAAGCATGTCAACATCAGAGTTCCTTTTGTTTATATACACCTTCAAAAGGTCGTGAGGCCTACAGCGTCCAATTTGTAAATTCTTCTTCCCCACATTATTTTCAGGCTGGTAATAATCAAGCAGTTGTTTTATTTTACTTTGAACACAGTTGAGTATACTGGATGCTTCGTTGACAGCCATCTCCGAGACTTAGCCAAAGTACACACATATGCCCATGACAAGATGACAGTTGCCTTTTGTATCGGATGGTGCATGAATCAAGGTTTGTGTTAACTGATTCTGCTTTAACATATTGACACTTAGATTACAATTTAAATGGGTACCCGATTGAAAGTAAAATTAGTTTCACATAGTGTCTAGGATAAAATAGATTGATCTATATCTTTCTTCCTCATCCGTTCAGTTCGCTGTTGAAAAGTGACCAAGTGAGGGTGATATGCATAATAATTTGTTACATCAAGATATAAACAAGATAACAGAAGTGATGCAACATTTTTACACCGAAAAATATCATAGCACTTTATGTATGGTGATAGAATTTCTTCCCCCTTCACATCAACAAGGTATTTGTGTCTTGTTGTGTACCAGCGCAACATTCACTTCCAAATATTTTTAATTACTGATCTTACACAAATTAATAACAACGATAACAGTCAGGAGACACTGTACAATGTTATTTTACATACATTAACACATCTCTAAAGTGGACAGAAGAGGTAGTTTATTGGGATTTTGTGGCATCATGCTCAAATAAATACCTCATCAACCATATATTATTTTGGCACTTTTGCCTTAATTGTAAGGGTACATTTCATATCTTGATGTATGTTTTTTTTGTTTCCGAAGGCTACCACTATGCTGGAGGACAAGATGGCTATTATTGTTGCTGTGATGACAGCTACGGGAAGTATGGTGAAGTCAGTGAGGCAGACTGTAACAAAGCATGTCGGGGAGACCGGTCAGAGATATGTGGAGGTGGCTGGAGAAACTCCATCTGGACTATAGAATACACAAGTAAGAAATGTTTATTAAACACATAATAAATATATCAACTTGTGTAATTAAAAGCAATTCAGATAACCATGAACATGAGCACCAGGAAGGAAAACCTACCTAAATGGTTATCTAATTGATACTGGACAGATTTTGAACCCGACAGTGACCCGCATGCACCGCCTACTATTCATACCTGCTCATTCAGGCTTAGCCACTTCAGTTATACACTAAAGTTACTGTAAATTGTACTATTATTTGGTCGAAACAGCATCCTAACCCAGAATACAATCAGGATTCTCCTGAGATATTGTCCTGGATTTTAGCTATAGGGTACTGTCAATGGTTCCTGGACTATGATGTTTGAATTTGCAATCATAACTGGACATGGTAATGACTACTTGCTTGAGCTGAGTTATCTTCCGTCTTCTTTGACGGGCATAGAATATGTTTACCAGTGTTCAGCATAAATCAGGTTCAGTAATACCGCTTCACATGTTTAGCTTGACGGCGCAAAAAATATTTCATTCTACATGACAATTATTCATGATTCATTTATGATTGCAAATCTTAAGGCTACCTAAAGACCAAAGCAGTATATAGATTGGCAGATATTAAAGACATTATCAAATGGTGATAATATTAAGAAACTTTCTTAAGTATCTATGTAAAATCATGGCACTTCCAGATAAAAAGCATGTATTGTGGTAGAAATTGCCTCCATTCTCTTCTTTGTAGTATTTGGCTGTACAGTACATTTTGAATTATACTTCAGTAGCAGGATGGTCAATTCCAAACACGGGGCATAATTTTTACTAAAAATCTTTTAATGACATTTCAGACTCTATATTGCTATTGTCTTTCGATAGTCCTTATTGGCTGATACGCACTGAAAGTTTATCCGGTTCTATAATCTTGCGATAACAAACAAAGAGAAAGAACGACACCACTAATTCCAATCTCGTCCTCAGTATGAGTATTTTTTGACTATAAAACTTGGGTTTAATATCCATAAGGTTACCTACTCTGTTGAACCCACAAACATCGCAAACGTCAAAACGTCGCAATATAGAGTTCCACTAACGTCGCAATCCCAAAAAGGTTGCAACGAAGGGTTTTTATAACGTCGCAAACCCATACACCTCGCAATTTTTTTAAATGTCGCAATAGCTCGAACCCACTAACGTCACAAATGTTGCAACTCAACTATAATGCCGAGTTGTCTTCTCATTTGATGCAAATCGGTGATGATAATATGTTGCGAGATGTAGATAGGAGCCTACGAATTTCAAAACACGGTGGCGAGTTGAATATCAACGTTATAATATTGTGCTATGGATAATGGTTGAGTATTTTTCAGGTCATTTGAATCATTTTTTTTACTTTTCCTATTGTTACCTCAGAATCAAATCATGCTGCCATAAAAGGGACCCTAATCAACATCTAGCAAATATTTTTGAACTATGAAGGTTTGGCAACAATACGTATCATATTTTCTCCCATAAATTGTGGCATTTACCTTAGCATTAAAGATGGTTGATACCAGCTTTGCTTCCAATATCGTCTTTTATTGATTGTTCAGCTTTTTTTCCTATGAGCACTGCATCTCTGGCATCGACGAGGTGTGCAAATCTGATAAACTTGTTCAGTATCAGGTTTAACGTTCAGACATCAGTCCCCAACCTATGCTGCTGAATATTTAATGTTTGCAGTGATGGTATGACAAAAAATAGGTACTTGCTGTTTGAAGTCAATTGAAATTCAGTATTTTCAGATCGTTACATACCCTCAAACACAGTATCCTAGTCTTATGAATTTTTACCCCTGAGCAACTGATATATTTAGATCCTACTTTTCACTTGAAATGCAAATTAAGGAGGAAATTTTCTTCAATCTGTAATGTTTAAACACTGAGGATTAGCAAGGATGTTGTATATTTATTTGCTGAAGGTCTATAATCTGTAGGTCTATAGCCTGCGAAATGGGTGAAGAAGGTGAGAGTCTAAAAAAAAATAATCGTACTGTACAAGCAAAGCTTACTGTATTTGGATGATGACTTGGCAGCAGCAGCCAGTACAAATAAGAACCTTCTATTTTAAGACATGTCATAACTACTTTGAACATCTGAATGCTTCATCCTTACCTCTCAGTTAATGAATCAAATGGTTTTAGGATCTACTTTTCTTAATGAGTTCGAAATTTTGGGATGTCGGTCTAATAATATCAACCTAAAATCACAGGTGAAGCAATTCTTGTTTCAAAGGCGAGCCCTGAAGAACATCCTGCCTGATCACCTCAAACAAACATAGCATTAGGACGCCTCAGATTTCACCACTTGTATTTAGGTATTACCTTGTTCGCCAACATTTTATTCCAATTTATTTTTGTCTAATCGCCTATTGTGTCAGGCCTAAATGTTTTTTTTAATATGTTTGACGTGATTGAAAGTCTGGTACCCTGTTCACAAAGAATATTGACTATCGAAGTCGGTAAAATCAATCTTTCCAGTGATCAGTTTCTTGTGGAGTTTCTCAATCAACTCTGTGAATATGTGATAATTTCTGTCTTGAGTCTTTTCTGGGAATCATAATCAACGGTTTATAACTGTAATGTGCTTCAATAGCTAGAAGATCATGATCAGGAGAGTAGGAGAGTTCTCTGTTAAGTCGTTACTATGCTAGGAGTCTGATAGATCCTCCTAAATTTTGGCTTTCAAGGAAATTAAATAACCTCACTAGACTGTACCATAATAGGATATAGGACTCGGTGTGGACATCGGACTATATCGTTTGTGTAATTTGTTTGATATTTGTCAACCTAGCTTCAATGGTTTTTTTATTCTGACCAAGCTCCTACAATGAATAGGACCTCTCGCCAGATATATTATGGACATTGAAACAAGGTGAACAACCAATTTCTATCTACGAAAAAAATGATATTCATAATGTTTTCATTGGTTAGTATAGGAAGATAACAACATGAACATGAACTAGCAGGTTTGCAGATAGAAAGTATGCACTGCACTTATAACTGGTCAAATGTTTGTGTGTTTGTTAATGTTTCGGTCTAACCTGTGAGTTATTATATTAACTATTTAAGACCCCTTACAATTTCATGACCACCAAATTATTCTCATTCCCCAGTCGATTTTGGATTTTATACAATATTGTGCTAGGATTTTTGAGACAAGGAAGCAGTCTCGAAAACATTTCCTTCAAAAATCTCATGAATTTTGTATTGACACATAACTCATTGTTTCCAATCCATCTCAATGACCTGTTACATTGCAACGTTCTGCATGCATTTTTTTAGTCTATTTTGTCTGGCAGAACAGCCGTAACCCTTCGCTGTCGCTGACTACACACACGGTCCTCACGGAATCCGACTGTGTTCTAACATGTATGATTACGAGCTCCTGTGAGGCTATTAATTACTCTGCACAAGATGGAGTGTGTCAACTTGGGACAGCAGATGAAGCTTTATGCACAGAGCTTGAGGTTGACAATGGCAGTGTACATTACAATACCTTACTGCGTCACTAGTATCAACCGTACCATTAACGATCAATATTTTCCAGCGGAAATAATTTGCATCAACTAAACATTTGTAATAGTTATATGTAGAACTGTGTTGACTCAGTTTTTATATTTGAAAGCTTCGCAGGATTGTTTTTTTATTTCACTGTGGAAAACTTGATTTATTTGAAATATATCTGTCGTCTTGAGTCTCATATATCATAGAATCAAATTTTTGAAGAGTGACCTTCTCAAAACTGTGCGTCAGATTTAATTGCACTATTTCTTTATAAAACTTTTAACTATATATATATATATATAATCATGAATCTTATTAAGTCTATGATGAAATAATATTTTGACAATTAAATTTCAAAGGTTATGCATTTTATCATTCTTCTGTGAGCAAGGAGAGAGTCATCTCCCAAGCAATAAGCTCACATAATGTAGAGCAGCCAAACATTGAAGTTTGTCAAAATGTGTTAGCACTTTGTTACGAGCTTAGAAGTCAATGTTTGAGCTAACAAGACAACATAAAAAGAAACAATCAATGATTGTTCAGACATTTATAATTTAAAATATGGAATTTGTGATACAGCCTCTTTACGGAGCTACATATTTAATCATGGATCTACAAAGCCTCTATTGCATTTGTTACACAGATGGAGATGTTCTCATGTTAGCATACAGAAAAGTATGCGGCTGTAGCGGAAAAACTTGTCACTTTGTCTTCTGTCTCTGGGGGGAATTCTGGCACATACTGAAGAATGTTTTGAGGTCTAGTTGAGTTTCGACGCCCACCAGAACATATCTTAGGTAAAAAAGGGCAGAGCTGATGGTTCTCAAATAAATTTTTCTATTTGAATGATTCCTCCAAATATTTGTGGTATTGTGGTATAGCATGAATATTTTGGAACCCATGATAGTATTCAGTTTTGGGTAAAGTGATCTTTGTTCACAGTCTTTGGGCACTCTCAAGGCTCTCTCATTGATACTTGGTCAGTCAAATATAAATGATAGTGGCATACAGTCTGTCAAAATGGACTTAACCTGGGCGTGATGAAATAAATGAATTGTTCCAGAGGAGACTAGGCTTTTTCCTTTGCATGCATAAAACTTAAATGAAAAACCTAGACAGAAAACCATAAATAACTGGATGCATTTGATTGAAGGAAGACGTAACGTCATTAGAAGGTGTAGAATCGATGATGCTATCATTGGTTTACTGCCCATAATCCAGGCTTTTTGTTCATAACACGTTCCATCTGAGCCCCAGAAAGATTGACAATAAATCTGGGTAATTTTCACCCAAAATGAACAAAGGCAAGAAGAGAAAACTCATTTCCAGTAATGATCCTGATGAGGATGATGCTGAGGATAATATCTTCACCTATTCCCTCAACAAGTTGAAGGCATTACAAAAGAAAATCGACTCTACTACCACTGATGAGTCTATCACCATAAAAGGTAATCCGGGAAACATCCAAATTGTCGTTGACTGCAGCACAGCTGTTTTTGAGCTTGTCAGATCTATATTTCAAACATCAATTCAGGAGCAATATCTTTATGTAACTAGGAAAATGAATAAAGATAAGGACAAAAACACAACAGCCACCATATTCACCGTTAAAAACAAGAAGAAATCGGATAGACGCCTTTATACTGCAAACTTTTACCATACCACCTCTAGAATACTGGTGAATGCTATCAAAGATGTGGATGTGTTTATAAGTCACTACTCTAAGCTGGTAGGTGAATTACAGCCAGAAACAATTGCCAATTTAAACGAGAAAGTCCGTTCCTCATGCTCAAATGCAATGGAATCGCTGAAAAGTAAACAAACCAATGCCAACAGCAGCACAACTCAACAACAAAGCACACAAGGTGCTCTAGGGGGATCTACAGTCTCACTGCCAGAGTCTTCTCAGTGTTCCCTGTCTGAGACAATGGAGACTTCTGCTCCATTCGTCGACAGCGCTCCCAGTCATTCCAGGGACAGAGATTGTGGGGAGAGTCCCGGATGTGCGTCATGCAGAACTCTACATGGCGTGCTTTCTATTATGATGGAGAAGATGGACAGCATGCAGGAGAAGATGGACAGCATGCAGGTTAAATTGGATAAAATTACTAGTGCTTTTTCTGAGAGCCCTAGTACAAAGGAATGTCCATCAAATTCCAAAAATACCGTACAACAAACATATCTTCCAACTCAAACTCTTAACACCACACAACAATGGTCATCAGTTGCAAGCAGCAGTAGACAACTCCACAGAAATATTCCTTCATCAACAACACATCAAAACACACCAACACCAAGTTCACCGGCAACTACATCCAACACACCAGATCACATGCCATCTATCACAAAAACAGCTCGTCCAAACAACTTCAACCCCAAGCACTGCATCGTAATAAGTATCAACAAGTCATCAAAAACCTACCAAAACTATAATCAAGACAACATCAGACGTGAGATTAACCGTGAATTCGGCCCAACAATCATAGAAAACATAACGACCTACAATTTCAAGACAGAATCTCCAAAAATTATGCTGCACCTTCGCGATGAAAAGACAGTGACCAAGTTGATAAACACTTGGAATACATTACTATTTGAAAATTCGCAAGTAAGAAAGACAATCAATCCAGAATCAGCAAAAGTCAACACTGGTATGCTGAGAGGCATTCCTATCGATGCTGATGATGAACTTGTAATAAAAGAGATATCACAGAAATTCCCCAACTCTTCAGCTATAAGGATTTACAAAGGGGAAAAGAAAATGCGCATCTTTAAAGTAAAGTTTGACACTCAGGACCAATACAACAAGGTCCTCAGTCAAGGTATGATTTTAGACTCACTTAAACTTAAATGCCATTTTGAAAAACTTCTATGATGGCAATGAATTTTCATAGCGCATATCTTAATATCCGTGGATTGGCAAGCAAACTGGAAGAGGTTCGTTTAATTCTTAGTGATCACAAATTTAGTATACTGTGTTTGGCTGAAACATTTTTGAATCAAAATGATGACAGCTGCCTATATGAGGTACCAGGATATACGATGATAAGAAGGGATAGGCTCTGTAACAATGGTGGGGGATTACTCTGCTATGTCCATGATTCACTGGTCATTGAACATCTGGAAAATTTAGATCTTTACATGGATGAGAGTATAACAGTCAAGGTCAGACCCAGAAGCCAAAAGAGTTTTTTGGTCACATACTTATATAGACCTCCCCAATCAAAAGCATCATGGAACACAGACTTTTCAGAGTTTGTCGAGCGTTGTTATGGTTTGAACGATGAAATTATATTATTTGGTGATTTCAATATTGATTTGCTGAATCCAACTTCGAAAAACAGGTGGTTAGATAATGTTACCTCTCCACTACTGTTGAATCAACTTATATCTGAACCCACTCGCATAACTAATTCATCAAGGACACTAATTGACCACATCTATTCAAGTAAAAGTGACAATATTGCTAAATCTGGTGTCATCAAATATTCACTGAGTGATCATTTCATGATAGTAGCTTCAAGAGAGATTGATAGAAATGTTAAAATATCTAAACAAAGATGTAAGGTAACATTTTTGGATTATTCATTTGCAACACCTGAAAACATTTTTAACACATTCTCAAGGGAAAATTTTGGTTACGTACTGTATGAAAGATCAATAGACTCAATGTTTGAGAAGTTCTATAGCCATTTGAATCATCTTATATCAAAACTCGTGTTTGAGAAGACTCATTTTGTAAGAACGCATAATCTTCCAAAATGGTTGGATGATGAGGTAAAAATGAACATCAAAATCAGAGATCAACTCAAACAAAACGGTGATTGGGAAGGATATAAAAAACAGCGAAATTATGTCACTAATATGATCAGACAAAAGAAGAAAAGAGCTATTTCTAATACTATTAAAGAGTCTAAAGGTAATACAAAACCTGTTTGGGATGTATTAAAGAATAAAAAGAAGGAGACTTTCCCTGCGACAAATTTGAGTGCAGATCAATTTAACAGCCATTTCACATCCATTGCAAAATCAATCACAAAGAACCTTGTTGTAACAGATGAGATGACATTTCCCGTATCCAAACATAATTTGACAGACATACCACAATTCACCCCTTTCACATGTACAAGAATATTGTTCCACATTCCTGATAGTAAAAGTACAGGACCTGACAGAATTACAGTGAAGATGTTGAAGCTTGTTTGGCCTTATATTGTGGATATTGTCACCGATATGTTTAACAGGGTTTTAAGCAAAGGACAGTTCCCTTCAACATGGAAACTAGCTCGAGTTTCACCAATACATAAATCTGGGGATATAAATAACCCATCAAATTATAGGCCAATTTCAGTCTTGCCTGTTCTTTCAAAAATATTTGAGAAACACATAAATCACCATCTGCAAGAATATCTCACTAAGAACAAAATCATCCATGAGCTTCAATGTGGATTTAGAAAAGGCCATTCTTGTTCAGACAGTTTATTTAAAATTATTTCAGACTCTTTGGTGGAGAAAATTAATGGAAATGTTATGACATTACTTTTTCTGGATTTTAAAAAGGCATTTGACTGTGTATCCCATGTTTTACTACACAACAAGTTGAAGGCTTGCGGCATCGGAGGAAATATGTTAAAACTTCTTGACACCTTTCTGACAGACAGAAGGCAGTTTGTTAAACTCAATAATATTGAATCTTGTAGATTGCCTATCACAATAGGGGTCCCTCAAGGTTCAATCCTAGCACCAACTTTGTTTCTCATCTTCATAAATGATTTATTAACTTCATCAAAATCAGACTCATCATCATATGCATATGCTGATGATACAGTGTTCCTGTCATCTAATAAAAACCTTCAGCAACTAAAGGCAAAGGCATCTGAAGATTTAAGTGGCATTTTGGATTGGTGCAATCGTAACCGGATGGTTATAAATGTTCAGAAATCTCATTACATGCTACTTAACATCTCAGATCCGCTTTATGACCTGGAACTGTACATAGGGCATGAAAAACTAAACAGACAGAGAACTACAAGGCTTCTGGGTTTTGTGTTGAATGACTCGCTTTCATGGCAGGATCATCTAGAGTATGTATATAAAAAGGTACAACGGAATGTTTACCTACTTCAAAATTTGAGATACTTCTTGGATATAGCAAGTGCCCGCACATTTTACTTCCAGTTTATCTATTGTCACCTTATATATGGTATCCATATCATTGGCAACTTGTCCTGCAATAATGCCCTCAATAGATTATTTTTGTTGCAAAAACGGGCTTTACGCATTATCGCCAATGTGCATTACATCCCATATTATCTCATTTCAACCGAATCATTACACAATCATTACAACTCCTACCTCTTCCTAAGCTTGTTTGTTATTTCACTTCACTTTTTGCGCATAAGATAAACAATTTTTTAACACCTCCATTTATATATAGAGGATTTAAACACACTACCAAGTTCAATTTTCGTGATAAACATTTACTTTTATATCATACAGACAATCTAAGATACAAAGTTTCTGCTACATACAATTCTTTACCGTTACATTTGAGATCTAAAGAGAAGTTCAGTTCATTCAAAACTTTACTTTTCAACCATATATTATCGACTTGACCAACATCATTGATGATATTATTTCCCTTCTGTTTCTCTTTTTTGTTATAAAATTGTTTTCTGGCACTGAGTGCAAAACATTTCGAATGAGATGACTTTTGATGCCAATAAAAAAAAAAGTATATATTTCGATTTGACTTTGAATTCGAAAACATTGCTTTACAATCAGCAGTATCTTGCAATCCATTCTTCAAAAAAATTAGTATCAGATTGTTTAAGACAAGCTGCTAAATCAATTGTAATTTTCCGATGGTAGCATCGTTGTTTCTACACATTCCAATGGCGTTACCACATCGAAAACTACATCCCATGTATGTTGTTTTAAAACATGGATCTAACTTGGAGTTATGCTTCCACAGTTCTATTTTGCAAGTGTCAAAGATGGGATTATAATTGCAAGGTACTGTGAAGTCAACAAACCATTGTCAATTATAGTTTATGTATGTGCATGAAATGTGGAATAGGAAAATGGAACATGCTCATGACTAAAATTGATAGCTACAGATAATTGAGTGAATTATGAACAAGTATAAAAAGGGAGGTGGAATGGTGCAGCACATGTGTGGTATACTAAAAACGAGTATTGATGAGACTCAGATACTATCATGGTTCATAAATTTCCTATAGCCTATGACACATGTAATAATAAAAACAATATATATAAATAATAACATTCAGACGACTGGACGCTGCCGTAGCGGACAAACGTCACATCTTAAATATTGATGGCTACCTGTGCAACCAGCACTTCCAGCTGTATAAACATGACAACGATGACAAGATCGCATATATCGCAACCCTGACAACATCTGATGGCTAACTGTGCCTTGACTGCGCTGGCAGCTAGGCCATTGTTGAGCCCGTTGGCCAGACACACCACCACATTGTTCAACTCTGGCTTCGGACAGCACGCTACTAAAAAGCTGCCCAACCGATTCAAACGCTACAAACGCTAACGTCAATACACAGTGTTGAGAGGAGTGTATTTCATGGAAGAAATTTTGCTATTATACAATTGGAGCAGGGCTTATGTTTGATAATACCTAAATATTGCCATGCCAGAAGCAGATTTGGTGCTTCTCTTAATCATCATGTATCTACTCCCACAATTAGTTGCTATTTTCTCGCGGGGAGAACATTTATAAACCGAACTTATATTGGTACACAAAGATACCCCATATCTAGTGGAAATTGCCTTAATCCATATTGAATTAGGCCGGTATTGCATTTTACAAACTGTCCGACAATGTTTGTGGTTTTACCTTGTACCAACAATTATTCAACATACCTAGCTTAATTGGTTTTGACACAGCTTTCTAAGTCCATGACTCACAGGTCAATTGTGATCATTTCTGGTACCTGATAAGAGAGCAAACAGCAATACAATACCTTGAGCTTACAGTAGCTACTCATAAAAGAACTAAAGAGCGGGTGACCTTCAGCATCCATTTAAACACCACCCACGATGTTCAGATTTTTAAAGGAAAATAACTCCACTGATTGCTGATGAGGTGATAATCCTACAACTACACATTTATCAAACCTTGATAATACTAAGCCCTCTGTCAACTGGCAAGCAAGGTTGAGGATAAAGTCGTAAAGGCTTTCAAATCCTTGATTTGCATATACTGCTGAGACAACATGTGTTAGTATTGCATGGGCAAGATTTCCATATGATTTAAGACATTTCCTGGTGGCGTTGAAATCTAGCTTTACCTGACAATGCATAGCTTCTTTGCAGAGGGATTTTTCATTTGATTTTATTGCCAGGATCGTCCTTACTGCCAACCAGTTATGATTTTTCACAAGTGTATGGCAGCTGTCCTATTCCGGGAGAGTATAATTTAAATTATAGTAATAAGCGCTCTGGTACCCGGCATATCAGCTCCACTATTTGGTCGTCTTTATATATTTGAATATTTGGCAAGGGCAAATTTTGCTTTTGTGATAAATCTAAAAAAATTAGAGTGATAAAGAGAAATTTTCCCTGCATTCATGGAAATAAGTTAATGATAGAATACCAGTAAAAGCAAAAGGTCCATTTGACCATCTCTGATGGTGACGTTACTCTCATAGCCTCTGCGCCAATTTTCCAAGTTGAGATTGATATCTAGTGAAATTGTAACATGATAACTGATCATGAAAGGTATATACCAGGCTTTCCGGATATGCATGTGACAGACACAGCGTCTTCCTTATATCAAACTAATGAAATGGCTGTCTTTGCCTTGCTCAGTAAGCTTGACACATCGAAAGCGACAAGTACAGAAGATTTCCCAAAGTGGGTTAGCAAAAACAATGCTCACCTCATCATGCAGCCAATGTCAAATATCATAAACACTGTATTGAAGAGTGGACATTTCCCTAGACTTTGGAAATGTGGTGAGATTACTCCACTTAAAAAAGTAAAGTCTCCCCAAATTTTCAAACAGCTTAGACCAATATCTCTCCTCTTTCATCTGGGGAAAGTCACAGAATCTGTTATATCTGGCTTCATCAAAAAAGAGTTACCATCGCTGGAAAATCAATTTGCTTATACTAGAAACTTAAGCACTACTGATGCTGTGGTGAAGTTTGTCACGGATATTGTTCACACTCTAGATGATCCCAACAATCTGGCTGCTCAAGCACTGCTTCTTGACGTTAGTAAAGCATTCGATAAGATCTCCCTGATATCGCTGTGAAGAAAATACTGTCTCTGAGTGTCAGACCAGAGATCACACGTGTTGTGATAAGTTTCTTTTCTGATCGTGTACAGAGAGTTAAATACTCGGGTGTCCGTTCTCCATATCAGCCTTGCAACTAAGGAGTTCCACAAGGAACGGTCTTGGGCCCACTGTTATGGGAAATATTCTTTGTCCACTTGAGCTCTGCAGTAAATTGCATTAGATATGCTGATGATACAACAGTATACGACATAGTTCACAAAAGAGAAGTGTCAATATTCAAGTCTACAGCGATAAGGCATCCCTTTCTTTCCTTCTTCTGGGGAACCCGATCCAGGAGGCTGCAGACTATGCCATGAAATGGTGTCAACATAACTCTATGCTTCTGAATGCTGCTAAGTTGCAAGCGATCACATTCACCTTGCAGAAGTCAATGTACAGCGTTCATATTAAAGTAAATGATGCTGTAATAGAAGGTAATAAATCTGTGAGACTTCTTGGTGTGTACATCGAGAGTCATATGAGGTTCTCTGCCAACGTTGACTCAATCATAGCTAAAGTAAAACCCGCAACACATGCTTTGATTCAATTGAAAAGAGAAGGGTTAGTGTATCTAGCCTAGCTGTTGTTTATAAAAGCAGAATATTATCATTGCTTAGCTATGCAGCCCCCAGCTGGTTCCCCTTTCTTTTACATAGAGATAAAATGAGGCTGGAGAGAGTGCAGAAACTGTTTCTTTGAGTAATTTTACCGAGCTACAACAATTACGAACAGAGACTGTCTTTCCTTAATTTAGAAGAACTCTTTGTTCATCTTGACATTCGCTATTTACAATATGCATCTAAGATATCTCAAACAAGAAATCACCCATTGAAGAGCTATATTCCAACTGATCAAATATCAAGCAACTCTAGACATCGCATTACATTAGCACCAAAATGTAGAGCGACCCTGTATGAGAAACGTTTTTTTCTCAAACTACTTTTGATATCTTTTTTTGCACACGGTCTCATTTGCCCTCATTGCATTGATCGGTGATGAATAGAGTTAATATCTATCTATCTATTGATGGGACAGGGTAATTGAAGACAATTTCAACTGAAGATTATAGGTTATTCAAATCCCTAGCAACTGTTTATCTTTGAGACTAATTCTGACACTTCTCGTTTGTTGGTGAGCACAAATCCAAAAATATGGAAACCAAAACTACATACATGCGATGCAGTTTTAGATGTGTATGTTGCCAACAATTTAATTCCTCAATGCCTCAATGCTTATGCTCCATGTAGTGTCCTGTCTAGGTTTATTATTAAGTCTTTGGTTTTTCTTAATATATATTTTTCTTTCAACTGATTGCATTTTTGAAGCTAGGAAATGTGTGTTGCAATGGAGTCAGTGTGACATCGATAATGGTATGACCAATGACCTGTCTATCAGAAATGATGTATTGTAATTGTGTTATTTTATACCACAAGGGTGTAATTACCTGTTAAAAATACAGTCAAAACTAGCAAATGAATGGAGATTATGATATATGCTTTCCCAGGTTTGAAAATATCTACTCACATTCAGCCACACTAAAGTCACGGCAATCACTGCAAAACTGAGCAAATAAAATTGTGGCATAGAGAGGTTTTTCCTGCCCTTATGATACTCTCTCTCTCACTCTCTGTCTTGGAAAGCAGACTGTAAACATGTACTATTGTCAGGTCGACCAGAAACGAAAAGCTGTCCTGATCCACTAACTTAGAAAACTCGGACAAAACTAAATAAATCTGGTTGACAACATTCAGTTGTGGGATATAGAATTCATAGCTCGTTTAAAAGATTATGGCTTAATACAAAGTGATAATATTTTCAATTTAGGTGATAATGTGAAACAACACACTAACAAGACAGCACTACAGCTACCAGTTTTAATTAAATACCAATTCACATAAGATAAAGTCAATCCATTTCTCATTTTAAGAGATATTCTAGATTCTATTTCTCATCAATTATGTGTTAACACACTTGTGACTTTATTTATTGAATTATCATTTTTTTTGGGTATTATGTGAAAACATTCACACTGAATGAGTATTATGCAAGATAATTTTCATATATAGGTACGATTGATAAGTTACAAATGCAAAAACAAATTTTTTTTGGAGAAGATGAGCTCACATCCTAAAATCAATAAAAATTATTGATTTGTTGCGAAAAACTATTAAATAAACAATTAATTATTTGAATATTATTTTGAAACAAACAAAACAATAAATCATCCTGTCTTGCTATTAAAATATAACCAAATTACTAGAATTTAGAAAATATTATAAAGTCAAACCCATTTACACAGTTTATAATCAATATCTCCAGGCAGTATTTTCTGATTATTCTGATACGGAAAAATGGCTTTTTCAATTAATTTATGTCAATAATTGCTTCAGAAGCAGTAGTGGTCAGCCTGATTGCGTTGTATTGTCGTTTAAGTTGTGCTCTTGTTATTATTCACCTCATTTTCCTGTGAGAAAAAGTATGAAATGATGAATCATTGAATAAAACATCAACATTATCATGATATCATCTGTTACATCACTTATAACTTGGATGATGGTATGAATGCTCCATCACAACACTCTGCACACTGCACACCAGTATCATGCAAAAACAAGCAGCATATACTTTGATGCATATTTCTCTACAGTTATTATCTAAACAATCATCAAGCTACAATTTGAATGCAAGGAGGCTTATCAGCACTTCATTGAGAAAGAGTAAGCATTATGATCTTTGTACATCCATACCATTTTTCCTTTTTGTGATCAGAAAACTAATTTGAAGTAACAGCTAATAATTTAAAAAGCGACCGACCTTAGGATTATTCTCTGTCCGTTTGTTTTCATTGGGTATGTCATCATTGCCATTATCTGAAAGAAATATTTAGATTTCATTGAACTGCAAACATTTAACATTCATCAATTCAAAACCAAAGTCATGACAATTCAGGAGATTTTGCCAGCGGCCAACTAAATACTGACATACCAGGCTTCCCTATGTGATAATATTATTCAGGCTTCTCTAACAGCCTATGCAGAAAATCTATCAATTGATTGGGAAAATCTTGGTTATCAATCTGAAAGAGTGGACTCAACATAATTAACTTGTTGTCAAAGCTGATTGCAAAAAATGTATGGGGCTTCAATTTATGATATTGAGTTGCTGCGATCTTTGTCTCGTTTTAACAGTAACGCTCACTAATATCGTAATATGGCCCAATATGGTCTTATTTAGGAAAGTTGTACAACAACTGCAGCAACCGCTAGGGAAATCTCGCAGTGAAGCAATAAATGCAGATGCCACTATTCCGATTAGGACATGCAGGAGATGCTGGCCATTATTTGAATATCTCAAAATAATATATAGAAAATGATGTCTCTTTGAAGAAGAATTGCAAGATAGAAACATAGAAAAATACAAACAGTTATAGACGTCATAGGTGTTGGCTCTGATATCAGTTATACATACCAGCTGCGTTGTAAGATGCTCTTTCAATAGACATGTCAAGATCTACACTCTGAAAGTAGGAGAAAAGACTTAAAGAGCATCAAAAATATTTACACCTGCTGATCAATGCCAGCATTACCCTAAACAATCACTATGATGAAAGCCTTTGGTAATATTTCTACACTGGTCTTTATACAAATGAGACACCACCAAGATTGAGTAAATTGGTTGTATTTGTTGAGTTATGGTACAAAATTGTCATTTTGAGGGGTATAGTTGTTGTAAACCTGTTTTAATATGTGTATGGTCCCATATCACAACTCTCCACGGAGACTACTGTCAACAATTATCTAGGAACGACCAACACAGTAACCAAAAGTCAAGAGAGGTCCGACAGTTGAGGGTATGAAATATTCACATGTACCAGGTTTGATTCTTGACCCGCATTTATTTTATGATTTCGCAGTGGCCAGCCATTTGTCCTAGCCAAGTAATTTCAGAAAATAACCATAAATTCAAGATCTCTACTGTATATTGTTCTAAAAATTGCTTATGTTTATTTTGAAAAAAAAAGTTAGTCATCAAGATATGCAAGACTATTTTGTCACTACCTCACATAAGCCACCTGACGTGCAGGGCGTATGGTAAGTAAGTAGGGCGGTTAAAATATGTGTCCAAATACCAGAATACGGTTTCCAGACCATAATAGCATAGGATTTAGGCCAAATAATTGGAGCCTTGTATGTATACTTACTGTACAACTCTGATTTACCGATTATTGTGTTGGCTTTACATGCACAGTGTTATCTACCAAGATTCTCGCAATTATTATCAAACTTCTCTGTACTATATTTTCCATATACACAGGCAGCTCATCATCTTAGAAGAAAAACAAGATTGCGGTCTAGTTACCTTTTCTAATGGGCTTATTGTTTCCCTGGTGATTGTGCTGTCATGTGTTGATTGTGAGTGTGCCGCCTCTGTACCTGAAAAAGGAAAATTTACCATAAGCATGTATTGAAAAGTAAAAAAACCAAAGGAGTATTAGCTTGCCTCAGGATTATTAGGAGGTTTAGGGGAAAGGAAATTTTTAGGATGACATTATTTATCATCAGGCTTTGTTATCAATAATTTGACATCATATGAATTCGATCTATTACTCGCAATCTATCTGCATTTTTTAAAACTGACTAAAACATTAAAGTGATA
Source organism: Membranipora membranacea (assembly GCA_914767715.1). Classification (NCBI taxonomy): domain Eukaryota; kingdom Metazoa; phylum Bryozoa; class Gymnolaemata; order Cheilostomatida; family Membraniporidae; genus Membranipora; species Membranipora membranacea. The sequence continues at coordinate 9,394,333 of OU612072.1, read as the reverse complement.
TTGCACATCGATGAGAGTCATATTGACTCTCATATATATTTTACTTACCAGTTGCAACGTGAAGTGTCCCTTTGTTAGGATATATACTCTGAAAGTCAAAGAAGGTTTCACTCTCATCTATTTCTAATCATGAAAGAGAACCAATGAGTACTCTGCAACGCAGGTACTTGTTTCCATTGGTGAGGGAATAAGGAGTATATGCTTGGTGCGCAAACTTTATGACAGGCATGCACAAAGAGGAGATTCATACAACAAAAACATAATCGATTTATGTTATATCAATTCAGCTTCCACTTAAAGACTACCCAAATGCCAAAGCATGTTATAGCAAGGGAGTTACTCAGTTAGTTGAAAATTCAATATTTTCTTGGCATGAATTATTGATGGTGGAGAAAAGTGACATCATAATGAAGAGTTGCCTTCCCTTATGGAAAGCACTTTTCCACCATCGATGATTAATACCAGGTAGAGCATTGAATTCTTGCTATGGCATGCAAATCTGACACAACTTGATCATAATTAACTGCCTGACTAAAACATGCTTTGGATTTCGGGTATGTAGGCTTTAAGCTACACATGGAATTTCCGGGACACAACATTTTTAGAGACAAGTCAGAAGATCCTTCATTTACATCAGGTATAATAAGGAGCATGTGCAGTGTGGAGTGGTGTAAGTACATCTTTCTTTAAAGGATCCATGAAATGAAGCTTAAATAAAAGCTTCAAAATAAGCCCGTGTACGGCTCAATAGGGCCAGGAGGACATTAGTTGCGACTTATCAGAGTAATGCCTTGCTGACACCTACTCGTGAGCCTTGCCTAATTTGGATCTGATGGGATAAACATACCACCAGAAAGTTTGGACTCCATGATATTATAGCAAAATTGAATGAAACAAGTTATAATCCAACATATTGTCAAAAGCAATAACAAAGATTAACACTGCTGTAAGTTATGCCTGCCAAGCTTGGTTCCCCTCGCTCACTGACTATGACATAAAGAAGCTAGAGGGCATACAGCGTCGATGTCTCAAAGCTATATTTCCTAAGCTAGACCATTATTCTGAGAGGCTCAGTTCATCAAAGCTTCCCACCCTAGAAACATACATGTCTAACCTCTGCTCACAATATAATGCCAAAGTTATCAATGACCCACCGCCTATGACACCTTGTTCCATCTAGACAGAGTCAACATCGACACTCTGTCAGGTTGACTGACACTCTACTAAAGGGTCACAGAACAGAGAGCATGAGAAACACAATTTTTTACAAATATGGTTATTGAGTTTGTTATTCTTAACTTCCATTTTTTGCAAAGACATTTCAAATACACATTATTTTTTTAGTTTTTGCCTTTAATGTCTGTTATACTCGTTCTTATTATGATAGACATGTCACCATGTACTATTTTGAGCTGTAAAAATAAAGTGGATATCATCATCATCTCACATGGTTCAATTTGGGGCTTGCTTTGAAGTGAAAACTGCTAGATAACCTTATTCTTAACTCCATGGATGACTCAACATACAAGTAACAGCAGTATTACTTTATTACTTCCTTAGTGATTATAATAGTCAGAAAATGACTGGGATAAAGCGAGCATGAATAGCGTAGTTTGGTCATGTTTAGCTGTGACACTCACATTCTGCTTCTTTATCTCTATGACTGCCTTGGCTGTGCCCTTAGCAGCCCTGCGAGATTTCTAAAATTCCAAAAAGGAACCATATAATACCAATCAATAATAATGCGAAGATTATGATGAAGTTTATAGGTATTGTCCATTGGCCTTTGTACTGGCAACTCAAATAAGACACACATCCAAGATTACGCTCTATTAAACATGGTATAAACAATTTTCCAGCAGTTTGAGAGCTATAGATGTCGGGCACATGTTTACATATGAGTGTTGGCTCATACCACTACTCTTCAATAAGTTATATAACTCAGTTGACGGGAGTTAGATCCTCATGACAGGCTACAATTTCTGATTTGGCACTGGTGAGACATTGATCCTTACCAGGTCTGACCGGATCAGAACTGTTTGTGTGGTCATTATTCCTATAGTATCATCCACCAATTTTATATAATATATGGTTGTCTAGTTACCTGCCCTCTTGTGCTAGTTGATGCCCCTGTTGATTGTGCTTGTACTGTCTCTTCTCCTGACAAAGTTATAATACACTCATTTATGATATGACAGCTCAAGAAAATTAGAAGCAGGTTTAGGAGAGGGAACTTTTTTAATTGTTGCCATCACCAGGCTTTCATATCAACAATTTGACTTGACCATGGCTGCTCAGATAGTCCTTCATAGATAGAAACATTGACCCAATGATTGGCGGACCATACCCTGAAATTGGACAATTTGTTAATTTTTAGTTAGTTAATTCTTATATTAAGAATGAGTCCGAAAATTGGAGGTTCTCCGTTAGCTTTGCCCTGGCAAATCTATCCGAATGCTCAAAAGCAAAAAGAAAAGAAGAGTTTGAAGTGGGTTTGATGTGAACTTAGAACACTTTAAAAAGCACTTTTATCAAACCTAACTTTTGCCTTGATTGTATCTATGAATTTATTGATAAGGCCAAGTTAATCTTTCCTTTGGTTTTTATATTCAGAACCTTTGAATTGATTGATAACAAGAAACTTTATCTTGATTGTTTAAGCGCACATCTACTCTACTCTACATCTCTCTGATACTTACCAGTAGTGTTAGAGAATTTCACACTTGGGTTAAGTGTCCTCATACTCTGTAAATAAATGTGATACTGTTAGGAACATTATAGGATTTGCATAATTTTCCATCTACAAATCAAGCCATTCAGTTTCTATTGTTGATTTATCCTCCAGATTCTTTCCCGCAAAATTATTAAGCTTGAGCAAAATGCAGAGTTATTACCACCCTTCAAGTATCACACAGATCTCAAAGACATACAACTCACATAATCAAATCTATATCACGTTGACCACTACCATATAATATATCAATCATGTCTTATATCAGTGAATGAAGAAAAATAACCCAACTGCCTTTGATTATACTGATCTAGTAGTGGTCAAGCTGAGTATGAATATTGTCACGTCATAGTGATTGATTAATGATAAAAGAATAGAATATTCACCCTGCAGTTGCATTTGAGATCGACTCCTTCTGCTGCAAAATCAAAAAAGATTTATTAAAGCTGCTCACGGGTATGATGTTGTTCTGCAGTGGATGTGACCAAATGTTGTGTTTGATAAAAAATGTTGAGATACTAACTGATTTGCAACTTTTTTCTATTGACTTTATTGATTCCAGTTTAGAGAGGGTCTATCAAATCAGTTAGCACAGTGAAAATTGCTGGCTTTGTAAGAAAATATTGAAATTAACTGTACACAGAATGCAGTTAGGTACGCAGTTGGCAGTGTGATTTGCAAAAGCATGAGTTTTGCATCATCTTTTTTTGTAAACTTAAACAATATAAGGGGAACTGAACTGTGGAGAAGGAACCATATCCATGAGAGCCTGATTATCAGATTTGTCCATTAAAATAAAATGTTTCTTTACTTTGGTGCTGCACAAACTCATATGGATACTGTTTAAGTTTCGTTTTACCTTCAACCAAATACAGTTTGTTTGATTCTGATTTGGCAGTAATCTCTGGGCTCTCACCATTTCCAAACTTGCATTCACCAATTTCTTGGTGGGAATCAAAATGATTTCGGAATGCAGACTTCAAATTCTTCCTGAACGGCTTCGATTTAATCTGCTCAAAAATAATGAGAGTGATACAAAACACCAATTGCGAGAAAAGAATCGAATGCCCTGTAATTATACGATTGATGAGATGAAGGGGTCACTCACTATTCATTGCTTCTCGCTCCCTTAAAATTAATCTGTAAACGTGACTTTTTTTCTCAAAAAATAAGCATTATATCGCCTCCAGACTAGGACCAGTAATCAGTTTGAGTCAATTTTCACATGAGAGGTATTAGATTTACCTTATGGGTTGTAATTCCGTTAATCACCTTGTCTTTTCTGTCTTCACCTTTGACAATTACCTCAAAAATCTGGAGAGTGAAAAAATTATAGCATTATTGTAGTTTGTGAATAATAATATCGATCTGAAGGCTTTCTTTAAACGACAGCAACAAATTCTATGTTTTGTTAAGCTTCAATGTCTGTCTGTCAATGTCTTCAATGTCTTAATCTGCCACGCCATCAATTACATACGAATAGATTCTCACTATAACACATTCAAAACTAAATGTGTGTATGTAGTTTTGGTTTGATTTTGTTTTAATTCTTGATTTTGGTTAGATGTTTTAGAAGTTGTGCTCCCTCAAAAGTGAGAAGTTTCAGATTCAATCCAAAAGATAAACACTGGCTAGAACAATGCGATCTGAATACCATAATCGAAATCGAAATTGTTTATAATAACAATCTCCCATCAATATATGTTATGTTTTAAAGAATTCAGTTCCGACTTGAAAAATCACTGTAGCATGATAAACTGTTGTGGAAATTAGGGCATTGGAAAATAAGTTGCCCACACAAGATTACTGAGGGCATTGGTATGCTCATGAAGAATAGATCTGCTTTCTCTTTTGGTTGACTGAATAACAATTGACCTTAGCATGTAACCTGGGCATAGTTTGTATACCTTGCTTGTGCTCACTAACCTGTTTTTTGATGCAGTAACTGTTGCAGGGATACGGACAACGATAAAAGCACCAGCATAACAGACACATAACTACTAAAACCCAATTTTAGTTGTTTAGTTTAGTATGCTAGATGGTGTCACTACCATCATGTGCCCCCCCCCCAACACTATGAGGACTTTTATATTCAAACAGTCTGCCAATGGAATGAAGGCAAAATAAGATATTGAGCTGACCCTGTTTAATGACCACCATTTGTGGTATGGTTGATGTTGACAGCAAAGAAATGTTATCATTAATTACAGGAAACATAAAACAGCCAATGACTAATTCCCATGCCAAGTTTACATTATTTGGCAGTAACAATCAAAGAGTCATTTTTAGTGCACTATGCCTACAAATGGATGTCAAAGCTATCGCCTCTGTTTATCTGGTTTTTTTCTTCACTTTGATTTTGAATCATAGTAAAAACTGTGTAAATTGACCCTGCTGTCTGCTGTTATCTACCAATATATCTGAAAACCCACCATGAGCGCATGAAGTCAGGCATCTGATGCCTCTTTTTAAAAGAGATTACCATTGGTTCCTGAATTGATGAAATTTGGTCCTGCCATTTTTAAATTATTTGTGCTCCCCTAAAGCTAATAATGATTCGAGCAAGTGGGTTATAAAACTGTTTCAATATCTTGAAAATGATGAGGTGATACTCAAGTATAATTTGATATCGACATACATTGACATGTGATTTAACAGTGTCAATGTATTTAACAATGTGATTTAACAGGTGCTGACAACCTGCTTGTGAAAAATTCTCTCTCTCTTGATTAAAAATTGTAAATAATTACTGGATATCATATGGAAGACAGTGCTTTAAGTTCAAAAAAGCGGAAGCGAGATGACCAAGATGACGGTCAGCAAGAAAACAAAAAAGAAATGCCGTATTATTTAAACAAACTCAGAGCACTTCAAAAAAAGCTTGATTCAACAACTCAAGACAACAGCATCGAAATCAAAGGTACTCTTGACAACATTCAAATCGTACTGGTATGCAATTCTGCAACATACGAGGTTGTCAAAGCTAACTTCCAGTCCTCCTTAAAAGAGCAAGGACTTTACACCTCTTTACAGACCAACCGGGATCAAACAAAAACAACTGTAGTCGCTGTAGTGGTCACAGTTAAAACCAAGAAGAAAGGAAAAAAATCTTTATACACTACGAACTTTTATAATACAACATCTACCATACTTGTCAATGGTATTAAGGACAAAGATATTTTCCTTGACCACTACACTAAACTTATCAACGACATTCCTGAACATACTATAAATGCATTGAATGCCACCATTCAACAGAAATGTAAAGAATTCATTACATCCGAGCAAGGCATGAATGCGGCAGAAGTTCAACTACCAAGTCTGGAAAACGGCTACACGTCCAATCAAAGCTCCAGCACATCAGTTGCCATGGAAAGCACCAGCTCTCACAATTATCAAAGAACATCAGGCAACACATGTGAATCATGCAGCAATATCCAAAGCTTCATCAGCGTCATGATGAGCAAAATCTCGGAGCTAGAAAATAAAGTCGAACAACAAAGCACTTTAATACAGAAACTTGTTGACCAACAACCAATAACCGATCAAATACAACATCAATTCGACCAACTTGAAACCAGCATCAACAAACATCTAACAAGTAAATTGGAATGCAATTCAAATTCCTCACCACATGAAAAAGTTTCTCCCAACAATCAAACAGCATCAGCACATCACTGGGCTAACTATAATCATCAGCAACTTAATCTGCCATCAACTTCCTCAACGAACAACAACAATCAAACCAGCATGAGAACACAAGCCCCAAAAGAACAAAAAAATAGACAACAGTTTCCGCCCTATAGACAATCTTGTCATAGATATTAAGAAGGACACCATGACCTGCAGCAACTTTAACCAAGATACCATCAGACGCACCCTCAACAAAACCTTTGGGCCAATCATAATAGAAACGGTTACCAAATATAACTTCAATACAAACAAACCCAAAATTATGATACAGTTCAACCACCAAGAAACGAGAAACAACATCCTACGCAAATGGAACACTGATCTATTTGGTGGATCAAGTATACGCCAAACAATCGACCCGAGGTCCCTGACAGAAAATATGGGTATGTTGAAAGGTGTCCCACTAGATGCTGAGGACAGCACTGTAATAAATGATATAAAAGTGCTCTACCCTCATGCTACATCAGAAAGAATTTTTAAGGAGGGCAAACCAATGAGAATGTTCAAAATTAAGTTCCATTCTCATGATGATTTTCTTTTTTCTATTAAAAATGGCATTTGTCTCCAATCACAAAGTGTAAAATGTCAATTTGAGCAAATGAGATAATGAATTCTGAATTTGCATTTTTGAATGTCCGTGGAATCACCAGCAAAATAGAGGAGATAAAATCAATTTTGCATCAACTTAAAATCACAATTCTAGGATTAGCAGAAACATTTTTGAATGAGCATGATGGTGTTGGTATTTATGCGGTGCCAGGTTATCAGGTGATAAGGAGAGATCGGGGATATGGTTACGGTGGTGGTCTCATTGTCTATATACATGAATTCGTGCAATTCGAACATCTTGCAGATTTTGACAATAGCATGCCTGAGTCTACAACTATCAAAGTAAAGCCAAGTACAAATAAAAGTTGTTTAGTCTCATTTATATACAGGCCTCCCAACTCCAAGTCCGCATGGTATGATCTTGCTTACTTTGAAAAAGCTTTTTCACTGTATAATGAAATGATTATACTTGGAGATTTTAACATCAACATCATTGAACAAAGAAGCAACAGAAAGTGGTTGAATATTGTTAAATCTTTTTCCTTCCGTCAATTGATCTCGGAGCCAACAAGAGTTACAGAAACATCCAGCACCCTGATCGATCACATATACACAAAACTGCCCTCAGACATGTCAGAGAGTGGAATTATAAAATATGGAATGAGTGATCATTACTTAGTTTTCATTAAAATTTTATTTTCCACATCAAAGGTAAAAGCAAAAAGAACATCATTTGAATTCAATGACTATTCCAAATTTACAAACCGGAATATACATGACCTTTTTTCAGGACGTCACTTTAATGATGTATTGTGTGAGAATACTGTAGACCGTATGTATGCAAGATTTAATGACACCTATAGTTCATTAATCAAAACACTTGTCATCACCAAGAAAAGATTTGTAAAAACTGCTCAACTGCCCAAATGGTTAGATGATGAGGTAAAATCACACATGCATTTGCTTGATAGATTGAAGAGAGAGGGCAAATGGGAAGGATACAAAATTCAACGCAATTATGTTACAAATTTGATTAAGAAGAAGAAAAAATCGGTTATTTCAGATATAATTAAAAATAACAAAAATAGCACCAATCCTGTTTGGGAAGCTTTAGGAATCAATCAAACTAAAATTTCACCGATGGTCAATATCGGTGGTTTATCCCCTGATGAATTGAACAGATACTTTAAATCGATTTAAAAATCCATAACCAAAGACATCCCTGATTCCCATGAATATAACATGATTAGACCAATGACAACCCAAATGTTTTCTCAATTGACTCGCTTTACTCCAGAAATTTGTTTCAAATATCTAAAAAACATTTCTGACAATAAAGCAACTGGTCATGATGGTATATCTGTTAAGGTTTTGAAGAAAACATGGCCTTACATATGGGACATTGTAACTGACATGTTCAATAGAGCATTGATAGAGGGTGTATTTCCTTTGCAGTGGAAAACCGCAAGAGTCATTCCTATTCATAAGGGTGGAGATATCAAATATCCATCTAATTATCGCCCTATATCAATACTTCCTGTGCTATCTAAGATTTTTGAGAAACATGTGAATTCCCAAATTCCAAAATATCTCACCACAAACAAACTTCTTTACAAATTACAATGCGGATTTAGAGAAGGTTATTCCTGTGTTGATTCCCTACACAAACTCATTTCTGACTGTTTGTCAGCAAGATCAGATGGTCACTTTGCTGCTATGATGTTTTTGGATTTCAAAAAAGCTTTTGACTGCGTCAACCATAAAATTCTTCTGAAAAAATTGACAATTTATGGTATAACGGGCAACTTGCACTCTCTCATAAAATCTTTCCTAACAGATAGGACACAATTTGTAGCTATACAACGAGGTGCAAAAAGTTCAACAATTCTTCCAATAGACATTGGCGTCCCCCAAGGCTCAATTCTGGCACCAAGTTTATTCCTCATATACGTCAATGATCTTTTATCCTACACATTACATTCCAAGGCATTTGCCTACGCTGATGATACAGTTTTCGTATCAAAATCTGACAACTTTGATACACTTAATGATTTATGTGATACTGATCTACACTTGATAGAAAGTTGGTGGAGGAATAACAGGATGTTGATAAACATAAAAAATCTCACTATATGCTTGTACAACCCTCTAATAGAGCCACATCTCTAGAGTTAGATCTAAAAATTAGCCATAAAAGACTAAACCGAAATGCCAATACCAAACTCCTTGGTTTTACTTTGAATGACTCATTGACATGGGACGATCATGTAAACCAGATTTGCATCAAAATAAACAAAAGTTTGGCATTATTCCAGAAATGCAGGGCATTCCTAGATAGTAAATCATCTCGTAACTTTTATTTCCAGTATGTCTTTTGTCATATGATATATGGCATCCGCATATATGGCAACCTATCACCACAATATATTCTTGAAAGAATATACTTGCTCCAAAAGAGGGCTTTCCGCCTAATAGCAAATGTCAACCACATACCATCATCTAATACATACAAGAGATTTACATACATCTCTTGGTCTGATTCCTTTTCCTCTCCTTGCTGGTCATTTCACCTGTATTTTGGTTTTCAAATTTTGCATTTGATTGCACCTGACTTTCTTTTGGCTTTATTCCAGCTAGCTCTAAAAACTTTTTTAGAGACAGATACCTATTACATTATCACACTGATCAATTAAGACAAAAAATCACTACAACTTTTAACTCTTTACCAATTCAGATACGCTCAGCAACCAAATTTACTCATTTTAAACAACTATCAAAGCACTTTTTATCCTATTAATTCTTGTTACTTGAGTATTTTTTCTTTTTCTCTTCGCTTAAGCTTTTTCTTTTTTGTTCTGTCACTGCATGAAAAACATTCCTAAAGATGATGTAGAACAACAATAAAAGTATATATATATCAAACTGAAGTATGTCACTGATTTTTATCGGCAAACAACATTGTGTACTGTTGAGTCCGGAATGAAGCTCCTTAAGAGATAATATACTTAGAAATGAGGTTGATTATATTTGTTTGTTTGTTTGTTTAATTTATGACTTCTCATCCGAGAATGCTTACATAATAAAAGTAGTGTGCTTTCAAAAAGCCCCTCTAAAAATATATGAACAAAAATAAAATAAATCATTTCAAATTGCATAAAACTCAGGATTGGCAAAAATTCCACATTTTCTCTTCTCAATTCGACATTTAGACATACAAATGGTGCCCTTAGAGTTACGGGTTGAGCGTCTGAGTCTGGTTTTATTGAGCGGAAGTCGATTGTGTAGGGGATGGTTATCGTCAGATAAAATACGATGTACGTATTTGTGGCATATGTCGTTTAGTAAATCATTCAGTGGTAGCAAATTCGCAGCTGCAAGTCGATCATCGTAGTGTTCGAGGTCAGAGAAAATAATCCTCATAGCAAGCCGCTGACATCTCTCAATATCATTCCTCAGACATTCGGTGGTGTAAGGGTACCAAGCACCTGCAGCGTGGGTGATTGCTGCGACTACTTGGTTTTTGCACATTAGTACTAGGCTTTGTTGGTTTACTCCGGACTGTTTTAATACGAGCAGACCGTGACATCTTTTGTTCGCTGACTTAGTGATGTTAGCCACATGCTCATTGAATGGTAGATGTTGGTCGATGGTAAGACCGAGTAGTTTGGTAGAAGCTACGTTGTCTACGTTGTGTGATTGATTCATTGTGAGAGTTTTCGACATTATCATCTGTTTCTTAAGAGAAAGGTTCAATGTCTTAGTTTTTGTAGCATTCAGTAGCGTTTTGTTGTCGTGTGCCCATTTAGTACATTCATCGATAAGCTGCTGACTGACGGGTGGAGGTTCAAACTTGACAGCGTTGTAAGTATTGCTTATTATTTGAAGATCAGCTTTCTGGAGAGACAGGTAGTTGGTTGTGTCATCAGCGTATTTCACAGTGCTGGCAGTGGAGAATTGAAGCGAATCAACAAACGCCAACCATAGAGTAGGTCCACACAAGGTCCCTTGTGGAACGCCTATGTTGGAAGATGCAGTGTGAGATTTCACTTGGTGCTGATGAATCACTACTTGTTGTTTTCTGTTTTCTAGATAACTCGCGACTAAAGCCACAAGGGCGTTTGGGAGCTCAAACTGTCTCAACTTTTGTAGAAGAAGAGTGTGATTCATAAGGTCAAAGGCCTTGCTGAAATCATATAATATCATCTGGGCCCCGATGTTGTTACAATTGTCCATGGCCTTGGTGACGTCATCAAGAACGCTAACAAGAGCATCTGTGCATCCTACACCCGGCATATAGGCAAACTGGTTGCCTTGCAGCTTGGGGAGGATATGGGTACGGATTCGTCTGTTTATGAAGTTTTCAGCAACTTTACCTACATGCCATAGAAGAGATATTGGGCGATAGTCTTTACAAGTGGATGGAGAGTTTGTTTTAGCTATCGGTATAACTTCTGCAGTTTTGTAGAGTGCTGGGAACTTTGCTTCTCTTTGTGAATGGTTGATTATATCGGCTATCGGTACACAGAGGTCTTCGTGACAGAGTTTGCTTATCCAGGGAGGATAATCTTTACTGTGGACGGACTTCTGAGTTTCTATATTTCTCAGCGCAGTTTTCAATTGACCTATTGGAACATCGTCAACAGAACAGAGCTCATCAATTTGGTAACTTGAATAATAGGCAGTAAAACACTCAACATCTATTAATGTTCACACTATTGGCTTCATCAAGTGAAACGGTTCAAACAACTCAGTGATTTACATGGTATCATTATTACAAACGCACCTTTTTGACGCCAGAACAACTGTAGCTTAAGTTCTGGTAAAGTGTGAAATACACAAATTTGCATCAACTTTCTTGTCTAGATAATGTCCATGAATTCTTTTGAGTTTCATTAAAGATGAAAGTATATCTGAATGCTGTGAAAATCAGATATGGTACTGAGCTCCCTTTCAAATGATGTCAAATCTGTGCTCATTAGATGATTCTTACAAAAGGATATTTGATGAAGTTGATGCTTATACAAAGATCGATGAAGTTGGAATGTTGTTTTCCACTCAGCCTTTGTTCAAGAACATGCATAAGTACACCCTCATCAATAAATAGCTAGGATAGCTAAGAAAATTGTTAAGTTACGGTTAGTGTAGTTATACTCACATGGCCGGTACAATCTGAAGCGTTCAGCAATCTCCGTTTTGTAGCATGTGAAGAGAACAGAGAGAAAGAGAAATAATGTGCAACTGAATGCTGCAATAACGATCCAGTTTACAACACTTTTACTATGTTTACATTGATCTTCTAGTTGTAGACCATCAGATGAGTATTCAAGAAGCGTATCAACTTGAAACTGGTTGATGTTTGAGATGGGACTGTCATCTAAATCTGAACCGGTTGCTGGTGTAGTAGTTGAGTCGGTGAGGGATTGGCCGGTGGGAGATTGTTTAGCCCAGGCGGTAACGTTTCGTGGAAATAATGATACATAAACTGCCTTTGGTTGAATAGAACACTGATGGCTGGAAGGTAATGAAGGATTCATGTACTCCAGGGGCTACAAGGTTCGGTATCATTCCAACAGATCCCTCATCAGTCCTAGTCTTTACGTGTGACATCAGCCACTTACTGTAATTCATGATGTTCAAATTCATTTTGCTATTAGTCGGTCCGTTGGCGACAGTGTCCCACATTTTCTGTACAAAGCCTACAGAGTTACCCGCTATGACAGGGAGGTTGATGTCTCGTTTTGTCCGTTGTTGATCTGGATATTCTCCTGGTGCGCTTCCATGTTTAGTCCAATACTCGGGTGGCAACGATACAGAGACAGCTACAGCTATCATAAAAATTGTAAGCACCTCCATTTTCTCAATCATGATCCCAATGACTGAACATTGATTGTAAGCAGGCGCGCAATCTCAGACTGATAAAACAATATATTTGAGCCTACTTTATACTTTGTGTGATATTGCTGGTAATGGGTTTGATAACACATACCGATAATGCTACTTCAAAATAAACTTCCTTATATCCAAAATTAGAAGATTATTATTATGTACGCATAAAAACACTCTTCCAGTAACATCCACGATAATATGTAGGTTTAAACCAATTGGTTAAAATACTGCTCAATATGCTGACAAGAAACATGATCCTTATTGAACCCCGAACAACACATGGAAAACGAATGCTAGCATATAGCACTCATACACTATGTTTCTATAGATCGATTTGACACCAGTTTTGAGGCTTAATGGATACATGGGAATGATCTTTAAGTCAACTTCCGATTGTGCTGAATGAAATTTTTTGATGCGAAACAAATACCGTGCTAAATTGAAAAGTTCCAATTAGGTGGCGTGGCTGAATGGTTAGCAGCTTGAACACAAAGCCTTCAAAGCGAAGTGACGCGTGAGAGCTGGGTTAGTCCCGGCCGCGGCATATGTTTTTCATGTTTTTTTTTTCATCGTGGAAATCGTTAGCATTCATAATGTAAAATTGGACCACTCATGGCATGGAACCATAGTGATAGTAACACCGACATATTTCAAACTCTAGGGTATTTTCTCTAAAATCGAACAGAGAATTCCCTGATTATATAAAATAATTCCTGTGTCAGTGGAAATGTGTGCGGAAAAGGATTCCAATGTAGTATTCTCTTGTACATTTCAGATCATTTTCTATATTTTTAGCTACAATCAGTACACAAGTTTATTCTTCTTCCCTCTGGCGCAGCACCTTGATACCCAATTACTCCACCATCACAGAGGGAAAAAATTTGTTTTACCCCCCCCCCCCTCCATTTCTGATATATATAATATATATATAACAAAGAAAAATCCTGAACTATTTAACAATGATGACATTATGATGATCATAATCATATCATGTACTTTATACTAGTCATCAACTAGGTAGGGTTCTCACTAAATTTAAGAACATTCCATTCCACTACTGGATACTGTACACGACACCACTCACTCACAATATATAGCGTAGAACCCCTTAAAACTCTATTTTGTCTGGTCTGAAACTTAATGCTAATGTTTGACTTGTTTGCAACTAGGTCTTATCTGTTCAAGCGATGAATCTTTAATCGCTGCATGAGTGATATTCTTGATAAGCAGAGACTGAAGCATTCTAGAAAAGAGTAGCAGATCAAACAGGTGAGGATGTGGCAACGTCCGCAATGTCTGAATACTAACTCGTCGCTGATGCAGGAATCATGCTAGTATTTTTGTTGCAAAGCCATACTTGACACAGATACCTAAGCCTGACCAAATAGAACAAACTTGAAAAAATTGAATCTCGAAGATAAATCAGACCGAACTGCACAATTCAGCAACAAATTCGAAAAGCACGAGTGACACCCATTTTTAAAAAAGGGGACAAACAAAGTACTAATAACTATTGCCCAATATCAAGCTTAAGCACTATTTCTAAAATTGTTGGACAAATTCTTAGTAACCAGATCATTGATTTTTTAGAGACGAACTCAATTTTAACACTTTAAGTACTCTACGCTTGTGCGCCGATCTACCCCCTGGCCCTGGCCGCTTGTGGCTATTTTCAAAGTTTAATGATGGCTATAAGACAGATGCTATCTATGTCAAACTATATATGAACGGATAGCTCTTGGTGTGGGAAATAACATGCAACAAACAGAATCTAAATAGAATAAATAGCTCGGCTTCCACAACTAATCACTTTTACCCATTTTCGGGCTGTTCAGAAAAAGGTTTTCTGACTTTTATCGGGCCTAATGTTTGAACGCTATGGTCATTGTATGTAATAAATACACAGAGAAACAAATTTTTATCATGTCTTTTATTAGTACATATTGTATATTGTATGTTTTCAAATAATTTTTCTCAAAATAGCTCTCTATGCATTATTGTCACCTCCAGCATTGACGCCGCCTCCAGCATTGGCATCGGCTCAATCATTGGCATCGGCTCCATCATTGACCTCGCCTCCAGCATTATTCAAACAACAATTAGTGAAAATATGTAAAAGGTGCAGCTGATAATACGTAGGCCCGAACTATAAATAAAACAACCACCTTACTCTGAAGAACAAAGTGATCTTACCTGCGCCGTGAATGTGGTCTGTGATAAGGAAAGAAGCATATACACAGTGCGACAATACACTCAGCATTTCCATGAAGAGTCATGTCGGATGTGGCGTCCTTGAGCGTCATGTTTTGAACGACAATGAACACATCGCTCGGTTGGTTTCTGTTTGTGCACAGTTGGGGGTATTTTCAGTGGAAAGTGGTCACCTTCTTGATGACGACGAGGCTCAGTGGCTATTCTTGGTACTCTAGGAATTGGTTCCACGGGCACGCCAGCAAGTTCCTTGGTGACAGTTTTGATCAACTTTTCAAGACGTGTTTTCTTGTGATTGTGGATGTTCAAGTAGCTATGTGCATTTATTACCCCCATTGTCTACAGTCTAAAGAAAGTTTTTTGCCACCATTTGGCGGATTTTCTGTGCACAGGATAGTAGCTGGCCATTTGGCCGTGTCGATCTACGCCTGCTTTGTTGGCGTTGTAGCGCATGACAGTAGCAGGCTTTGTGGTTTGATGTCCACCATCTCTTCTTTCGGCTCCTATCTCTACCATTATTGCTTTTCTTTGGTACCGAGAACAAAAACGTCCCTCTTGTCCCTCCACTTCATGGCGAGCAGCTGCCCCTTACGTCTGCACACAATCTCTCCCGGTTTCAGTTTGGTGGCAGCAAATACAACTGGCAGATCTCTTCTAGATTTCATTACAGTGCCAACTGGAAAGAATCCTTTATCCAGCATCTTGTGGAATAACTCTGGAGATAAATAACTCACAAACATTCGGAAGTTATTTCCTTCATAAGGAACTAATAGTCGTAAGATTAGATCAGTTACAGAGTTGCTGTGGGTCGCATTTGCCCCAGTGTAGGTCTCAAAATGACAGACGACGCCATTGGCAGCATCAGCAACTACCTCCAAACGTATCCCATACTTATTTGGTTTGTTTTTCATCTATACCTTAAAACCTAACCTTCCTTAAAACGGTATCATTGCTTCATCAATAGTGAGATTTTCTGATGGCGTATATAGTTTTTTGAATCGTCTATTCAACAGATCCACCATTGGTCGGACCTTGTGTAAACGATCATGATTCGGTTGATCACGTGCTATATACGTTTCATTGTTGTTGAGATGCAAGTACCGAAGTATGCTGAGAAAGCGATCTCTACTCATGCCAACCTGCCTTGGGAACGATGCGTGCAGTACTGAATCAGTGCTGAAGTAATCTTTTATTGTGGGTTTTTTCACCAGAGATATATGTAGCAGTATGGCAAAGAATTTCCTTATTTCATCCAATGTGACAATAGACCATTCTGTCTCTTTGCTCAGCAGTCTGACTTTGTCGTGCATATCTATTGGTTTCTTGTTTGACTTTGCGAAAAAAACTCATTGTCAAACAGTAGGTTGAGTGCATCCATTTCAGTCAGTGATGTATTCTGGTTGATATGTACCATCTGTTGATCTATATAGTTAGGCAGATCAGTGAAATCATCACCATTGTCTACCAAACCATACGCAATGTCATTAGGCCTAACCCTGGCTGGCGCTCTGCTTCTGCCTCGTGCTCTGGGAGCCCTACCACGTCCCCTACCCCTTGGTACAGGCACAGGAGCAACCTCATCAACATTGTCAACGTCACCAACAATACCACCATCATCAGATTCTGAGGCTTCAGGTTCTAGGTCAGAGAGCCCAACCTCTAAAAATATGCATAGACTCTTACTAGTAACCTACTAACAAATGCAACAGCAGCTCCCAAAATGTAATAATAGGCCCTCCTAAGTTGCTTGATTTTTAGTCTTCAAACCACTTGGGGGGGGGGGGGGGGCTATGTAGCATGTAGTAGTGTGGTGTGGATTAGTCTTCCAAAGACTTAGAAGAATATGTCAACACTGGACAACACTCTCTGTGCAGGTATGTTTTTCATATGGGAGCTAATGACGACTGTAGTCGTCCAAGAAATTGATGAATGAAATATATCTAAAATATATTATGCCTGGCTAGCCTCTGCTACATGCCAGCATCAGCTCAAAAACTATATAAAATATGTAAAGGAAACAAATTTATGCTTAGTTGTTACCTGGATCACTATCACTATCTAATTCAGAACCCTCATTGTCAGCCAACTCTCCAATATCTTTATTTAAACATAATCTACTGGAGGCTGCCATTTTTCTTTTTCATAAAAATATGAAAGACTTTCCCATTTGACAACACCTGATTCAGTGACCAATAGTCGTGCTGTTTACAAATACAATAAGTTGATAATTAATAGACTGGTACAAACTAGTTTCACTAATCAGAAAAAATCTATCAGCAATCCTTAATCATAAAAACTATTGCTGTTATGACGTTTTTGGCGCAGTGCGATCTCACTTGTCAACAGCTCCCAGATGAAAAATATATGTGCGAGTATACTCGTCAATAGTCCTCAAAGTGTTAACCGACTGTCAGTTTGGATTTAGAAGAGGCAGAAATACCTCCACAGCTATAAACAAGCTCATGGCACAATTGTATGAACATTTTTACCGCTGCAACAGCACATTTGGCAGATTTTTAAATCTTTCAAAGGTGTTTGATTTAAGTCAATTTTAGTCAAAAAGCTTCCATTTACTGGATTTTTACCCTGTGCCATATCTCTCATAGAAAATTACCTCAAGAACCATAAACAATATGTTATTGTAAATACTGCTGTATCTCAGTACTGTGACATCAACATAGGAGTACCCCAAGGTTCAAACCTGGGGCCACTTTTATTTTTGATTTACATAAACGACCTCTTGAATGCAGCCCCTGCATTAAATTACATACTGTATGCAGATGACACTAATATATTTTGTACAGACCATTTTATTTTAAGTCAAGAATTAAACAAAGTTGAAAATTGGTGCTTAGCTAATAAACTAGTACTTAAATCTTCCAAAACTTTTCAGGTAATTTTTAAATCCCCAATAAAAACTATCAGTGCTGATGATTATGTTATCAAACTGAATACCAACACCCTTGAACTGAAAAATGAATCTAAGTTTTTAGGTAACATCCTTTATTCAAATATAACAAAAAAACAATGATCGGACTATATTACTCCTTTTTTACCCGCACCTGCTCTATGGAATAGACTTCTGGGGCCATGCTTCGGAAAAGACCTTAAACGAGTAATAATCCTCCAAAAGGCTTGTGTAAGAGTAATTTTAAAGAAAAAAACCAGAGATCATGTTTCAACCCTTTTTAAGACTTCAAATATAATGCTTTTGAATATGTTATTCCAATACTGCTCTTTAAAACTATTTTTAAGAACATTTTCGAATGATTTTATCAACTCTCTAAAATCAGAATATGATTATAACACAAGATTAAATAATTTACGAACAAAAAAGGACGAAAACAAGCGAGGTGAGAGGTCCCTGTTGTGCCATGGTGTCAACCTGTACAACAGGTACCTTATGGGAGTGGAGACATGCATCAGTCTGGTTCCTTGGGTGGCTTGGCGGCGCGCCTGTGGGAAGGGGTTTCATTGTGTGTTGTGCACGTTCTATCTGACTGTCCCAACGCTTTTTAACTTTCTATATACCTTTGACACCGTTTACTCATTCTAATTTTTATAGTAAGGGAGGAACACACACATAACAAAAAAAATTGTAAATTGAAAGTTTTCAAAGTGACCCATAAAAAGACATATGTATGAGTTGTTTGTCCTTGGATGATGAGAAGACAATATTATAAATCAACTACAACTTCCCTCCTATCTTTATTTTCTCTAGCAAATTTTCTTATTGTTGTTACAAGGTATGACCATTATGGTCTTGCTATTGAGATCCCCAAATCAGTACAGTAATGTCAATACATCGAGTTAAATGTCTGAATGAGAAGATCTGGAATCTGTTCTATCATTCAGCAATTATGTTGACTATATTACATCTTAGTGCTCTCAAAGATTATACTTCATGAGTATGCAATTGCCTATGCCTGCCTTGTGTGGTATATTGATCAAACAATACATTCGATGCTATCAACCTACCACAGGATGTATATTAGAACGAGGCAATATACAAGCGTAAACTTCAGAGTAACTCTGGATTTATACAATATAATAAAAAACACTCACTCTGGGAATTGTTCGATCCAAACTAGCAGCTATATAGGATCGACCTTGTTTAAGATTGACCTGGTCAGAGAACCTGCAAAGGCACACACCTAAATCTGTTTCCGTTGCCTCCACTCTCTACAAACACTTTAGCTGGATCAAATCCACAGTCCACAGTCCATTACTCAATATAGATATCAGTGTTACTCACACCTTTGTCTTATGTAAACATAAACTACCTGAACAAACCTTCTGAATCTCAATTCTTATTTACTAAACTTTTATATTTCTAAAAAAACATTATTTTTTCTATGTGAACAACACAAAATAATTCAATTAGACTTAAGTTGGCCAAACCATAAAATCTGCAGACACTTTTCCTTTTCCATGACAACTTTTAGTTCAGAATGAAATAAGTTGAATGCATTGTGAATCTGTAGCCGGAATTTCATAGTGTATTGTGACAGCACCACATATGTTGCTGATCTTTGATGCAATATCACAGAATTACAGTACACAGTGTGTAATTTTTTTTATTTCAAAGAATTGAAAATTTAATTTTGACAGCAGATGAATAAGAAGTATGTTATACATAGAAAGTAACAGCATAGAGAGATGAAGACTCAGCACAAAAAAAAAGTCTTCTGTTATGTTTTAATGGAAGGAAAACTGTGCGCGAGAAGAAAAACAGTTTATCAATATTGGTAGAGCAAGTATACAGGGGTTCTTGTCAATATCAAAGTCTATAGGATGTTTAACATTTGGTACTTGCAATCATAGCGTTTAATTTATAACGAGTTAATTTGTTTTTACTTTTGAAATAGGGGCAATGCACGTCTAGATTATATAAAATCCGACATCAAAATGATTGAGGCTAGGTGTTTTGTCAAAATGCATGCACTGTTAGGTTAATTAGTCCAGATGAAACTTCATATGAGCGCTGCATGACAATTATCTACAATTTTTAAGCTGTACTATGGTTGTGTGGAAAGCCAATTGGTTAGTTCCTGAAGGTTTCTCTGCAGGTATTTCACATTGTTCTGTGCACCCTCCTTTGACTGAGCGAAAGCTCTGCTGGCAACTCCCAGATCATCCTGGGAGTTCATGAACATCTCAATCTAAAATATGATAAGGAATCAAATTTCATAGTTTGTCATGTTCGACCAGGATTACTGGGCTGGATATTCAAATTTTCATGATTAATTTATAAGTTATCTCCCCTTTGTTAAAAGGGGATAAGCTCCACCCACATTGATAAGATGTTTGACAAGAAGAAAGAGAGTATCATGATAAAAAAAATAAGACGTGTAAATTTAACTTAACCACATGATTCAATAATGAATTAGATTGATTCAAACTAAATAATGTTGGTGCCAATATTTGCTGGTATATTACTGTCGGTGGTCTGGGTAAAAAATATAGTCGTACACCCACCTGCTGCAAATCAAACTCTGTGAAGGAGCTCTGAGTAGCTGTGCTTACAAATCTACCAAGAAGGTTCAATCCCACCCCAAACCTGAAATAGCGAATACAATGAATAAATCAATTTAGATACTATACATAGTTTGCCAACCAGACATACAAATTGGTATCTATCAATCATAAACTCTCTCAATTTAAACCATACTAAGGCAGAAAGGAGGCCTGTTTGAAGTGGAAGAGAAGTTTGCTGAGTGAATGTTTAGCATAGAATCACTGTGCTCTGAGAAAACATATATATTCTATTAAATAATAAGTTGCCATTAAAAAAAACAAATAATGACTTACTTTATCTTGACAATAAGGTACATTCCCAAAATACAGCCTAGCGAGTTGGATATGATAATGCTGTTATGAAATATAGTAGCAGTAAAGAAATGGCATTGGTGAGATGTCTCATACATTGCAAAGAGCCAGCTGAATTCAGGAAAAGAATCATAGTTAAATGTGATCATATGATCATGGATCCAGAAGCCAAGTTGTATATGACACTATAGCATAACCAAATTAAATTAAGTTTATTTACAGCTACTAACAACACAAGTATAGGTGTAGACTGTGCGGTGATGTAAGTTGTGATTCCTTTGACATCAGTTAAAAAGCGTTCTCTGCATGGCAGCAAGATTGCTCACTATGTCTTTTATTTCAGAATAATGATATTAATTTCAATTATGGCAGCAGATGAATATCAAGCACCTATTGCACAAAAAAAACAATTAGGGTAGATTTTTTTAATTTGAATGATGACTTAGGCAATGTCAGTATATGTTCACATAGCAGGAAAACTGTGCAGGAAAAAAGAGAGGCAGTTCATCACTTGTCAAGTCCAAGGATACATTTTTCTTATGGCATCAAAGTCAATAGGATGCTTCAATTTCAATATTTATCTGTAGCTTTTATTCAAATTTCCAAAACAAGATCAGAGGTATCTCAAGTGAAATTCAACTTCAGAATGGTTGAGTATAGAAAGATTCACTGTCATGAACTTGAACTAGTTCGAATGTCATTCCACATGTTGGGACAAACAGCACTTATCCACTATTTAAATGCAGTAATATTATTGTGTGGAGAGCCAGCTGGTTAGCTCCTGAAGGTTTCTCTGCAGGTATTTCACATTATTCTGTGCACGCTCTTTAGACTGAGCAAACGATCGGGAGGCAACTCCTAAATCTGTTTGAGAGTTCATGAACATATCAATCTGTAAAGGAACAGCGTTTCGTAACATAGCATGAAAATGGACAACTGAACTCTGTCCTGAGTATTGACAATAATCTCCCCTTTGATTAAAAGAGGGTAACTCCAGCATGCACTGCTTAGATCTAGAAAGATTAGGACAACGCCGTCATAATAACATTATGCTCAGTGGACAAATCGCTGCAGAAAAGAACACAATTTTCCATATGTTACTGTAAAAGGGTTATGGCTTAATTTACAAACTAAATGATCTGGATTACGATTGGTAGTCACCATAAGTTCGGATCCTTCTGCTCACCATGAGCAGAATCGCACTCACCTGCTGCAAATCAAACTCTGTGAAAGAACTTGAAGTTCCAGCACTCACAAAATTGCCAAGCATATTCAATCCGACTCCGAACCTAGAACAAAAAATGCAATTCATTTGCAAAAAATCATTAAACGAAAATAATTGAGAAAACTGTGCCTAGTTTGGCTGCTGCACATCAGAAGCATGCGAATCTTGATCTACCTACTGATTTTGTTCAGTTCCAATCAATCACTGTCTATTTAGAACGTTTGGTAGCTCACTTGAAGTGGAAGATAATTTCGCGATTAGAATATAAGTAGCAGAGCATCACAGCAGTCTGAGGTAGGATAAACCTGTTATCAATGACTGGCTATAGAAATAAATATTTACTTACTTTATCCTGATAATAAGGTAGATACCTAGATACACTCTAGCAAGTCGTAAATTATGACTTTGCTTTGATCAAAAAGTAATGGGCTGATCAGGCATTTAGAATTCTATTTAAATGAGGCTGAGAGTGATCTTGTTTCAGGGGCAGTTTTAGGGGCAATCCTCGTGCAAGAGGGTGTATACGACTCTATGGCATTAGTGAGCAGTTATCCTAGCCAGTTCAAGGCAGGGGAGGAAAACTGTGCGTTTGCAAAACCCTCAACACAGTATTAGGACTCCCTTCTGGCTCATTGGAAAAGAAATGTGAAAATATACAGAATCACTACCGATAAAAAGTCACCCGAGCCTTGAAGGAGCTTCTCAATTCCACCTAGTGTACAAATATCCAACCAATCTGGATAGAATAACAAGTTTTATGCTAAGCCAGGCATACTAATTAATTTAACATGGTTGATTGATGAGAAATCTGGAATGGTTTTGATGATTAACAATAAAATACAAAAATATATTACAAGAGACAATAAAATATCGTTGCATTGGTGAACAGGACATAAATTAGCTATGTGTTAAGCCAGTTTGAAATGTTTTCAAGGCTCCTTCGTAAGAACTTCACATTGGTCTGCACTTTCTCTTCCGCTTGCCTGACGGCTCTTGCTGTGACTCCTGCATTGCCATACAGGCTTTTAAATGCATTAATCTAGAACAGGGAAAATAATATGGCATATTAATTCATCGAAAGCAATTGAGAAGGCCAGAAAAGATTGTCAACATTTGTTTTCCGTTGCAACAAAGTACAGCATTTCCTTTGGGCTTTTCCCTGATAAAGGTTTCAAAACCAACTAAGTGCCAGACAATACATCGAGTGAAGACTTCAGTCATCATATGTGTGCAGTCAATGAGTCCGAACCTCAACACACAATAAAACCATTGCCCTCACTCACCTGTTTAACATCATAATCTGTAAATGAGCCTTCTGTTGTCACCCTGATAAACTCTGTGAGGTAGAGAGAATTCAGCCCAGTGTGGAACCTGCAAGATAAATACCATTGGCTGCAATGTATCAATGTGAATATGATGAATTAGGTCAACAATACAGGGTCATTATGTGCTCTGTGGATTACATTTCAGCTGCTGGCTTTTATTCTTAGTTTGAACTGTAGAAAAAATGCTGTTTGGTTCAGGTCATAGAAAGTCTGATGTACTGATATACATGACAAGGGTGACGAAACATGCTTGTAAGAAATGTCGTAGAAGTTACCATAAAAGTATGTGCCAGTTTCTCCTCTTCCATTGCCTAATTTGGGTTGTCACGAACATGGATCCAAAAATTATGGACTACCAGCTAAATTATAAGGTTATGCAGAGAGTTCCTTTTCAACTACTATCGATAATTGTCTAAGCTGATGCAATAAATGAGCTTTTTATTTATCCACTAAAATAGATTAAAAACAACTTAAACTTTTCATTCCACAATAATACAGCAACAGCACCTTTCTTAAATCTTACAACAGCATCTGTCCCTGCTTACAGTTTTATAACATTTTTTTAATTTGTCTATTCTCAGCAATGGGAGAAATGATATAATTTTTATGAATAAGCACAATATCTGCTCTGTAGAACAGCAGAATCTAAGGATGATATCTGACCAGCGCCGAAAAACAAGCAGTTGCAGTTGTTTTCCAAAGTGTATATTCAAAGGAGCAGAATTTTTTCTAAATTTAGCTGTTGGTAAACGTTGTCAATTCATGGCGCTTTAGTGCTACATACTGAGCCAATTTCTCAAATCTTTCAGATTATTTTTGAGATATTTGATGTTGTTTCTAGTTCCCTCAGCAGCTTGTCTGAATGTAGATTTTGCACGGCCCAGCTCATTATTAGCCATAAATATTTCCATCTGCAACAATGAAAAATCATAGTTACACATAGGATACGAAAAGAAATATTCCACAATAATTCTCTCATCGAAACATTGCCTAAATCCTGCAAACACAAACAGATATGGTTGATATTGTACATACTTAATTTTTCAAAATAGAAGATTACTATATTTAAAAATGTATGATACACCATGCTAGCGATATAATTGAAGTTTACTTGATTTTACATGGTTTTATTTTAGCGTGGTTCATCCCTACCTAGCTCCACACCCAAAATAATTTGCTTTCTAAGTCGAAAATCTGTCAAGCTAAAACTTGGAGGGTCTTCGCAACCAACTCAAATTACAGTAGCCTTTTTATTGTTCCCCTTAGTGAAAATACTCGTTTTTTATCCGCATGACATTTTTCTTCCAATATGTCTTGGTTGGTTCTTTCGTTGGTCGGGTGAGATCTGGTTGATCATAAAGCACTCAAACAGGCCAATCTGATGATTAGGTATTTGATAGCGGAAAACCAGTATCAATGATGCAAACCTAGGAGTGTACTCAAATAGTATAGTATAATTTGATGATGGAATATGGATGTTCATTACGATTGTTGTTGCCTCCTTGTTCCAAAATCCATTTAGATTTTTTCAATTCCACCGGTTCACTATAAAATTTTCCACCATAAGCTATTGCGTACCAAACTGACACAAAGTCTTCTTGGAATTTTTCAAATAATCATTTAACACAAAGCGATGAACCCCACTTTTTGCTTTACCTCCTGTAACTTTCCAGTTGAAAACTCTTTCTGCACAGTGTAACGCACTATCCTCTGTATTGAAGTTATGCCTGCAGAATATCTGAATCATAAAAAAAGATCATGCTTTGTGATCGAAATCAAATTGGTGTGTACATCTGAGTATTTTGACAGGTTTTTTTGGTTCAAAGTTTAAGCTCCACTATTCCAGTCATGCAACACATAAACTCATGCACCAAGATGCAGCGAAACCATTATAAATACTTACAATTCAAATATAGATGCCAAGGCGGGAACACTCACCTCTTATAAGACATATTATGTTTAATCTCGTGGAGGAGTTCTTCTGACCGGTACGCTCAAAGTTCAACTTGTTTAGTTTCCATGTTGAACATAATTTATATTATATTAATCGTGACCAAATTTCTGTCCAATTGAATAAGTCAAGCCCCGACAGGCTTGTTATCTAAACATGCAAGTATCCTAGCCTCGCTGCAGTAGTACTGCAAACATTACAATTTGGACTGATTTTTTTTCTGAGTTACAAATGTGCACAATGTGCAGTGTTTTCAGAGGTAGAAAATTTAGAATCTGTAATAAAGCAAGTTTATTGGAGATTTGGATATTGTAGAAAAATTATCTGAAAAAATATTGGAAGCCCCTGTAGCAGCAGATATAAAGCTGAATGGAGGCATGTTTTAAATCTTGGAATGGCAGCGAGACAGGAGTAGTTCATAATTATGGTTATATGAAGATTTACAATCAGAATGAATTTGCACCGAACAGGTGGCAATACTCATTTAATTTGGATTGTCAATCCTTGGGAACATTTACATATATGTATATAATAAACTTGACATTGCTTTCTGTTTTGTATTCGTTTCTATTTGTTTTAAGGCAAATGCAAAGCAGGGTTACAATGCATCAGCGGAAACACCTCCTACGGCTGGCTGCTGAGCCATCGGACCAAGTCATCCAGATTGCGCTCGAGATACTTGATATTTGCCTGAGTTCCTTCCTTCTTTTGAGCAAATGCACGGGTGGCTGATCCCAACTCCTCAGTCTGGTCAGTGAAAGCCACAATCTAAAAAAGCCAAGAGAAAGGTAGAATGTATTGAAGTTTTTAGGGATTGCCAATGGAAATTTGATTCACCGGTTGAAAAAAATAGAATCTTACCAATGAGCATCACGTGTGACATCACGCATTTTCTCAAAGAGCTGTCTTTTTAATTAGTCCAAGCTAGGCAGATTTAACATATCAATGTTTAAGATTGTGAACGCAATAGGTGACAATATTGTAACAATATGTCAGTGTGTATTATTGACGTGCTTTTAAAAGAAAACTTTTCATAGACTAGTTTCACTTTCTTGGCCATCCAACCAGTCAATATTGAGAAAACAGTAGATCATGTGTCCTAAAGGAGACCATGTAAGTGACCCTTCGATCTAAAACTTTGTATCGGCGTCAAGTAACATTCGAGTATTTTAGATAAACCAGTGATTGAAGGTGATTGATTGATCCTTTTGAAAGCATTCCAGCCGAAACTGATGTCCAAATCGTCACTGATGTACCCTCTTACCTGGTCATAGTCAAACTGTGTGAATCTCTTGTCCAGAGATGATGTTACAAATCGTCCCAACATCATGATACCAACACTGAATCTAAGAAAAAGAGAATAAAGACTTATTGTGGTAGAGCTCTGCAATGATGGTTATTGGTATCAAAGGCAAGCTGTGTTTTACTGATCAAACCCTGGCCTCCTGGGTTAAGTTTGAAGGTGGGTCCCTTGTAATTACAACACTAAAAATGATCATTTAATTGAATTTCGTTATTTTTTTATTTAAACATCATCTGGTATTACGCTTAAGCAACCAAATTTTTAGATTTATTGAAGTGAAAGCCTTTGTTTCAAGTAGTGTGAACTTAATTTGCAAATTAGGGGTACATATTTACAGTTCATGTTTCATTTCAATTGGTAAACACTGAGAAGTTAAAACCAAATTTGGTTTCATACGGACAGTAGTGACAACTCCAAATAAATTTTAGCTTGAGGCCGAGTGAACAGAATATAATTGATCCTGCCTTGAATTGACAGGATGTATGGTAAGAGAGGAGAGAAGGACAATGAATGGTTCGATGGTATCTAGATTCTTGAGAAACATTTAGTAATAATGATTTATCTAAGTCATTAACGGTTTCAAGGGTTTTCTACACTTACCATTTATGTTGCTGTGGCTGTCACTAGCTTGAGGTAAACCTATTCTGAGATGGTATAGAGTACCAGAAAACTGGTGAACAAATGATTTAGTTGTTGTTCCCGAGATAATTCTTATAAACTTTTTTTTGTTTTACTGACACATTGCTCTTTTGATCTAGATAGGCATTTAGTTTATTTGAGCAACTCAACACCCTTTGTGTTAGGCAGCATGGGGTTGTAACACTATCAAGTCCCGCAGTTTATGGTTACTATCAGCAGCAAAAGAGGTTGTCACCCTGTGACATCTGATTGATAGATTGGCCAAAAATGTCAAGATACAAATTATATCTTGATGTTATTGAGCCATGCAGTGATGATGAAGCTGAGGTGCAAAACTAGATAGGCATAGAAGGTGGTGATAGAAAGAGAGGAGGGGTGCACAGACAGTCAGTGATATGTGGTGCAAAAGAAGGTTAAATGCCAACCAAGACGGTTGTATGTGTTCAAGTTCAAAGTACAAGTTCCATGTTGTATAACGCATGCAATTTAGAGACAATGTTCTCAATTTCGAATTTATGTGTTCTATTCATTCAAAGTGGTTGGATCCTTTCAACGTCCTTCATGAGTTGAGTTCTGAGTTATTTATCGCTTGATGAAGAATCTCAACCTGATTCCCGAGGAAAATGAATAAAAACTTACTCAGAATAGAGCTGTTCCCAGTTTCCTCTCAGCCAGTCCCAAGCTAAGAATTTACCAAGGGTATTACCAGCAACTGCTCCGACGGCAATATACGAATCCTGCTTTCTTACTTTAGTGTCATCAATGGCGTAGTCGAGGAGCCTAAAGACAAAGAACATGGGATTAAATGCTTGCCGCTGGTGCAGGTTTCAGATGGTTTTTGATGTTTTTCTTCTATTTATTTCTATGTTGTAATTTATCATACGTTCTGATATACCCTATCCTAAGCCTATCTTAAGCCTATCCTAAGCCTATCCTATCCTATCCTAGTTCAGCAGTTCAACAGAAATAAGCTTAACGGACCACACATCAATCAAGCTGACTTTCAATATAACACTCACTGACCATTCAATCAATCAATAGAGTTTGAAATAGTTCATGCACCTTCATTTTCAACGGCGAGAAATTTAGTGTGTCAAGCTGGGGTCAAATTATAAAAGTATCGGGAGGCACTTGCCGGGTATTTGGAGTAAACTCACTCTGGCACCCACTCTATATGTTGCAGAATAGCCCTTAGGAGAATATTCATACAGATCTGGGATCTAAGTTTAGTCACATGATTGTCTCACCTTTGTAGGAGCCACATCTCATCTGTACATCCGAGAGATCTGAGAAGCTTGATCTGCTCTCCAGCAACATTCTCATTCTGGAACTTTTCAAAGATGAAGTCCCACACAGCTTCGTCTCCTTGTTTGACAGCGTAGCAGTAAGCAGTATCACGGAGATTCGGACTGATTGGACTAAAACATTGAATACAACAAGTTTAAAATATACAGTGAAATGGCTAATCTAACTCACACAAAATAGGAAAAAAAATTGTCAACGTATTTTTGGAATTATATTTACAGATGCACTAATATTAAAGCGAGTTCCAACAGCTCAAAATGAGAGTTGCTCTCTCTGTTGTGCTATGCAGCCGACGAAATGATATGTTTTTTGTTTATTTTCATTGTTTTGTCATTTTCATAAAATATGTTCTTTCCTGCAAATAAAAATGCAGGGTAAATCTCCTGACCTATGCTTTTAATTGCCAACATTTCTGTAATGGCAGCGTAGTTACAATGTCATGTTGTCCTGTCAATGGCTGGACAAAAAACAGGAAATGTCGTTAACTTACTTGTTGTCTGGATTGCTCATCCAAGAAGTTACAAGCTCTTTAGCTTTTGCCCTACAGTCACCGACGTTATAGGAGCAGGCTCTGCTCACAGCATCTCTTTGTCTGTATCTAACATATAATAATAATGATAATAATAATAAAATTTATGATAAAAATAATTATACATAATAAGAACAAATGTATTGTCAACAAGAATTCATCCTCATCTCTTATTGATTTTGATGTCATCAAAAACAACCAGTTACCATACTATAGCAGGTTTGAGTTCATATCATCAAAAATAATTCTTGTAATTTTCTGATGCATAATGCAGTGAATGAGCCCTTTCACATTGGGTTATTGATGGGAAAGTGTCCTCTATAACAGTAATAAGTGTAGCTTATTTTTAAGACATGGCTTAAACCAAGTCTGAAAGAGATTTTGAATGTTTAAAATGATATCACAAGTTTATATTATCTCTGGAATTGAGGCAATGCGTACTACTTACTGTTCAACAATGGAGCTAGTAAGATCAACAGCCCAGCCGTTGTTGAATTTGTCGTAGAATGGTGTTATAAGTGTCTTGTAGTAAGTCTAGAAAAGAAATACATATTACAGCAACACCAATATTACCAACAACTCACATGACACTGGCAAAGCAATTTAAAAAACTTTTACTCATTTTAAATTTCAACCTGTATTGCTCGCTAAATAATTAAAATTAAGAAAGGATTTTAGGATAAAGAAGAATTAAGTTTTCAGATTGTCAAGCATTCAGTGTGCTGGACGGAGAGAAAGGCAAGCTTACTTTGAAGTCTCCGTAAGCTTCAGTTCTCTTAAGTGCTGAGGAGACATACGATAGGGAGGTGATTGCTGCGTCCCATGCGAACCAACTTTCTTCTTTTAGTAGGTACTTGGTCAATTCCATAGCATATGTGATACTCAACTTTCCAGCACTGAAACAATAGATTTTCATTACATTATTGGCTCAAATCAATTACTGTAATATTTCTATTGTGTGATAGAAATAGCAACATGTGCAGCTTCTAGTATTTGGTGAAGCAGTTAGCAGTGTCAGTGCTAAAGGTTTGCTAGCAGGGTACATTACAAGACAAATCATTAACACCATGACTTATGCTTAGTTATTAGCCAATAGGAACTTAGTATGAATGGTTCATATAACCATGAGGACAAACACGCATCATCACTAGCCTTCATCAACTGAGGCATGTTTTTGAGGCTGCAGCTAGACGTTGGTATATTTGAGCAGCTGCCAAGGAGCCCCTATTTGTTCAAATGCAATAAAAATTTGAACAGGTGTGTAAAAGCCTCTTGTGCTCGACATGGTGTTAATAATTTGTCTTGTATGGTAGCCTGCTAGGAAACCTTCAAAGTGTTTATGAAAGCAAAAAGTATCCACTGTCCATATTGAAGTAATCTAATTGCAATTAACAAAAACAAATTTTAATCTCACAAGGACATCAATGAATGAAACAAACAATCTGGAAGTGCAAAAACTCTATTGGGTCTACGGTATTTTATCTCCCCTGTTAAGTGATGGTTCAAAATAATTCCCTTGACACTTAAAGATTATTTTTCAGGAATAAAAAACCAAGATGGACTTAAACAGAACAGGTTTTTTTACAATAACCGACATTTTTGATTGCTATTGACCAACTGGACTAGGCCTGGAAATATACACAGCTGGAAAATGGACTAACAGGGCTAAATCAAAGGCATCATCGATAATTTGTGCTCTGTTTAGCTCGTCAATCTTGGTGTGGTCGGCAGCTTGCTGGTCAATTATCTTCTGCCAGTATTCAGATGGATAATTAACTCTGTAGAATCCGTACTGTTTAGGGTTCACAATCATCCAAGCAAGATCATTATTTACTTCTATCGTTTCTATAGGAGGAAAGGAACAAGCAATAGTAGAGTAATGTTAGTAGCAACCATAAGGTACCTGTATAAAAAATATTTGTGCTATAATATTCAAAACAGCAAAGCTAAAATAAAAAAATTTAGGCTATCTAACATATTTAAGGGAATTCCACGAAAGCATTCCTATAATCAATTGAATTTTAGAATATTACACCTACCAACAGACATTTAATTATGTTTTATATTGAAACTAAACCTGACTGAAGATCATTAAAATTATTTGGAAGGGGTTCGTGTAAAGAAGAGTGAGCTTACTTGAGGCCTGATCCTTGGTAAACCATTGTACAGATGTCTGATCCACATCAAAGTTAGGATTCTCACTGCTCACATAACTTATAGGTATATCCCATCTGTAGCTGTAACATGCAAAATTAAACATTGTTGTGAGATATGGTTCGATCAAAACAAGATTGGTTCAACAATTGCAAACACTAATATTTGTCATTGAAAGTTTAAGCAATCAGAGTTATCTTATTTCTGTGTCTAGTATGACAGCTTTGATAAGTCTATTAGAAAAGGCTCAGTCTAGCCTTGTCACACAGCTAATTCTTTTCTTTAGTGACAAGGCTTTATATATATTCAATTTAAAGGTAATCTTTAAAGCTGTGGTTCTAGTCTTTCTCATGGAAATTTGCTGGAATTGCCTTGTTGCAGGTATCAGAACAATATCATGAAAAGTGAATAAAATGCAAGAGTAAAGGCGAAAAAACTTAGCCCCCCATTCTCAATATAATTGGGGCTTACTTACTCAAAGGGGCTTGGGTATTTAGGATCTGGTGTCTGTGTGTCGTCCTGTAGAAAGTGTTTCTGTGTCATCTTGAGGTGGTGTTTGCCTGCTGGTGGTGATGGCTCCATTGTGATTGTTAACAGGGGATAACCTGAAGAAGAGAAGAACAATCATTATACTATATAATACCATACAGTATCATATCAAATTATATATATTTAATTTTTCGTCTGGAGAAGAAAGCAGAAATATATCGATAAAATATTGTGTAGGATTAAAAGGACATGTAACTAAAAAAAGAAATCTAGATATGCCATAGTCTATAATTGTAAAACATCTATTCTCAATTGTTTTAAATTCCTTTTTGACATAGTTGTTTGTTGTAAAAAGTAGAGGAAAACTGTATTCAAGATAAGAATGTACCAAAGCGTGGCTAATTTGGGTATTACGTTGAAAGTTGGTGACTATTGGATAAAGCTTTTGTTTAATTTTACTGGTATGGGATTTAAAAGTTTATTTGTTATCAAGAATCACACTCAGTTCCGGAGATTTGATGTTTTGTTTATTGTAAATGGTCATGACACCGTTTTATCGTTGATAAAAACAAGGCAACGTGCACTGTACCAACAGGATGCTTGATGGACGCTTTTTTTCATAAGTTTTGCGGATATGTTTGAGTTTTCCCCACTGGTGACTAGTAGGCAGTCATCAGCATATAAGAAACAGCTTCATCAGATTATTTACAAACATGAGAAATAGCAGGGTTCCGAGTACAGACCCCTGCGGCACAACAGTTATAACTTGACCGCACCCAGAGACACAACCATAACTTTCACAACCTGCTCTCGGCTAGTAAGAGATCATATCATACCGAATAATATAATATATTTGAATTTCATATTATATTATTCGATCTATTTTATTTTATTTTATTTTATTTTTATTTTTGCTTTTTTACATTTTATTTATTTGTTTTTTTTTAATTTTTTTTGTAGATTTATAAATAACCACACCCACCCATTTGAAGGATCCATGTATCCAGAATTGCTTTGATATCGAGTGCCTTTCCATCCTGATCCTTGAGTCCTTGTTTGTCTGCCTCGTCCTGCATGGCCTTCCACAGGTCTGTATGGTGCGCTGCCTGGTAAGCCTTCTCATCTATGTAGTTCTATAATATTGATATGAATTTTGAGAATAAGGTAGGTGTTGTAGAGTAAGAAGTTTGATCCTATTTGCTTGCATTTGAGTTACTGCCCTTCCACTTTGGCGTGACCAGTAGAGGGGAAGCAACTCAAAATGCAGAAAAATGGACTAAAGTTGGTCTAGTGCTGTAGTACCCAGAGTTTCGATAAATGGGATATTATTTAATAAGTTATAGGATTTCATTCATTCATTCATTCATTCATTCATTCATTCATGATGTTGAGTTTAGGTTTTTTCTTGCTTCAGCCTAACATACAGAAAATAGGGAGAATGATATACATCCAGTTCTATTTGGACCACAAACATCACACTACACCTGAGACTACTAGAAATCATGACACTTATGGTAGCTTTATTGTTATTCATGTTTCACAAGACTCTCCTCTATATGTATGTTTGTCGTTGTGTTAGTCGGTTTATTACTTACAGCAAGAGCGTTCTGGAATATTGAGTCTCCTAGGAAATATCTCATCATTCGAATAAGTGAGCCACCCTGAAAAAAATAACGGTTGTAACAATGCTATCAAATGTTTTTTAATGACAACACATTATTTATGACTTGTAAGTGTGAACACAGTATTGAAAGTCCTTGACAGCAGGGAAAGTTCAGAACCTCATTAATCAGACGTGCACCAATTAGTTTAGGTATATAAGAGCAAGAGCAAACCCTTTTTTTGTGACAGGCTATCACATTCATTAAGTTCCAAGGCATCGACATCTCATCAATTTTAGGAGGTTTCGACTCACAAAAAAAGGTTCATGTTCCTTCATTAAAATTGGGCAAGCGGCTGTACCCGAGCAGATATCATCAAAGTTTGTGACACAGAAGGCCAGGGTCCAATCCCTGACTACAGCAGATCTTTTTGAAGTTACATCATCATTGGAACAGTAAGCATCCCATTTGAAGTGAGAGGAATGAACTTCTATGTTCTAATTCCCAAATCAGTGCATGGGATTAAATAACCAGTTTGAGCTGATATTAGTTGTTATTTTTAACAAAAAAGTCTTTAAACGTTGGTCTCTTTCAAAGGAATGCAAATTAAACCGTACGGACCCACACAAACACACACATTTGTATATAATATATATATATATATATATATATATATCTATATATGTATATGAAGTCCCGTATTATACACATAAAAAGAATTGTAATTACCTTCCCGTATGAGATGCTATCAAAGATCTCGTTGACTTCGTCAGGATGTTGGACTGGGACATAGATAGGATGTGATGAGGCCAAACTGTCCGCTCTAAGTGTGGAGTGTACATCAACAACCACAAACTGTTCCATCTAAATAAGAAACCAAACAGAAATGTTATAACACACTGTCAGCCGGACTTATAAATTATGCGAAAACAATAGTTAAGGAAGTCTAGAACTCCGAATCTGAAGAACAGTAATAGTCAACTTGTCCAACTACATCAAATTAAATAAAAATCACATTTACCTTTTGGAAGCATTTCCCACTTTTCATGCATGGTTGCTGATAGTTTGAGCCCTCAGAGTCTTACCCCTCGTCCGGGAAAGGTTGCTGAATGATTTCTATTGTTGGCTACATCATAATGGCCAGGAGCAGCATTATTAAATTAAATCATTTCTCAGGCAAAACTATTAACACAGTGGCTTCATTATCAAGATGATTGATAAACAAAGTTATTTTTCTTCTAGACAATAGACTCTACACGAACCCACCATTTGCCATTCTGGTTCAGTCACATTGACACCGATATACTCTACATAGGATGCAAATCCCTCATTGAGCCACAGATCATCCCACCAGGAGGGTGTCACCAGGTTACCGAACCACTACAAGTAATATGTATGCAAATGATGAAGTCTGACCTGAAAGGAACCCATAAAGAGGTGATGTGTGGATGATGTGTTGGCTCTTGTTGGTTGGTTCGGAGAAGACCCAGCCACCAATTAGACCCAACACATTGGCTAGGTGATGTGTAGCACTTTAACTTATGTCACAATCAAATCTCTTGTGGCAGCAGAAAGTTTCGTCTTAAGCTCCATTGTGGCAGCAACACTCTGGACTGAAATTGAAGCTGTGAGTTGTCTGTCCATTCATCGGTTAAAGACAACTTCTACACCACTGTTGTTCAAGCCACCCACACCATGTACAGTCCTGACCTACCTGATGGGCCAGTTCATGAGACACCACCACTGCTACTCTCTGTTTGTTACTAGCAGCTGACACATTAGGATCGTATAATAGTGCTGTCTCTCTGTATGTGATCAATCCCCAGTTCTCCATGGCACCAGCAGCAAAATCTGGTATAGCTATCATGTCTGTAACACAAGAGTAAAGTGTATTCCGTTGTTTCAGTCTGGTATCGTAAAATGGTTAAGGGTATTGAATTGTGATCCTTGAGGACCAACCGCCACTCATATATCGGATGGCCAGATTTGACTGAAAATTGCAGGGGTTGGGGCATTGGAGCAACTAAGATAAAATTCTCTCTAATTAAATTTCACTGTTGAATACCATTGTCTTTGAGGGAAGGAGAGATATACACCCGAGGGTGCTGGGGGCTGGAACAATCAACAATGAAAGCTCCCCCAGTGGGACTCGAACCCACAACTCCTGCGGCACTAATCGCCTGGCAGTGAATACAGCAAGCGCGCTAACCGATTGCGCCATCTCACCATCCCCAAAAAAAGAATGGGTCGATGGCGCTAATTACATAGCCCGCTATTCACTACTCGGAGTTGTATTCCCTCATCCCACAGCACATTCCAATCCACCATTGCCACCCTATGAAACACAGCGTACGTGTTAGGGTTATTGGCCTTACATGGCCCATTGCTGGGACCCCTTGTAGTAGGTTTAGCTGTCTTTCCAGCTTGTCATCATGTCTTTCCATGCTGTCACATGTCTTTCCATGAGTCAGTCAGTAGACAAGTACACAGGAGAGGTATACACCCGAGGGTGCTGGGGGCTGGAACAATCAACAATGAAAGCTCCCCCAGTGGGACTCGAACCCTCTATTTAAATTTCACTGTTGAATACCATTGTCTTTGAGACAATAAACAGAGAACAATGTGCGAAAAATGGACTTGGAAAAATATGTGAATGTGATGTAAGTTGAGGAAGGGGCAATAAAACTCACCAGTCTTTGGAAGAGGAAATGGCTCATCGAAGAAGTTCTCAAAGTATTCCAGAATATCAACACCTTGCTGAAGTGCATAGTCTACCTGGTTTATTGCAGACTTTCGAGACCACACTCTCATCTTTATCTATTGAATCAAAATTATTTGATGATAATATTGATATATAAATAAATGAATAAATAAATACAAATAAAATATATTATTCAATAAGTGAGCAGAGTATCATTGGACTGGAGATGCAGTAGGCCCTGATACTGCTTTGACTCGACCTTGAAATGAATGAATCAAAGAAAACAAGTTAACGCTCACATTTACAGGATTACCAAAATTCATGGCAGCACATTAATAGGTAGGGAAGCAAACATTGTACCATAAGACATGCGAAACTGAAATTGTTGCCAACTTTACTCTGAGAAACACTGTG
This sequence comes from Membranipora membranacea, assembly GCA_914767715.1. NCBI lineage: Eukaryota > Metazoa > Bryozoa > Gymnolaemata > Cheilostomatida > Membraniporidae > Membranipora > Membranipora membranacea. Next base: position 9,357,798 of record OU612072.1, on the reverse strand, counting down.
TTAAAAACTGGCTTAAAGACATGGCAGTAATCAGAGCACAGAATAAACAAAATAAGTACATGAAACTGCTCTGTATGATTATATTCTAGCTGAATTTGAGTAGATATAGCACTAAAACAATGAGATTTCTTAATAAATTGACATCAAATTAACATCATATCTTTTTCTGATGCGCTGGATACAACTTCAGAAAAGTCATGTCTTGTTTAAAACTTTGTCATCCCTCTAGCAAACAGAGGTTATATCCGCCCGCTTACCCCTGTAGCTGTTGTTTGCTCCTTGTAGTCAAAGTCACATATTATCATAGCAAGAAGGTACGTAGACATCTTTACTGTAGGCTCAAAAGTGTCTTTCACCCAGCCGTCAGGCCTGAAATGATATCATGATAATATTATATATTTGTTATCACAAAAATATCGTACAATGCTTGACTAACTTTTTATTAAACCTTACACCGAGCATTTTAGATAACAAGTTAGGGTCAATTCTTGATGGCAACTTCATGTACCGATACCGAAGAGGAGGGACAATTTATTTGTGTAACGCAAAATTAAAAAAAATTTTTTTTTAATTCAACCGATCACTGGAATTTTCTGAGGGGTACCTACAAGACTGGAGCCACTATTCGATTGGGCAATATAAAACATCAGGTGCAAATTTTTACTGAAGGGAAGAACAACTCCACATTAGAGAGATATATTTTTAAAATATTATCGACGGAATCGGATTTTTCGAAATAAAAAGGTATACAGTAAATTAACAGTATCATGTTAACAGCTGTCACAGAAAGAAAACAGTGGGGCAGTTCCAGGTTCAAGTTATACATCATATATTATTATACATATAAAAATCTTGAAAAATATGTATTGAGCAGGCAAGATAAGGGGAGACAAATCTGTCAGATCGAGGAGAGCAAGGTTAGCCTAAAAGCAATGGGAATGCCCAACTGTTGTGGATTATATCAAAACTTAACGCTAGAATTTTACTGAATGGTGTACATAGCCGCCAATGTAACGCCTGTGATCTGATTGGCTGTTGGATAGGAGCAAGAGCCAATACCAGATCACTGAAAGTACATGTTGGTATAAATAGAAGACGTCAAACTAATTCACTTTGGCATTCTCTATATAAGGATAGGTACTTCTAGGAAAGTAACATCTGCCCTGGCATTGGCATGTTCCCACCCAGCAGCCAATCAGACCCCAGACATTGGCTATTTTTACTAGCTGCGGATATAATTTGTTTTTCTACCTACATTGATAAGTTTGATGCAAGTGGCATATTTGCCAATGATCGCATCGGATCCTTTCTCATTATGCTTATGGCAAAGGTAGCTTTCAATTCTGGTTCATCAAAGCATGGCATAGCTTTTCTGGTGTCTGTAGCAGCCATCATTGTGACTGCTAGAAACCTTTGAAGAAAAAACAAAGGTTTGTGACAAAAGGGTCGATTGGTTGTGGGAGGGAAACTTACATTGTCATATTTGAGGCTATCGGCATGTTCGAGAGGGCGGTCATGTGTGACTTTCTCCACAGTGTAGTTGTGAATGTGGCTTTAATTCCTGGCTCATCAAAGCAGGGGAAGGCCTTTCTGGCGTCTGTTGCTTGGTATTGTGTAGTGGCTATGTATCTTTGACGGGATGAGAAAACAAATTGTACATTTTTAACCCTCCAACAGAGGTAAACATGCTTGGATTAATACGCCCATGTCACGGTTTATATTCGAAAAGATTATTCATGGTTGCATGTATCTCAGTTTGATCTGAAGCTCTGCGCTTGGAACTATACAGATTTTTTGTAAGTTTTCTGGGCAAAAAGATACAGAAATATATTACTTATTGGAGATGATCTAATTATAACATGACCCAACAACAGTGTGACCCATTGACAAATTGACCCAACAACAGTCTGACCCATCAATAACTTGACCCAAAGATACCTTGACCATAGCTGTACATTCTAACCTTTTCTCCATTTGCCCGCTTCCTGCGTCGAGCTCATCGTAGCTGCTGTAATAAAGACCTGCTAGATCGTTGTCTAGCTTTCCTGAGTATCCCAGAGTGATGTTATAGAATTGTCCTTGTACAAGTTCATTTTGCAGGGTGAAATTTACAAACTGTCGATCGCCGTCATACACTGGGGAGCCCAGGGGTATATTGGTGCCAGCTGTATAATATATAAAATATTTCAATACTATGTATATGTGATTTAGAGATCTTAGTAGGTGTGTAGTCTTGTCGCGTGGCTAATCTTTTTTGTAACCGCATGAACAAGGCTAGTCATATAGAATACCTTGCTCTGTGAGGTGCCTCAATAAAGCCTATTATAGCTTGCTGAACGATGATCGATACAATGAACATTGCCTACTGAAGCCACTTGAGGCAACAATTTTCTAAAGACTTTATATTGTTCAAATTATTTTACCAGGTGAGTCCATTCTAGCCGTTGTTTTTATATTGTGGTAATAAAAGTTCAAGTAAACAAACCACCCGCTGTTGGTGCGAATCAAACATGTAAACACAAAGTCATAACAAAAAAAGTATCTCATCCACACTGATCAAATAATATACTATTTTACTATTATCTGTGATCGATAGAAACTGAACTAATTCACTTATCATGAGTACCATCACAAGGAATCCAGTGTGTAAACCTGAGTTCAATTTTACCAATTGGGGGCGGGTACATGTTAGGTACTCGTACTTATTTGACTTTAACGATCAGTGATGCACATGATAATAGTGTAGTCTCGATGTCAGTGAACATCTCACCATTATCCTCCATGCTCTGACTAGTGATGACAAGCTTGTTGGCATGTACTGTGACTATTTTAGTAGGTGCATCACATCTCATGTGTATCATGACAGTTCCTGTATTAGTGAAGTCCTCAGGATCTGCCTGGTATATATCCGGTTTCATGTCGATATCATAATGGACAGGTATAAGCCACAACGGTAGCCTCACATCTCTCACCTGTAATAAGTAAACCAGATAAATTTACAGTACTTTATGCAATGAAATTTTGGATAGGAGTTATCCTGCCATTTTCAAGTGAGAGACAACTCCTACAAATATAAATGTTTAGCAAGGGAGGGTGAGATATCTCTCCCCTTCCTGGTTCAGTTATGTATCTAATGTAAACAGGGATACGAATGCAAATGACTTTATTTCTTTGGACAACAACTAGCCTGAGAGCAGTGAAAGTCATTCAATAAAAATCAAAATTACTTTTAGCTGAAACTGAACGAAGGAATAGCTCCAAACTCAGATATAAAGTTGATCAATTTAAATAAAAACGAGACTAATTTATTTTGTTGATTGTGCCAGGAAGAAGGATTTTATGACAGATGTTTTAAAGTGAGCATAAAACTGAAGCAAATTTCTTATTTCAGGAGAAAAAATGGCGTTCACGCTTATTTATAGAGCAAGGTGTAAGTTATTTACTTTATCAATGACCAAAGTGAAAGGCCAATAGCTAATTGATTTTCCCGCGTTTAATTGGATAAAGATAACAGCTAACACAGAGGACTGTTTCAATGCAATGTCGGGATCTTGCTCTTCATCTATCTGACTTTATGGAACAGACGCCAAGGTGTTGGGATAGGGTGATCATGATTTAAACCAGAATTTCACAATATTTGATGTCAAAATAAGCTACATGACCCATGCTACTCAACTCTAAGTCAGTGTAAGGGAGTCAGAAATAAAGTGGTCAGGACCTGCAGTCATATTATTCGAACACAGGACAACTATCATCCAGACTAATTACCTTTACAGGTTTACCATCAGTACTTGCAGCTGTAGTTGTGGCCATAGCTGTAGTCGCCTCCCCAGCAGCAGTTGTGCCCTCAGGTTTGCTTCCATCTTCACCGCAATATCCATCTTTTATACCTGTGAAAACAGATGGGTATAAAAGGCTAAAAATATTTCTGCTATCAAAAGCAATCATAACGCATCAAAGTGTATGTAATATTTTAACGCACCTACCATGCAAATAAAATGTACTTCAAACAGTGTACCAGTCTGATATTTGGCTATAATTGTTTTATTTACAATAATTTGTATGATAAATTAGACAAATAAATGTTAAAATCAATATTTTGTTTATCATCGTGTGTCAAATCTCGCTGAAAAAATGGGGGTGAGGGCTGCAGTCGCTGCCCTAGTTATCTCTTGGTTTTATGAAGGTGTTAGTAACATGTGGACCAAGCAAACCACCGCTATATCAGCGGAATTCAATGTCTCAGAAACAAGGACCTCAAATATGTGTCTGATTTTGGTTTGTTTTTTGTGTAATTTTCATCAGTTATAAAAAATGGTGAGGCCCAGTAGCATCTGATATACTATTCGAGGTACAGAGCCCGAAACTAAGAAGAGATGCATGTCGTGTGTTCTTACAATCTACAGCCAACCATTTTTTACTGAGCCTCGACCTACTCTTAGTGGAGGATCAGTCAACTTGTTTATTTATTTATGCCTGCTAATGGCGATTATTTTGTAGTTGTGTCACAATTTACTACTCATTGTACAGGCTGCAATTTTATTTACTCCAGTAAATAAAATCGCTTTACAGTCTATAGCTTTATATTCATGTCATCAGAGGTCACAATCCCTGGCCTAAAGTATCAAAGGTTAGATCACTACATCTCTACTGGAACAACTTCAATGACCCTCAACTCAGATCTCGACTGATTGCTCAAGTTTTACAACTCAGTGCCACAAAATATCACATCACATTCAATGATTTGACCATTTGTCGAAATTGGAGCATTGAGCAATCTCGAGTGAGGAGTTATAGACTGAAGCCATCTCTCACTTACAGCATTCCGAGTGCACTAGACTTTGTCAAGAGGACAATATAAACAGCAGAATCTGAGACCAGCAAGTGTTTGAGGATAAGATTTCAGACATGCTAATGTGAAGCCATAAATTCCATAAAGATATGATAACAGAATAAGGGAGCGGAGACTGGTACCTCCCTAATAATTAGCAATTATTCGCAGATACTCTTGTCACTCTCAGATAAGCCTGAGTGCAATAAAACCATCTCTAGCTCTTCAGCAGATAAGATAAGAACTGTCATCGATTGCACCACTTAAACGACTATATCTGATTATTAGAGTCCGTTTAGTGCGACTACGTAACATGTGCCAAATTACCTGATTAGACATACATTTTATAAGCAGGAGCTGCAGAACTTGGCCCGCCTTAAAATGGTCCAACCATTGAAAATAGACTAAAACATTTTCATTGTGATCCCACAACTTGGGTGTAGTTTTCCAGTCTTTGTGTAATTTTAACTTGAAAGAGTTCAATGTTTTTTACATAATACTGCCAAATGAAGGAAGAGGTTGCAATGGGTACATAATGCACCACAACAATAGGCACCTGATATTACACATCATCATTGTTGAGAAATAATTGCTATAAGAAATCATATTGCAATTATTCTGGTGACGGAATGTCATCCTATGCAAAAAAGATACCTTGTTTTCTCTCTGCAATTTGATCACAATGATGAGAGCTGTGACAAAACAAGAAACTTTTATCGAATTTCCAGATCTCATAATTGACAGCCAAAAAATTTTTGACTCTTATGACAGCTTCGCATTCACTGTTACACCATTTAGCTATTGGAATTTAAATTGCAGGCCCATGGCTATATAATGTGTGTTTGTGTTGGCTAGGGAATAATTGAGCAAACAAATACCATGTCTAAAACAATAAATGAGTAAATTCTTAACTTAGATTAGAGATTTAGGCTACTTACATGTGGTGAGACATTCTTTATCAGGCCACCACACTCCACCCTGCTCTCCCGTTTGAGCTCCGGCCTGCCAAGAAAAAGAAAGACAGAGCTCAGAGTTATAACAAAGCTGTGAGAGGACATTTTGAAAATATAGTTGCAAAAATGATTTGCATTGCCTGAAAGCCCCGACTTGCCTTAACATTAATAGAATTCATGTCATGTGTCTAGTGGCTGGGTGACAATGATTCTCATGTTTTTTTTTGACATATTCATTCACAAGTGGTCTAATTTAAAGGCAGCAATAAATAAACAAGACATATCTTACCTCTGGTAAACACTGAGCATCTTTATCACCTCCAACCGCAAAGAAGACGATTAAGCCGACTCCCACAGCCATGACCACTGCGAGTAGGATAAGCACGAAGCCCATGACTATAGATAGCACACATCCTCCCTGTCTCTTACCTCCCTCGGGGTTTAACTCAGCCGTAGAATCCCTCATCTCAAAGTTCTCCCGTCCCATCTGAAAATAAAGAAAGTGCAATTGTGATAAATCCTATATGCAATAACTATATAAGGGAAGGTATGTAATTTTTAAATATTATTGCTGGTATTGTGTTTAGTTTTTGTGCACCATCGAGATAGTTAAGAGTCCAGACTAATTTCTGATTCTACAGCTAGAAAACATGAATTGTTGCGTATGCCGACTTGGATATCTTTGTCACTCTGCCTGCAGTTAGAGTGTCTCAGTTTTCCTCTAGTTCAGAATCTGGGACTAGCGTAAATAAACATCTGAGTAATACATTTTGCAGTGACAATCAACTCAGTGTCATAAAAATTGTGAAATGAAATAGATATTCAAACTATTGTTTATCTTAATTGAATGACAATTAGAACAAATATCTGGCATCGAACTGACAACATATTGAAGGCTGAAATAATAAATTGATGATTACGTTACACTGTATTAGTTTGTTTACTAGTTGTCAGAGTGAATATTTTATTATTTTGTGGTTAGTTGAGACTATTTCAAGATTTGACGCATCATCTAAAATTCATAATATTCAAACCAAGTTGGTCTGCCAAGTACATAACTTCCTCAACTTTTGCTCTGAAAATAATTGATTTGAATCTAGGGAATCTCAACCAACTTGTAGTTATTTTCATCCTGTCAGCATTTTGTGGATCTTTTTGCCCTATCAATCACTGATGCCTGAAAAATGCAATGATTGCAATGAAGTCATAACCAGTAGCAAGGCTATGAAGCTTGTATTAGAAACTGAGATACGTTCCAGCACCACTCTGTGTCTGATTATTTGAACCAATTACCTAATCACAGATAGTTGATCACTTCTCTAACGAGAGCAACAACTAAGTTGAATAAATCATTTGGAATTGAAGTGAAGTTTGTGGGTGAATATCCTGATGGAACTTTTTGTCTTATAATATAGGTTGCGTGGAAGTGTTGTCGCTGACTTGGCTGTGACTGCTAAGAAATTTGGAATATATAAAACTAGAATATGTGTGGTAAGTGTTGGGGAGTAGGGGGTGGGTTGGGTCTAAATCATACATCTTGATGATCCAAAAGCAGCTTCGCAAGGATTGGTTCTAAAAATCCAGCCAAATGTGTTTTTCTTTAAAATGCAAAATGATATTCTGCTGATTATTTTGCATTGAATGGTGTATTATGACACACCAGTGATATTATTACACTAGATGGTCGGCTATGTAGAATATCTATTTACAAAGAACCATCATTGAAAAAGTCATCGCCTTTCTTGGTACCTTTTTGTGTTATATGCAACTTAAGATATTGGGTATCCAATTGAATAAATGTATATTTATATCACTTCTAACCATTAAGGTGATAACAGCTATTATTATCAGCATCAAGTTTTGCACGCAAATTGTGGTATACGATAATGGTATCGCCCCTAACATGTAAAGAAGAAGGGACAACTACAGCAATTGGTGTTGTATTCATTAGAATCTAAGGGGGAAACAATCTACTTTGGTCAAGTTATCAGTAAAATTAAGACTTTGACTGCAATCTTGAAAGGAGTGATTAGCAACAGGGAGAAAATTGTCATAACCACTTAATTAAAAAACAATAAATAATACAACAAGACTTAAACAAAACTGAATTCTCAGCCAGTGCGATGTGTTTAATGTAAACACCAAATCTAATCTGATCATTGCATGTATACATTTTGAGTGTCACAAGGTCATGGAAATAATGAGTACATTGGAAACATGAACCCGCTGGTGTTGAAATAGCAGTGCATCGGTCATGTGAAAGTAAATATTTTGGAATGAAAGCTTTTAGAAGGAACAAGATAAGATGAGACAAGATAAGAACAAGATCAGAAGAACAAAACAAGATAAGAAGAACAAGATAAGATAAGGTTGTGGGACAAACAAACACGTATTCATCTTTTATCTCAATCCTAAATTTGTTGTTGGGTAATTGAAAACAATTAGAAGCGGCCTATCACAAAAACATTCCTGCACAGTGCCAGCCGACAGCTTTTAAACCTTACCGAACAGCAGCAACCCATCTTGATCGCCGCGCCAGTCCTATCTGCGTTGATGAAAGTAGTTCACTGATTTTAGATGACAAGGTTATAAATTGAGCGCTTGCATCAGACAAACAGCCGCAACAAACTGAATGCCGCTACTCTCAGCTGTGGATTGCTGGAAGCTAACAGCTTCGACTATGAATGCAGGTGCAAACACTACCTGTCAATACGCATATCGCCGACCACATTTACTGTTACTGTACTGCCAATCAAAATGGCGAAAATGCTGCTGGTAGTAAAAATGTACAGTGATTCAAGAACCTGCCTGCTAATATGCCCCTACCAGTATTTACGCTACACAATCTTGCTATTGGAGTAATTAATTTGCTAACAAAATCAAAGAATTGTTGTATCACACTACATCACAAACCTGCTCGTTAAGTAGATGATGAGTCTCCGGTTCAGCCTGCTAACTTTCCCCTCAGCAGTATAAAAAATACAAACTACAGCTACTAATAGTTGAAGAGTTCACTGCACCCTGAGACCCCAGAGTTCGCTCAAAGACAATTGAGCAGTGTGTGAGAAAAGCAAAGAGTTTTCTAAAGTTTATAACATCTGTATAGCTCAAGTTTATCATCACAGTCATATGTTGTGTACATCTTCAATGAGGCCCAGTGTTGTGCACATGTTCAGGGGCGGAGCCTATTATTGGATAACAAAAAACCCAGGCTCAAATTTAAGTGTAGGAAACACTCAGGCCAATGATGTGATGTTTAACATCAGAGGTATCATCTGATGAGCATACAGCTTAGAGGTAGAAAGCTTACTGCCTACTTGGACTTTGCAGTATCGGTGATAGGATTTTAGACTACTGAGTAGAGGGCCATCCGATGTGGGCTTTGATGCAATGGACACATCCAAAAATAAAATAAAATCTGCATAGTCACATGATGGGCCAGTTTCCCTGTATACAATCATGTCATGCACCATCAAAATTATATCAATCAAAACATCCTTGTATTACAGACTGGATTGTGATTATTTAAGTGTTACATTTTGACCAGATACTGAGATGGAAAGCTAGACATACAAAGCTGGGACATTATTCATCTCCGGTTAGCGTGTGTTACGGTCTAAGTTTAGAGCCTAACCTTTTTTTTCAATATTATAGCGTCGCTACGGTGTAGGCGCTTGCACAACATGCAGACCGAATAATGATTAATCTACCAAATTTGATAAATGTGGTGAGGCTGAACAATTGTGTTAGTGAACAGCGATTCGTCAACGACTATGAACAACAACGATAAATACAGTTACTTACTATCGATAATTTAGACTCTCCATTTCTTTTCATAGCTTTCTCGACGGTTTTTTTTTTCTATATTCTGGTGTGCTGATCTGAATGCGTTGTATCTAGCCTAGTAGACTGTTCCCTTAGGTCCCATCCAACAGAGTAAGTCAGTCCAACTGCCATGGCTATCTATTCAAGCTGCTTCCCACTGAAAACACAATGCCTTGGGAAAATTGAGCCTGTCACAATTTACTTTAAATGTGCCGATAACCTGCTGGCTTTTTAAATGCTGTGACCTCAATACCATAATCACCCTGTAGTGGTTTGTTTACACCTTCTATAGGCACTTGTAAACAGAGGCCAGCTACCCATAAACAGCTAAACATGTTATGTAATATGCCTACAATTAGATTATACTCAAAGTTCTCACATAATTGACCAACACACCTTCATATATTGGCTTCTAATGTTTACGCCAATGATTCTCAATGTTTATTATCTGTAACAGCCTTGAGTTAGTTCTACGACCTCCCAAGGATTGCTAGTTTGATCTATGAAATGTTCCCTCAGGCAGTGAGCTATAGTGCTGTCACGATACTATTTATATCGGGAATACCTAATTGACCACATCTCATAATCGCCAATTTAACAATGTGACAACTGAAGTCAATCGACCACAATCAATTTATGGTACGTTTACTGGTTACTAACTTTTGTAGCCCTAAATCTTGTTTGTGTTTTGGGGGTAATACTGTCACTTCGTATTTATATGATGAGCTAGGTCTTGTTCTTTTAAAACCACATGACTGGTTCTTGTATTCACCATAGCAGTGTTCCATCATGGATTTACAATTGAGAAGATCAACCATTGGTAGGTGGAATTTGACAGGCATACCAGAGACTATAGATATATATCTATAGTCTCTGGGCATACTACACTATAAATCATATAGTAAGACTAGGCTTACCAATGGAATTAAAAAACAATTACGTGGTCATCATATCATGAGAAATAACGTTCAAGTTTGTTGTTATATCTGATATCATATGCATGGTAACCGATTGACTATTGACTGCACTATTGTACATCCGAAATTAGGGACTGGTGCAAACGAAAGTCATCAAAGGTGGGCAACTCCTAACTGAGAATGTTTCATGATAATATTTGAAATAAAACAGTTCAATTTGTCAAAAAAAACTCATGATATGGTTTTAAATATATCACAATTTGTTTCTAATCGACAAATAATATTCCTAGTCAAAAGACAGATTTAGGCTGCACAAACAAAATCGTGTCAGATAGACAGTTATTTTTCGGTGTTAGTTTGATTGGAGTCACTTAGTGTATGAAAAGACTTCAGTTCAGTTATACTGTCTCTGTAATTGGATAAGTTGGGTTAAAATTGCATGTTTGTCGCTGTCCAAAGATTGAGAAATATCAGTGCCTTAAGGGGGTCAATTGAGCCCAGTAGTCGGTGGGATTCAAACCCAAGACCTTCAATGCTTGTGCAATTGATGGGTATTCACTTGCTGTTTCATCTTTCTCTTTATTTGACGGTCAATCCTGATATTGACCAGGTCAATGAATAACCTACAGTTGGTTTCTACAACAGTGACCTAGAGTTATTTTTTTCCAAGGTCTCGCTCTTAATGTTTCGATTTCCTCTCTGTGTATTCTGATTAAGAAGACTTGACTTCATCACCCTGGCTTGCATAGAACGTCCCCAAGTGAAAATTGATTTGTTAATGATCATCTCATTAAGTGTGATCCTCTTAACTGGGACTTCCGATCGTATGTTATATTCAATTATATAATACTATAATATAATATAATATTTTAATATATTATAACATATTTTATTATAGTTTATTTTATTATATCATATAATATGATATATTTTATTGGAAACTTGGGGTAAGAAGCCACTTGCGGATCCAACCTTCTCTACGGCCTTCCCAACACAATGCTTAAAATGCATGGTCAATAAATTATAGAACTCTTCAGGCCTTTCAGGTGTTTCAGTAGTTTCAGTAAAGCATGATTAAGAGTAAAAACCTTTTCATTAACAGTGATCAGCCATGCAGTATCTCTTTTTTTTGCATTCATCAACAACAAAAAGAATGGTGAAAATGACTAAATTAGTCATGTTCACTAGCGGAGCTAATTTGTGTACACATCACTCTAGAAACAGCTTGCAACTGTACTTTTACAGTGCCATAGTTTAAGAAGAATGGTAGGGGAGAGGCAGAAATCCTTGAGGGTGTCAAGTAACAGCAGGCTGAGTATTGTAAGCGCCTCCTGAGTCCCCACTCGCCAGCCTCCAAAGGGTTTTGATTATATAAAATATAGCAAATGAAAGTCCCAAATGAGATGAATCTGAGATGGCATATTCAATTAAAGCATTTTGGACCACTCTATTGAGCATTCTAGGAGAGGCAGAGTGTCACTGCCTCCTCCTCCTCCTCCTCCTCCTCCTTCTGTTATTATGATTTGTGTGCTGTCAGCCCGCAAAAGTACTGCTGTCGTGTTGATGAACTTCCTGTGTCTTATCTTGAATTATGAATATTTATGATTAGATAAGATTAGATTTTGGTAATAATGTAGATGACACTTTACAATGATAGTGTTTGAATGTCTCTGTTATTCAAAATCTTAATACTCACAGGTATAATCTATTAAGAAATCTGCTTGTCCTTACTTTTGGCAATAAATATTGTGATCTTGAAATGAATAGCAGTCATTTAAGATATGGCCTTACCAGTTGGTATAGTTTGATCTAATCTTTCAACCTAACCTTGTTGACAGATATGGGTATGGTAGTCTGAGCCCCCCCCCCCCCCTGGCAGGGGTAAGGGAGAGTTGCTAAGTCCCTGCATTCTCTACTATCGTCGTCACACTTCAAAGGTGACCCAGACTATTGGTTATAGACCGCACAATCGTACATTACATAATAAGGGACTGGTGCAAAAATGCATCAAAGGTGGACAATTCCTAACTTAGAACTTTTAACGATGATATTATAAAAACAGTGTGATAAACAAAAGAAATAATAAAATGGTCTAAAACATATCACAAAATAATAACCAAAAACAAAAACAAAATTTTGTTAGATTGGCAATGGATTGCTGGGGTGCTCATTTTAGTAACCAATGATGTCAACTGTTAGTATCATTGTAGATGCAAGGTAGGCCCATGACTTCAATTCAGTTATGCTGTGTCTGCAGTTTGTGGGCTATTCTCTTGCTGTGGGATCTTCCTCTTTATTTGATGATCAATCGTGGTATCGACCCAGTCAATAAGTTACTTTCTATTAGTGGTGTAATCATAGGTAGGGCCAGGGGGCCATAGCCCTACCACAATTTCAGGAGGTCAACTTGAAGCAACACCACTTATGTAGCTGTTTTATAATTGCAATTTTTTTCTCGATATGGTAAAGATGTCATCAATACATCTAAAATTGGAACAATTGGGCATCCTACAACTTCATGGCCCGCCCCAAAAAATGCCTTTGAGCTGAACTTGATGGAACAGCTTCTGCATGTTCTACATCGGTTGTGGAGAGCAGCTTGTGAAAGTTCGATGTTGGCCTAGTTCATGTCATCTCGTCGCAAAAGACTTTTCTATGATGGTCCAAAAGATCAAAATCTCGACGTTGAGGTGAGTTTATTTGTACATTCATAACTATCGTGTGAAGTGGGGAAGCATCATGATAGTACTTGAATGGTTACACTAAATTTTGTGTCCAGAAATATAGTAATTCATATAAAAAGTAAAAAACTGTCATTCCTTTTCTCTGTCCTTGCTTTGTTGGGTCTAAAAACAGTATGGCATCTCGAGGATCTCCTGGAATTATTAAAAATGATTCTATCATGTAGTGGATGTGCACAGCTGTTGGCTCGTAAAATGGCTCATGCAAAAACCATCATTCGATATAACAATATCACATATTTGTTTGACTGTTGATCCTCTTCTTCTCTGTAAGCAGTTAATTCAAAGTCAGGTTCCTACCTCCTACGATTCCTTCTATTTTAAATTGACATTTTTCATATTATTTACTGTTCATCCTGTATCACCACTAAATAATATTTTCACCAATAATTCTAAGTATCAATCACAGGCATATAGTGATGTCCCTCCCTGTTACACTAAGATCCCTGGGGCAAATTTCTTGTCAATATTCTTTTCGAAAGCGCTGGAATGCCTTAAAACTGCCTCTGTTTTTTTGAAAATTTTACAATGTTGCAGCAGCAACGATTGGAGCCAATACATGTACTACAATCGGTTCAAATACATTGTCAGAAAATAATAATGGTCAGAATTAGAAGGAAGGAATTCTGCAGGGCTCAACCTCCCAGGTGTAAAATATCGCAATTTGAAGCCAATACATACTCATTCACAGTAGAAACCATACCTCATCCTGACTTCACAAACAAACTAATTTAGGCTGTTTGACTTTCCCAAGAACAACAAAAATGTTAACTTGTAGATGCACAAAAGTGCACATCCAGAAGCTCCAGGGACTTTGCAAATTCCGGTTTACATCATTTTATAAGTTGCTGATTTTTTGCATTCATCAACGAAAATAGAATGGTAAAAAATCCCTAAATGACTCATGTTCACTAGGATCCATCTATTAATATATTTTAATAATATTACTCTCTGTCAGGGTTGCCTAGAAATGACACTGATGTGCAGTTTTGGAATTGTTTCATTTTTTAATGATGACTAGATTTCCATGTCATTAGTGCCACTTTTCAACCACCGATAGCCAGTGTGAGGAATAGAGCTACAAGGCCGGAGCTGCAGTGGTGGGTGACAGCGTTCTCCTGTATAGAGCTACGAATTTTGTTTATACATACTGAAGACCTCCATTATTTTGGGTCCTGATACGAAGGGACTATGTGATCAGTCAAAGTCGAAATCGCTTTTGGTATCGTAGGGATTCGAACCCACACTCAGCAAGTCGACGGGCATCTAGCAGAACTAATTTGTAGACACACTACTATAGGAACAGCCGGCAAAACTACTCTATTATGACTTGTGCCGTCAGCCAACAAATGTACTTCTGTTGTGTTAAAAAATTTCCCGTGTCCAAATTCAGATTTTGAATATTTATGATGTGTTCTCCCCTTTTTTTGATAGATAAGGGCAGGGAAAACTTGTAATGTTTCTACATGGTTGTCACACTATAGATGTGATGTGGAATTACTTCCTAGACTTTGTTCTCAGTGAAGAAATCGGATCATCAACTGCAAGGTCAGGAACGAAAAGTATCCATGGGTTTTGAAGTGGTAGGGCTAGGCGGGGTGGGTGCGGGAGGGGCTAGGGCTAGCCGCTAGGGGAGTATCGGGGGCCACTCCTGGAAAATTTTCAAAAAAACAGAGGCAGGTTTAAGGTATTCCAGAGCGTTTTGAAAAGAATATTGACAAGAAATTTGCCCCATGGATCTTAGTGTAACAGGGAGGACCTCACTGTGTACCTACTGTGATTGATACTTATAGTATTTGGATATAAGTTGGCGATCATATTATGGAGTTGTGATAGAGGATGAACTGTAAAGAATACGAAACATTTCGAACTAAAATAGAAGAATTTGTAGGAGGTAGGAACCTGACTTTAAACTAACTGCTTACAGAGACAAACAGGATTAACAGTCAATAAAATATGTGATATTGTTATATCGTCCATGATAGTTTTTGCATGAGCCATTTCAGGTTGAGATCTTAATTTTTTTGGCCATCACAGAAAAAGCTCGATCCCTCTACGCAACAAGTGAAGCACATGCGATGTTTAGAGGCTTTTCGTTCAAGTTTGGCCCAAAGGTATGATTTGAGGCGGGCCATGACGTCGGAGGATAGCCCATACGTTACAGTTTTAGATGTATTGATGACCTCATAACCATATCCAGCAGAAATTTGTAATTATAAAACAACTACATCAGTTATTTTGCTTCATAATCCCTACATATAAACAAGGGGCCCCCCTGAGCCCCTGCTATTGAGAAACATATATAGATTCCACGTGTATTCATAACACTAATGGTAATTTTAGGAGTTTTTTCGAAGTCGACCTCCTGAAAACGTGATAGGGCCATGGCCCCCTGGCCCCACCTGTGAAAACACCACTAATAGGAAGTAATTTATCGACTGGGTCGATACCACAATTGAGCATCAAATAAAGAGGTAGACCCCACAGCAGGAGAATAGCCCACAAACTGCTGACACAGTATACCTGAATTAAAGTCTAATGGGCCTACTTCGCGACTTCAATGATACAACAGTATTGACATATGGTTACTAAGCATGATCACAACAGCAATCCAATGTAATTCTAAAAAAATCTTGTTTTTGCAGCGTTCATCGATTTTTGAATGGTTTTTATTTTGTGATGTTTTAAGGCCATATGATATAATATATTATGATACAAGATAGCATAATATAATATAAAATAACATAATATGATATGATATAATATACGATCCGAAATCCCGGTAAAGAGGATCACACTTTATGAGATAATCTTTAACAAACCAAATCAATTTTTACTTAGGGACGTTCTATGCAAGTCAGGGTGATGGAGGCAAGTTTTCTTAATCAGAATGCTATTGACACACAGAGAGGAAATAGAAACATGGAAAGAGAGACCTTGGAAAAAAATAACGCTGGGTCAAACATTGCGGAAACAAACTGTAGGCCAGGGCCATAGCAATTTAAGGTATATAAATAACAAATCCGAGAGGAGCTGATCCTGACATGGATTATTCAAATATAGTGATTTTAGTCCGCTTTATTAAGCTTTCTAGGGAAGCCTCCCTGTCTCCCCTAAAAATAGGGGCCTGTAAATAAATTAAATAAATTCCGAGATAATACTATTTTTGATGTTATGAGCAAGTTAACTGAGAGCGTTATTCTAAAATTTCTGTTTGGCATGTTATTAGATGGAACAGATTGTATTGTCACTCAATATCAAAGCAATTCTGGAACATGGCTCCTCCAAATGGGTGAGTATAATTTATTACAAATCTGAAATGAAAAAAAATGCAATAAAATAAAATAAAAGAAATGAAAAAAATAAAATAAAATAAAATAAAGAAAAATAAAATACAATGAAAAAAAGTAAAATACAATGAAAAAAAATAAAATAAAATAAAATAAAATAAAATGAAATAAAATAAAATAAAATTAGACAAAATAAAATGTTATAAAATAAAATAAAAGAAACTAAATAAAAGAAAAGTTAAATAAAATGAAATTAAATAAAATACAATACAATAAAATAAAATTTGAAAAATAAAATAAAATAAAATTAAATTAGAAGAAAATAAAATAGGGCAACTCCAAATTAATACCCTGATCTAGATAAACGCCCACCAACTTGTCAGAGCACTGATAAAATCAAAATGCCGCCAGACGCCAGTTGGAAATAGTCATAAAAAAATTAATATTTTACTTCCTGGTCAATTGACCTTGTAAAAGATAAAACATATAGCCCTAAACACCTGTCAATTCCCTATATGTATGCACATGGTATGCATAATATATAATACTTTAACCTGTGGCAAGTGGTGAGTCAATATGGATGAAGAGAACCAGTGGCGTATATTAGCACTCACGGCCCACGGATTTCCGTGAGTGGCTGAATAGCTCAGTGTGTAGAGCGGCCTAATAATCACAATTAATAAGATTGTTGTGGGTTCGAATCCCATCAAGGTCAGTTTTTTTTCAAATGGGTGCTTTATAACTGGAGCATTTTTACCGTAATCTTCTACTGCTATTGAGTTGTTTTCTGAAAGTACCCAACAGCTCAGTGAGCTATTGAAATACCTCTCTGCTTGCACTATTTTGCTACCGATATGCAAAAATTTCCGTGGTGGGAGGCCGCTTAAGCGCCCCTCCCACACCCTCCCCGCCACGCCTACGGCGTGTGGATCGGGCTGCGCCCGATTATTATGCTCATCTCTGAAAAGTCAGTGAGTGAAATTTTTTAGAATATACGCCCCTGAAGAGAACAAAAAATATAACACGGAAATAAGACTGTACAATATTTCTCATCTCTCCATCGCAAATTTTACTATAGTAGTTTCAGTTTCAGTTTCAGTTTCAGTTTAGTTCAGTTTTTCTGATTGGCCAATTAGTATTGTGCTTGACCAATGTGAGGCAAAATAAAATCTTTTACAAATTTGACTCAGGGTAAGAGGCATGGCTTGCTACTCTTGGTCATTGGCTACTTCTTTGTATAGAAACATTGTGAAAGCACATGGTTACATCAGTGCCCAAATAGCTTGCAACGTGAGTTAGTGCAAGGAATGGTTAGTGGCATCAGAGAGAATTCTCTCTGGTGGAGGTACATCTCAATCACTCATGAAGTTGCAAGTTCAACCATTGAAGATCAGTGCATGTGAGTTAGAGAGAGAGAGAGAAATAATAAAATAGAATTTTCAGCCACTTGAGTTTAAAAGAGATCAAATAAAAAAACATTTTAACTCCAGCTATTTTATAGGGCTAAAACAAAAAATAAAAAACCACCTCCCTCCACCTACAAATCTTCAAACTGTCATCTAGATCAAAGTATTAATTTGGAGTCGCCTAAAATAAAATAAAATTTGTATAGTGATTGTTTTTCTCTCCTTCAGGTTACCCTCTTTTAACAATCACAATGGAGCCATCAGCACCAGCAGGCAAACACCACCTAAAGATGACACAGAAACACTTTCTACAGGATGACACACAGACACCAGATCCTAAATACCCAAGTCCCTTTGAGTAAGTATGCAATAATTATAAAGAGAAGGGAGGGTTATATTATTTTAACTTCTGGGATTCAATATTTTCCCCGTAAGATATATGTCACCTCACAACATATTCATTTTTTATGATTCTGATTTTCAACCTGCAACATGTCAAACTCGTCAATGTGTGTATAAAAACAATGATAACTAGGACCTTTGAGATCGCTTCCAAATTGTCAGTCCTTTTAACTTACCACATATACTGAGAACTCTGACCTACCATGTTTCAATCTCAGCGAACCTCGCAACAATGTTTAATTTTGCATGTTACAGCTACAGATGGGATAGACCTATAAGTTATGTGAGCAGTGAGAATCCTAACTTCAATATAGATCAGACCTCTGTAGAATGGTTCACGAAGGATCAGGCCTCAAGTAAGCTAGCTCTTCTCTTCATGAACACCTCACCAATGTTTTTGATGAACTTCAGTTTGGTACGGAAAAGTTCCATTATAAATGATAGTTCGATGCTCGAGGTGTTAATTCATTTAAAATTGAGTGATTATAGGAATATCTCTAAGAATTTCCATTAAGTTTGTAAGAGTAACTGAAAAATCTTACTTTAGCTTTACTATCTGGATTATTTGGGGCCTTTGGCGTGAAAAATTGTATCCCGGTTCCTAAGGTAACACTTCTCTGACAATACTCTTACAATACATAATCGATTCCTCTTATAGAAACGATAGAAGTAGATGATAATCTTGATTGGATGATTGTGAACCCTAAAGAGTACGGGTTCTACATAGTGAGCTATCCATCAGAGTACTGGCAGAAGATTATCGACCAACAAGCTGCTGATCACACCAAGATTGACTAGCTGAACAGAGCACAATTTATAGATGATGCCTTCAATTTAGCCCTGTGAGTTAATCCGTTGGTTACAAAAAAAATTGGTTAAAATTGTAAGTTTTTATCTCTGTCTGAAGATTGAGAAATAGAGGGGCTTTAAGGGCCCCGCAGCCATACTTGGCACCAAGTCGTTCTCAGTTTTAAGGCAGGTCAGAGCGAGCCTGGGGCGCAGTGCCCCATGGTCAATAGACTGCGACGAGATTCAAACCCAGACTATCTATCACTTGCGTGTTTGAGGTGAGAGACTTTCTCTGTGCCTATTCTGGTCGAACAATATCGATCAGGATCGTAGGTTATTATAGCTAGATTGTTTAATTCATGTCAATCTTTTGGTTATTCCAGAAAAAAATCATATTTATGTGTAAAAAAATTAAAATATGTGCCGTCACTTTGCTCATCATTATTATTTTACATCCAATTTTCTCACCAATACTAAAAGCAGCTCATGCTGCAATTACTGTAATAGAGCGCAACACAATTAAAAAAAATGTTTACAATCATGTTGCTCTGGCCAGTGGAAGCAACACGACCTACTTTAAGTACAGTGTTCTATTTGATTCAATACTCATATGAAATTTTTTTCTTCCAGAGCGGGAAAACTGAGTATCACATATGCCATGGAAGTATATAGTGAAAGAATATAGTTTGTTTGCATGGGAAGCAGCAATCAAATCCCTATCATATGTGTCCTCGGCACTTAAGAGGACTGAAGCTTACGGAGACTTCAAAGTAAGCTTGCTTTTCTCCCTTTTGGACACAGTGAATGCCTGACAATCTCAAAGTTTAATTTAACTTATCTTAATCCATTTTCAATTTGTGAATTATCCTGCAAGAAATATAGGTTTAACATTTTAAAATTGTAAGTATTTTAATTTACTTTGTCAGTGTCATGCGGTAGGTGTAAGGTGTTGCCACCATTGCTTCGGCTGCAATATGCATTTCCTTTCCAGACTTACTACAAGACACTTATAACACCATTATACAACAATTTCAACAACGTCTGGGTTGTTTATTCTGTGAGCTCCATCGTTAACCAATGAGTAGTAGGCATTGTAAATCTTGTTCAGATTTGTTTTAAGCTGTGTCTTAAACAGAAGATATCTGTAATACTCTTTGCAAGAACACTCTCCCATTGATAACCAAATACTGAGGGGCTTATCCACTGATTTAGGCCTCTGAAAACTATAAGATTGATTTTTGATGACAAGAACTCCAACCTGCAATAGTGTCACGATTGGTTGGTTATTAAGGACATCATAGCATTAAAGATGATTAATTTTTGGCGACAATAAAGGTATTATTACTATTGATAATATGGTCTAGGTACTGACAATGGTATGCAGTGAGGACAGCTTGTATCTATAGCGTTGGTGACTGAAGGGTAAAAGCTAAAGAGCTTGTAACTACCTGGATGGGCGATCCTGACAACAAGTAAGTTAACGGCATTTCCTGTTTTTTGTAAGTAAGTAACAAGTAAGTAAAGAGTGTTTGCAGTGTCTCCAGTCATTGATAGTACAACCTGACTTTGTAGTTAATATGAATGACAGTGTAACAAGGCTGGCAATAACAACTAAACGATCTCCATTGCCGGTACGTCCATCCTTTCTGAATAGCTGGAATAAAATGAAAATAAAGGAAAATATTGCCTTTTGTGTGCTGAATAGCACAACCAAGAGAACAACTCCCGTAGTAAGCAGTTTGATCAGTAAAAATGATTCCAATGATATGCTAACCAATTTTTTTCCTATTATGTGTTGTTTCTCCTGTAAGTTGTATACGCGCTATCACTGTATAGAACAACTTGTTGTATTTTGTTGTTTTAGTCCAATCAATCCAAATCTGCGTAGTACCAGCTACTGCTACGCTGTCAAACAAGGAGACGAGACTATGTGGGAATTAATCTTTGAAAGGTTCCAGGACGAGAACGTGGCTGGAGAGCAGATTAAGCTTCTCCAATCTCTTGGATGTACAGATGAGATGTGGCTCCTACAAAGCTGAGGCAGTCTTATGTCGAATGTGAGATCCCTGATCCACATGAATATTCTCATATGTGCTTCTCTTAGACCTTAAGAGTGGGTGCCACTGATCGTTAGAATCAATTTACTCAAAGTACCAGGCATGTGCCTTCCTTCACTTCTGAATTTCTCTGAAGAGAATGAGGGTGCATGAATTATTTCATGCTCTCTTGATCAGAGTTATACCTGCAATAGTATATCTTGTGGTCAGTGAGTGAGAAAATTAAACTTCAATTGAATGCTGTGTATACTGAAAGTTTTAGTTGTGAGATTTCCTTCAATAACTAAACTGCTTATAGTTTGATGCAATCCGAAAAGTGGTACAAACAGTGAGATATATATGCTATAAAATGCTATGATTATAATCGGTGTTCAAAGTGACTTTTTTCTCTGTGGGTATGTACTCTCTGCATGGGTTGAAAATTGGTTTGAGAATATTTTGCCATTTCTAAATCAAATTATCCAGCGATATGGATCTGTAGTATTATGAGAGTAGAGAGACAACTTGACACTGTTTGTGAACAGAATCCAGTTGGATCTGTGTTCTAAAGGTTCGCCCTCTATATTTTTGTGGGATCCCAGTTCCCACCAGTTCCCACTCACTCAGAACACCAATTACAATGCTTCACAAAACTGTATGAACTACTATTGTCTCGCTGCCATTCCAATATTTGTACAATGCTTTCTACAATATCCTATCATTAATCTCTAATAAACCTGCTTAATACAGGTACTAAATTTTTTAATTTGATGCCTCTGAAAACAGCATACACTGTCCAAATTTGAAGCTCCGAAATTATTCCCAATGTCAGTGTTTGTAGTACTGCAGAGTAGTAAAGACACCCTCATGTTTAAATAACGGCCTGTATAGGTTTCACTTTTTCCTATGGGACAGAGAGTTGGACAGAATTCATATAATGTAAATTATTTTTAATATTGAAATGGATCGATTCAACTCCGAATGTACAGATCCAGCAGAACTCCTCCTTTGGATTAAAAACATATCTTTATAAAAGGTGAGTGTGTCCCACATTAGCATCTATAGTTGTATTGTAAGTATTGATAATGGTTTCACTGCATCTTGCTGTATGTGTATTTGTGTTGCATGACTGTAAAAGCGAAGTTCAACCCCTGGACCAACATAGCTGTTCAAGACACTCAGGTGTAAAAACCAAATCGTTCTTAATCACAAAACTTTATCCTTGATTTTAAAACCAGTTCTTTTCATATTTCAGATATTCTGCAGGCATTACCCTAATACAGAAGATGGTGCGTTACACTGTGGAGAAAGAGCTCACAATTGAAAGGTTACAGGAAGTAAGCTCAGTGATGTGGGGGATGGTTGGCAGGTGTCTCTATCCGTCATTATAAATGTTTATTTTTGGGATTACCAAGTCAACATGATACACTGAAACCATAGACTTAAACGAGTGCTGTCATTCGGGCAAATTTGTACTCATTGAATACTGTAAATCTCCAAGATAACTTATTAAGACTTATATCTCAGAATTGTCACCTAATTCAGAAAAGCCACCGAGGAAACTAGAAACAACACCAGATATCTCAAAAATAATCTGCAACACTTGAGTTAGTGGCTCAGTACGTAGTACTTAAGTGCCATGGATTGACAATGTTTATCAACAGCTAAATTTAGCCAAAGTTTCGCTTTTTTTAATTTAAAGTTTTAAAAATTAACCAAACAAATGTTTGCAGCGTTGGTTAGAAAACATCCTCAGATTCAGCCGTTTTAAGGAGCAGATATAGGGCTTGTCCGGGGTATATAGTCTTTCTCCTGCCGCTAAATATAAATAAGTTAGACAAAAGCAAGCATGAGACTAGGTGAAGTTTGACTCCATTAAAAGTCTGATGCCTTCTTAAGGGTAATGATCCTGTACTTTTTTCCGACCTTCTTTTTTCCTAAGAGCCAGAAGGGAGTCCTATACCATGTTAAGGGTTTTGCAAATGCGCAATTTTCCTCCCCTGCATAGAACTGGCTAGGATAACCGCACTCTGATGCTACAGAGTCCTAAGTGCCCGATCGACCCATTTTTTGATGATCAAGGCAGTGTCATAATTTCCGACTTGCTAGATTGTATATAAGTATCTAATTTATTATCCTGATAAAGTAAGTAAATATACCGTTGATATCAGACTAATGCTTCCTCAGACTGCTGTGATGCTATGCAACTTATCCTTTTTGCGAAGTTATCTTCCACTTCAAGTCAGCTACCGAACTTAAAAAAATTGGTTGATAGATATAGATTTGCATGCATTTGGTGCGCAGTAGCACAAACTAGGTATAATTTCCTCAATTATTTCCTTGTAATGCCTTTTTTTAGTCATATTTTCATAAGAATTGCATCTTTTGTTCCAGGTTCCAGGTTTGATTGAATACGCTTGGTAATTTCATGAGTGCTCGAACTTCAAGTTCTTCCACTGAGTTTGATGTGCAGCAGGTGAGTGTACAAATTCATGAGCAATAGGATTCAAACTAATTGTGGCAACCAGTCGTAATCCAGCTTATTTTGTGTGTAGATTTAGTTAAAAAATTTTTACAGATATGTATAGAAAATTGTGTCCTTTTTGGTTACAATTTTTTCAATTTTTTTTACTTATTATGAGACATTGTTCTAACTGTTCTAGACCTAAGCAGTGCATGCTGGAGTTCTCCCCTTTTAATGAGTGGGAAGATAATTATCAATACTCAGAACAGAATTCAAGTGTTCATTGGCACTCGATGCAACCATTTCGTCACACTGTTGATTATGTCCAAGTTGCTAGACTGTATCTACATTATCTACCATATTGTCAGGAGAAAGTAAGTCAATATATTTCAAAATGAGAACTAATTGACATAAGATCACAAAATGATTCACACACATTCTATTTGCCAACTTCTCTTCTGCTTCACACCAGCTTCTTCACAGTCTAAGTACGCACAGATGTCTTCAGATTGATAGATACCATTAAGTATGTCTGGCGGACGGGCTCATTACAAACATTGTCACATCATTTCTTTCTCATATGATTTATAATAACTATTTCAGGTTCGGAGTGGATTGAATCTTCTTGGTGCAGCAGGTGGGTTTGTTATTATGTGTTTTACCCAGACAACAGTAATGTTCCAGCAAAGTTTGATAATAACAATTTTCAGTTTAAATCGATAAAAATCTTTCGTATTCAGTCATTAAAAACAATGTCCTACTTATTGCTGAGGATCTACACAACATAGGTTGGAATTATCTTCTTCTTATCACAGGGGAGATTATTAACGGCATTATTCAAGATGATTCAAATATCCAGCCCAAACATTACTGTACTCCTAATCGAACCTGACAAACTATGAGATTGACATGTTTATGAACTCCCAGGATGATTTGGGAGTTACCAGCAGAGATTTTGCTCAGTCAAAGGAAGACGCACAGAACGATGTGCAAAACTTGCAAAGAAACCTTCTGGCCCCAACCACTTGGCTCTCCGCAACATAATAGTACAACTTAAAAATAATAGATAATTATTGTGTAGTACCCATAAGAAGTTACACCTGGACCAGTTTAAGTAACAGTACAAACGTAAAAACAAATTAATTTGTTAATGAAAACTAAACAAAAGTCACAAAACGGAAAGTATATGATGCAAACATTTTATAGACTTTGATGTTGACATAAAATTGTATTTTGTCCTACCAAGTGATTAACTGCTTTCTCTTGCGGCACATTTTTGCCACTATTGAAACATATAGCTAAGACTTTTTTTGATAAGTCATCATTCAAATAAAACAAATATCTCCTTTTAGCTACTTTTTTCTGTGTAAGATACTTCTTATTCATAATTAAGTTTTCGATTCGGTCTTGCCTCCTCTTTAATTGAAATAAAAAAAATTTACACACTCTCAATGCGTACTGTAATTTTGTGATATTGCAACAAAATTTGGCATAGTATATGGTGTATTCACATAACAATACAAAAAAAGGCTGGTACAAAATCAAATGGCATCTCATTCGGACTGGAAAGTGAAAATTTATAGGCTTCATGGTTTGGCTTGAATCCTTTCTTAACAGCCAACAGAAGACTGCTGTGCTGTTGACATAGAAAGTATATGTTTTGTATGAGTTTAATGATGATTATAGTCCTCAGTCAATAAATTTTGGAGCTGAGTTACTGCTGTATGGGTTCAGTTGGTAGGTCATACACTTTGCAAGTTTATAACTGGTTGATTTGGTGCCAAACCGTCCTCTTCCTCTCGCCACAGCTTTATGTTTGCGTAAGACAAAGGCGTGAGTAACGCTGATATCTAGATTGAGTAACTGTGCACACAATGGTACTGTTATGATAAATACGGTGTCGTCACACTCCAACCTGTTAGTTCTCACAGTGGTGACCATTATATTTGCTACTACTATCCATAAACCTAACATTCCATTCAAATCTTCTCAACCACTCAATAGTCTCAAACTTTTAAAGTGAAGTCAGGGATCAACATGAATTCAGTATTATTTAGCTTCATCATCGTCGTGTTAGCAGGTTCTGCACTTTCACAAAGAGAAGGTTAGTACTCATTGCGATGTCACGCTTTGCAGATATAAATCTGACAATGAAATAATTTCATTATTTTCTCCTTTAATAAGATGATAATGACATGTTTCCTAAATGCGCTTCCACATTCAGTGTTCTGTAATTGTTAAACCATTGTTTATGTTTCTGTAGGTCAAAATCTTCAAGACAACACTAAATTTTTTTGATTTTCAGTTATATAGAAGATGATCAAAATCAAGACTTCACTTTCAAATCATCTTACTTGGGTTGACTTAATCAATGAGCCATCTTCTGTTTATGTGCATCATTGGAATGAATCTAACATAATTTTATTGCTGAAGATAATAGCAGGTAAATTGTAGAAGCAGTAAGACAAAATTTTGTTACTTAGATTGCAATCAAATATTACCTTTAATTTCCTGCTCGATTTGCTTAGAAGATAATGCTGAAGTAACCCCAAATGCTATTGAAGAGTAGTGCTCGCATTATGTGCATTGCAAAGCGTATATATTGACACTAATCCTATATATTGCAGAAGAAGATGTGTGTAGGATGGCGTTGGTGACAGGACGCTGCCGAGCTGCCTTCCGTGTGTACGGATTTGATCCAGCTAGAGGTGTTTGTAGACAGTTCATCTATGGTGGTTGTGGAGGAAACGGAAACAGATTCAGGTGAGTGGTCTTAGTCATCCCCCACCCAGCTCTACTTTTAGGTGGTAGGAGTGCTTTACACAAGGTGGGGTCAATAGTTGATGTCAAATCGTATCCAATCCTATGTGAAAAAACATAGAATCCCTTGATTTTTAAATTCGTCTCAGTATATTCATGATGAGAGAATCTTAATAATGACTTGGCCCTCAATCCTACAATCTTCGGTTCAACCCAGTCTCTCCTCTGTCTCCCAATAGATCCCAGTCTGATTGTGAGGCAAAGTGTGGAGAAGATGTCAATGTATGTAAGATGGATATAGATATGGGACCTTGTGAAGCCTATATGCCTAGCTGGGGTTTTGACTCAACAGTCAACGGATGTAGAGAGTTTGGATATGGAGGATGTATGGGCAACGGTAACAGATTCAGGTATGTTTTATCTGGTACGAAATCAGTTCAATTTTTGAAGATGTCGCCAATTAAAAATTATCATAGTTTTAAAATGCTAAATAATGTGGCCTCAGACCCTATAATTATGTATCCATACAAGAATCAGGTCTAATGGACTCTTACTTGATGTTTTTATACCTCAAAAAGTTTCAGAAGCTTATTTGGAGGGGCCTTCTAAAGCCCATAATGGTTTAACTTCATACTTCAATTTCTTTCTACAACCTGAGAAACTCTCTTCTAAATCATTGTCACAAATATTTTCTTGTAATAAACTCATATGTATTGAGACCTCTTCGCAGATCTGTATTTATATAGGTTTATTACTAAATATTGTGATGTGTTAAAAAGTTGTTTTCTGAGGTTCGTAGAATACAATCTACATCTTTACCACATGTATGACATATCGCAAAACTTGATTTTTTCCAGCACAAAAGAAGAATGCGCAAAGAAGTGTCCCTCAAACTAGGCACGGAGAACCAGAGCCACATCCTTCCATGAGTTAGAATTTATGCATCCCATTTGGTTTGGCTTTATCCCTCATTAAAATATATTTTGTCACCACAAACTTTCCTCTGTCTATTCTTGTATGCCTATATGGTGCCACTTTACACCGTATGGCGATGAAGATAATATATTAAGTTCCGCTCTCGCAGAAAAACTCACAAACACACAAAACAAGTTAATAAATTAATTGACTAAGGTTAACTTTGGTCATTTATCTTCAATACCCTCAAAATTTAGAAAACTGAGTTGAAAGCATAGGTGTAACATTATATCTTTTTCTGCAACCTGACACGATTTTGGAACATTGCCTAACAACCACAAGCAGCACTATATAAACAATTCCAAAGTTTTACATGTGCATTTTAGTTATATTTATATTATGTTTTGCTTGCTGTCCTGACAACAAGAAATTGTATTGGAGCAAAATTGAGAGGATCGGTTCAAAGAAAAGTGTAAGAAATTAACTCTGGATATAATGTAAATTAGTCTATTCTTTGGCACAAAAGGTATGTAAAGTATAAATATGTCTGGGATGACTCATTAGTAGCCGCTGCTGCATCGTCTACGGTGCTTGCACACTCGGTTTTTGCTTGATGATCCCTCACAATTGGCTGGAGCTGGAGAGGAGCATGTCCTGTGCCTAGTCTGCTGACCGGTACCACATCTACCAGAGCAGGCAGACCATTTTCCCCATACAGACCATTTTCCGTTACTAGGACATGGCACATCGTCGTTACATCCTATGCTCTCTTCCGAAGGGCCTGAGCATGCAGCTCCTCCATTGATAGGACTGGGTGAATTACAGGTTCTCCTTCTTTTCTGGCTTCCACCTCCACATGATGATGAGCAAGAGTCGAATGATCCCCAAGGTCCATAACCTCCGTCAACTGGACAGTTGACGATTTCTAATGCTGTTTCTAAGCAAATAGCTCCACCATTCATTGGAGATGGGTTGGTGCATGTTCTGGATCTTGTCTTGGTTCCATCAGCTCCACATTTAGAGAATGGTCCATAAGGCGTATATCCACCATCAACTGGACATTGCTTGATATCAATTGTTTGTCCAACGCAGTAAGCTCCACCATTCATTGGTGCTGGGTTTGTACAGGTTCTTGAGCGTGACTTGATTCCTTTGGAGGTGCATGGTGTAAATGGTCCATATGGAGAGAATCCACCATTAACTGGGCAGTTGACGGTCATTGTTGTTGGTCCTGAGCATGGGGCTCCACCATTCAGTGGGGACGGGTTGGTGCATGTTCGGGTTTGTGTCTTGGTTCCATCAGCACGGCAGTCAGAATCTGTTTTATATGGAGAAAATCCACCATCAACTGGGCAAGCGACGGTCAATGTAGTTGGTCCTGAGCATGGTGCTCCACCGTTCATTGGCGATGGGTTGGTGCATGTTCTGGACTTTGTCTTTGTTCCATCAGCACTGCAGTCAGAATATGGTCCATAAGAAGAGAATCTACCATCAACAGGGCAAGCGACCGTCATTGTAGTTGGTCCTGAGCATTGGGCTCCACCGTTCATTGGCGATGGGTTGGTGCATGTTCTTGACTTTGTCTTAGTTCCATCTGCACTGCAATCAGAATATGGTCCATAAGAAGAGAATACACCATCAACGGGGCAAGCGACGGTCATTGTTGTTGGTCCTGAGCATTGGGCTCCACCGTTCATTGGCGATGGGTTGGTGCATGTTCTGGACTTTGTCTTTGTTCCATCAGCACTGCAGTCAGAATATGGTCCATAAGAAGAGAATCTACCATCAACAGGGCAAGCGACCGTCATTGTAGTTGGTCCTGAGCATTGGGCTCCACCGTTCATTGGCGATGGGTTGGTGCATGTTCTGGACTTTGTCTTAGTTCCATCTGCACTGCAATCAGAATATGGTCCATAAGAAGAGAATACACCATCAACGGGGCAAGCGACGGTCATTGTTGTTGGTCCTGAGCATTGGGCTCCACCGTTCATTGGCGATGGGTTGGTGCATGTTCTGGACTTTGTCTTTGTTCCATCAGCACTGCAGTCAGAATATGGTCCATAAGAAGAGAATCTACCATCAACAGGGCAAGCGACGGTCATTGTAGTTGGTCCTGAGCATTGGGCTCCACCGTTCATTGGCGATGGGTTGGTGCATGTTCTGGACTTTGTCTTTGTTCCATCAGCACTGCAGTCAGAATATGGTCCATAAGAAGAGAATCCACCATCAACAGGGCAAGCAACGGTCATTGTTGTTGGTCCTGAGCATGGTGCTCCGCCGTTCATTGGCGATGGGTTGGTGCATGTTCTGGACTTTGTCTTTGTTCCATCAGCACCGCACACAGAGTATGGTCCATATGGTGTGAAGCCACCATCAACTACAGAAAAAATGCATGAATAAAGGACAACTATTGACAGCAATGATTCCCAATAACACTTTCGCATTTCAAGCTGATTTCACTTGTGAGAAAATTATAGAGCAGATCTGCCTCTGAATACAACAAATGCTGCATCCCTTCTCAGCAAAGGGAGCACTTCTTCTAATAATGATTTGAGATTACAAGATAAAGCTCATTAGTGACCATTATATCACCTTTGCATGACACTTTAAAGCAATTACACAACGTTATTCAAAAGATGAATGAAGTTTGCGCTTTTTAGTAGCCTCGGATGACAGAATATTTACATACAGTAATAGACACTTTGTGTGCATCCGTAATGTTGCAGTCAATATAAACTTACATGAGTAGAAGTTCCCAGTGCCAGCTCCTCTGTCTGGTCCAGCTACAACTCCTACATTCGATCCAGCACCATATCCATCTCTTCTACATACTGCCACTCCTAATAAAAGCCGATATCAGATTTACATCAATCACATTGATAATTGGAAGCCATGAGGCTATCTGCGTTTTGTTTGTAGCTAAGAATTGTGCCAAAATTGCTCTAAACTTATGAATATTTTACAATGGCAAAGTCAACGGCAGTATGTTTAAATCATTTAAGTCAAACAAATTTTAAATAACCTTACCTAGCAGTGCAGCGAGTGAGATGATTGTTGTCGTATGCATGGTATTTATTCTCAGGTTCACTGTTCAGACACGGAACAGAACTGATCTCCTCTAGAATAGGTAGCCTTATTTATACCCGTAATTGATCCAAGTAAGCTAGCACATGAGTGTACAATTATGTTGTAACGAAATTGATATAGGAATATCTAAAATAGTGAATGGTACCGATCTGTGCAAGAATCTATTCATCTTCATGAAGATTTTGTTACAAGCAGACAGTTCCGCATTTTTGATTGATGTCTTTTTTGTTCTCTGAATGGCTTAACCCTGCAGCTTGGTACAAGACAAAGGGATTGTGATTTACAAACTTGAAAATTAGGGTTGTTCTAGAGCTGGGTGCATGGTACTAATTGACTTGTTAGGTAGATTAGTGAACATAATCAGATAGCAACCAAAAATTAAATCCATGATGCAAAGGTGTGCAATGCGACTCATAGACACAATACTGTTATTTTAGGGTTCAGCCCTCTATATTGCAATGTGCTAACACATGTTGCAGCATAGGCATGACTTATATTAATCTGAGCTTTGAATAGGTGTTGTGCCTGCCGGTACAAGGAGTATGAAAGCTATCACCTTCCTATCGCACACTTTCGATGACACACTTTGATCAATTATTGACGGATAATACCCTATCAAATTTCCTAATCTCTGGTGGCAACAGAGGGTAGGTATATCCTCATCACATAAGGCCTTACGGTTTTCAGTTGCCACAAACAGATGCAAAACTTTTATGTATTAGCAGAATAAAACACGTTTGACAAGGAGTCTCTCGAAAACTGTGTGGGAGAGATGTTGAAACCTGCTGAGTTAGGTCGTTAGTCATGATGTTTACGGAAAATTTAAGTCAAAAAACAAAATGGATAACTGTTATCGGATAGAATTGATACATACCTAATAATATAATGGAATTCCAAAAAAAACCATATCATTGCTGCGGGTGTCTATTCTTGCACACAGAAAATCACACATTCAAATAGATCTTGAAGCTCCTACCTTTGATGATCCGTATTTTGTTATGTGTTAATTACCAAAACACTTACTTTCAAATTTTTCAAATATCCAACCTTCAAACTGGTGCTGAATTTGTCACACATTATCAACAATTTAAACATTATTAGATTGTGCCTCAGCTGAAGAAAACTGAGTGTGATTTTCTGTCCTCCACATCAATATACATAGTCTGAATGATGATTTTTTGGCCAGCACGAACCTTTATCAACAGATATCGGTAGCCATGTCACTTAGCGCTAAAAACAGTAGATGTGTGACAAGGCCAAGATGTGAGAGTGAAAACTAAACGCATTGTTATATCAGAGAGTTGATCTGCTGATCAAACATTTCAAGGTCACTTTTCTTTAAACGGACATAGTTCATTATTGGTTTTAGAATTAACATAATCGAGGGGGGTGTCTCGCTGTATATGTATGTGATAGTCCTGAGGTAAGAGTGGCAATGAATGGCTGTGATATGCTCTTGTTGCAGGTTGGTAAGTCTCGATGGGAGTTGTGGTCGGTGCTTGTTGATTATCGTCCACCCTCTCCTCAAGGCTTTCTGGGTGGCCTTGCCATGATTCTGCCGACTCTTCCCTCATGCTCTGTTGTTGATGGTGACATTAATATTGATTTGCGCAAAACATTTTCAAAGCTATCTATACTTGCTACAGCCATGAAGATGGATCTTTCGACAGATATAATTGTGTTTGTGACCGTGATGTGGTAAAAACTTTGAAAATCAATAATTTTAACTGCACTATTGCGAATGAAAACTTGACTGGCCACTAATTCACCAAATTCCAGATATTTACCTTTTAAAAATTATCAATTTTATGTTCAACCCAGTGGAACCACTACTGATCCTTTCAATTTAATTTAATTCAATAATGGAGATGATGTACAATAGTTTTCATACCTGAAAAATTCTTTGGAATTTTCCAAGGCCTCTGATTGATAATAATGGCAAATTCATTTGATAAAACGAGAGCCATGTTGTACCTTGATCATTAGTCAGGAACAGACGCGAAAAACCACAATTTCTGTGATGTTGTGCAGGATATCAAAAACTCCGTCATAAATGCCTAAACATTGAATAGTCTTGTCAATCAAGCTTATTACTGCTATAGTCAACACTATCAAATATAAATAAACCTAGATTATCGCATCAGTTTTTTATGACAGACATATTGTGGCACAACCTGTCATTGCAAATCCCTTGGTGACTTCCTGGGAGCACGCTTCCATGTTTTGCCTTCAGACGCCAGATGTCTTGGTCGGATTTTTCGCCTTGTGTGGCTATCTCTCTCAATAAATGACATTTCACTTGACAAATTATACTTGTAATTCATAATTTTTTTAATTTGTTACCAAAATATGAAAGGTTTGAAGACCAAAAACTCAACTTCAATTCACATACAGAAAGACTCAGCAGGATACTGAAGGACAGTCTCAATATATCAATCATCATTTTGCCTCGCTAAGAGCAATCAGTGAAATATTTAGTGTCCGAAAAATTGGATAAATATTCATGTAAGATGAGATGAGTGTCCATTTTATTCCATTATTCTTCACAGCAATTTGAGATTATTTGGCTAACATCTCTACAGACAGATGTTTTCCGGCACTATGAGTCCACATATTGTGGTTTTTGATGGTATCATGTGGCACA
Source organism: Membranipora membranacea (assembly GCA_914767715.1). Taxonomy (NCBI): domain Eukaryota; kingdom Metazoa; phylum Bryozoa; class Gymnolaemata; order Cheilostomatida; family Membraniporidae; genus Membranipora; species Membranipora membranacea. The sequence continues at coordinate 9,324,738 of OU612072.1, read as the reverse complement.
TAATTCTGGTCTTGGAGTCATGCAAAAAATGTCAGGGCTATTCATGTAACCAAGTATGGTGTGGAAAATCCAGGCTTGATTTATGGCTCTGAGCAAATGACCATACCTGAATAACTTGAACTAGTGCTAATGGATTGCCAATTTATTACACACGCTTCCACGTTTCTTCCAAATGATGAAAATGTTGCAGGTCAAACAATCCCATGATGGCATCAAATCTGGTACATAAATTTTATCAAGCAAGAGCTGTTTTCAGGGCAATCTGGTTTAGTTTAGCCAATGGTCAATAACTGAAGCTATATTGTCACCTGGGAGAAAGCATTGGTAAAAAAAAAACATCGAATGGGTTTCGACTTGGCCTACAAAAACTTAAACTTGAAATTAGTAGGACAAAGCTAACTGAACGTTTGATCAAGAGAGTTTAATTCTGTTGATTTTGTAAAATACTAACCATCTGTAGAGGTATTACAGTAATTCATGATTTTCCTTCGATTCTGTAGTTTCATAATAGCTCTACTAAGAAAGGGGGAAATGTCATCTGAATGTGTCATAAAATATCGACACATGTATGGTAAAGAATATTGTCAGCTTGTCACTGATGTTTATGAGTGGCAGACAAAGCCGATCACACAAGGTGAGCACTGTTATTGAAGATTGTTGGAGATCGAAAAAAAACAAAAAGAGGCAGGCGGTACAGGGAAGCCGAGCATGATTCAAGTTTCAATTGCGTCACCACCATTCATCTCAGCCAATTAACCTCATTTGCAAAAACTGTCATATTTAGCCAAGGCACTGCAAGGTCCACTAGAAATGGGTTTTGCTAGTGAACCGTGTCTTAAAATATGTGGAACATTATCATAACTTTATCTCATGTAGATGCTTCATGACATTGAGTAATTTCAGTTTTGTTGGTAAATAATTTTGTCATATAATGTAGAAACTTCATAAATCCTCACTTACTATTCTCTGGTCATTGACATGGCTATAGAGGTATTTCAAAGAGTTGTTGTGGCAATAGTAAAGATTAAAATCTGACTTATCCCTAACATACACATATCCCTGATTATAGAAACAAAACGATTATGTCTGCTAAAACCAGATCATTTTAACACTTGGGTCGCTGCAGGTGGCCTATCAAGGAAGTGTAGTAGGAAATTAAATTATGATTTAAATCCAACAGCAAGCTATTTATTGATTATGAAATTGAATTTTCCTCCTTCTTTGACAGATCATAGGATAAGTATATTGATAAAAATTGCGAATTAATATATACAGGGTATTTTTTGGTGACACATCGTGCGTAGGCCTAGTCTGAGCCCCAAGACTTTTGCCCCCCCCCCTGACCAACCCGGAGTATAGGCGGGGGAAATAATTAGTTGCCTTAGGGCTTAGGGCTAGGCTGCAATGTCTACGCCAGCGTTGCTCTCTGTTTGCAGGCAGGTCGCAGAACTCCCGGGAGCCACCCAAACCCAATTAATCTCTTTATGGACTGAAGTGGGAAACGAACCCGAGACCTTAAATATTTGTGTTGCTCTAACCAACTAGGCCAGGTCTCCTATTCCTGCATCAACTAGATAGGCTTAACTTGTTCCTTGAAGTTCAATTTCCGGGCTGTTTGAGAACTTTTATGCAATGTGGCAATTTTCCTGTCAGTGAAAGAATTCCAGGTCATCTAAATAAACCAGGATCAGTTCCTCATGCCAAACTTGGTCTTCCACAGAAGGGGATAGATTTATTTGGAGCTTATCTCAGATTTTCGTCTTGTAGAGACAATAAAGCAGTTTTCTGTGGAATCTTTCCTTGTGTTTTATTTTGACACTGCTCATAATATTAATATCATTTTTTTTATATTGTAATGATGTTAGTAAAGAAGTATGATCAGGCATGAAAAGTTGCTATGCCATTCTCTTGTAAGAACTCTATGAGCAGTTATCGTGAGATATCAATGTAGCTTTATCTCAATAAGTGGTTAAAGGAGTCACAGTCTGAAAGTCTTTGCTTAACAAAAAACTCATCTTGCTTCCAGATTTGTGTTGCTAAGGTGAAACAGGATTTCATGAGCAATTGTGGTTAGATGCCCTTCCAGCTTTGGACATACCCATTCATCAATTCATCAATAATACTAGCTTGTGAGAACATATTATCTGACACATAAATGGCTGGGTCATAGATTTCTAGTAAAAGTGAGCAAGACAAAAACATACAGCTATGATAGGATAGATGTTACAGGCAGTATAAATTACATGGTGCTAAGCTCAATCGTCGATTCCTGAAGAATAATGCTGATCTTGAATGTTCTAAATTGAATTCCTACTTCAACTCCGACTGTACATGCTCAATAAGTCACTTTTCAAGCAAATTCCGATCATCTGTTCAAGGGAGTTTGCATTATCTCAATCATCAGATTGCAGCAGGTTCGCTATTGTGTTGGAAAAAATAACCTGTGTACATAGCTATCGACAAGGGAGCATGATCCATAGCAACAAATGAAAGGACCAAACATACAGCCTAAGATTCTGATGTTGCCCACAGAACATCAGCTTGATGAAAAGATGTGTGTCTTTAACCATAAGCTGTAGACTTTTCAGCAGCAAGATGGGATATCATGAATAGTAGATATTTTTCAACAACGTTTTTATGAGTGGAAGCCTCAAAAAAACTAATCCTCAATGCCACATTCACATCATGGTGTAAAAATTGTTTTGTGTTAATTTGGTGTGTCTGTACCACTCATCAACACTCACCCACTCGGATAGAGTGAAGCACCTTTTCTTTGCAAAATAATTACAAAGCAATCATTTTGTGGTTGTATCTGTTTATGTTTTAGCCAACACTATCGTGAAGAATGAAAATAAGTCTACTGACATTGTAAAAGTCGGAGAGTAGTTAAGCCAATGGAGCCAACTAACTAACAAATATTAATGTTGGAGTATATTTTTTATTTGACTGTTTGTATTCGCTTCACAGTTACAGTTTGGCTCAAAGGTGTTGTATGACTCCATCGTGCAACTATATCATTTGAAAGAAGGTGTCAGCGCTTCTTATCAGGTCCTGTATGAAGAGGACACAACTCTCAGATTCAGTAGCTGAAACAAAGTAAGCTGCAGTGCCTGCGACAAAGGACTTAAGGATCATGTACACACAACATTGCTGCTCTAACAAGACTCTTCATTAGTTACAAGTTATTTGTTTCATTCAAGAAAGCCACATTTCCCATCCCCCCTCCATCAAATATTGAAAATCAATCAAAAATTACCTTAATACGCTATCTCTAGATGTGGATTGTATGTGCATAACAGAAGAATCTTGCGATAGGTGTTGCGGTCAGGCAGGGAAAATTTCAAGGTTTTATTCTTGCTCAATTTGATCTCAGCTTTGTAGATGATCTTGTCAGTGAAGACTAAATACGAGCTATTCATGCTTGGTACCTGTGACCAGATGGTTTCATAGAGGACCCTAAATAGTGAAGAGGATGATGCAACAATCACAACATTTCTTGATATTGGCATGCTGGTTGTTTGTTGTCCACGCTGCTCCTCCAGCTTCCTGCAAGATGAGCAGATATCCACAAGTGATTTTCAGGTATCAAATCCTTCCAATCCAGTTTTTTTAACGAATAACTTAGCTGTACAATTTAGTATCCTCAGGAAATGTGATCGGCCAAAAATAGCAAAGGTGCATTGGTGGTAGAACCTGCATGATTTCTAGCTGACCATATTTGTGATTCACCTTCTGCTAACTATGGAGAGGTAGCCAGTTATGAGTTAGCACCTACATGGACAGTCTTTTTGAGCAAATACCTCTGCTGACATTCGTGATCAAACGCTTTGCGGAAATCCGAGTAGAGAGCTTGGACCGCAAAAGTGGGTTTCATAATCGACGGCGATCAACTCATCTGCTATAAGTGCATAGGCCTTTCCAACACTTCATTTATACACTTATAAATTTTTGGCTCTTATCAAAGTCAAACTGAGTTTCAATGAATGAATAAACCCACAATCGCCTGAGTTGGTACAGTAATGACATTAGACGGAATTATTGTTCGGTATTTGAGTTATCTCCACTTGCTTTCATATTTTTGTCAACATCCCTGTGAACAGAACTTAGTTGACAATAACAGAAGTAACAGATGTTGAAGACCTTAGGTTCGAACCCCGACGACTGCTGCTCTTTTCTGGGTCCTGCTGAAGCTCAAGGTGTGCTCCAGCCTGTCTAATAGCTGAGAGGATCATGGTGAATAGGGCGGCCACGTAATCAAAAATGGACTTCTCCCACCCAAGACCAGGTTGGTAGATCAAGTACTTCTTCATCTCTACATATGCTCGATTCATATCGTTATGCTGCATTTATATATTATCTTTGATACCATGTGCTCCTCTCTAATAAAACAATGGACTCCACCAAATCAATTTAATGACCGGTGAACATTGAGCAATGTTTCTCGGCCAATAATATTAAGTATTGTTGTGGATCTTTATCGCTACACTTCATCACCATCAACTATATTCGAAAGTGCCGATAAATATTCAGAAGTAAAATTTCAGTTCTTGGAAGAACATTGACATATAGAAAAGAGCGCAGCTTGTAGCAATATATCTCATCAATAGAGTAAAGTTCCATTGCACAGGGTGCAACAAATTATCAATTATTTATATGGAATATAAAATCAGTGGATAATTAATCACCACAACGCACACTGAAAATATTGTCCAATGTCAACTGTCTTGATGTGACCAAATTTCGAACAATGGTGACTCTCATTTTGTTATGACATTATTCCATCCAATATTTTTCAGACTGAAGTAAACCTTGTGACGTTAACCATGCAACAATTATCTAACAAAAATCGTCATTCACAGGAACTTCATCCGGAACCTTTTTACTTTGGTGTGTATTGTGTGAAATTGCCCAAATTAATTTATTACTCATTTAGTTTGGTGCAAACTATTTCTATGTACCACATACTTCCATGTAACATGCATTTCCATGTATTGTGTATTTCCAGGAGTGTCATGCCTCCACTCTCTGATGCAGCTTGACAAGGTTGATTTCCATGTCTAATCCTATAAGTTTCATGTTTATGAATGGAGCAAAATTGATGGTCATTTGTCCCTCGACAACAGAATTATTACTTCTGAGCACCTTTTCTCTGTACTTTTACTTCCTCAGCTTGATCATTGGATGGTTTTATATAGGCTTTCTTAGTTATTGGCTCTCTTGATTCAGCAGCGTAGTTATGCCCTTCCAGTTTTAGTCTCAACTTTTGAGTGTACGTTTCCTTTGGCTTTTCTTAGTAGTGTAACTCATGATTTAGTGAACCATTTGTTTTCCACTGGTGTTCACTCCGTTTTATCGAGCAACTTTTCTTCAGTGACATAACATTTTTATCATCCAGACACCGTTTTCTGACCAGCTACAGTTTTTACTTACTTTAACATCAGTTCTAAGCTCAACGCTTATTTATTGGTAACAATCCAATATTGCTCATATAAATACCCACACCAATGGTTACTTCATTTTCTCGCAATAAGGATATAAGACTAAATTTTGCTTCCTCACAATATCCTCAACTATCACCTGATCTTTCCACAAACTCTATGAACATAACCACAACATCATCATTATTGTCATATCGACTAGATGTTCTCCTCTTTATCTGACCAGTCAGGGGTGAGGACCTGATTGATGTGTCAATTATTTTTCATTTATTTACACAGCTACTCATCTTTCAGGTAAAATATGTCCTACATTGAATTCTACTGGGTAGGACAATTATTGCCTTGTCACACGGCCACTTTTTTTGGCAACATGACAAGGCTAGGCCGATTGTGCGAGTAGCAACAGGGTGGGTTCTGGAAAAGTTTTCTGGTACCATTATGGAAATATTTCTACAATAAAAGCAATTTTTATTCCAATGAAACTTTTCAGACTCAAGACAGAACAGTTGGCTCACTGTATTTTTCCTCTTAGATTTACATTACTGGAGAGCCAGCATACTCAAAGCAAGAGCTCATAGTTATCCTACCTCCCCAATCTTGATTGAAATATCCCGATGCAACACAATATTTGGCATTGTGGATGCAGATACCGATATGTAGATATTCGAGATGTGCTTACTCATCAATAGAACCTCGCAACGCAAGGCGATAGATGACTTTCAATATAAAATGACATTGGCAGATTCTCATGGTTAAGAACTTGAGCCTCAAGTGTAGTTTAGCAGGGTTTTGATCTTGTATACCGATCTGCCATGAAGTCGAAGTGTTCCAATTCAGCAATGTTTAAATGGGCAACTTATTCCGGACAAAATGTTTGAAATTGCTAAGTCTCTGCACACATAAAGGGCTTCATTTCACGGATCTGATCCCACACTAGAGTATTGGGAGCAAAGCTTCATACTTATGTCATTTCCAATCGTAGAGAAATTAAATCCCATAAATAGAATTAAGCCTCATTTCTGCCTGTTATCAACATTCAGCATCGTTTTATGACAAATTAGAAAACAATTACTAAATGATTATAATCTTAAACGACATATTTGTGACATGAATGACATAAATTCCAGTCACTTCGTTGCTTAATTCCCACAGGTATCCTAAATTTATAATTAAAGTATAAAAATAACTTCTCTTATTTGGCTTCAGGTTGTAAAAGCATGCAGTGGCACCGCTAGTTGTTCCAGTTTTCTCTAGTTGCAAATGAGGATTGATCACAGTTGGTGGATGTAATTTTTCTCTTACCTTTTCATAACTGGAGAGCTAGCATATATATAAAAAGATCACATAGTTACCCTACATCTACAATTTTTATCAAAATATTCCTTGGATGCTCAATATATTGCCTATACCGATATATTATACTCTCTCATCGTTGAAATGTCGCAAATCAAGGCAATTGATGACATTTGATATGCCAAGAAGTTGCGTTTAGATTCCTATGCTTAAGAATTTGAGCATTGATTTTAGTTTAGCCGGGTTAAGATCTTGTATACTGATCTGCGATAAAGTTGCTGAAATTTATTTCGTCAATGTTTTTTTGGAGAGTTTCCAAATTGCGAAGTCACTGCAGACATACAGAACCTTGTAAAACAGATCTGCTCAAGGACCAGTATTAGGTGCTGAGCTTCATATTTGTGTCATTTCCAATAGTAGAGAAAGTCAATCCCATAAACAAATTAAGCGCTCTAAGTAGCTACCTAATCTCTACCTGTTGTCAACACTCAGCATTTTTTTATGACAAATTGTAAAAAAACTACCTAATGATTAGTTCAAATGACATATTTGTGACATGCATGAGGCTAATTTCCCTCAATCGATGCTTAACTCTCACAGGTATCCTTTTATTATAATTAAACTATATAAATAACTGCTCTTATTGGCTTCTGGTTGTAGAAGTGGTGGTACTGCTAATTGTATCAGTTTCCTCCAAATGCAAATGAAGATTTATTGACTCGTGCCATGCCTTTGAACAGGCTAGTACTTCCTCGATTAGAGCACATTTTTCCCATCTCTAGTAAAGTTATTGCCAATAACATCACATCCATAAATCACTTGTTGCGTCGCACAAGCTTGTACTGATAACTTGTTGCGTTGTTTTAATGTGCATATTGGATTCATTGTGTCAATCAGTGATTGTCAAAGTTTTATCAGAGTTTTGGTATGAAGCTTGGTATAATGTGTCAGAAAGTCAATAAAAGTTAATTTATTACTATTGATATATATCGCAACTATGATGGTAGTAAACAAACTGATTGCTCTTATGCCATTTGAAAATTATTAAGAGGTACGTTTGGCCAACGGGATGTATTTATTGTTTGAAGTGATTCATCGTTACACCTGGTGATGTCTGGTACTAACTGGTATGTTTATTGGTGGTTTTGTTAACAACATACCGAGTAAGAATGTGAAGTTGTCATCTAGAGCAAACTTTTGAAGTGTCTGAAGGATGAGACTTTGTCTTCATGATTTGATCTGTTCATGTTTTGGCAAAAAAAAGTTGTTGATTAGTTCAGCAAAATACCAGGCCTATGGTACTGCCGAAGAGTTCTTCATGCTTGATTTGTGATTATTAATTGTTTAGAGGCTGGTACGACGTTAAATAATATCAAAGGATGTGTTTAGATATATTTCTCTTTTATTTTATATGATAGCCATTAGACAAAAAAATGCAACAACCAAAGATATCAGCGATTGCTCAACAGGGTGAGCTCACAACATGGTACCAGGTTTTTGAGGCTAATAGGATGCTTAGTGGTTTTCAAATACTAGCTAAACCATCATCAATTCCGGATACATGGATAGTCTGCCAAGAAGATTAAGAGAGTTAATTAGGACATAATTAGCCTATCTCTTACTGCTTAGAATATCCCGCTGGAAACTGTGGAAGATTTCCTGCCATCCTATTCTATATAATATCACAGATTTCTTATTTGAAAAATAATGTAATAATATCAAAATAAATTCAATGTCTAATAAGTATTCAAGATTGTTCCCTGGTGTTACACTGAGGTGTGACACAGTACACCTCTTCAAAGTCATGACCAGTGCATTCTGGTACAGTTTGGTCGATGGTATAGCAAGCTCTTCGGCGAGTTTGTGTTCCTTCAATCCCACCACAGTAGCGCCCTGAGCACTGTGACCATTCACTCCATTCTGTAAACTTGCTGCTGCTCTCTTCTTCTTCTTGTGCATCTCCTTCTGAAAAAATGGAAAGAGAGTTTATAATCCAACTAGAAGACATATCATTTCAGTGCATGTGATTGGAATAAGCCATGTATTACCATAAAAGCAACCCACCGGAATTACACAAATCTTTTTTAGCGTCTATCATTTTTACATAATGCTGAAATATCTGACATTAAATATCAGTCATAACAAGCTGTAACGGGTGCGTCATGTCTGTTTCAGGGAAGCTTGCAGGAAATTGATTCTCCCAATGACTCTCTTTTCGCAATTATCATAATGATCTACATGGGTGACTGTCCATTATCTTGTGCGAGTGAGTAAGAACAGAGTTACTCGACAAAGTGTGTTTTTTTATATCATTTGATGACATTGCTTACCCTGTGTTTGAACATCTCTGAATTGTTGAGGAGGTGTTGTGGTAGTTGGTGTAGTCATTGGTGTAGTCATTGTTGTAGTTGGAACTGTTCTTGGTTGTGTTGGAGCTGGTCTTGGTTGTGTTGGAGCTGGTCTTGGTTGTGTTGGGGCTGGTTGTGATATTACCACATTTGGTTGTGGATTGTTAACTGGATTACAATCGTTATTCAGTCCGTTACCAACACCATTGATTCCATTACCTGTATTTCCCTGTCCATTTCCTTGTCCATTTATACAGGGAGTTCCACCATTTACTAAAATGATAGAAACTAAAGATTAGTTGTTGGTTAATCTGTCCGCAGACTCACATAAATCAATTAGAAACATTTGTTTCTATATTCAACAATTTTACTCTGTGATGAAAGTCTGTAAATTATTTCACACAATCTTTAGGATGATTTAAAACTGCCCGATCCGGTTTGAGTTTTAAGAATCTATGGAGTCTTGTTCACACTGTTCTTATCAGTTTTGTTGGCCATTATACTGGATTATTAAACATGATAGGGCTTTCTACTGCCTGGTTAACAAACTCAAAAAATTGTTCTTGAATCCATTTGGACGTGAAAGATTATCAGAAAAAGCAATTGTAGATCAATATGTTTATTGCCACTTGGTAACCATCCGAATCTAAATTGCAAGTCAAATCATTGCGCATGATGTTGTGTTGCGGAATTAGTGAACAGGTTCGATAAAGTCAGATGACATGGACCATCTTGTACCACCATGACACATAACAAATAAATCACTTACACCAGAGTATCGTCATGGATCTGGATTTTGAGGAGATTATCCGATTTAATAGGACTGATAATCCTATGAGAAAAGTTGGAATGTTGTCTATTTTTGTTATTTGAAACTTTAATCAAAGCATCACATGAATAGACAAATTTACCCTTCACGTATTTTGTGGTTTTACTGTTTTGTTGATTGAAGTGACAATTGCGTGGGTTGAAAGTTACAATACTGGAATTAGTGAAAGACAGTTATATCTAGGAGTTACTCACCATTGACTTGTGTACCTCTAGTATCAGGTACTGCTTGAGGTGTTATCACATTTTGTATTGGCTGTGGCTTCGGTGCTGCAAACTGAACTTTTTGTTGTTGATCCTCTGCTCTGTTACCATTTCCTGAAAATAGCCACAATTGGCAATAATAGCAGGAAAATAGCAAGGAAAATGAAAAGTAGTGCGGGGAGTCCATGGTAAATTATTGCAAACGTACCACAGAGAAACAGTTATAGAACAAGGCTAGGACAATGTTTATCATGATTCCATAAATACAAAATTTTTACTGCAGCAGAACACTCATGTACGTTGATCAATGTAGAATCTCAAGTTTGACGTTTAGTTAAACCAACCTTCATTATTTCCATCAATGCCTCCTCCTGAATTGCTGTTACCGAGATGGTTTCCATTGCTTCCAAGATCTGTGTTACCATTTCCGTTGCCGTTACCATTAAAACCTCCTTGATTGTCATTACCTGGTCAAAAGAAAATTGAGGATAAGTTCCAAGGTTTATATTAATGATTGTGTAACAATAATACAGGGTAGAAGACAATGTTTCAGAGGCCCCAATGCAATAATGGCTTTGACAAAAACTGCCAGTAACATTGCACCAATTGGTCTAGTCATTTTGGATCCTATGTAGATATTAGAAATTCAATCGCCAACCCTACAATGTCTCTGTCATTCAATGTACTGCAATTTTGTTCAGTAGCACGCCACCGCATGTTTTCATTGCTAGACTGGCCAGATTCCCCTACAGATTTGATAGAAGTTATGTTATGAAGATTAATCGCCAACTTCAATTTTGAAGGTATTAGGCAATATGGCAAGCCATTATCCATTTTGCGATTCAAGGTCGGATAGGGTGATCGGCCCGCGACAGCCAAATCAGGTAGTACTAAACAAACAGTACACGCGGCGGGGTTTGAACCTGGGACCTTATGATCCCAAGTCAGCCGCCCTTAACACTGAGCTATGCCTGATCCCTGACTCACCATTATCGTTTCCATTGATCCCACCAGAGTTCATGTTACCATTCATATTACCATTACTGGATCCTGAGTTACCTCCCCCGTTATTGTTACCATTCGTGCCGCCAGAATTACCATTCCCGTTTCCATTACCATTGCCCATCAATAATTGGTTTACTCCGACTGTTTCACTGATCAGATTGAGGACATCTTGAATGTGTCCGTCATCACGTATTGCCATAGCATTGCTGCTAACTGAAAACAGCAAAACGAAATTATGTTTGAGATAAAAAATGTTCTAGAGTAAGCTTGAATTTTATTGGAATAATATACATGTCCTTGACATTACGAATTGCCCTGTAGGTTTAAATCGACGGAGCAAACAAAATATGTGATCAATCTATATTTCATGTAGAGGATAGGGAAATAAACTGTGTATTCATTCAAGACACTTACCAGCTATGCATACTACCAGGAGTGCAACAGCAGCAGGAATCTTTCCATTCATTTTTAAAATCTACAACAAAAAAGGCATATTATTTTGATAAAACTGGAGCTTACGCTTTTGGATTTCCCGGTTCACACCTAGAAGCAAACCCAATACAGATTAATGTGATCATTCTCCCTAAAACTCATAGTTAGATAAAATACAATGACCGTACCTGGTTGTAAGTTCACAAAGATAATCAGATGGTAATATTTGTCGTGTGCCTGAATTGATTCTCCTTCTTCTTCCCTCACTAAAGGCGTGCTTCTCTCTTCCCGTAGACTCTGTTACTGAAGGAAAGTATTACACATGACAAGCTTTATATTCCCTGCGGTTGTCCTGCGTACAGTTGTCGATCATTGAGAAAGTATTTATAAAACTTCTTGGTTGGATGCCCTTAATGTGATGTGATTGGTAACAAACGCTACCAGTCTGAGTCAGTGATTTCTGTAATTAATGTCCAAATCTGGATAATCTCCAAAGAAATAGCTGTTTGTGTCTTCAGCTGCGAGGAGCGTGGGCATCGGTAGAGCAATTAATGTCATTATCATCTGCGTAATAATTAGATTGATGTCAGAATTCTAAAGCAACATTATAAGTTTGTGTGGATAAGTTTACGGCTTTTCTACTGAGAACATTTAAAATGATTCTGGCTAAGTATAAGCGCATGGTGCCGCCGGCCCATTAAGATTTTATATCGCATTTGCACCATGACGCAAGGTGATTAAAAAAACATACACCAAGTCATGTGCTTGTCACCATATATCAGCGGCTACTTCTGGTTATTTGGCCATCTGGAAACATTCTGCATTTCATCCCATCATTTCTTGGTTTTTTTGCAGAGAATACAAGGACTAAGCTCACAACAACATTAGAAAATGCAGAAATAACACCAACACAACACAACAAAAACATTGAATAGTGGTTCTCGGCCTATTGGTCTAAGATAAAAGTGCCACTGCCAATGGGGGATTAGTGCCTGTTTCAGTTTTTGGCAGCTTGCTATACACTGAAGTTCAGGAGGTCCTCTATGGCCTCACCTCCAGGATGCATTCTAAACTTCTAGGATGTATTACACTTTCAGTGCAAGAATTCTGGGAAAGTTGTGTCCGTCTTCAGGGGCAGCCAAAACAATTAAATAGCACTTAATACTATCCAGGTCCTCTTTCGTATAAAGACGTAATAGTGAAAACCATAGTTATGCACTAACTACTCACTTCCACGTTCTCCGTTTATGAGCTGTAAGAGATCATCTCTGGACAATGGACAATGCTGAATGAAATAGCAACCTAAAAGCTTCCAAGACCGGCTTATGTTTTGAACTTCTGTATTGGCGATCCACTCCTGACTTGCAAATTTTAAGTTCAGTTGAATTGAACATGTTTGTGTACCAGACAATGCTGCTGGATGACCAAGCAGAAGTCTCCATCCTCTGTAATACTTCTGTAATTTACATAATCCATAATCTTTATGTGATATCTTACCACAACCGTGTGTGATATAGTACAAGCACTTACTCAATCAACAACATACAAATTAGCTATGTCATCCACTCTCTATTATGACATTGTAGGATCTTTAGATTTCCATTTTCCTGTTGGATGACTGCATTAGTGCCTTCTGATGGGTATGCAAACTTCTGATGAAATATTTGAGATTTTATTTAAGAGTTGTGGTCTCTTTCATTTCATTGATTTGGTCCACTCGATCTTTCCAATCTAGAATTTATACCCAATATATTGCTTTGACAATTATTTCCGATGAATTTGACATACGTAACATGACAATCATTTAAGACCGTGTGAATAATTAAATCATGAAGCTATATTGTCAAAGTGCCAAGGTTCTAAGCATGCCCCTCGTAGTTGAATCAGATGCCGCAAGCTTCAGTCTAGCTAACTATACTGTTTTAATGTCGGAATTAAATACTCTGAAGTCTGATCTAGAGTCTTTGTTACTGGTATCATTCAACTTAAAAAGTAAAACCATAATTTGTTTTTTAATCAATCAATTAGCTAAAAGTTGTTACGTGCACTGAGTGGCACCAATTTATCATCTTACGCCAGCTCTGGCCAAATATCAGAACAAATGACCGAGAGGGGATGATGAGTTTCTTATCAGATGAAATTTCCTGCCTCAGAACATGGCTTGTTTCATTATTAGACAAAGCATTGGCCGCAAGCAGCTTCAATGTGATTATTTTACTTTTGTTAATGGCGTCATCCTTTCTGACAGTTTACCTAAAGGAAAGGATTACAAACGAAATAGATTTCTTGTCCTCTTGAAAGTTTCACCATCCTTTGTATTGAGATTGCCAAATTCATTGTCTTTCGATTTTTTACATCTATTGCATTACAGATTAATTAGGTTCAAGAATACATTAATCACTTTGCGTACAAGATGTTCTTGGCACTCAATACCAAACATAGAAAAGTTTGAGTCATTGAAACCGGACTGTAGAATGTTTCTATGATGTCACCTGAAACATGGTGGGTGTTAATACTTATGCTTTGGATTATTTAATCTTCTCAACTAGGATTGGACTTAACTACAGTAGGCTAGCCAAAGTGTCCGGTTGTCTGGCTGTTTATGAGAGCGAACATATTGGCTACTATAGCCATTCATGATAGGTTTTTCAATTAAGAAAATAAGCAGTAGTATTCTCTTCCCTGGTCTAAAGAGCTCCAATTTAACCTTTACGACTTTCAAACTTTACCAGTTTGATAATTAAATAGGCGAATGCAGCCAGAGTGTAAAACATTTATTGCTAGATCCATTGCGCGCCTGAGAGGCGTCAACTCCGAAAAAATCTTCTTTGGTGCTTGTCAACTATACCATGCTGTCTCATAGTTTTTAAATCGGCACGGAAAAATTTTCACTTGCCTGACAATAGTACGCCGCTACTTTAGTCAGCTACGGATGCACAACAGTGCATCCTGTTTATTATCAAACTATATGAATAATTTAAAGCTCATTGGCTTAATTCATGAAAGTTAATCACAAAACAGATTCACCTGAGGATGTTTGTTAGCACTGTAGAAATCGAGAAGCTGTATGCCAAGCGCAGCTGGATGAGTATTTTATTGTCATTCCAGCCTATTAATTTGATGATTTAGCCGTGAAATGGCTAAATGATTACTTACCTGACAGATTTTAGCATACATTAATTAATCTTGTCTAATCTCAGAGCCTTAGTTTCATTCTATATGCCCCTTTGTTACCACAATTATGATTTAACTTTCATACCTGGTTGGACCAGAGGCCAAGACCCAACTCCATGTGTTTTTTTGCCATTGTGGTGGCTAGTAATTGCTTCACCAGGTTTAGATGTTTACTAATTCAGTACAAAAACTATTTTCTATAATCGCAGTAATCTCAAGGATTCGTTTGCAAAATTATTGATCAACAAGTTTAGACAAAAGTGAGAAGGAAACGAGCTGGAAGGCTGCCTGCTGAGGATTTGGTAAGTTGTAACAGATAGACATTTTCTAAACTTAGGAGAGCAAAGTATGTTACAACCAAGACGCTATTGTGGTGGCTTGTATGCAAACTCAAGTGAAACCTTGGTCACAACAGTTAGCAATGACTTAGTTTGAAGTAATGACTTTTGGTCATTGTTTGAAGTAGAAGGTTGTACATCACGATGTGTTATGGTTACTGACTCACATATTTCTCTTAGTCAGAACAGTTTGCATGATTTGATCAGTTGTCAACAAAAATCACCACATAATCAAGCAAAAAACTTGACGACCTGATAGTTGTTTAGCCGTACAAAATTAAACTAGAAGAAACGAGCTGAAGTATTGGGTAATGTGAGATGTATGATCACATTATTAGGTCATTGACATTGGCTGTCAACCTGCCACCTGTTGTATCACATGGGCATCAAGCGAGCAACAGTTTTAGTTACCTGAGTGCTACCGCGAGAAATATCAAGCAGCAATCATACATTATTCTCAAGTCTAGTGGTGTCCACAGTGTAGATAACCACAGGAAGTGAGCCATGTTGGTAGGTTTTTTCTATTTCTTGTATTGAGACTGCCTCAAATAGCATCTCAGAAGCTACAGCACACATGACTCTCATTGCCTCACTTTCGTTAAACTGACAATAATTGTTTAACTTGATGATGAAAAATACACCACACCTTAGTATGTACTTATTTGTTTCCTTTTGTTTCTTAGATTGAATAAACTCTTGAAGCAGAGGCAGAAAAAACCTCTGGGTCTGTCTTGTTCCACCCCACAACACTACCGTAGCCTAACTATGGAATCAGAGACGACACATTTACACACAAATGGAGAGTTGCATAGTGAACACACGGACTCTGATGATGATGCTGACAATAACCTTACGACCTCCACTCCTACTAGAAACTACCATCGAGCAGTGAGAAGGACCCCGGCTGTCTTTAACAACCTTCTTTCATCTAACGGAGATATGTCAGGTAAGCATATTGTACAAGTTATGGATTCTTATAATAAGTTCAAACAAGCAAAACCTCATGTTGCGGTCAGTGAAAGGAGATATTTACACACCAGGGTCCTGGGGGCTGGAGCAATCAAGAGGAAAAACTCTTCTAGTTCGACTCGAACCCAGGACTCCTGCAATACCAATTTGCAATTAGCAAGCCTGTTATTCACCACCAGGTGTACTGCACTTGCATCCAACAGGCTCATTCCATTACATGACTGCCACTCTATGAAGCCAAGGGCATGTTTCAGGGTTATCGGCCTTACATGGTAAACTGCTGAGACTTGGAATAGGGTGGGTAGAGTCGAGATATGACAAGCCAATACTGATATAGTTTTAACGGCTGTATCGGACATTGTTTGATAGGAAATAAAACAACTAAACTAGCCCTGGCTAATTTACTACAATCGTGATGCCTTGTCAGTTCCCTTATTCAAAGTCAAGAAAACTTCCCTCTTTCTTTTAAGTCCACCTTTTACATTTACACATCAGATTTGACTCGGAGAACCTTGGCCGCTCCATGATCAAATAAATTGAAAATTGACCTTCAAATCTATAATGAACATGTCACTCTTTTCTGACATTGATTGACTTTTGATAGCTCATACATAGCTCGCACGTTTGGCAATTGGTGCCCATCGTCCTGCCAGTTCAATTTTTGCACAATTATCTTTACAGTATGGATATATGTCCATTCCTACTAGCTCTTAGTAAAAGCAATAGTGCAGTAGTTCATTTGTATCACAGCCAATCAAAAGAGTGTTATTCGCGGAATACTTTGCCATGCTCAAACTTTTTTATGACATAGCTTGCACATGGTAAGCATCTGTCACCATAACAGGGATCAGAAGTGATCACTTCGAACGCATTGACTTAACATCAAGTAATTCAAATTGTATTTTAAACGTACATGGTTAGTCGTAGGTAAGACCATTCTTAGAAAATAGCCTCATCTCAGAAGCCCTCCTCAGGGGGTTTCATAAGGGAGTTATGTTGTCATGCTTAAAGGGAGGGTAACTCCGGTTAATTTTTGGCCACTGCCCATAATACAGTATATATATTAATACTTCAATATCCGTATTATTTATATGCAGGACCAAAATAACTGCAGGAATGCTTAGTTTTTGACTCAGCCTTAAATGGAATTCATGTAAAGTTTATCCGTCTCCTATTTCCTGCGCTCAACTTAATTTCAAATAGCAGCTAAATGCCAACCCAGTCCATAAACATATTTTGTTTCTTGAGTGGGCTGAAAATATGAGCACCAGTTCCGAGAATATCCATTAAAAGTTTAATGACATGTTACATCTACCTGGATAACCTTGCATAATCAGGAGTGTGTGCATTGGCTCTGCATTTGAAGCTAAATAGTTTGATACAGCTAATAATAGGTTTTGTCCCTTGTGAGTTGGTATATTCAGGTTGATTGGGCTAAAATTGCAGGGTTCTAGCACATTAATTCAAACTAAACTCGTGCCTTGTCAATTTGTGGAATCTGAGTGATGATCATATGCAAGATTACAGTACTAGTCTTCAGTTGAACTTATTATACCAGCAAGCCGTAAATTTAGGATAACCAAAGTTTGGAACTCACAATTTGCAGTAGATACCAGAGGCAAGCATCAAGTGAGTTGTTCACGGGCTGAGCTCCATTCTCCAGGCACACCACTGCCATTTCAGTTCTTTTGCTAAGTGTATCATATGCTATATGAATTATTGAGTGGACACCATAATAATGGAAAACTAGCAATTCCTGTAAATAGAGACTGTTAGTCATAATCCTAATTTTCAGCATTGTTTTTCTTTTTAGACAGAGAATCCTCACAGTCATCATCAGACGAGCAGGAGGGAGTTACAGGGGACGTATCTGATACCCGCACTAACGGCCCACTTCTCATCTCAAGACAGGACCTTCGTAGGCTAGAATCTATTATGTCAACAACTTGTGAGTAGGCCTTCTTCTTCTACCAAACTAGTCTATTGTTATTGTAACCTCCTGTTGTAATTGGTCAGGGGAGTGCTGGGAGGTAGGCATATAGTCAGAAATAGGCATTGACACCCTTCCAACAATGCTGCATCAGCTTGATTTCCACAATTAGCATATAAATTTCACAATGGTAGTAGCATGAAGTTTTCCCTGCTAACAGTAAATTCCAGTACAGCACAGATGGGATAACTTCTCTGAGTCCTACCCAATCACACGGTGAAAAAAATGTGCCAAAACAAATGTGACCACTTGTTTCACCTCATTGTAGTTCCAAAATATCATAAGTTAAACGCATTGCTTGGTTGAGTTGAACAACAGTGTGTTGTTGATGTCACATGTCAGTGCCATAAAGTAGAGATAGTTTCAATCTTGTTACCGTATTAGAGTAACTAACGATTCATCTTCACTTTCCCATTTCATTATATCCTTCATAGGTTTCTTGTTGGCTGCCAACACATATTTTTCACATGCTAGGGGGAACATGCCATTCTTTTTTGTAGATTTATTGTTGGGATCTTGATCAAGTATGTGATATCTGAAAGCGTCCTACTATATTGTGTTTGCGATCTATTGCATACACTCTGCCCTGAGCTCTAAATCAACTTCATCGCTAGGATCTATGGCCTTTTAAAGTGTCTCAATAAACATATATTCAAATTATCAGATAACATCTCCCATGCTGCCCATATTTTTATCCTAATATAGAACTAGTAACCTTGATGACCTTGTGTATTGATGCTGGTCATTGAATATTGATCTACTTTTTATGCAGAGTTGAGTTTCCTCAATAAATTATGAGAGAAGAAAATTAATCAATATTATCATGCCCATATTTTAGCGTTGAGGTCTTCCAGACCGGGACAGAGTTTTGAGTGTGACATGACAGCAGATATTGATGACGCTGACGATGATATGAAGGAGTTTGCACTACAATACGCCAATGGGATCATCCAACAGAGCTTACAGCTAGTAGGTGAATGATCGCTGTACCATTTTATTGTGAAAGTGTGTTGTGCATCACATATCAAAAAAAAAGTTTAATGAAAAATCAATTTACAACATAACTTATGATTAAAGCATTGGTAACTAGCGTATAAACCAACCAACTGATGTTTGGAAATAAGAGACGATCTCTCTGATTAGGGATAGTAACTCCCTACATTGCTCATTGAGCTTTTGGTCTAACATCATTGAGTAACAAGAACCAATAACTAAAAATTTGAAATCATTATGAGCACATTATTGCTTAGGTAAAAGTCTGTCTCAGAAAAATTCTAAGCTGCATAGTGTACAAGATTTATTCAGAAACGCATCATCTCACCTAAACATCTCATGTTTTTTGGTTTCAACTGCCGTCTGCATTGGAAGACCGAAGACATTGTCATAAGTATATAGGAACAGTTAATCATAGAAGGAGTGATTGATCGTATCAGTATGTCTGGCCTGCCTTCGATCCCCATACCCATTTTATTGTATGGAAATAGCCTAATTCCTACTAAGCTTTTCAACTCTGGCCTTGTGAGTGCCTACATCAGTAGCTGCTCAAGTTATACATTATCATTCACGACCTTGAGACAGACCAAAGTTTATGCTGTCTGACTCAAATTCTAGTCCTCAGACTGACAAAGTTTTTCACATGATAATCGGTTTTTTTATTCTCAAGATATCCACTCAGAAATCTACAGAGGAGGACAACTCCAATTTGATACATCAAACGTTAGAAGCGCACCAACAAGACGAGAACGAGAGAGCCACAATATCTTCCAGTCAAGGTGACTCTACCGGAGTCTCATGAATCTAAATCAAATCTAGGGTTGTATCATTTATTATATTATCTTGATGTGCATACTTGTTCAGTTCTCCAATTCCATTTATTTTCATAATTATTATTAGGTGATTATTGAAACAGTAACACTCCTGCAAATTATATTTGCGTGGTATTTTATTGCAAACAGAAAACTCTTCCTGTATTACTGAAAACATGTAAAACTCTGAGTTTCTTCTAGAATGAGGAATGACCTGGTCTCAACTTTGCTTAATTAGTTTCACCAAGGAGTTACAGTTACAGTCCCCTGTAACTCCTTGGTTCCACGTTGATCAAATGAGACCCGACAGGTAACTATTGACGATCTATGTAGATGTCTCTCACCCTCTCATCATTACAAATGCATGCATAACCATCAATATAAATGATTAATACTATAATTATTATCTTAAAATTCGATGGCACAATAATATGCACAAAGATGTTACCCCTGCTATAATAGGCCATAACACATTTTATACATTTTTAACGAATTTAGTCAAACCCTCTTTTGATCTTTTCTATGATCTTCTACGATCTTTTTTAAAAACATTTTGCCCTGAATAACAATGCCTAAATAAAGTGTCAAACAGTCAATGTTAGCGGTGTAAGTTTTTCGATCCATACACAGTAAACAAATCTGAAAGTTTATGGTGAGTTGTCTCCTCTCTTTACGTGACTGGACAACTCCCTGTAGCTTCTATAAATAGAATAGCACAAGAAGACCAAATACTATGAGGTAAAGTTAAGTTTTGAAAATTTACCGATGACTTTGTGTTAGCTAGAACCAATTTAAACTAGCTGAGGCTGGAGTCAATATGAAGTACATACCCTGGTTGCGCAAATGTTAGCTAGCCACGAAGTTCAAATCCAAGCGATAGCTTTCCTGCTCAAAGGCAATGAATATTGAAAGGGCACCGACTACAACCTTTAGTAAATGATAAAGGGAAACAAATAGTTTGCAGGGTTAATTTTGTCTACCCCATGATGCATAAAGATATATACTTTCTGCAGTATTTCTAGTCTTTCTCCAAATGGTAGATAAAAGATAATATTTAGTGTCATGAACTGACAACCTTGATTACTTGATTATAAGACCACCGCTGACATTCCTAATTGACGCAGTCTCTTCTTGGCTTTTGTCTTTGCCATTGCCATGGGGACAGCGAGAGGGCACAATGGTGTAATCGATTAACATGTTTGCTATTCCCAGCCTAGCGTTTGGTGCCGCAGGAGTTGTGGGATTGTGTCCCACTGGGGGGGGGGGCTTTTAGAGTTGGTGGTTCCAGTCCTCTGCACCCTCAGATGTATACCTCTCCTCTCAAGATACGCAGGCAAAGATGCAGATTTGCTGACATCAAAGACCTGAGACTTGGGTTTCGGTCGAAAGGATCTCTGCCACTAGCGGTTTAAAAGCTTGTACATCATTTTGAATCAGTTGAAGATAAAGTGAATTTTTTGTGGGCGTGAAGTTTCTATTGCTGTCTCTCATTTATTGCCGTCTCTGTAAAAAAGTTGAACACACAAAGTTTGACATTGGCTGATTCGATAGGAATGTGAAGATCAATAAAACAAGAACTATAGTTCTTTCTTCATTGTTTAAAATAATCTGTGTGTTTATCGGCAGAACAAACAGTTTTATGACTCATCGATAGGCTAGCGGAAAGGATCACCTGTCAGTGAATTCTCTGATTCATCAGGATGTGGTCATATTAACGCCCACCCCTGAAACCTGATGTGTCCTCACTTCACTTTTAACCAGCACACATTAGGTTCTCTATATCCTAAATTCCACTCTAGCCTTCCGAAACAACACAAGGGAAAATGGCAATTAATAAACTGAGTCATGTTTTTGTACAATAACCCTCTCCAAACTTTTATAATCCCTCCCTAATGTAAATCAACCCTCTACGTAACAGCTAAAGGGCTGGGAAATCTACAAGCCTCAGGCCCATTGTAGTAATTTTTCTATCTACATTATTCCGGCAATGACTGCGGCAAGAAGCTGACAAGGAAGATTCTCTAGCTGTGGCGTATGCTACAGTCTTAGATCCCACTTTCCAACTACTGTCTGCCTCGGCCTCGAGTGGAAGATTGGGGTTGAGGCTTGTGCAAAGAAAAGGGATTGGTGTAACAATTGTAGATTTAGTCACACCATCTTTATTATATTCAGCCTTTAACTAGCTGTTTGCCTGAACAGGCTGTCTAAGTCTGGTGGAGGGTGTCCCCATCCATCCTGCCCAGGTAACGGCCCTTGTCACAAAAGATTTCCTAATGTCAGTATTGATAATTAGAATATCATTACAAATAGACAGTGAGCCAAACTTTTATCTCTTCATTTGAAGCGATGTTATCACGGACTCAAGGATATTAGTCTGTGGTTTATCAGTGCTAGATAAATATGAGTCAGAGATTACAACGTGTACACCCCCTAATTAATTCATGCCTATCCGCACTGATCGCTTCATGCTTAGTTGGCGATGTAAGGAAGGCGTACTTATTTATAATAACTCATCTATATGTGCATACATGCACATCCTCGTTATAATCTACGTAGTCATGCGTTCTCAATAATAAAACCATCGCTGTATTATAAGGGAAAAATAAGCTTCATATACAGGCTGTGCATAGCATCATCGCTTACAGCTTAATATAAGCGATCACACACTCTCACTTTGCGTGGACAGCACATCAAGTACTTAGTGCCTGCCCGAGAGCTAAGTACTTAGTAGTCTTGTAAGTTTCTGCGCCATTTGGGATCGAACAGCTGTGGTCATCTCACTGGATTGTTAACATAGGCACTGGCACACCGGCAGCCTCAGACGGATTGTAGACAGCTATAGTTGTGTTGCGGATACCTACACAGCGTTGACGGTAAGATTTCATATTTCGGTGATTGTTATTGTCACAATCCGTTCAAGTTTAGTTGGGCAGGACATGAGCCTGGGGAGCAAAGACTATTGAGCACATGCACAAAGTTGTCAAGACTTCATCCTTCGCAAGACTACAATTCAGATACAGGATACCAGCTTGCTTAGTGATGTCATCATTTGGTAATCAGTAACAATGACATGTCTTCCATC
This sequence comes from Membranipora membranacea, assembly GCA_914767715.1. Lineage (NCBI taxonomy): Eukaryota > Metazoa > Bryozoa > Gymnolaemata > Cheilostomatida > Membraniporidae > Membranipora > Membranipora membranacea. Next base: position 9,301,832 of record OU612072.1, on the reverse strand, counting down.
GTTGTTATTACCATATAAAGTTCTTTTACGGATGTCCTCCAGCTCAATCTGCATTGTAATCATTATTGAAAACACAGTTTCTGACCAAAAAAAGCATTCTAAACCTGACTAGTAACAAAAATTCAACTACATCATCATCTTCAATCTTAAGAACATCAATTATCAGACGCATATATGGTACACCATAATCCTCTGAGCTATGTAAACTTGATATATAGATAGATATGTGACTATTGGGATTAGCTGTGCCTGAGTTTACTTTGATGTATTGGCAAACAGCTGAATTATTTTGTGTGGTTAGGTTGGTCGGTATTTTAGCTGTGAGCAACCTAGTCTATTTTTTATAGCCGTGAGTTGACGGGAGGGGTTGCAAAAGTCTGGGTTGCTCAGACTAGTTGACGGGCATTGCAGGTACTTTCCCGACTACCCAGACCTTAATTGATACCATGACAGCTAGCATTACATTTCAATTTGTCACTTTTCACAAACCATAATCTTTACCTTTGTAAGGTATTATAATCTAATGACTGGTTATGAGGAGGTTAACAGTGGTGAAAGCGTGTGGCTTTGTATAAATTTAAGTAAAACCTATCATCAACCTTTACATTGGTGAGATGGTTGCCGGTCAAGTTTTATCTTATCTATGAGAAGATTGATAGGGTGTTGAGTGTCATGTATTCTACCATGAGTGGTCGCTCTTGTTATGATCGGCTGTCTAGTTTCCTGTTTGATTACCAATGCAAATTAAATCAGAAATGGCGCCTTCAGTACTTTTATTTTCTGGTATAAAGTTGGCTTACATATTGTTTATAGCTTGCATCCATTTCCTTGAATACCTGTACAGTGGCGAATTGGGCTGAATGCCAAACTTCAGTGTAGCTCTGATGTGGCAGGTTTTTCTACCACGGAAAGATTATTGTCATTCCCTGGAGGGTTTTCTGCTGTAGTTTGGAACTCAATGATGCCAGCAGCATTGTAAAAACTTTACTTATAGCAGTGGGCATCATTACTGACAGGTACCAGATACCATCTAGCGTGAAATTCACTATCAATTGTATTTTGTAGATGGAGGAGCCTGATTCTATTGGTAAAATGGCGGACCACAGCAGCTCTGACAACGCAGTCACATTAGCATTTGGCGGCACTGCAGATCTAGATCCAACTCAAACAACACACTCCGATTCTGAAGAGGATATTGGTTTGAAAAAGGACATCACTTTGACTGAAGAAGTTAGCGAAACAAGCAACGCTGTCACATTAACAATAGGGGGGGACTTCAATATAAATGGTTCCAAAAACACACTCGATAGTGCCACTGAGGGAGTCGTGAATATTCAATCCGATGACTACTACCAGCAGAATACAGTGACATCAGTTTCGCTGGGTAATGACGGATCTGAGATTTCAAAGCCAGATTATGGTAATACAGTAACATTACCAGTAAGCGCAGGTTACCATGACGATAGTGATGCCCTTCCTATAGTTGAGGATCAGGAAATAGTAAACAGTGACGAAGGTATCACCTTAGACTTGAATCCTGACCTAAGCCATCCAGAAACACATTCAACCACAGTAATAATTGGTGGACCTCAAATAGACCTACCAAGTAACGCAATAAATATTGGTGATGAGGAAAGTACCTTAGCCCCGACGGAAATAGAAGCAGGCGCAGTAAATCAGTTTCATGACAGTCCTCAGGAGATGAATACTAATGAGGATATGGCCTCCGTGACTTTGCCTCCGGATTACTCCAGAGAGATTTCCAACAGTTCACTGATGGCCCGGGAATTTTCACAGGATGAGGATGAGCCAGCTTTGGTCAGCGTTGAGGGGTTTGGAGTCATAGACAGTACTGAGAAACAAGACGCTCCCGAGACACTTTTAGATGAGGTGACGGATACTTCAAATGCGACTGAGTCATCCACCATAGAAATACAGATCGGTGGTGCAACAGAAGCTCTCATACCATTGACAGCAGATTCAGCTTCATTTCAACAAAAGGAATCTGATCAAAGCGAATTCACACATGTTGAAAGTGAGCCATCTAAAACAAATAACGAGAAGGTTAATGAATTACTCCTGGATTTCAGCGGCGTGCCTGCAAACCAAGATTCTGATGCATCAGTTGATCCTTTTGCAGCATTAGATGACAAGAATGGTGATCAACATCATGAAGATTCTAATACAGCAGTTGATCCTTTTGCACTGCTAGATGACAAGAATGATGATCAGCAACCATTAGCGTTTGACGACAATTTTACCTCTACAGACCCTCCAGCAACTGTCACCATGACCCCCTCATTGATGGCCAATCTTGAAGATAATACGCCTGCTTCTGACAATTCCAGAGAGGCTGTTGGTATGATGGATGATTTTGTAGCCAAATCGATGTTAGATTTCGAAATGCCACAGGAAGTAGTTTCCGGACAAGCAGACACTGAAGGGGATAAGCCACAGTCCTATGAATCTACCTTTATGGTGAACACTGCCAGCCATGACCCGGATGATAATCTTACCGATCAACAGGAGAGTGGACCAGAAAGCGCTTTGGAAGTCAAAACACACACAAGTCTAACTTCCCATTTGGATATAAGCGTACCTGGTGGTGGTTTGGTAACAGAGCTGACTGTTGAATCTGAAAATGAAACCCAACTCGAGGAAACTAACACTGAAGAAAAGTCTACTGACCATCAAACAATAAAAGAAGGAGATTATTTTTCGACCGGCAGTGTAGTTGAGCCAGTGATACCCAGCGATGAGCCCAGGAAGCTTGGTGGAGAGCCAGATACCGCCAGCGACGAGTTGGGAAAGATAAGCGATGTTCCAGAGAAGCTTGATGATGATTCAGGGAACCTCAATGATGAGCCAGTGCGAATTGGTGATGAAGAGGAGACATTCCAGACTATGGATGAGTTAGAAAACGAAGCTCTTGCTGGTGATCTTTTGCCTACCCTTGGTGGTGAGAATAAATTATTTTGGCACATCAATTTCTTCATTGAAAAATTCCAGTTATTGACTCTAACACAATATGGTAAATGAAACTGTGGGAGTTAACCAATAATGGGTAAAATGATTGTTGGATGGCTTGTTTTGACAAATAAATAATCTCCACTCTAGACTATCAATTGCTGCATCAATTTGTAATTTTTCATATTGCCTCTCAAACGGGCCTAAACATAAGTAGCTGCTGTGATTATTGCCCGATAATCATAATTGGAAATCTATCTCTTCTCAGTATAATGTCCTCAAATGTCAACTTGGTCACTCCTACTAGCGATGACAGCCGCAGCCTAACAATTATCAGACCTGGCAAATAAGGGCCCTTTTGAGAGTATCCCACAATGCAATTTACTGAAAATCCCACATCGTTCAAGCAACATAACATTGAGGGTATAAGATATACAATGACGCTTGAAAACATTGAGGAAGTTGACTCAGCAATGACAATCACATTGTGCTGTTAACATTCTGGATTATAAGCTTCAGCTTGTTTATTTATTCTCTCTTTTTTTCCTCAGGGTTACCAGATGATTACAAGCATGCTCCTAACGCAGCCCCAGAAGAGTATGTGAGCGATTCTGACTCTATAACATCAGAGACTCAGGTGAGCGTTAATGTTTCATCAGACAGCGAGGTCACAGACACAGATATGCAAAGGACAGCAGAAGACACTGAATCATATGAACCAGAGACACTGCCAAGTGACGACAGCCCCATGTTATCAACAGAGCGAGTGCAGAATGATAATCTTACTTCACCTATCGATGAGAAGGAAGGATTACCTTCAACGGTCAACATAGAAAGCCATGACGCTGAAATGACCCTTGGGAAATCTGATGAAGGCAGCAAAGTTGAGCTTAATGAAATCACAACTGCACAATGGAACCTGGATGCCAAAATCGATGACAGTCGCTGTGACTTAGAGACAGGGCAGCTACCTATAACTAACAGTGTGATTGATATTTCGCTACAACCCACACCAGTTTCAGCTGAAATCGACCCAGACATATCGAGTATGATGGCTCATGAGAGCCGTGCAGAAGATCTGGATTCTGAAACATCAGTGCCAATAGTAACTGATGACTCCATCATGTTGCCAGACATGGAAACTAAACTATTTGAACCTGAAGTGACTAGCGATGCTGAAGCAGACAGTCTGCTAACCCTAGGAAAGACAATGGATTACTCCCTAAATCTGAGTCACTCACCAATGGATGATAACTCATTACTGACAGACGAAAAACAGGTGCCTATGGATCAAAACATTGAAGATATGATCCAACCAGAAACAACGGACGAGCAGAGAAGCGAGCCATTACCGCCAGTTGCAGATGAAGGAAAACGAGTGCCCATGGATCAAAGTGTTGAAGAATTAATCCAGCAAGAGACAATGGATGAGCAAAGAAGCGGGCCAATGCCACTCTTCGCAGATAACGACAATATGGATACCTCTGCAACCGATGAACAGTCCATACATGATGCAGTGATGTCAGACCAGGAAGTTGAGAATTCAAAAGAAATCGATCAAGCTTTTGAATTTTTAGAAAACACACAAGCAACTCCTGTCACTGAAGGCATATTTTTACCACAGGTCGATACTGGTGCTGATTTTGAGTCAAACGATACATACGGGTCAGAGCTATCTCCAAAATATACCGAGCCAGAAAGTGAATCAAACGCCGGATTATCATTGGCTGATGAACTACAACAAGCTTTAAATCAAGATGAGGACCAAACTGAAAGCTATGCAACATCAGAAGCAGAGCCTGACAAATTACCAAATGATGGAAGTCACCTACTGGAACCAGAGTATGCCACAGACATCGATCTTCAAGAAGGAGAGGGCAATAGAAAAACAGAGTTCGCCATTAACTATGCTCCTCTGAAGAATGAAGATGAAGATAACTCTTACGAGTTTAGAGGTCTTGAGTCATGGAACAGTCAAGAGGAGCTCACATTTGGAGCCGATGAGAATAATTTGGAAAGTGATCAAGGTGGTCTATCTGTAAACATAAGCGGTTTTCAGAAAGAGGCTACGTTTGACGACTCAAGCGATGAAGAATCTGGTGGTGTGTCAACACCAAATCTTAGGGGAACCCAAATAAATGTGCAAGAGGATGAGGTTAATCTATTAGATGCCCAGGAAGAGAGCAGTGAGGCGATCCATGAGAAAAATAGCATTGAAAAAGAAGATCATAACCAAGAAATCCAACCTGCGGTAAAAGAAATGATGGCTGCAACTGATCTCACTGAGCTTGAGTCGACCCCTAATCCAGATCAAACAGAAAGTGCCTATAGTTTTGGTGATGAAAATTTTGCCTCCAATGATGTTTTGTTGAGTAATGAAGGCAACACTAACACTGCTGATATTGATTTGTCTACGTCAGACTTCCCTGCAGTAGTAGAAGAACAGTTTGCTCAAACCAATCTCCCACAACACGAAACAATACCTACATCTTTGTTCAACGTTCCAATGGAGGAGCATGTCAGAGATCATCAGGCAGACATTGAAGAATCCTCATCCTGCCATTCACTTCCAGATTTGGATCATGATGATGAGCCAGGAGTAACAGCTTCAGGATTGCATCCTGGTCAGCAAATCAGTGAAGAGATATTAGCTCCATCCACAATAGACATGCTGGAGAGTGACCCTACCTTATCTTCTCGCTTTGAACAACCAGACTCTGTTCCAGGTATGCAGGATTCTACTGATAAGGTCAGTTCATATGCAAATCAGCTAGTGGACGATGTCATCAGCGCGGCAAAAAGTCAAGATTTGGAATCCCAACAAGATCCAGAGCTAGAAATGGAAGTTGATATCGATGACCCAGACTTTGAGGCAGAAGATGATTTCAGTGGGTCTGCAGAAGGCTTTGTTATGGTTCCAACTGACGGTGATGAGAAAAGTTTCAATGATGAATCAAACTTTGAACACGATGATCATCAAAACATTGAACAGGGTAAGACAGTTACTTCTCCAGCTTTTTAATACACGCTTTTGAAAATACATACATACAAATATTCAAAGTCCTTGGTGCCTTCATAGTTGGCAATCAATGTTTATGCTGTCATGGATATGTCTTCTGTGTATGTTTGTGATGTGATATGCTGTTGGCACAAAGTTGGCAATAGTTTTTGGCAACCACTTCCAGAGTTGAACAAACAAATCAGTTCCTAGGTTTGGATTTGTTGTCGCATTTATTTTATCGTGAAATCTTCTTTAATTCATATGTGATTTGATGTGCTCATGACATAAGTTTATTAAGCATTTAATGCCCAATTCTTACATATATTGTAGATACCAGTATCGAGCCAGAAGGTGTAAACCCCGAGTCGATCCCAAAAAAACCAATCATCGAAGAGATGATTGATGTAGCAGATGTAAACTTACAGGAGAGCGATCCCAGCACATCTACAGATGTTGAGCCAGAAGTAGCAGCTTCAGTGTTGTATTCTGAGCAGCCAATCAGTGAAGAGATTTTAGCTCCATCCACACTAAACACTCAGGAGAGTGACCCTACCTCATATGCTGACAACGGACAACCAGATACTGCTCCAGGTATGTAGGCTTCTGCTGATGATATCAATTGATCTCCAAATCAGTTCCCCAGTTCGGATTTGTTGTCACATTGTAATCAATATTTATTTTACTGTAACACCTTCTTTAATTTATGTGTGATGTGATGTGCTCTTGACACAAGTTTGATGATAATTTACTGCACAATTTTTTCAGAGATTGAAGATGCTGACATTGAGCCAGAAGGTATAAACCCCGAGTCGATACCAAGAAAACCAATTATCGAAGAGATGATTGATGTAGCAGATGTAAACTTACAGGAGAGCGATCCCAGCACATCTACAGATGTTGATCCAGGCGTATCAGCTTCAGGACTGTCCTCTGAGCAGCTAATCAGTGACGAGATATTAGCTCCTTCCACAGTAGATATTCAGGAGAGTGAACCTACCTCATCTCTTCAAATTGGACAACAGGACACTACTCCGGGTATGCATGATTCTACTTATGAGGGCAATTCAACTTCAAATCAGTTTCCCGGTTCGGTTTTGTTGTCACATTGTAAATTATATTTAGTTTATCGTGAAACCTTCTGCAATATATGTGTGATGTCATGAGCTCTTGACACAAATGATCATTTACCGCCTAATCCTTACAGAGATCGAATATTCTGATGCTGAGCCAGAAGGTGCAACCACAGAGTCGATCCCAGATCAGCCAATGATCGAAGAGATGATTGATGTAGCAGAAGTAAACTTACAGGAAAGCGATCCAAGCCCCCCAACAGATATTGAGCCAGAAGTAACAGCTTCAGAATTGTATTCTGGGCAGCCATTCAGTGAAGAGATATTAGCTCCATCCACAGTAAACATGCAGGAAAGTGACCCTACCTCACCTCCTCACATCGAACAGCCAGAGCCTGCTACAGGTATGTAGGATTCTGCTGGTGATGCCAATTCATCCTCAAATCAGTTCCTAGGTTTGGATTTGTTGTCGCATTTATTTCATCGTGGAATCCTCTTTAATTTATGTGTAATTTGATGTCCTCATGACATAAGTTTATTAAGCATTTAATGCCCATTCTTACATATATTGTAGATACCAGTATCGAGCCAGAAGGTGTAAACCCCGAGACGATCCCAAAAAAATCAATCATCGAAGAGATGATTGATGTAGCAGATGTAAACTTACAGGAGAGCGATCCCAGCACATCTACAGATGGTGAGCCAGAAGTAGCAGCTTCAGAGTTGTATTCTGAGCAGCCAATCAGTGAAGAGATATTAGCTCCATCCACACTAAACACTCAGGAGAGTGACCCTACCTCATATGCTGACAACGGACAACCAGATACTGCTCCAGGTATGTAGGATTCTGCTGATGATATCAATTGATCTCCAAATCAGTTTCCCAGTTCGGATTTGTTGTCACATTGTAATCAATATTTATTTTAACACCTTCTTTAATTTATGTGTGATGTGATGTGCTCTTGACACAAGTTTGATGATAATTTACTGCACAATGTTTTCAGAGATTGAAGATGCTGACATTGAGCCAGAAGGTATAAACCCCGGGTCGATACCAAAAAAACCAATCATCGAAGAGATGATTGATGTAGCAGATGTAAACTTACAGGAGAGCGATCCCAGCACATCTACAGATGTTGATCCAGGCGTATCAGCTTCAGGACTGTCCTCTGAGCAGCTAATCAGTGAAGAGATATTAGCTCCTTCCACAGTAGATATGCAGGAGAGTGACCCCACCTCATTTTATCACATCGAACAACCAGAGACTGCTCCAGGTACGCAGGATTCTGCTTATATTTTCAATTCAACCTCAAATCAGTTTTCAGTTTTGATTTGTTGTTGCGCATTTGACAATATTTATTTTATCACATTCTTCAATGTTTGTCTGATGCGAAATGCTTTCGACACTATTCCAAGCGCTCTGAGTGCTGCAATGTGAGTTAGTGGCATGAGAAAATCAACCACTCAGACTTTTAACAACACAAGTTGAATAAAAGTTTTCTGCTATTTACTTACAGAGTTGGAAGATACTGATGTTGAGCGAGAAGCTGTAACCGCCTCAGAGTCAATCCCAGAACAGCCAATCATTGAAGAGATGATAGCTGTAGCTGAATTTAACATCCAGGAGAGCGATCCCAGTGCACCTACTGAACCCATAGAACAAGATGTTGTGTCAAGTCCGGATAATTTCACAGAGGGTCATGAGTCATCTTCCCAGAATATTCCTGATGATCTTGTCAGTACAACAGCAGCTAAAGATTTCAATATGGAGTCGGAGTCTGAGCCAACAACAAGAACAGGTACCCATGAACAGATGCTAGCTCCAGACCAGATTTCTCAGCAGACTGATGACTCCAGTGGTACTGCAGAAGGCTTTGTCATTGTACCGACCAATGACTATAACAGCAAAGACAAAAATGATCAAAGCTCAGAGCATAATGAACAGCAAAATAATGGTCAGGGTGAGTAAATATTACTAAAGTTTCAGATTTTTTCTCAAAGTTAACTGCTGAGATAACTCTCTAATGTAAAAAACTGGTCCATATTGTCTGCTTCTCACTCGACAAGCTAAATATATTACCTCATATTATCGTTCACAGATAGCTCCAATATTATGGAATCCCCAATGCACACTTCCAATACGACTAACGACAGCATAGATAACTTAGCGGATCAGCTGGATGATGTACATACACCAACCATAGGCTCCCAAGATCTAGATCTGGACAGCACACTTATGGATGCAATGAACGGTAACAACTGCATATACTTTTTACACAACTTAAATCTTTTTCATGAGGATCATTTTGCTGTTGTGGTTTGCAGGCCAGTACAACTGACAAATTTGTGATCTGATGATGTGTTTGTGAACCTTAAAATCGAAGGGTCATGGCTGATGCTTGGGCTTTTTAAACTCAAACTACGTCTAAGTAAACTAAGGATTTCTGTTTGTGTATGAACCATATTTTTATCAATGAAACAACCATTAACCTGTGATCATTGACAGTCCGAGCTTATCGATGAAAAATCACTTGATAGTACACAATGTGGAGATAGCTCTCATATGTAGCATGAAGCCCCATAGAATCAAATGACATACAAATCCATCTCTCCCAATCACTGAAAATCATTATTTTGATGTTATCTTTACAGACACACCAACAGTGGAGCCTTTACCAGAGCTGACAGCGAGTGAAGAGAGGGAAGAGCGGAGTATGAAGGAGGTTACTATTGATGATCAGACTGTCACATTGGATATGAAGGTGATCAGTGAATACAAAACAGTCTACAGTCATGGAGGTATGTATCTGATTCATCCGGTTGTTGAGCCTAAAACATGCAGCACCTCTTTAAACTTAAAAATATAAGCATGCCAGATCAATTCTAAGGACCGGGGCCATATCTCAGACATCCAGTAATACAATAGTTTTGTCATACACTTCCCGCTAAGAGGTCCGCTATAGTCCTGATTATGTTGGCTTCCAATTGAGACTGAGGCAACGAGTGTGAGACGTTTCTTAAAATTGTCTCTACCTACATAATGAGCAGACAACTGCTCAAAAATTTGATGAGAAAATACATTTTGACACAAACTGCCTGATGACAACACACATAACTTCAACTGTCCCCAGTCACTGGCAATGCTTACTATGGCCACCATTACAACAACCAGTCTCACTGCTCTATGTTTCCCATAAGTTTATAAATAGAGCAAGACTTCATTCATCACCAAGTTGAAGTTTGACGGACTCATTCTGCTCATGCACTAACAATTCAATGATTTACAGGGTATGCAGATCCAGAGTATAAGCAGGCAATTATTGTCCTATCGGCTTGTGAGTTTCCTAGCAGATCAAATCCAGATTATCATCACATTATGGACCAGCTTTTCCTGTGAGTCAATATAAAAGTGATCTTATATGCAACCATTATGGTTGTAGCTTACCTAACCTTGGTCTAGCGATGGCTCTGATTGTGGCCTTTGAAGAGGGTTTGGAAAATTTATTGGCAAATCAGAAACAATGTCCTTGACAGCATAGTTGGTAGAGTGCCTGGTTGGTGCCAGTTGTGGGTTGGAGCCCAACTCTGATCTCTGATGCAATAATTAATAGTTATCAAAAGTACTTCACCTAAGTACCATTGTTTCCTGGCACTGCTCTCTCCAAACCCAACCAGAGCCAAGACATTGTGTAACCTTGCCTTACTCTGACTTTCTGGTGAGAAAGAGTAAATTTTATCCGAGTTTAAATTAGTTAAGATGCGCGGTGTTTACTCAGTATATAGTTGAGACGATTGCAAAATCCAGATAAAGCCTAAATCTTTTGTCCTCAATTTTGAATAATTGTCATTCCGCTATTTTTATTATCAGTTATGTTACTGTTATTTGTTATAGGTATGTTTACCACTCCATACAGCAGCTAGTAGTAGAAGAGTATATTATTATCTACTATCAGGGAGGAGCCTCTAAGTCTCAGCTACCTGGACTCAAGTGGATGAAGAGATGTCATGATCGACTCAGTCACAGGTAACAGTCACAAATCTGCAGATTGTTTCACATGTTTAACTTTCACAATGAGTTGGATCAAGATTGTCAATCTGGGTGAAACAAACGTTTGCTATTGTTTGAGCTTGCAGATCATATTATGTGATTAGGGCTAAACATTAGGAGCCATGTCTGATATCCTTGGAGCTGAGTATTGTGTTCTTTAGATTTGTGTGATGTTAACTATTGTGTAGTAGATTTTTATCTTGGGATTGACTTGAGAATGAAAACATGATGGTATAGCCAGAACATAAACCAAAACATCAGCTGAATAATTCTATTAACTTGCCTGTCTTCACAAAGTTTTTCAAGACAAGCTATACAGTATCCAGCTGATGCAAAGAAATGCGCAAACCAAAAAGTTACCAGGCACACTTGTGATTACCTGAATCCCATGCTAGCAGATCGTGTTACCACTTTGAAGCCTCCATTTTTGACCTTTTCCCCGCATCCCATGCCATCCCATGGCTTATTTTAATATAGTTTACAGTGTACAGTTAAGTTTGAGTAGGTGAATTTGAAGCTATTGAAAAAAAACCGAATATTACCTTCGTATCTCGCTCTTTATTGCGCTGCAATGATTCCAGAAGAAAAGGGGGAATAACTCCAAAATATGATAGTTTAAAAAATAATTTTGGTTTTGTAAAATTTGAAGTGATTTATACTAACACAATTTAATAGCTTTAGTGATCAAGACTTTTCCTTACGTTTTAGTGCACGGAAAAGTATAAAGAAGCTCTTCATAGTACATCCTACATTCTGGACACGGACTGTGCTCTTTTGGTCAAGGCCATTTATCAGGTGAGACTATGGTTGAGCAATATTTGAAGCAATTGTGTATAGTAACTTTTGTTTGGGTGACAGTGAAATCATGTGGCCTATTCTAGGTTATGGTCTACAAACATATCAGTGGTTTGATAGTCATTAGATTATTTTTCTAATAATATGTGGCTTAGTCTATGGGATCAAAAAGCTACAAGGATTTGGTGGAAATCCTAAAGTTGATTCAATTCTACTGACTATTTTACTTTCCTTGATTTGGTTTATGTTAGAGTGTATAACTAGCCTTGTCACCTGGCCGCGTGACAAGGCTAGTGTATAGCATTTAGGAAACCTTATACCAGTTGCCTAGGTGCTACTCGATATACGCTCAAATCACTGCACGATCTCTATCAAAGAGCTTTGTGCAGTCCTAGCAGACAGCGCCTAGCATTTTTACAACATATACTGTTAAAGTAATCCTCCCTTGTGGGAAAGAGCCAACATAGAAATTTGATCAGAGCACCCCTACACATTCTGCCTGACTAGACATCGTCAGCTTCCCGTAGATGACCCAATCTCCCAGAGGTAAACTCTAAAAGTGCAACTCCATTATTAGAATCAGCAGTAAACCTGCACTGTATAGTAAAACATCATTGTATATTTTGTATCGATCTTACAGTTCCAAGTTTGTGAGAAAAGTGGAATTAGCTTATACACTGGAGAAAGTGAACAAAGTGTTACCCCTACAGAATGTGCCTATACCTGAAAAAGTTAGAATGTGAGTATCTTCATATATAGCCTATGGACCAGTAGGGAAGGGTAGCGGATCAAAGGGCTATTTGAAAAGCAATTGTTCCTAAGTTTAGCCCAAACCTATCTTCCAACCTCACATAAAAAAGAAAAGCTGGTGAACTAATTGACAACAAATCTCACATTTAGTTCTCAATTTTATTTGATGAACAGATGTATGATATTGGCATACTCAGATAGGCTTAGGGCTATTCGCCCAACATCATGGCAGAAACAAAAAAGATATGTTTATCAACTTTATAAATATACCTTGGGAAGACAGGTTATACGAGTTTGTTGGAGGTTGGTCATATATACTAACATGGCAAAAGAAACAGAATTGGACCTTCCCACAATGCATCAGTTTGGCCTGAGCTCTAAGAAAGATCAGTTTTATTTTATCTCAAAGTCAACTTCAGCACACTACTTTGTTGGATAATATTAAGGACCTCCTGAAGGCTAGTTTGTAGTAGAGCATCATGATTGGAGAAGCAGGATCACTTTGACTGATTGTGTTCTTTAGTCGTACCTTGAAATATGTATACTGTTAGTTTAATGCAGACGCAAAGGAGTTAGAGCGGGAAGGGGATGAGAACGTGATGAAATCACCTCTAAACGGTGCACATTTTTACGGTCTCGCCTTGTACCATGTGTTATGCAGTTCCATCTCTTGGATCCTCTGTTAAACTGGTAATCAACTGTGTGCAAAAATTACAGTTTGCTATAAACAGGAGTGGTCTGATGGTTTAGGGTAAGGACTTGTGATCAAGGTTCGATTCCCGGCGCTGTTCATCATATCTGATTTGATACTGCCAAGTCATTCATCCTAGTCAGGTTGTTTGGATCAGGAGAACTTCTGTTTGCTTGCACGCAGTATAAAGTTCCCCTCTGCCTCTTCGATAAAAGAGTAGCCGGCAACGGCGGGCAAGGGTATAATTTCACCACTCCGCGCAAACTACCTGCACTTAAGGTGGCCCGCGAAATAGGGCAGTCAGAAAATAACCTGTAAAGAGAGAAAGACAAAACCTAACAAAACTCTCCGTTTCTTTTTTAGGTATGACTTGAATCTTGTGAGATAAGGCGGAGAATACAAGGCATAATCTTACATTTGATCCCTGGACATATTTCTCACCATGAGAATGAGAAGCAGTGTCTTTGTTTATTTATGTATACACATCATATACCGCCATTTTTGGAAATGAATGACTTGGAATGATTATGAAAGCAATAGTTTTCCCAAAAATATATATTATGAATATTTTCGAAATATAGTCTGCAATATAACATTTTAATGTGGAGTCTTACACAAGTGAGTAAGACAGTCCTTGGGGTACACATGTTACTGTCACAGTAGTCTGAGCCTCCCAGACTTTTGCCCCTGCATCTTAACTATTGGTAGTATACACCATTACAAGTCGATAAGTTGCCATGTGTCACTGTATTGTGTAATAGAAATAACAAATCATTACAAGGATATAGGGAGTGATTATTAATTACCTAAATGTCTCATACTCCGATTATTTACTGTCAATCAAACTGACAATATTTTGCAGCGCTGGTTTACAGATAAGCAGTTGTCGCATAATAGTAGAGTAGAATATATTAGTCCAGTGGAAGCAAAAACAAAATAATTTGTCACAAGAATAACTGTTTAGATAATATCCAGATACCTGTCCCTGATTCTAACTTTGAAATATACATGCCACTCTTGCTCCATCATGAATCAGTCTCTGCTTTGTAACTACCTGATGGCAATGTTGTTTTAGCGGCTTTGCCACCTGTGTCAATGTTGAATCACTGCTGTTGATAACTACTTTCTGTAATAGTTGACACGGAAAGCCAACATCCTCTGATCTATTCTAGTTTTCTCCCCTCTCTACTTTCATCTTGGAGGGTAACTATTTGCTCTTATTTATCGTGTATTAAGGTTCCATAACAAACACCAATGCTCACTGACACAGTCCCCAAACTTGCACACTAATTGGCAGATTGATCCTAATCCAATGCAGGGGAGGCAATAATAAAAAACAGATCTGATCGTAAATAAATAACCTTCAACCTGCAATAAGCAAGTACAGCATATACTCCTTGATTAACTGCCAAGCATAATAATTTGGGACTAAGGCAAGGCTTGACAGGGAATGGAGATATTGCGTTAATATTGGGTAATACTATAACATCATTAGTAAAATTAAGAGGTCTGGACCGTACATATCACATGATGTCTGCTACCTTGCTGTTGACCTGGTCAGCTCCAACATATTGATGTGACATTCTAGTTTTGTTGTGAACCACCCCTGGGACAATTCTCAAAAGGCGTCAGGGTTAATTTGTTAATCGCTGCACCCCCCCCCCCCCTTCCGACAAACTGTCCCGATACTCGAAGTTAATGTCAATTATATTTTGTTATTCTGTCTCTGTGATGTAATGCAATGTAATAGATTATTTTACGTTGAAATAACATGGTGAATGGAATGTTATTACAAAGAATACTGTCTTTTGACATTATACAAAAAGACCAGAGCTCTGCATTAATCAAGCACAAATCTCTCTAAGCATATACCGGGTATGTACAGGATGGTCAAGGTATACAAATATTGTCATGCCTTGCCTAAAACTTGTCATCTGCCAGTCTACTCTTAAGTGATAAAAAGTTTCTGCGAAAGCAAAACATTATCAGTCAAGGCCAGCAAAGAGCTCCACAATCTCTGAGAAGCCAGTCATCTAAAGTCTAAAGCTGCCACTCCCCCTTACTAGTGATAAGAAATGTATACAAGGCAAGTTGATAATAACCTGTGTTTTATCCAAGTTTTAAACCTCCAAGGTCTTTTTATTTTTCGATTAGCATACGTTCAAATGACCTTTCCAATGTAGGCCTACTATGGGTACCCGGCCATAATGCCATGGCCAAAATGCCATTGGGACAAAATGCCATTGCCATAATGCCATTGTCATAATGCCATGGCCATAATGCCATAGGTGAAAACACCACTGCACAATATACCAATGCCAAAATACCAGTTGTACAAAACGCCAGTTGTGTCAAAATACCAGTGGATATAAAGCCAGATGTGTCAAAATACCAATGGATATAAAGCCAGATTGGACATAATACCATGCGGGACAACATACCATATCCCAAAATACCATTGCCAAAATATATAATCAAAGGAGATCAAGCCACGTTGTACTTTTTTTTAGTCACATTACAGCTGCGGATTGCTCGATCAGAGTAGGGGGTGGTTCAGTTGGTTAGAGCCATCTCCTTCACTGTTCAAGTCTCAAAGTTTCTACATTTGAATTTTTTTCTCTTGGGGTAGTTGGGCCCCATTGTTCTGAAGGCTAGTGTGTGTTGCAGAAATTGCAACCAAATATTGCGCCGTCAAGTCGCCAACTCTGTGGGTTATGGCAAGTTAATTGACTCTCTAAATTTGACCAACTTTATGTCTTGGCTTGAAGGGTTTTGACTGGTCTTTTCTGATGCTATTACCGGCGTCATGAAGGCTAGCATGGTTGCACTCTGGCCCTGCCCACACCTCCGGTATGAACTTTTTGAACAAGCCTATGCAATTTCTTAACAAGGACCTCTCTCCTCGCTTGTTATTGGTTTTCATAAATTCAAGTTTGTTGGATCAAGCGTTGTATTCAAGGTTTGTTATCATATTGAAAATATTTTGAATTGAGTATGGAATAAATAAAAGTTTCAAAACTTTATATTCACAAAGCATTTGTAATGGCATGATTTTTAGTTTTTCAAAAATATGAGAACTGTGACCCCTGGTTTAATTCCCTTGATGTCACACAGAGTCCTATCTGGCTGTCACTTGCGTGGCCCCAGAACTCTAATTCTAGATTCTGCTCAATGGCTGGACCGAGTGCTTGTATCATCATCAGGGTTAAATCTAATTCCTTTTTCAGGCTTCTAAAATGTTCATAGATAGTTATGCTGTTCCTCTTTCTTCTAAAAAAGTTCCGGAATATGAGCTGTTAATCTTCTGGTTAAAAATGTTGTTCGAGGTCTCAAAAAGGTATTCTCATAGTTTATGACAAGACAGTTGGTGATACACCATTCATTTATCAGAGGTAAATTGCTCTTCGTAATTTCAGGTTCAGTGCTAAAATTATTAGGACTGTCAGCAAAAAAATTTCAATTTAGATCAGGTTATACATTTAAAAGGTCAACATTATAAATTATAAATAGTGCTGGCCGAGAACCGAACCCTAGGGAGCACCGATCATGACAGGCAGTAAACCGACTTAATTCATTTACCAATACAAACTGTTTTCTATTTAAAAGATAATTTTCCTACAGTCGCTATGAGGGGGATAATATCTGAAAAAAATATCTGTTTACTTATGAGAACACTGTGATTTATTGTATCAAAAGCTTTTGAAAGATATAAAATTAAACCCTGGGTGATTCTTCCATCAATAAAATGGCCGTAAAGTTGTTCCATTATAATATTGATTGTGTTAGTTGTACTGCGCCCATCTAATACCAAATTTGTTACAATGATTTTTAAATTTCCTCTATGGTTTTTGAATGCTTTTTGCTTATTTTGTGAAGTTTAGTACCCTCTTTGGTGAGTGTAAATAACTGCTTAGTCATCCAAGGTTTCTTGATATAGTAGGACGTTGATGCTTTCTGGCACTAATTTTGTTGCTGGCATTATCAATGCATGAGCTTGGTTTTCCATTGAAAGTTGGTGTCAGATATTTCTGTAACAATTTTGTTATTGTATACTTTCTTATAATAACACATAAATTTATTTTAGTTGTGTTCATCCGTAAGGAATTGTTGATCTGAAATGTTTAAATCTAAGGTGCACATTTTTATGTTCGGATTTAATAATAGTAATAGATAATATAAAATAATTATTTTGGTTTCACAAATTCTGGTTCGGGATCTAATAAGAATATAAAAATATTGGCTTCAACTCAACTTGCTTTAGTCTTTAGTCAAAATTTTTTTCAGGATTCCTGTACGCCGACCTGCGCATCACAACACTGGTGGGTTATATTTTGGCATACATATCGGTATAGGAGAATTTTGTTCTACACTACAATAGTCACACATTTCGTTATATTACTTAATTTAATTTACACAAGTTTTGTTATAGTTTGTTATAAGTTTGTCAATATGTTTTCAGTCCGGTGGGTAACAAAATCATTTTTTAATTCGCCAATAGTTCTTAATTTTGTGGCAAAGGTTCTGTATAACAAGTTCTTTGCTGTGTATTACAGCTTAAATGCTTGTGCTATCTGAATGATTATTGTTAGATTTTCCATAGTAAATGGGACGTAATTGTGTGTCCTGTGCATTTTACGCAGTCCATTACAGGTGGAAGGCAACTTTGGTGGTTTATCGTAATTAAACCAGTAAATTTTTTGGTTGAACATATAAAATTCTCAACATTCTTTTTAAATGGAATCAAAAGAAGTTACATTACATAACTATTTAAGAGAAACAAAAGCTCTGCATAGTAACACCACATTTTGACGAAACGGCTCTGTAGACTATGTAGCTTTTTTTACCTCGAGTAGGAAAACAAAATTTGTTGAATGTGTATATGGTCAGAAGAGATGTTAGAAACTTATCCATATCCATCATCATTTATACTAAATTTACAACATGAAATTCAAGTTGTGAACATCCTGTGAGTCACAAGCCCCTATTAAATGGCTTTGCTGAATACTATGGCCATGGCCTACTGTGAAAGTTCATTTTGGGTGAACAGAGTTTTTCCTTCCTGTTAGTTGTAACTGTAACTTTTTATACAACTAATAAACACAGAGATAACCTGCTCTATGTTCAATCATCGTAGTCTTATCAATGTCATTAGTAAGCATGAGTCTCTAGGGCAGCGATGAGTCAAGACTTGGCTTTCAAAAAAAAATTGGTAATAATCCAAAGTTATTGTCATATTATTCTAAAGAATGGTTGGGAAATATTTATTACAAGTTACTAGCTCTCAGTTTGTGGATCCCAACAAACCCCAGATATCATTGAAATTGAACGAAGAAACTTTGAGACTTGAACAGTGAAGGAGATGGCTCTAACCAACTGAACCACCCCCTACTATGATCAAGCAACCCGCGGCTGTAATGTGACTAAAAAAAATACAATGTGGCTTGATCTCCTTTGGTTATATATTTTGGAATTTTGGCAATGGTATTTTGGGATATGGTATGTTGTCCCGCATGGTATTATGACCAATCTGGCTTTATATCCACTGGTATTTCGACACATCTGGCTTTATATCCACTGGTATTTTGACACAACTGGCGTTTTGTACAACTGGGATTTTGGCATTGGTATATTGTGCAGTGGTGATTTCACCTATGGCATTATGGCCATGGCATTATGACAATGGCATTATGGCAATGGCATTTTGTCCCAATGGCATTTTGGCCATGGCATTTTGACACGGAATCCTACTATGTGTACTTTTGTTCAGTATTATAACCGGAAGTCACCATGTAAATGAGATGTAATTCTAACATGTTCTATAACTCCACTACTATAAACAGCCTATAGCATAATTGAAATGATTATGTAAGCAAATGTTTCCTAAATATTTGGTATAACAGGTTGGTTTTGAGTTTGCAATAATCATTTTGTGTGTACAGCTATCGCTGACGACACCATTAGCGCCTGTGCAAGATTTAGAAGTTTTGCACCCTGCGGCGAGTATAACTTCTCAAATCATTTCCTTATCATTGTGCAGGCAATGAAGACTAAGAGCGTACCCCACATCACCAAACCGGCCTTCTGTGTGGTCAAGGTTAAAAATAATAACGTTTTGTGTCCTTCAAATCTACTCTTGTTTGCTTTATCTAGCCTTGTGAAAATAATTTGTCGTTCGAAGTACATGATGTAGGCGCTAGACAGAAGTTTCTCGATTTCGGAGTGCCCACTCAATTCTATACTGATAACAATTTCTTAATAAGAAGTCATATCAGTCGTGAAATAACATCAGGGCAAAATTTGCAAAGTTATCTCGGAAATGACACAAATGACTACGTGCCGGAAAATGAGAGGGCTTTACAATGACATTTACGAAAATTTTCCGTGTGGGTGAAATTTGTTCCCTTGTACTTCTGAAGATCAAAACTTCGTGGATGCATTGGTTAGATCACTTTCTCAATTCTAATTCATCATCTCTCATGTCAGCTATCTGGGTGGCGAAAGTCCGAAACATATTAAAACAAAACCAAACCGATATTGCCATACTGTATGAGGCAAGCAACAACTGAAAAATCTGAAAATGAAATTTGGTAGCCCTGGTTATATGTGAAGAGTGTCAGGTAGAGGTAAAAGTACACAAGAAAGATGCTTGAGAGAGGTCCCTGACTTTTGCCACTGCAATTTAATACTGATAACAGATTCTGAGAAAGCAATCATAAGTTAAATAACAACAGGGCAACATGTCCAAGATTATCTCAGAGCTCACACAAAGGCTAACCTGCAGGGAATAGTGATTGTCTTTAGCATGAACTTCGATAAATTTCAACAGGTGGAAGATTTATGTTTCTTTGCATGACAACAGTTTTGTTTTGTTCCTGTTTTGTACCTTCAATTATCAGCAACCACTTAGGAGAAACATGGCCATGGTATTGAGTTATATAGTCTTTTATCACTGAGCAGATAGGTGCTCTTATTTAAATTATGACACCATTACAATTCTAATACAGTTGCCTGCTAAGTGTCAGTTTATGGGGAAAATAAATGGAGGTTCAACAGAAAGCCAACAAAATCACCACTGGTAATTATTCAACCTATCTAGAGTTGACATCACGCATAAATAACAGTCAAAGTGATTACAAATAGGTAAAACTCATAGGCGATACAGTCTATCATGTCTAAAAAAGGGTAACTATATTTATAGAGAAGAAAGTGTAGTCATGGAACCTGGTGTGTTATCTACTCATTTATTTATCATATGGTTGTTAGGTCTTGTTGACAGTTAACAGGAAATGTTTGATACTAATTGGATGTAACCACTGATTCCACCATCAAAGGCGCTGTAGTTATATTTCAATTGTCAAGTTTTTAAAAGCAATCAGAATAATTTGTAATAAAAGCTATTATTTTACGTTAATAATATAAAATTGATGTGACTGAAAATATACCATTTAGAAATAGAGCTCATTTTCAAGCGATAGAAATAAGATTCGTACGCTATCAGTGGCAATGTAACTAATCAATTGAAATTAATGTGATGACAAGGTTGTCTAAGAAACGGAAATCATAATGCTAACTTGCTTAACTCAAAGCAAAATATATCGGCACAGCTCTTATTGACAGGTATCAGACTTGGAGTTGTAGACATGTGCTTTGTCTCGACATGTGCTGACCAGAGAGACATCAGCATAACGACCATCGGCATCCTTTCTTGGAAACACGACCCTGAAAGTATAATTGAATCTGTAATTCAAAATGTCGTAAAACCCTCCAAACTTGAAGCAGATTGATTTTTCATTGTCTAATAATACTCTTCAATAGAGCATGTCACCGGCACTCCAAAAAATTAATTTCGAGGATCCTTTGTATGAAACATCAGGAAATAAAATTATGTCATCATTGACCAGAATAGGGAAATAACAAAAACTGCATTTTGGGATATTTCCAAAATAACCTGCATTTTGTTATGTACAGTACACATTCTCAAGTTTTATCTTTCTATGAAGTGTATCCAGCGATTCCATAGTCCAATGTGTTTTAGCGTTTGAAGTATATTTACAATTTTTTATGGCTAATTTAACACTTTGAATGCTTACGGTGGTTGGTGGTTGAGAACAAAGACACTTAGGATAGGAAAGCCAGTCTGACGACTATCTAACTTTCTTTTCAGTTCCATTGGTAACTCTGTCACATCAGCAGTGTAGGTCACCTCAGTCGGCCATGTTATCGACAGAACATCATCAGAGCAAGATATCATGGGCTTATCAGCAACTGAGGTCTTACAGTCTGTTAAATAAAACCAGGAGTCATATTAAAATATAAACTTTGAGACACATGGATGGATGGACAGATGGATCGTGAAAAAGCATTCCCAGCATTGGGTCAGTCAAATTTTATGCCATTGAACGAAAAATGATATGACAGTTGTATATGGCATCATGGGTGCAAGAAAATTCCTAACTGTGTTATTACATTTTAATTTTACTTTACATTCAATTTTAGCAATAAAGCCGCTCCTGTACCTAATTATGATATTATTATATATGAAATTACTCAACAGTACCAGTTCAAACTTCGATGGACATGAAGTCACAACTTGCTGACCTCATTTCCCTCACTAAAATGCAGACAGCAACAGCGCTATGAACGTATTGACTGACTGCACTTGTCATCATAATAATGCAATTGGTATGGAATCCTCTCCTCCATTCGACTCACCAGTGAGACAGATTTGCTGGAGTTGATGCACATTGCTCTGTGCCACGCTTGCTAGAGTTGACTGTGCTACTTCGCCAGTTGTGAGGCTACACTTTATATCATATCGAGCAGTAAATGAGAGACGGCGTACAACTCCAGCATCTGTTTATTTATTTCAGATAAACAGATAAAAAAAACATTCAGAATATCAGACAACATATGTAAGCTTCAATGTTTTCGCCAAAAACATGTGGCTCATATGTCAGAAATGAGCCCAAGTTATTCAAAGCTGAAAACATGTATCCTGGTGAGATGGAGGCAGTAAGCTGACAGCAATTTAAACCAACCACGTCCATCACAGGAGCCTGTAGGCTATCTGCTACTGTGAAGTTTGGGCATTTGCGATCACAGGATTTCTAGTTATATTTTAGCAACTCTGTTTTGGACAACCATGTACCTAAATGAATTTATACACTCTTTTAAAACTGCAGTATCAGAGGTATGAAAGGACAATAATTATTAGGTGAGTCAAATAGGTTCGGTTAGTGCTTGATTGGTCTCTCACCTTCAACAACTTTAACATTGTGCGTGCATTTGAAGGCAAATTTGTTCATCTTATAGGTGAATTCTCCTGCTCCATGCTCCACTACAATGCCTGGAACAATCTGTATATCCATGGTCATTTGTCCAGGAGGCAGAATCTTTGTTACATTCTTATCAATGCAAAATCCTTGGTCATCAGGATTCGAGACTCCTATGGCTGGGTTCGTAACTGACTTTCCTGATAAAAAAACATAATTGTGCTAATAATTTGTAATTTAGAAGTAGTGAGGGACAATTTTGGATACATTTCATTTATTCTTTAATCAAGTGTTTACGATGTTATTGAACAACTTCAATGTGAATGTATAGCAAATTTAGCTGAGGTCAAACTGGTAAAACTATGCTCTGCTCAGAGAATTGCGAACCTTGGATTTTTCTAATTTTCCCGTCTGTTCCAATGTATAGCGCCTTGTTGACAATAGTCAAACTACTTGGCATGGTCATGCGACATACATTGAGATTTCCGTCCAAAGTCTCATCGTTTCCCGCACATATTGATGACAATGTCATTGAGTTCAAGTCTAGGAGTCGCAGACGCTTGTTGCCTTCGTCGGTAACCAAAAGTTTTTCGTCTGCAAGCTTGAGCATCCCAAATGGCGCATCGAAAAGTGCGGCCCCAAACTTCCCGTCACGGAACCCTTTGTTATGCTGACCAGCAAGGTGAACAAGTTCTTGATTGGCGTATTTGAATCTCCATAAAACATTTGTTCCCGCTACAAACAAGTCGCCTGTTATAACGTCTTGTGTTATGCACATTGGATCTTTTAATCTATCCAGTTTGAGGAGGGTGCCCACTTGCAAAGTATTTGTATCAATTGTCCTCAGTGCGTTGTTATCACTGTCTGCAACAATCAAATTGTTAGGTTTAACTTGATCGATTATAAAGTAGACGGGATTATTAAAGCGAGCATTGGTGCCACTGCCATCATGATATCCTTCTCTGCTAGATGAGTCAACGCACTCTCCGACGTAAGCCGATGTCCGTCGAGAACGTCTGTCAACAAGGCGGAAGCAATCATAAGAAGAATCAACAACAATAAGTTTATCTGCAGAAAGCTGGACGAAAGAAGTTACACTACTGAATTGTGCGTCAGTGCCTACGGAGTCTGCAGAACAACGGTGACCGTAACAACTTCCCATATTTCCAACTATGGTGATTGTTTTAGTTTGACCATCGGTTGTACGGATAAGTTTGAGGGAATCAACGAATATAAGGTTTCCCTTAACAAAGAGATCCGGTTCAATCTGATTAACGGAGCCCTGTGCGCTTACCACCGTTGTCATTGTGGCATTAGGAGATAAACTGAAATATAAAAAAGGAAATTAGATCACATATTTTTCAACTTCAAATGCCTGGTTGATTCGAAACTATAGCTTCCTTTTGATCATTTAAAAAAACAATGCATCCAGTCTCGATTTGCGTGTCTTGATGCACAGTGAATTAAATGCGATTTTTCCCCCAGATTAGGGCTGAGCAATACAATAGATATTTTTCCCCTTTGGCATTACCTTTTGAAACGAAATCAAATCGAGACTTATTCACAATTACTTTGGTATTGAGGTTAACGTCCAATAGTATATATAAGCATTGTTCAATGAACTTTAAGGGACTTGCATAGTATGAGCAGAATAAGAGTTTGGTATTGGCGCAGCCCTAAATTAAGGAAAAGTCAAAAACCAGTTACAAGAGATTTTTTTCCATTATTCTAAAAAATCCCCTTCAAGAGTAAGGAGCTGGGAAGCAGGACTGGAAATAATTGAAAGGGAAAATTATATTGTAAACGATTGCAATGACAGCGAATTTAATACACAATGTGCAGACATCATTTCTACACAATATTTTTAATCGACACATTATTACAAGGTCGAAATTCAAAGTAGTCTGTTCAGCGACAAAAACCAGCCCACTATCAAAAGTCTTAATATGCAGAAGAAAAATATCGAAAAACATTTTACAAGCAGTGTGTGGGTGCGCGTGTATGCTATCGCAATTGATTTTCTGATCATCAAATAAACTAGTATTGTTCATAAAACTGAATCGAAGTATTCCCTTCATAGACTACAGAAGACAGGCTATCTAATGATAGTTTTGGGTATAGCAACTGCAATTTGGATAAAAGTGTACTTATTTTATATATATATATATATATATAAGTGTCTATGAACTATGATCCTTACTATGTAACTACGCTGGCTAAAACAAGCATAAAATAAGGAGTTGCTAAATGTACTCACACAAACTGCTCAGAAATCGCATTGCTTCTCACTACTGAACCCAGAGGCGCTAACAGAGTCACCTGAAAATAGAAAAATGAAGTTGAAAGTTTTTTCACAGAGAAACTCAAACAAATAATTTAATGAAATGGTTAATGTCTAATAAAAACAGGACCAACAGAAATACTATGAAAGTTTCACTATAGTATTTTTTGGAAACACTGTGCACAGTGTAACAACAAGTTTTCTGATCCACAAGTATAAAACAACCAATTCAATGTTACCAATATTATTACGGTGTACCAAAGCGCCCAAAAACCCACCAAAAGAAGCCCTGAAGTGAACGCCATTGTAACATCCGATACACAAATGAAACAAATATTGAGTGATCAGTGACTTATCAAACCCTTTTGATATTAGGCATTCAGTGGCTTACTCCTTATTGGTCCCCTGGAACAGCTTATCAGCTTCAACTCATTTAGCCGCAATAAAGCTCTCTGTACTGTTTGACAGGTGATAGGGAAAGAGACAGCTGCCTGTTATTGGCCTTGATTGATTTCTGTTTGTAATTTAAAAGTGACAGGAGCTTTTGTAATGACTTATTATTTCCAGTCTGAAAGAAAGGTATGTGCAACTTACAAAGATAAGAAAATTAGAGTTTTATATTTTTTGTGATGAATGATAGTAGAGCAGATCATTATGACTTTTGGTTGAGCCTTTTCTCCTTCGATAAATAGAAAAATAAATGATATCAATAAAAACGCTCAGTTATCAATCACAGTATAGTCTTTCATATCTGATACCGATATTATTGAATCATACTTGCACCGATAATTTACCTGACCAACGGATGATGTGCACATTCAAACAATAGATCTCAATCTGGCCACCAACTTATAGATGCCATGTATGTTAACATCTTAATACATTTTTACCACTGGTACAAGGCATGCTGAGCAGTTATTTAGGTACTTAGAGCAGGGCTTTCTATCTCATCACATATCTCAGTCAGCACAATTTAAACTCAAAAAAGAGAAGGGAAATCCCAGGCAGACGAATATCTGATTCTTTCTTGTTGTGATAATACTGTTGTATGGAGGTATATGGACTTGTCTCTACCTACATCAAGAGTAGATAACTGCCTAAGAATGGCTTAGGGAATAAATTTGAGTAGAAGCAGACATAACTTCAATGTACCTCAGCCTATTACAGTGCTTTCCATGACCATTTGTTACAACTTTACTGCAATTTCAAATATCTTATTTTCACTTGCCTCATTTCTCTTATATTATTCCTATAAATTAATATTAAATTAAAATATAGTGTGACCTTCTGATACTTTACATACCCAAAAGACATTGAATCATTTCCAGGATATGCAGAACCAAAATACAAGCGAGCGAGTATTTTTCTATGAGTTTGTCAGTTTCCTAGCAACAAGCCATAACATTACCTTTCGACAGCTGTGAATATAAAACAAGCTAAAGGTATTGTAAAATATTGAGATCTGCCAATGATATCGTTTCCAGCGCTGTATCCATTCATTTTTAAGTGATAGGGTCAGGCGGGTGGGGCGCTATAGCCCGTTCCTCAAGAAACTAATTAAAGAAAAGAGGCTGCTTCAAGGTATTTCATCCCGTTTTGGGAAGAAATTCAACTAGCAGCAGACACCCTTGCATTACCAACGGAGTGAGGGAGATTACTCTTGATCCGTTATTTGATTGCTACTACTCTGCAACACACGTTGTCTTGCCCCAAGGAAATTTATTTGCCTCTTTGCCAGGCATCTTACTTTTAAAATTTCTAGTAAAATAATTTATTAAAATACAGATAAAAGAATACAGTGGTGTGGTCTAATAGTCTACGCCAAAGAGCTCGGCACTAAAGTAGCAACCACCCAATTGAACAAAGCTGAGACCACCCCGATCTGACCAGTGATCATGAAGCCCCATCTACCAAATGCCCACCACAATCACCCCCCCCCCCCCCAACGCAGAGCCTCTGCCAGCCAACCCCGCAGGCCCGGATTCCGTGAAAACAATCATCGTTTTGTTTGACAATCTACTGCATATACCAAAAAAATACATTTCAAATTTTAACTCTCTATCACTCATCGTAAGGAGCAGGTCAGTATCGTACAACAAAGGGCAACTCCAAAATACAACTATTTCACTTTTCACAATTTCCTTTCTGTGCCTTTAACATTTATTTTGTGATCAATGCTTAAGGTAATGTCAAAGACCGATCCGAATATCAACATATCATATACCGTTGGAAATCTGCCGAGCTACTGAAAGTGAGTAGCTGAACAGAAACTTGATTCGATGACGTTGTGTCATTTTAGGGAGGAAATGAGGCAGAAAATGCTCTTTTTTGTCAATGCAAATGGAGGAGTCAAATTAGTTGCAAAAAATTTTAAAACATGTGGAATGTCTACTTAGAGATTGCGTTCATCAAAAAATTTGATTTTCTTTGATATATGACTAGTCTAAATTGACTTTTTACGTCACGCCATTCAACGCAATTTTTTTGTGAAGCCGTGAAAATATGAGAAATTTCAATCATTAATTCACAACAGATCATAGGCTCAAATCTAAATTAATTATGATTTTCTCTTAGAGTACTCTTCAAATGTCATATACATTGACTTTCAAAAAATTAGCTTGCATATTGCAATGACAGTAGACTCTCGAAAACGGCTAATATTTTCGCCGCCTTTGCATAACGCCAAACATGCTGTCCAAATAACCATTATTGTGGCCAAACAAGTAGAAACACAGGGATCAGAAAATATGGACTTTCTATACACCATTGGGAAGCAGCCGAGCTACTGATCGTTTATAGCTCATCAGAAATGTGATTGGATGACGTTGCATCATTTTGTCAGAGAAATTAGGCCGAAAAGGCTGTTTTTAGAAAAGTGGATAGCTGAGCTAAATTGATTGCTAGAAATTTCTAAACGAGTTATGTTTATTTTTAGAGACATAGTCCATCCTAATTTTTGGTTGCAAATAATATTTGATGAGCCAAAAGTGGCTTTTTACGTCACCTCATACTGCATGTGGTTTTTTAAATTTGATAATATAATGCGAAATTTTATGCAACGATTTGAGACAGCTTGAATGAATAGAGCCAAATTTTCTGCTATTATCCATTGGATTGCTGTTTTAATGACCCACACCTCAAATTTCAGCAGTATAACAAATGTATATAGCAAGATCAGCATAGACCATCAAAGGTAGATACATTTTGCGTCATTTTTCCATAATGTCAAACATGCTGTCAAAAGGTCCAGCACTAAGGCCAGACAAATTTGTTTTGAAAATTCTCACATACAAAGCCGCTTTGATTAAGCATAATACAAACATGAAATGCAAACAGAATATTGCAAAATGTATTAGTTTTACCCAAATTGCGCACCACAGAATGCCCAAAACAACCAACCTAAGAGGCTTTTCAATGTGTTTTTGGGCCTTCTGTGGGGTGCAATTCGAGGAAAACTGATATGTAGTGCCATATTATGTTGGCACTTCCTGTTTCTAATATGCTTGATCAAGACAACTTCGTATGTGAGAATTAAAAAAATTATTGTCTGGCCTTAGTGCTGGTCCAGCATGTTTGACATTACGGAAACAGTAAATACCTTTGATGGTCTATGCCAGCTGTGGGCAACCTGCGGCCTTCTTGTCAGTGCGGCCTAATGAATAATCATTTGCGGCCTAATTGTGGCCTTATGCCTTTAAAAAGTATTACACATTAATTTTAATTCCCCTCTCATAACGTGGAGAACCAAATAAGAATAGCAATCTGTAAGCACAAGGTATTTCAAAATAGTGGCCATTCCACTCTATTGTGCATGTAGCTAGGCTTCCCCAGCCACTCTACACAAAATCATCATAATTTTACTGGTGCCAACGATTTTTTAAAGTTGATTTTCTCTCGAAATAACACAAAACAGTGACCTTTTGATGATAAAATTACAAAGTTTTCTAGCATAATAATGATAATTATTTTTTTGCAAGACCTCAATTTAGGACGAAGGCAGATTTGTATCACAAAGTCTCTTTGTTACAAGTGCTTCTGCATATTCTATACTACCTTTCATTTCACAACCATTTGCAACAAATATTTTTGTTGAGACCCTAATCGATATTAGTTATAATAGTATTTCATGAGATGTGTCAAGCCATTCTCCTACTTAATATGTCATCAAGATAAATATAATGACGCAAATAACTATATTTTAGACATTTTTAGGTTTACAATGATCGATGTCAAATATTTAATTTGAATTCCATGGCTGTTGTTCACATATGTCTCCTTCTAGATGTCACAATACCAACATTGTCATCACAAGAAAACCACCGAACATTGTGACACATATTTTTGTTGAGACGCTAATCGATATTAGTTATAATAGTATTTTATGAGATGTGTCAGGCCAATCTCCTACTTAATATGCCATCAAGATAAATATAATACCAATAAAAAGCCCACATATTGTTGGTTGGTTGTACTATTGGTTAAAATTGCAAGGGTTCGTCACTCGCCACATCGGATTCCGTGTCAAAATGCCATGGCCAAAATGCCATTGCCATAATGCCATTGTCATAATGCCATGGCCATAATGCCATAGGTGAAAACACCACTGCACAATATACCAATGCCAAAATACCAGTTGTACAAAACGCCAGTTGTGTCAAAATACCAGTGGATATAAAGCCAGATGTGTCAAAATACCAGTGGATATAAAGCCAGATGTGTCAAAATACCAGTGGATATAAAGCCAGATTGGACATAATACCATTGCCAAAATGCCAAAATTTATAACCAAAGGAGATCAAGCCACATTGTATTTTTTTTAGTCACATTACAGCTACGGGTTGATTGATCAGAGTAGGGGGTGGTTCAGTTGGTTAGAGCCATCTCCTTCACTGTTCAAGTCTCAAAGTTTCTTCGTTCAATTTCAATGATATCTGGGGTTCGTTTGGATCCACAAACTGAGAGCTAGTGACTTGTAATAAATATTTCTCAACCATTCTCTAGAATAATATGACAATAACTTTGGATTATTACCAATTTTTTTTGAAAGCCAAGTCTTGACTCATTGCTGCCTTAGAGACTCATGCTTACTAATGACATTGATAAGACTACGATGATTGAACATAGAGCAGGTTATCTCTGTGTTTATTAGTTGTATAAAAAGTTACAGTTACAACTAACAGGAAGGAAAAACTCTGTTTACCCAAAATGAACTTTCACGGTTAGGCCATGGCCATAGTATTCAGCAAAGTCATTTAATAGGGGCTTGTGACTCACAGGATGTTCACAACTTGAATTTCATGTTGTAAATTTAGTATAAATGATGATGGATATGGATAAGTTTTTAACATCTCTTCTGACCATATACACATTCAACAAAATTTGTTTTGGTTTAATTACGATAAACCACCAAAGTTGCCTTCCACCTGTAATGGACTGCGTAAAATGCGTAA
Organism: Membranipora membranacea; assembly: GCA_914767715.1. NCBI lineage: Eukaryota > Metazoa > Bryozoa > Gymnolaemata > Cheilostomatida > Membraniporidae > Membranipora > Membranipora membranacea. The sequence goes on along the minus strand of OU612072.1, from coordinate 9,271,507 downwards.
AGTGTAGAACAAAACTCTCCTATACCGATATGTATGCCAAAATATGACCCACCAGTGTTGTGATGCGCAGGTCGGCGTACAGGAACCCCGAAAAAAATTTTGACTTAGCTTCAAAAGACTAAAGCAAGTTGAGTTGAAGCCAATATTTTTATATTCTTATTAGATCCCGAACCAGAATTTGTGAAACCAAAATAATTATTTTATATTATCTATTACTATTATTAAATCCGAACATAAAAATGTGCACCTTAGATTTAAACATTTCAGATCCACAATTCCTTACGGATGAACACAACTAAAATAAATTTATGTGTTATTATAAGAAATTATACAATAACAAAATTGTTACAGAAATATCTGACACCAACTTTCAATGGAAAATCAAGCTCATGCATTGATAATGCCAGCAACAAAATTAGTGCCAGAAAGCATCAGCGTCCTACTATCAAGAAACTTTGGATGACTAAGCAGTTATTTACACTCACCAAAGAGGGTACTAAACTTCACAAAATAAGCAAAGAGCATTCAAAAACCATAGAGGAAATTCAAAAATCATTGTAAAAAATTTGGCATTAGATGGGCGCAGTACAACTGACACAATCAATATTATAATGGAACAACTTTACGGCCATTTTATTGATGGAAGAATCACCCAGGGTTTAATTTTATATCTTTCAAAAGCTTTTGATACAATAAATCACAGCGTTCTAATAAGTAAACAGATATTTTTTTCAGATATTATCCCCCTCATAGCGACTGTAGGAAAATTATCTTTTAAATAGAAAACAGTTTGTATTGGTAAATGAATTAAGTCGGTTTACTGCCTGGCATGATCGGTGCTTCCCAGGGTTCGGTTCTCGGCCAGCACTATTTATAATTTATAATGTTGACCTTTAAAATGTATCACCTGATCTAAATTGAAAGTTTTTTGCTGACAATACTAATAATTTTAGCACTGAACCTGAAATTACGAAGATCAATTTACCTCTGATAAATGAATGGTGTATCACCAACTGTCTTGTCATAAACTATGAGAATACCTTTTTGAGACCTCGAACAACATTATTAACCAGAAGATTAACAGCTCATATTCCGGAACTTTTTAGAAGAAAGAGGAACAGCATAACTATCTATGAACATTTTAGAAGCCTGAAAAAGGAATTAGATTTAACCCTGATGATGATACAAGCACTCGGTCCAGCCATTGAGCAGAATCTAGAATTAGAGTTCTGGGGCCACGCAAGTGATAGCCAGATAGGACTCTGTGTGACATCAAGGGAATTAAACCAGGGGTCACAGTTCTCATATTTTTGAAAAACTAAAAATCATGCCAATACAAATGCTTTTTGAATATAAAGTTTTGAAACTTTTATTAATTTCATACTCAATTCAAAATATTTTCAATATGATAACAAACCATGAATACAACGCTTGATCCAACAAACTTGAATTTATGAAAACCAATAACAAGTGAGGAGCGAGGTCCTCGTTAAGAAATTGCATAGGCTTGTTCAAAAAGTTCATACCGGAGGTGTGGGTAGGGCCAGAGTGCAATCATGCTAGCATTCATGACGCCGGTAATAGCATCAGCAAAGACCAGTCAAAACCCTTCAAGCCAAGACATAAAGTTGGTCAAATTTAGAGAGTCAATTAACTTGCCATAACCCACAGAGTTGGCGACTTGACGGCGCAATATTTGGCTGCAATTTCTGCAACACACACTAGCCTTCAGTACAATGGGGCCCAACTACCCCAAGAGAAAAAGATTCAAATGTAGAAACTTCGAGACTTAAACAGTGAAGAGATGGCTCTAATCAACTGAACCACCCCCTACTCTGATCGAGCAATCCGCAGCTGTAATGTGACTAAAAAAAAGTACGACGTGGCTTGATCTCCTTTGGTTATATATTTTGGCATTTTGGCAATGGTATTTTGGGATATGGTATGTTGTCCCGCATGGTATTATGTCTGGCTTTATATCCATTGGTATTTTGACACATCTGGCTTTATATTCACTGGTATTTTGACACAACTGGCGTTTTGTACAACTGGTATTTTGGCATTGGTATATTGTGCAGTGGTGTTTTCACCTATGGCATTATGGCCATGGCATTATGACAATGGCACTATGGCAATGGCATTTTGTCCCAATGGAATTTTGGCCATGGCATTATGGCCGGGTACCGCCACATAGTGGCGGTGAAAATAGTGTGTGCCTTAAGGGCGAGGCTGCAATGACTGCGCCAATTTGCTCTCAGTTTTTAGGCAGGTCGGAGCACACCTGGGGGTCCAACAACTCCCAGTAGTCAGTAGACTGCAGTGGGATTCGAACCCACGACCTTCAACACTTGCGTGCTGAAGGATCGGCGCTCTAACCACTGAGCCACCTCCTACTCCTAAACTGTCCTATTGTAAACTGTCCCCCGCGCGAAAACAACCCCGGGACACTTTACAATATTGTAAACTGTCCCGGGGACACTTTACAATAAAAACAGGCCTATTGTAAACTGTCCCCCCCCCCCCTATCGTAAATTGTCCCCCCTATTTGTGACTGTCCATATCAAAGGCCCAGCTGTTTATCACCATTCTAAGTGGTTCTTTTCGCGCGGCTCATAAACCTGCAAAGAACGACATATCATCCGTTGTGTCATTAATTTCTGACCTACTACTCCCAAATTTGGTACACAGTCACCTTATGACAATCACATTATGGCTGCCAAATCATGGTTCATTCCGTTCGAGACATTTTTACAGATAATCTTTATAAGACAGCTTGGGGGATGGTTGTTTTGCGCGGCTTAAGCAATATGTTACAGTGCAATACCAGGCCTCACAATATGAAAACCTCAAAAGCGGTTATTTCTCCAAGTCACACTTGTGACTGACTGCCATCCCTCCCATGCAAATGCTTGATTGAGGTGAATTTCAAGATGAATGAATGGGGTGGTTGTTTTCGCGCGGCTCATGAACTTGCAAAGAATGGCATATCATCCGTTGTGTCATTAATTTCTAACCTTTTAATCCAAAATTTGGTACACAGTCACCTCATGACAATCACATTATGGCTGCCAAACCATGGTTCATTCCGTTCAAGACTTTTTGACAGATAATCTTTATAAGACAGCTTGGGGTGGTTGTTTTCGCGCGGCTTAAGCAATATTTTACAGTGCAATACCAGGCCGCACAATATGAAAAGCTCAAAAGTGGTTATTTCTACCAGTCACAATTGTAACTGACTGTCATCACTCACAGGCAAATGCTTGGTTGAGGTAGATTTCAAGATGAATGACTGGGGTGGTTGTTTTCGCGCGGCTCATGAACTTGCAAAGAATGACATACCATCCAATGTGTCATTAAGTTCTGACCTACTAATTTGAAATTTGGTAGACAGTCACCTTATAACGATCAAATTATGGCTGCCAAACCATGGTTCGTTATGTTCGAGACTTTTTGACAGATAATCATTTTAAGACAGTCTGGGAGGTGGTTGTCTTCGCGCGGCTTAAGCAATATTTTACAGTGCAATACCAGGCCGCACAATATGAAAAGCTCAAAAGTGGTTATTTCTCCAAGTCTCACTTGTGACTGACTTTCATCACTCACAGGCAAATGCTTGATTGAGGTAGATTTCAAGATGAATGAATGGGGTGGTTGTTTTCGCGCGGCTCATGAATTTGCAAAGAATGACATATCATTCGTTGTGTCATTAAGTTCTAACCTTTCAATCTAAAATTTGGTAGACGGTCACCTCATGACAATCATACTATGGCTGCAAAATCATGGTTCATTATGTTTGATACTTTTTAACAGATAGCTTTATAAGACATCTTGGGGGGTGGTTGTTTTCGCGCGGCTTAAGCAATATTTTACAGTGCAATACCAGGCCTCACAATATGAAAAGCTCAAAAGTAATTAATTCTCCCGCTCACACTTGTGACTAACTGCCATCACTCCTAGGCAAATGCTTGACGGAGGTAGATTTTATGATGAATGAATGGGGTGGTTGTTTTCGCGCGGCTCATGAACCTGCAATGAAAGTATGTGTGTTCTGTGATGTGGCAACTACACATCTATTCACTGTTGGCTTAGTGCACCTTTCTTCACCAATCAGACATCTCTAAATCATAGGAGCTTCAAATAACAACTAGTGTTTGCGAAAAATAGATCTACAAAGTACCATATGAAAAAGAGGCTTTATACACTCATTCATAATGTCAATGAGATACCACCACCATCCCATGGTACAACTTTGGCCATCATAGTTGCAGCCAGAACATCATGGTATGCTCCAGTTAGATGATCTGACCCATTTAGAATGGTGATAAACAGCTGGGCCCTTGATATGGACAGTCACAAATGGGGGGACAGTTTACAATAGGAGGGACAGTTTACAATAGGCCTGTTTGTATTGTAAAGTGTCCCCGGGACAGTTTACAATATTGTAGAGTGTCCGGGGTTGTTTTCGCGCGGGGGACAGTTTATAATACTACAGAGGAACTAATGCCCCTTTCATTTAATGAGATGATTACCAAGATGGCCTTGTTTTTTGGCTGCATTTATCTGAGGCCTTATTGGCAATGTTTTAAGACCTAATTGTGGAAATAAGCCTGTAAAAATAACAGACATCTGTTTATTATCACCTACTTTCATAGAGGGTGTAAAAGTATACTTAGGCCTCTCTAAGTTCAATGTCATCTAGTAAGGATCCGATGTAATAATATTGATAATTCTTCCTATGAATATACTAAAACAGGTTGACAAGCAATTTCTATTACATTCACTGCTGACATAAAATGTAAAAGATAACTATGACCCGCACATTAGCGTGAGCAAGAAAGGCCCTTTTATGTGAAAAGGCTACCATGCTAGCTCTCCTTCAGCGTGCAGGCTTTCATGCCCAAAATTTCCTTGCTTCAGACAGTCATTTGAAGGGAGTTTTCCTTTTCGGGAGGTCATTACAGCGCAACAAAAATCATGACATATAAATCTGTTTTTATCGTTTACCGGAAAAAATGTCACTCCGATTTGGACCGGAAATACTGAACTTGTTCAAAAAGTGGTCTCTTTCGCAGTTGGGCGGGCGTGCGGGCGGGCAGGCACTATTAGGTGAAAATTATGACATGGCGCGAAAAATATTCAAAAATTTTTTTCGCTCCGCGCAAAATACTTTATTCCCTATTACGACTGTCCCTTGATGATCTTTAACTTCTCTCTAACCCTGGGAGGGCACTACAGCAGCCATACCACACCCAACCTGCCCTTTGCCATGCACATGAAACATAGGGACACTGATATGTACACAATCAAATCATAGGTAGAATGACGTAACACATAACTCCAGAAGATTAGATAAACCAGTATTTCTGCTGAGTTGATGGTTCTTGCAGCATACTGCAGTTTTTACAAATAAATCTTTTTTAGTTCTTACAAAAGAGGAAGTGTCAAGTGGAAAATAGCCAAAAAATTGGCTCTTATTTATTCAAACTGTCTCAAATCATCGCTTGAAATTTTGCATTATATCAGAAATTTAAAAAATAACACACGCATTATGACGTGACATAAAATGTTATATTCAACCAAAAATTAGGATGAACTATGTCTTTGAGAATAATCATAACCTGTTTTAAGTTTCCAGCACTGAAGTTAGCTCAGCCATCCACTTTATCGGCCTTGATTCTCCGATAAAATGATGCAACATCATTCGATCACATTTTTGATGAGCTATTAACGATCAGTAGCTCGGCAGCTTTCCAATGGTGTATAGAAAGTCTATATTTGCTGACCCCTGTGTCTCTACCTTAAATAATCCCATGTCTGTTTTCAGTCGGGTATAGTGATTCGGTAGCGTTAGCAGCAGTGCGCAAAAGCGAATAGGAAGTCATTTTTAATAAATTTCTACATTCGGGAGACAGTATGTGCTCAGAAGGTCAAGGAACCAGGAACCAACCAGCAGTGTGTTTGGAATCAATCAGATCTGCTGGAATCAAGAAATCTGTCAGCGGATTGAAGGTTTAAAGGCTATATGAAAGCTGTGTTTTTTATTATAAAGCTCACAATCAGACTAAGGGAGCCACAGGGACCTTGTTTGCACCAACATGCCATAAATTGAAAAGATATGAAAGTTCTAGAATTGGTGGGGTAACCATAGGGTTAATCCAGGGTTTATCTCCCCTGCAGAAAGCTGCATAATAAGAGCAGAAGAGGTATGGGTATGAAAGAAAGAAAGAGAGTTGTAACCCAAAAATCTCTAATGATCCTAGATCACCTGAGATTGGATATGAATTCTAAGCTAACTGCCTCCACTGCACACTTTGAGACTATGGTTAAGGGGTGACTCTTAAATCCAAAATCAATTTTTCTTAAATTTCCTGAAACTGCAGGCAATTTGTCAGCATGTTGAGATCCTACAAGGCTGTGTAACTGTTTGAGCACTTTAGAAAGATATAGGATGACCCTGTGTTCAACCCTCAGCCTTCAACAATCCCCTTGCAATTACCATTCGCACGAAGCATAAGCGTAACCTGAGTTTGAAGGAAGATCAGAATGTTGTTGGATAATCATCAGCTTTTTCTGAAGACCATGGAATATTTCGAGTGTAAAAATCAATTAACACAGTAAATGCTTTGTCTTTGCAATGTGCAATGTACAACTGATTGGGTCATAAAATATAGGGGATGGGGGAGATTATGTTTAGCATACAAATAGGTGGTAAGAGGGTTTATTCGACTGGTTTTTTGTTGTACAAATTGATTAAAATCAGGTGTCTTGTCCCATGCCACCATCCCGAAGCATAGGCAACAAAATATTAGTGGCATAAGTGGCAAAGCAGCAATATCTGCGCAAGATGGCTCTATGTTTGCAGGCAGGCTGGAGCACACCTTGGGATTAACTAAGCCCCAGTTATCAATCGACTGCAGTGGGGTTCGAACGCACAACGTGCAACATTTGCATGCCAAAAGAATGGCGCTCTAACCAACTGAGTGGTACAACGTAAATCCATCGAACTACACATGAATGCAATAGCTGCCGTAGATGAAACAACGCAAACCCAATTTGTAGGGTTATCTTAATGGTTTGGTACTTTACAGGAGAGTATGCATCTCACTCTCCAGATGGCACGAGTTACAGAACTTGGAAACAATTACAGGAATATGGTTGGTACAGGTTAATACATTAAGATCAACCATTTAATTATCATATTTTGATAATAAATGTAACAGCACTGTGTTCTGCTCTTTTTTTAATGGCTTGAAACTAAAGTTATTCACTCCTAAAGTGATCATTGTTATTGCGAGGGGAAGTTTTCCTTCGGAATTTGAAATATTTACCTGTATTTTAACCAATCTCGCAGGTCCCCTGTTCACTGTTTGCGTTATTTATTACTATTGTCCGTAGTTTGATGAAAGTTATTCTAGAATCCAGATGTTAGATGATGCCCTTGTAAAATTGTTGTCTGAAGACTCCTTGGTGAGTTTCACATGTCAGAAAAGTCATCCCCGTTTTGCGCACTGCCCAATCGATCTATGAAACGCTGAAGTGAATGATATCAAAAGCTTAAGAAAATCTTGCAGATTCTAACTCAAAGATACCACTGAAGCACCTGTAGTTTGGTACTTAGTTGAAGATCTCTCCCATTGAGATGACTTCAAAGAGCCAATACAAATAACAAATTAGAATTCAACAAAATTTCACACACAATTAAAAGTTCCAATATTTTCCTTTCATTCACGGTCTAGGTTATTTGATCACCCTATCTAACAGGACCACATATGCCCAATGCATGAGTGGAGCTAGTTTTTATACCCTTTTAGTAAGATAACATGTTTTTTGCGGTTCTTTACTGTGAACGATAAAAAAAACCGTGATACCGAGCGATTATGACCATAGTATTTGGCTAGATAAGGACAGAAAATCAGATTGTCAACAGATTGCGCGTAGATCATAGCTGGAGGTTTCAAATGAAAATGAACGTTTATTTATCTTACAAATGTCTTGGATGACAATTTAACAATTGATCATTTATCATTCGTTGAAATGTGCCGCAGTAAAAGTCTCTCAATCCAATAAAATCATCATTAACACAATTATTAATTGTCACCTCAATCGATCCTTATATCACACCAGGCATATGGAAAACAGTCAAAAATTCATAATCATAATAATTATAATAATTATCAATTTATTATTGACATGAATCAAATCATAATTGACAGTTTGTCGCTGCCAAATAATATGCTGTCCAGCAATCGATATCAAGATGGTTGAGACTGTTGACGTCAGTCAATAGATGACTTTGTAAACATAACTCTCAATAATAAGGGTGAAGGCAAAAATTTTGCCTGATAGTTACGATATTATTCTCCCATAACAGACAATTTTGGATCAAGATCTGACATTTATTTTATAGAACAAATAAATAAACATGATGCGGCACACTGGCAAATGACATCACACTCGAAATAAATCACTGATGAAATCTGCACTATATAAGCTGCTGAAACATCTGCAGACAACACAACAGTATCTTAGCACAGCACAGCAATCAGAGGAGGTGAGTTTATGTGGATAGTCTTATCTCATTGTCCTAGATTCAGTTCTCTCAGTATTGATAAATGAAGCAGACCTATTTTTATTTGATCATATATAGGAATATAATTACCGTTTCATAGCACAGGCTGAGTCTAATATTAACACTGGGGCAGGCTCATTGTTATGTAGCCAGCTTGCTGACCCAAGAATAAATCTGTTCGCTCTTATCGCTATTTTACGCAGTGCTGGATGACCTAAATTGGCTCTATGGGACATTAACGACCTCACTTTGCCAATTTCTAGTTTTTTTTTCGGTGGTTGATATACTGGACATTGGAAAAACAAAGGCATGTAGTCCTAGGGGCCCATGATTATCAACTGCCTAAACTGCTTGCTTACTCTATAGACAGGGGTAGCAAATTAGTTGATGCTGACTTGTGAGAAATGATTTAAGCACCCAACAGGAGGGGTGGGAGTGGGTTCTTCTTATCCTTGCTTTGACTGTGCACTGCAATAGCATGATAAAAAAGGCGGCTCAATTATTAAGTCGTTTCTTTTCATCCGGGTCTGTGCTATTTTCAATAAGTTGACTGCAATGTTCTTGTTATTTTCAATGCTGGTGACTGCAGACATGTGCAAGTCACATCGGCAAAACTTTTCTTTAGATCTCAAATGTAGCGGCGGAGCAACTCCAAATATAAGAAAATTAGAAAAAATCTAGTAAATTATTTGTTATGGATGTTTTGTCTTTTAGTTAGGTGATGGAGTTGTAATCAGACCAAAATAAAAGTTAAACCTCTCTCTGAACTACGTTGATTTTGGCCATGATATCATTGTTTGTAACAGCTGGCAATATTTTGTAAACGGCTTGTTTCTTATTGCTGCTAATGTTCTGTTAACAGCAAACAAGGTATTAACTTGACAGCCACAATGACAGCCTCTTAATGGGAAAAAAGCTCCATGTATCATCAACCACAGCATAATCACAAAATTTAAAATTGACTTTTAAATAAATGAATGTATTTTTTTAAATAATTATCTGTCTCACCATATAGCTCTTTTAGTTCAAAAATATTTTCAATGGGAGCAAAAATAAATACTAGCATTCATGCTGGTAATAGTTTGTCATAAAAAATTCATTTCGTTCCTAATAAAATTGATATGATAATATAATATTATCAGGATGCACATATTATACACTTTATAAGCTAAACAATGCCCCTTTAGGGGCCAATGAAAATATCTTTGTAGCGCACCCTTGCACGAGTTAAGGGTTCGCAAGCTAGGGTAGTGTATGAACAGCTAGCCTCCATTACCAGCATGGTTAGTGACGGGGATTTATACCTGCTACCTTCAGATTGAGAAGTGCCAATTCTCACCATTACGCCACCTGAAATTAATTATTTACCGTATCATGTGATGTAGTTACCAACTTACTAGTGGAAATTAATGATATTATCAGCTAGTGCGTAAATTTCACACCATGATTTTGAAGATCGTTTTTTGCAAATTATTTGCCCATCAGGTGACAATTCTAAGATTAAAGCCTCAATCAAATTTGCCTGAGTGGCGGCAGAAGTTTAAGCGCCCCATGATGGTTGAACGCAAGAGGAATCACAAACATTCTGTAGTCTAACTGAGAATTTGTAGCGAGATTTTCCCCTCACATACTCCAGCTACTGTGATTTAATAATTTTAATCAGCCAGAATAAAGACTAAAATTTAATCTAAATTTTTTTATAGAATGAAGAGCATGAACTATCTTCTAATCAACCTTTATCTGACTCTAATATGCACATTGATGTTTAAATTGTCTCATATTGATTCTGATTTTCTTCTGCATGTGAGTGTAATTTATCAGAGTTTTCATTGTATAATAAATGTATTGTGTATGTTGACTGTTGTTCATTTCTTTTTTACAGAATTAAAACTGCATATCTAGACTAACCGGATATCACTGACGATGACTAGAATGTTACATACCTTGACTCTTGCATTGATTTGCCTTGCTATGCTCTGGAGATCTTCTCTCGCCGCCCCATTCACAGGTAAGATTTTATTAACAGTGATACGATTGTTTGTGAATCAGTTAGCGGTGTATCATCACATTAGGGGCAATACAATTAAAAAAAGAAGAAAATCAGCACAGAGAAAAGGGGCAGTTCTGCAATCTGATTAACATATTGTAGGTTTCTTAAAAGTTAATGTTGCGTTATATAGAGCTTTTCTTTGCTTATTTCTCATGCTAAAATTGATGATTACTTTAAAGATCGGAACCAAGGTATTATTGATGACAAAAGATGTTTTTTGTTGTAGTTGATTGTTCATTCAGAGTGGATAATTGCGAGAGAGATTGTGAGGCTGAAATTGGAAACTATGGTGATTATTTTTGCATTGATGATCCAAAAGTATGTTGCTGTCATTGATATGAATATGAATATATATATAAGTGGTTGCTGTGAATAGATTGCAGATTTATCTCACACTACCTCTACCTCTTCCTAGATGTACTAGTAGACAATAACATCAAATCAAGATGAATAAAATAAATGTATAATGAAGCTAAAAAAATGGCCTCATGTTCTATATGAAGTTTGTGCAGATGATAGGTAGTCCATGTGGTGATTCATTATAGTATGTTTACAAACCTGCCTGCTTGCATTGGGACCAGCAGACAGCAGTACTAAAATAAAGTCAGAAACTAGAACTCTGAGTGATCTGCAGTAATAATGATAATTATAGCAGTCTCTAATATCATCACCCTGTCAGAGACCATTGACATGAACTGCTATACCTATGCAAACAGACACAATAAAGATTGCTGCTTGAAACATCCAAGGGGTTTTTAATTTTAGAAACTTGCACTTTTTTTTATCTCCCTACATCTGCTGAGAGAGAATTATAAATACAACAAACAAACATCTCTACTCATTAAAAATGGATTTCAAATTTTGAGATAAAATACTGGTGCTGAGATCATCGAAACCTGTGCAAACCATAAACAGGCAAGGTATAGAAACCGGACAATAATAAGGGTAATTCTGTGAAATGACTAACCTTGCCGGGTCAAAATATGCTCATGCCATTTCAACCTGGCAGCTAAACATTTTGATTGACCTTAATGGGCGAATTGGAGTTAGAAACATGCAATTGGCAAATCAGCAATACAGGTTGAGTGAAAGTGAAAGAAGTGAGACACATCTGCACTTCAGGTTGCTTACAGGCAAGCTTCAATAAAATGTTGTAAACCGTGAGACTTTTCCGTTGTCTAACTCCCGCGTTTAAAAACCAAAAGCAGCGCCTCTTTTACTAATAACATCTAAATCTTTCTCGGTAACATTGTGCTGGTATGCAAAGTTACGATGGGTTGAGCTGTTTACACGGGAGAACTTTTCCACTATGTTGATTTTTTGTAAGATTAATAGAATCCTCGTTAATGGTACGAGGTTTTTGTATGCATATTACATATAGCTCTCTCAATTGCTCGCTGCTGTATTTTTTTCAGACAATGGCTCGTTCCGCTCAGAGCATTAATTTTAGCTTTATACTGATTATTCGTACTATAACTATCATGTTCAGTTTGGGTGGATAGCATCACATAGGTTGTTAATAATTTCGCTTAGCTCTACGTCAATTTTTAACTCGGATTGTTCAGGTAAAAAATATGTGTTTTGACATCTTACGGAGCTAGGTTGGCAGCATGAGATACGACTAAATTGTCGGCGATTTCTGACCTGTCGTCCATTCACAGAATATTCGTCGTGGTTGAATGTTGGCTGAGTCGGCTGAGATGAATGTGCGTCTAGGACAGAGATTGAAAAATTGTGTCATCATGGCCTTAGCCATGAGATGAGATGATATGTGACAAGTTGATAACGATTGATGCAGAAGCACTGGACTCCTAACACATAGCATCACACACCCTGCATATGCTCTTCCTAGATCACCATTTTCATTTGAACTCTAAATTGGATCTGAAATCTAAATTTTATTCGGTGAAGAGCAATTGTCATTTGATAGTTTTTCATATTTGACAATAATGCAAATTAATTCTTAACAAACCTAATCTCTATATTTCAAACCCACACCGACCCGCATCGTCCAAGTTATGAAACATTATCACCTATTAGAAGGGGGCACAAATCAGGCTATTTGGTTGTTTTTGAGTTCTTCTCGGAGAATCTACAAATCTCCACACCTTGAGCTCCATGGAAGAAGAAATCATCACCCTAAAATACATTTCAGAAATATAAACCTCAATATCATTACGCCTAATTACACATATTTACACAAGTGGTAATGATCCAACATATGGAAAAACTAATTAGTTATTGCCATGGAAGAAACCTTAATCTATCTGGGGGGGGGGGGGGGTTGATACATTGTTTTCAAATGCCTGTGTTTTCCAAATCAGTGATTTTTTTTTTCTTAAGACTGGTAAGACAAAACGAACCAGCCACCAGGATATGTGTGCTTGCCGAAACCCGGGAGCGAACCAGGGACCTTTAGATCTTCAGTCTAACCAGAGATCCACTACAGTGGCGTATATTAGCACTCACGGCCCACGGAAATCCGTGAGTGGCTGAATAGCTCAGTGTGTAGAGCGTCCACTTAATAATGGGGGTTCGAATCCCATCAGTGTCAGTTTTTTTTCAAATGGGTGCTTTATAACTGGAGCATTTTTACCGTAATCTTCTACTCCTATTGAGTTGTTTTCTGAAAGTACCCAACAGCTCAGTGAGCTATTGAAATACCTCTCTGCTTGCACTATTTTGCTACCGATATGCAAATATTTCCGTGGTGGGAGGGCGCTTAAACGCCCCGCCACGCCCACGGCGTGTGGATCGGGCTGCGCCCGATTATTATGCTCATCTCTGAAAAGTCAGTGAGTGAATTTTTTTAGAATATACGCCCCTGATCCACTATACTTTCACCTAAAATTGAGAATAATTGAGAAAATTGAGAATCCTGCCAGAGTGGACAACTCTACTATCTCAAAATTGAGAAAATATATCCCTTCAATAAATTGTCTCGCATTTTCTCAATTTTTATTTGTTCTCAATTCTCAATATTTCCATTAAAATATTTAGTTATAAATCATTTAAAATATATTTCAAGTTGAATTGTTATTGAAAACTACATAAATCCCTCACTATCCTCCAAATTACATTCCTGCTCAACTATTATGAGGCAAACCGAGTGGTTTTGACAGTAGAATAGAGACTGAAAGTGTTCAAGCAAGCACTGGACAAATTCCTTATACTCTTTTTATGATGAAGCCAAATAAGCTTAACTGTATGTTTTACTCATATGAGTGGGTTGAAGACTGGACAGGTACAGCATGTATAAAAAACATCTGGCCTGATGAGAAGAAGACTGGTGAGTGAGTTTTGAACCAAAGAAAGATGGTGATGTGAGTATTTTTTTACTACTAGATACTAGTAAGTAGTCTTACACTTACTCTTAGCAAGGAGTTAAAGGGCTGGATAGCTGCTTAGGTGGAAGCTTGTCTTGACAAGCTTTGTCAATATTTGACAAGCTTGTCAAGACAGGTTCCTTAGGTTAGGTGGGTAGTAGCTTAATTTTTATCTCCAATAATTGATTGATTGATTCCTTGCTGGTTGACTGACTGAGTTACCTCAGTTACTAGCCCTGTCTTTGGAATTGAGGGACAGTAAAGGATTAGGGCGAAGTGATGGCGACATATTGACTAGCGTAGTTTGCTCATTCTCATTGAAAGAGCTCCTGATTCAGCGATCAGTTGAGTATTTACGTAAACTTTTGTTTTTATTTACAAGAAGAACAGAACGCATTTTTTTTGCAAAGAATTTTTAGGTCACCGTATACAAAACCAAAAATAAAAAGTAAAATAACTATCGACATTGTGTCCGAATGTTGCAGATGGATATGATTGTGTTGAGATCAGCCAGAGGCAAAGGTATCAGTAGAGATTTATACTTGTCATCCGTGCCTACGACCGTCCTGTCTAAGTTTGCGTTCTCCATCCTCAGTGTGCTCTGCCAAAATGGATATGCAAATGAATCATATCCCAAATTTCTCTTAAAATATATATTGGAAGCAAGTTGAAGCGGATGAATGACAAGTTGGTCTATAACGTAATGTTAGCAGCCTCTTTGCTGCGTTATATCACCCTGGAGATTTTTTATCAAAACTTTTTGCACTTGCCATTGTAATTTGATACACAACTAATCCATTTCCGTGATCATTTTGTGATCTGACTTCGCAGCGGAGAGACAAACATGCATGTTGGCTTCCCTAACGGAAATTTCAATACTGTGGATAAACTTTCACATTTTCGGTCAATTTTTTTCAGAAGTTTGCATTTCTCTATTTCCGTCATGAATGTTAGCAGTTTGAATTCTCTTTGATTTTGACAAATAAATCGGTATTCCTATGATGCACGTAGCCTTACTTCAGTACAAATGAACAAACAGCACATGGAGCTCCTCAGAAATGCACCATAGTGAGACATGGGCAGAAGCAATAGCCATAACAACCCATAAATACGGATAAAGCCTCATTGTTGTCTTGAATCCCAGGCTAATATATTAGCAGTTTGAAATCATGTTGACATTTTTTTAATATAAAAGGCTATTTCCCATGATGCACCAGGGAAGCCTTAGTTCGGGCGAAACCTTTGTCATCTGATCTCTGAGAGAAACTGAGAAGCATAGAGGGATACTCTTTGCATTCCCTGGTGGCCATGATATATGTTGAAAGAACCAGTTTAGTTATCCCATAGCATTTCTTCTTTGATAGTTACAAGGAGTTGTGTGCTACTGCGTATAGATAAGACAACTCCTGTAAGAATTTATTAATTTCCATTATTTTTTTGTTTATAACTGGGAGGGCGAGACATGCCACCCTCAATAGTGGCATATAACAATATCACTTTTATTTAGAATAATTCTACCTAGAGCCATGTTTGCATACTCAATTAATCTCTTTCTATTGCCTGTGCTGTGCTGCAAATAAAGTGTACAAAAACCAACCCTTCAAGTGATCAATAGAAAAAGAGCTAATTTGGGATTTGAGAGGTTCATTGAACATAAAGTCTGATTAGTTCTAAATTCCCATCACTATTTTGATTAATAAGTGGATGCTGGCACAGCCTTCAATTTCTATGCCTTCTTACAATCACTGATCAATTAATCTATATTCTGACAAATAATATTGAAATTTGTTATTGGAATTTATGATGCAGTTAATCAACAGTTAAACCAATGACTATGACGTGACACTCCCGCTGTTCCCTGTCCACAGTAACTCAAGCGTGAAAACTAGTCTTTTCATTTTAGGCTGATGCGCTCGCTTGCTCTGTTTATATAAGATTACAATGGAGCAATGGTTTCTTTCTGCAGACATAGCCTCCCTTATTTCAGATTTACCCAAGAATGGTTCATGCAAACCTCTTGATTTTTTTCATGTGTGTTACAAGGACATTTGGGCCACAGTCTAGGCATTTATTCATGCAGTCAGTCAATGGATTTTGCAGATATATTTGATTTAGTGGCTAACATTGCTTTGTAAGATGAGTTAGACTAGGTACACACAATACTAGATAGCCCTTACATCAAACAAATGTTTCCTATGACCAACAGTCATTCTAAGCTGACCAAAGGAAGGTGTCAGATTAATGTAGTTTGTCATTCACATGCTGAAAACTAAATAAAAACAGCCCAAAAACAGCTTTCATTTCTCCCTCCCCCTCCCACAAAATCTTTTTGTGAACCATGAAAATAATCATATTACCATTCACCTCAATCAAGATATTTACTTGAGAACATTTGCTCCAATTAAAGAAGTAAATGTGTCTATAGAGACGGCCCAAAAAGTGTCCAGTTCATAGAGCCATATGGACATGTCTCTTCTATACATATGCTAAGCAAAAATTACCCAACCATCTGCATGAATGATGGGGCCTCTATTTTAGATTGAGCTTAGCGTTATAACATGAAAACTCAGGTCCATACTCTAGTACTCAACTACATCAGTGAAACTCCACCCATAATCTCAGCTATCATATAGTTAACCTACCAGGCGTTTAGTCGCTGGCAAAATAGTAAGTGGTAAGATCACCACAGTATTTATAATCTTTGGTTAAACCTTGGTTAAACCTTATTTGTGATTGACCATACTGACCAACAAGAAAATATAGGAAAGTGAAGTTGCATTGTAATATTGAGAGACAGTCTAAACTCTAAATACATTCATTGATTTGAGGAACAAAAGCCTATTTGAACAAGGTATAATGCATATTCTGTTAGGCCTATAGAATTGTATTCACTGAGCGAAATTGGCAGTGCAGAACATTTATACATTTATACTGTGACTGATTACACAGCACATTCTCACAGTGTATATTATAGAGGGCACAGTCACTGTGTTTAGTTTAGCTTCTATCATAACGCTAGTCTTAGCTGACTGTCATTGTATTCTAAGTGTTGGTAGCTCTATGGTTTTGCTGTTGACGTTTAAGTGTTAAGGACTGAATTGAAAGCTTGAAGCCTGAAGCTTGAAGCTTGAAGCTAGAAGTCAGGCAAGGATAGTCTTGGGAAAACAAGCAGGTACAGGCAGGTATGTTCTTTCTCTAACTTTAATATCTCAAAAAATACCATATCTAAGTCCATGATTATCACAATACTCTTGTAAATGGATTGCCATCTGATATTTATTGATACATTTGAGCCTTAGCTGACAGCCAACGACACAACAGGCAAAACTTGCAACCTGTCGCACTTGAAGGAACCATTGGTTTCTCACACTAATAGCTAAGAACTTTCTTCGCTGGGCTCCCCTTGACAGGTGGTTACCTGTGATATTACTCTAACTGTAAACCTGAGTATTTCACTGCTGACATTGCAGCATTGAGGGAGCACAACATCAACCCAGTACACATGCTTTTATATCTGTGATTGGTTGACATCCTCTACGTCAGGTCATGCGCCTAAAAAGGAATAAATCTAGCTATACCCATAAGCGTCATCTTGACTCGACGAATGGATTTGCTACTATCGCTGACAAAACAAAGCTGTGAAATTTGTAGACAGTAACGTCCTGATGGTTGTTGTACATCTTTTGCCGGGAGGGGGGGGGGGGAGGGGGTGAGTTCTGCGAAGACAGGTTGTTTCGTACAACTATCAAAGTTTTAGATGGGTAATGATGTAAAACTTAAATCAACAAAATTGGACTGTTAGAAATTATTAATCATGTAGCTTATAACTACTAAATCTCCTAATTGCGATTCATTGCAATTCATTTGTATTCTTTTGTTGTGTTGGGTGTGGTCGCCAGACACAATAATTATTAATAAAAGTAATTAAGGTATTTAGCGGATTAAGAAGTACTAGTGGCAATTCATATGTTCTCAGTACCGGAGATACATGGAATTAGTAGCCTTGTCAACCAGCTAATTTTGCTGTTTTGGGGGTAAATCACAACACCCCCAAACAAAAAATGTCGCTGCCTGACAAGGCTAGGGAAACAGCTGTTTAGGGCCATAGTCTACAGCTAACAGGTGATTGGCACCGGTAGTTCTCAATTATTGTTGGACAATTAGTCTGGGCTGCCCAGATTCCTGCCTCTCTCCTAGTCAATTATAATTGTTCCTGATAAAATATGTCGCTCGTGCTAATAATAGGATCAGAACATTTGGGCACAGTATATCTGTGATATAATTTAGTGGTCTGAGTTTAAGTTCTGTGTGATATATTTGGGAGGTGGTAAATTTAAGACTTGGAATCGATTTGGTCTGAGTGTTGTCGTTTATGCTGTGGTACTGTAATTATCTGATATCCAATCAGATTAAGACGTAATAAGTGTGCCTGATTACTGTTTGAGGGTTGATTAATTATCAGTAAGAACCCAGCTAGATACTTTTGATTGGTCCGTAATTGTGGGGCATGGAATAAAAGTTCCATTGATAAAAATCATTTGATACTGCCCAGGCTAGCCTGGATCAAGCCTATACACGCTAACAAGCTTCATGCTATACAATTTGTAGGACATAGACAAAGCAAGTATTTGTTTCGTTGATGTGACAACCATGCAGTTTCTAGAGTTTCAAAGATGCGTCTTGTTCTGGTCTGAGCCCCCCAGACTTTCTCCCCCCCCCCCCCGGCCGACAGCCCAACCCCCTCCCCCCGGTTCGTGATCACCTGATCACATTGTCGCATGCATCACAGAAAAAAACCTTCTCATGTTAACGTAATCTTGCGCACTGAGAATGGGTATCTATCATATGCAAATACCACAGACTTAATAATATTATTAAGTCTACGGCAAATACTTAGCCACCAGTTGCTATATCAGGCATACTCTCATACAAATAAAAAAAGAGGATTGCTGTTACAAAGCTAGTTAAATTTTTAATAAGCAGAACTATCCTAGATGCCAATAATGTAACAGAATAATAATAGCTGACGATAGTATCACAGAGTAAGGATATCCTTACTCTGTGATAATATTGTCACATTTTTGAGATTTGTGTGCTATATAAAGCAGGATAAATCTTTCTGGTAACAGTCTGCAAACAGACTGTTTGCAGAGTTTGAATGAATTTTTGGCGGCGCTGGCTAGCAACAACAATCATCAGACTAGGCTGACAGCTCCTGAGGTTCTATGCCGATTTTGAGACATTCAATTCACTGATGATAAAATAGCCTACTACACCAATCTATATTGTATAATCTGAGCCTTCAAAACTATCTTGAGGAACATTTTGGGCAGGCAAAGAATTCCTGATAACCTATCAAAGTGTGTGGACTTCAGAAAACAATATCCTGAGTCCTGTGGTGCTGTGGTATTCATCTTCATCAAGGTTAGATGATTGAAAATAACAGCCTGATGCCTGATGACAGCCATAAGTCCTGGGAGAGGGCAACATTACATGGCTACTTTAGGCAATCTATTATCATCGAGTGTTTTGTTGTTCCAAGAACCTGATTATTTGCTATTTGTTAAATCTCTCAAATCTCTACATTCATTCATAACACTGTGGTCTGTTAGGAGACAATTGTACACTGGGCAATTCATATTTAAATTTCACTGACATAGACATGTCATCATTAACATTCAGGGGATTAGGTACCCTATACCTAATCTGCCTGCATTCAGGTAAACTCAAATGCAGGTAAATTGGGTTATTCTTGATCCAGTGTTTGATTCAGTAGCAACAGTTAATGAATAAGTTTACTGCTCAAATTAGGCACAACAGGCTCGTTAATCTGTACCGACAACTAAAGCAATGAAGGCAACGGGTGTAATAAACAGCCAAAGGTTCGAGTCCCATGTTAGAAGAATTTTAGATCATCTGCTTCAGCATCCAGCACCTTCTTGCGTAGCAATTCCAGGGGTGAGTCCTATTGACTCTTAATATATATCAATAGCTGTGTCTTGATAACTTAGACATATGGAAAGAAGTTCAGCTGACATGAAATTATTGAAAGTTTTAATCTGCATCCTGATAAGGAAATTTTAATTAGCAGTTTTGTAGTAGGAAGTTGTATAAGGCCCTGGCACACAGCTCTAAAAGGCAACGAACATGGTAAACTATATTGACAAGATTCCTGTGCGTAACGGATGACCACATTAGAAATGTCTTTCTGGCGCCATAAGAGAAGGAAGTGTGTATGGGATGTATCCTGCCTCCTGTGATGAGGAAAGAGAGAATGCTTGTAATGATGACTTGTGTTTAGAGTTAGGTCCAAAATGGCAACATGGTTGGGTTTGAGTCGACATTTCTACCATGTTCAGTATCCTCTGTAGAATACTGCTACAGCCTATAGACATGATGCAATGTGAGATGCATAGTGGTGAGGGGGGTCAAATTCAGGGGAGACAACTTCATTACAATCCTTAGAACCTACCATCAAAGACATAATATTGGCTAGTTAATGTTAGCTACTAGCGCTTTTCTTAGTTAGCTAGGTTTAAAGTTAATGTTAGCTACTAGCGCTTTTCTTAGTTAGCTTGGTTTAAAGTTAATGTTAGCTACTAGCGCTTTTCTTAGTTAGCTTGGTTTAAAGTTAATGTTAGCTACTAGCGCTTTTCTTAGTTAGCTTGGTTTAAAGTTAATGTTAGCTACTAGCGCTTTTCTTAGTTAGCTTGGTTTAAAGTTAATGTTAGCTACTAGCGCTTTTCTTAGTTAGCTTGGTTTAAAGTTAATGTTAGCTGCTAGCGCTTTTCTTAGTTAGCTTGGTTTAAAGTTAATGTTAGCTACTAGCGCTTTTCTTAGTTAGCTTGGCTTAAAGTTAATGTTAGCTACCAGCGCTTTTCTTAGTTAGCTTGGTTTAAAGTTAATGTTAGCTACTTGCGCTTTTCTTAGTTAGCTTGGTTTAAAGTTGATGTTAGCTACTAGCGCTTTTCTTAGTTAGCTTGGTTTAAAGTTAATGTTAGCTACTAGCGCTTTTCTTAGTTAGCTTGGCTTAAAGTTAATGTTAGCTACTAGCGCTTTTCTTAGTTAGCTTGGCTTAAAGTTAATGTTAGCCACTTGCGCTTTTCTTAGTTAGCTTGGTTTAAAGTTGATGTTAGCTACTAGCGCTTTTCTTAGTTAGCTTGGTTTAAAGTTAATGTTAGCTACTAGCGCTTTTCTTAGTTAGCTAGGTTTAAAGGTTATATAGAGTAAGGAGGTTGAGTTAATGTTAGCGAGCCATAAATTTAAATATTAGGTTTGAAAAGGCAAAATTTTCTCCTGGGAATACTTTCTATGGTTTACGCATTGTTTGAAAAAGTAAGGATAACAACAAGCACTGCAAAGCAACACTATTGAATCATTTTCGATGAGTGGTGCGCCTTTCAAAATTCATTTTGATCAAGATGAACGCCATTTTATCTTGATGCTGCAACTGGATTAGTAAATGGGGAGCAACTCCGAATCAACATGGACGCAATCACTTGAATTCCACGGTTCGACCTGACTCTATTTTCGGGGCTGTTCGAGTCATGGGATACTGAGCTTGAAGGTTCAGTTTGCGCTGAACTGTGCAAACTACAGCGGGCTGGTGTGACCGAGCAGTTAGCATCAAAAACTGAGTCTAAAGTGGCCCGGGTCACCCAGCAAAGGTAGTTTTTCTTTGAAATTTCTATGGGAATAAATTTATATTTGGTAGGGCGACGAAAAAAGTGACAACTCGATCTAGGCGACCTCAAAATTCACATGGAAACATGGTGATTGTCACAGGGAGGGTGGAAATTGGTCACAATTCACCTCCAGCCATTTGATTGCAGAATGCAAACTTTGATTTGATCTCTGCCAACACTCCCAGTGTAAAAGTGGGCCTGGTATGAGCAAATCTAAAATGATGAAAGGAGATCAAATATTTGTCCATTATATATGCTGGAATTTATGTAAATAATAGTGTTTGATTAATATCAAATCCTGAATATCTTTTAAGTCTCACGTACTAGATTGCTTTGCAAGTTACTCTGGATAAAACTGCTATTATCCGATCAATATGCTTTAAATAACAGATAGAAGTCACTAAAAAAACATGCTCTCAAAACCACATTATAGAAGTTTTGCCTAGTCACAACAGAAATGCTTTTATGACTTTCCTCTCACGATCTGTCATGTGTAGTTATGTGTTATGAAATGTTGGTTTAACTGCTCAAACTTTATCTGGGTGGCATGACATCATTGAACACGGCCCGGCCTGCCTGATCAAAGGTCCATAATGAGATTGTTACTTCCAAAAACCAGAACAGAGTTCAAACATTAAACTAATATAGATTAGATGCTAGAATCTAGATGGGTTGTGGTTACGGAGTAATCTCCCTTGATCATTTACAGTTGAGACCATACTTTTGCAAAATTGAGGCTGTCAAAATAACAATACCGAACCCGTCACAGAGCAGTAGCTCATTGCAGATTTTTTTTTGTCTTCAGGGAAATCTGTTATTTCTCCCTTCCACGGGTTATGCGACGTGTCCATTGGAATGGATGCAACTTGTAAGCAGGCAAATTGGATCAAGCTTGTTCTATTGCTATGCTGGTATTCAACTAGAGGAATTTTGCTACTTAGCTTATTGAAAACTAACCTTTATTTTGGCAAATTTCACAACCACATATTATATATGAGATTTTCTTGATCCATGAATATTCTTATTCATTCATTGTAGATTCGAAATCCACTTGAATCCTGACGACTTTTTTATCCATATTCTTTTTTACAGCAATTATGACAAAGATATCCCATATTACGGGGGCGTTATGCAGACACCCAACACGTCTGTGCCTCCTGGCAATCTTGGCTCTTGTTGTATATATAGCCACTCTTAATGGTGACCTATCTTCATACTATGAGCAGACCAAGGGCAGCATCGGAAAACGACAAGCTGAAACTTATATCGTAAGTCAAATTTGTTGTCAGTCAAATTTATTATCAGTTAAATTTATTGTAAGTTTATTTTATTGTTATTGCTGTTATAGCAGAGATATTCCAAATTAAAAGTTCATGAGCATAGCATGTTAGGATTGGGTTGAGTTGCATTTTGGGTGGGGGTAAGACAAATTAAACTATGTGCTATTAATCTGTACTGGTATGTACCTGAATCAAGTGAAATCCAATTGCCTGCATTCCAGTTTTTCCCTTTCACTGGTCACGCCGCGTGACTAGTGGACCGGGAGCAACTCCGAATGTCGCAAATGGACTGAACTTGGTCTAGAATTCACCCGATAAAATCTACCAAATAAGGCCTAAGTTTTCTATTAAGTTCCTACGCGATACTCGAGTTTTAGTATTCTTGGTCTGACATGGAAGCACGTTTATCCCTGTCAAACAATAATCTATAGGCTATTGTTTGACAGTGGACAAACTATCAAATGATAGCCTGTAGGTTAGTCAAGTCATGAAAATCTACAGGTCATGAAAATCTATAGGATTTCATGACTAGTAGTATTGGCAAATGGTAACTGATAGCGTTGAAAAAGTGTGTGTTCAAATATCAGCCACTGCCAGGGTAGAACTTCCACCTGTTTTTGCTAGTCACTGCAGCACTTTGGGTTTAATTCCCTAGATCTTCTCACATTCAGTCAATCCGACGCTAAATAGCAAACATAATTTGATATGTCAGCAGATTTAAGGTGACTGAATTTGCAACTTACAACGCCTGCTCCTATTAGTGTACATATGTCTGCACATGTTTGCATATGTGTGCGTTGTTTGCACATGACCCAAACAAGCTCTCTCAGTCCGTTAATAGGCCATTCAAACTGCATCATCTGGAGTGGGAAATGTAAATAGTACAGTCAATAGGACAAAACAAGCTATAATCCATCAGCCCACGTATGCCATATTAGAATAATAGTGAGGACGTGAAGTTTGTGAAGGGATGTAGCCTTGAGTGATTAAAAAGGAGTAATAGGAGTGGCACGCCCTCAGTTCTATGAACTCCCTCAAGTTTTCAAAAGGGTGGGAGCGGCACTCCCTCATACATCTTCGCAGGCACAGTAAGCCCTTCGACACTATGGCTGTGCTTACAGTTTGAATGTAGGAATATTACACATAGGCTAACCTAGTATGAGCCCCCCCCCCCCCAGACTCTTGCCCGCTATCTGACGGACCCAAACAATCTTCTTTCTCAGCCCCAAAGCCACCTTACAATTTGAGAACGCTGATATGCTTTGTCTTCAAATTACAAATGGAGTACATACAGTTAGATGAAAGCCTTGGATTTCAGCTATTTTGATAATTACGAACAAATCATATGATGTAAGAAAGTGTAACTCCGAATAACCAAATTTTGCCAGAGTAACTTTGACACTATTGGATGAGATAAAATTGTTATTCCAAAATTATTTCATGGAGCAGAAGAGAGGATGTAATGGGATAGGGAGATGAGTCAAATTCCTTGAAGTGCTCTCACAATTTGTTTTTGTAAATGATCAAGGGAGAAAATCCTGAAAACCCAACCCCCCTCATCATGCATCAAGCCCGGAATGGCATAACTTCCATGAACTCAAGATTGATTTCCTCATTAATTGGTCAATAATAGCAATTCATCTGGCCACTTGAGCATCGTCTTAGTAACTTTCCTGGTCGGAAATCCTCACAAATAACAAACAGGAAATTAAGCTTTGCGATCATTTTATGGTCGATCAAATATCCTAATGATTCAGGAAGCAGGTATTCTTAGCCTCATTGTATCCCTGTATTAATTATTCTGATTAAAACCGATGACATTATTAGAAGGCAAGCATGAGCTGCTAGATCTAACAAATAAAATAATGTGTCTATCTGCAGGTATTGTAGCAGTTCATAACTCTTTTTTTTGGCCCGGGATATCATTTCAATATTATATTTGAATATAAACCCGTCACATCACAAAACCTATATCACAAAACACCTACGCACCCTACATTAAACACAGGCCTTGGCGGGGGGGGGGGGGGGAAAGCCTTTTTTATAAGTACACCTCAACAGATCCATCACAGCCTTCTCATTATTTATTTCTTGTTGTTGTTTGTAAACAAATGGTCTTATTTGCTTCTTGTATTGATCGGTGTTAAATGATGTTCATTATATTATTTATACTGCTTGGTTATATGGCTGCATATGAGATGTTTTAATATGCTTTTACATTGATTTTTGTGGTGATCAATTCAGTGTCTAATACCTTGCTAATGGCTCATTATCCAGATTTAAATGTCATTTAGGCATACATGTCAGTTAAACATCGATTCTTTCCTGATGCAAACGATGGTTGGAAAATTGTTTATTTGAGACTGAATAGTCCATTGATTGACTGTCTAGGGAGTTTTGATGCAAACCAGACAAAACAGATACTGGCAGACAACCCCTTTACTGGCATTCATACGACGACATTTATATATTTATGTTGTAACTTGTAAGTGGTGCCAGCTTTCAGCATGTCATGATGCTCAGTATGAATTTCCCAGCAGTCAACTGACTACTGGGTCGACCAAACCCTGGTTACTCGGTGCGCAGCGACCTGCTTGTACCCACACTGTTTACGTGATATACTATTGTATGTACATCTCTGATCAATAGAGAGGGAATTAATTCGCTTAGCTTAAGTACCTTCAGAAGGATTTTGGTGTGACAACCTGGGACGAGAACGTGTTAGGTAGTCCCATTAAATTGAGTCTCATGATCTGAGATAGTTTCGATGTCAGTGTGCTTGTACCTCAGTGCAGCCTGTCGTTGTGATTATCATTTGGAACATCATATTACGACCATCAAGCATCCCAAGCTTAGTGATATTTCAGATATTTTTTGTTTTCTTATGCAGGTCACAAATCAAACAACGACATCGAATTCATCGGTTGAAAATTCACATAAACAGGCCCTAACGCCACTCCGGAAACGTGGTACACCTAAAAACAGATTTGTGTACGTGAAAATTGAGAAGACAGGAAGTTCAACTTTCTCCAACATATTCTCATCGTTTGGATATAGACACAGACTGAATATGATGATGTCCACTATACCAGGTACTCAGGCTTCTACAGTGTAAATGCAGTTAATCAGTAGCCTTGTCATGCGATCACTTTTTGATTTGACCAACAAAACAAACAATGGCCGGCTGACAAGGTTAGTTCTTCAGTGGGGTCTGTAAAATAAACGAATTTCTCTCTTTTGTCTTAAAACAAGGTTAATTTAGACAAATGGGAAAAATTCAGTCAAAAGATTCTTGAAAATATTAGTCAGTATGCCCAAATTACCAAATTCCATCAAGGAGTTTTGGACACAAAACAATTTGTCTCAAACTCCCCGCTTTAGGGGACATAGCAAATGTTTGAAAATGCAACCGAACAAGGGTTGTTCTCCCCTTTTCGTGTCATTGTTGGAAATCCAGTCATCCTTATTCAGCTGATACAAGTCTAAGTTTCTCAGTGGTACGGTATAACATTTAACTACAGCCCCTGGGGCCAAGGGGGGAGGAGTTTGGGGGCCTAAACTACCACAGCCTCATTGTTGCAAAACTCAGATAAGAGCTTACACAATAAGACTTGTAATTAAAAACGTGAAATTTAAATAATTTCAGAATCATTAGTGAACACTAGAGAATTAGAGCCGGGGTCATCATGGGAGGTCGGACCGAACCGGAGTGATCCTCACGTCATGGAGCAGCACGCTCGATACAATCACAAGTTTTATACTAAAAACTTTCCTCCGGATACAATGTACATCACGTCGCTGAGACATCCTGTGAAGTGGTTTATCTCCTTCGTCGACTTTATGAGTACTTATAGGTAAATCATTATTTTAGGCAACATTGTGCTTGATGAAGTTGATTGCGGAGAATCTTTAAATATCTGCAGCTAGGCCTATGTGAAAGTGATTTGTCAGCAATTTTTGTCCCTAGCCTGGTCAGGCTGTCGGGGTGGGTGGGTGTGGAGGGGGGACAGCCAGGGTGAATCCATGGTGACCTCTTCAAGGCCACGACACTGATCTGTCTATTTTCGATAACACAAATATCTTTGTAAGTTTGACCAAGGAGTAGTCTTTGGTTTGACATGTGATTTCCTGTTCATTTGGCATGTCATACTGTTTGTAAAACTACTACTTACTTAGGCTTAGCTAGTAGAGACTGGCTGAAGTGAAGAACATTTATTTGCTAAATTCAGCATTGTGCTCAA
The DNA here is from genome assembly GCA_914767715.1 of Membranipora membranacea. Taxonomy (NCBI): domain Eukaryota; kingdom Metazoa; phylum Bryozoa; class Gymnolaemata; order Cheilostomatida; family Membraniporidae; genus Membranipora; species Membranipora membranacea. The sequence goes on along the minus strand of OU612072.1, from coordinate 9,244,356 downwards.
AAGACATCGATACACAGACATCAACTTAGTCAATTCTATACTGTGCACAATAAAATAAAATCGGACAACTCTTTTTTTATTCCGAATTCACAACTATTGCATTCCATTTATGCGTTGTCCACTCTTACCAAATGGATTCACCCAGGCTGTCGACACGACAGCCTGCCCAGGCTAAATTGACCCCCTGCTGTAGTTATTGTCATGCGATCTTCATAGAGGTAAGATGTTGTTTCTCCATATGTCCTATATGATTAGGTCTCAGGGATTGCTAGGACATCATAGTAACCTGTTTCTACTACTCATATCATCCTACTTCTGTTCACTGACTAGGGTGTAATGACTTTCACATTTCAAACAGACAATCCAATATTTATTCAAAAACTCCCCGAATAAATGTAGTCGTACATGAAAATTTTGAATTATTCAAATTGTCTTTCCCTGTATAACAAGAAGACAACTTCCGTCCAATCAATAATGCTTTTCATCATGAGGTACATCGGCTATGATAACACTTTAATATTCATTATGATATTTTGTAATGTGGGAGTCAAAATACAGTGTCAGGCTACAAAGCTGATGACCCGTATAAGCTGTATAAGTCGTATTGATAAGTTTTAATGCGCTGATTTAATCCCCTTCGACAGGCATAGTGATCCCAGAGATGTTCTGCACAATAAGAGATTATTCTATAAGAAGAGACATTTTGTTACTGGTATGCAGAGACAAGTACATAACACATTTCTACAATGGCTCGGTTAGTAACAATCATTTACATACAACAGAATATGTGTGATACGAATATATCACAATACCCCAGAGTTTAGTTTAGCAAGTTAGTGCAGTGACTAAATGTTAGCTGGCGCTTAATTTTGTCTAGGGTAGGAAGTTTTTTACAGTAAATAGGAAGAGAGAGTTTTTTTTTTTATGAAAGTAATTCGTAATCGCAGAGTAAGGATATAGCCTTAGATTTAAAGTCACAGAGTAAGGATATAGCCTTAGATTTAAAGTTGTATCCTTACTCTGTCTGGTAATAAAGGTTTTCTCTTATGAACAGCTTGGTAACCTTGTTAGCTATCTCAAAATATGGTATGATAGATCGTCAGCTTGATGGTGGTCGCACAACAATTCCTACGATAGCATTGATCAGATCAGTGGATTCGGGAGTTGTCCGAAACTTTCCGATCAGAACAGAGGAAGATATACTGTGCACATTACAGTAATTATAATCTAACATAGCTGTGCATAGCTGTATATAGCATGCATGCAATATGGCAATCGGCTGAAAAACCCCAGATTCAAGATTTAAACGTTGTGTGTCATATTATTTTGCAGGTTTTGATGTCTATAAAAGTAGTAACCTTCAAGCTGTTAAAGATTATATCGACTTTGTCGATCAGAGATTCAAACTAGTCATGTTCACTGAGCATTTTGATGAGTCACTAGTTTTGTTAAGACGAACGATGAACTGGTCTATGGCAGGTAAACTATTTAAATGTATGTGGAATCATCAGAGAATAGCTTATTTCAGTATGGTCCAGTCTTCTCAAATAAGCGTATTGCACTACATTAAACAGCAGTATGAAATATAAACACAAAATATTCTGTTGCACTGCCCGAATTTTTTTGGATTTTGGCTTCAATCGCTTTTTTTTCTTGGCATTGATATACATGAATAAGTTAGATAGCACAGTGGCTACGCCATTACATTAATCAAGAACTGTTTCTTATTTTTTGCAAAAAAAATACAAAACCTTGGTGGTAACACTGATATTGACTGTTCACAGATTTCCATTTCTAATCTCAATCTGTTTGTAGATATATTTTATACCTATGCAAATGAAGCAACTCATCGCAGTAATACAGTCTTCACAGATGAGGAAAAAGCCAAACTCATTGACAAAAAGCACAACTTGGGTGATTGGATGTTGTACAACCATTTTAACAGAACATTCTGGCAGAAAGTTGAGCAGGAGCCAGAGTTTTTTGAGGAGGTTAGTATGTCTAGTAAAGGCGCGGATGTTGATAATGTTCTGGTAATTAAATTTATAGCTTGTTGCCTAGGCCCTAGAGCAAGTTTGTTCTGTATGCCTGTATTTGGAGTTGCTCCCAATCCACTGGTCATGCCGCAAACAAAAGTACCATGTATTAACTAGCAGTTTGTTTTTATTGTCCTCTCCCCGCTGCGTGACCATTGGAAGGGAATTGGAATGCAGGCAATTGGATTAAAATTGATATTTTATTTTTGGGAAGGCGAACACAGCTTGGATCAACTCCCCAAACTTCACAAAGTGCTGGCTGTGACTCCTAATGGCTATACTGCCTTTATCGACGACAATCGTGTTATACCATGTCTCAGAAACTAAATCATATTAAATATGATTTAGTTTCTGAGTCATGGTATAACCCGATTGTCGTCGGTAAAGGCAGTATAGCCTGTAGGAGTCACAGCCAGCACTTTGTGACTTAACTAACTTACATCGCGTAATCAACCTCTTGCTGCTTGTCAAGTTTTGTCAAGCAGCAACGGTTACATATCATCGTCGACAATAAAACCATGGAGATGCCGGGGATCGAACCCGGGGCCTCACACATGCGAAGCGTGCGCTCTACCACTGAGCTACATCCCCATTTTCTGCATAACATAAGATGAGTGTTTCGTGTCGGTTGGGGGGGGGGGGGCAATAAATATGTCTGTTGGTGACCCATTTGCCTGGTTGCCTGTATATTCTAGTGAGAAGTAAGTTAGTATAAGTGCTCAGACGTCTGCATGGTGTAGTGGTATTACATCATCAAAGATTGATGATTGATAATGTAATGCCACTAACTCGCAATTCAGCCTTCTGAGCACTTAGACTAGAGAGATGTGTACAAAATTTTTATTTTTCAAATTTATTTATTCAAATTTGGATACTCTTTTTTTATTTTAGGTTGATGCCTTCCGAGTGATGAATAAAAAAGTGCAGAAGTTTTGCTTCAGTAAAGATTTGAAGAAAGACAAGCACATACGGCTTGAGCTGAAAACCAAATGGGAAGAACGGTTTGAGTTTGGAGGTGAGTTGTGGCAGCAACAGAGGCAGCAATTGCCTTGACTTCGGGATTCAGGCCCACAATTGGGCTGAGGCCTTGTCTGTATGGTTGGTTGTTTTGGATATTGCCTCTGTGGTGTTATCTACTCGTGTATCAGTAACGCTATAATTGTGCATTTCTGATTAGACACATGTGCTTGTTTTTGTTTTGATTGGCTGATGGGTTTTGGTTTGCTATTGTGTTGAGTAGATAACTCCAAGCTGTTGTACTTATTCCCTGTCTAAATGGCGATGTCATGATGCGCAAGACGGGAATAATTCATGTCATATCATATCATAATGGAATATAATATGTTTGATTGTTTTTAAGCTTATAATTGAATTATTTTGGAACCAATTTGTAAAATTAAATGACCCATTGAGAGAGCTTTTTTAACAAACTGAAGGCAAGGGCCTGGCTCATAAAATCTAGATCAATTTTAATCCAGGTTGCCTGCATTCCAGGTGCTCCCTTCCACTAGTCAGGCTGTCGGATCAACCAGTGGAGGGGGAGCAACGCCGAATGCAGGCGATGGGCCCAACTTGATCAAGGCTTACTAGGCGAACTTGAATGTTTTGAATGTGTTTACTTGTAAAGAGCAGCTGTAGAAAACTGCATTTATGATGATCTGGTTGTGTTAATAAGAGTCCTAAACCAAGAATCTGATGGCATCATTATTCATACTTAATACTACCCTTTTTATATTTGACTGTAATTGGGTGACCTATATTTAAATATGTTTCTTTCTCTTTTTTTAAGAGAGGGATTGCCTCGCTATCAGAGTTATAGAGGGGGCTGCAGAGGAGTTTGCTGAAGCTCTTGACCGGTATATTCCAACTCGTGGCAGTAAGAGAGTGCATGATCTCAACCCAAGCTTCATGCTGCCGACATAACCGACAATCAGCAGTAGCATAATCACACTAGTCTACCCGATGGGGTCTTTCAACTGGAATGAGCGATGCTTTCTAAAGGATATTATCGCTATCTCTTCAGATAGAACTAATTGTTCACATGATATATATATAGTTCCATTCATGAGCGTGCGATTTGGCTCCAAGCAGGTCTCGCTCACTTACTGGGTGAGCAATCCGATAGTGATGTTTGCTGCTTTCAATGGAAACCCCTCGGATTCTTGTAGAGGCATTCTGTTATCGACCGATAGCTGGTCGTTGATCGGAATATCACAACGTTTGGGCACTTTGTACTACCTGACTTGACTTTTCTCCCATTGAGATGTCCCGTGAGATATTCTTTTTCTTACAAGTATGCAAAGATTGAGTCGTCAGGATGCCTGCTTGACACAGCCATTTAACTTATCCGAGGTGCTCTAGATGTGAAGCGGTCAGTATATATCATAGCACTTTCAGAGGTGACACATTTTTCTTTTTTCTCGTAATGCTCAAGTCAAATCATTCCTGTCTGCAGGCCTTTTTTTCGCTGGCTTACATATAGGGCAATCCGTTTTTTTTAACTCCCGGTTTGACCATTACAGCTCTGTGTCTTGACTTAAGATTGTTTATTAGATAATATTTGTTTTCCACTTTATCCTGTTTCAAGGATACAATAAATAAAGGAATACTTATTATCATGTCAATAGAAGCTTGGGTAAATATACATCAGGTGCTGATTAGATCAGGTTTAATCCATTTGCCTGCACTCCAATTGCTCCTTTCTGCTGGTCACGCCGCAGGGTGACCAGTGGATCAGGACTGACTCCGAATGCCGGAGAATGGACCAAACTTTATATGCTTCATAGCTTCAAGCTTCATGTGAATCAAGCTATTATGTAACATTCTTTACCGGCCAGTGTAACACTCAATTTTTAAAAATTAATATGCAGCAGATATTGTATGCATGAGTACTATTATAGTGTGCCATGCGACATGGTGTCCTTGAAAATGGGTTTTCTGCAATCCTGACGCCGAGGGCTTTCGAATGGTATATAAAACAATATGATAACCTTAATTTCTTTCTAGCCGTTATGACACCTTAATGTATTTAGGCTTTTATCATATTATAGCAAGAAAGTGTAACTCCAAGAGAAGCTGCTTGATATCTACATCGAAATTATCTGGCATAATGATTTTCATTGTTGTTATCTAAGAGTTATGATTTGATGAGATATTTTATGATGATCTACCGGTTATTTGATTATTTATACCAGCCAATTAAATTGTGAAACCAGCTTAATATATCTTTCATAGGCAACGGCACTAATCTGCACACCACTTCAAAACATGTTCCTGAATTGTTCAAGGATTTCCTGTGTTTTGGGCCCTAACAAATGTTTTTATGAAGGAAACTTATTGATGATTTTCAAGGCTTGTTTTATTGCTCAACCAACATCCATAGCGTATCATTATATTGATACCTGAATGTTTGCCCGCTCTCCCGCTCTCCCGGTACATACTTGCTATGTATGTCAAAAAGACAATAAAACAGCAAGTAAAAAAGGTTAAACTACCCTCATTAATCCATATGGTTTTTCCTACCAAGTACATTACAGTCTATTTGCGTAAATCTTGGGGTTATTATCATACACATGTGTTAATTTGTATGCTGGAATATATCTTCATTAATACAAAACTATGCAGATCTAAATGCCAAAATGCTGTTGCTAATTAATTTGAGGCATCAGGAGCACAAGTTATCAGTAAGCGGTTTGTCGGTAGGCTGGTGAAGTGTGCGGAATTATTCTACACAGAAATCATGACTGATAGTAGCGTGGATTTCGATGCGATAAGAACCAAAATATCAAAGTAAGTATTTGGCTACAATCGTTGACATGGTTTTGACTAGTGTTTCCTATCCTGGTAATATCATAATTAGAAAACGCAGTCAATTTATATTTGATTTTGATAGTCAGTAGACACAATACTCCCGTACTTTATCTGTGATGTTTTCACTTCACTTGATTCTAGACAGGCTATACTTCAAAAATTATACAAAATAAGATGAGAATTCCTTAGATGTAGTGGGGGTGGGGGGGTGGGGGGGTAGGGGGTATTCTGTTTGTGTCCTATAATATCATGTTTCAGCTGGCTAAATGGACATCACGCAAATTTCTGTGCAATTCTGGCAGTACACAATACACCAGCGTCTTGGTGTTAGAATTATCTCCCTACAGATCCGTAAGGTATTAAACAGAACCCATTTCAGCCTGATTACTAAGCCAATGAAAAAAGTGGGTGCTAAGGTTTTCAAAAGAGTCACTATAGATTCCATCTAAAGGTTGGTAACTCTTTGAAGACGAAGTGATTTTCGAACTAACTAGAGTATTTGTGTTTGTTTGTTGCCACTTACTTAATATTTCATAATTACATGCAGGATCAGAAATGAGGCCTCAGATGCTAACGACAAGGCTGAGACTCTGGCAGAGACTCTCAAAGAGAAAACTGATAGTCTCGAACAGGAAACTACAAAGAGGGAGGAGCTTGAGAGAAAGGTAGGGTTCTTCCCATTATCAAATGAATTTGATTGGCTGATAAGTTTATATCACCAAGTGTCTCCTTTCGAAAATGATCTTGGGAGAGTAGAGATTAATATTTAAGTCTGCAACGGAAAACCATACAACAGCACCTGTTAACTTGTAAACAGTCCTGATATGAACTTTGGAAAACATCCTAGAAGGATTGTTAAAATTTCAATTCCAAAAATCTGACGATGACAGTAGTTTACAAACCAGGGAATGTTTACAGTGCATATATGTTAGCCTGAACCCTCTAAAGTTGTTTTGTTTTAGACAACTTATTTTTTCTACCCATCTACCAAATTTCATCTACATAAATCAGCCTGGTTTAGGGAAACAAGAATCAACAGCTCTGATATACTGTCATAAACCTGGAATATTTAGTAATATCGTGTCTGCTTGCTATAAAGTCAACAAAGAACGGCTTGAAATGTAATTTTAAAAGCCCAGACTCTGCCGAGTTCCATTTTTTTACCTTCCAATCTGTCTGAAGAGTCACGTTTCCTCCCAATCGACCAATCATTGAGTTGTCTTATCCTGCAGTTACAACAAGTGGAGGGTGATGCCTTCACAACACAAGGAAACTTAGAGGAATCTGTCAAAGATCTCAAAGATAAACTTGAAGCTGAAGAGCAAAAGTCTAGTGATCTAGAAAGAGAGGTAAGACAAGTCTACTGAATATTCGCATGGTTGTTGTTCAAAGACCTAGGATTTCGCTAGATCCACACGCAAGCAAATTGGAAATATCTTCAAGCCTTTGACTAGTTGGCGTGCTCAAACTCCATCCTCAACCACAACCCTACTAGAGTCCAGCATGTTGGGCTGTAGTCAATAATGGAATGCCATTATGAGGCAGATTTTGTGCAAGCTTTAAATTTTTTGAAATGCTCAAACGTCGGGGTCGCACGTCGGGGTCGCACGTCGGGGTCGCACGTCGGGGTCGCACGTCGGGGTCGCACGAAGTGGCGTTTCATTACCAACCATTGTGCAACTTAGATGATGTTTAATCCAATTGCCTGCATTCCAGTTTCTCCCTTCCACAGTGGATCAGTAGCAACTCGGAATGCAGGCAAATGGACCAAACTAACTACTTGGGCTGTGGCCGATCTGTTCTCGATAATTGAACACCACTACCAGCAATCCCGACAGAGTTTGTGCACTTTGACAAGCCTTCCAAACACCTGTAGATGATCTTAAGATATGAACCTTTCGGAACTTTCTCTATTGTAGGTGAGTAAGTTTAGGATGGAGAACGAGAAGCTAGAAAGTACAGTTGCAGAGATGGAGGAAAAATATAAATCTTTAGTCGACTCTCTCGGGTCAGCGATGGCCGATCTCAACAATGTCTAAACCGTCTAAACCATCTGTAGGAAACGTCAACAGTTATTTTACTGTCGCATCAGTTGCAGTGACTCAGAATAACATCGGCTGCTGATATTTGTCTTTTTTTTTTAATCTCCCCTTTAACAATCAATAAGTCTTTCTGCTCTGCTTATTACGCGATCAGTATGGATAACGTTGGTATTATGTGCTATCTTGTATAAAAATATAATTAAGAAGAAATCTAGTTGGTGTTAGAAATTGACGATGCAAAAGTAATTCTTCTTTAACTTAGTCAGGTATGCTGTGCTGGATAGAACAGATGATGTTTTCACTAAACTAGGCTTTTAAGATTTCTGTGCTACTGGTGGACTGTTCATGTTGTATATCATCTCAGATTAAGATATGTGAATACTGAATGAAAAGAAGATTAAACCAACAATTAAGATGCTATTTGTTTATAGGGTAAAGTCGGAAAATAAAAAAAATGGCATTAAAGCGGCCATATAAACCTCAGCAAAAGCAGTAATATTAATGATAATAATAAGAATTATAATTATGACTAATGCCAAAAGATGGCAATCAGTGTCGCTGACCCTACCCTACTTTCAATTTCTTCAATTCAGAAGCAGTTGTAGCAGCTATAATATGACTTGGTGTAGAAAGTAGGGTGTCACCAAATCGTCATTTATGTTCTAAGCCCAGAAAGCGAATAAGAATGTAGCGATAGCCATGAGTAGGACCGCAGTCACATCACAGACAATTCTCCATACTCTCTTCTCTTCTAGGTGAAGATGCTGCCCGGCAGCATTATTTGATTCTTTATCCCCTGCTGCCTTTCTAACCTCACCCTCTATACCACACATCCACAATGCAGCTCGCTTATACCATGGCTTGTTATGTTCAGAGCTTGCTAACACAACTGCTACAGTATCTTCTGCTGAAAAAAAGTAAATTGCAGGGTACCTCACCGGCCATCGCTATTCATCTTGGCTTTGCTGCTGTCATTAACCATGATTTGATCTTTGGAAAAAGCTAAACAAGTTTTGTTGATAGTTGATTGTGAGCCTATTATGGACAGTAAAAAGATAAGGGGACTTAGCCAGCGATATAGCATATGAAATCAATTTTTTAACTAAGTTATTAAATACAACCATACATCGCTATTAAGTTGTTAGGCTGTTACCTTGTGTTGTTTCGTCAGCAGATGTTGTTTCTGTCTTCTCTGCTTTCTCTGTTCTGCTTTGAAGAGCAACATTGTCAGTGAGACAGGTCTCGGCATCGCTGTCATTGTCTTCAGCTTCAACTAAAAAGAAAATAGATGTAAGCATACATATTTGATGTGTGTATGTAAAATCTGTCGGCACCGGATACAGTCCAGAGCTGGTCAACAGTTCTGTTCAGAATATCATGGGAGGTATGAAAATGAAGACACTGTGAAGTATCTGTACTTTTCATTCTTCCCTACACAAGGTGTTATGTATTTTATCATGTCTTGCTGGAACAAAGATATTTCTAGCTAGAACAACTCAATCATAAGGAGTTGTCCTCTTAATGTCAAACAGGAGACAAATCCTAATATGAGTGCAACCCATATCAACTGCCCCAGAGTAATATCGTATACAAAGGAGACAAAGTTTCCCATTTCACACATATCTGAAAAAACTCAATTTATTGCTAGCTAACTTATATTCACATTTTGAGCATTATATATTATAAATTCTTTCCAGTCCTCAGTTGGCAAAGTTTACTCCTAGCCAATAAAAAGCCACCCCCTAACTAGGTAAACAAAACCCTACATGTTTGTTTTAGTCTTTCCAGAAGTGACAGTCATTAAATTCACAAACCTTTTGTTTCCCTTGAGGTGTCATCCTCGGTGTCAAGGTCGATTCTCCTTTTCTCACTGTGCCTCGTCCAAAATGTTAGTCTATAGAGCTGCAAGCATAAGGCATATGTTAGACTCACTGAATTAGATATGGAATTCATTGGTTAGACTGCACAGAATCAGTTTAGAGCAAAATCAATTTTAAACAGCTTTTCGAAACCAACCAAAGACTAAGAGGATTCATTCAGATCATGATTTCAAACATTGTGGGGCAGTTGTCATTTTTGCTGCTAGTCAATATGTGGTAAAAGATTCTGCAACAAGACTGGCGGTGAGAAAGTAAATCTCTGTCGGTGCATTAAAATTTGGGGTTCATGGAAAAAAGTCAGGAAATGATTGCTGGTCTCTGCATAACCTGTTACAGGTTGGACTGAGACGTTATGTGATGACAAATATCCACCAAATATTTTCTCTCCACGAGTAAGATAGAGACACTCCAATACTCACATGTTTTTCATCGATAGGTTTGGTGAGACAGCTCACACAGATTACAATAATAAACGTCAGCGCAAAGAGGAATGTTCCAAAGTAGAGATAGTGGAAATCTCTAACGATAGCCGGTCTGTAGTCAGTGGGGTCCTGACAGGTCGGCCCGCTGAATGAATATTGGATACCAAACCGGATAAGACCTACAATTATACCAGTAGTCAGACCTGCAAACGCTCCCTGTAAAACAAAAGAAAATACCTCTTGGTCAATCTATAAATTACAGTGATCAGTGATATACCTCATGCAACGTCATTCAAAGAGGATTGTGTGTGTGATGGAAAGGAGGCAGGTTAGCCTTGACCTTTTAGTAAATACTTCTCTGCAAGACAGCAAGTTGATTGTGACAAAATTGTGTATGGAAAAATGACTCAACAAATATAAGTCTGACTGGAACATGAGATGTCGAAGGACAAGTTTGTTCCCTCTTGACTGCGGAGAAATAATAAAATGCTGTGTCTCAGGCAACTTTTGGAATATCACTCCACCAGCAGGGGAAACAAAGCTGTTCTAGAGCTGACAATAATCAAAGACGTTTATTCACACCAATAAAAAAAAGTTACACAATTCATGAAGGTGTCAATGCCAGATGTCAGTTTCATCTTATAATAGCAGTGTTTGATTGGTTGACAACATCCTCAACTCACTAGCTCATTGGCTCTTGACCAGAAGATACCAGCGATGAATACTGCAATGATAGGGGGCTGTAAGAAACTTGATATCTCCTGGATGTACACAAATAGTTCTGATCCCTGAGAGGACTTTATAATAGGGACCCAGAGTATGCTAAACGCTACCAGCACCAGAACAAACACCCTGTAAACAATCATCAAATATTATAAATATTTAAAAATATATATTGGTTTGAATGATATATTGATGCTCCGTAGCAGACATCAAGTGCCTAGAAACCTTTGGACCTACTTTTGGACATGTCAGGCTGGCGAAGAGGAAAATATATATTAATAGATACCAAAGAGCTGGATCCAACTGAAACGTTTTATGCTTCCAACGTAATAATCGGAATAAGTGATAGTTTAAATTTCCTTGAATCACAAATAATTGCCTTCCAATCTAAAATTTGAAATCTAATCTTCAACTCTGCTGTTTTATAATGGCAATAATTCATACAGAGTTATATACCCTTATCCAGGATAGCAGGTGGGCTGTATATTACCTGCCGACAATCATCTGCTCCCTGGGCGAGGCATTCTTTCTCATCCTCAGCCATATGTCAATAGTGAATATAGTGCTACTGGAGTTGAATATAGAGGTGAGTGATGACATGAGCGCTGCCAACATGACAGCTAGCATCATACCACGGGCACCTGCAAGTTTTAAATATGTACAGATGAGAACAATGTCAAGTCAGCCAACGAGTGTCATTCAAATAGTGCTAATGGGGCAAGTGAAAGTATTGCACAATGCAATTTACTGGTAATCCATTTAAATCATTTGATGACATGATTTGGAGATAATCTGTTCATTTCTGGGAACCTCAGGCAGCACTGTGGGATTGTTTAACCCTCTTCTATCAGGGAGAGTGGGAGGGTATCCCACTCTCCCTGCTTCTATCATCATCAACTTTGAAGCGGAGAGAGTTATCCCCTCTTGGGTACATGAGCTGGGACCCATAGTATGTATGCTGCACCCTATTACCATCCCCGCCGAAAACCCGGTTTTCTCTTTTGATCAAAGAGGCAAAGGGGGTTTTTACTGTCTGTGGGGTGTGCAAACACATTGTGGACATCTGGTATTTTTGGTCCCCGCTCCACGAGGACCTAGCTAGCATGAATAGCATACCAGTACCATATCACAAATGTCTGACCCTCTCCTATGAACCAGCCATCGTATTCAGACAGGGTACAATTATCATATATATGGAATGGGATAATCAAATGTCGGTGTCATGCAGCCTCTTTTGACATTGGAAGGCTAAATCCCAAAATGTAAATACTATGAAGATATTTCACAGGAGTTTGATCAGCTTTCACCCTCTACTGAATAGTTTACACCAGCGGGAAGTGAAGTTGTAGAGAGGCAACAACAAAAACAGATCAAATACTGACATTTAATCAAGAATGACACATCCAAGGGCATTTTATATTTATCAACTACTGTGAGGTATATGATGTCTGTGGCAAAGATGATGGACTTCCCACAACCCCTATAATGGCAATTACCGGGAAGGTCAAAATAGAATGATGACTCACCTAAAGGCATGAGGTTAAGTACTAGAGTAGGATAAGCTATGTTAGAACAGCCCGACGCTGATCCACAAATCTCCATACATGATTCAGGATCACCGCACGCCACAATATCTGTAAATGTGATAAATGTACGTAAACCAAACATACATAGAGATTAGTTAAAGCTTTTTGGTTATAGCAAGGAATTAGAGACACTCTAACTCCTTGGTTGTAAACAGTAGGAGGTGTCATCTATTGAGAAGTTAATGCCTAAAATAATGTATTTGATCTTGCACTGCTTTCCTAATATCTTCACTGCATTAAGGTGTCTGATTCGGTGATGTATTATGTTTTATTTTACTTGGAAATTAAGAACATAACCCAGGTAACTATTCATGAACACAAAAAATAATTTCACAGCTGACTCAACTGGGTGACTGACTATTAATTACCTGGGAATAGTATTCTTGCGATCATCCCTGGGAAAACCAACACAAATAGCGGTAGAATCTTCAAAAATCCAGCCAACAAAGTTCCCGCTTTAGCGTGGGTGAAGTTTTTAGCTGCCAATGCTCTTTGCACAATAACCTGGAATTGGTTATTGATAAAATTTTAATTCTGATCATGTCAACTTGCTATCAAACTGTACAGAGCTTTAAACGGAGCACTGACAAAGGGAGTTGTGCTTTCTTTGTTCAGATGGAGACAACTCTCCATATGAATGTGGTAATTGAACTGTTTCAAACTGAGGGGAGCAACACATCTATAGCATTTAATCTGCAACCAACAAGAAATCAATGACCCTGGTATTAAGATTGGCTTCAAAAGGCATACTTAATACGGCCTTTCATACTATCCATTAGTGAGAAGACCTATTCTGTTTCTTCCAATGGGGATTTGATGACCTCCGCATCAATGGATTTATTGAAAGGTTGCAATGCAGGATATTGATACCAAAAATTTCAGCTCTGAATCAAACAAATCCCTTCTACATGCTGAATTTAATATAAGTGATAGCAAAACAAGGTATCAATTCCAGTGCATATAAATCTGATATATTAATTTTGATAATTCCAAAATCAAGCTTACTAGCTAGGCTACACTACCAACCTGATCAGCACACCAGTACCACAATGAGTTGATCATAACACCGACCAGACCAGGCCACGGAAGATCTCCTGTTACTGGGTCTCTGAATAAATGCATATAATCGTCTCTAGGAAGATTACATGTACCTGAGAATTATATATACAAAATTTAAGGGTTTAGCTTTGATTCAGGCAGAGAGGTAAGTTTGGTCTGAGAAATGGAATGTGAGCTCACAAAATTTGTTTTCATACATTCCTATCATGTGACATGTATACAAGCAGTCATCGATCATGGAGTTGTCTGAGTCATATAAATACAATTTACCCACCATTACTAGTGAGAGACTTGTTGGATATTGCTGTCGGATAGAGCCGAACCATCTCTTCATATCCTCCAACTCGATAAAATCCTAAAACATAGCAAAGGCATTTGAAGAGGATAGTTTGTTGAGTGTCCAAAAATCTGCAACTACGCTGCTAATCTCTTTCCACCTACAATTTACAGAAAACTGCCGGGTTTGCCCAGATTTTTTATTGGCAACCCAATAATGGTCATTTTAACACGTTGAATGATGTGTCAACGTAAATACCTATTGGTGCATTTCATAGTCATAGTCAAATTCATGGTTATAGCGGAATAAAATTCTTCTAGTAAGAAAAATATCAGTATTTATCCTGTAGAATATAAATGAGCAAAACCAAATGTTGTTGATTTCAAGATTTGGCACGCTGACAAGTTTAGCTTCCGCATGATCTAGTGTCTTCATCTTCACATGAAGCAATCAACATCCCTTTGTTGCGAGCATCTTTATGGATTGTTTTATTTATTAACTGTTGATATCATTTACAAACTGATTTCTATTCCCAAGGGTCATCATAAATCTAAAGTGCTCTGTGCTTTGCCGGTAGGACAACCATCAACAACAAAGAATGAGATAGAATGGGATAAAATAAAATATGGTTGAAGGCTTCAGAAAGACCAAAGCAATATATAGTCTGGCAGCAATTTCTGCAGTAGTTATGCAAAATTTTGACACTGAAAAGATGCAAAGCTCTTTTGGGAAAATTATGTGTAGCTTTAGAAATTGCCCCCCCTTTTTCATCAATTTCGCCTATGAGGTTTCAAAATCTAGTGCTGTACCAGCGCAAATATGCTGCTATACATTGAGCTGGTACAACGCTAGATTTTGAAACCTCATAGGCATATATGATGAAAAAGGGGGGGGGGGGGGGGGTGCAGTTTCTAAAGCTACACATAATTTTACCCAGTAGCGCTTTAAATGTTTTCAGTGTCAAAACATTACATTACTACTGCAGTCCTAGCTGCCGAAATATATAATGCTGTGGTCCTTCTGTTGACTTTAAAAAAAAAGGATATTCATACCAATGATAGTTAGAGTGACAGCCCCTGTAATCATCAGTATCGTCTGTACAAAGTCTGTCCAGACTACTGCCGTCAGGCCTCCAGTGATGGTAAATAGAGCAGCGACAGCTAATAGTGCGAATATACTCGCATATGTGTCCAGTTTTAGCGATTGTTCGATAAATATAGCTCCAGCATATAGATCAGACTACAATAACAACATAAATGACATGTACTCTGTCGCCGCGATCAAGGTTCATATGGGATGAGCCCTAAAGCAAGGTTAAATCCAATCATTTATAAGCTGATATCAGAGCTGCATCAACTCTTTTATTGACCTAGCTGAGGTGTACATTATAGCGTATCAGCAAAAAAACACACTCTTGGCATCAACCTTTCAATTTCTTGTTTAACAGTACCAAATTTACTGTTATCCTCAATAACTTAGGTTTAAAATCACAATCTGTAATCTTATACGCTGGCCTCGCGAGACTAAGTAGTAACTGACGCTTATGTCAACCTGAGACATAGGCCTTTTGTCTGAATGTATATGCCTACATCATACCATATGATTTTTTGTTTGAACAGCCTTTTTTAACTGTTTGTAATTTGAATTTTAGCTAGATTTTTTGTAGACATAGGTAAATCAATCTTCAGAAATAAGGAGTTGCGCTAAATCCAGTTATTTGATTTTGCCAGTCAGTTCTGTGTCTCTCTGGGCCAGCACAATTGTGAAAACTTTTATATTTTGTATTATTTTCATTGGCCATGCCTCTATAATTTTGATCGAAGTCTTAGCTCTTAACTTTTGGGTATGCAGCAGTGTTGATTATTATGTGCTATGGGAGGCGCCAATGCCTATGCCAATTCTCCTCGATTCAAGGTTGTACCTGCTGATGGATGCCCGCCCATGTGTGTATTGGCATGGTTTTGTTGCACTGATCTGATAGATTTACTTACAGATATTTTTGTGAAGACATAGAGTAGAAGAGCGAGTACCGCTAATGATACCCTGATTCTCACCCCTCCATATCTTAGCCTTAGGTACTCAGGCATTGTCGATATACCACCCGCAATATACACTGGTACAAACAGCCAGCCCAACATAATTACAATAAAAATAGCCTAAAAAATAAAGCATGTTAATTAGTGAATCATTACTTTTGGTGTCAAATACTTCTTTTTCGGCCCTTGATAAGATGTGAAATGACATATCACTTTCCAGGGGGTTAGCTAACAATGAGTGATACAAATTCTTTTAAAAATAAGGGACTGTTTGTGTCCAAATGTGTCAATTGTCGCTTCATATTTATGCACTATTAATGGCGTGCCAATCATTCAGTTATATTTATTTTAATTCTCTTTCTCAGGACATTCACATCATCTTCTTAACCGCAATAACCACTTTGTTTTTTTGGCTTTTCCGTTGCTGTTTTGACGGCTGTATGACTCAACTTTCAAGGAGTTTTGGAACTATTGCAGCTCATGATTTTTAGAAGGGGCCAGAAAGTAATACACCAAGTGTTCTAGGAGAAATACTAATCAATCTTAGAAGCACCCACGATTCCGACTGAGGAAGCTTTCTAGATTGATTGTTCAAACCCCCAAGCCACAGCACCATAGGGTGTTTTTTAATTCCTGTCTCTTCAAACTAACACAAGAAGAAAAATCATTACAAGATTTAAAATACAAATCTAATTTACATGAAAATTAAGACTTCAAAACCACATCCCCTTAGTTGCAAACTCAAGTGCAGTCAACCAAAAAATCTTGCTCAGTTTCTGTCCGCCTGCCTGACCTATACTCTAGTTTTTTTCTCTTAGGTTATAGAGTCAACAACAGCGCTGTTTACTTACGTTTAGCTCATACACACCAACACCAATACCTGAATTTGCACCGCTGCCAGCTAAACCAACAAAATGGATACTGCCAATGTTACTTGCAAATATAGATGCGCCAACCTGAAACAAAAAATATGGCGGGTTGAAAAAGCAAAGAATTGACGAATAATTGCCCGCAAAAGCTGAAAGATTAAGGGATAGGATGGAAGTGAGGGCTATGCTTGTTAAGCAGGAACACAGGGATGCTGAGCTGGCGCCATCAGCAATAAGTTGGTGAACCTGCTATTTGCTGCCATTGGATCAGAGTCATCGTTTCAAGTACCATAGGGGGAGTATTCTTGAGTGACTTACCAACTTCATCTGGTTATATAATATCACGCTTTGCAAATCTGCCCGGTAACTCTCCGCTATCTGTTTTTAGTTAAAAACCCTGCTACTAATTTGCTCTCTTCTATTCAACCAGTAAGTTTCTGTTTCCTATGTGTTGGAGAGATGACAATGTCAATTGCTGCATCAGGTCAGCAGGAGAGCAAAAAGTCGTCAGCTTACTTACCGGAATCCAGTGCATACTTCTGCCTGCCAGGAAGTAGCCCTCCAGACTGCCTCTGTTTGACCTTGAACTCTGTTAAGAACAAAAGGCAATAAATATTCATTCAATAACGTAACAAGCCATCCAGAATGCAGTCTCCCGAGTGCATTTTTCAAGACAAATAATAGGTTGAAACTTTCCGAGCGTTTAGGACAAACGATTAGTCACGAATACTCGGAAAAGTGATGAAATCATCATGGATAGTTTGTTTGACCATCACCGTCAATTTACAATGCTAAAACTCATTCAGGGTTGCTGGTAGCAGCCCGCATTATCAGCTGAAGTTGATAGTGGAATGCCACTACTAGCGACCGGCTCAGAACATGACCATCGCATTCAGTGATCATTATTAGAGAGGTCATCGATCAGTACTCACCCATAATCCTATGAAGAGAACGAAGATGAAGTATAGAATGATGACTAGTATGTCTGACCAGTGTAGAGCTGTACCCTGTACTAACTCAACCTCAGACATGATCACCCGAGATGTTAGAGTTGTTTACTTTGAAGTGCCAAAAGGCCACAATGACTAGATTAACGAAAGAAAGGATAAATATCCGTACTGCACTTTGTTACTAGAGCTCACAATATTTATGTCACGTTCATTTAGTATTTTTAATGATTCCGAAAATAGATTGACATTTTAAAACCACAACAGTACCATCTGCGGCTCATAAACAATTGTACATGATTTGACAGCTGTCATTACGACAGTGAGTGCTCGTGTAATTTGTGACACCTGCCTGCCTTATAAATGTAAGAAATAAATCGTATGAACGAATGGTTGCTATGGGCACTTGAAACAGGAAACACTATGTCAGCCATGATATTATTGAATTTAAGATGCTTGGTTATTGTTATTGTGACATCCTTATTCTGAATACCATATTTTTTGGACATGATTTATGACTTGAAGCACAATTGGCAACTTTGCAAATTATTGCATTGTATACAAGCCATGGTATGAGCTGGCACATCCAACTAAGAACATTTTCCCAATAAAGCTTCGCTGGCAAATGAATTTCAAAAAAAGTCCTTGCCAAGTCAATCTGTCGCTTTTACAATTTAAAAAAAAAAGTGTTTACAATGCCATTTGATCAGCCGATTATGCAACCCCGTTTATTCCAAACAACCAAATTTGCTAGTGTAAACATACCACTGAAAGGGCTTTTGTAGCGATGTCCCTTAGTTATGACTCTGTCTGACAATTTCACTTAGATCTCAATGGACCACAATGAGTTGACCTTTTTACCAGTTTGACCTTTGCTAAACAGGAGAGCTTCCTAGTGTCACAAATTCAGTATGTTTGCTCTTGATTGCCTCAAAGAATGATCTGAGGGAGACTATCATTTTACCCTAGCATGATTTTTGTGTGAAATGAGGAGATGAATGTATCAAATGAGGTCCACTATCCAAATATAGTAAAAAAAAGATCAGACAAAAAAATGACAATGCTGTGACAGTCCAAAACATGATATTCGAACGTTCAATGACATGAAGTTGGCAACAGAAAAAAACTCGTCAAGGCCAATGAATGAAGTGTTTGGTGTCAATGGCTGGGAATTATTTGTTGACACTGCCTCCAGTTTTTACAACATAGAATCGATTGAAGCGTCTATTTGCGATCGATTGTGTAGAGGCAATCGTGCCAGCTAAGCTAGATTCAACTAACCCATGAAAGTGAATAAGAAAGTCGCGATAGTTACAAGTAGGACAGCAGTCACATCGCAGACAATCCGCCAAACTCTCTTCTCTTCTAGGTGAAGATGCTGCCCGGCAGCATTATTTAATTGTTTATCCACTGCTGCCTTGCTAACCTCACATTCAATGCCAGAGATCCAGAATGCAACGCGCTTATACAATGGCTTCTTATCAGGGAGTGTTACCATGTTACCCTCTACTGATAAACACAAGTTATTGTTGTTGCTTGGCATAAGCATGCAGGTCTGCTAGAGCCTATCTGAGCTTAGAAGCAGTTAAATTCATTTTTGCAGAGTATTTATTTTGAATTATTTTACCCCAGAGGAGTAAAGTATTTGCAGGAGGAAAAGTTGTTCATTCAACAAATTCCTTCCCTCAAGATAACCTCCCACCTCAGCTAGCCATCATTTCATGCTAGCTAAAATTAAGTCACCCCAACTAGCGGAACTGAATGCTAGCCAATAGTTACTTGTCTAGGATAGGCTCTAAAGGGAATTTACTACTTCATTCATGCCTACTATAGTGGAGTAAAGTATTGGGGGAAGCATTGATATTTTTCACAGCGGTTATATACCAAACTCAAAGAAATTGTTCGTCCGTTTACTTTTTATGGTGGTTAGCTAGGTGTCAGGAAACTTCATAGACAAAACCTCTTCAAAAATAAGCAAGTATCCATCTTTCTTCAATAGTGTTTCCTATCTTCATGATCAAGTAAATCTCTTCGGATCATTAATAACCAAAACACAACACAAAATACAACCACAGATCAATAAATAAAAGGTTAGTCTGTTTCAATTGATTATTTTATCAGCTAAGTATTTTACTCCCATTCTTTTCTTGTCATCGGTAGATTTGAATGAGGTTTTTGCTCTTACTTTTACTTACTACTGTTTTCAAATGTTTTAAAATTTTGGTTGTAGTCTCTGAAAGAGATTGTATAAGGTAGATACAATCTCATGAAAATGCAACATCTTGCGCAATTCAAATCTTTGTGTACCAAGTTGCTCTGCTGGTCAACTTACAATCACAAGGAGTTGTCCTCTTAATGTCAGGTGGAAGACAACTTCTTTCACAAATCTTATCAATATTGGGTCAGGGTTGGTTGGACACCAAATGCATTTTGGGCATATTTCTCTACTTCCAATACCATGATGATTGGCAAGGCATTCGGGATACAGTTTTTTCGTACAATTTCTGTGTTGGAGTTGCCTGCTCACCAGCCGAAATAGCTCAGTTGGGAGAGCGTTAGACTGAAGATCTAAAGGTCCCTGGTTCGATCCCGGGTTTCGGCAAGCACACTGAGCCTGGTGGCTAGTTCATTTTGTATTAAAGTCACAACTCTAAGTATCACAGGATGGTTTCCTCTCACTTTCCCTTCTTCGAACTCCAAAAGGAAAAGTCAGGACTGTGATTACTTGTGCATCAACTACTGAGAAAAAAAACTTTTTTCTCAAGACATCTGTATCAATGGCTTCGAAAGAGAGGCGATTGTCAAAAAATGAGTTGATTTAGGTTTCTATATACTATCTATGATATTAAATGATCAATTTTCCTTATATTTTGGGTTATTACCAGTTGTGTGAATATATAATATGTAACAAGAATATATTTTACCTGGTGTCAACATTAAACACAGCACTGAACTATTCGTGCAACATTTTCATCTATATACTGGCAAACTCATCGTTTGGGAAGGACTTGAAGATTGTATTGAGCAGATGTAATAATAGTCTCACTGGTAAAAAGACTAAGAAATTCTCGCTCGGTCAGTCTACAGGGATATCATCTCTCTCTGATAACCACCATCACCCTCTACGGGAGATCTCCACTACATCCGGTAATAAATCTTCACAAGTAACGACAACAAGACGCCTCTAGCGGCAACAAAAGATAGCAATGGCGTCTAGGACTAGGAGTTAAATAGTAGGCTGTCTTAAGAAGCTTTGCGGTAAAAGGGGGGACCACAACGACGACAACAAAACTTGTCAAGACAGGCTTGGAATTAAACAGGTTATCAGCAATCTGTTTTAATTTTAATAATTATTTTACACTTTTTTGGCATACATTCTCTATGAAATTCACATACGCTTATTCACAACAAAAATGATACTTGTTCAGTCATTTTATTTGGATGAAAATATCAAATTTCCCAAGTAAAAGCCTGTACTTTTTAACATGGAAATAAATTTCTGCATATTGAATCTAAGTTAGTAGCCTAGCGGGACATTTCCTCAAGATATTTTAATAAATAATGTAATGAAATAGCCACATTGCTTTTCTGTTATTGTCATTATTATAGTAAAAGGGTGTGAGCTTTCTGACTGGTATGTACTCCCTCGATGATTAAATGATACAAAGGAATAAAACTGTCAGTTAACTGAGAGCAAAATTTTAGGTAATCATGCCACCCAAATATTTATAACAATACAAAATTTTCTCTTTTAAAGGAGAGGCCACATGATCGTGCAAATTTCCACTAATTCTTGCAAATTAAATTTGATTGCAGCCATATGCCGTCAGTAAGTGGGTGGGGCTAAAAAAAACTTAATCTTTAACCAGCTGTTCAGTTTTTGTACCTATTTGCAGTGCTTGAGCTGCCTAATACATACATATCTTTACTCTGTAATATGATAATGAGTCGAAATCTAAAATTTATTCATAATTCTGAGTTAATTCTTCCTGGGATTAAGGTAACGACCATAGCGACCAGATTGCCCTTAGCAATAAGTCATAAATCATGTGATTGACATTGCAAATCAAAATCTATGAATTCCTACTAATAAAAAACAGAGCTTGTTCCAGTAGCGTTATATAGTTATGTCGTTTATCAGTTTGTTCTTAGCCATTGAAGGGAGCCCATTGGCTTAGCCCTAAGTGGTCAATGAGGTATTCAGGGTATACTCTTTGGAATTGTACCAAATTTTGTGGCAGAATTCAGCTATCTTTCCGAGTCAACCCATTTTTAATATGGTCTAGGGTGAGCTTGCAACTGTGAATCTTTCCCTATTCTGGTGAGTTTTGTTACAATAAAGTTTTGGTGCGCTGATTAGCAGCTGTATGGAAAGACTTTGATTGTAATTTGCAATGTCATCTCCTGCTAAGATATCCATGCTGGCTGAGTATCAGCAATATTTCAATCTTGTGTCATCTTAGAATCAATCCAATCTTTTGCTCTGAGGTTAAATAGGGCGGTATTCACCTTTATTAATTTATTGATTTATTTTATTCTTGCTGATCTTTTTTTTTTACGATCTGATGTTGTTGTAATTTTCAATTGGTTAATCACATTTCAGTGTGGTTGTGACCTCAGACCATTTAAGAACTCCCTTACAATCGTGAATTAATATACAATACCATTCAATTCTTGCGCATTGCTTTGATTATCTTGAATTGTTTCCGTTTGCAGTTTCCCAGATAAATTTTCAGCAAACTCCTCTCTTTTGGCGTTTTTTGTCGCCAGCAAGAGCGATTTATTTTCTCAAATTTGTAATCCATATTTGTTGCAGATAGTTGCATTTCATTGTGTCTCTTAATTACTTGGCATTCTCTTGGCATCATCTCTTCAAGTGTAAGTAGCTCAGTTGGAGATAGCTCAGTTGGTTAGAGCGCCGGTCCTTAAATATGTTAAAAAAGTCCATAGTTCCATACACTGGTAGCAAGCTCTTATTATGACAAAGTATATGCATCCATTTTTCGCAACATTTAATGTTTGTGATAGCCAATAAATCAATCAATCAATCCTTCAACACGTGAGTGATGAAGGTTGTGGGTTCAAATTCCACTGCAGTTTATCGACCACTGGGGTTTGGTTAGCCCTCAGGTGTGCTCCGACCTGCCTGCAAACAGAGAGCAAACTGGCGCAGACATTGCAGCCTTGCCATTAAGGAAAATTATAATTCGCCGCCCATGCTTCGGGATGCGGCATGTGATATGGCATCCGATTTAATCAATTTCACCCTGAGCAGTGTATTATCACTATTATAAACAGAGAGGGTTACAACAAGTCTTCCCTTGTTTCAGTACTAACCTCTGTTGATAAAAAGGGAATAATCAAACTACACATTGATTATAGTACCATCATTAAATCCCCTGTACAGAATATACATATCTATCATTTGAGAGTCATTAATGAAACTATAGGAATCAAGTGCAGATACTAGGAATTGTCACCGGATTCTAGGAATTGACTATTAATGCTACAGCTTATGCCAATTTAAAACACTGTAATTGAGTCCATTTCACTTGGGGAAAAACATTATTCATTCGATAAAAGCAGTGTTACACATCAACAAATATTGTTTAGATTGGTTATAAAACAAGCCAAAGCAGTTCGGAGGATTTTCGGAAAGACAATCAAAGCTTTAGATTAGTGGTTGCCTATAGCTGTTTTATAGGGGTAAAGAGCCATTGTTTGATATCATTGATACATTGTAAAATGAAAATGCTGGTGATCATTTTGCAGCTGACAGCTCACTAAGAGTGACAGATCCACATCTGTGATATTGCTACTCAAACACAAACAATCATGTCTGACATCGAGAACGGTAAGCTTCTTCTAGCTTCTTCAACTCAACACTGCCAATATGTGGTCCAATGAGACAGTTGTTGTTTCCTTGTGAAATTTGCATATGAATTTCTTGGTACTCATCATAA
This sequence comes from Membranipora membranacea, assembly GCA_914767715.1. Classification (NCBI taxonomy): domain Eukaryota; kingdom Metazoa; phylum Bryozoa; class Gymnolaemata; order Cheilostomatida; family Membraniporidae; genus Membranipora; species Membranipora membranacea. The sequence continues at coordinate 9,220,706 of OU612072.1, read as the reverse complement.
ATGCAAAAATTTGTTGTATAAATTTGAATTAATACATTTTCCTAGCTACAAGTGAAGGTAATGATAATAAATTATTTGTAGGAACAACTGTGGATCCAATTGAAATGACAGGCGATCAGTGGGATTACTTAGCAAATGTCTTATACTTCTGGATGCTGGGTGTTTTGCAATCTACCATTTGCAGTATAGGTGAGCAAGTAGTATGTTAGAATGGTTTCATGGTTGAAGACTTGGTTTGAGGCGCAACCTCAACTTTGACTTTCTAGTGAGCTTACCATAGAACTGATCAAGTTCTGTCAACAATTTATTAGTTTTCCTAAAACTACCATGTAGACTGAGCCAATCTTTGGGCACCAGATACAGGTCACATATAAAGGACACAGATATAAGACACCATATACAGCTGAAGTGAGGCACTTTATTGTGGGGGATGTAAGGTACAGTTGACCAAAATCGCCAATTTTTAGTTTAGTTTCCCTTAAATTAACATGTAGACTGAGCCAATGTGTTGGCAACAGATACCAGGACACAGATAGAGGACACCATATACAGCTGAAGTGAGGCACTTTACTGTGGGGGATGTAAGGACATCGGAGGGTGTAAGAGCTTTGGTCTTACCATTGATTTACTGTCCATAATCCAGGCTCTTAGTTCCAAGACTGCGCGATTAATTTTCATCGGATTTTTTGTTTGTAATGTACTTTACTATCATCAGCATCTTGTTTCAACTTGATATACTTGGTTCTTAAAAAATTCGTTTCCCTAAAAGTAGTATCGGACTGCTCACAACATGCTGCTAAATCTGTTGTATGATTTCCAAACTCATAACCCAATCAAAGTTGATTGATTTATATATGAGCTGCAAGTCAGTGATAACATCATTGCTACTGCGCCATCCAATGTCGTTCCGTTGCCCACAATATATTACCTCAATTACCATTGCCTCAATGCTAATCTTCCATATAGTGTCCTGTATAAGTTTATTATTGAGTTTATGATCTGCCTGATCGGTTGGGTTTTTAAAGGAATTAAATTCAGGCCATGGTACTACTCTGAATTGTATAATGAGGTGGCCTTGACCTGCTTATTAGGGTCCTACCACTTGTACCGCCAGCGTAACAGGCAGAGTGTTGGCTTAGTTATTATATGTTGTTTGTCGTTATAATGATGTGTCAAGACATATTTTTTTAAATTTTCACTCCTCATCATGTTGCCTGTATCTCCTATTAACTTATACAGTGGTTGCAACCTTCAACCTTTGACCTACATGGCACTTACACCACAATATACACATTTACCAGCTGTATTACATTAGAGGTAGATTCAACTGTCACCTACCGCTGATTGTTTTCTACTTACAGGGTTGGTAGCAAATCTTCTCAGCATTGCTACCTTATGGAAAAAAAAGACGCGTGTGACCTACAAAATATTTATCGGTATGGCCTTTGCTGATTTAGTGGTGAGTCTTCATAACTTAGAGACATCATGTAAAGTTTGCTCAACTGTGTGACTAGCCAATGTGTTGTCTCTGAATAACCAGTGGTTGAGAAAGACACGATGCCTTGTTATATGGTACTGAGTGTGCGGCAAACTGCCAAAACTGAAACTGGCACAAATCAGCAATCGGCAGTGTCACTTTGGTCTTAGCCAATAGGTCATGTTTCTGCCGAAAAACCCAAACTGCAACATCACATGGTTGATACAAATATGTAAGCACTCGCTTGTGCGGTAATAAAAACCTTGTATGAATAACTTGAATAATCACACTTGAATAATAAAGTTGAATGATAAAAATACTTAATAACAAATACAGTTTCATTTACAGACGGTGTGTATTCTGCTAAGTTTTGCTTTACGCTTCATGGTGTATAGACCAATCTATACATGGGCTATGGTTGATGAGCCGCCAAATCTGAAAGTATCATTTGGAGCATATTTCTGGTACAATACATTCTTCCTCTTCCAGAATACCTTTATGTGTGTAAGTAAAATATGTTTTTTCTCATTCTTCGGCTCAGTATAATGATGTGTCAACTTATTGATTTACTCCATGTGCAATCTGTATCAAGCTAGCATTTGTTTTTGTTCATAATTTTATCTTCATCAGTACAACGTGTCGACACTGAATGTAGGTCTATCTCTTTGCGATTGGTTGTATGCTTTGAAATAATTAAATTTTGAGTCTAATGTATCTTTACAGATATCCAACTGGTGTATGGTGCTGTTGGCTATATTTAGGTTAATAGTGATTGTGTTCCCCCTGAAGGCCGCAGTGTATGCGAGTCCATTGAGGGTGAATCTGGCTATTGGCTCAGTTTATATCGGAACCGTTCTTGCTCAGATTCCTGGTTATATGACAAAAAAGTAAGTTTTTGACAATTATCTTGTCCTTCCTATGTTTGTACAGGACATTATTTGCTCGTGTTTATACTGTATAAACACACAAACAACTCATGTTCACTTTCCATAAGAGTTTTAATGAGTCATTTGATAAATAAAATACAAAGTGATTAATGTCTTAGTAAGCTAGCAAACATTATCTTTGGAATCATAAAATTATGTACTGTAAAAAAAGGAAAGAAAATTCACATATTATTTTTACACTCGAATTTTCAGTATTAACAGTAACAATTTAAAACCCTGACATTGGCTTCTCTTCTCATAACCGAATCGAGTCTGTTTACCTGTTGAGAAATTCAAAAGTTATTTTGAATTTGAATATATTGAACACCAGCCTAAATATATTTTATTATAATGATTTAATGAGGCTTGGCTGGAACAATGATGCTTTGCTATTCAGCTTGAGCTGTGTTAATTGGTTAAGAATTACGATAAGAATATCGGATAATGAAATACTGATTCTTGATACATACTGATTATTTTTATATAATGATTCTTGATAATATTGATTATTGATACAAAACCTTTAAAATTTGAAACTTTTAATACATTTGGTAAACCTTACCAATCTTTCCTGCAGGTGGGAGAATGGCATAATATTGCCAGCTATGCCTCTCAATTTTTTATGGATCTTTATTGTCAACAATATATTACCTGTGACAATCAGTGGAGTTTTGACTGTGACAATCAATGTGGTACTGAAAAGGAGTCAGGTCAAACTCAGGGGTTGTATGGAGCAGTAAGTTAACCTAACATACTCAATGACTATACGTTCTACTACTTTACCGTAAATAATCTCATCACATTCAAATACCAATATTTTTCACTGGCAGTTTTGAGTCTATCGGCATTTGCTGATACGGTAGTTATTGAATTATAGACATTCACAAGGTGTTTGTCTATGTATTATTCTTTTCTTGCTAAAAACTTAGAACTAAGACTAAACATGATTTTATAACACCGCTGCTGAACAATCAATTTTGATCAGCTTAATGTTTTACAGTGCCTTACCATCATAACACCTAGATCAGGTTTAATCTAATTTGACCAATGAACTAAACCCCGTTCAATGATTTGACTGCAGTAGCATTCTGCTGGTGGCGACCTCTGGTAGAGAGGGAGCACAGGAAATGCAGGTACACTAGATGAAGCTTACTCTAATAGACAGTTTTCTGAGCTCTAATTTAAGGCTCTATTTGTAGTTGTCTTCTCTCCGGTTTTGTACTTTTAACCAATGCCCATAGGAGAAAGGGGCTGAAAAGAGGGTTACTTTGAAAACCGCTTATAATAGGATAAAAATGATTACTGATTCAAAATCTGCAACATAGTAAACTCATAAGGACATAGTTTGGGAAATAATTGTGGTATTCAATTTCTGCCTGTTTTGCGAACAGATTTCTTTGAATTTTTGATGAATTTCGTTTCTAATATTTTGATTTATCAGCTTTGAAACCCCCGATTATTTGGAATCCCTGTCTCTCAGGGTTTTCAATGAAGCCGATGCTGAATCAAGACACATTCTTATCCTATTATAAGCAGTTTTCAGGATCACCTTCTTTTCAATTTGTTTTTCCTAGCTGGGTTGGTTAAAAGTACCAAACTGGAGAGAGGACAACTCTGAATACAGGCTCAAATTAGAGATCAGAAAACTGCTGTTATCGCCATACATACAGTATTCAATAATCATAACTGATAGTTAATGTGGTTCGATTTTTATCTCAATTGTTACATTCATATCTTGAATCATGATAAATGTCATCAAGCAAGTCCAACTAGAGCTGTCAAAACAAGCTCTCCTATACATCAAAATATATTTCTATCCACTAGGGAGCAGTTGGCTGCGAGGGAAAGAGAGCATAGGCAGTTGACGATCACACTTCTTCTGATAACAGTACTCTTCATACTTTCCAACACACCAGATGTACGTCCTCTCATTATCTTTAGGTCATGGGTAGCAAATAACACATATACCTGCCTACAAGCTGAGAGCAACTTGACGGTGAAAATTGCGGTTGCCCCTATTCAGGCACCTCTATTTCTCAGTCTTCAAACAGAGACAAAAGAATTCTTGCGATTTAAACCATTTTTTTTAACCAATACACTTATGGACTTAATGAGAGCATTTTTTGAGGCTCATAAGGGTTTTGTAAGTGTGGGTATACTTGAGGAAAGTTTAATACTTTAATGTCATACATAACATATGGGCGAACATCATTTCTGTCAATATCATCGAAATGTCAGAGGCTTAGACTTACTTACTTGCCAAAGCATTACCTGTGTCCAGACTGATGCAACTTTGTGGCATTACATTATCCAACGTGCCTTGACACTATAATGCCAGAAAATGCATTTATAGCCATTTTTGACAAACTGTAACATGAGTAAATCAAAGACCATGATACAGTAACTGTTTTGTTTATGAAATGAAGTTATTGGTAATTGCCTTAAATACACAAGTTACAATTTAAGTGTAAACCATATCTCTCAGTTATTAAGAAGATGAATACTAAAAGGCAAACGGCTGGACAACATTTTTAAAGCTCTGAAACCTGAAGCCAACCTACTTCAGCGATCTTGACCTTATTTTTCAGTTGACATACTGGATAATGGACCAATCTGGATACTTCAAAAGAAATAAAGTCACTCAGTACAGTATGGCCCTATTCTACACAGCAACCAGTGTGATTACCTGGATCAACTATTCCTGCAACTTCTTTGTCTATATCATGAGCAACGCTTCTTTCAGGAAGGACTTCAGACTTTTGGTGACTAGTTGTACGAGATGTCTGACTCGAAAAGGAGTTAGCAGTGCCAGAAGAAGCCTTTCTCAGTCTACTGGTACATCATCACTGTCAGATAACAAGCATCATCAGCTGAAGCCGATGCTTTCGTCTTCGCAATCAGCTGCCGAGCAACATCCTTAGTTTGGTTCAAAATAACTGAATTGAATGGCTGATTCTCCAAACTGAGACTGAACTGATTTATACTTTTAATCGGGAATAACTCTGCAAAAAAAAGTTTGTCTGTGAATTCCTTGTTTCATGTAGTGTAGTTATCTAACTATTGTTAACACAAATGTCCTCAGCAAGCATAGTGCTATCATTTCCAAGCAGGAAGGTCTCATGAATAATTTTTTTAACTAAACCGGCTGGTCACGTAACGCAGCTTTTATTGTTAAAGATCTTTTTTTTTCTCTGTTTTTTCATTCTCGCAACTGAAAACAAATAAAAACTGGTCAATGGGTCAAGGTTAAATCTAAATAGGTCAACATATGGCCGGTGCTTTTTTGTTGAAAGTTACCTGCACAAGCTATGCGGTCGCAGATGCCAACAACAAATGATGAAAACCCTATAAAGTCTAAGCCATACTCATCTCTATAAATTACAATAAGGACTGCTTTATATTTTGAGCTGATGAACCGCTTCCATTGCCACCCTGACAGAATTAAAACTCTTGGCGTTCTAGCTAATTTTACTCAGTTAAATTAAGATTTGCCAACATCAAATAAATTCAACGGACACCAAAGTCTCACAGAGGGGAGAGGAGAAGAAATGAGGAGGTTTAATGTTGAAATGAGATGATATGAGACAAGCTGATACAGCACTGCATGCCTAATATATAGCATCACATACGCCTGCACATGCTCTAGCTAGATCATTATAATATTTTCATTTGCTATCCTCAGAAATCAAGTTTTTCTGTAGATAGGTATTTAATATTTGTTGTTGGATCAATGTTTGATATATAAGCGATATGTGACACAATGACCCAACACACAATGGTCACATAATAACTAATACACACTGCGATATTAAATCAAACAGCACGATTTACATGACAAACAAAACACAAAATAAACAACATTGTCCAAGTTATGATACCTCATTGCCTATAAAAATGGGCACAAATCAAGGTTGATCATTTTTGCTTTGAGTTGCTTTTGGAGTTCTTCTTTCAGAGTTGATCTTGGAGTTCTTGCTATATAACTGGGCTTATAGTTTTGAGGGCTTTATGGCTACGAAAACTTTGGAAATATTGGTATGGAATAGATTGCTTATTTATGACTGACTTTCAATTTACTTTAATATCCAAGAATACAAGATTATGTCGAAGAGGCATACCAATCACCATTTCAAAGGTCGATTCTGAAAATAGAACTTCTTTTTTTTTTCCTGGAAATTTATGCGGAGCTGTCTTCATGTAAATGAATAAAAAATACCAAGCCTTACAGTAATCATCAAACAAACCAATTCCGTTGAAATTCTAGTGATCCCAGGAGTAAAACTGTTCTGAGTTTCAACAAGTATTCACATCCTGATATACATGGCAGAGAACCTTCATACATAAATTTCGGTTGCATGAATTTCAAAACCATATATATATATGAATATAATAATTTATCGAATTTCTACTGATGTTTGATTATTACCTGTTGTGTATATATATATATATATACACAACAGGTAATAATCAAACATCAGTAGAAATTTGATAAATTATTGTCATTGAAGAGGATCGTAAATAGAAACCTTACCAATGCCTGGCAGCTGATTCATCTTTTGCCCAATGAATGGCTGTCTTTCAAAATAAGTGGTAGTGAATAGCTTGAGAAAAATTACTGATTGACCAAGTGACAACAATCCTGAGTATTCATATTAGAGTCAATAGATTGTGTATGAGGAAAGAGCCGTATTAAGTGCTTGGCGACACCAAATAGTAAAATATACCTTCAATAAAAAAGAACCAGCCACCAGGATTGGTGCGCTTGCCGAAACCCGAGATTGAACCAGGGGCCTTTAGATCTTCAGTCTAACGCTCTCCCAAATGAGCTATTTCAGCTGGTGAGAGAAAACACCAATGCATGAATTGCATTAAGACAAGACAAGGATGATCCTAAGGCATGACCTTAGACTTATGATAAACCCAGACAGAAAACTATATGAAGCATTAAAGCACTGAGACATTTAATTCCTGGTGGCATTACCGCATTGTATTTTGTAGCAGCATTGGTGTTATTTTTGACTTGCAGTTCACATACCAGGTTTATTATTGATAACTCAATGAATTTCAATTTCAGATTTTGTATCATCTCCGTATCCCGTCTCCTTAAGGGTTTGGTGTCCAGGTGTTTTATTTTTATGTTGCCATTAATCAAATCTGAACTCCACTAAACAAAATCAAGCTTGAGCCTTGATTCTGTCCATAAGAATTTGCTAGTCAATAGTCTTGATGGAAGGGAAATATATTGAATATAGGTATTTGGTCAGGGTAGGAGCCGGAGATGTACCTATCAGATCAAAATATTAATGCAGTCCCTCTTGTAATATAATATCTAAAAAGAAGTATACTTTTTATCTGCTATTCAGTGCCCCTCTTGGGGCGAAAGAGAATATGCTCACATAAGACGTGATACAACTCATATATGAAGCACATCCATACAAGGTCAAGATGGGGCAAGCTAGGGTTGTGTATGAAGAGCTCATCTCCATTAGCAACCTGGGTAGTGACCAGGATTCGAATCTGCAACTCTCAGATTGAGAAGCCCCAACCCTAACCACTACACCACGTCTGATGTCATTACATCTGCTGATCTATCTTGATTTGACACTGACCCATTTTACCAGTTTCATTTGTGATGACTAAAAAACCATGACAAACAGAGTAAGAAAAAATCTCAAACGATAAACGTCAGCAGTACATTTAGTTATCAAAAGCTATTCATGAGACATCTTGGAGCTTGGAATAGTCGCAGGGAACATATGGGTAAACTATAATTAGATCACTACATTACATGACACAAGAAATTCACAGACAAACATAAGACTTTGTTACCCAGTCACGCGCCATTTAAAGTAAAAGTCTTTTTGTCTCAGTTTGGATAATCAGCCATTGAGTTCAGTAACTATGAGCCAAACTAAGGATGTTGCTCGGTAGCTGATTGTGAAGACGGAACCACCGGCTTCAGCTGATGATGCTTGTTATCTGACAGTGATGATGTACCAGTAGAATGAGAATGGCTACTGTCAATAGTTACTCCTTTGCCAGTCAGACATCTCATAAATCCAGTAACAACGAGTCTGAAGTCCTTCCTGAATGAAGCATTGCTCAGGATATAGACAAAGAAGTTGCATGAATAGTTGATCCAGGTAATAACGCTAGTTGCTGTGTAGAATAGGGCCATACTGTACTGAGTGACTTTCTTTCTTTTGAAGTATCCAGAATGGTCCATTATCCAGTACGTCAACTGAAATAAAAATAAGTAGGGTTTCGGCACAAAAAGGATTTTTTCTGCCCTTTTGATACTCTCTCTGTCTTGGCAATCAAACTCAAGACATGAAATATTATCAGGTTGACTAGAAATGAGAAGTTGTCCTCTCTCAATCAACTAAGTAAACTTAGACTTGACTAAAGTCTCTTATTGGAACTTGTTAAACAGGAAACAGGTCACTCTATCTGTTAATAAATTAAATTCTGCGAAGTGAGTTAAGCGCACCTATATTTTTTTATAATAATCAAATTATAAGAAAGAAAAACACGGTTTCTGTATTATGCTCATTCTGTTACGCATGGTAACTGTTAGTGTAAGATGGCTGAAATTGCGAGTTTGTGGCGTCATATTATCAGCAAATGTCTGATCATGTGATGCCACAAACTCGCATTTACATTAGTCTGAGCACTTCGACAAGGAGGCAGGTAACGCTTTGTCAAGTAAGCAAGATTAAGCCTGATCAGGGACAACCAGCGATAGTTACAGATACGCTGAATGCCCAAATGTGGTGCTTGACATTAAAGTTGTCATTTTTCCTGAAGTATACCCTTACTTACAATACCCTGATTAGCCTCAAAATATCCTTTCCATAAGTCCATAAGTGTATCGGTTAAAATATTGGTTGAAAATGCAAGGATTTGTCTCTGTCCGAGGACTGAGATAATCAGGAGCTTTAAAAGCGCGGCCGGAATTTTTCCCGCCAAATGGCTCGCAGTTTGTTGGCAGGTATATGTGTTATTTGCCAACCGTGACCTATAGATAATAAGAGGACTTTTGTGTTGAGGACTTACATCTGGTGTGTTGGAAAGTATGAAGAGTAGTGTTATGAGAAGAAGTGTGATAGTCAACTGCCTATGCTCTCTTTCCCTTGCAACCACCTGCTCCCTAGTGGATAGAAACATATTTTTATGTATAGGAGATCACTTTTTCCCAGCTCTAGTAAGACTAGATTGGGGACATTTATCATGATTGAAGACAAGAATGTAATGATTGAGATGGAAATTGAACCACATTAAAGTGTTTGTAAAGGATCAGGTTTTTTGGTATCATTCTAGAGATCTCAGTCTAGTTTAGAACATTATTCTATGTTCAAAAGCAGCCTGTGGCCCAGTTAAGACTTATTTGCCCTCAAAGTTGGGATGAGAAGGTACTAAAAAGGTACTACTTTTTTCCTTTGGAGTTGTGATCACTTGTTGAAAATAGTACCATTTTAGTACCTCAGATTATAATGGGAATATACAGTACTTTGTAACTAAGGCGTATTGTTATGACACAGAGGTTTTGATATTCTGCATGTGATATCAAAACACACAGAATTTATCTATTGAATGAATGAGTGAATACAAGGCATTATTTATCTGTCCCGTGTGTTTAGCTGGTAAAATGGGATAATGTATGACATTTCATAATTCAATGACAAAGCTAACGATCTAAATCGAACATGGCAAAAATTTACAGCTCTAGATCATCCGACAGTGAGAATGAAAATTACAGGGAGATTAACAGCTCTAGTGAGAGCAAGATTGAATATCATTTAGGAGGCATTTGTAGCAAATCGACGTCGAGTCCATGTGATTATCAGAGGGAAAATATCTGTGAGGTAGTCACACCCCTCAAGTTTAAATCTGTATTATTTCGGCCACTGGAAATAACCCACAGTGCTTTGGCAGACACAACATTTTCTGTTAACCATGGTTACTGCTCGAGAAAGAAACTGGCAATATAAAGGCAGATCAATACATCGCTAAGTATTTCATGGTTTTGATTATATCAATATGATGAATAAATGAGATTGTGGCTATGACATTCCAGTCAAACTCCATCTTCAGCCCGCATGAAAACCAGTGATATGCTTCAATTATTAGCTTCATGAATAGCGGCTTTCAAAGGAATTTCAATGGAAGATACAAAATTTACACAGGTAGATTGTGTGTTTTTCTTGAAAATATGTATTTCCAAATCGCACAGAAATCTAGAATAAATTCTTTGTAAATCTCGACATTTCAGGCATTAGGATGATGTTGAAATCCAAAGCATGCAATGATTAATACTGAGTGATTTGAGGTTTTGACAATCTTTTCAACAATTTTTGCAAATATTCTGATGTTTAAACCATAGAGTTATTATATAATAACTCTATGGTTTAAACACTCAAGGTTTTTTTGGATAAACTATGTTGTTTACATTGTGTAAAAACTAGAAATTACAAGTAACAAAGTAAATTCAACTCAATAAATTTGTCATCTAGTTGTTTCGGACTTCAGGGTGATGTAGAATGTAAATGAATTTGACTGCCTCCTAAAGAGGAGTATTGATAACCGTGTTAGCAGTGGGATACCTGGAGAAACTTTCTATTTTTTCATTAGATCTTGTCCATCTGTGTGCATCACAGATACTCAGCACATCTTAACATAGACTATCAATATTACTGACTGAGTACAGCAGATCTTATGAGCGCACATGTCACTGCACACAACAGTCACTTAGGAAATTAATTTGTCGAGTTTTTGAGTTTTTTCGTCAGTATGGATCTGATTTGGGAGGCTAGTGGATTGCATGGACCATTTTTGGGAGAATCTGAAATAAGCAAGGCTTTGTCAGCAGCAAGAATCAATTGCTCCATTATAATCTTATTTTAACAGAGCAAACAAGCGCATCGGTCTGAAATGAAAATCACTCATTTTCATGCTTGAAAAACAGCGGACAGGGAATGCATCAAAGTCGTTGATTGTAATGTACAGTGGTTCTTCTAATTTTTCTTTGACATGGGCTCATAACAGATATAAAGGTTGTTTTGATTAGCAGTCTCAACTCATCAAATAGTGTGTATACAAATTATAGAACTCTCTTTTGAACTTTTATGTCATCAGACAGACCTGTAAGTGACTTTGTCACTAATATTACAGTATTTCCCCAATAACAGGCTCATCACAAATCGCCTGGACTAGTTGGGCGGTGCATGAGTAGGCAACTCAATGTTGTTAACTTATAACCCCCAAACCTACCAGACCAAATAACCCTGATGACTAATTTTATATGCAAATACATGTGTGATAGCTGTCTTAATCTGATTTCAAGCTCAAAAATGATACAACGAAACCTGTTCCTTTACAAACACTTTAACTAATAGGTTTCTTCATATGATGATAATTAGGCCAAGCTTCATCTGATTCGCCTGCATTTCCTGTCGCTTCCTTTCTACCAGGGTTGCCACTAGCAAAAGCAAATTCAGACAAATTAGATCAAACCTGATCTCAGTGATATCACAGTAAGGTACTGTAAATACATTAATCTGATTTAAACTGATTGTTAAACAGCGGTGTTATAAAATCAGTTCTTAGTTCCAAGTTTCAGCAAGAGAACAATGCTATATACATTATAATCCTCGAGCAGCAGAATTTACAGATTTCGTAGCCTTAAATTTCTTTGGTAAAAAGCTATTTACTCCAATGTTACAAACACTTTGTGAATGTCTCTGATTCAAACACTACTGTATCAACTAATGCCGATAGACTCAAAACTGCCAGTAAATAATAAGTGTTTGAGTGAAATGAATTTGATTACAGTCTATGAGTACAAAATATAGTTTTATGGTATATAAGGTTTAACTTACTGCTCCATAGAACCTCTCAGTTTGATCTGCCTCCTTTTCAGTACCACAATAATTGTTACAGTCAAAACTGTACTGATCGTGACTGGTAATATATTGTTGACCATAAAGATCCATAAAAAATTGCGAGGCATAACATCCAATATTATACCATTCACCCATCTGCAGGAAATAAATTGATGAGGTTCACAAAATGTATAAAATGTTACAATTTGAAGGTCATGTATGAAGAATATGTATGTTGAACTTTTGACCTTTCTACATTGTCGACCCGTTATCAGAAGAGAAGCCAATGTCTGGGTTAGAAAATGTTTCTTTGACGATAGTCCAATAAAACATTGCAAATGTTTTCTAATCTTTGTTAAAAATATAAAGAGAAGATAAACTGAGTACCACATTGAAGAATCTACTAAGCTTATACAGAATAAAACATTAAAGGTATTCAAATGCCATCAAAAATTCATAAATGATTAATAAAAAACAAAATTATGAACGTCTAAGTAAGAGAGCAAATATTCAATTGGGACTCATAAAATAATGTACTGTATTAACCCCAAAAATTGTCAAGTGACGAATGAGTGTGATAATTTTCAGGTTTATACAGTATGTAATTTGATTATTCCGAGGATTATGTTTGCTCTCTTGCTGACATATTTATCATATTGCCTTTTATTTATCATTTTACTCATAGAAAACTTACATGAAAAATGAACATGAGTTGTTTTTTGTGTTTATACTGTACATTTTTTTTTAAAACATCTAATAATGTACTATGTAAACACAAGCAAATTGTGAACTGTATTAACTCAAGAGGAACAAAAAATTTCTCAAACACTTACTTTTTGGTCATATAACCCGGAATCTGAGCAAGAGCGGTGCCGATATAAACGGAACCAATGGCGAAATTTACCCTCAACGGACTAGCATACTCTGCTGCATTCAGAGGGAACACAATCACTATCAACCTGAATATAGCCAACAGCACTATACACCAGTTGGAGATCTGTAAAAATACATTCAATTCAAAATTCAATTAATTATTTCAAAGTATACAACCAATAGTAAATAGATATGCCTACATCAAATGTCGCCAAGTTTTACTGTTGATGATAATAGAAATAAATCATAGCCGGCTTAATACGTATTGTACATAGAGTAGATACATAACTTATAAATTATACTGATCCGACGGATGAGAAAAAACATATTTTACTTACACACATAAAGGTATTCTGGAAGAGGAAGAATGTATTGTACCAGAAATATGCTCCAAATGATACTTTCAGATTTGGCGGCTCATCAACCATAGCCCATGTATAGATTGGTCTATACACCATAAAGCGTAAAGCAAAACTTAGCAGAATACACACCGTCTGTAAATGAAATGGACTTTTATTAATCATTTTTTACTGGAAGTTAGGATGTTATCATTTGAGTTTATTACTCAAGTCTGTTACTCAAATTTATTATTCAACTTCATTATCAGCAAGTCTGATTATTCAAGTTATTTAATTCGATTTTTTGATTACCACACATTCTTATCTACCATGTTTTACCTATCCAAATTGACTGCAGTTAGAGTTGCTTTTCCTTTGACTTCAAGCATACGCTTGCTTACTAATAGAATGTGAACGACCCAGAGTGCAGATCAATGGAGTCAAACTTTATCAATGTTATATCAATTGGCCAATCAAATGATTCACCCAATCATATCCTGTCAATGTGCTTGCATCAACAACTTTCTTATGACACAGTCAGGTAGCTAGAAAGTATTTTATCAGCTACAGTATTTAACTCTAGATATATGTATACAGTAGCCGAAATGAATTAAACTAAATTCAACCAACTAACTCATCACTTGTGAAAAAGTTGGTGTGACTTTCTTCTAATTTATAAGAAATCAGCAAAGGCCATACTAATACAAGCTCATCTGCCACTGTATGTTTATCAGCAGATACAAGGCCTATTGGCTAAGATCAAGATGTCACTGCCAATAGCTGATTAGTTCCAGTTTCAGTTTTGGTAGCTTGCCCCACACCAAATCCAGAAGGTATTCTTTGTCCTCACACTTCTAAGATCCACTCTAGTTTCTAGGATTCGTCACTTTTGCAGGATAATGATTTAGGGCGCCTTGTGTCCCTCTTTAGAGGCAGCTCAATCTTCTGTTATTTGATTAACAGCAAGATATGTGGTTAAGTGCCAGCAGTTTTTTCTTGTCTGTAGATACACAGTAGCCCATGTATTGGCTATGATATGATTGGCTGTTGGGTGAGAAAGAGAGCCAATGTCAGGTCATAGAGGAAGGTATCATCTGAGCTGGCATCGTGTCTTTCTCGCCAATCAGAGAAAACACATTGGCTAGCTACATGGCTGAGCGAACTTTATATGATGTCTCTAAGTTATGAAGACTCACCACTAAATCAGCAACGGCCATACCGATAAATATTTTGTAGGTCACAAGCGTCCTTTTTTTCCATAAGGTCGCAATGCTGAGAAGATTTGCTACCAACCCTGTTAATAGAAAATAATCAGCGGTTGGCAAAAGTTGTATCTACCGCTAAATGTGGCACAGCTAGTAAATGTGTGTATTGTGGTGTAAGTTCCGATTGGGTCAAAGGTTACAATTCTGCTGATCTTAAGGAATTAATCGGTAAGTTTATCCGGTGTGTTGGCTAGACTCTGATTAGGTGTTTGGTAGAAAGGGAATGCAAGGTCACTGAGAGTACCAATTGAGATGAGGTGAAACTGAATTGCTGTCACATCACTATTTATAATAATAGGTTCTTCAGGAAAGTACCATCTCACCTGGCATTTGCTCTGGCCCTCCCACCAGCAAACTCACCTTCTAGGGTAGGACATATTGAGTACTGTTTGCCATTTAATTATTCTGTGGTAGGACCAGTTACAGGTCATATAATATCATATTTTTTGTATCTTGGACCCTTAGGATGTATGTTAACCTATTCAGCCAAATCCTGCTTAGTGCAGAGCATAAACATATTTATATGTTTATGGTGCAGAGACAACCTCAATAGGTACTTTCATGACAGTACCATGGCTTGTACTGCCTCCCTCCAAAACCAAACAATCAGGGTCGTCCTATCTACCCACTGCACTTGCTCAGCTTTACATGGTAAATTAAGGAAAGACCAATGATTGTTAACAGAACTTGATCAATTCATTGGTAAGCTCATCAGAAAGTTAAAGTTGAGTTTGAGCGTCCAATCCAGCCTCAAATTATGAAGCCATTCTGACAAAACTACCCACTCACCTATACTGCATATGGTAGATTGCAAAACACCCAGTATCCAGAAGTATAAGACATTCGCTATGTAATTATACTGATCGTGTGTCAATGCGATCGGATCCGCAGTTGTTCCTAAAAAATATTGGTTCTCTTCAATTGCAGCTAGTTGAATTTATCAATTTAAATGGTTACACCAAGATTTGCATTTATAATGATTATGAGGAAATTCATATGCAAAGACCACAACAACAACTGTCTCATGAGACCACATGAGCAGGGTTGAGATTGAAGAGACTAGAAGACGCTTACCGTTCTCAAGATCAGACATGATTGTTTGTGTTTGGGTAGCGATATCACATATGTGGTTCTTTCACTCTTACTGAGCAGTCAGCTGCAAAATGATCCCCAGCACTTTCAATTTACAGTGTATCAATGATATCAAACAATGATGGATAACCCCTATAAAATAGCTATAGGCAACCACAGACCGTCTCTGATTGTTATTCCAAAAATGGAACTGCATTGGCTTGCTTCCAGCCAACAAACCACAGCCAACCCAAAGCTATTTGATCGAATGAATGAGATTACATCAAAGTGCATTGGCATTAATTAACAATTCCTAGTATCCATTAACGATTCCTAGTACAGTTAATAACTCCTAAATAATTAATGTATAGTATTCTGAAAAGGGGAATTAAATGATGGTACTATAATTGTTGTGCAGTTTGATTATTTCCTCTCAATTTACAGATGTTAGTATCTGATACAAGAGAAGACTTGTTGTAACCCTCTGTGTATATGATGGATATAGTACAGCGCTTAGGGTAAAATTACACTTGGAGATGATGCCAAGAAAAAGCCAAGTCATTGAGAGACACGGTGAATTACGTTCCTGAGACCTATATTGATGATAAATGAGAGGAAAGCGAAATCATTCTTGCTGGTGACAAGAATTACGGAAAAAAATGAGTTTACTCAAAATTTGTCCGGGAAAATGCAAATGGAAACAGCTCAAGACAACCAAAACAAAGCGCAAGAATAAAATGGTACTGTATGTTAACTTACACATGTAAGGGAGTTCTCAAGAGGTCTGAGATTACAACCAGACTGAGATGTGATTAACCAGCTGATGAATACAACAACATCAAATTGTAAAACACATCAGCAGAAATGATATAAATATTTTTTTTGCATAGCTCACTGTTTTAATTAACCTCAGAGCAAAAGATCAGATGGATACTAAGATGACACACTGATTGAAATATTGCTGATATTCAGCCAGCATGAATATCATAGCAGAAGATGACATTGAAAATGACAAGAAGTATTTCCATACAGCTTCAATCCAGCACATCAAAACTTGTTGGTACCAAATCTCACCAGAAGAGGGATAGATCCACAGTTGCAAGCTAAACCAAGGCCTTATCGTGAATGGGTTGACATCAGAGATATAGCTGAAGTATGCAGTGAAACTGGTATAATTCCACAGATTATGCCGTGCATATCTGACTAGAGCCCTTGCCTCATTGACTGCTAATCACAAACTGATAAGCCAAACAACTTGAGAATGCAAATACTAATTAGCTCTGTTTTTTACATTAGGGATGCAAAGTTAATCATATGATTTATAACTTGACCTTAGTTATTTGTGAGGTTATGTTTTGATAAGCTCTAAATGGTTTGCTAGGGTCCACTCAGTTGCTATGATTGTTTTATGAGGTCGTTACCTTCGCCCCAGGGAGAAGCAACTAAGAATTAATTTTAGCTTTTGAATCATTATCATATCACAAGTAAGGATATATGTGTATATTATTCAGCAAAAGCGCTACAAAAAAATATAAAAATTGCGCTCTTAGCATATCCAACCAACAGACGGCATATGGCTGCAATCAAGTTTGCATGCAAAACTATGGACTGAACTGACTATGGTTTGAAATGTCAAAACGATATAGTGTTTAGGCTTGAGTCTAATTTCCGCATAAGGAAACAGGGTATGTATGCTTACATACATGCTGGCCTTTTCGCTATCTTTCGGAGAGGTAAACACTCAGGGCTCAGGGCTGGAATAATTAACCTTGAAAGCCCCCCCCCCCCCCACACTGGGACTCTGGGACACTGGGCGCTAATTGAATAGCCCGCTAATCACTACTCGGGGTTTTCTCTTATTCCACATCCAATCCACCATCGCCACCCTATGAAACACAGCTTTGGGTTTAGGATTATCGACTTTACATGGCCCAATGCTGAAGAGAGTTTAGCTGTGTTTCCAGCTTGTCCGCATAACTTTCCATTCTGTCACATGTCTTACATGTTTGCCTTATCGCTATTACCTATTGTACCTATTTGGAGTTCATTGCATATTCATTATTGAAACAGATCTGCCCCAATATTAACAGGCCTAAATACACCTGAATCAAGAAAAAATAATAAGAGAAACAACAATGATTATGTTATTGTTATAAACATTTGGGTGGCATAACTACCTAAAGTTTCGCTCTCTGACGATTTACCGTTGTATCAATTCATAATCGAGGGAATACATTCCAGGTTGAGTGTCCACAACCTTTTACAATAATAATAACGGAAACCAGGTTAGCACGGTGCGCTGTTCATTACGACATTTGTTATTGTACCTGGAGGAGCTGCCCTGCTAGGCTGCTATCTTTAAACTCAAGTCTGCAGGCATATTTTTATATGACAGAAAGTAAATGATTCGACTTGGAAAAGATCATCATCCAGAAAGATTGACTGAAAAAGTCTCATTTTTGTTGTGAATAAGCGTATGTCAAGTAAATAGAGAATGTATGCCAAAAAAAGTGTAAAATAATTATCAAAATGAAAACAGATTGTCTGAGCGATACCCTTATAACCAGTTTAAATCCTAGCCTGTCTTGACAAGCTTTGTTGTGGTTGTTGTGGTCCCCCCCCCCAGCTCTACAACAAAGCTTGTCAAGACAGACTATTTAACTCCTAGTCAGTCCTTAACTCCAAAGCTATCTTTTGTTGCCGCTAGAGGTGTTTTTGTTGGCGTTACTTGTGGAGATTTATTACCGGATGTAGTGGAGATCTCCCGTAGAGGGTGATGGTGGTTGTATGAGAGAGATGATATCCCTGTAGACTGACCGAGCGAGAACTTCTTAGTCTTTTTACCAGTGAAGCTATTCTTACATCTGGTCAAGACAAACTTCAAGTCCTTCCGAAACGATGAGTTTGCCAGTATATAGATGAAAAAGTTGCATGAGTAGTTCAGTGCTGTGAATAACGTTGACACCAGATAAAATATATTTATGTTATATGAGCTGATACTGTTCTTTGCAAACGCTCCTGTGGTGTTCATAAGCCAATAGGTCACCTAAAATTTGAACAATACATGGGTTGGCAGTTCAATTGTGAGGCAGTGTTCAACTTAACTGCCTTGGCAATCAGATCAGGGAGTTTGTGGCAAACTATGGCGATGGGAATTGCATTCAATATGATATGACTGGATAACTCCAGGAGCAACTAAGAGGTACCATAGCAGATATAAATCAATACAAAGATGAAAAACAATTTAATGATACCAAGTTTTATCATGATGTCACATGACGGATAACAAATTGAGGAATTAGGGGCTTACTATAAATCATCTAATGATGGTTTGTTTGCTTTTGTATTTTGACTGGGTTTTTGCAAGGGGCATTTGTGAATGCTATAATCACTTTTCATCCACTACAGGAAATTTTGAGATGACACACTTACGTCAGGTATATTGCAGATGAGAAAGAAGCAAAGAATAAGTAGCTGAGTTACTGTCAGCTGTCTATGATCTCTCTTTCTCTCCTCCCTCTGTTCCCTGTAAACATTTAACATGTCATCGTAGACTTCATTGGTGATTATTCATAGTTTTTAAAAAGCCATTCTCCTAAATCATTTTCTACTGTAGGTAAGGACTGGTTGATTATCTAATGTGTTATTTTCTATGAGTGTAACAGATCATCAGGTTGATCAGTTCCAGTTTTCCGAGGGTGCACCACAACCACCTGATAAATATTAGAGGACTGTTTCTGGTTCTGTTTTGCAAAGCATGTTATTTTGTAGCCAATATGTCTGGTGGGATCGAGTTACCAATGCCAGCTCAGATGGTACATTCCTGAAAAAACTGATATTACAGCAGAGACTATAGATATCTATAGTCTCTGATTGCAGTGTATGTGGAAATAATTTAGCTTAACCTCCGCTATATCTCAATAGGTACTCCCTGTGACCTGGTATTTGCTCTGTGTACCAGACAATCATATCAAAGCCGTCACGTTGGCTAGGTTAACGTGATATATCGCCTTTTCAGTTCCTTTAGGAACTATTTGTCCCATCTCAAAAATTCCTTCACTGACATGTTGCTAGTAGTCTGACTTATGTGTAATATCGCAAATTTTTTTGGACAGCATATTTCTAACATGATTAATTGTACAATCACTAAAATACATGACAATATCTAGGCAGCAATGGGTCAAATGATGCAATAAATTACGTTATGCAAAAGCGTGATGAAAATCTATGCAATATTACATGCAAAGCACATTGTGTACAACAATGGATCACTTAGTCTGTGCCCCCCAGACTTTTGCCCCTAGTCCGACGGCCCCCCGGGCGAGAGAAAGTCTGAGAACAATGCAGGATCTTGCTGGAGTTGTCTGCCCTTGAGTGTTATAAGTTAATCAAGGGGAGCACTAAAAATGCAATATCTATTGATTTCTATTCATGCCACCTACTACATTGCACCAGGTATGAGAGTTTTCCAGTCAGACCCTGGGAAAAGTAGCCTCATGTTTGGGAAATACCAATGAGCAGAGATATTCACTGCCAAGTAGTGAAGAAAATGTCAGGCAGAATTTCTTTCATTTTGAATAAGGGTGGTCATTCATGACATTGACAAAAGGTCATACAATGTGTATTATTGGACCCTAGGCTATGTGAAGCAAGATTAATGTAGAAGTAATGAGGAGAAAAATCCAAGCAAATCCTGCAAAGTGCTGTGAGATCTCAAGTTCTCACAGCTCAGGAGGTTTCGGATAAAGAGAATGGAGCCAAGAGGATGGGAGCAGGTGATACCAGACAGCGTCAACCACTTCAAAATCAGAGATCAATCTCAGTTTTATCTTTTGATGAAATCTGTTGTATATTAGGCATAATTAAATTACTGTCAGCTGTCAGACATTCCATCTCCGTCTTTTTGGAGGGTTCAATCGCAGGTATTTGGATAATGTGTATAATTAAATATTTTTGTCTGACAAAAATCAAAGTCCAATCTCCGCTTTTTTGGAGGGTTCAATCGCAAGCATTTAAATAATGTGTATAATTAAACCTTTTTATCAGACAAAAAAATCTAGATCCAATCTCCGCTTTTTTGGAGGGTTCAATCGCAAGCATATAAATAATGTGTACAATTAAACCTTTTTTGTCAGACAGGAATTAAAATCCAATCTCCGCTTTTTTGGAGGGTTTAATCGCAAGAATTTAAATAATGTGTATAATTAAACCTTTTTGTCAGACCAAAAATCTAGGTCCAATCTCCGCTTTTTTCAAGAGGATGGGCAAATGCAACCTCAGGTTTTTTGGCCATGCTCACCCGCCGTGATGAACCCCGGTGCATATAAAAACCGGGGGAACATCAAGGCAGGGCAGTTCTGGTTGGAGAGCCCTTGAAGCATGTTTTTCTGGTATAGTATAGATTGCTTTTATGGTATCTTACTTAGTTTATTATTCAAGAATAAAAATTGATTTTAATGTCGAAAAGGCATCTCTACTATGAGTCATTAGTAAATTGAATTAATACCTACTTGTAACAAAATTCTAAAGAACAATGTTGTGGATAAATTTGATTAGGTAAACAAAACACTTTTTGTATGTAGTTGCCTTCTTCCTCAACAGGAAGAAGTTAACTCCATACAAAATAAACATGAGCAAAATGAATAAAATAGTGGTGTCTGTTCTGCTCGGGTATTTGGTCCCCGAGTGGGTCGAATATGCGACAGTGCATAGACTATGGATCACCTTTTTTGGGTGATTGTTTAGCATCGAAAGAGAAATGTTTATGGTCATAACTTCTCTACTATTGAACATATTATCAAACGCCACGATTGAAACCTCGGAAATACCATCTAGTTTAATCAAAGCTTTTGTGTATATCATGTTGTTTAACCTGTTTCCTGTTTCTTGGATGGAGAGGAGAGCATGTTTCGGACCAAATAAAGCTAGTTTAGCCACAAAAATCCAAAATCTCAAGATGTAAAGCCATAATCAACAATCGCTTTGATCAAAATCTAGACAATCTTAGCTCCTACTGTTCATCAATGCTGACACAAAATTTGACTGATATCTTTCTGAATTTTGGCTGGAAAATTTTGACCTAAATTAGTAAAAATTTTTGATTATAATCTGTTACAGTTGTGACAACCAAGATCTGTAAGCTGGTAAGATTATTAATGGAAGTGACAGTACAAGACCAAAATGGTATAATAAATCGGAAATTTTAGTTTCTGCGTTATTGTGGTCGCATGTAATGAGGGGTAAGAAATTTTCTTTTTTTTTGTGTTTATTTGTAATAAAAGGTTCTTCTAAAAGAAAATGATGACAGCGGAGCAATCAGGTAGTTAGAGTCTAGAATGGCGACCGCCCGATTAACAGTATGACCAAGAACTATGTGGCCGAAGACAGCCCAAGGAACCCCGCCCGCCGCGCCTGCTGACTATGCACCACACCCCCACAGGGCCCTGGTCAGCCGACCACGCAGACCAAGGGGCTCACAAACCCTTTCACCAGGAAGGTACCTGTTGAGCGGGTTTACACCTGTCGTCAACAGGGACCTTGCCCCCCCTGCAGTTTTTGGCTCTTTGAGGGACGACTCCAAGTTTACTTCTTGTGAAACTAACATTTGGTGAGCTCACACAGATCTCACAATTTGCAATTGTTTTTGAATATGATATTAAAAAGCGATATTTAAATAGCATTTGCCCCGGCATAATTTTAATAATGACCCTATTACTATTGCAAAACTCAATTTCAAGTCTCGAAGACAGGAGGCCTAAAAACTTAAAGCTTCACTAAAATGTCACTCCTCCAGTTAGTGCCATGTCTCCTCTAAATGGTGAAACATAAACTACTCAAATATCTCAAAAACAAAGCACAGAGAGTTCAATTTCAAAAGGGCACTTTTTGCCCCAAAATGAACTTCCAGAGGTTACTGCAACTCAACGTCAAATATTTGGGAGGTTTCATCCGTGAAATTAACTATTAGACATGATCACCAATACAATATTAAAAAGTTTTAAACGGCGATACATTACGTTAGACAATCTAGTGCAATAATTGAAGTATCAGACACTTACTTCTTGATGGCCTTGTTGACCATTTGCTGCTGCTTTCTCAGCATGATAATAAGGGTGATAGTAGCCAAGCAGCAAGTGAACAAAGGGAAGGGACTGTTGATGATGTATGTAAACACGGCAAACTTTGCTGACTCTGGAACAGCAACTATCACTCCATTTTCCCACCTATAATAATGTATAGCTTCACATTATATCAAGAGGTTGGCAGTGGGAATTAATTGATGTATTATGAAGAAAGCTTATCCAGTCCTTGAGTAGGAGACTAATTTGTGGAAGACATATCTTCCTTAGATAATGATGAATGCTGGTAACACAATGCACAGGAACTGATCATGTAATCAATACCATCACTTTGTAGTCCTGAAGTTAAAATAGGGCTGTTGAACCCATAAACGTAGCAAACGTAAAACATTGGAATCGTTACACTAACGTCGAAACCTCATCAATGTTGCAACGAAGCATTTTAAAAGTTACAACCCCACAAACGTCGCAATTTTTTTAAATATAGAACATCATTGGTTGCTCTGACCTAGCTTTGTCACGTGGCCACTTTTTTATGACCTCGTGGAAAGAATAACTTTGACCCTTTCAGAGCAATCCCTCAGGGGTAGTTGAATACAGGCCTTTTGCTACTGTAAAGTGCCGGGCTGTTAACAACATTTTAAAGTGTCTTTTTCGTGCAAGGGACCGTCTACAATACTACATTGGTTAAAACCAAAGTGTCTGTCTCTGTCCAAAGACAAGTTTACTGGCATACTCACTTTGAAGTTAAATAATTGGGTATCTGTGCCAGTACACTGCAGATATATACAAGAGATATAGCCGTGTTGACTCTTGTAGCGCTAGCATAGTCTATTGCTTTCAGAGGGAACGTGATGACTATCAGTCTAAAAACAGCTACTAAGACCACACACCAATTGGATATCTGTAACAGATAAAAAAGTTTGTTTCAGATTTAAAACAACCCGTTAGGTTCACATAGTTTCCATAGATCAATCTCTCTTTGATTAACAGCGATCGTGAAAATACTGTTGTTACAATTGAAGTTTTAGTATCACGAGAGCCGTAAGCACTCCATTCAAATTGAGAGGTGGCAACTTCATTCGTTGCGCCTATTCAAAGTATGGAAACGTAGTGTAAGTAATCTTGAATTGCGAGCATAGAATGTCTATCATAAAATAATGAATGTGCTAAGTATTTCTGAAGGTATCAGATATTGTTACATATTTTGCCATGATTTGCTACTCGGAAGTTTTCGGGTCTGCGTATTTCTAAGTTCTAGTTTGTGCCATGACATTGTGATAATGTAATGCCACAAACCCTCATCCCTCAGAGACTTAGTTAGACCATTGGTAGTGGTATTTTTCAATAGGGTAAAAATACATTTGATAAATATGTTAGATGGCATAATTTACCGCACATTACTCTAAGAATGACATCACAAATAGATTACATAAGTTGTCTGACACACCTCTCACAAATCTTATGGCGTTTGCCCCACATCTATGCCTATCTTGTCTTTATTTGTCTATGGTCTTTATTTGTCAATGACTTTGGTCGGCAATAATAAAGTATATATATATATATATATATACACACATTTGTGCAATAAAGTGTCATATATTATATATCCCACTATTGTACCCATAAAAACCCTGGACAACGAGTCTTTCATATATACATATATATATATATATAGTGGCTATCAGTGTGTAGGGCGGATCTTTGCATTGGAGTTGTCCGACCATGTCAGGCTATCTTATCTACCATTAATTACTATTGGGTTTAGGATGCACAAGATTTAGGATTTAAGACATGATTTTTTTGTGGGTCATATAAAATGACTCCTTATCTTTGAGTGACACTTAGTTGGGGCCAAATACACACAGATGACACTTAAAAGCACAGATTTGTATCTATATATATATCTGAATTGTGAACTCATCAGTGTGTCTTTAATTATAATTTATGCTGTTACTGCTGTTGTTAGGCATTAATGGTCATGAACTATTTACACATTCTAAGTCATATTTCAAGTATGACATCTTGCCTGACATTTTACCATATCATATCAAAATCTATCATAATCTGCGCTAAGATCGCATGCATTTTAATGACGAGCCTTCTATTTGTCTGTTTCACGATCTACCCCTGGGACTACAAAAGCTAACTTTCAGGTCGCTATTAAGATCTAAAAATAACTATCAACCAAGCCCTTGCATGGATTCATCTACTACACACTATGAGCAATGAGCAATGAATATTCATAATCTTTGCTATGAATTTGCAGTTTATCATGCGCCCTGATACCGACGACGGCCATAATATTATTCTACCTTGGTATTTTCATTCTTAATAAATTGTGACAGCTTCACAAAATTCTATGCATGCTATCTGATATCATGCATCTGAGTTAAATTACGTAAGAATACGCTAGTCCAGTACTACAAGGTACTAGCTGGCGTTGAGATAATGGGCCTTTCATGTCCATATACGATAGACTGGGAAACTTAATTTTTTGGGAATTGTAATTAGTATTTTGGTTAGATTTTTTTTTCATATACGCTAAATGATCTCGAAAATTCCAGAAACTCCATTTTTTAGGTTTTGCCAGTTAGTAGAATAGAAGTCATAATAACTGAATATAAAATGATTAATATAATATAATATAAAATTATTACAATATAATATAATTTAAATACTTACACACATGAAGGTATTCTGAACATGGAACCACACATAGTACCAGACATATTTGGTATAATGCACTCCGAGATTAGGTGGGCTGCCAATCTTGCCTGTTGTTATGATTGGTGAGTAAACACCAAAGCATAGAGAATAACTCAGCATAACACACACAACCTACAATAAAAATGATATAGCTCAGCATTGCAAAGGCAACCTACGAAAACAATGTTATAGCCCAGCATAACACACCTAACCTACAATAATATAATATGAACTTTATTTTGGATAATAGGCTACTCATTTGTTGAGAATGACCCAATAACCCAATACCCAATAAGAAATGAAAAAAAAAAAAAAACAAAGATGATAATGCAAATTGATGAGAAAAATAATTTGGAAGATCTCTTAAAATGTGAAATGAATGGAATTGGTCTAACATGAAACAATTATAGCTATGAGAGTATTTTGAGTTTTTAATCGGACACAAATATTGATAAAGGGTACAACCTCAGATGTTGTTTGCTTTCCAATAAGCTCTGCACATGGGTCATCTAATGACGCTTCTTAAATGTTTAAAGGCAATTTTGAATTTGATCATAGTTTTGGTTTCAGTGAGAAATGTGAGCAAATGCAATATGGAAATTTTTCGGCAATTCTATTACAAAGTACAGCTGATGTTCTGATACTCTGCAGCTTGCAAATTGGTCAAGAGCCAAGAACACTTCCACGATTAATCCTAAGAAACCAACCATCAAGCTGCGGGCAGGGGAGGGGGAAATAATCTGGGGGGGGGGGGGGGCTCAGACTACTCTTGACTATGAATACTAACCAATGTACTATCAGATAAAACTTGAGGATGGAAATTAACTAACTGGTAATTAGAAAGTAAGTGTGTTACCATTATCAATATTAGTAAAATAGGTAAGTGGTTTGGCTAGTCAGTGCACAGCTAGAATCATAATCAATAGATGCCTTTGACAGCAGTGTGTAGGATCATTAATATATTGCTTTATAAACATAAGAAATAAGAGGTAGAAATACATGTCACTGATCAACTACACCAAACCAGTACCAATAACCACATGCTGGTTATAGAGATTTTTAGTAACTCTGTTCTTAGCTTACCACTAAATCTGCAAAAGCCATCGCGAGAAATATTTTATAAGTCACTAATTTCCTCTGTCTCCATAACGTTACAATGTTGAGCAGATTAGCAAAGATGCCTGAAAATATATTGAAGAATAGAAACCATGAATAACTGTATGAAAGGTAATAAATGATATAGAAAATCAGAGATTTCACACATTCACATATTTTTGTGTAGAGTATCAAGAAAATCATGGCTGAGCAGAGAAGATGAATGTCATATTTTACTACACAAAGCGGCGTCAAATTTGGTTATTTCCAACGTGATTCTCATATTAATTTGATAATTTTTTTTGCACTGAAACAAATCTACACCCGAAAACTAGTGTAATGAAATCAATAATTTGACCGAGTGGGGTGGGGGTCAGATTTGTTGACATTTAAATTTACTATGATTCAAATTTCAATTAATCTGAAGACATATGTAAGAGTAGATGACTACTAATGATGGTGTAATATAATTTAAATATACATATGCCAGAGAGAAAGTATTCAAATCACGCTCAGTTGTGCTGCAGAATCACTTGTATACGCGGCATCAATATTTTTGTTTTATGTCATTGGAGAGATTATTAAACAACAAGTATATTACAAGCATGGTTAACTTCTGCAGGACATTTTACTAAATAAATATTGACTCCAAGCCCTGACCCCAAACACCTTATTAGAGAGAAAGTATCCAGCAAAATACATGTTCATTTCCAATCATCATAGAAAAAATAGCCCAAGACCTGCAAATAATTACTTTCCTTCCCATAGACCTATGAATAGTCTGGTCAATAGGGCATGATAAAGCATCGATTCCTGATCTTTTATAAATTACACCAAAGATGCTAAAGGCTTTTACCATGACAGAGCAATATTTTCATTATGACAAAATTGTGTGTCAGGAAAGATATTTGAACCGGAAAACATCTACCATTGTCACAACTGACTTCACTGTCAGACAGGTCAGAAATGTTCTTCAAGTTTTTTACCTGATTCATTACACTTTAAATGACTACATATACTTGAGGTGAATTAGCCTTGGCTTTGCTCAGAAAACAAAACCACATCAGTTCCAAAAAATTGATTTCAAATCAGTCACTTCATGCTATAGCTGCGCCGGCTTCCCATCTACTTGTGTTAGATGTGCGCATCGATGTCACTAGTCTTAATATATCTTCACCAGTCGTAGGATTACTGTCACTGTCGGCAAAGATAAGCTGATTGTGTCATAAAAATAGTGCCTACACTCTGGCCCTATACGTGAAAAAAATTATGATTTAGCGATTCTCGATTCATTATTTCTAAATCCAGTGTCAACCGCATAGTATAAAATAGAGGCTTTGATCTAATCTGATCTACACCAACCAGCAATAAAAGAAAGCTTTGTCATTAACTGATATTTTCATTCTGAATAAAATGATTATTAAATTGTGAGCAAACTTTACTGATGTGGCAAATAAATATGTCACTGGGTATTGAAATAAAGTTAACAATGTTTCATAGTGAGGCTGCAAAGTGATATGTCCTAAACTTCAGGGTGTGGCTCAATGTTTGCAAGCTGCGTTCTAAAATTAGTACCCAGAAGGTTTTGTATTGCCTTACCATGTCGTGGGAGCAAAGTTCTCTATTGTCCAACAGAAAGTTTATCAGTGAATAGCATTTTATAAATGTAAATTTATAAAAGTTGACTTTTATACTGAGCATTGTACTGTCAGCTACTTAAATTATGGAATTGGTATTCAAAACAAAGCCTAAAAGAGATATCCATAACAAATTATCCAAATTATCCACATCTTCTGGAACCATTCATACAAAAATATGTTATACATCTTTGTGGTTCTGGCATGTACTAAATTAATATAACCTTCAAAAATCAAACAGGAAACCAATTGCAGCTCTACGCTACATCAAAATACGTGATTTTCATGCGATGATGAAGCTGATGGTATCATGCCTTTCCTTTAAAAAATGACTCCTATGAACCAAAAAGGTTTTTCACTAAAAATTAAACTAATCATGTTATATTACAGGTAAATATTCGCTTCCACAAGTTTTAACGAGACCCAAAGTACTAGGGGAGGCAGGGATGCACTGCCTCCTCTAGAATGCTAAATTAGGTGGCCTAAAACCCTATAATTGAATATGCTGAGTCAGAATCAGCTCATTTAGGACTTAAATTTCCTAGTCATGTATTCTCTTAAATTGCTTTGGAAGTCGGAGCTTTACCAATACATCACTGGGGGCCAAACAACACTCAACTCGCTGTTAATTTGAACCAAAGACCTTTGCCTCACTTACCATTTTTCTAAACTATGGCCCTGTGTTGGGATTACTTTTGCCATATGCTAGCAACACAAAAATTATTCGAAGACGTCTAAAAATATTGTGCTAATTATGTGTGTGAATGGAAGAGGAATTTCAAGCATGACCTAGCACTTGTACCTGCTAGCAGAAAGTTACATTCCAATCGTATGCAAGGATTCCATTGTAATACACATACATTATGCTGGCATGTTCTAACAATGGTAAATGTGTTTAATTTTCGGTACTGAAATGACTAGCAGGTAATACTGACTTTGATTGTAGGTCCTGTTTGGCCTAGCCTCTCCTTTGCCACAGATTTAATACACACATCTGAGGAACAGGATAAATGGAGACAAGCTATTGAATGGCTTGCTAGAATCAATCCTGTTCCCAAAAACCCCCATTCTGCTTTATATATATTAAAACGGTTTGCCTCAATACACCTTGGAAAGCCATCCCTACCAGGCGCCTAGTAGGCTTGTTCCCTTCTTGTTGGGAAAAATACCAGATCAAGTGGTAATATTTATATACGTTGTTTTGACTTCATCACAAAACAATTTTTCAGGCGACGTGTCTTTATTTAGCTGGGAAATCCCACACTGTGGCCCGATCGTATGTAAGCCCAGGGACCCTAGACCGCAACTCCGCTTTGATTGGGAAATAAGATCATCTAGTTATAGTAATCATAGTATTAAGCTATACTGCAATGACATAGAGATTAGATTAAATCGTATCTAATCTCTTAAATACCAAAATCCAAATCATTTAATCCTCATGACAGGTTACAGAACGCCATTCTGACACCAGAGAGATCCACACTGTAGCAACAAGATTAGAAAAGCCAGGTTAAGGTCACATCCTTGCTCAGTAGTACGAGTACATGCACAAATTGTAATGATCTGGTAACATTGACATCAATATCCGACAATCTGTGAGAGAGTGCACCGGTTCACGTAGCCAATGTGTCGGCTCTGAGCTAGGTCATGTTTAATCAAATTGCCTGCATTCCAGTTGCCCCCTTCCACTGGTCACGCTGCAGCAGAACCAGCTGGGGAGGAGCAACTCTGAATGGACCAAACTTGGTTTAGCTCTGAGCCAACGCATTGGGTACTTTTCACCTTAAAACCTGAAAGTAGGACCGGTTCACTTCCAAACATTAAAATATTAGCCTACCATAATAGTAGCATTTGAATGTAATATAGTAGTATATTTTAAACAAAAAATATCAAAAACGAATAGAAACATACCAATTGTGCATATGACAGTGTAGGCGACTCCTTGTATCCAAAAGTAGATTACATAAAGAAGCTGATAAAGCTGGTCTGATGTAAGCTGTAATGGGTCAGCTGTTGGCCGCTCCAGTAAAGCAGAAGTCTCTACAATATAAGTAATAAATTACTAGTTTCAGTTGTTGTTGTGTTGTTTTTGTTGCTGTTGTTGATACTTTGTTCTAGTTGTGCCTTTGTTGTGTTCTTGTTGATGTTCTATTCATTGCATCCCTTACACAAAGATGTTTATTTTTAAATTACCGCAATACGTTCTGAGCTGAGGTCAGATTGAAGTCATTATATGAGAGTTGAGGTAGCAAGGTCGGTCTGGCTCATAAGAGCGAGTGTGGGTAGCACCGTGACTGTGCATGATGTGACAACTTATAAAAGATCTTTTAGCTATCATGCATGTCTTGATCTTTCTGCCAAGACTTCTCTACATACCGCATGAAATTCACTGTGGTAAAAAAGATAATGAATGCACCATAATCTAATTGATATTCATTCTATCAACGCTAATCCCCCCATCAATAAAAGAATCCACAGATGACATATTTCTACAAGAACTAGGAACATGATTTTTAGAATTTCCTACAATATAATGTTAACATAATAGGAGTCATTATTTCCAGTCAATTAAAATATTACCACTAGAAAAATCCTTTTAATTGACTCTAGGAGTTAGAGTCCGAACACCTTGGTTGTCCTGACTCTGAGCAGAACTTTCTTCATCTTATATTTTGTGTGGAGGTCAGGGGATTCAGTCTGCTAAGCTTCTAATACATCGGCTAATTTACTCATGGTACATATCTAGATAAGACACATTAGGCAGTGCCATGCAGTGATTGAAATTAAATCGAGTAGAATTGACCATCTAACCGCGCTTTGCTTTGTCTGCTATCATAAGGTTGCAACTTTTAGGTGCAAGTGTCTTAGTATTGACGGTTTTGGGTTAGCTGAAAATGAAGCCCTTAGATATCTAAATACAATTTGAAATTCGCTACATTGCCTTGAGGCACAGAGGAAACCATTTCTCTAAGTGATCCTAAATATTTGCTATTTCCAAGAGCTCATTGTCAAAAAGCAAATATTTGTTCCGATGCCTGAGACATTTGAGGTCTTCTGGTATTTAAAACCCTTTCAGTTATTGAAATGATCAGTAAATATTAAATAGTTGAACATCTGCTATCAGACACCTACAAAACAAGACTAGAGAGCATCCAGCGCTCGGTTAATTGGATTATGCTGCCATTCTCTGACAACTAGGAACAGA
This sequence comes from Membranipora membranacea, assembly GCA_914767715.1. Classification (NCBI taxonomy): domain Eukaryota; kingdom Metazoa; phylum Bryozoa; class Gymnolaemata; order Cheilostomatida; family Membraniporidae; genus Membranipora; species Membranipora membranacea. The sequence continues at coordinate 9,189,150 of OU612072.1, read as the reverse complement.
AGCTTGACAATCTCTCACTGCCAACCGTCACAACTTTCCTGCACACTTTTTTGCAGTGAACACTTCACTAAAATAGACGACAACGATCACCATCCCCTGAACTCTCGTATTAAAATAAATACCAACAGAAATCTGCTTGCAGAACAAAAATAGATAAAAACAGGGCATTCAACTGTAGAACCACCAAGAGACAAAATACCTTTTGTGAATTCATGCGATTTTTCAACTAATGCAGCTCAGACTTTATTTTAGTTTTCCATTCATGTATTACAGGATGGATATTAGATTTAGGCAATAAACAAACTTCAAACTTTGTGTTTTTGAAATGAAAATTACATTAGTTTTACCTACCTCTTGATATATTAGACATATCCGTTGAGTTATTATCAGCGTTGTTATCCATTTTGTATTTTCTGTGTGTTGCTTTATAATATGAGGCTGTCAACAGGTTGCTCTCTTTCACCTGATTGTGTGCCAGCTGTCACTGACAAATCAATGATGACAACTGTGTGTCGTAATTTACCTCACAATGACATAACTGGTTAACTGGAAGCCCTCATATACCAATGTTGTAATCTCTGAAATCTGTTGCTCGCAGTGTCGCAGACTGCTATATGAGTTGCTTGTCGTCGAGCTGTCACCCCTGTGTGGTAATGATGATGATGGTGGTACCTTTATTTACCATATAGTTTGTCTCAACGGTGAAACTGTCTATGATAGTGAAGCGTTAGAACCTCTATCTCTGATTGATTGCAGGATTAAATCTCTTATTCCACGTATTAAAGTCCTACTGAGCTGTGTCCGGCTTGATAGATCAGAATCGATATTCCTATCTGTACATCTGTACATACATTCGAGCTAACTTCTTGGTACATATGCGTGCATGCACATTCAATGTTTTCTATAAAATAGCAGTAATTTATTATGCTAAATTCAATAAATATTCTTGCCTATATCAATAGGAACAAAAGCTCCTCTCTCCTCCTATGGACATTGGATGAATAATCTTACCATAGTATTGAGATAATTGTTATGTAAGGGTAGGTTCAGTTACTGAAGTCATAAGGGAAAGTGTTGTTAAATTAGTAATTTAGCGACCCTAGATATTAACAAGCTGTGAAAACAAAATTCCCATTAATGACTCTGATTTACAATGGAAATAACATACATATTAGTATACTATTATATAGATAATGATCATCTATAGTTATACTCCACCCCCTCCTTTTGGGATAACAATTATCTTGCTAGGTGTTACTTGATTATCTATAGCCGACGCCTTAATGATGTACACCTAAAATAACTTAACTTAGGAGGTAATTGCAAGTGATACTTACTCTCTCATCCCTTGCATTACACCATATCATTATTGTAATGGAACAAGGTAAATAACAGCATTTGATACATCGGCAAGCAAAACTTGGCATCTTTGTCAGCTCCCCCAAGCTATACATTTTGATTTGAGAAATAAATTAGTCAAATCTATTTCTTTACCCTCACTACCATATTATTTCAGGCCTCCAAATGCAGAGACTTTGACAGTCCTCACCAACAGGGGGTATTCCAACCAAATTGACCTTAGCGCCAAAACCTTTTATATTCTCGATTAGCCGTCTGCATGATGTTCTTTATAGTCAGTACAGTAGTATGAAAGTATTCATCAGAAAGTCATTAAATTTGAGTAATATAATATGTTTACCAATTCAGTCCAAATGCCATTCAAAGCCTTCAAAGGCCATACTATCGGACAAAAACCGAAGCCAAAAATTCAACAGCAAAAAACAGTTAAATTTACTTATGCACTCTACAATATGCCTCTGTCCACTTACACCGCTATGAGTGGTCCTCCTAAAGCATTGTCAGAATATGTGAGAAAAAGTAATATTGATTTATAATGTTCTAAATATGCTGGCTCAATATTTTTAATGCAAACAAAAATACCACTAAATACCCTGCCTCATCTAAAATACAACATGGGTTAAATTTCTAAGCAAAATCCTGCTATTTGAATGTTTTGGAAGTTGGATGTTAGGCATTCCGTAGATCATGTTTAATCCGATTGCCTGCTCTCCTGCTGCTGCTGCGGCGTTACCAGTGGAAGGGAGCAACTGGAATCCAGGTAAATGGGTCAAACTTGGTCGAAGCATCCAGTAATGTTTCCTATTAATTTGCGGGATAAGGTTGCACAGGTGAACAAAAACAATTTGATAATATACAATGTGAATAATCTACACCTTGCAAGTTAAGTGATAAAGAATGCATGATACATGCATCGTCACAGCCACACATTAATTCTGTGCAAATGATGCTATTTATGTTAAATGCCTCAAATGTCACACAACATTACAAGGATGAGTCTACCAATATTTTATATCATTGAGTAACCTCACCCTTGTACTCCAGATCAAAGGTGTCTGTAGTGTTGTGAAGTTTTAATTCACTAGACCAAGTTTGTTCCATTCGCTTCCATTTTGAGTTGCTTCCCCTCCACTGGTCAAGCCGCAGGCAAAAAAGGCCTGCGGTTTGACCCGTGGAAGGAAAGCAAATGGAATGCAGGAAGATTGGATCAATCTTGTTCTATAATCAACTCACCAGCCATTTTCATTCATACTGAAATCAACTGTAGCCATGGCAAAGTACCGCAAATGTAGCTGATTTGATCGATAAGCATATACAGTGAGTTGTTGGTGATGTATATCCATATGTTTGGCAGACAACATCATCCTATATGGATGTTTACATGCCAAAGATAAATAAGAGTTATTTAGGTTGGATGTGTTAATCGTTTTCTGTAGGCTTTCCATACAGTCAGATGATATCAACTAGGGTGCTTTTTCTGCTACCTTTATTTCCTCAATCAATTTCAACACATAGCTTTATGGGGTTACGATTGGGAGATTCATTGATCAAAGTTACTGTTACCAAGGCAAAATCTCACTACCTTCTCTTTTTTTTGTAAAATTCTATTATACACTATTCTCTCAAGTGATGATCAAGAGGTTGATTAAAAATCAGGTGTCTTATCACTCACCCATCCCGAAGCATGTACGGCGAAATATTAGTGCCCAAGTGGCTAGGCCGCAATATCTGTGCCAGTTTGCTCTCTGTTTGCAGGCAGGTTGGAGCACACCTGGGGCCAACCAAACCCCAATAGTCAGTGGACTGCAGTAGGATTCAACCCACGACCTTCAGCATATGCATGCTAAAGGGACGGCGCTCTAACCAACGGAGCCACCTCCTACTTCAAGGCGTTGGATCTGATCAGGACCAACATGTTGGCTACGTTGGCTTTAATAGGGTTCACAAGCTAGTTGCGCTAATAGTTTTACCATAGGCCTACTAAGAGAGGAGTGGACAACCTCTCCGTAGATTTTAGTTTCAGCTACATTTCCTGATACAAATAGAGCGTTAGGTAATAGAATTGTGTTCAATGCTGGGCTGCAGTTTACTCTACTCATCAAATACTGTAAAAAAAGTTCAAATACCTTACATGCCAAATTTACAAACTCTTTAGTTGTAATAAGGCCGATCTTACCAACTATTTAACTTTCATCATCATGGCTACGTTTCCTGATGATAGGATGCGGGTATGGCGCATAAGCTGACAAATTTTGTGAACTATTAACATACAGAAAGTTATTTCAAATAGGCTGTAGCTACACTGGATTGATCATGAGGAAACCATGCGAGGAACCAAAACTATACTCTAGAATCTCAAATTACACACCGATCTATATTATATATATCCATTGATATGAATTTTATATTTATAACAATATCAGTGTATCTGTCTTCTTTAACAGTATCGAATGGCGAAGATGACGCTATAAATTCGGCGCTGATGTGCCTCTTGATAGTCATTTAGTGACAGAACAAGCCAAATATACAATCTGAACCAAATCAGCTCCTGGGCCAGACAAGACTGGATTTTCTTTCAGATTGACTATCAACATGCTTAGTGGCCAATGATATATATACGCTATTTGGTTGGGCACACAATATCATCATATACAGAATTGTTTCCAATAACATACAAAAAAGAGGGCGGCAAAAGCTAGGGGGAGTTGTCTAGGATTATCATAGATTCAACACACCTCATTCCTCAAGAGTTGGGTTTCTTGATATGTATAGCCATTCTACAGATACAGGGATTCATAAACTATGTCGTTTTCGAATTTAGGTTAATAGATATATTTTTTAATAATCAAATCCTATAAAAAATAATGGTGAAATTCAGTCATTTGAATGGATATTATGGCCCTGCCAAAGCAGATTGACATATATAGTATGAAACGCCATACATGCATCTTATAATATGTAGTTGTAAACCTTTGTTCAGGACCTGCATTAAGTTAATCATGTAAGTTATTCAAAGAATAACAAAAAATTCCAAACAAGAAAATTTTATGGCGATATCATAGCATGATAATCTATAGAGAGGACAACTCCTAGTTTAACTTTTCCAGTTGCTATAATACCACAACACATCAAATCGTATATCAATTCACGTCCAAAACCTAGATCAAGTTTGATCCATTTTGCCAGCATTGGAGTGTCAGTAGAGAGGGGGAGGCAACTCCAAAGCTGGCAAATTGCATCAAATTTAATCCACTCAAAACACTGCCTGCCATTGTATTACATGTTGTCAAAAGTCTATACAGTAAAACAAAGAGATGGAATAGAAAATAATTACCCTAGCAGTAAGATGTAAAATAAATAGAAGTTACATACAAGTGATGATATTTTTCAGCAGTCACATATCTGTTTCTTCTGAGGGGCTGTTTGTCTGTTTTGCCTGCGGACAGCTGCATCTCCATACTGTATACCAGATCCCATCCTCTCAGGGTCAAGGTCGCCTACAAACAACAATATAATATATATATATATATTATATTAAATAACATGAAATGTTATATATATTAATAATTTATACAGTGGCTATAATATATTAGGGGAAGGCGGGGTACGTTGAGCCAGTTTTTAAATATTTGATTGTAACATGAAGTTGAATTGTGCTAGATTAACAAAACTTGGCACTGAAATTGGTCTTCATGTCTTCCTTCAACGTGAGTAAGGTCAGAAACACATTGCAGCAAGAAAACGAAATACTGCTGTTTCAAAATAGTTTGGGAAGCGGCTCAACGGGCTCAACGTACCCCAAGCACGGGGCACGTTGAGCCGGGTCCGCATTTTGTATGGGGCACGTTGAGTCACTCTGTTATGGTCATCTCTTTGTTGGTAATAACTTTATAATTCATTGCAACCATAAGAAATAAAGAAAAGCCACCAAATTCATTGCAATAGCGCATTTTCTTCACTCTATTGAACTATAAAATATGATTTGCAACACAAAATAAATTTCTGAAACATTTGTGGTAGAGGAAAACTTGCACACAGCAAACTTGATGATAAGTGAAGGGAAAAATGAACTCGGAGTAATTGCTAATTTCATTAAAGAAACATCTTTTCCAATGTTTTCGTTTTTGTAGGTGTAGGTGTTGTCTTTTCCCCTAATACAATATATATTACAGTTGTCAGTAAAATACAACTCACGAGTGACTGGTAATACAGACTGACAAACAATCTCTGGTGGTATATATGGCTAATCAAATTTATGAAGCCTTTGTGTCCAAATTAAGTTTTTACCCTAGAGGAGTAAAGTATTAAAGGCAGGAGTAAAGGTTCACCTTCAGCACATGTTTGAGAAAGCTAAATTTAATTTTAGCTACAATTACTCACCCTATTGACAATGACAATAGGGTGAGTAACCGTAGCTAAAATTAATTTTGGATTATTTAGACTCTCAATTCAGCTAGCCAAAATTTAAGGGTACCTATCATTTAGTCAACCAAAGCTGAACTAAGCTCTGGCCTAAACTCTGGCTAACATTTCTCACTCTAGGATATTAGTTAAAAAAAGAAGCACATCACTGTGACTAGGCAAACAGTGTTGGCCATCAACTTATGCATTGGGTGGAAGCGTTTCTAGGATCGACGATATTTGTGATGGATTACAGCCGCTTAGATATCCATTGTGATATCCTGTTACAATATTATCAGAGGGAGAGGGGGGGGGGGAGGTTTCCTATAGTGTGGGCTCATATTGGCCACCCTATTCATACCTTTAACAGCCTGCTCTAGCCAAAGGTTTGAATTAAACATGAAACTGTTGGTGCTCTTCTTACACAGGAATCCCAAAATACAGCACTTAGATGTTTATTTGGGGTGAAAATATGCAGGAATTTACAGTTATCTGTTTAATAGTGCAGTCAGGCAAACAGTGATATTGTCACATCATGAATGTCAAAATTGTTGTCCGCACCTTACGGTTATGGTGTGTACTCACCCGAGTCTATTTGCGCTAATATTGTTCGCCCACACTTGAGAAAAGTTTCTTCTATATTCTCGCCAGTCATTGCACTGGTCTCCAAAAATAGCAAGTCTACAAAATAAGAGAGGTATATATATATATACATAATGCTCCCTTATGTCAGGATGGTGCAGCCATCGTATATATTGTATTTGCATACGAGGTGAATACAACCAATGGTGCAGGGGGGGGAGGAGTTGAAATGGAAATTACCCTCAGTGGGAGTGGGACTTGTACTCACAACTCCCATGTCACCAATAGTTAATTCAGAACACTACGTACATGGAGGATATCGTTGACCCGTATAGTTGTTATATGCTAACTCTACGGGTGGATGAGTTGTAGCAAGCCATTATTTTACCAGGAGTAACATCAGCACTGACTAAATGCGTTATATGGTTGCTACTTCTATTCTAGATATATATATATTATATATATCAGACACATGCAATTTAAATTCATCCATGGACAATAATGTTTTTGTCAATGATCTGGGAGTTGCCTCCCTTTACGAACACATGTTCAGAGAGGAGACAACTTGAGTTTTAATAAACAACAGCCTTCACAGTCTGGACCGTTTGTTTGTAAAAGTTCTCGAATAAATAAAAGGTTTGGAGAATCTCATTACATAAGATGGCTCTCAATAGTAACACTGAAGTCATCGAGCTTGAATTAAGTAAATCTGTCTGAAGTAAGTAAATCTGTTTGAAGTAAGTAAATCTGTCTGAAGAAAGTAAATCTGTCTGAAGTAAGTAAATCTGTCTGAAGTAAGCAAATCTGTTTGAAGTGAGTAATTCTGTCTGAAGTAAGTAATTCTGTCTGAAGTAAGTAATTCTGTCATGAGTAAGGAAGTCTGAAGTCGTTTAGTCTGAAGTCATTGAGTCTGAAGTCGTTTAGATTGAAGTAAGTAAATCTGTCTGAAGAAATTAAATCTGTCTGAAGTAAGTAATTCTGTCTGAAGTAAGTAAATCTGTCTGAAGTAAGTAATTCTGTCTGAAGTAAGTAATTCTGTCTGAAGTAAGTTATTCTGTCTGAAGTAAGTGATTCTGTCTGAAGTAGGCTAAGTAATTCTGTCTGAAGTAAGTAATTCTGTCTGAGGTCATTGAGTCTGAAGTCATTGAGTCTGAAGTCATTGAGTCTGAAGTCATTGTGTCTGAAGTTAGGAAGTCAGAAGAAGAAGAAGAATGAGACTCACCATTCTCCTGAGCGAATCTACTGGCTTCTAGGAATGTTACTTCTCGCTCCGCTTCAAGATCTTTCTTGTTACCCACCAGAATGATGACTATACTAGGAGAGGCGAGTGTGCGGGCGTCTGTCAACCAGTTAGTCAACGCATTGTAGGACTCCCGACTAAAAGTACAATAATATATATATATGTATATATAAACATAATAAATACTACGTACAATAATATGATCCTGTAAAATATTATTGTTCTCTGATATTGCAGCCTTGCTGCTTTTATGTGCTACCTGATACATAAATCTGAAGCTGGTAAGATAACTTGAGCTTTTAAAATGTCACAGGGGGGATAACCTACTCTAGACAGCACTTTGAAATCATGCAATAATTTCGTTACGGGAGTAAATTTAGTTTTTTGTTCAATGCTATGAGATTCCTTTGATATCAACATTGTTTTTTTTTTCCTAAGCACTTTAAAGTGTAAATGTGGACCACAACAAACAGAAGATATACATAAAATATATACTCCATACATAAGATTTCACCACCGCAAGATAAAATATCCTTGCAGCTGTTTCAAATGCAGTGAAAAAGAAAAAATCTCAAATGTCAATACTCTAGTGGAGTACAGTTTTTATGTTAACTCCAACCATACCAAGAGAAAAAGTTTTCCTTGTTATTGTCAAGTCACCACCAAACTAACTAAACAATACTATAACATTTACTCGCCTAGAAAACTACTCTGTATCAGGCCGGCGGTCTCATAATCTGTGCACCAAACTGATACTGTACTGATAACACTGACTTATCAATTATTCTAAACAATACTGATAAGGAGACAAGTCTAGACTAGACTGGTGAGGGCACGAGTTACTCTCTGGGGACAGCAATGAGAGTCACTGAGTACAATGCTTCCTTTGAGAGCATAGAGGCAAGTGGACTTATAGAATCAGCAGAGATCTGTTTTCAAGCCGAGCAGTGGACAGCCAGCGTTGATGATATGGGGCTAAGTAAAGTGCTTTGCATTTTTCCCATGCTGCCGGTGTTCCTTTTTGGATCACAAACTTGATCTTTAAATGCCCCTACCCGTGACCCGAGCAAAGATTTCGCAATTTCCCGCGGTGCTGAGGCACACTGGCAGACAAACAAAAAAGTACTGTATCAGGCCCTGGACACTACACACTGGAATATTAATATCTTGCATACCCATATTCGGGCCAACTAGGTTTCAACAAAAACTCTCTCAACTATAGTCAACTTTTTGTAACATAGTATTTATGATGCACCAATCACATTTGGAAGAAGATTGACACTCGGGACACTATTGTAGGCCCTGGTGTAAAACCAACACCGATCTCAGTCTAAGTTATGTTTATATAAGGATAATGTGACATTGGACTGACCTTGAGATGTCATATACCAGAAGAGCACCTGCAGCTCCTCTATAATAACTCCTTGTAACTGACCTGTCAAAATCATATAAAGCATTAGAGGTTAAAGGTCAACATTTTTCCCAGAGTCGATGTTGATCAGGTTTGCCTGCACCTGGAGGGGCTCCCTATCAGAAATGCGAGCAACCCAAATAGGATCACCCTTATTTATAAAGGGAGAGAGGTTATGATACCCGAGAGCGGGTTTCCTTAGTTCAAGGTTGATAAGACTTGCCTGCATTTTGAGTGGCTCCCTATCAGGAAGGAGAGCTACCCGAAATGGAGACTAATCTGATCAATCATATTTATGTTCACCCACGGACATCAAATACAATATTACTCAGGTAATCAGGTAAGCAGACACAGGACACTCTATATATATCAATACTCTACTTCCATAGCAACACATAGCCTGGAGCAAATATAACATTGGGGAGATGGCCAGACCTATCATTATAACAGCTGTGCATGAAATGAAAGTTTGGTCTTCCTATATATGGAGGTAGCATTGTCACTTTTTACTTTTTTAGAAGCCACATGACAAAGCTAATATGGAGGTATAAAAATTTATTGCTCAGCTGTGTGACCGGTCTGTGTCATAATTTATAAAGCAAGTTAGTTATAAAACATGTGATGTTTTTGCGCCTCTAGTCATGATGATGTGGGAGAGCAATGTTTCAATTTGCAACGATGAACTGTGTGAAAACATAAGACAAATCATATTGAGTTGACCACATTAAGCCTCAATGGGGAAATTTTGCCCTATCCCAGGATGAACTGAGATTCTAGCAATGGTGGTCCCTGGTAAGGTGGGTTTAGTTAGAATAATAATAATAACTTGTTCAGGGACGACTATGTTTCTTTTTTTTTGGGATTTTTTTTTGTCAGAATAGCACACTCCAATGTAGCATGCTGGGTCCGTAAAAATATACCTAGCCTGAATCATTGCAGTTGCCTTGAATGCGTCCCTACTAACTAAAACCAGCTGGATGAAATAGCAATTAATCTCAATCATCAAGTTAGAGGAAAACATAGTCTGGTTACACACGGAGTGCAACTCAACATGCTTATTAATCCGCAATGTTCAAATTTTCAGAGCCATTATAGGCCTGAGTATGACTCTACAAGTTCATCTTCTCCCCAAACTTAGCACTGAGTTACCTGAATCTTTCTTGACCAGCAGTATCCCAGATCTGTAGCTTGACAGTTTTACCTCCTACATTAACTACCTTACTCCCAAACTCCACTCCTATCGTGTGTGTCGAGTTATCTTTGACTGAAATACAAGAGCAGATGATGCGATAGCAAGAAAAGATGAGGCTCAACAGCGTCACACTGATACGAGACAACACTATCATCATGTGTATCTCTGATCGTTAGAGTCAATTTAGTATCAGTACCTTAAATGCACCCGCCCCTAAACAATAAAATTCAAACCGGTTCGTCACACCAAATTCCTTGTGTTGGTACTACTACTAAATGAATTATTTCACTCTCTATCGATCAGAGATATAAATGCAATAGTATATCACATGATCAGTGTGGAACAGCGTGCCATGTTGGTAAATATTACCAATTTAAAAGGACGTGACTCACTCTACCATTTGAGCTCGATTAAAGGACCGAATATGTTGATTGGAAGATGTACTGAAAATCATTCATTTACTTTTCATGAGAGTATCAACCCCACTTCCTAGTAGTAGAGGATTCTGTGGCTGCGGCTCATCATTATTGCTCATTATTTGCATGGTTACGTGGGGTGAATGCCCCGCAACAGCAGAATAAGGTAGTCAACTCATGTGACCGTGATGAGGATCAAACACATGAATTTGCTACTTGTTACAACCACTGAGCTACCCCTGACTATGATTTACCTATCCACATCCACACTAACATCGAGATTAAACTGTCTCGGATGCATATCTCTGATCGATAGACTCTGTTTAGTAAAGAGTACCTCGTATGTTCCAGCCTCTAGTTGTTACAATTGCCCTCGGGTTGGCACACCAAATTCCTTCTGATGGTACTGAATGCAAAGTAAATTAACTCACCATCTATCGATCAGAGATATACATACAATAGTCTACTCACATTTGTTTTCTATGAAGTGGTGAAGGATACAAGATTTCCCAACTCCTGCGCTGCCAATCACCAAGAATTTGAACAGATAATCTGCAAAAAGAAACACATGTATAAGTATAAGGTGCTGCTTTGTATGTAGTCACCATGGTTGTGATGATACCACCGCCTCAGCTTACGAGCTCACCTGAAACTTAGCCATCAGTACTAAACACTAAACCATAAAGATAAAAAAAAATAGCTCAGACCTACGGAGCAGCAAGGATAGGATATATTGACACGATCGTTCATATTTGTGTACCTAAATGAACATATGGCATGCATCTACCTAAACTACAAGCTCACAGAACAGTAGTCCAACTTAGTTATATGGAATGACGAAAATAATTAAATAGGATAATACGTCTTAACGACTGGAGTAGGATGATGCATTCAATTCCTTATCTCTGCAGTACGCTATTACTAGTTTCGATGTGTTCACACCAGCTAATGTCGATGTCGCTTCCAATGAGCGGAGAGAGGTGAGGCGCTGGCTTGCACCAAGTGACCAAGAAGTACTGCTAGTCCCTACTCACTGCTCCACCATCTACACAGCTAGTACCTGTGTATGGCTAGATATTGGTCAGGGGTCTTTCAAATGTAATGAGTGATCCTTTACAAGAGCAAATAATCACTATCAGATCACACACATTATCTCTCACTCGGTCTTTCCATTATATACAAATATGCTCTTAAATATTTCACTACATGAGACCTGCTTGGGGTCTCACTCACATATTGCTCGCTCATTGATGCATTCATATATATTCGGAGGGAGAGATTTGGTAATGAAGCGGTCTTATTGAAAGACCAAGTGAGAGAAAAGATTTTGAGTGCGAGATATTGATTTGATTTAGTAAAGCATCGCTTATTCGAATTGAAAGAGCCTCCTGACTATGATCCACTAGCTATACACAGGTAATAGTTGTGTAGATGTAGCAGTGAGTAGGTACTAGCAAACAAAAAGTACTCATTGGTTGGTACAACTACTAGCCAGTGACAGTGAGTGCCTGACTTCTCTCTGCTCATGTCAGATCCTGCCCCACACGATCAGTCATGTACTGGCTACCACTGAAGTTGTCCCTCTAGCATAATCAAGGATTTACTCCTTAGTACCATGCAACAATACCAACAATGGTAAATTTTGAATATGACATGTTGATGATTACTTTACTGGATGAGGAAAATAATATATATATATATATATATGTTCAATGTTGTAATGTTTGATTGACTGTCCTTACCATAACTCTCTGACATTCTAGCTTTGCACAGTAGTTCTGATGTTCAGGTTTGCTCCAACTTTACACCATGTGGGTTCACTACTCAGTCGTCAACTCATAAGTACAGAGGCTTTCTGGATGACGTTAACACTGTGAAAATAATCTTAAAGCACCCCTTTCTAACAAAAATAAATTTCCTACTTGGCAAACAAGGATTTTCCTTTTGGAGCTGTTTCCGGTCAGTTGAGTCAACTTAATCATCTTTTGAGAAATGAAAGAGGAGACTACTCTCTAATTCTTTTTAAACATGATTGTTGAGTTTGGTTTGCATTTGACATGACTTCACAACTCCGATAGCTTTTTTATAAAGTATTATCAAAAAGGCCAGAGCGACTGTTATTGCCTAATATTGACTCCTATGGGAGAGTGAGTTCATTGCTGCCTAGTGGCTAGTCACAAACAATATCCACAACAACACTCCTTGCGTTCAAGGTCTTTGGTTATTTGTCACATACTCCTTGGTTTTTAAGTCTCATCGTGTTTCCGAGCTGTGAGGATTGTTTTTGAATTCAATTTGACCAGTTTTACTTCAACTTATTACTAAACTATTTGAATGATTTGGAAGATGATTTAAAGATGGAAATTGGGAGATACTAAATAAAACTAAACAATTCATGAGCGTCAATTACCTTAAACTCGTTATCCAGTATGTCAACCTGTCTGTAGGTGTCTTTGATGCTACATTACATGCCATGTTAATCGATAATTTTCGGGTGAAGAAGACATAGGATTAGCCTGTATTGACAAGCTTGTCAAGACAGGATAAGCTAAGCTATTCAATCTCTCCTCTGTCAAATTTTTGTACTTCTGAGAGCTGCATCTTAATCAATTATACAGGGTGTTAATGTTATATATCTTGGTAATTTGAATTATTTTATTCTGAAAACATTTATCCTTGTTAGTGTTTAAATCAGATTAAGTTAGGACTCTAAGAAAAATTGCTTCACAATTTACGGGGACGGGGGGGGGGGGGGGTAAAATCGAAATTAGTTTCTCAGGCCACCACAACTTTCCTATGATTTTATGGTCGGATTTTACAGAAAAGAAGTCGGTTTTGATACAATAATCAGATCTGGACAATTTAAAATATAAAATCAGATCCCGACGAGCATTTGGTTGAGCGAATTTCGTTTCGAGCCAGGTCGTCTCTGATTTTATGCTTTATCTTTTGGAGGTCTGGTTGGTATGGGTTTTCAAACATAGAGTGTTATTGAAGAAATTTTGTTAAGTCAGGTGATCTCTAATCATTCTTTGAAGGGGATTGATCCACTGACGTGTCTTGTGGCCACCAGCTATAACTAGAGCACCGGGCATCAGAGGTACATTAGTTTTTTGGGATAAGCTTCTTTATCTGTTACGTTGCTATCGTTTGAACGCTGGCTGGTTCAACAAATAAAAATGGTCAATATGTATAGGCATAGCTCGCTGTTGTGTAAATTCTCTCCCTGACCTCTAGGTGATATACCATGTTGTACAAAACTATTTAGAGTCAGAGACTCATATTTGATGATTCAGAGACTAACTCTTACCGTGTTTTGAAGACCGATCATCCCCAAGATCTTTCCATTCCTTCTTTTACACACGACCCCAATATGTCAGATACGTTGGTAGGTGATAATAATAATGTATAATAGAAAATGAAAAATAAATAAACTGGAGATCGACAGTTGCATATCTGGAGGTGGATCATGAAACCAGTTTCCGATAATCTCTGAGCGTTAAAGGGTCACAGCTGGGGTGATCGGTATTCACTAAAAAAGTCTAAATCTTATTCTTTGCCAATTTATTTTCCTAAAAAATAATTGCTTGTGTATCTGGAATGTTTGATGGTTTATGCAAATGGAGATAGGAATCAAACCAATGAAGCTGCAGCCTGTTATTTGATTGTGCAGCAATAATTGACCAGCAGAAAAGAAAACCTCTATTCCCCATGTGTAAGGAACTGGTTGTCACTAAGCTTTAGTGATATATTGTTTATACAATACACTTGCATATACAGTTACATGTTTATATATATTCATCAATTTAAATTTTTTTTTTGATTGATCAAACTATCAAGGGAGCTCCCTCCCAGTGGATCTCCTAAGTCACTCATAATTAAATCGTAAATCCGCTAACCGATAATGGCATCTCCACATCCCAAATGAAACATCATTGGTGGCATATGTTAGCAAGCCTCATATCTTCCAAAACAAAATTCTGACTATGGGGCTCCCCGCGTATTTTACTGAAAATTGAAGATTGAGTGTTTTAAAGTTGAAGAAAAGATTTAGTCAGTTTAAAAGAAAAATCAATAAAAGATTTTAGACTAAAATTCAGTCCAACAATTTGGAGTTAGCTACTCAGATAAGGTGTTTTGGACAAACAACTCCAAGCAATAACAAACTTAAACTCATCAGCCTATCAAAACAAAACCAGTCCAGTTGTATTGAAGAATTAAGTCTGAAGATGAGAGTTTTAAAATTGAAGATTGCTCTATTTTCTCTGAATAAATTGAAGACAGCTTTGTGTGCAGGGAGCCCCAGTTATGATGTATTGGATAGATCAAAGTAAGTAGATGGGTGTAGAACAACTTGTAACAGTGATGTTATTTACAACTAATTCGAATTCAGTTCTTTATCACAAATATAGGACAACTTCTAGATAGGCTCGATTGAACAATGCCCCCAGCATTTAAAGTATTTGTAACAATCGAAAATATCCTGGTTAGCCTAAAGGAAGAATTCAGAAAATGGTACTGATGAGCCTCAACGTTCTTTGCTCTTGGCTATGAAGGGTTTGCAGATTTCCTCTGTTCTGCAGATCCCATTGATATATTTTCATTTGTGTGGAAGCGCTTGGTAAGTGAATTTGTGAAAGTACCTTCTAGATATGAGGTGCACTTTTCTTGAAATTACTTGCATCAGATCATCTGCCTCGCTAGCACAACTTAGACATGAGTGCCTGCTCAGAAAAGTTGATTGGGTGCATTCAATTTTCTCATTCCACAATTTGTTTCTAACTATTTAATTAAAGAGATGCCTTTAAAAAAAATTCATGTATTTAGTCGTTGCTGCCATTCCATATTCAACTCAGGTATAGGGGTTTGTATTCTCAATGTTTCCTGAACATTTTTGATGCGTTTTGGGAAAAAAAGATCATTTCAATGATGTAGTTACTAAAAGACAACGTTAGCTATAACCTACATGTACATCTATTTAAAAACTTGGTGACTTCTAATCATTGATGGGTAGCCAGATTGTAAAACAGCAGGCAAGATGCACTCATTAGGGTATATCTGAGGTGATAGGGATTTAATTATTTTTTCAGGGGAGTCAGGCCAGGGTCAAACGGCGAAAAAGTAGAAAGATGCAGTATTAAAGTTAATGCTTCGAGCATTACCCCCGATGATGTTCGAGACAGAGGTATAAACGCGTGGCGAAGTTTGACAGCATATGATTCAGACTCTTTTGTTGGCATCAGTGAAGATGGTCAGAAGTTATTCAAGCTGTATTTGTCAGAGACCACAAGTGAGTGAACAAACTAGAACAGCCCTTTTCAAAGACCTCCAATGCGACTCACTGCAATTCAAATTATTCAGGGGATTCTGAGTATGATATTAGCCTCCTACTGGTCGGAAATGCGCATTCAATAGCAATCATATCTTCTTTGGACTAATTAAAACACCCCATCATCAACTAGGAAAAGGAGGAATCTCAATTGGTTAGAGCGCCTGCCCTCTAATGCGCAAGGGTTTGAATCCCACTGCAGTCTACCGACTACTGAGCTCAATTGACACCCCAGGTATGTTCCAACCTGCCTACAATCTGAGAGCAACTTGGCGCCGAATATGGCGGCTGTACCCTAAAGGCACCTTTATTTCTCAGTCTTCAGACAGCGACAGACTTGCGGTTTTAAACCACTCCTGTCAGCCTTGGCTATAGCAAAGAGGAGAATACACATGAAACTTATTCAGGAATAAAGACAATTTTGTAACAATGCAGAAATTGCTTAATTCTTGCTTTTTTATGGCTAAATAAATTTTTTTACTTTCTTCCGAAATGTATGTGCCTTGTTTTTCCTTGTAACAGGTTATCAAAATAAGTACAACGTGATGGGAAAAGGCCCTAATCAAGGACTGATGAAGATCGAAGATTGTGGTGACAATGCAGATAGTGTGTTGGCAAGATTCTTCCTATTGACAACAGATTGTGTCTATCTATCTTCTAACGAAAAACTTCAGAAGTACATTGGTTCATGTAAAGATGCAATAACTCCAGCGACGACACATTCAAGTATGAAAGGCTGAATTATTGTATGAAGATATTAATTGGAAGAGGGTTATCATTTCGTTTGATACTGTATCATCCACACACAATCAACATAGCTTTATCATCGAAGGTTTTATTGCATGTTCCACACATAATGGAACCCAAATTTCATTACTGCAATAATAATAATAATAATACTAATGATAATAATATAGACTTTATTGCTATCCAGTGCCCTTTTAGGGCCAATGAGAATATGCTTACATTAATTAACTAAGATCAACATATCTAGTGAGCACACCCTTGTACAAGGTAAGGGTGGGCAAGCTAGGCTATTGTCAGGAGAGTTCATCTCCTTTAGCCGCATGGGTAGTGACGGGGATTTGGACCTACAACTCTCAGATTATTAGTAGCTTATAGAATCCAGTACCTGGTAGTTAATCTCAATATTGCTTAAATATTGCTATAAATTCACAGGGTATGCAAGTATAACAGGAGCAATCACTAAGATTATTGTAAGGAAGGAAACTCTGATCACGAGTATAAGCTACCACAGTGGTCGACTCTTCCTTATGATGAAAGCAGGAATTAAGTGGATAATCGTTTTTGTAAGTATGTTTTGAAGAAGTTCAAAATTCCAGATGGGTAAACAACCGATCTGCTATTCTACCTTTCGTTTGAATTTGGCCGTCAGCAGCTTTCCCCCATTCCAGGCCCGTAATTCTAGGGGAGGCAGGGACGCTCTGCCTCCCCTAGAATGCTCAATAGAATGGCCTAAAGATTCTAGAATTGAATATTCCATGCCACAATCGGCTCCTCTAGAATTTCCATTTGCTTAATACATGCCTCAAACTTCTTAGGGAGGAGCTTACTGTTGATGCTTCAGACTTGCCTTGAACATTTGCCTTCCCTACCATTTTTCTCTACGGCCCTGCACTCAATAACTAGAACTGTTATGAAATACTTCACTGGATAAGAATGATTAAAAACTAACGCTAAGTTATTTGAGGATACTATTTTAGGGTACTTTTTTGGTTGAGATTCATAACCTAGGTGCGTTTAACCAGGTTACCTGGCACACTAGCCAATAGAGCTAAGCAAAATTGAAGTTAGTTATCCACAGCCGTTGAATGTCAATTTTTGGTATATGTAAAATCCGCGTTATCAGTTTCATATGGTGACTTACACTTTACATCTGGCGCAAAGTCAGTAAAGTTTTTTATGATCTGCTATGCTAATATTCATTTGTGAAGTTTATTGCATTGAATAACATTGGAACCTTCTGCGTCTACAATCATTGTATCGATAATTAACTGTTTTGACGTAGGTTCAAATCAATGACTCTAGTGTGACAGGAACGGAGATCAAACTGGAAAAAGAAGATGGGGCTATCAAAGCTATCCAAACGAGACTCTTTTTTGAAGCTGGAGAATCAGCAGTTTACTTCACTCTCTGGGGAGGGGGAGGCCATCTAGTCACCAAAGTACCAGTGAATGCCATAATCTCCAGAGAAATCAATGAATTTACTTTGAGTGAGTGGCTTTCATGTTGGTGAATTCGGATTCAGTCAAAAATCCCTGCAGTGAGACTTATTTGTAAGGCTCTGTCACCAAACCATATCCATAATCTATAATATTGGACATATAATTCATGGGAGAGTTAAATATTAGCCGTCTATAGTAGAATTTTTCAACAACAAAAAGAATTGAAACTCTGGATGACTGCAACTTCATGAACAAATCAGTTAACTGCCTCTTAAATGTGTAACATTGAGTCAAGTGGTATATCTACCATCGAAATGATAATGTAGAGGTATAACGGTTCAAAATAAGTACCCAACCAAGTATACCCTCTCACTAATGAAATTGTAGTATGGAACATTACTCTTAAGGAGAGCGCTTGGCTTGTGTGCCTTATGTGGCCTCGAGAACCTGTTTTGAATCAGCCTCGATCATTAACATTGATATTCCAGTGGCTTGCCCTGCAGAAATGCAAGAAAACAGCATGTTTCCAGTGTACTGTTTCGTTCTGATTGCAGTGGTTATAATGTAGCTACCCAGCATCATGTGGCATATTGTCACATAATGCAGCCAACAAGTATAGCACAGTGAACAAAATGTGGTTTCAGAACTTTCAAAACCTACATAAACATGTCCGAAACGGTGAATGTACAAGTGTGCATTGGTACGCTACCAATCTTTCAAGCTAAAAATTATCACTCAACAGGAAACAGTTTTTCTATTAGCGCCCACATGAAAAATTCTTTCGATTTGTTGATATTGGATCTTTTCTTGCTGTGTAGTATGAACAGAAGGTTGAGCTGCCCCTTAAGAGGGACGCAAGTAGTCCCGAATCCTCATAATGAGAATGTGATACATCCTAGAAAACTAGAATGCATCCTAGATGTGAGGCCAACAACGACCTCCTGAACTGTGTATGCAGCAAGCTTCCAAAACTGAAACTGGCACTAATCAGCCATTGGCAGGGACACTCTGACCAAGGAGTGCCCCTTGGTTTGATCATAGCCAATAGGGTGAGAAGCATATTTCCTGAATAAAAGTTATTTTTGCCACCAAGGTATAGTGATAGTCTCACTAGGCCATGTTTGGTATGGTTTTTCAAGATCTCACCTAAGGCTGAAAATTCCTAAGGTCATATGAACCTAATTGCAGTAAAACTGTTGCAAAGTCTGGAAATTTGGATCATAGTGGATCCTAGTGGTTTATTGCCTCCGCTATGACCACTATGATCCTAAATTCAAACGCTAATTTCCACAATTTAAATTTTTTAAACCTTTTTTTGCCCTTTGAACTCACAATATTAGATTTACTGGGGTAATATATCCACATTGGAATCGGACTGACCCTTCAAGCATTTAATCTTTGTCGGCTACGAATTGTGTAGCAACAGTGTTATTACTTTTGTATGATTAGCTTAAAGTCGAAGAAACATCTTATCATTTTTTCCCGCCTTTTTATCCCCCAATTTTTTCTTCGATAAACATCTGTCTAGGATGATATTGGCTGCTGAATAAAGAAGTGTATATATTTAAAGGGTAATTGCCAAGATTGCAAGGTAAAATAAAATGTTAAGAAAAGTGGTAGGATAGTTTTCTCATCACCATCAATTTCTACCATCAATATTATGCTCCATGTTTGAATTGAATATTGGGTCATGCTGTACTCGACCGCTCATTATTTGTTTTTTTTCAGTGAGGCAAAGAATTTGTGTCACAGTCTCAGAAAGCAGAGATGTGCAGGGATTATCCTATTGGTGATATGAAAACTTGTTATTCCATATTCCTTATTTCTAGGAAACCATCTACTAGAACCGATAAAATGTGATTTTTCAGAATCTGCAATCAGATTGGTTAAAAAATGAACAGAAGCCATCCAATTATTAGCTAGATTGATTGAATGAGTGATAGTTTAACTGATAAATTGAAAACCTTGAAGCTTGTTTCCCATATAGACCATAAATGGTACATTTCCCCGAAGGGCTCTACACCTTTTGGCTCTGATTTCAAATCAAATTGCGCTAGGAATTCAAATTATACTTGATTAGAAAGCTCACAAAATTCTGTACAAGATGGAAGAAGAATCTCAATGTTTTTGATTTCTTACATATCCCTACATTCTGTGACTGTGACACATTTTTTTATTGGAAAATAGATTCCGCGTTTTTTTGTTGAATGCAAGGGTTTATGATGAATAGAATCCCATCAAGCAAAATCGCTTGATATAGGGGCTGCTGGGTACTATAGGGGCTTTTAGGGAGTCAAATTTTAAATATTCAAAAGGTAGTCAGTATTCTGAAATATACACTTTTATTCAGTCATATACAGTTTTAGACATCAGCATTTTTATTAACAATTTTTACTGCAGGCAGGCCAGCTATTTATCTCTCAATCACCCCTTTAAATAATAAAGATACATTACATACAGTGTGCATGAGGTTCATATTATGTGAAAATGTCTTCATTATTAAAGCACTCACATGCCTGTTTTTCTTTCAGATGTTATACAACCCTTGGACAGAGGTGTGAAAAACAAAATACCAACACATAGGGGTGAGTCAGATTACTGTTACTGATCTGAATGATAAGCTGTAATACATTATTAAACAAAAAACTTATAATTATTATAATTTAATTATTTTATTATAATTATATAATTATAATTTAGTGACGCTGCTAGCATAATTATGACATGCTTCAGTCAATTTTCAAACACACCTTTAATCAAATGAAACCTTTGCTGATTTGTAACAGTCTTACTTGTAGATTCTATAGTTGGAATGTCTTACTGGAAATATGATATGCTGATATTATTGACAAACGATGGTAAGCTTCATGTCTATGATCCACAACAGTCCGACTATCAGCATGATTCTAGTGAATCTACCAAAAGATGGAGTGCATTCGGGATGACAGCAGAAGAATATGACCATGAAGTACCCAACTACGAGGTCAATTACAAATCTGAATGGGTATGTCTGAATAACATGTTTCCTGTAATCTTAAAAATTAAGACTAAACTTCATATTCAATCTTTATCAAAAAGTGATGTCAATGATATCAGTTTGGTGTGCAGGGCACTGTGGAAGGGCCACCTTCAGCTCTTCCAGATTCTGTACAACATTACCCCTGGATGTCAAAGCATAGTAGTCTGCTATGAACTCAGTAAATAGCCTGGTTTGCAGCAATGTCGTTTTAACTTCAAACATCGATTGTCACAGTAATATTGTTTATCGAATGCCTGATCTTATCGACCAACAAAATGTTAACAAACACAGTGAGATTTTATCTAGCAACCCAAATACTCACAAGGAAAGGCTGGCTAAGGCCTACTGTGCCTCAGCAAATTTTCAGATTTCTATCTGCACTGATGGCTCAACCCTAGCCTGTCTCGACAAGCTCTGTTGGTTGGGGAGGGGGGAACAAAGTTTGTTGACTTTGGCATCAAACTGTCAAGAAGAAGAGTTGTCCCTCTTGAAATAGGGTAGAAAGTAACCTAAAATCTTTAGATTTCCAATTTACAATCCTAAATCCTTAATCCTTAATTTATTGGCGAGATTTGTTATTGGGGGGAAGGGTTGTCAAAACAGGCTTGCTAATCCCATGACCTTGGTGTTGGAACTGGTATTCTCAACCAAGATCTCAGGAAGAATCAAATGGCCTCGATCTCACACCCTCACCTCCCATCGTTCAAATAGTCATAAAATAAAATCAAAGGACTGGCTGTAAGTGCCCTTGTGGATAAACAATGCACAAAAACCAAACATGTCAAGGAGAACATTCCTAAGGCCTTTTTACCACTAGAAAGGCCACTTTAATCATAAAGATGGTACATTAAGAGAACACTTCAGCCGTAGAAAATTGCTGACAAGTCATCCTGTCCTATCAATACATATACAAGTTGCGTTTAACTATCTGTTAGTTGTATACTTTCAAGCCAGCCTCTATAAATAAGTAAATATATTTTTTCTGGTTTCGAGTACTGAGTATTCGTACTGGAACTTTAAGTTTCGAAGTCCCCATGGAGACTTTATCCCCATTATCTCTCTCTCCCTTTTCAATTGTTTTTAATATTAATAATTATGTCACTGCACCGATTGATATAATACTTTCAGGCAAACCTATCCTGTATTGCTTTGAATGGCGATGAGCTTGCTGCCCTATCGGCCAACAGAGGAGGAAAAGCGTTCCCTTTATGGCTGCAGCTTGACTGTAAGTTTGCTCTTTTAGTAGGACTAGGATTTCTCTCAATAATGGAAAGTAACGCCCATTACCCCTCAGTAATGTAACTAGGTACATTTTCTTATCGACTGAGGCTGCTAAAATTTGGTCATGTATGTCACGTATGTTATGATTTGTAAGACAATATACAGCGAAATGATAAGCATTTGTCAGAATGACATTTTCTTATGTAATCATCATAAAGAACATCATGTTTTATAATTACCTTAGTGTATAAGAGCAGCCATATTTTCTTCCGAATGTGCAACGATCACTTACACAACATGGTATTGAAGTATCCTTATTCTCAAATGATTTATTATTAATAAGTGCGACAGTACAAAACTAAAGGTCAATCACATATCATATAAAGACTCAGACCAATAAATAACGTGTTAATATTCAACCAACACATTTCTGTACCAGACCCTGGACCGAAACCATAAAAATTGATAACCACTCATAAGCTGGATTAGAACTCCCATAAAAATATGACACTTGTCAAAACTAATTACCTTTGCACCCATTATCGGTGACTGGTTTCAAAAAGCGGAGAAAAAACAATGAGCTTGCAAAAGTCAAAAGCTAAGACTAAGGGTGAACTCTAGGTCACCAGACATTATAACACAAATTGCACTGGTTTCTGATTATATTTTTTTTCTCATAAGTTCCATTGTCATCCACATGTTGTCAATTTGAATAGCTATGGTGATCTGTTTCGGCGTGATTATTATAGGCTTGACCTGCTTGTTGTGAGAGCTTCGTTGCTTGTTCGCTGACTTCGAATTGATGATAGGAGAACCAAGGACTTTAGAGTTATAGATATGAAATCGAGTCAGGGCGATATTGTAGTAGAGTATGGATTGAGATTTAACCCAGCATGCTGTACAGACAGGAAATCACCAGTAACCCCACATAATCTGTAAAACAAAACAAAGCAAAGTTAGTTTAAATTCAATTATTACTAAGAGCTTAAACTAAGACCCAACAGAAACATACTTAAACATTTCAGTGTAGGGTTAAAGCTCAAACATCATAGGTTATCATTATTGAAATTTATCTAGACACAGGCTATATGGTGATGGGAAATAGTAATATTGTAGTAAATAGAGGGAATAATACACTGAGGACGGATTGAAATATAACAAAACATAATCACAGGGCCATGAGAAATCTGGGCACGTGAAACAACCTGTGGAGAATCACACAACGGGAAAACAATAGAAGTTACAAAACATCCTCAAAATAACCGCAGAGTCACAAGATCTTTGGGCACGTGAATCAACCCTGGAAAGATTGCGGAATTAGAAAACCAAAATATTGCACCATAGAAAACTAGTGCAGTTGACACCATAAGCTATTTGAAAATAACGAGCAATAGAAGTCACAAAAGATCTTCAAAACAACCCTGGAAAGATTGCAAAACCGGGAAACCAACAGAGTACACCATGGATAAACAGGTGCACTTGACACCATGAATTATCTAAAAATGACCGAAACAAAAATGAGGGAAGGTCAAGCAAAGGACAGACTAACCATGTTTTGACAGCTAGATAATTAAAACTGACAAAACAACAAATCAAAGAGAGTAGTAATGACGAAATTGAGGCTAAAACAAATAACAAGGTTAACACCTTTACGCCTGTAAATGCAAACGTTGCACAATAACAGGACAACAAACCAGCACTATAAAAGCCTGATGGACACTTGTAAAATCAGTCAGCACCAGGAGGCGGGTTCACGACGTGCAGCATTACTCATTTAATCAGAGAATTATCTGATTCACTCAGCCCAAGGAGGCCTATTCTTCAGCAAGAAGATAACAAATTCAGTCAGCGCCAGGAGGCGGGTTCACGACATACAGCATTTCACATTTAATCAGAGAATTATCTGATTCAGTCAGCGCCAGGAGGCGGGTTCACGACATACGGCATTACACATTTAATCAGATAACTATCTGATTTACTCAGCCCAGATGGCCTATTCTTCAACTAAGAAGACAACAATTCAGTCAGCGCCAGAGAGCGGGTTCACGACGTACAGCATTACAGATTTAATCAGAGAATTATCTGATTCAGTCAGCCCAAGGAGGCACATCTACAGAGAGGAAAATTGTCTAAAAACTTTTACACACATTCAGCCAACAGAGCTTTTGGCAAGATACACAGAGATACAAATACCGCAATTCACAGCAAGGAACCCAGTCTAACATAGCTTAGATATATAGAGATACAAATACCGCGATTCTTAGCGAGGAACCCAGTCTAACATAGCTTAGATATACAGAGATACATATACCGCGATTCACAGCGAGGAACCCAGTCTAACATAGCTTAGATATAAGAGATACATATACCGCGATTCACAGCGAGGAACCCAGTCTAACATAGCTTAGATATAAGAGATACAAATACCGCGATTCACAGCGAGGAGCCCAGTCTAACATAGCTTAGATATATAGAGATACAAATACCGCGATTCACAGCCAGGAACCCAGTCTAACATAGCTTAGATATAGAGAGATACAAATACCGCGACTCACAGCGAGGAACCCAGTCTAACATAGTTTAAATACACAGAGATATCACACTGAATATCACACTGAATTCGAGGTCATCTGCACCGAGGGTAAGATCTTATTATAAAGATTTTGAATGTTTATGTATTTTTATGACTAAATGATAAATGCCAAGATATTATTGTGAAATTATTGATTGATTTATTGCCTGACGAATAGAACCATATTTATATTTTGTTATTATTGTTTAAAATAAATCCTTGAGCAATTCCACCGAGAATTGCACCAAACTCAAAACTAAACCAGTGCTCAGTAGTTGAGGCTAGCGCACATTGTACGATAGTAGCTCTACTTACTGCTGAGGTATTGTTGATCAACAGTTCAGTTGTGTTTTTGAAGTCTCTCTTTAATAACCGAATTATCAGCAATTATAAGTCCAGATCTGCTACCATTGCATTTGCACTACTTGAACCATACATATCGCGGATTCTAAAACAGAAATTTGGAGGATATTTTATTATTTGGGATTTCAGACAAGGAGTGAACAACTCCAAATTACAGTCCGATTAATCAAACACAAAATTCATTCACAATAAATATCATATTACATTACATAAAACACGAAGTAAACGTTATTTAAAAATTCCATGCTGATACATTGATCTTTGTGTAGTCTTTTATCTATTGTGTCTTCCAATTCTTCTTATAATATTCCGCACATATTCCCAAAAACAAAACAAAAACAGCTTTGATCTCTCATCCTGTTTATTTGTATTTGGATTATCTCACCTACACTCATTTTAATCGTATCGGAACTCACACCTATTTTGTTTCTATTATACAAATTATTTGAATCCCACAGCATAACAATATCATCTTTCTTTTTGGATATCGTGGTCAAACCATGTTTTTCATCATCAGGTTCGAAAACTCTGCCGTGTTTACTTGAAACAACATAAATGACTCGGAGTTAATGCACACATATAATATCATTCAATCTTTGCAGCTGATGTAACCATAGCGAAACCTTCTCCTAGAGTCGTTGGATCAAAGCTGCTTTGGTTTAATGAACTAAACTTTATAAATACCACTGAGGTGAAGGTATGTCCTACAACAGGGGGAGATAAATGCATTACAAATACAAGGAATCCGAACAAAGAAGGTAGAATGCACTTCTCATAAATCAATCAAACACTTAGCTGGTCAAATGTGATCACATATATCTAGAAATGTTGTGAACAAATTTGGTTTTTGTGATTTGGTGTTTGTGTTGCCTGTTTCATCTTTCACCATCAAGTTGATCATCAATATGCCTTGATTTGGACCAATTTTTAACGTGCAACTGTTAGTAAGATGATCAACGTGACAGCTCTTTATGTGTTCTCAATATCTTCTGTATTTCTAGAGTTCCTGGATTTGTTTGATAGAAAATATTTCTTCAAGGGACAAGATTCTTTTAAAATTACATTACGGAACATTGGTAGATACGGCAAAGAGATATCTGCTCCATTTAGGTACACTATCATGAACAGAAGTAAGTACAAACCTTAATATGAACAGTATATGGAACAAGATTTATCACATCAATTAAGTGCACCCTTGTACAAGGTAAAGGTCATTGAGTTATTATATACTCTAGAGTGGACAACGTGTACAAAAATGGTGTCATTGTTTGTCCTACTTAATTATTGCGAAATCAATGACACAGCGCATAACTTATCATTGAGAATATATGTATTGGGCATAGAAATTTAGATTTTAAGAGCGCTTATAGCCATTTTCCGGAAAAAAATTTATTCGACACTATGTGGATCGCTTGCAGGTATTTTCTACTTTTACCCATGTTATCACAAACCATCATCAGTAGATGGAACTGAACAGATAAAATAAAATGACTGAGTGTCCAACATTTTAGTTAGAGAGAAAGGACACAGCGAAATGCCTGGCAAGTGGCAGAAAAAAGCTAGCCCTGTCATTGTGACTAAAGCTCATGTGTTTGCGGTTGATATTTGGTTTATTTTATTGGGAGAAGAAGAAAATGTTAAACTGACTGGAAGAGAAAATACCTGCAGGTGATGTAAATGGTGTTACATGTGAAATTCTCTGATAAAATGGCTATAAGTTCTCCACAAACTTAAATTGTAAGTCCAATTCTACTTTTTTCGATGATACAGTCAATGATTCATGCACTATCCATGCACAACCAGGTTTCGTTGCGTCATGGAATTGAGAGGAAAAATACCTGCAAGTGATGTACATTGTGTCACATGAACAATTTTCCGAAAAAATGGCTAAAAGCGCTTTAAACATCTGAATTTCCCTGCCCAATACGCATATTTCAATGATAAGTTTTATGATACAGGCACTCGCCATGCACAACTAGATTGTGTTGTGTCATCGATCCCGCAATAATTAGGTAGGACGTTTTTAGCACTGCATTATCCACTCTAGGGTATATAATAACTTTATGGTTAAGGTAGACAAACTAGGGTAATGTATGAAGAGCTCACTTCCACCAGCAGCATGGGTAGTTACCGGGATACGGAGTTTCAACTCTCAGATTGAGAAACTCGAATCCCAACCACCCTGCCACCCTGCCACCGTGCCACCCTGCCGCCCTGCCGCCCTGCCGCCCTGCCGCCCTGCCGCCCTGCCGCCCTGCCGCCCTGCCGCCCTGCCGCTCTGCCGCCCTGCCACCCTGCCACCCTGCCACCCTGCCACCCTGCCACCCTGCCACCCTGCCACCTTGCTACCCATTCGGTATGCAAGTTCATTATTAACCACTCTCAGAACAATCTCCTGTTGTAACTGGATGTTTTTATTTGTCTTTGGTCTTAATGCTCTAATTTTTGGGAATCAAGCTAGGAAAATGATTGACTATCTCTACCTGCCCACTAAATCTACATTTACTTTTGTATGTCTCAGTATTTTGCATTGGTAGTCAATAATGTATGTGATTCTGCCTAAGTCATTATTATCCATGTACTGGAATTGTCACTATTTATTTACAGCACTTATTGCAACTACCTTTACTTTTGCTAGAACATCCTTAATATCTCTAACCGAGTCACTCAAAAGTGTAATGTTTGCTTTTGGTTCAATCTCCTCCTATTCAGGCTCTAATAAATTAGAAAATTGTTGTTAGGTCATTTTTGTTGGTTTACCGCTCTTTAACTGGTTCATCTTGACTGTTTGATGCTCTACATTATACCACAGTAATTTGAATTCTGTTTTCAGTACCGTTACACATCGATCTATTGGAGGACAAAGTATCGTTCTTAATTGATACACTGACTTTCGCAGTAAACAGTGAATACAACGCCGAGCCAATTAACCACTTCGTTGTTGAATGCACCAATGCTAATAATGCGTGTCCTCCAGAGGAAGACCGAATAATCTTGAGCACCAGCGGTGCACAGGGTATGATATTAAACTACACTACAATTAACAAACTACCCTACTGACCTTATTTTTTCAAGTGGTTTAATAATTCGCGGTTAGCGATGACAGAAACTGCGAATACTTATAACTAGCTAAATGCAAACTTTTATAGAGAAGTTATCCTCTCAATTTTGTAGTTTGGGACTAACTGTGAGCTGGTAATTTATTGGTGTTCTTATGCATCGTTGTCTAGTTTTGTATGCAGCATGGTGATCTCAGTTATTATTGAGAGGACAACCCCTAAACTTACCAGAATTTCGCGGGCCTGAAATCCATGAATAATTAAGACTAGTGAAAAAGGTTGGAGTTGTGCCCTCCGCGAATGGGATACCCCATTGTCTTTGAACATTGATTCCTACACATTTCAAGCAACCGATCTAAAGCAATTGGTTGGTATAGGTGTGTTGTCAGACAAACCTTGAATTTGTATTTATCTGCCTATTAAGCGTACTACACTTATCTGCATAAAATACAGGATCATTATGTGAGTTTCCCTACTAGGTCGGTTTGTGCAAATTAGGTTTGCAATACACATTGTTAGTTTTAGTGCCCTCGTCAAACAATTTTTTGCTTAAAATCTGTGTGAATGCTAACGCAAATGAATATGTTAGGTGAGCAGTGTTGAACTTGTATTGACTTGTCTTATGAGGGGGGCTGAGGTAGATGATAGAATAAATCAGACAAAACACAGGCGATATATGGCACCCATAGTAATCAGTAACCCCCCCCCCCCCCCGGACAAATTTGATTTAGCATTTATTGTTAGTAAATCTGTGAGACAATTCTATAAGTCAGCCAGATCCATTACCTTAATGTGTTCTTTGTGTGTTCTTTCTGGTTTATGAGTAATTCGGGTAGTAAAAAAAAGTGAATAATTGAATCCGATATCGCAATTATCCGTGATAGTATTTACGAAATGTGCCAGAAAAGGCCTTCTGAGTTGCAACAGGGGTTTTGATATTTGACCCTTAACGTGATATATCGCCTTTTCAGTTTCTCGGGAACTACTTGTCCCATCTCAAAAATTCTTTCACTGACACGTTGCTAGTAGTCTGACTTATGTTTAATATCCCAAATTTTTTTAAACCCCATGTTATACTTGATTAATTGTACATTAACTAAAATACATAAAAAACATATAGGCAGCAATGGGCGAAATGATGCAGTAAATTACGTTATGCAAAAGCGTGATGAAAATCTGTGCAGTATTACATGCAAAGCACATTGTGTACAACAATGGATCACCTTTTTGGTTGATTGTTTAGCATCGAGAAAGAAATGTTTATGCTCATAACTTCTCTTCTATTGAATTTATCATCAAACACCACGATCAAAACCTCGAAATACTCTCCAGTGTAATGTAAGCTGGTGTGTATGGCATGTTGTTTAACCTATTTTCAGTTTTTTGGATTGAAAGGAGTGCATGTTTTGGACCAAATAACTCTAGTTTAGCCACAAAAATCCAATATCTCAAGATGTAAAGCCATAATCAATAATCGGCTCGATTCAAATCTAGACAATCTCCTGCTGTTCATCATCCTGACAACAAATTTGACTGACATATTTCTGAATTCCTGATTTTTGACTGAAAAATTTTGTCCAAAATTAGTGAAAATTTGGGTTATTATTTGTTACAGTTGTAACAACCAGGATCTGTAATCTGGTAAGATTATTGATGGAAGTGACAGTGCAAGATCAAAATGGTATAATAAATTGGAAATTTTAGTTCCTGCATTATTGGGGTCACATGTAATGAGGGGTCAGAAATGGCCCTTTTACTATTGCAAAAATCAAGTTTAAGTCTTAAGGACAGGAGGCCCAAAAATGTTGAAGTTTCACTATATGTTGCTCCTCCAGTTATTGCCATGCCTCCTCTATATGGTGAAAGCAAAAACTAATCAAATACCTCAATAGCATGGCACAGAAGGCTCAATTTAAAAAGGGCACTTTTTACCCCAAAATGAACTTTCAGTGGTCACTGTGACTTAACGTCAAGTATTTGGGAGGTTTCAACTGTGAAAATAACTATTAAACATGATCCCCAATACACTATTAAAAGGTTTTAAAAAGCGAAATATGTCTAGTATTGGTTTTTCGGTTGGTTGTTCAGGATCGAGGGTATCAAGCGCACCTCTAAGGTTGGAATGCTCATCGGTACGCTCTTTACCATTGATCCCAGAGTGGTCAGGGACCCAGATAAGAGTGATGGAGTTAGCATTCTCAAGGGTATTTAAGTTGGGCACGTGCATTCGCGTTTGATTTTCATTCCAACTTTAGTTTTTCTTAAGGGGCTGGAGTGAAGAGAGACTGTCTGTGATAATAGCTATTTTTTCTATTCCGGGAACATTCAAGAACCATGACAGCTATATTGACATTCCAGTAAATTCTGCTTGCGATATTGCTGCGTTTTGACTCAGCCAGGTGGGGCATTGGTGCACCTTGCATGACTAAAAGTGACAGTTGAATATTCTCCCTGAGCTTCTTCACCTCACTTTCAGGAATCCCATGTAAAATATGCAGGGTATTCTCATTTTTGAAACCCCAATAGACTTTCCATGAGCTGATGTTTAGGTGTTAATTTGACCTTTGGAGTCTATGCTAAATTGAGCCAATTTATTTTCCACCTTTTCTTGGGTAATGGGTGGTCATGGTGAGTAGCTATGGCAGCTCATTCCCTCTGCACAGAAAGATCTGCCTTCAAGGGGTGGAATTTGGTAAAAAGCTTTTAAAATCAATTCCACAGCTTTTGGGTCAGCACAGGTTATTTTGAACATTTGGCTTTGGTAAGGCCGTACCCACAGACTCAATAATGAACCTAGACAGGAGCTTGCATAACATTTGAGTAAGACATGGCTGCATGGTCGTTTGCTCTCAAGTGATGGGCTGTTCTCACTTGGTTTCCTTTTTGGGGGTCATACCTACATAAATGTTAGGTTTAGTAGTTGTAAATGGAAGAGTTGTTTGAGTCTGGTGCATTTTGTTGTTTTGAGTTGTTGATGGGGTCCTTTTGTTTATGATTATTTAAGTGTAATTGGTTCATCATCACTAAATTTAGTTGGTCTAGTTGTTTAACTAATGAGTTATACAGTAGAGGATATGAAATTTCTCCTTAATTTTTTTTATCTCGATTCTTACATCACTTAGAGATTCCCGATCATGCTCAAGTGTGTCTCCTACTAGTGTACTAGTCTCTGACTTGACAGTTGGTGAGTCAATGTGTTGAGTGTCTTCCGATTCGGGTTGTTTTTTTGGACAACTTCAATAAGTTGATTTTGATTCTCAGGCTGCCCAGACTTACACTCCTGGACAGTCTCATGTCTATAACCATCCACTGCACTCCTTCAGATGGCTGAAAGGTGGCAGTGTATGGTGATGGGACTAAAATTTTAGGATTAAATACAGAACTCTTTGACAGAAGATTTTTTTCCAACTTTCTGAAAGTCGATCTTGAACTTATCTCATATAACAAACTTCATCTAGATACCACCTCATCTCAGCGGCCCTGCTCTCTTTTTGTTGGGCCAATCATCTAAATTTATGCAGAGAGTTTGGCTTGCTACTTTTGAGTATGAACATGTCTCATTGCTGACTAGGTACGCAGCTCAATGAATTTTGTGATCAAATTTAAGACAGTATTAGCATTGATTTAATATTTTTGTATTCAACTAGTAGTTTATTCCTAGTAGATTTCATTCATTAGCAGATCCTTTTGAATATCTTATCTTTAATTTATTATTTTTCCTACGTTTTCATGAAATCTAACATAAAAAAGGTTACAATGTTGAATCACAAACGAACAAAACGAAACTGGGCCGCTGAGATAAAACTCCATTGAATGAAAATTGATGGCAGTTGCTGAGCTCGCAATCAAAGGTATTTATAGAGTTATTATAATATACTCTAGAGTGAACAATGTGTACAAAATAGTATCAGTTGTTCTCCTACTTAATTGTTGCAAAATCCATGACTTGTGCTTGTATCATCGAATTTCACATTGAGAAGATCAGTATTGGGCATACAAATTTGATTTTTTGAACACTTATAGCCATTTTTTTCAGAACACTTCACATGTTAGATCATGTAGACCAGTTGCAGGTAATTACTCGTGCAGCCAGTCAATAATCTTCTGTGTAGGCACTACAAACGCACCAACTTCCGTTTTAAAAAAGTGTCATCAAATTCTTATACCCTCGACAGGGCCTAAAAACTGCACAGATTTTCGAAAACAACAAGATTTTAAACCCAGATATCTCAGTTTCTATTCCTCCTACAGCCTTGAATTTTTTTCAGGATATAAATATCAAGCATGCGCACCCAATGCAGTTGTTAGAAAACCATGAAAAACCCTAGAAAACTAAAGTGGGCAAGACTGAAATTTAGTGTCAAACTGCTGCCTGAATTTCCACAGAAAAACTCCATTTTTACTCCTAACATACAATTATCTGATAAAATTGAAGGTTTCTGATTCTGATGGTGTGCACTTTGTTTGGTTTAGCTCTGAAAAAGTGATTGTCCTCTCTGTTTTAAAATCTCATGTTTCAGTTGCCATTTAGATTTCTAAGGAAAAAATAATATGGCCACTCTATTGATATGACCTCTGTGATTGGTCTAATTTTGAAAATTGGACCAATCACAAAGGCCATATCAATAGACTAAACTCTGCTCTAATAATATCTCCACAGAAAATGGTTTAAGTCAAGGGAGATTTTTGTGTTGTTGCTGATGGATTTTTAGTGTAAATGACACCTGTATCCTCATACCATTCATCACTGAGCATGGTAAAGCCATAACTGTCTATGTTGGTACAACATTAGAGCATGATGAACAAAGTTTGCTCACTATTTCATCATTTACATGTACTCAAGTGATGACCTCTCTAATTTCGTATAAAATTGATTATCAACTGGCATAGTAGTAGGCCCACCTCAGATTGATTTTGCACAGTTACTACTACAGATTGTGGTGTCAACTGTGTGTTATTGAAGTACCAATTAAGCTGTACATAAGCATATGTCACTAGTGATATCAGGGAGTGATCACCAAAATTTTACTTGGATATCTTACCTAGATTCAGTGCAGACCAATTTGATGAACAACTATTTTCACTTGCATTGCAAGCACCTGTTGTAAGGATTTGGATAAGTTGGCGTAGGTTGGTTGAAATTTCTATTCTAGCAGATCATAATCCATAACATAGTTGAGCTTTTGCATGTAATGAACATGTTTTTAAGTTGGTAAAGCATGGGTGTCATCAATGTTTTTTCTCATGACGCTCTAATCAGGGTATAAAGGGAGTTCTTTTTCTTGAGATATACAAGTTGAGTCAGTTGTAGGTCAAGACACAAGGGTCGCTGTTGTAGTTCTATTGGTATGGTTTCTTCTCATGATCAATGTGAGAGAAATGAATAAATATCTAGTTATGTAAAATATATTTGATATATACATTAATATTATATATATGTATATATATATATATATATATATGTGTGAATGGAGGACAGGTAAATCACAGCATGTTAAAAAAGCTAATGCCAACTTAGGGATTGAGTTCGAAACAGTGTTGACAATCTAAAACTTCAGAGAGTGCCTACAGTCTCAAACATAGTCTTAAGGCTTAAAAAGGATGTCAAAAAATGTAGTGCAATGCTCAAGAGATTTAGTTAGCTGAGAGTATCTGTTAGTTGGCTGTTATCATTATTAATGAGTAGTGAGGAGCATTGTATTAGTGAGGTTCAAGGTAGCGTTTAGTCGTTCCTTCTTGACCCCGACCTGTGTATGGAGCTTTCTGAGACCCATCTAAATCAAATCAAACTATAAACACGAGCATATATATATTACTGCATAGCTTTAAAAAACCATTCGACTACATTGCATCAAATATTCAAATAGCTATGGAGTGCCATCTGTAAAATAATTGGTCAAAGAATAGATGGGTACATTTTGGCTATGCGTACTTTAATCTTTGCATGGCGGATTTCCATTTTTGCCATGTCAACTTTCATGTTTATATGGTGAATAATGATGTTTACCTGGTAGATTTCAATGTTCAGTATGCCAACTTTCATGTTTTTTAGGTAGACTGTCATGTTTAGTGTGTGAATTCCCATGTTTGGTAGGTGAACTTTCATGTTTAGTAGGTGAACTTTCATGTTTAGTAGGTGAACTTTCATGTTTAGTAGGTGAATTATACTGTTTTGCTGGTCAACTGTAAATGCTTTTGTGCATCATGTTTGATAGGTGGAATTCCATTTTTACTGGGTGGACTTTCATTTGTTGGGTGATCTCTGTTATAGAACATTACGAGGAAATAGCATCAATGGAGTTGTGTTCGCAATGCAGTAGCCTGTGATCTTCATAAAACAAAGTTAATATTGAGATACTTGACCACTGTCAAAGCTTATATTTAGGCTTGCAATAATAGTAATGAAATTGGTTTCGGTTAATTGCATCACATAAATGGGAATTATGCCCCCTGAATAAGATCTCTCACCCAGAATCGAACTCCAAAACATGCATAATATTGTATTTGGTAATTAATCATGTTGATGGCATTAGGCTTCAAACAAGACAACCATATCTTAGCAAGATCAAACCTTCAATACAGGTTTATTAGGTGAGCTTTGTATTGCACACTGTCTGAGTGTGAACTTCAGTAGGGTATGGTATAATTTCTAGGATACTTCAGCACATTAAATACAGTTTTCGCCCTATTGGCTAAGATCAAAGTGTCACTCCCATTGGGCAAGTAGTGCCTGTTTCAGTTTCTGGCAGCTTGCTGCACAAATATGATGCACACCTTGACGTAAGCCAGAAGCCAACCAACATAGGTAACAGCTGTTTGGTAAGAAACAGGAGAATGGGCTGATCCCAAAGATGGGTGCAAGGTGCCTTAAAGCCTGATACTGAGAATGTGATACATCCTAGAAAACTAGGATGCATCCTAGAGATGAGGCCATAGAACACCTCCTAATCATGGGTGAGGAGGTAGCTGCCAAAGGTGAACAGGCACTAATTGGCCATTGACACTTGGCAATCTTAGCCAAGAGGCAGTAACTGTATATAGTGCTTCGCAAGTTTTGAGTTGGTTACAGTGCGGTGAATAACAGAGTACCCTATGGAAATTCACACTCAGACAGTGTGCGATACAAAGTTCATCTAATGGACCTGTATTGAAGGTTTGATTTGTTAAGATATGGTTGTCCTGCTTAAAGCCTAATGCCAACATGATTAATTACCAAGTACAACATTATGCATATTTGGGGTACAGTTTTGGGTGAGAGCTCTTATTCAGGGGGCATAATTCCCATTTATGTGTTGATGCGTTGAACCGAAACCACTTCCATTGTGATTATTGAAAGCCTAAATGAGCTTTAACAGGAGTCAAGTATCTCAATATTTTATGAGGATCACATGCTACTGCATTGAGAACACAACTCCATTGATGCTATTTCCTCGTAATGTCCTATAACAGAGATCACCCAACAAATAAAAGTCCACCCAGTAAAAATGAAAGTCCACCTATCAAACATGATGCACAAAATCATTTTCAGTTGACCAGCAAAACAGTACAATTCAACTACTAAGCATGAAAGTTCACCTACTAAACATGAAAGTTCACCTACTAAACATGAAAGTTAACCTACTAAACATGGGAATTCACACACTAAACATGACAGTCTACCTAACAAACATGAAAGTTGGCATACTGAACCTCAAAATCTACCAGGTAAACACCATTATTCACCATACAAATATAAAAGTTAACATGGCAAACATGGAAATCCACCATGCAAAGATTATAGTCTGCATAGTGAAAATGTACCCATCTATTCTTTGACCAATTATTTTACAGATGACATAAATAGCATGGAGTTTGCTTCACCGCTAAACAAAAGATCGCATTTTAAGACATAAACTTTGGCATTATGTTTGATGGAAAAGGCTACACATGACAGAATATATGTGGCCAGGGAGGCTAGGCTATTAACATTCCAGTACCGTGGATACTTCATGTATCAACTATATTCTAGAATTTACAATATTTGATCCCAGGCAGTAGCAAAAATGAGTGTGTGAAACGTTGTGCAGTCATAGCGCAACATTACAATCACAATTTTTTGCTTCTGCCTGGGATCAAATAGTGTAAATTCTAGATGATATTTTTGCTTGCCTCATATTGCTCCCAAAACAAATTTGAAAACATATTAGGAAAATTCACACCTATGTGGTTCCGACCATGTATTTATTTACATGATTGGAACATTTTGAAAAAATCCTTTGTAATGCCTATTCTGTGTTTTCTCAAAAGAATAAGCCAAAATCTTAACCGCAAAGAAATCATAGCGGTAAAATCGCATTTATCGGGCTAGCTTGTTGTTACCACTACCCCTTACCAGCCATATTATCTGTGTCCTATCTCTCTTATTTATATGCTACACACTCAGTTGGTATATTTCTATTCACTTGATATTCAGCAACTAAACAGTAAATTCCTAATGCTAAATTGCTCTAGTAGGCTCAGTTCTTAAAATAAATGTCCATGCCCAATTCCTATATTCTCAATGATCAAGTCAATGATACAAGCACTAGCTATACACAACCAGACTGCATTGTGTCATGGAATTGGGCAATAATTAGATAGGATGTTTTTAGGACTGCATTTTCCACTTTAGCCTATATAACTCTAAGATAATATTGACACCAGCAAACCTTCATTTTTTCAACAGGTGTTAATGTGAGGTATCCTGAAATATCACTCTACGCAACTGAAGGCATCACTGCATCAGAGCATCCACTGTTAACAAATGGCAAATCAGTTGAGGACTATCAATACTTCAGTAAGTTGCTTGTCACAGCTGTTTTATTCCTGCATTGCATGACACAGCTAAAACTCTAGATAATATTTATAATTAAATATTCATATTTATATATAATGATTATTATGATTAATATCTGAAAATAGCTATAATTTGCAATTGATGGTATGCAGTTTGCAATCAGCCAACATGCGCTTCTAATTTATATGTTCAAGCATTAACCTCAAAAAAATGATATCACAGTGATACAGGATTGTGGGTAGCATCAAAGGGGATGTGCGTATTGATTAGGGTCTGAGATGATTGGTCTGAACATAACGATACATCAACACATATCCCGCAACTCTTGGAATGAATGGGGAAAAAACCATTAATCCCTTGTAGCATGAATTAGTGATGTTACCGAACAATTGTTCCAACGAGTGTTTCAGAAAAAAACTTAATCTTGATCTGCAATAATCATACCATCAGTGGTCATGAAGAGAACAGGCTGTGCCCTACCAATGCCTGAAATACACAAAGATAATTAAGATTTTGAATCACGTTGTTATGGACATTACAACATACTTTCATACTTTCATTTATGGTAATTAGAACGTTTTTAAAATTGCTGGCTGATTGCATCCCCAATTGCCTGAATGATCATATCACATCTCATCCTTCTCAAAAGATTTCATTACTGCTTTGTTGACTTCTGGAGAAAACTCTGGTCTCAAAGAAGTCAAATATAATATAACGGTTGAAAACCACAGTGGGCAGACAACCAACTCTTAACATCCACCAAGCAGAGGGAGAGAGAGAGAGAGAGAGATTGCGCCAAATCAGACATGCATGGGCTTTCTGTATTGGTT
Organism: Membranipora membranacea; assembly: GCA_914767715.1. Classification (NCBI taxonomy): domain Eukaryota; kingdom Metazoa; phylum Bryozoa; class Gymnolaemata; order Cheilostomatida; family Membraniporidae; genus Membranipora; species Membranipora membranacea. Next base: position 9,151,155 of record OU612072.1, on the reverse strand, counting down.
ATTGATGTCAAGGGACGAATAAGAAAGCTAGCCAGAGCCGAGGCCTTGAGGAATAAGAGGAATTTGAAGCAAAAGAACTTGAACAATTTTATGGAAAATTCATACGGATTTGCCAATAAGCTGTCTGAGCAAGAATGGTGAGCTCAAGACTAGTCAGGTGAAAGTTGAGGCACACTTTGCAAAAATTTTACGGTACCAAGAGCGACGTGAGCACTGATATCGTTGGGCTTAAACGCCCAACATCTCCAGGTTTCAGTTTTGAGATGGGTGATATCAAGCTATGGGAAGGTGCACAGGTAGTTTCCAAGGCACTTGCCAAAAGAGCGCCAGGTATTAATGGCATCAGTTATAAGCTATACAAGAAATGTCCAGGCACACTGGAGATCCTGACAAAAAAGCTCAACTAAATCTGGAAGTCTGGCAAGATCACAGATGAGTGTTGTTGTGCAAATGGTGTGTATATACCGAAAGAGGATAAGGTGGAGAACCTCGGGCAGTTTAAACCAATATCACTGCTTAAAGACTTCAGAAGAACCACAACAATATATAGGCTGGGAGCTAGTTCTGCAGTATTCGTGCAATATTTTCAGATTTAGAAAATTCAGAGCACTTCCGAGTAAAAAATATGTATAGCGTTAGAAATTGTCCTCCCTTCTCATTAAGAGCTAGGAGGTATTCATGGGGCCTAGTGCTGCGCCAACCAACCAAATTACTTTTAATCACATTCTTTTCCACATAAGTTCAAAATAAATATAGTTCCTTTGTCAGGAGACATTTTACAATAGTAGATAACTTGATTTCAAGATATATACAGTTCTCTCAAGTAGATAGTTTATTGGGCTGGTACAGCGCTATGCCTCATGAATACCTCATACCTGATATATGAGAAGTGCTCTGAATTTTCTTAAGGTGAAAATATTGCAAAACTACTGCAGAACTAGCTGTGAGACTATTTATTGCTGTAGTCCTTCTTAAGGCTATAATGTAGAAGGCAAGATATTCTTCATTGATCTAGCAAAATGCATGACAGATTATCTTATGAGCAATGGATTCATTGATCAATCAGGTCAGAAGGCAGGCAACCAAGGATTCCATGGATGTCTTGAGCACCTGAAAATGATTTGGTAACCAATAAAATCTGCAAAACAAGCTAAAATCAAACCTTGAGGTAGTCTGGTTAGATTTGGCCGATGCCTATGGTTCTGTACCGCACAGGATAATTGACCTCGCACTATCACACTTCTGGTTGCCCGGCAGGCTAAGGGTTATGGTTGAGCGCTACTATAAATATTTCAAAATGTGATTCACTACTTAGATATTTACCACAAGCTGGCAAGAGTTGGCAGTAGGCATCCCTATAGGATAAACAATGAAGAGTTGGCAGCCACCCTGGTTGCACAACAGCGTAAACACACCCTTTATGTCAAAACACTGAAACTGAAATAATGCACTGATGGATCGATGAGATCGATTGAAATGCTCATCAACACAGAGGGTTGGCTTCATGCTGCTTGGGCCGGCCATGAGGAGGTTGTACTAGAGAAGGCCTCGACACAGCGCTTGACTGATGGTTTCTAACTGAAGACCAGTGTGTTGTGCAGTGGTACCACACTAATTTTTGGAAAAAGTAGATCTTGATTGGGATATAGATAGTACAGTAAGGAAGATATAGCTGGGATTAAAATTAATGGTTTTGATCAACAGGTCTTTTTTATTATCATATCTGTTAATAAGGTGTGTTAATTTGTCCCTGTTGATTAGACCAGGGCCCAGACCATGTCTAATCAGTTTTCTGAGCCAGAGGTGTTGTAAAATAGGAAATCGCTGGACAAACGCAACATAGTACTAACTGGCCCTTTGTCAATCTGTATCACAATTGTATAATTGATACAATGGGAGTTTTTTTTATTTAGATTAAAATTTTAAACCATTTTAGATTTAATTTTTTGTTGGTTTTTTTATTCAGCGTGTGTGAAACAACCTGCATGTTTTACATTTTCAGCATATTACTTTGATCTGCTGGCACACGGTTTTCTGCCAAAAGAGAGTTATGAGATCTCGATCACAGCAGTCTCAGACAACTACCGCACAACAATTACAAAAGAAAAGTCTGAAGATAACAATCTAACTTTTGTTCCAGGTAAGTATTTACTTTACAAATTAAGATCTTATGATTACCAAAAACAGAAATAAACAAATTTTGAATTCAAGCGTAGGAGAATATAGTAGGATTTCGATAAGTATTCTATGGCCATGTTAAGTGTCAAATCAATTACAAGTTCTTGGTAGTTATTTCAATTTTCAAAACTCAACTTTCTGACCTCTATATATTTGCTATGACTTAGCTTTAGGAGATGATTATGTTGGCCGGCACCTATTTTTCTTAGGTGATGTGTAAGTTCTTGTCAGCAGGATTACAGATTGAATTAGGAATTAAGTTAAACTTATTTTTGTCAGTTATCCAAAAAGAACCTAAGCAACACATCTGAAAATGGTCAACGGTCCTTTTTTTTATGAAATGTTATAGGTCTATAGAATAGATGTCCATAACTTGAAGCCTATTCGATAAAATTCACATTATAATCTTCTTAGTACTGTATGGAATACATTGATATCATCATCAATACTGAAGTGAATCTAAATTAAGATACATTCTCAACATTTGAAAAAAACAACAAACTAATTTAGGACGTACCTGAATAATCATTTGTCAGCAATATTCATTTTTGCAGTCTCTTATGTGACGGATTTCCAGTTTACGATTTATAACAGCGATACATTCCTTGCCAATGTGACTGTGAATAAGGTACATCTTGGAACAGAGCTGGCTCCATGTCATCTCAATACAGAAATTGTTGGAATTGGCATTTATCCGAAAGCTTACCCAAAGACATGCCATTGCAGACCTAACTCAAGTTGGTGGTATGTTATCTTACTGAATTAAATCCACAATTAAATGTGACAGCAATCAGCATTTTCTTCGTATCTGATATTGTCCTTATAATAAGCAAATGGTGCCTCATAGATCCAAGATAACTCTAACATTCAAATATTTAAGACAGAGTTTGCACAAACCTGTTTCTGGTCCGTACTGAATAATTTGAGAACTGTAATTTGTACAAATAATCACCGTAAACTTAATTAAGCAAAGTGTGTGCAAATTAAAAAAGGTCTGCAATCTTGGAACACTTAGTACAATATATTAAGTTGCGTAATGTGCTGTATTTGAAAACTACCCAAAGACAAATGCATGATATAGTCAGTATAGTAAATTCAATGCTCTACTTGGCATGAATAATTGATGGTGGAAAAGTGTCTCTCATAAGTGAATTTTACTCCGACTCTCTATAGGAACAAAGATTGTCAACTCTTGCACAGCTCGACATTGAGCAGTGCAAGAGTTGACAAGCTTCATTTCCCCCCCCCCCCCAACAAAGCCTGATAAAAATAGGTTTCACTGTTTGGCACTGCTTGAGCTAATAAGATAGTACGTACCTGACATACAGCTTCCTATAATATACAAATGTGATTGTTGAAGATCAAAATACCATTTTTGCGGGTATATCGATTGAAAAAATAGATCCAGTATAAACCTTCTTCTATAAGTTTATTAGTCTCATTCGGTAGTAGTCACAGGGAATCGCATTACATCTGCATGGTCAAAAGAAAGCATTGCCTTTGTATATTGAAAAAATGAATTCATGATGGTTTGTTTTAGCTATTTTACTGATGAGCTTCGCGGTGGGGAGACATTCTCAGAGTTTGTATCTTACAGGGTGACTCTGAGAGTATATCGGGAAACGACTATACATCCGATAATAAGAAAGTATTATCATGTTCAGAAAGGTATGCTAGGCAGTTTTCAATTGAACTTTGTGTTGAATACAACCCGACGGATAGAACAGCAGTAAAGTGTTTGTTTTGTCACAATTTTGTACATCATCATTTATAATTATTCAAGCCATTCAATGCACCGTCTGAATTTACAATCGCAGGTCGTATCTTAAACTTGTTTATTACAGATAAGCCAACACTTGAAGATGGTGAGACCTTGCCTGTGACAGAAGAACCGGTGACTGTAGAAACAGTTGTAGAGGCTTCCATAATTGGAATTGTAATCACAATCGTAATAATATCTCTTTTATTGGTGAGTGATAGAGTGTGGTCATCCAGATAGCTCGGAGTTTACAAGAGATTTCACATGTACGCAGGTCTTTTATACTCTTACTTTGCCTATGCAATTGCTTGTGGAAGAGTACAAAACATTGAGAAAACAGAACTTGAGAAAACTTGATCACATAAAAATTATATGTGGTGAAATTGGTGGCCAGCAGAAAAAGAGGAAACGAATACAAAACCTGACTTGATACTTACTCAGTGATAGCTTAGGGATATGAACACCACTAGCACTGTCTAGTGAACATCATCACAATGGTTTGATAGAACTTAATTTGAAAGATTGTTATCAATTTGAAAATTTTCATCAGAGCTTCATTAATTTTTTGTTTGATGTTTTTCTTCTAGACAAGCAAGACAGACTATTTGCTCTCAGGTTAAGCTCATTGGACAGTCAATATCGATGCAACATCATTTAGTCACCTAAGTCATTTTATTTTATTTGTTTAGGTCTGTGGCTTTGGGAACTTCTACATATATCACCAGGGATTATTTTGGTTTAAGCCTTCGTATAAGAAACAGAAAAGTAGAGGAAGGCATGTTGCTAAGGCAACTAAAGAGGCTAAGAAACATCCACCTGTGCAACAAATACATCCATTGAATGTAGCCGATGAAGAATATTACCAGAAGAATGTATACGACATTTACAACACAAAGTTTGGTCCTTTAGTTCCCGCTCTGGCTGGTCAGGAAGAGCATAGAGGTGTTGGGGACGAAGAGGAATCTAAGAAGGTGAGGACTGGAAAGAAAAAGAGGAGTGCAGGAACAGGTGGGAAATATGAAGAAATGCATCTCAAACAAGTTTTTGATTTTCGGAAGAAGGTATCAGATGTGAGAGAAGCCGCAAATATGCCTGTTCCTGGTGTAATTGCATCAGGTAGACCTGCATATGATGGAGTGAACTTTGATGAGGGGGCAGCTTATGATGGAATGAGAAAAGATATTGCCAAATAGGCGTTAACAAATATTACAATTGCTGCTTGTTGCTTCAAAGAAATGGACCTTACTTGTTGCATAATGGTAAAGTGAAAGGATTGCCTCCCGCTGCAGTGGGAATTCTTGAAAGCCATGAATTTAGCAAGTACTGCCTATCAGTTACATTATTATTTTACCAATCAAGCATATTGATTGATGGATGAACTGCACATCTACTGTCTACAAAGCTCGAAATAAAAAAAATTACGTAAATATCATCAGATTTATTGCACGGTCATGCGGTTTTTGATATTCAGTTTCTTTTCAATTATTGGGGTCAACATTATGTAATATAAAAATTATTACATCTACATTATCTTTAGATTTCAACTTGTTTAATTAAGGTTACATGAAAAAGTGAAGAACAGTTGCAGGCATGAACCCTCACAGTCTAATTGAGCTGCCCATATGTTTGTTATTTTAATTAAGATATTGTTTGTTGAAATCTCAAGAATTGGCTCAGTCTGAAAACTGAGATATAATGTTTCTCCTAGGCTGTGGCTGGCATTTTAGACCCAAAGTTGTTTTCAGTTTGACTAATTCCACTCGGTATATAAGTTTACAAATATCTCCAAAACCCAATAGCTGTGTAAATTGAATTTCGAAGTTTCACTCAAATCTCCACACAATCCATCACAATCCAGCAAAATCTGTTTGCAGATGGAAAGTCAGACACAGGATGTTATTGTAGGTGTGTAAGGAAATCATTAATATCAGATAGATTTAAACTAAAACAGGACGAAAAGCAGAACATAAACCAAAGTTAGGATAAAAAATAGAAATTCAACGCTTTGTTCCGAGTGCTCCCAAAGAGTTCAAGAATGAAATGGGATCGACGGTTGGAAGTTCAAGGTTTGGGTCATCACCAGCAGTCAGGTCTGCCCTACTGTCGACCCGATGCTGTTGGCGGTAGAATTGAAAGGATGACATCAGATTTGTATAGACAAATTCATATCATCATCATTAAGGTAATGTCAAAGACCGATCCGAATATCAACATATCATATACCGTTGGAAAGCTGCCGAGCTACTGAAAATGAATACCTGAACAAAAACTTGATTCAATGACGTTGTGTCATTTTAGGGAAGTAATGAGGCAGAAAACGCTGTTTTTGTCAAAGCAGGTGGGGGAGTCAAATTACATGCAAGAAATTTCAAACCAGGTGGAATGCGTACTTAGAGATTGCATTCATCGTAAAATTTGATTTTCTTTGATATATGACTAGTCTAAACTGACTTTTTACGTCACGCCATACAATGCATTTTATTTTGTGAAGCCGTGAAAATATGTGAAATTTCAATCATTAATTCAGAACAGATCATAGGCTCGAAACAAAATTAATTATGATTTTCCTTTAGAGGACACTTCAAATGCCATACCTATTAATCTTCAACAAATTAGCTTGCACATTGCGAAAACAGTAGACTCTCGAATACAGCTAATATTTTTTGCAACTTTTGCATAACATCAAATGTGCTGTCCAAATGACCAATATTGTGGCTAAACAAAGTTTTTTTGAAAGTTCTCACATAAGAAGCCGCTTTCATTAGCCATGGTGCACACAGGAAATGCCGAAAGATTTTTTCACTGCATCTTCGTTTTTCTTGAATTTAACGCAAAAGAATGCCAAAAAACAGCTATTTTTTGGGACTTTTGAGGTGTTTTTGGCCATTTTTTTGCGTTAAATTCAAGAAAAACGAAGATGCAGTGAAAAAATCTGTTGGCATTTCCTGTGTGCACCATGGGTAATAAAAGCGGCTTCGTATGTGAGAACTTTCAAAAAACTTTGTTTGGCCACAATAATGGTCATTTGGACAGCACATTTGAGGTTATGCAAAAAATGCGAAAAATATCAGGTGTGTTCGAGAGTCCACTGTTCTCGCAAAATGCAAGCTAATTTGTTTAAAGTCAATATGTATGACATTTGAAGTGTACTCTAAGGGAAAATCATAATTAATTTTGTTTCGAGCCTATGATCTGTTCTTAATTAATGATTGAAATTTCACATATTTTCACGGCTTCACCAAAAAATTGCGTTGTATGGCGTGACGTATAAAGTCAGTTTAGACTAGTCGTATATCATAGAAAATCAAATTTTACTATGGACTCAATCTATACAAAGTATACATTCCACCTGTTTTGAAATTTCTTGCAATTAATTTGACTCCTCCATCTGCTTTGACAAAAACAGCGTTTTCTGCCTCATTTCCTTCCTTTAATGACACAACGTCATCGAATCAAGTTTTTGTTCAGGTATTCATTTTCAGTAGCTCGGCAGCTTTCCAACGGTATATGATATGTTGATATTCGGATTGGTCTTTGACATTACCTTAATATGTCATCATCATGTTTAAAGAATGTACCAAAATTCATTTCTGATTGATTCAAACTTTTATTGAGTCGAAATTGATGTTTGCTATTTTTCTATAATATCCCCACATGTATAGTATTCAGCAAAATGCTATGCAATCGATTTTGAATGAAGCCACAAAACACGGTGCTAATATCCAACTCAGTCTAGACGAAGCGATCAAACTAAGATGTCAGAAGTATGTGCTGACGATCTATCGAGATGAGACTCATTTTATTCATAGCATCATCGAGACAATGCCGTCAGGACGCCTGCGTGCTCCCAAGATCAGGTCGTCAAAGGGAACGGACTCGTTTTATCGTGTTTTAGTCCGCATCATAAATGCAAACCTGTTTTAACTCTCTGGTCACTGTTTTATTTTTTTTTCCCTCCTCTGCTCTTCCACAATCTCACGTATTTTATTATAACAATCTGCTTCAGTGTATATATTTTTACACTTTTTACACTTCTTTATGGACAGTTTACACCCAGAACAAAAATCATAGTGTTTTTTTTAATACTCATGACAAATATATGAAATCAATCAATCAATTGTGCTGTCATCGCAATTAATTGATCGAATATTCATTTGCTTGCTATATCCTGACTACCTTTTGTTACCATCATATGAACTGCTGTAAAAACTATTGGTTTAGATATTTATGTCACATATATATAAGAAGTTTTATTATCTAATGAAGGAAACAAAGAAGAGTAGTACTTCAAAGTGATCACAAATACCCACCACAACTTGTAAAGACAGCAGACCCTTACATAATATAGCGCACCAGGCATGATCGCTGTTATCTATCCCCATCAAAAATCCTCTTCACACAGGCACTGTTTGAGCCAAACACGGGAACTCTACCACACACAAATCTCTCAGCAGGGGCTGAGAAACTCTCTTAAGTATCCTTATATGTGTCACAGTCTCAAAAAGCAGGGATAAGTTGCATTTCTACTAATGTTTATATTAGCGGTTTAAGTTGGAAAACTTATTTCTGAATTCAGTTTTCTAATTTTGCGAAACTATATACTAGGACCAATAGGATGTGTTCTTTCAGAATCTGCAATTACATTGGCTCAGAAACAAAAAGAAGCCTCCCTAATATTGGCTTGAATATGTCGCTAGGAAACACAAAAACGGCGACCGTCAGTGAAAGCTCAACCACTTTCTTTGCTGAAATTGATGTTCTGGAGGTAATAAATGAGTATTTTAGTGATGAGACAAATGAAAATGCTAGTAGCAGTGACTGTGAAGGTCATGATATTAAAATTGAGCAAGAAGAAGAGACTGATTATGGATAAACTGAAGCCCAACTGGATGATTAGCAACAGGAACAAGATAAGAATATTTTGCAGTTTTCTTACATAGTGAGGCAGAGGGAGATTGTGGTGTAGATGGGTCTATACAACCATCACAACTTATGCAAGTGTTCTTGTAAGATGGGGCCTAACAATACCAGGTGTATTTGTTCCATTCACTCCTAAACAGATTTCTTACTGCAGATTTTCCTCAGATAAGTTTGGTACAAATGCCATCAAAGACATAATAATTCTTGCCAAGATATAATCTGCTACCATACAGACAGTCAGAGAATGTGTGTACATAAAAAAAGAAAACCCAGGGAGACAGAGTGAAGTGTAGGACTAGTATGTCCATACTATAGTCCACTCAAACTAAGATAAGCTGTAAGCATTACAAAACACTACCAAAACTTTAGTCCCGTGACAACTGATAATCGAGAAGCAAGCTTTAGATCAGCTATGAACAGGCTATCGCTTTCTCTGAGACATGACCACTAGCATGTTGGAACAGCATAGCCTTGTTGATATAGATCAGAGTAAAACTAACAAAAAGTGATATGCTGCCTGAGGGGGTCATAGGTTTGTCGAGCCGAGAAATCACCCATGTACATGTAAGCGCTGCTGTTCAGGCAACAGTAACTCTTATATCATCGATGTGACAGAAAAAAGAAAATACATATTCTCAATTATTTATCTAAACTTGCACATGGGCTGGCCCGAAACGACGTATAGTAGCTGGTAAGTGGCAGGCCATATGAAAATTTGGTTGACAGTCATTGTATGTTCTAACGTATCTTCCTAGAGAAAGCTGAAGTAGCCCAGCTGCTCTGCAAATGTCCGTTTCGGTGATTGATCTGTTAAAGATAAAATTTAACGTATATGAATTCAACACACCTCCATTCAAACAAAAACAAAATCTGCTGACATTCCTTGTACCGTATCGCTTGGATGCCGTTTCTATTTCAGCCGTAGAAAGTCTCAACGTGATGGAGCTGACATTCTTCCTGTGACATGGAAAGAAAATGCAAATTGATACCACATATCTACCGTTGATAATCTAATCACCTAAATCCCTCCATCAATACCTTTAGATACACTTGCACCAAAAACTGCTATATAGTTTCATATGATGAAGCATTGAAAATATAATGGTCGTACAAATTGGCAATGATCGAGATAGAACTCCATGCCTTATGCGTGATATCCCAAAAGATGATTTATCGAATTAAACTGGAAAAATGCTAGCTTACATCATCATGGAATTAATTGCTGTTATGCACCTTGCTGTAACATGTGGAGATGATAATCTCTTTCTTTCTCCCCTTGAGCACATGAGATATCTCAAATCATGAGCATTGATAGCTAATATTAAGTCTGTAGCAATCTAGCACTACCAACCATCACTTGAATTGAATAAACTGCGTCCTCATGACCGTCATGTAGGTGAAGCCCAGCCTAACTCGACACATGGTACAGAGGTGACAGACAATCATACACAAAACCACAAGAAATTGAACTAAAGTCCTTCCATCTGTTTGGAATATCCTCTTCAAGAAATTCATTGAGAAACCTCATTGTGCTGGCATTACTGTACCCTTCGCGCAAAGAGGAGCTGATAGTTTTTCTTTTCTTAGTAGCATCCATTCCTACTTAATTACTATCCACAACTGTGATGGTAAAACACTTTTGGGTGTCAAAGTTTGGTCGAATTATTTTGCTCAGATGTCAGAAAACCGAGATGCACCATGTTTCTCCATTAATAAATTTTCCTATTGTTTCCCATCGCTTGGAGGATCATAATTACTGTCATACAAATAAACGATTCAATTTAAGCTGGCAAGATAAGGTTTACAGGATTGGAGCTATATAAATGGGTTGGGATAAATGGTCTACTCATAAACATTTGGCCGCATGAGTAAATATGTCACTGCAAGATTCAACAGCTTTTGATTTTAGCTCGGATGACGAGGGAAGTCATTATAGGCATGGCGCTGCCAGCACCTCTGCCCAACGTACAAGGATTGATCATACAGCTTCGATATTTTATACACCACCTTCTGCGATACTTTTATCCAGAGAATCTGTCATGGAGTGCACTAACAATTATTCTTTATCAGATCCTGTTCTGAGAAGGTCATCCATTATTGCTGATCCAGCAACGCCGAGAGCAGGACATTTACGCTATTTCCCTCAGTCGGATCTAAAAATCTATCGAACACAAATCTACAACTGCTACGCATATCTGCGACAAAAATATTATCTCTCACTAAGCATTAAAAAAGTCTTCTGGTAATTTGCTGCACTGACCAGGATTACCCTAAGTCCTCATATTTTAAAATATCAGCAGTCTTATGATTATTTTTTGAATTTCAGATTGGGATTATAAAGGCTGTTTTTCCAGCTAATCATGCATCAAAATGAGCCAAAAACTGACCATCTTGGAGCACCAGTAATGCTATGAGGCATTCGAGTCGACCCCTTCAATATTCACTCATGAGATGGGAAAGCCTGGGCGTGAGGTCACACTAAAGTTGTCGACTAATAATCGGCATTTTTTGTAAGTGGAACTATTAGAGTGAGGCAAACTTTTTCCACCTCGAAATCTGCTTCAATATCCATCGAATTTATGACTCGGATTAATCTCTGTGATTAAAACTTGTTTTATCAAATCTTGAAGAAATAGCATGAGTTTAAAGAGGAAGGAATCGAAGGGGGTGCACAGGGGTTAATCATGTGAAGTGACAGGCACGACCATTGGCTGATCAATGTAAGTAGAGGCAGAGAATGGACTTGGTCTCCGCCTCTAACAGCCAGTCCACGTTGCGTTCTCAATTGGTCAACTGTGTTATATAAGAAATTGTGATTCGCAGACACCCATAAATAAAGTTGAATAGAAGCGTATGATATAGCTATTGCTGTGTTGGCTCATCACACTTGGGATTATAGGGTTTAATTACAATGGTGAATTTCAATCTTGACAACGGTATCTAGGCAACCTCTAAAACCATAAATCATAACGTCAAAATTGACCAATAAGAGCTTGTATATTTTGAAGCGGATGATTTGAAATCATCCGAACTGAGCAATTTTGTATGACATCAGTCATATTTTCACCACTTTCCAATGCCATCGTTGGAATGAAAATTTATTGGGCATGTGTATCACACAATTCCGCATCAGCTTGTCTGATTCCCATTAAAAATAATTCACTGCTTCTCCTCTTAATTCCGAAAAATCAGGAGGAATTTGAATGCTGCTTACCCCATTTAAATTTGTGGCATGCTCTGTCTTATTCGTCAATAATGAGGGGAAGGAATATTTTGAGTTATTGTAACCACTTGATAGAGAATTTTCTACAGATTCCAAATATATCTTTATTTTATTCCTAGCACAGAAATTGGTCTTTTTAAAGCCGAAATAGTGCACCGGATTCGCGGCGCGGCATGAAACAGCATTTTGAACAATGGCCGCCCAAAGTTCACGATCACGGCAAAATTTGATGCAGTTTTGCGTACGTATTGTACTTCCTAGCAACGGAGGTGTAATTCTACGACAGATATCTAAAAAACATGTTTCTAGGACAAAAAACCATGCTGATTTGAATGGTGATATTCTTTTATTGGTCAGACTGCTTGAAAAAATGTTAGCAAATGTCAAACTTTCAATTTCTTGAGGTGTATACCAAGCACCATTCACTTCAACAGTTGCATTGTCATTTTCTTGATCATCTGTTATTATAGTCGGATTTAATCCATTATTCCACTGTTATCTTGGTCTAGCTTTCTTAGTAGCAGGCTGTGTTTCCTCTGGTGGTTCTGGGCACACTAGGTCTCTAGTGCCTGGTGTACAAAACTCACGTATCTCTTTAAACAGATACTTTCTGCGGGCTTCATCTAGACCTGATGGTACGATCTCTTTAGGATGACCTGTTGGACGTTGATGGAGAACAGTGTCTGTTCTCCCTGTCTTCTCTTTGCAAAAGAGCCTGGATATCACTTTACCTGTAATAAAAGAATTGAATCCCAATGTGATAACATAAGTAGGCTCCACACTCAATACAGTCAACAGAAAACTTACAACTTTTGTTATGCCTATCATAGTCTATTGGCTTCTTCAGTATCCCACACAGTCCCACAATTGCCTACCTTGCATACTTTGAGAGAATGAGAACTGCTGTCTCTCTTTGATTCCTTGGATCCTCACACCATTGCTGAAAAACCCACTCCAATCATACTGGGTCACAATAACCTTCCCATCCTGGTCACCCACTAGCTGCGCCTTGTTCTTCTCGCCATAGCAGGACTCCCTGACAACCTTTTTCAATAAACAATAGGCACAATTATTTGCATTATTCTGTATCCCAGATCACCAATGACAATATTAACTATGTTATCCTGCAAATACAACAGTAATCTGATTATTGTTGTAATCTAGTATAGTACCTTAGCTATATCATCCAAACAGGACACCATCGTTTGTCGAAACTTTTTGTAACTAACCTTCATGTGCGTAATCACAGCGTGTACGCTTTCTCTCCCGCTCTTTGTGCTTGTGAGTTTTGCCGTGTGTGGCACTCGTGTTTATCACAACAGACACTTTACTCAAGATCATTACATCTCTCTCTGATGTAGTAAGGCTTTCATAGAAGACCATCTGATCCAGCAGACTGGAGATGTCAAAATTAGTGAGGCAGTTTGTAGCACATTTGCATCGGAAAGTTGACAGCACATTCTGCCTTTTAGAGATGGTCTCATCTCCAGTGTCACCTGAAGGACTTGAAGGTCCATCCCCACTGGATGTTGGAATAGATTGTTGGGTAGGCCTGGTAGGCTTCTTTTTGGTAACCAACACCCTTGAATCACTACTTTTATCCCCCTGCTTTGTTTTAGTTTTGCCTTTTTGAGTTTGACTTGTGCTAGGCTTATCAGCTTCTATTTTCACTAAAACATCTTCATCCAGCTGTTCTATACCTTCTGGGTGGCCTAACTGTTCATGTTCCTCATCACTATCTACAACTCTGCTCGCAATATCAAAGAATTCAGCATCTACTTGACTCAGAAGTTCATTCAAATCAACTAATCTTCCAGTGTCAGCCATCTTTGTGTCCTTCCGGTGTGCCCTTAGTAACCACTTTGACACCTGATTGGACCACTTAACTTGCTAGTAGCCAATTAAAAATGTGATATTCTGAATCAGAAGATGTTGATTGGTCAGAATCAAGCAAAATATAAAAATGTAAACATTGTTCATAAAATCACATGCCCAGCTTTAGATGCTTATTACTAACAATAGTCAATGCCGCGTTATTGACAAATTAGACAGAGCATGCCACATTTGATATGGCTGGGTGATCGCTTTACATTGACTGGCCCTTATGTACCGGTCGAGCCACTTTAAAGCTTTTTTATGGTTTTTGACATACCAACCTACTCAAGACTCGCGAGCCAGCGTCTTCAACGCCTTACTTTGATAAGTCATATTTTCAGTCCTAAATTCTTAATTGAGCTGTTCTTAGGCTCATTTCGAAGCTTATAACCTGGAGCAGTTTCTTTGGTTATTGTTTTAAAGGTTTATTCCATGTATGTTTTAACAAAGAATTTTTGTTCAATTAAGATGCAACTTGCAACCATTAATAAAAACTCAGTTTTTCTGATCAGCATCAATATCTTTCCCTGCTAATTTGGCGCTATTCAACTGGACTATAATTTATAGGACAAAATATATATATATTTCTATATACTATTAATCCCATCTAAGCTACTTATATTATCGGAAAAAAATGGAATGCAAGCATTGCTGCTGACATATTATCGCTTGTGCTCACTGTGCACTATTGTTCTCTAGATACAAACATTCTGCGAACCAGGAAGTGGCTCTCGAGTATGCCAGCAGTCCACAGTATTCGTCAGCTGCCAATTCCGATAGAAAGGATACGGAACAGGGATATTATGTTGATGACTAGACGGAAATACGATGCAGGAAGGCACAGAATTAAAGATACAGACAAAAGAAAGGATAACCGATCTAAGTCAACAAAAAAGAAAAATGTAGGTGAATTTATTATGTGCATATATTGATTCTTATCAATCAAAAGCGAAATGATGTAGCCAATTTGTCATATCAATAGATAGGAATTTTTAGAATGTATTGATCGCGCTGACGGCTAAATGTGATCAGGGATTATTTCTTAGGACGGCTGCTGTAGAAACTTGTTGGCAACTGCTTAGTCAAGCAGATTTCTGAATAAGGCTAGAAGTTTTTGACTTTAAAACAGAAACAGAGCTTTCTAAGAACTTTAACTCTGGGATCCCTCTCACGTTATAGCAATATTGATGATGCCAAAGCTTCTTACAAAGAATCTATAATACAATGCAAACTTCCCCATCCATCTGCTCCTAGAACTTTTGCAATTTATTAAATATGTTAATCTTCTTTGCTCTGTATTTTAGAAATTACGGAATAGAATTACGAAGATCAAGAAAGGCCTGGGTTTGAGTATGGGCGACATCAATAACCTACAGCTACATCCAGGCCTTGTGTCTTCAGAGGACGAAGGAGTATGCCATCCTCCATCTTATCGGTTACCGTCCTGCATGGTGTATTTACACGAGACAGTGAATAAAGTTAAATTGAGAGGGAGACAACTTGATAGTGTTGTTGGTAATGTGCGACGCAAACGGATGCCAAGCCATTTGCTTGGAAACAAAAACTGTACATCTTGATTGCTCAAGAGAAAAGCAACCAGACATTCAATATTTAATTTACGCTTAATTTAATTTTCAACTTCAATATAATAGTGTAAACCTGATTTCCACTGTGATCATTGATAAGACATTTTCCGACAGTTAAAGTAAAGCCTTATTTTAATCCATCATGCCTAATTGTAATTTCAGCTTTCATGTAAATGTCGTTCAATCTTTGGATAATAGTTTCTCAAATGCTTACTTATTAGGCTGTCGTGTATTTTGATGACCACCAATACTAGGTATATTTTTATGGGCTTGTGTCAGTATGAATTTATCAAATTATTTTCTGAATCAATGACCACTTGATTATAAAAACTTTTTGTCAGCTCTGATTAAACTCCTCACTTCAATCCATCATGCCTATTTACAATCTCAGCTTTCATGTAATAAACTAAATGTTTGAATTTCAAAATGTGCTGTTGTATTCCTAATGAATCTATAAATATCACCTGTTATACAATTCGAGTCGCAGATTTTGTCTGAATAAATAGAATAACATGACAAAATGATCACTTGATTGAGAAAATTCAAACCAAAAAAGAACGTCCATATTTTGCACTTGGTCTCAATTATTGCAATTCTGAGACAAAATAGATCTTGTCATCTCGACTTTACTGCTGTGCAATCTTTGATTGTGCTGGTTATGATGAATATATAAATATCATTGTTTGAAGTTGGTATTGTTATCCTGTATCAATACTGCTTTGTAAATCCTGACAATGAATGGCATCGACTACAGAGATACGACATACAGTGGTGCGTGTACCACTGCACAACACACAGGTCTTCAGCTAGAAACCATGAGTCAAACGCTGTTTCGAGGCCTTCTCTAGTACAACCTCCTCATGGCCGCCCCAGCAGCATGAAGCCACCCCTGTGTGTTGCTGAGCATCTCAATCAATCTCATCGATCCCTCAGTGCATCTTGTAAGTTTCGGTGGTTTGACATAATTGGTGTGTTTACGCTGTTGCGCAACCAGGGAGGCTGCCAACTCTTCATTGTTTCAGTGCAACAATGTTCGCCCCATCACTGTCATGCTTATACTCTAAGCCAAACCAGTGCAGGGAGGTTTGCTTTCCATCAACTCATTGGCGCAAAGTCGCTATCGTCAAGGCACCCGCCCCTCTTGCCACTCGTTCACTATTCAAATTCACCACATTGAGCATAGTACAACTCATTGTTATTTGGGAGGCTAACTCTTACAAAGTCCTTGTGCGTCACGAGCAAAATCTGTAGTGTAGGTAACTTATATAAATCTGAAATAAAGTTGGTATTGAACTTTGCGAAACACCAATATTGATGTAAAGTATTGATGACACTGCACCATCATAATGAGCACACTGAAACCTGTCTTGTAGAAATGATGATAGCAACTGTGGTTTATTTTTCAATATTTGGTGATCGACACAATCAAATGCCTTGCAGAAATCAATAAACATAAAATTAATCTTCCTTTGTTTGAGTCTCTCAGAAGGTTAGTCAGAAATACTTTTGTGAACGGCTTTGCTGCATGAATGTGCAGTGCGAAAACTGGACTGCGATGAAGATATTAAATGGTTTTCATTAAAAAATATCTGAATATTAATATTCAAATGCTTTTCAAATATCTACAAAAGAACGGGTAAAACTGATATAGATATTTGATTTCCTGGGTCATCTCTTGACCCAAACTTAAAAATAGGGGTTATGCGAGCAATTTTCGAGACTCTTGGAAATACTCCTTCATCTAACATTTTATTGAAAATATCTGTGAGCACTGGATCTATGTAGGAAAATGTTTTGTTTAACATCCGAACTGAAATCTGGTCAGGACCAGTGCTTTTGCCCACTGGTATTAATTTTAGAAGCTTATGCAATGTGACTGTTGTCAATTTTGGAAATTGTATCAAACCTTTGTGGTGCTATTTTGGTAAAGTACAAGAAAAATCAGAAATGAAAGAAAATGTGATAGTTTTGCAGCGATAGATGTAAAATGCTCATTCAAATTACTGCTGGAAATATCAGCAACATTGTCAACGTAAGTTTTAGTTTTGTTTCTGAGATTTAGTGATGATTTGGTATTAGGCTTTTGGAATTTTCAACCAGTTTTGTCAATTTTACTTTTTCTCATTTCTTTTTATCATGTTTATTATGTTCATACAAGTCGTTATATTGTGGAGTGTAAATATTGACTTGACTTGGGATTGTCTACACAAGATCAAAGATGACACATCTCTTAACTATGTAAAATCTTCCTTGTACTCCATACAATGCAGAAGTTTTATGAGTAACTTAAAATGAGAAAACAATGGTATCTGGAATAAAATCTTAACTGTGTATGTAGTAATGTAGTAGTAGCGCAGTCCAGTACAGTCAATATAATAAGCTTTGGATTTTCCATTCCAGATTTGTAATAATGTCGGATTAAGTAGCTTTGGATTATCAGATCCAGCTCTGTAGTACGGCAGATAGCTGTATTCTCTGCTAATGTTACGGTGTCATATTTTCTTTATATTCTGCGTCACTAGGCTTCGTCAATTTATAATGATAATAACTTACACCGAATCGCATAAGGTGGCCTTCTCTCCCTTTTGGACCGCTTTTAATAGATTAGACCTGTTCAACATCCTATGGTTCACTCACTCCAATATCAGTTATCACTCGGCCTCAAGGAGTATCAGTACTGTTCGCATTATTACCACTTGCTGCGCCGGGCCTGTTACAGAAACATTCACAGAAGGTAGCACCTGTTTCAGTTTACTAGCATTTCTATCAAAAACTCTACCGTCAGGTCTTCTCAGGGTGATCTTAGAAACGCTTACATTTGTAACTTGTTCTGGAACCGGATTGTAACCTGAGTCAGACTTATTTTGGACAACATTTCCTACAAAAACAGCATCCCCTGCCTTTATACCATGATCTACTTGTAATATGACTCTCTGTCGCGCACCTGCTGATCTGTTGTTGGTGCTAACACTGCATCAGGTAACAACAGCCTGACTTTGCGCCCAAATATCAGCTCATTTGAAACTCTCCTGTACCTGGATGTTCTAAATTATGGTAGGTCTGAAGATACTTCCTAATTTCACTCTTGTAGCTGCAGCTATCTTTAGAATAAGCGAACTCTATGTGCTTTCGAAATGACCTATTTTTTTGCTATATTTCACCATTAGTCTGTGGCCACCTAGGAGTGAAATTAAACACATCTATCCCTCCAACCTTACAATAATCATGGAACTTCTCACAAAATTGGCCCCCATTGTCAGCGCGGATACTGTAGGGATACCAATGAGTAGTAATCAACTACAGCACGAAAATATTCACCACTTGGAAGGAGACCATGAAAATCAACTGCAACCGCTTGCCATGAACCACTAGGGAGCTCTGCTGGCTTGATTTTGACTAATGTTCTGGAGCTATCAGTTATTTGACAATCTATGCAGCCCTTCACATACCGCTCTATCGTTTGATCCATGCATGGCTTGTAAACTCTTGACCTTAGAGCAGCCTTGGTTCCAACAATTCCTTAATGACCTTCATGTGCAAGCAGTGAATCTGGAAGGACAATCCTATTGCCTTGAGCACTAACTTACCGAGCGTGCATAACTCCCCTATTACAGCTTTGAAGACTTTGTGCCATCCAAATGTGTCATAATTATCACTAGTTACACACAAATAGTTCGGGAATTTCTACATCTTTTCTAGAGAATCTCTTGATCTCATGAGCAGTCAATGGTTTCAGCTGATTATGTTCTACGACTGTTCTTACCTAGAGAAACACATCATCCTGGCACTTGGTGACACCTGACCTGAATGTCTTACAACTAACCAGTCGAGGTAGAGGGTGGCTTTACCTTGTATGTACTTTAGCTCAAACCAGAAGGGTTGGAATCTTAAAGCCCATAGCTCAACCCTTGCACTAGTTGGCTTTTGTGCCTTATCACCATATTTATAGTCAATAATGGTTCATGACCTGTCATGAGGGTGAACTTTGTATTTACCCGGTAAACCCTGAAATGTTCACACCCCCACACCAAAGCTAGGGCTCCTTTTCGTTTTGACTGTATCTTATCTCGACGTCACTCAGACTCCTGTTTCCAAATGCTATCATAACCTCTCCCTCCGATTGAGTCTGGACTCTGGAGCAACACAGCACCCAAGCCCACAGGTATGGCACTGCGTACCAACTGAGTTAGACCCTGTTGTTTCAAATCAACCTTCGAAAACACCTTTTTCCCATATAATCTAGTCAACACAACCTCAATAGTAGGTGTTATATATGCCATGCCTTAACGATGACAGTTAATTAGTCTACTAACAGACATCACAGGACGTGATGTCAGATTCTATTGTTCTTTTATAATGACCACAATGCAGTGGCTATTTCCTTTCTATGTAAACCATGCTACCAGTAAGATGCCTCTGCTAGATGCTCCCAATAAAATATCGTAAAACATCACCAACACACAAACTTTGAGGGAGGCACACAGTAGAAGGAAGATGATATAGAAGGCACATTTCTGGCAAAATTATACACTGAAGACAGAGAACCTCAGAGAACCTGCTATAACATGTCAATAGGTAAGGTACCGGAATATGATTGTAAAGATAAATGGCCCACATATAAACTGAGATTAAATTCCTGGCTTGAGGCCAACGAGGTAAATGAGGCTGCTAAAAAGAAAAACATTCTTTTGGCTGTGATAGGTAATGAAACTCTGGACCTGCTTTAGTGTCCCAAACAAAGTAGAGGATTCCACATTTGATGCTCTTGTTACATTACTAGATGAACATTTTAGAGCTGGAGTCACTTAAGTTTGACATGAGACATCAATTGCCTAATCAATCTGTTTCAGATTATATTGTAGCCATATCAAAACTCAGCATAAATGCAGGGTTCGGCACAGGTAACGCTTTATACAATCGTCTCCGTAATAAACTGATTTTTGGCCTGCATGTTAGCAATAATCGCATTCGTGAGGCATTGTTGAAAGAGGGTGATGCATTAACATGGATTAATGCGAAATCCATAGCCATGACAATGGATGTGGCACAAAAGCACTCTAGCTCAGACAATAGCCAACCAGCAGCAAGCAGCTTTAATACTGGAGTGAATAGAATGAGTCGTAAAAAACCTCATGTTAATTATAGAGAAACGCGCATGAAATGTACACGCTGTGCTGGTCCCCACAAGGCTGACCGCTGTCCAAATAAACACATGATATGTAGAAAATGTTCTAAAAAGGTCATTTTGCTAAATGTTGTAGTACTCGGACTGATGATGGTGGCAAAAGTGGTAACGTGAGTGCTGTAGAGATGGTCTCCACGCCGGAAATCAATCTCATGGCTGATGTACGCAAACCGATCGATATACCAATGAAGGTTGAAGGTAAATCTTATCAAATTACAATTGGATACGGGGTGTGGTTGGAGTCTAATATCATCAAAATTGTACCAGTCAAAATTCAGTCATTGTAAGTTGTCTGCTCGTTCTGACTTGACATTACACGATTATAGTGGGAATCTAGTTAAAGTCTTAGATGAGATTTCTGTTGATGTAGTTTATGCAGCTCAGTCACATAAGTTGCTGCTTATTGTAGTACAGGGTAATGGTACAAGTTTGCTAGGTCGAAATTGGCTTTCTCACATACGGTTGAATTGGAATGAAATATTCTCAGTACCAATAGTAGGTCAGGTCAAATCTCGTACTCTCAATGAGGTGTTGTCAAAGCATGCTCAGGTATTTCGTAGTGATTGCCTTGGTGAGATTAGAGGTTATGAGGCTTCTATAGAGTTGAAACCTGATTGTACACCCATATTCTGTAAAGCTCGACCAGTTCCGTTGATGTTCAGAGATAAGGTAGGATAAGGTCTGCCTACACACAGTTAAAGCTAGACAAAAGCTCTCAGAAAATTCTCACAATGAATACTCCTAAAGGATTATTAGTGCCTACCAGGTTGCCGTTTGGTGTGAAAGTAGCAAGTATGCAGTTTCAGAAAGTCCTAGATCAGATTTTGTTAGGTATTCCTAACACATGTTGTTATATCGATGATATTCTTGTATCAGGTCCTAATGATCATGAGCACTTGAAAACGCTAGATGAGGTTTTTGATCGGTTGGAAAAACATGGTATCATAGTGAATAAACACAAAAGTTCGTTCTTGCAGTTGTCGGTTCCAAATCTTGGTCATGTTCTCAGTAAATCTGCTTTAGCACCCAATGAAGACAGAGTAAAAGCTATAAAAAGAAGCTAAGACGCCTAAGAAAGTCCAAGACGTGCAGCAGTTCATGGGAATGATCAACTACTATGGAAAGTTCATTGAACAAGTTGCTACCAAAGCTGAGCCGTTACATAATCTAACGCGTGATGGAGTTGACTTCGTTTGGACAGAAGAGTGCCAACAAGCATTCAACAATCTGAAGGAAGAGTTGTGCACCCAAACACTACTCACCAGATTTGACCCTAGAAAACAGCTAGTGATGGCGTGTGATGCAAGTCCCTACGGTGTTGAAGCCATAATCTCACATAGAGAAGAAGATGGATCTGAAACACCGATAGCCTATGCCTCGAGAACACTCTCAAATGCAGAATCAAACTACGCTCAGACACACAGAGAAGCTCTCAGCATAATGTTTGGATTGAAGAAGTTTGCAAAGTATCTGATTGGCAACTAATTCATACTCATCACAGATCACAGTGCACTTCAGACAGTTTTCGGCCCTAATGCTAAACTAGAGTCTGGAGTTGCCCTCTCTCGACTGCACAGATGGAAACTCATTCTAAACGAGTACAACTATACAGTAGAATATCGCAAAGGTTCTGACTTATGTCACGTTGATTATCTGTCGAGAACTCCGCTCAGTTATAATGAAAGTTTCGAGATGGAAGTAAATCATTTCTCAATAGTTGATAATCTCCCAGTTACTACTGATGAAATAGCTCGTGAAACTAGTAGATGTCCTATTCTCAGTAAGGTTCGAGACTTCGTGAAATTCGGTTGGCCTAAACATGTATCAGATGTAGAGTAAGAGCCATACTTCAGTAAGCGCGGTGATCTCGCAGTTGACAAAGGATGTATATTGTCTGGTTGTAGAGTTGTCCTACCCTATTGTCTTATCGATAGAGTTATGTCAGAGTTGCACCGGGATCACGCTGGTGTTGTCAGAATGAAATCAGTGGCTCGTAGTTATTTCTGGTTTCCAAATGTTGATAGTACTATAGAGACTACAGCAAAAGAATGTCGTGAATGTCAAATGGTAGGTAATTCACCACCCAAAACTTGGTATCTGTTTCAGTTTGAGAACAAGCCATGGTTCAGGCTTCATGCTGATTTCGCTGAATATGATAGTCAGAATTATTTGATTGTGGTCGATAGTTATAGCAAATGTTTACATGTAGAGCCCATGAGCAGTATTACTAGCTCTAAGGCTGTCCTTTCGCTAAGACAATTATTCTCGACACATGGGTTATGTGCAATATTGTATACAGATAATGCTAAGCCATTCACATCCGGAGAGTTTGAGGAATTTCTCAAGTCTAATGGAATAGTTTATAAATATTCACCTCCATATCATGCTGCATCAAATGGTCAAGCAGAGCGTTGTGTGCAGACAGCTAAGAGTTTTCTCAAGAAAGTGAAAGGTAGTTCTAGGGATAGGAATTTAGCACTGTCGAGGTTTCTGTTAGGATATTGTGTTGGGATGGGACTCGGATCGTAGACTGTCAACAGTAAATGAGCTTTGTAGCAATTCATTTTAATTGTAACCTGCAATCATGTAAAAACAAGCATAGAAAATATTCTCGTTTGAGTAGGAAGTACCTTGCTTCTGCATCAAATAAACTAGAGTAAAATGTGACATCAAATGTGAATACATAGAAATCTAATGCATCAGTTATCCGGAAAAATACTTACAAGTTATTGATCCAATATGGGTTTGATAATCCGCATCCACAATAATAATATGTTAATAGAGGGTACAGTTTTACGTCTATAAAACCTCTCACTTTTAAATAGACGGAGTGATGGCAGGCTAAACTAACAAGATCGCCATCTGAGCCAACACTGATTTGACCAAGGAAAATTGTACACAAAAGATTAGTCACAAATAGCTAGAAATAACAGAAAGCTGTATACTCTTGGTTATTAAAGAAGGCAGGATAATTAAATGTCACTTTGAACAAATTTCTATATTCATCAACAGTCATTATCTTTCATACTGGTCAGGGCATACTGAAACAGATATAACACAACCAATCATGCTACAACAGGTCGTGCTCCATGTGAACTGTTGATGGGCAGACAACTACGCACTTTATTTACTCTCATGAAACCCAGTCTGCAAGCAGATGTTGATAAGTCTCAGGATCGTAGTTATGTCGATGGTAGTAATTCCAAGTCTCGTGAGTTTAAAGTCGGATATTCTGTCAAGGTCAGGAACATGATTGGTCGAGACAAGTGGTTATTTGGCACTGTAATAAAACGCATAGGTCCGCTCAGGTATCTAGTCAGGATTGGTTCTAGAGTTCGGTATTGTCATTTGAATCATTTAGTTTCTGCTGGTACACACATTGATGATTGTGGCTATGATGATTTAAACCGACCCCATAATTCTAATGTAACAAGACAAGATCTATCTCAGGATACCTTCAGCGAAGCCAGTGTAAAAGCGTCTGGATCAACACTAAAATTAGCATTTCATCGTCCAGAAGTTACAATATGCAACAGGTGACAAGCTAACCCGAAACCAATATGCGGTACACTGATGGAGTTGGCTGTGTGGTTGCGCTCGTAGACGCTCTGTCAAACTGGACAAAACATCTGGATGCCAAAACTAACACCTGAATACAATCTGTATTTATTGACTTTTCAAAGGCGTTCGATATTCTGACTCCTATCATTCTAGATTGCAAGCTCAGTGAACTGAGTGTCAACAACAGCTTACAGATGTTGATAAACAGTTTCCTCACAAACAGAGCAGCTTGTGTGACTGACAGGGCAATGGGCGACGCTCTTCAGAGTTATCTGTCAGTAGAGGAGTGCCCCAGGGCACCATTATTGGCCCTCCTCTATGGTCAGTCTATATTAAGGATCTACCACATAAGATAGCTGATGCCTCCCTGTCTAGTGAAACAACTATTTATGCAGATGTTGTGACATCATACCAACCTGTATACAAGCAGGGCGCGGAGCTAACATCCATTTCTCGCACAATAGACTGATGTCAAACTCTCCACCGCAACCAGCTCTCGACGCCATTCAAAGCTGGAGCCTGAACAATGATATAACCTTAAGGTTATGATACCAGCGTTGTCCGATTTTGACACTTTATATATCGGAAAGCTAATTGAACACTGATTCTGAAAATACTGGTTTTGGCATGGCGTCATGTCATGGCGTTGTGCTATTCTGATAAAAGGCAGGATAATCCTCTTTAAGGAGGATTTTTACAGGACTATGCGGTGGAGATCTATGGTTCATATCATACTTTCAACTGCGTAATGGTTACAAGAAGCCTCTGAAGCACCCATTTCTGGATCCTGTGGCATTAAGCACCAGAGGAAAAACCATCTTTTTATCATTGGTTATTAGCTTATTTAGGTTGCTTTGGTTAAGTGGATGAGGATCCAATGTGAAGCGTGCCTCACGCAGAAAAGACCTTATGCTACATGTCATGACTAACAAAAGTCATTGGTATCAATAATATTAGGAGTTGCCCTCTCTGTCAGAATGCTCATATTTTCCATGACGCCAAGCATGCTGTCAAACGGACCATCACTGAGGCCAGACAAAGGTTTTTTTTAGATTCCTCACATACAAAGCCGTTTTGATGAAGCATAGTGCAAACAGGAAATGCCAACTGAATATGTTCATTGCATATCAGTTTTCCCAGAATTGCTTGCAACGGAAAGCCCAAAACCACCTTAAAAAGCCCCTAAAATTGGCGGTTTTTGGCATTCTGTGGCGTGCAATTTGGAAAAAAACTGATATGCAATGACATATTCATATTCACATTTCTGCGTGTGGCACGCATCACATTGGATCCTCATCCATTTAACCAAAGCAACCTAAATAAGCAAATAACCAATGATAAAAAGATGGTTTTCCCTCTGGTGCTTAATGCACCAGGATCCAGAAATTGCCCCTCATGGGTGCTTCAGAGTCTCGTTGTAAACATGATGCACTTGAAAGTATGATATGAATCATAGTATATGCACCACATCGTCCTAAAAAACGATTATCCTGCCTTATATCGAAATAGCACAACGCCATGACATGACGTCATGCCGAAACAAATATTTTCAGAATCAATTTTTGATTAGCTTTCCAACGATATATAAAATGTCAAAATCAGACAACGCTGATATCATAACCTTAAACACTGCCAAAACCAAAACTATGAATGTAAGTCCAAGTCACATAACTCCTGATCTGGGGCTTAACGTGGATTCGAAACAAATAGATGAACCCTCAGACTGGGGCGTATATTATAAAAAATTTCACTCACTGACTTTTCAGAGATGAGCATAATAATCTGGCGCAGCCCGATCCACACGCCTTAGGCGTGGCGGGGAGGGTGTGGGAGGGGCGCTTAAGCGCCCTCCCACCACTGAAATTTTTGTATATCGGTAGCAAAATAGTGCAAGCAGAGAGGTATTTCAATAGCTCACTGAGCTGTTGGGTACTTTCAGAAAACAACTCAATAGCAGTAGAAGATTACGGTAAAAATGCTCCAGTTATAAAGCACCCATTTGAAAAAAAACTGACCATGATGGGATTCAAACCCACAACAATCTTATTAACAGTGATTATTAGGCAGACGCTCTACACACTGAGCTATTCAGCCACTCACGGATATCCGTGGGCCGTGAGTGCTAATATACGCCACTGCTCTCAGAATTCAAACTGCTCAGTGTTATGATCGATAAACATCTATCTTTCACAAGTCATGTGGAAACAACCTACTCTCGAGCTAAATCTAGACTCCATGCGCTACTAACACTAAAACAATTTGGAGTTGATAAACCTAGTCTCATAGGATTCTACCTAGCTAACATTTGATCTTTATTGTGCTATGCCGCTCCTGCATGGTTCAGTTATCTATCAGATACCAACAAAAATAGGTTAGAATCTATTCAGAGGGAATGTATGAGAGTTATTTACCCGGACACACCATATGATGATAGGCTAATTGCATCAGGCATACCATCACTATGCAGTTATCTCAAAAATTTGTGCCAAAATTTTGTATCAAGCATTGGGGCTGATAGTGAGCATAGACTGCACAAACATCTGCCAAAGCGAAAATCTAACACAGGCCACCACTCTAGTAGGCTTAAAGATATACCGCTAGTTTACACAAACTACCATGTAACAAAAGAACAGCCTGTTTAGTAAATATGTGGACTAGCAAACATCTTTTCTGTTTCATTTTTGTCACATTTCATTTTGCCAGTCTCATTTTACGAAAATATTTTTATTTTTATTCACTCACTTCATTTATGATCCATTTCACCTGCTACGAATTTTAGCAGCAAACACAATAAATCAATCATTCAAAGAGATTTGAGTCGTTTGGGCATCCAAACCCAGTAAACACCTGTGAGCTAAACTTCATATAGCCCGCATCCAAACTTCCATCACCTTGATTGTTCTTGGTACCACTTACTTGCCTGACATTGAACACTATCAACCCTAGTGCTCCTGCTACATCACGACTTAGCAAAAGACTTCTCATCTTCTATTACTACAAACTCTGCATCACTCAACTTGGTATTCGGATCACTGCACAGTGAAATATTGGCCCAGAAAACACCTCTTACTGCCAATGGTCTTTTGAACTTTCCACTTCTAGTCTCTTTCTTACTCATGCAACTAATACTTTGCTCTTTCATGGCTTCTCAAGTACCCGCACTGACATGATTACAGTCACTACCACTATCAATAATTATCCTGGTTCCAACATTAACAACTGAGAGTTCACACCATAGGGCATTTTTTCTTTGCCTTACCATGTAGGCATAATTAACATCCCCGTCATAATCTGAATTTTCAAACTGTTGCTCATCAGCCATAGACCTGACCTGACGGGAGTTGTCATGACCTGACCTGCATACGGCAGCAAAATGATCCTTCTTTTTGCAAATATGGCAGGATGTTCCCCATGCTAGACACATTTTATCACTAGCCCTATGACCTTTCCTAGCACATTGTCTACAGAGACCAGTAAATTGACTCCTTCGACCAGCCCCTGAATCATGTAACCTATTTATCTCAGCAGCGCTCCCATGTGCCATGCTTCACTCACAACATTGAGGTATATAACTATGAGGTATGAAAACTACTACTACTACTACTCCAGAGAACTCTGACGGAAAAGCTGCTATTTTCTTTGCTAGGAAGTCATATTCATAAAACCCCATTCAAGACACCTCTGATCAAGAAGCTATGAATGCCAGAGAAGGGGCTGCTAGAAAAGCAAGTAAACATTGGAATATCTAGTGTAAAATGGTGAAAAACATCCACTGCAAGAACAAACGCTTTTTTGCAGCAGATAAACTCAATCATGCTGTTTCATCTGAAACCTGGTGGCTCGCAATAAATAAAATAGATGGAAACTCAACAAAGACCTACCAAGTCATCATTTTCTAAAGTTTTAGTTGCACACAACTGAATTGATGGCTGAAGAACCAAAAAAATATGCATCAGTGAGGTAAAACTACTGAAGATGCGTTTCAAACCCAACAAAGCCATATACAGAGATGATACCCATATTTGGGTAATCGAAGAAGCCGCAGAGGATCTGTGTATTCCTCTAAATAATCAACAAAATGCTGCAAACTCAGGAATTCCTCTCTTCACAGAAACAAGCACGTAATATAACGACCCTGAAAAGGATCCCTTATCCAAAACAGGCTGGGCACTACCGACCTACTTCCCTCCTACATCACATGGGAAAACTAGCTGGGCAGATTATCCTCTAAGCACTGAAGTTAAGTGTTCATGACAGCTGTCAATTTGCCTATCCTGAAAACCACAGTACCACAGATGCACTGATTGGTGTTTAGCTCTAGCTCTAGCTCAAAAAACCAACCATATCTCTGTCGCTGTGGTTGATATGTCAAAAGCATTCAACAGAATGTAGCCTGACACGATAGCAGACACGCTGCGACAACCAGATATACCTGGGCAGATATATCAACAGTTTATGATAGGTAGATCCTGTAGTGTAAAACCGGGAGCTCATATTTCTTCAAGCAAGCTACAGCAGGAGCACCTGGCTGTTGCTGGTATATGTGAACAATTTCTAACCTCAGTCCATATTTGCAGATGACATCACAACGTATACTATCATCAACAAATATGACATAGATGATGGTAGTCAACAACTGCGGTAAGACATCAACGACGTGTCCGACTGGTTGAATACCAACAACAGGAGGCTAAACACCAGTAAAACGCCTCTGATGAGAAATTCACTATGAGAACTGACATACACAGCTACATATGAGATAAATGGAACCAAAATCATGGCAACAGAATAATCAGCAAACTGCTTGATGTCATCATTATCCCATGCCTTAGTTTCAGCAGCCATGTAGACACTATTGTACTAAAAAATGATATACAATTAAAAGGTTAGGCCATGGGCTCAAATGAGACATGTTTGATGAAATTTATGAAACCCATATACTTTCTGCCATAAGCTATGCAACACCAGCATTGGCCTAACTTATCACCAACACAACATGGAGGCAACTGAAAGGGTTCAAAAGCAATTGCCCTTAAGATTAACCATCATACCAAGTGCTATGAAGAGAGTTTGTCAGACAGGAGCGCTGCACATTATCATGAGATTCTTAGGGATGAGCAACACCCTCTGAAGAGTATCACCACACCTAACAGCTCCACACAAACACTCTGCAACAATCACCAGAGCTCTGTACCTATATGCCGCACCGCAAAGTACGCCAATCACATTTTTGTAAGATATGCTATCTATTTTTGTGTCATACTTCATTTTTCTCTTTCCTTTTATTCATCAACAACTACTCCATCATAAACCCCATGGTTTCTGCAAGCGTTTCAATAAATTGTTATATTATCTTTCTTTCTTAGAGTAGAGTTAGTTCGAGAAATAGTACTGGTATGAGTGAAGATGAACTTGGCTTTAGAATATACTATTATAGGAAGAACAGAAGGTCAAGGTCAAGGAAACAAAATTTTGTTGTCAACATTTTGGAAAATATCCACACCTTAGCTGATGTTTCCATTTTTCCAATCTTATCTTGCTGCCCCTGCATTGCCTGCACAAACAATAGGCATGCAGAGGAATAAAGACTGTAGAAATTTTTTAGCCTTAAACACATAAACAGGACCTGGATGATGATCTGTATAGTATTGTATAGTCAAACTTTTTGGGTCAAAGACTCATATTAAATGATTTAGCAACCCACCGGTAAAGGGTCACAGGGCGAATTGTTATTCACCACAATGTTGGCGGAGTTGCAGCCTACAGATCGATTGTGCAACAATAATTGACCATTCGAAAAAGAAAAAAAAAACCTCCCTTATGACTATCGCTAAGCTTTAGTGGCATATTGTTTATACAATATACTGATATCCTATATTAGTAACAGGTTTATAAATATATTTATCCAAAATTATATTTATGAGAAGTATATACATCCTGAAGCACACAGTCAGGGGAGCACCCTCTTTGGATCTCCTCAGTCACTGATTAGTAAATCGAAAATCTGCTATCCGAAAACACCGTCATTCAAAAAATAAACATTATTTAATGGCATGAAGCGAGCCTTATATCTGACAAAACATTTTTACCTTTATGATGCACTTGATAGTGCAATGTGAGTGGATATGTGCTTATATGATGGGTATCAAGTGATTTTATGCTACAAAACCATCCAATACAATACTCATCATAAATATAGGATAACTTCTTCTTGGACTATGTTTCTAGTATTTAAGGTATGTGTAACAATGGAAGGTGCTCTGGTTAGCCTAAAGGAAGAATTCAGAAAATTCCACTGATAATCTTTACTTTCATTTCTCTGGGCTATGAAGGGTGTGCATGTTTTCTCAACTCTGCTCATCTGTTTGATATTTCATTTGCCTGACGGATTACCCGTGCCCGTGCCCCGAGGGTAAGTTAATTCATGAAAGTATTTTCTGGTAACAAGCTTTTTTGTGGTGCATTCGAATTCTCCTCAACCCACAATATTTTCCGATTTCGTAATAAAAGAGATTTATATGAAAATTTGCATTCATGTTGAGTCTTTGTCGCTGTAACCGAATTAACTTAGATATATGGTTTTGTATTCCAGTTTCTAGAACAAAAACAAACACACAAAAATATCATTTTCAATATTTCAATTTCTGTATAGGACATGTCTTACAGAGCTCAAGGCCACTACAAAATTGTTCTTTAATACAATACAACATTGTTAGTCAACCTGTACATTGTTCTTAAGTGCTGTAGGACATGACTCATACAGTACCTGAGTGTGCGATTGGACACAGCACCTAAAACATGTCTAAGCATGCAACAACGGCTGCACCATCTAACACTATACTATGATTTGTTTCATCAAACTGGCTACTGCGCATAAAAAACTGAACTCCTTCTGCAATGATACACTTCTCACCAATAACTGTCAAGTGTATTTCATTACTTTTAAACTACGGTAGGTAGCCAGATTGTCAATTTTCAAATTGAAAAACAGCCGGCAAAATACAATCATCAGGGTATACCTTAGGTGACAAAACATACCTATTTTTCAGAGATAGAAAACCAGTACCAAGATGCGGTGTGAAGGTTAATGTTTCGAGCATTACACCTGAAAGTGTTCAAAACGATGAATACCCTGCATGGCGAAGTTTGACAGTTTTTGATTCAAACTCTTTTGTCGGCATCAGTGAGGATGGTCAGACGCTATTCAAATTGACATTGGAAGACTACCAAAGTAAGTAAACAACTTATAGAAAAGCCTCATTCACTCAGGCACAAATGTAATTCGCTGTATTTCAAGTTGCTCAAGGGATTCTGAGTTATGATAATTTCCTGCCTTCTACCAGATGGAAATGTGCATGAAATAACAAACATGTCTTTCTTTAGCTAATGAAAATACACCATCCACAACTTGAATGATGATAACTCCTGTCATCCTAGGACACATAATCTTAAATAACAAATGAAATCAATTATATTCAGTCTGAGAATATACTCACAGAAAAAATACATAGAGAGGACGTATACACCCAAGGGTGCTGGGTGCTGAAACAATCATCATTTGAAAGCTCTCCTGGTGGGATCCTTCATAGGTTGAATGTTCACGTTTCTTATTAAAAAAAGTGGTCCGAGGAGAATAAACTTGCAGCAAAAAATATCCTTCTATGATACTTTTGGGGAAACCCAACTAATTTTGTCACAGCTAATGCTTTACTCTTGCTTTTCTTGACAAGATATTTATATCCTTTTCTTTAGAGATATCAATTTCTAGTTTGTCCTTATACCAGGTTATCATAGTGAGTACACTGTGATGGGAAAAGGCCCTAATCAAGGACTGATGAAGATTGAAGATTGTGGTGCCAATGCAGATAGTGTGTTTGCAAGATTCTTTCTGTTGACAACAGATTGTGTCTATATATCTAATGATAAACTTCTGAAGTACATTGGCTCATGTAAAGATGAGATACGTCCAGCGACAACACATTCAAGTATGAAAGGCTGAATCATTGTTAAGTACAGTTTGTACCCATATAAATTTAGAGAGGGTTGTCATTTCTTTTGATACTGTTTTAACCGACAAACCAATCAACAATGCTTTATCCTCAAAAGCTTTGTTTTCAATCCATAATGGAACCAAAATGTAGTTACTGTCATCAGTAGCTTATGATTATTTTGACTATTTCACAGTAGCTTGTAGTCAAGCTAAACATTGCTTAAATATTGCTATACATTCACAGGGTATGCAAGTATAACAGGAGCAATCAGGAAGATTATTACAACGAAGGAAACTCCAATCGCGAGTATAACCTACCACAGTGGCCGACTCTTCCTTTTGATGATATTAGAGAATAGGTTGATAATAGCTTCGGTAAGACTGTTTTATACAAGTTCAAAAAAATGCAAAATAAGCTGTTTTCTAGTCTAAGTCGTCATTGCAGAGAGGGTTACCCCTCTAGAGTACAGGTACAGAGACCCATGGTACTCCCTACACTCTTGCCCGTCGGAATTCTGGCTACTCTTTTTTGAAGAGGCAGAGGGGGATCTTTTACTGCATGTGGGGTGTGCAAACACACAGTGGACCTCCGGTATTTTTAGTCCTGTTCCGCAAGGACCTGGCTAGGATGAATGGCGCGCCAGTACCAAATCAGAAATGAGTGCCGGCGCCGGGAATTGAACCTGGACCTCACAGATCACAAGTCCGCACCCTTAACCATCAGACCACTCCTGACTGTTGTTTTTCTCTAGTTAAAAGGAAACTGGGTGCCAAGCCAAGGAATGTGAAAGTGAGCTGCTTCTCTCACTAGCAATGAATGACACTGTAATGAAATACTAGTTAAGACTAGTTTTTTTGTTTGAGATTCATAACCCATGCGGATTTAACCACGGTGTGCCATTTTACGCAAGCTATTAGAGCTAGGAAAAACTAAAGTGAATGATCTACCGCCATTGCATGTCATTATTTGGTATATGCTAAAACAGTTGAATGCAGTTTAATGCAGTTTAACACATTTAGTGAAAGCAATTAATTACATTGAAATCCTTTGCAACTTCCTTTGTCCACAATCTATGCATCGTTATTTTACTGTTTTGGCGTAGGTTCAAATCAATGACTCTACTGTGACAGGAGTGGAGATCACAGGTGCTAACAATGGTTTCCAAACGAGACTCTTTTTTGAAGCTGGAGATACAGCAGTTTACTTCACTCTCTGGCGTGAACCAGGCCATCTGGTCACCAAAGTACCGGTGAATGCCACAATCACCAGAGAAATCAATAAATTTGATTTGCGTGAGTAGCTTTCATCCTGGTGAATTCGGATTCAGTTGAAAATTACTACAGTGAGACTGTAAGACTTATTTGAAAGGCTTTGTCATTAAACCCTTCCTAGTGTCAATATTATTTGGCACATGTGATTCATGGGAGAGTCAAATAGGAGCTATAAGTTGATTTGTGATGACCTTCAATGACAGAGATTTTCAAATAATAGAGAAAATTGGGACTGGCATCTTAAACCACTGCTGACATAGCTGAGATCCAACACTTTTATTAGTGTTGGATCTGAGCTAGATTTTAAAGGCACCTGATTGGTCAACAACAACATTTGTCATCACTAATGGTGGATAGCTTGGGAAGAAGATTCTCACTACTTTTTGAGAGCTCATATAACTCAATGCCAAGCTAATGGCTAGGTGTTTTGATGCCACAACTCTCCACAACGCCACAACAATTAAAATTTTTGACTGGTGGCTCTGCTGGGCAAAGCTCCGCTGTGTCAGCAGTGGTTTAATGCACTACCACATTTAATTTTTGGTGGCTTTGAATTATCTCTCAAAGGTGTTATCATTGCTTTGTAGTTTTTTGGTCAGAAACCGAATCTGGAAGTTTTAATAGATCGAACAGCTTGTGGTGATCAGTCTGATATTAGCTTTCATGCCATTGGAAATTGTTCAAAAAAAGGTATCATCAAATTGATCACAAGAGATTGCAAAATTTAAAGCAATTTTAAATCTCAAAAACTGATCGCAATCATTATCAACAACAAAAAACAGATTGCAGGAGAGGTAAATCATTGTGCATCAAATATCAAAAGTTAACTTGTGCTGCCGTCTGCATAATTAGTAAATAGTATCCTGAATTAGTTTATTATCAAATTCAAGGGTAATAATCATCCATGCATAATTATCTGCAAAAGCCTCATTAGACTTGATTCCAGATTATACCCAAAAACTAACATAACTTGACCAAACACATTTAGTTTAACTGTGTTTGTTTCCTTATCATTTGAGATTTCATTGAAGAAATTTTGTAAGGTAGGAACCTTCAATGGTTGCAAGGTATAATCAATGATTGAAAAAAGTGTTTGGATAATTTATTCATCTCCATCAGTTTCCACAACCAATGCTATGTTGTTATTCAGTAAAGCCAAGAAGACCATTTTTTGCTAAGTACAATATCAAACACAAAGGCTTTTTGTTGTATGAGATAACTCACCGCAAAACTTCTTGATACTTTGGTTGCCAGATACTCATGGAATTTGGGGATACAAACTCTGACGATCATCATAATATCATCTGTGATCATTACTTCATAATCTTAGCGCTCACATATCAGTTTTTCTTTCAGATGCTAACACAAAAGTTTTGGGTGAGTCAGATCTTTTCATTTTCTTTTGCTATTCTATTGATAACCTGTAATACTTTATCAAAGTAATTTCTATTGGTTATCATAATTTAGTGAGGAGGTTATCATCATGATGCCATGCATGACTCATGTTTCATCATGTTTCAAACACTCCTACTTTGATGTGGAGCTGGAATACAAATCAAATCAAACTATCGCTGATATGTGACATTAAAACTTGCAGCTTCTATAGTTGGAATGACTTACTGGAAATATGACTTGCTGATATTACTCACAAATGAAGGAACACTCCACGCCTATGATCCAATACCGCCAAACTTTCAAATTGGAGTTTTGAAACATGAAAGATTTAGTTCGTTCGGAAGGGGAGCTAATGAATATGACTATGCTGTATCCAACTACAAGATTAATCAAAAATCTGAATGGGTATGTTTATTTTTCATGACTTCTGTAATCTTTAAGATTTGGACTAAACTTTAATGCTAATCTTTGAACAAATATACTTTCAATGATCTCAGTAGGTGTGCTATATCGTTCGCATTTCTTGAGGACGTTGTGCAATATTTCAACAACTGTCTTCGCATTTACATGTATATATCTCAAAACTCGAAAAAATCAGTGTGAATAAAAAATTGACACAATTTCTTAAACAGCTGGGAATGAGAACCGGGAAGGAATCTGTTCAAAATTGTCTATCTCATATTACAATCAACCAAACCAGAGATTACCCTATGTTTATACCAGTAACAGAATATATAGGATTGAAAATGTTTTCTTTTCAGGACATGCTGTCTTCCTAAAAATGGAATGATTGGCAAACAAATCAAAGATCAGAACCAGTGCTTCACAGCATTACCATTTTTTCTCAGCAATCATTAGATACTGCTTACGGCTGAGTCTTTTTGATGAGGTGTCTGTTGAAAGCACAGTGTTGTCAGCTAATTTAGTTCCAATGAGTTGGCTGCCATTACCTCAGCACATATGCAGTATCCAGCATCACCAATTAATTGTGTCCTCTTCGGAGGATAATTGTAAATGAATAAATGCCGATCTGTAGATCTAGATAATTCCATCATTTCCTTTGGAATTATCCTCTTCATGATAATGAATTTTTTGTCTCCATTTGCTACACTTTCATCGAATTCGTAACAGAGCCAATCAGTTCCGAATCAAACTAGACTTCCTATGATGTAGTTCCTCAATTCATAAGAAGTACACTGACCTTAAGAATCATGATCAGAAAAAAACTTGTGAAATACACAAACCAGTTAGCCTCAGTATACGGTATACGGTGTCTAGTATTCGGATCACATCATATTTTCACTTGTAACTATGAGTTTGGAAGTGCCCATGGCGAGGGTCACAATTATCTCTCTACCTTTACAATAATTGAATTACTCAAATAATGACGATCGAAATAAATGAATTGTCACTGCACAGATTTATATCATACTTTTAGGCACACTTATCCTGTATTGCTTTGAACGGTGACAAGCTGGCTACCCTATCGTACAACAGCAAAGGAAAAACATTCCCTTTATGGCTGCGGCTGGACTGTAAGTTTGTTGTTTTAGTTTGATCAGAATTTTTCTCCATCAGGGAAGGTAAAGCCCATAACCTTCCATCGATGTCACTGGGTACATTTTATGATAATAAGGGTAACGATGATCCAGCCCTGGTATCAAGTTAACATAATTATGAGAAGCTGACTGACTATAATGGCATTGATCTTTGTGTTGTCTTTTATTTTATTTTTTTCAAATCAATTCTCATAAAATCCCTCAGATATTCACCCAATTAAAACAACCCCTTTTCATCTCTCATCCAGTTTAAGTGAATTTGGATTATCTCACCTACACTGTTTTGATTGTGTTGGAACTCACATACTGTTTGGATTGTTGCTATGATGTATACAAATTATTTTAATGCTGCAAAACATGATGCTTGCTAACGGGACAACATGATCAAACCTTATTTCATCACCAGGTTTGAATGGTCTGCATGCGGGAGTGGGACCGTAATTTAATAATAATCATTCACCTACACTACATGATTTATCATATCCGGGTATTCAATTGTTGCAGATGATATAATCATAGCCAAACCTGAGCCTGACTATGTAGGATCAAAGCTGCTTTGGTTTAATGAACTGAACTATATACGTACTACTGAAGTGAAGGCTTGTCCTTTATCAGGAGAAGTTGGCTGCATAACAAATACATGGAATCCCAACACAGAAGGTAAAATGCATTTCTAGTTACCACATCCCTGTACAGATGTAATACTCACCACCTAGATATATAAATTTTTACCATTTTCACCCTGTATTGGACCCATTTTTTCACTGACAACAGCTGTATATCTAGATGATCAAAATGACAAATCTTTTAATGCCTTAACTGTTCTGAAAAAAATTCCAAAACAAAGAGATCAGCCTTTAATTAGATATAAATCAATCACTGAATTCTGAATGAGAAAGTATGTCACTTTGTGTTTGTTCAGCGAAACTGAACCAGAACATTCAATGTTTGAGTTTTTACAGGTTGGCTCCTGAGATATTTCAAATTTTTAGATAGCTTTTACAGTAAAAGAGCCACTGGACCTGAAGAAACTCTGATGAGAGCTTTGAAATAGCATATACCAACTGATTCACAGTTATTGGTGCCTCTGATAAATTCAGTGATTCAATCATCCATTTTCCGGACTGTCTAAATTCAGCACGGGTAAAGCCTCTACTCAAAAAGGGGGACCAATTGCAGTGCACAAATGCCAATTTCTGTATTTATTGCTCTATCAAGACGGTAGAGAAGGTTCTCTCTGCTCAAATTTGGGATCAGGTTGAAACAAGGTCACATTTAACTGATTTCATAATTTTGAGCAAGATCTAAAAGGAGCATTACTGCATTATCAGTGAAATTATTGAGCAACTTAACTCTAACAGGAATTACAAAAAAAATCAATGGATAGCTCACTTATAGATCAGAAGTTTTAGGCATCTTAATTGGATAGCGAAACCAATTTTAAAAAGCCCATCAAGCTTTTCGCAAAAAAACTATATTTAAGGATGCTGAGAGCTTTACGCCTCTACATTGATACCAAAGTTATTGTTAATTCATATTACATTTTTTTTATCCGCATCACTTGAAATATAGGATTGAGTTTTAGAGTAATGTTTCCGAAACAGCTCTGAAACTAAACATTATTTTTCAAAAAGCAACTTTGCGAGTTGATGTTATAATCAGACCTGGTTTACATGTTTCAACCCATTTTGAACAATTAGAATTCATGTCACTCACAATGTAATTTGAGTATAGATTATTAAATTACTTTAAACTTATAAAAAAGGTGATATTTTGAACCAAAATTTTGAAAATTATTATGACCAAAAATTTGAAACGATTTTAAAACCTACTTAATCCAACAACAAATGGGATGAGAGGTTTCTGTTGTGCAGTGGAATTAAACTGTTCAACAGATACTTTATGGGAGTTGAGGCAGGTTTTTGGTCCGATCCCATGAATAGTTTGGTGGAGTGTCTGTCGGCCATGGTGGACGTTGAGGGGCAGCCACTTCCGTACCGGTGGCTTTGGGCAGGACAGTGGGACAGCTGCCACTATTGTCCCTGGACTATCTAGCTGTTCCCTTCCTTTTTTAGTATGTTTTATTTTATTTTCGTTACAAGCAGTCTTCTATATCCATCCTTTTGGCAGAAAAATAAGAAGGAAAAAATAAAGTTTTTGGTACAAAAAAAAGATATTTTTCTGCCCTTATAACACTCTCCTTGTCTTGGCAATCAGTCCCAAGACATGACTGATAATCAAGGTCAACTGAATAAAAAGTTGCCCTCCCTCAACCAGCTAAGGAAAACTTATTGGTAAGGAAACTTACAACTACAGTTCACAGCCAATGATAGGCCTTTATGTTATTCACATCGGTTCTTCTTTCCTTCAATCTGATATCCTGCCAGCATGCCAGTATTGAAAGAAAAAGATCTGCTCAAATTTCGGTTACAAATGCGTGAAGCGCCCCATATTTTTCCCCTTATAATATGTTACATTGTAAGAAAGAAAAAATATTGTGTATTTCTAGGATTACTGGATATGTTTGATTCGAAATATTTTCCAAAGGGACAAGAGTCTGTGAAAATAACATTAACAAACATTGGTAGATATGGCAAGCAGAGATCTCATCCATATAATCACACTTTAGATAAAGATAAAAGAAGTAAGTACGTAACATTGGTAAGCCGCTAAAATGATGTTCGTTGACATCCACTCTAACAAACTCCTTTTTTACATGAATGTTTTCATTTGCCTTTGATCATACTGTGCTATTTCTAGGAAATCAAGCTCAGAGCAATAATAACTCCACCTTGCCACCCATTGGGTATGAATGTTCAATTGCAGCCACTCTTAGAACAATCTCCTGTCACATATGGACGTTTTTATTTGCCTTTGATCTTACTGTACTAATTCTGGGCAATCAAGCTCGGAAGATAAATGATTATCTATATCTGCCAACTAAATCTACATTTACTCTTGTTTTTACAGTATTTTGTATTGGTAGTCTCTCTTGAATGTGACTCAGCTTGAGTCGTGTTTTTTATTTATTGAAATTGTCTCCATCTATTTGCACCATATTTGCAACTACTTTTACTTTTGCTAGAACATCCTTAATTTCTCAAAGAGAGTTACTCAAAAGTGTAATGTTTACTTTTGGTTTTACCTCCGCCTATTCAGTCTTTGATAAATTTGAAAATTGGTGTTAAGTCATATTTGTTTGTCCATCGCTATATCCAGTTCATCTGGACTGTTTGATGCTCAAAATTATTCCACAGTAATCTGAATTCTTTTCTTCAGAACCGTTACACCTCGATGATCATAACCTTGAAACCGAAGTATATTTCTTATTTGACACATTGAGCTTCAGTGTTGACACCGCATACAACTCCGAGCCAATTAATCACTACATTATTGGATGCCAGAATGCTAATAATGCATGTCCTCCAGAACATGACCGAAGGATCTTGGGTGACAGTGGTTTACAGGGTATGATAATCAGTTATATTGCAATTAACTAACTAGACAATGTACCTATCTTTGAAAGGTCATTCAGCCAGAGTGGTATGTTTTAGACCAACATGGGTTTCCTCAGTATCTTTGAACATTCCTACACATTACAAGCCATCAATCTAAAGCAATTGGTTGGTATAGATACGCTGTCAGACAAACCTTTAATGCATATTTATCTGCCTATTAAGCGTACTACACTTATCTGCATAAAATACAAGATCATAATGATAATTTTCACACCAGATTTGCTTGTGCAAATTAGATGGTAAGACACATCGCTAGTTATAGTGCCTTCTTTAAATAATTATTTGTATAAAAATCTCTGAGAAGTGATAATAAATAAACAAGTAAGGTGATAATGTAAGGTAAATGTTGAACGTCTCACAAACTTCATCTAGATACCACCTTATCTCAGCGGGCCTGCTGACTACGTAGGCATTTCATTGAATAGTTTTTATCAAATATTAAAAAGAACAAGCTTGTGAGAAAGCATGTTGATTTAGTATCTTTGCATTTAATTAGGAGTATTAATAAACAAAACATAAACAGGCCACAGAGAAGAACCTCAATCGAACAAAAATTGATTACAAACCTTTATTTTTCAACAGGTTATTATTTGACTCGACCGGATAAAACCCTATTCACCTATGACCAAATCGACACTGACAAATATCCACTCTCAAAAGAATATCCATACTTCAGTAAGTTGTTTCTCTCAACTTTTTTTTGCAGTCACGTGACACAGTCAAAACTATAGCTGTTTGATAAACACCTATTATTTATCACAATATTTATATTAAGATATTCATGCTTATTAAAAAGATATGAAAATGGCTATAATTTCCATTGGCCGGTATGCAGGTTGCGATTGGACAACACATGCTTCTAAATTATTTATTTGAGATTTGATGTCTTGTACTAGTTATTTCATGCCTAGAATCAAAATCTGATATCAAGTAACAATGATAATATATTACATGATATCAATTTCATCATCAGGAACAGCATCGTTGTGAGACTTCCGTATTTCAGCCCACATCCATTTACTTGGTTAACGCTCTCCATTCTCTCCTATCCTGTGCTGTTTCTATAGCAGACTGTCTGTCTATTCCTAGTTTTTATAAGTAATTGTCTATGTTCTTTTTCCATGTAAATTTTGGTGGACCTCTAGCCATTTTTAACGGTCTCACATACCTTACATTGTTTCTCTCACTAGGTAACTGTCTACTGAATCAGCTGTCGTTTTGCTCACTGTCTAAGTCTCACTATTGTAGAGGAAGATGCTAGATGTGTATGCGTTGAATGCACGTATCTTGGTATCCATATTAAGCCTCTGGTCATTTGTGATATTCCTGATATTTCTCATTGCTTGTTTAGCTAGTATTTTCCTTCTCTTGATACCCTATAGGAGTTTAATTTAGCTAGAGTTTAATTTCACTGTCTGGACCTGGTACTAAATTTAGCTAGTACTAAATTTCGCTAGTAGGCTTACTAGTGAAAATTAAACAAAAATATCCAAGCTGGGATTCGAACCCAGGGCATAACCCTCCATCTGATTGCAAGGCAGACACTAAGACCACTACACCACACTACCTTGCATGCTTAGGTAAGGTGTATTCCTGTATAATTGTACATTGTTTATGAAACTATGGTGAGTGAGTTTAATTTAAGATAAACTAAATTACTACTTAGGCAAAAACGCGAAAAGCGAATCCTAAATGCCGCGAAAACTAAACTCCTATAGGGTAGCTTCTTTCGTTTCTAACAGTTTCGGGCTCCGTATTTCTTTAATTTATATTTTTCACTTTTTTCCTTCATTTACTGTTAGCTTCCTCAGTGCCAGCTTGTTGATATGTCATTCACCACATCCTCTGTACTGTGTTTACAGTTTGATCCAAGCCAGCAGATGCATCTGTATACTGCAGGGTTTTCATAGTGCCAGTTCTTTGGATTTTGCTTCAACAGTGGTCTCAGAGGTGTGGTGCTAGCTTGCGATGGTTTCTCTTTTGTGCGGTCATCTTTGATGCTGTCCTCAGAGAGAACCTTGGCCAGATGGAGCGTCAAAAGATGGGTGAGAGGCAATCTCTCTGTTATATTTCGTACTCTTACTGCTAGGCTCACACCTTCCATCAGTAGTTTTATGAGGTACAGCTCATCTTCTTCTAGTATGGTCTTCAGGTCCTAACACCCTCCCTCTCTCAATACTATCAGAGGCCTTGCTCATATCAATGAGCAGCAGGTTCATCTTTTAATTGGGTGTGGTGGCAGCTATTTTGGCCAGTGGTTTTATTGAGAGCAACTGCTCCGTTGTTACTCTCCTAGATCAGTAGGCTATTCTGTCTCCTACTCTTCTTATCAGACAGATTGCGGGTACCTTTCTCAACATAGACAGTAG
Organism: Membranipora membranacea; assembly: GCA_914767715.1. NCBI lineage: Eukaryota > Metazoa > Bryozoa > Gymnolaemata > Cheilostomatida > Membraniporidae > Membranipora > Membranipora membranacea. The sequence continues at coordinate 9,108,765 of OU612072.1, read as the reverse complement.
GACGTTGGGCGGAGATTGGTTGGAGGGCCCTTTGTCTTCCCATACTTCTGTAGGGGTATCAGCACACTGCATTTCAGCTCTCTGAGGAACTCTCTTGTGGGAGCTGCATGGTTCAAGAGGCCTGATATTTTATCACAGAGGAGTTTTGGTCCATGCTTGAAGTTTTCTGCAAAGATTTTGTCTATGTCATTTTATATCTTCTCTTGTGGATGGCTGTATGCATCTGGTGGTTGGTATGTTCTCTATTTCTCATGTGTTGTCAGCCATGAACACAAATAAAAGCCCATAAACTGGAATATTCACCAAACAGTAAAGAAGAGATAGCTGGATTTGGATGATATGGTTTTGATTATATTTTGATTTTGACTTTGTTGTTAAGTATGCTAATTTGCCAGTGTTCATTGGACCAGAGAATGTAAGATAAGTTATCTGGCCTAGTTGGACATGTAGCTTTGTGTTCTGAAATAATAAACAAATGCATTCTAATCCTGATCTGTATTTTTTCAGCATATTGGTTTGATTTACTTACACACGGGTTTCTGCTAAATGAGCGTTATGATCTCTCGGTAATCGCAGTGTCAGATAACTACTACACAACAATTGGAAGAAAGAACAATATTGTACCAGGTAAATATTAGTTTTGTAAATTAGGTCTTATGATTACCAAAGGAAATAGTAAACAATTTTTTTCTTGAAGCGTAGAAAAATTTAGCGCTATACCATCAACATCGACACTACATTATGTGCCATAAGAGTCAATTTAGTGTCAGAATCTAACATGTTCCCGTCTCTTATCAATGAAATAGGCCTCAGGTCCTCACACCAAATTCCTTGTGATGGTACTCGTGCTTAGTGGATTAATTCACTTTCAATCGATCAGAGATTTCCATGCAAGGTCTTCGATCAAATGTTGATAGTATCCCTCTAAGGGCACATCTGTAATATACAAGTTCGTGGCAGTTATTCCAATTTCTAAGCATCGCCCTTTGACTTGAAAATACTTCCTAGGGATACAGAGTTTTAGGGGGCGGTTATGTTGGTTAGGACCTATTTCTATCAGGTAATGTTTAAGTGTTATTAGTTATTGTATGGGGGATTATAGTTTGCTCCTTTGTCTTTGTCCTTCCTCTGAGTTTTCCTTCCTTCCAACAGTTATCCCAAAAATCCTAAGTAACACATCTGAATTACATGCTAAACCATGAAGAGTGTGAGGTTAGTGAGAAATCAGATACAGACTCCGCACAATCAGGTTAAGAAGTGCAATCTGTATAGGGAAGGCATACTGAAATGGGGCCTTGTTAGGCTGTGGTCGGGTAAGCCTCGTGCCTTGTTTGGCTTGGGCCAAGTTCGGCTCAGGCCAAGTTTTATTCTGGTCATATTTTGCTCGGGCAAAGTTTGGACGTGGCCAAGTTTGGACGGGGCCAAGTTATGCGCATTCAATTCAATCGGCTAATGGTGTGGTCGAGGCCCAACTAAACGATCAGTAAACGGTCCGCATAATAATAATCTGAAAAATAAAACGCTTGGAAGGTCTCATTCTCCTCTTCATCCCTGTAACCTGAGCTAAACAATCATTGGCAGTACACGCAAAGTTAAGAATGTGAATCGTTAGATGATTTAAACAGTTGTTTGTTGGTGAAGCACCGAAGAATGGGAATGCAATGTCACTAACCAAATAATGGTGGCTAACATATTTTTTTGGTCAACATAGCTAGTAGAGAGGGTGATCTAATGATTGCTCGACTCAACATTTGGTATTCAAAACATAATAAAAATGATAAAGGTCGACTTTTGCAAATATTTTAATTCTCAAGGGTGTAAAGCAATGCAACTACACATCGACTGGCCCATTTCACTGACTTCTAGATTTTCAAACTTTGCTATGTGTGATGCTTTTCGAAGAAGTATTAGTATGATTGAATGTGGTCAACGGTACCATTTTATGATGTATTGTTATTCACATCCAAATATAACTTGATATCTTGTAATCAAGGCCTAAACATGAATTGACAACATAAACATTTCTTACGACTTTGTGGATTACAATGATCAATAGCATTTATTGTATAGCCCCTCTCATCAATAATACATACAAAATGAATAAAAATTTAGGTATATGTTTTTTAATATTTTGATAGAGAACAGATAATTTTAAAATGTACTTTAATAATCATTTTTACAGTGCGGTATGTGACAGATTTCCAGTTTATCATTCATGACGAAACATCATTCACTGCCAACGTGACAATGAATAAGGCATTTCGAGGAACAGGCTGGCATATATGTCATTTTGCTATGACAATTGATGGAATCATTGGCGCGTATCAATTTTATGGACGAAGTTGTAGCTGCAAAAATGACACAAATTTGTGGTATGTTCACACTGATGTAAAGGCAGCATCAACAACGTATACCCCTCAGCAATTAAGCAAGTCAGCTACGTGCATTTCACAAGTATCTGTTCTTATTTTTCATTATCATGAATCTATCATATAGATTTTAGCGATAAACGAAAATAATTATATAGACATGATGGAAGATATTTGTTATAATATCGATTGTTTGACAGAAATAGAACAGATCAGCTTTCGATCCGTATTGAGTAATCTGTGTACTAATGTTTTCTTAATAATTAATGAACATTTGATTAACAAGGTGTGTGCAAGCTAAAAAGTGTCTACAATATTGGTACACTACTCGCCCTACAATATACTAAGATATGTAGTGTGCTGTATTTAACTATATAATGCAAACCAAGGAGTAACAGGGAAGATAATTCCTTGAAATTGGTTGTCAAGTGTCCCCTCACTCAGTCCCACATTCTGAACTGAATGAAATGAATAAATTATCGTAAACTCAATCACACCTTCAAACCTGTTCAGACAAGATTCATTACTGTTGCATTTACCTATTGCACATATATTTCAGCAAATAGTACCTAGACATAGTATATTGTATCAGCCAAAAAAGTAGGTTTGTAGATAGTAATAGGTTTCACTATTGGCTCTGCTAGGGCAAATTAGATAGAGAGCATGTTTCTGACATGCTTAGGTCCTATAATATACAGACTGATCGTTGAAGATGGTAATATTGTTTTAAATTATATTTAAAGTTATCATTTGCAAAAATAGGTCTAACAGCTTTGTACCTTTTTGTCTGCAAAATTTGATCTTGACTGCATTGCCATCATATAAATCATAGATTCATGCCGGTTTGTTTTAGCACATTATCTCTGCCGCTTAAAGATGGAGAGACATTCTCGGAGTTTGTAGCTTACAAGGTGACTCTGTTTATATACAACTTTCCATCTACAGTCTACCATTTCCAACAGAAGTATTATTTGGTTCAGAAAGGTATGGTGGTAGTTTTCGATTGAGCCTTGAAAAACAAATTGATTGATAGATCAATAGTTATGTAGTGTTGGTTTTTCTTACATTTTGTAGATCCTGATTTTTAATCGCTAAAATCTTATTCAAGCCATTCAATGCATTGACTGCATCTACTATTGCAGATTGTAACTTTAACTTGCTCCTTACAGATAAACCAACAATTGAAGTTCAAGACGCTGTGCCAGATTCGGAAACAGAAGAAAGGGTGACTGCAGAAACAAATGTAGAGGCGTCCTCATTTGGGATTATAGTCACAGTCATCGTAATATCCCTTTTATTGGTGAGTGAGTCCTGTCATCCAGATACTGATTTTGTGGCCTCTGACATTTCGTGATTGTTTCAGTAGCATGGAATTTCCCAGGATATGCAACACATTGGTGCACTGTATTCAAGGTGATGCTTTGGACTCACCTCAGACTTTGCCTCCCCTACCTTGTTTTTTTAATATACGGCCCTGCAGCGGGAGTGCTGAATGGTGCTGTGACAACTGTGCATATTGTCATTGGCTGGGAAGCGAATTTGTTTTCTCGAAGCAAACCGTGAAGAGGGATTTTTTGTTGAAAGGGTAAGTGAGGAGTCTCCAATCGATGAACAGCCCAACAAAGCAAGTGGACCAGCATACTATATCATATTGTGATCATATCTAAGAGATTGACTTTTTTGTCTTGCTTGATATCGATGTTGTGCTTGGGAAGAAAATCTCTCATTCACCCATACGAGAAAATTGACTAAATTAAATGATCTGGTGAAAGGATGCCTTGAAAAAAGCTAGAATTCACAGTGTGTAGAGCTAGGCTATGAGGCAAAGTTTGCAGTCAAGTCACATAAAGTTTAGAGCATTAGGCGGAGAGCACACCTGCATGAATTTGGGAACAGCTTTGTGTGGAGACAGGTAGCAAATTGATGCTCTAGCATAATGATAGTAGGGCCGCAGCTAGTTGGATTTGGTATTGACTACTATTCATGGTTTCTTAAGTCTGGTGCTCTGATTTTGCGGTCATGGCTTGAACTTAGTATGACTCTCTGTTTGCACAGCAGTGCTTTCTTTATTCTTTGTTGGGTATGGATAGTTTTACAAGAGATCAGCAAACACTAAGTTTGGCATTGCTGTTTCACATAAACTCATACCTGGCCCAGTCCTGAAAGATTGCCAATAATCAAAAATCCGACCCGGTTCGGATTTGTGGAACCTGTTCCAGCCCTAGTTTCAGGCGGTAAAGATGACCGGCAAAAGCAGAGGAAATGAAAACAAAACCTGACTAGATACATACTCAGTGATAGTATAGGGATATGATCACCAATAACACTTTCCAAGTGATAATCTTCTCAGAGGTTTGAAAGAACTTTATTCGAAAGATTGTTTTCATTGTGAAAATCTTCATTAGAGGTTAAGTAATTTTTTTTGTAGCAATTTCCTTCAGTTTGAGCTCTTGGGACATTCTAGTCCAATTCAACCTCATTTAGTCACCAATCCCTTTTCTATTGGTATAGGTCTGCGGTCTTGGGAACTTCTACATATATCACCAGGGAATATTGTGGTGCAAGCCTGAGCATAAGAGACAACAAAGTCTGCAGAAAAAGAAAAGTAAAGGAAGGAAAGTTGAGAAGGCAACTAAAGAAGTCAGAAATCACCCTTCTGTCCAACAAATTCATCCATTAAACGTAGCCGAGGAAGAATATTACCAGAAGAATGTTTACGACATTTACAACACTAAGTTTGGTCCTATACTTCCCGCTGTGGCTGCTCATGAAGCGCATAGAGGTATTGGCGAAAGTGGTTTAAAGAAGGAGAGGACAGGAAAGAAAAAGAGGAGTGCGGGAACAGGTGGAAGGGATGAAGAAATGCATCTCAAACAAGTGTTTGGTTTTGGGAAGAAGGTATCAGATGTGAGAGAAGCCGCAGGTATGCCAGTTCCTGGTAATATTGCATCATCGAGACCTAAATATGAAGGAGCATATTTTGATGAGGGGACAGCTTATTATGGAACGAGAAAAGATATTGCCAAATATTCATAGAAATGAACCCTACTGGTTGCATAATCATAACGTGATGTCATGCGGCCTCCCTATCCATTGTGATTTTCCAAGAGCCATGAATCTTATTTACAATACTACCTATTAGTTCCATTATTTGCTTACCAATCATACAAATGAAAGAATTGTAACGCACATATATTCTTCTGAAAGCTTGAAATAATAAATTATGTTAGATATCACCAGATTTATTGCACACCCATTCGCTTTTTCATACTAAGTTTTTTTAGAAACTTATAAAGTAAACAGCATTTGATGAATTCATCACAAGTCATATAAAATATCTTGAAATTTGATCTCAATCAAATGTAAGCCACACAAATGTTGGGTAATTTTCTTCAGATGTTGATAGTAGAGTAATTCTAGCATAAAGTATGTTGTCGTGCTCTGGTACACTATTCTGGGGCTGTCTTCTCTGTTCATTTTGCTACGGATTTACAATCATTCTATCTTGACCTTATTATGACAGAGACTGACTTGCCATGTGACCTTGAAAAGAGTATACTTGTCTTCTGAGTGCTATGGTAAATGGACTGCTTTGTTGCTAGCCGTCCTTTTTAACCCAAACTCACAGGGATCACCTGCATATATTCTATCCTCTTCTAGCCCTCAGTGTATTTTAAATAAAGCTCTCAGGCCTATATTTACGATGTCTTAGATAAGATAAAATTTATTTTATAACCCTCTACAGAAAAAATTCGAGAAATCTTTGAAATGGAGTAGTTTGTAGTAAAAAGCTTGACCAAAAATGCTTGACAACAGAAGAAGAGCTGGAATGAAAATCATGAAACTAAAAATAGATTGGTAAAGTGACACATTGCACACAGAACATGTAAATATGAAGGGTGTCAAAATCGCTATACCCTAGTGAGTGTGGTTAACCTGAGCATAAAAGCTATAGGATCCTTGCTTTTGTCTTCACACAATGCTGCTGTTGCTCCCTGTCTCACTCACTGATTTTTGTGGCTTGTTTAAGCTTTCGGTTTTACATTCAACAAAATTTTGCACTCAGAGCTGCCTTATAAGTTTGAGTTGATAATGGCAATGCACTTCCAAACATTTGTCAGTTAGAACAGACGTATTTAATACTAAAAAGCCTAAAGGTCAAACCGTCAGTTGATCTACAACCGGTTTCCGAGCCTAAACAGGAAAGATATTTCAGTTGCATAAGCCTATTAGTTGAGTCTTCGATCACCGTACACTGAGATTTGACATATCAAAGAAACACCAAACATCAATATCACCTTTAAGAAAACTCATAAATAAATGCTAAAGTTTAATCTCAATTCAAATAATGAAATTTGAAGTATAAATGTTTAACTTTCCTGATCTGCCTCACAACAAACCAATTATCTCTAGACTAGCTTAGTCAAATTATAAATTTATTGTTTACAATACCCATGAAAACAAAACAAAATAACAGCAAAGTACATTGTCTTGACTGGACATTCGAGTTTGTGACCTTCAATTATGGTCTTTCCGACAAACATGCTTTTGTGCATTCCTCTTTGGAGCTACAAATATAAAATACAATAAATATAGTTAAGTTAAGTTGAGGAACACGAAGATGGAAGATTCATAAGGTAGGATGTCAAGGAATATAATAGAAGGATTTCAAATTACTATGGAAAGCTTTGAATATCTTCTTGGCCTTTTTGAACCTCCTAATTATATCCATAACATAACATAATTTACTGTAAAATTTCAAGGATCTATGCTTGCCGGAATGAAAATTCCTCCCAGAATTTTGTTTACTAAATACGCTATTTTATTTGGCTTACAATGTCATCGAGAACGGATGTTTCCCATAATGTGCCAAAGAAATTACAGCAAAAGTTTGGGAAAAAAAGATAAAAAGTGATATCGTTTTGTGATGGGAGAATTGATTGAGATACCATTTTACAATTTCTTCCCAAGAAGATAGGGACTAGCAGGTTTATCTCCCCCTGTTATTCTTGTGAGTTGTCAAGAAACAGTTTTATATTAGTCTTGTAGCTGGTGTGATAACGATACCCATTTGCGCAGATAAGAAATAGCTCTTAAAATTGATTTCTGAGCTGATCTCAAACCTAATCAATGTGACACTGACTCATAAATCACTCTTGCCATAAGGATGCTAAGCCAGAAGTTTCTGACAAACTTCAGCTTGTTTATGTGGGACACTGCTCAATAACTTGTATGTTATTTAGAAAATTATCCATGGAAAAATTCTCATCGACGGCAAGACTATAAACCAAGAAGAGGAGATGTACAAAACATCATTCTTGGGCAACAGTAAGCATTGCAGCAGCAAAAATACTTAGAGACTGGTGACTAAAATAGATTCAACTGATTCCAGCTGCTTCATTATATATGATTATCTGTATGAACCTACAAGGATTCTAATTTAACACATTTGTTACCTGAAACGGTTGGCATTTCCTTGGCAGCCTCCGTAAGCAAACTGCCTGCAGCTGTTTAGTTGATTGTCGAATCCCCAAGGGTATCCCAATGCCTCACATGGTCCTTGTACAAGTGGTAGAGAGCAGATATCAGCTGCTACACCTAACAGCAATTAGAGAAGATGGTATTCAGAAGTACACATAGTTTAATAATATGGCTGTCCGTCTATGGAGGCGATGACTGCACCAGGTTGCGTGTTTAGGAAAAGTTTGTATAGTGACGACTAGGTTGCGTGAAGCATAGTGCTACTAGGCTGGAGCCGCAGTGGTTGGTTGGTGGTTGGCTGTATAAAGCTATACAAAACAGGAAGGTTCTTTTGTCTGTGTGCACAATGTTGTTGTTCATATATCCTGCATATTTATAAAGAGGTAGCCCTAAACTAAACCTACAAAAAAGCTTCCCTGGATTGAGCCTTGAGAGCCAATTATACAAAGGCAAATATGGAAAAGTCTCTATACAGCAAAAGTTGCAGACACAGATATTGAGGTCGCGGGTCAGAGGTCAGAGATCTGAGGTTAGAGAGCAGTGTACACAAACTTATGCAGAAAACATCAGTTAGCACTCACGGAGAAGAGACAGTCAAGAACCATTGACAGGAGCTGTTATGGGATATCAAAGTGCGGGCAGGAAATTAATTTAGAAGGAAAAAACCCAAATTTATACAAGTCAGATGATATACTAGTGAGAAAGGCATTTTATCTCAAATAGAGAAGAAAATATAGGCGATACATTGCAAGCACAGTACCAGCTCACTACCAAGAAGAATAATCTGAAATGAATAATGATGATAGATCAGAAATGAAAATACAATTAAAGACAGGTTTTGCCAAAGACGAAGCGATGCAATGGCATGAAAATAGAAAAAGTCACTGTTGTAATTCGCTCAGTTGATTGGTTGATTGATTGATCTATTGATCTCACAGTTACTGACTGGCTGACTGATTTTATGCGTTGTCTAGTTTAGGTCCGTTTTTCATACCTAACCGGTGCCATTGGATAGTAATTATAAAAACATCTTAGCGATCTACTTTCTCAAACCATACCTGGCATGCACTTCTTTTCACATTCTTCTTTACTCCTAGAACAGAAAAATAAACAAAAAGTCTTTAAAACATATTCGAAAGGTCTTATAAATACCTGGTTATATTAATATTGTACATAAAGATTGCCAGGATATATTTCATTCGGATAACATGAACAAGGGGCTAGGAACAGTCTACCTCTCTACCACTACAGGCCTAGAGTGCAATCAGTTTGCGGTTGCTATGTGGTTATTACAGGGTACTATGCATACAAACGTTTAAGTGGTAAAAACAAATAGGCTACAGCCGATTTATAAATGTGGAGATAGTTATCCTCTTTAGAGTAAGGTTGGCTCTGCAAGAGCCCAAGCCAAGCCCTACATCCATACCACCGTGAATGTCGCAACTCTTTATTTTGAAGATTCAGGACTTATATATTACCTGTGTGTTTTGTGTGTTGATAATTAAGCTTATTCTGTAAGAGCATGGCCAGGAAAATAATTTTGAAACATTTTGTATAAATGTCAGTTTTTGAGACGACATTGGAATATTGCCAAACCGAGGTGAGCAAACTACTGCATTGTTTTGTCATACTTTGACACCCAAGGGTCATTTATTGTTTTCTGTTTCACAATGATAAGCGATCATAGGTTGATCTAGTTCGCTTTCAGATTGGATTGAGGGGGGGCTGGGGATTCGTGGATGCACACAAAAATGATCAACCTGGATGGAAACTGCATTTTCTTTTGGTTGATTTATAATGGGTAGGTGAGAAGAGCCCTATGAGACAACAACAGCACAATATGAGTCATCATAAACTCAATTACAATGCAAATTTGTGTGGGATATATGCCGGATATGAGGGCATTAGTATCTTCTGTCGCTAATGTCCTCGCCAAAGGAAAAATGCTCGCATTTCAGAACAAATATCCCTACACCTAATTTTACATCAGTGTACTTAGAATGATAATTTACAGCCAAATCATTAATAAGACTCAAATATTCATGTATCCTCTAATACCAGTACCGAGGTTGCACACCTAGCGATGACCGGACTAGATTTAATGAGATAATCATGCCTATTGACCGTTTGCATTTGAGATGTATCACATAACTGAATGCTTACAAGATTTCTCCTGCGAGTGACAGCGAGGCTTTACTTTAGTTGTAAATTCAGTCCTAGTTATCCGATTTAGCTGTTCTGAGCCTATTTTTGAAGAGTGTATTAGCAGCAGCAGTTCCTTTGAATATTTTAAGCTTTAATTCATGGATGCTTTAAACTTGGACAAGCGTTTGGTAGAGGGAAATATTTCATGCGATTCAATAGGATAAGTTTAATTTACAATTCTCCAATTATGTTGGCCCAAAACGATGCCCCACGGTGATAGCTAGTGATTTGGTACATAACAAACTCACGTAAATCTGTTGTTGTTTCCCCCACAACCACCATATACAAACTGTCTGCATCCTCTACTCTCCTGGTACGCCCAACTTGGGAAAAACGCCAAACAAGGACCTGGTGTCAAACGCAGCAGGCAATCCTTGTGAACCTGTTAAAGAAAATCTAAAGATAATTAGGCCCGTAGTTTAAGGGAAGACAGAGAGGCCTCCCCTAGAAAGTTGAACACAGTGGCCTTAAAACGTTGTAATTAAATAATCTATGTCAGACTCACTTGGAATTACTTGTACTAATTATATGCCTCAAGTCGTTTGGGGAGGAGATTACAGCACAACTCCCGGTGATGATTCAGACTTGCTCTGACTTTTGTGTCCCCTACCATTTTGTTACTCTATGGCCCTGATTACTATACGTACAAATCACACATGCTTTGGTCACTGAAGAATCATCAATACAAAAAATAATGGTCAGGATGCATATAATCTCAACCAATAATTCAGCTTGCTTTATTCGGTATATTTATCCCTTGAATTCTTCAAATATGAATTTTCTGAGTTTCAACTATTTAGATATTTGATGATCAAAACAAATCCTACTAACCTAGAAATGTGAATCTCAGATGGCGATCACTCGGGTTTGGTGGTAGAGAACTTTATTATATTTAAAATTTGTATCATAAGAGAAGAAGAGAACAGAGGTCAGGTCAATGGTCAAAGGTCAAATGCCAGCATGTGTACTCTGTGATAAGATTGCAGAGAGCCAGTTGGTCACAGATTAGTTCTACCGGGTGGTTGACACTCATTGACATGTATCATAGATATGTTCTCCTGTTCAATGATAGCTCGCTAAACTTAACAAGCTGAACTAAACTTAACTCGGGCAATAATCCAATTAAGAACCACATAGGGAGTTGAGTCTTTGAGTCTGAAGTGTAAATATAGAATTGCTTACCTCTTTCTTTGTATCAGGGGCTGCCTGAACAAGAAGTCCCAGCAGTACCAAGCTCAAAATTTGCTTCAACATGATTTGTGTGCTGGATAGTTAACAGTGAAATGATCCTTGTTTCAATACTTACATTAAACAGCCTATGGGAAAAGTCATATGCTTAGTTTGGCAGTTATCAGTTTTAATTATAGTTGCTATGCCAGGTATATCTATTGCACTATAAAACCAATAGTCAAAATACAAGTATATGTGACCTAGCCTTGCAAGGCCTATGCACAGCAGCAAAGATGCCAACGCATTTTTATTTGAACATAGTTCACGTTGAGTCGAGAGCTTTATAAAATCAAAAGTGAATTTCATAGAATTTATTATTTGTTGTTTATCAACTTTATTCACTGATCAAGCATATCGAGGGCAGAATACATATAAAAAAATGTGTGACAAGTGCAACATTGAACCTGTTTGTAGTGAAGAGGAAATAATAGTGTTTAACAGTAAAATTCATGAAAACTGAAATATTTTCTAGTCCGGATAATATTTAATACTATTGTGGTATGGATATGAAGGAAGTAATAAACTTAATTAAGCATAATTTGCTTTTGTTACGTTTTCTCGTTTAACCAATAAGGCAGAACAGAGGGAGTGAGGAATGCTAGCAACGAAATGTGAATCATGCTATGTTTAGTCTTTCAAATTCAATGACATGTGGCAAGTTGTTAGAAGATCAATTATTATCCAAGATAAAAAATTTGTAAGCAAAAGATTAATTCAACTGTACATACTGGACTGAAAAAGAAGGATTAAAATCGTTGCTGGTTTTAAATATGGCGTCTTTAGGATCTCGATAGAACAGTCTTTGGAACATTTACAATCACACAGAATCACTGTATCTTCGAGTGGTGCATGTACCATATCTCGCTGCTGTGTCACTCTTCAAGCAAGAACCGCATCGACAATCACTTTGATTCCGGCACTGAAACAACAATAATTATATATTCGACAAACAACTAAATTGCATAGTATAGACCTTCAATGTTTGTTATTCAAGATTAGAATGTTGTATATCGTTATTGAATGTGAGAACCGGTTATAATTGCATTTTTATGCAATGTTTGTCCGACACCAATTGTTGTCATCACAACCATGTAAAATTTGTGGGGAGACACAATTAAGATTTCCTGATTTGATGGGAGATGCACGGTAACAGCCGAAAAAATTCACTCTTAAACCTTCCATCAAATAAATATCTTTAATTACTGATTATCCCCACATAAGTTAAAAATAAATATATATTCAGTGTCCCGACAATTTTACAATTAGTACATGACTTATTCCATTAACATTTACAGTTTTCTAAAGAAGATACAGATGGTAGCATATTGCGCTGGTACAGCAGAAGAATTTGAAAAAAAGGGGGAAATTTCTGTAGCTACACACAATTTTAACCGGAAGAGTTTTGAATGATTTCAGTGTAAAAATATTGCATAACTACTACAGTCCCAGCTGCTAGACTAAATATTGCTTTGGTCCTTCTGTAGTTTTGAAATGATCAGAGTCGTTTTAAGCTAGCTAGCTTAAAACCGTTTATTAGGACTGACCATTGGTTAATTAGGACTGAAGTTACAGTGTATCAATGTCAGGCTTTGCTGCTGACGCTCACTGGCGAGACGTGTTAAGGGGATATGATGTAATACAACAAAAATTACATACAAGACAACCATACAAAAGTTTGGCCCTGCTGCATTTTCCACACAATATGATGAATATAGTTGCAAGCCGTCATAGGTCACAAGCAATCAGGGAATAAATCCAGCGGAAAAAAAATTGAAGAGATTGACCCACATTCTAGTGTTGATAAAAGTTGGTTTCGCTTTGACAGTTTCATATACCAAAAAAAAAGAAACAACTGCTAATATTATAACAAGCTTCAAACCTGTTATGCAGTCAAGATTAATTATGCTATCAATATGGAACCTGCAATCCAGACACCAAATCTATGGTAACATCAAATTCATTATCACTGCTGAGTGATTCAATGTCGCAACTAAAATAATTATGACAAAGCCCTCTTCACAGCTGAAATTGATGCCATGTCTAAAATAACTACTTTTGTGTCTATAAATGGGGACTTATCAGGAGGGATTTTTATTTCTTAAGCATGTATGGTCAGTCCCAAAATTGTACTTCTCTCTTCATACATAAAAATATGAGTTTTAACACTCAAGCTCAATTTCCAATCATTGTTGAAGCCGTTAAGTAACCAGCCAGTGTTCCCGTAATGCTCTCATTATGCCTATTCAAATGGAAAGTCAACTTGAGTATGAAGTTTTTAATTAATTTATGACCTGCCTAATTCCAAATTGAAAATTTAAACGTGCATAGTGTTTTCAATTTTTTTATGACCTTGTAGGGACGAATGGTTTTTATGTGAAATTCTATGATTTTCACATTACATAATATAGACTCACTTTTCTTCCTTCTGACGTACATCTTGAGGGCGTAACCTTGACACACCTTAGATACCGACAGGTCCCCTCACAGCAATCATCCTCGCTCTCACACTATGAAGATAAAACAGCCTGTACGGTAAATATGTGGTCTAGAAAAAATATTTTCTGATTCTTTTTTGTCGCAAGTTGTTTTTTCCAATCTCTTTTTTTTAAGTATTTTTTTATTTTTATTAATTTGTAAGGCATGCTTTATATGATTCATATCCCATGTTACAAATTTTATCAGCAAAGAAAAAGAAATCAATAAAAGTAGGGAAAAATATTTTAGATAGCTTATGCATTGCATCATCTCTAACTCCAACCTGAGCTAGTCTTAGCGATCTGCCCACTTGTAATTTAAAGCCAATGAATTCTTGATCAAAAGTTTTAAGGTTTAAATTTGAAGTTTGAAGTTTATCAATTGCCATTTCTTATAAATCCATCCTATTTACTAAGTTCGTTGTATTGAAATGAATACACCAAAACTCATAAAGTATAGAAAAAGAAAATACTTGGACCCCTAATTGGCAAGTTTTCCGTAGATATCATATAGCTACAAAACATGATTTTGGTTAGCCCATTTTCATCCAAATCAAATTCAAAATTGTAGGTACCTTTTCTGAGATATAGTTATTCATGCGCTACTTACAATGTCTCCGTAGTACTTGGTGCATGTCTTGTCGCCAAGGTCTTCCAGAAGGCGCTTCAACTCCTGTAACAGATCACTGGATGCGTCGGCAGCATGCTGGAAAGTCAGCGTAAATACTACTAAAATAACAAGAAGAGTTGTCAAAGCTTTCATCTTGGTCTATTTTACCACTGTCTCACAGAATAATTTGGAGTCCTTGTTTCATGAACAGCAAATGACTAACTGAATTGTGAAATTTAGCATGGCAAAACTGTGAATATCAGAATAAAATATTTCAGTCTCCAGGGTGATTTACAAATTAGATGCAGTAATTTGTTTCACAACAAGCTTACCTATGGAATAATGATGTCATTTATTTATCATTCCTCATGGCGACAGTGATAAAATTTGAATTTTAAATTGGAGTCTTCATGGTAACACTGAAAGTCTCTTGCGACTTGTTAGCTCATTATAAAAATAGTTGTCTATGATTAGGTTTTACGTCAATAATAATGTGATTTTATCCATGCTGAAATTCACAGATAATCTAAAACGCTTTTTCCCATTTAGAAATTAAAAACAATTCGGTGTGCAAACCACAGTCTATCGTTCAACTATTCTCATTCCAGTTCGACACAACTATGCAATGCACTACAAGGCTAAAAACGATAATATATTCATTTGGTAATGGCATTGTGTTGTAATCATTTTGAAATTTCTAAGTAACATGCATATGGAATAATATATCATTCTTCAAAGCCAAATGGGCTATGATCCTAAGTACACCGACATTTTACCAAACACACATTTAAAGTGTTCAAATATGTAATGCCACAGACTCACATTGCAGCCATCTGAGCGCTTAGACCAGGGCCGTAGTTCTAGGTGAGGCAGGGGGGTACTGTCTCCCCTAAAAGGCTAAATACAGTGACCTAAAAACTCTCTTGTTGAATAATCAATGTCAGAATCAGAGTCTCTGGGCCTTTATTTGCTTATTATATGGCTTTAATTGCTTGGGGAGGAAGTTACTGTTGATGCTTTGGGCTCGCCTCGGACTTTTGCCTCACCTACAATTTCTTTCTCTACAGCCCTGAACACAACCAAGACACAAGTTACATACTGTACTGATACTGGCTGCACTCTATATAAATTAGTCAGTAAAGATGTTTTCACCAAGAGTGCAGAGTGTACCACCCAAATGTTGATACCACTGTATCTAAAGGAATTGAATAGTGAGAGTATTATTACTGGCGCTCATGATCAGTCCTCATAAACCACAAGTCTTCACCCCTAACCATGATACAAATCCTCATGGAAATTGTGTGTGGGAAGAGAGAACGCTGCATTACTACGGTGGTCATTATGCAAACTGAATAAGGATTTTGATGTTAGGGATTGTCCTCACTTTTGTTTTGATAAATGGAGAGTGATTTGCAGAAACTTTTAGTGTTTTCAATGTTTTGTAACGCTCAACTGCCCTGCGGAATTTAATAGCCTTAGACACAAGAAAGCTTTTTACTATTAACATAAAAACTTAATTTATAGATAAATGGAAACATCATTTTAAACTCAAACTTAATAGCCCATAACATTTTGGTTGCTGATCGATAGGTACATTACTAGCCTCATTACACATCGCTGCACATTCAAGCGACCCACGTTTATTCAGAATTCTTAGAGTGGCAGTTACTATGTTGTGGTATAATATCTTTGTTACTTGTTGCATCTTTCTGGTGTCATATTTTGAGCTATCAACACAGGAAAGCAGTCACATACATGGTCAAAGTGAGTTCTTAACAATTTACATGAAATAAAAACGATGCAACTATCAACATTGTTATCATTAACCATCTACACAGGGTCATCAAAACATAAATGATGAGCATAGGGTGGACTAGATAGGACCAGTTGAGGAGTTGGGGGTCTCTTCACCAAGATTTTAAGTTGACTGAGACACGAGTAAAATGTATGTTAGTGCTGCTGAATGTTAATTAATATATAAGCATGGCTCCACATGAATTGATGTGTCTGCAGAAGAATAAAACTGTTTACTCATTTAAGAAGGCACACTGGTGACCGGCAATAGCAACCTTTGGTGCTGGCTTCCAATTGAGTCTCTGGCAGCTGTATTAAACGGTGCTAAGTCTTCATTGTGGAGAGGGTTGTCCCCTCTAGAGTACAGGCACTGGGGCCCATGGTACTCAAGTCCGGCTACTCTTTTTATAGAAGAGGCAGAGGGGGATTTTTTACTGCATGTAAGGTGTGCAAACACATAGTGGACCTCCAGTATTTTAAGTTCCATTTCACAAGGACCTGTCTAGGATGAATGGCACGCCAGTACCAAATTAAGAATGACTGCCCGCGCTGGGAATTGAACCTGGACCTTACAGACCACATATGTGCACCCTTAACCATCAGACCACTCCTGACGGTGCTATCACAGCGAACAACATTGGTCATCTTTCACAACTGAAATATCTTATTAATTTCTTGCCTTTAGATGAACGGTTTGAGCGAGTAAATATCAAAGACGTCACATTATTCACTTTTGAAGCAGGAAAGTTGACAAAAGGCCGGAAACGTAAACCTCTGCCTCAACTCATACAAAGAGGGGAGGCTAAATACAGAGAACATGAGTTAAAGTCTGTTCACTGTGTCATTGACAAGGATAAATTGGCCGATCCTCATGGTTTCATGATACATGGAGAATTTATACAGGTGAGTAGGTTCTTATTGGTCATACTAACGTCATACATACATGTGCTCGGATAGTAGCCACCACCTGATTCTGTCATGAGAAATGGCCAGTTGAATTCCCCTTGGTGAATTTATTTGTAGGAGTCTTGTACTGTTCAATACAAAGACGCAAGTGCAATACGGAATCCAAAGCAATACAGCCAGTTTGCGCTAAACTGTGAGGGTTGGGACTACGAATTCGACACGCATATTGTCGAGGGATCCTGTCAGGTATGTACGATGTGTGTACAAGGAAGTTTGATTAAACCTAACAGGTCGACGAAAACCTATAATTTGAAAATAAAGTAAGAGTATCATGTTACGTTTACCCCTACACCCAGCCCAACCTCTTTGTCCTTTGGATTCGGTTTGGTGATCTCACTACTTGGAAGTAATCAGAAACAGATTTAGGAATGGTATTACATATATGGGTAAGGACTTGTGATCTTAAGATCCAGGTTCCGGACGCCGGCCTTCATCTCTGATTCGGCACTGGCAAGCTATTCATCCTTGCCAGGTCTGTTCGGATCAGGACCTGTAGATACGGGAGGTCTAGTATGCACTTGTGCACAGTATAAATATCCCTCTCTGCCTCATCGAAGAAAGAGTAGCCGGCAAACGGTGGGCAAGGGTATAGGGTCACTAACCAACACAAGCTACCTGCGCTTAAGGGCGCTTGTTAAATAGGGCCGTCAAATAGTACCTAGTGTACGAGAAAAAAAAATGACAGTATTTAGGATTTGTGTCAATCATTGATTCCTCTGGGCTATATTCTATATTGTAAATAGGTTATCTTATATAATATTGTTTGTTTTCAGCTTGGCTACAATATTGTTGTGATATCTGAGGAAACAATGTCTGTCGCAATATTGAGATTCTTCATGTTTGCGATAACTGTATGGTATATCTATCATCATCTATCTTAACCAAGCAGCTGACACTTTCAGGACTTATGGACACACATACTGTACTTGAACCGGACACTATAGATATCCTTAGTCTTATATGTTCAATATTCAATATCAAAACCCAACTTGCTGATGTCATATTTATGCACCTAGAGTTGGATGACTCAAGTGATGTAATTTTTTTACAAAAAGCGTAATCAGTGTTTGAGATGGGGTTAAGTTGATGGCACTACTGACCAATCCCCCGTCCTCCCAGTGGCAAAAAATTCTAGCGCTGAAGAATTGACACAACCTTTTTTCCGCTAGTCATTCAACCTTTTATCACTCTGTCATAAAACATTCTACCCCCCCCCCCCACATTGTCTTTCTTATGCCAAGTTATATTGTGGAATAAATGTACAACGTTATGAAATTTAATGTGTGTGAGTGGCTGTACTCGAATTAATAGAGATATGTGATAGTTCGGATAAGAGATTAGCAGTTGTTTGCTCTTTGAAAAGGAGAGGACAACTCTATTGCCTATTTCAAACCCAAAATGATCATAGTCAAGCAACAAGAATAAATTTAAAGAAAAACCTTAAAATTCGTTTTACACCATGATATGATTTTTCATAGCAATCTTCAGCTCCAAAAACCATCATCAACTTCTATCTCGGTTTACTGTAGGACAGGCAGGGTCGCGTAGTGATTGAGGTCCGAGGATTACTTTTTCGAATACCAGTCACTACCCATGCTGTTAATGGGGATAAACTCTCCATACAAACATACATTACAATTTCACAAATTCCTAATTTTACAGAAGCTTTGTTCCAATCGGCCTACAATCAACACCATTTGCAACGAATCGAAAATAGTATATCTCCTGAAAATTAAATGAAATTGAATTAAACTAAATTAAAATAACAGACCAAGACAATATCATTTTTTTTAATAGCTTTAATAGATAAAAATACAGAAAATAAAACCATGTATGGCACGGAAATTACGTTTGAAAATCAGAGTATGTTGAGTTCAATTGGCAAAAGTTATCAAAAATAAAAGCAAAACGTTTTGATAAAATAGTACTTTTAATGGCAAAGGGGCATGGTTAAAAATACTGAAGAAAATAGAGATGTATGTAGCTATATCATTTGAAGTTTACTTGTGGATTAAGGGGCAGACATTGATTATGGTATGCATGCTGCGATAATAGTATCATTATAAAAGTACTGTTTCTTATCGAATCATTGTTTCTAATTGTTCTGAATAGTATCATCAATCCATTGTCTCATGGCGGATACTCTTGCGTACACGCCTGGATTGCCTGGCTGTGCACATCCGATACCCCAGGAGGTCACCCCAATCAGCTGGTATCTCTGCAGGAGTGGATTAAAGTAGACCAGCGGACCACCGCTATCGCCCTGTGATGCAAAGAAAATATTGCTATTGACATAATCATCACTAACTGGATTATATTAAATTATATTGTATTAAACGATATTGTGTTGGATTTTATTATATTAAATTATATAATTTTAAATTATCTTGTGTTGAATTTCTTTGTATTATATTACATAACCTTATTTGCTACAGAATTTGTGATCACCCTTGTTCAAGATTTTCTATATTGGAACTGAGGATTGCACAAATTTAGTATAGTATAAAACCATATAGCTCGGCTTGAAAATCTCTTAGATGGACTGAATGGAAAATTTTCACACTCTAGACATAATTTTGAGTTGTTTCACTGTAAAAGGTCATAACTACAGTTGTACTTCCTGCCTGACTATAAAATACTTCGGTCTCTGAGTAGTCTTTTAAGATTTAGTAGCGTTTCCAGATTTGTGATACTTGCTTTGATAAAAAAAATATGGCGAATATCATGCAAATAATCGAATTCAAATGTGTCCAGAGGCTTTTTTCAACCGATAGTAGCGCTTTTGAGTTTATGATATTAGGTAAGGTAAAAGACTATTGCGAATATCATGCCGATTAACATATTTCCAAAGATTTTCCTCAACTTCAAAATAGCCATGCTCTGAAAATCAAGCAACGCATACACATTTATATGTTATAGAGTGTTAAAGAGAGGACAACTGTAGCGGTTGGGAAAAATTGAGAAGAATTTTTTTTCTAGAGCTGCTTATAGTTTAAACTGTATCCATGGGCCATTTAAACCTTCAATATGATACCAAATATGGGGAGGCGCAACTATATCTTTAAATGTTGCTACACTGCTCTTAATTGGACTGAGAACTTCAATCTATAAAAAAAAAGGGAGGCGCGACAATAAATTTAAATAATTTCATATAATCTCACGTACATGCTATCAGATATCGAGTCCAGCTTCGTGCCAAATGTTTTAGAGCCAATGACATTCATTATCTTAACAGTGTTTTTTCGAAATGGTTAGTAATATTATGTTTTTATACCATAAATTATACCATATTTTATTTCAGTTACTTAATCGTAAAGCCTCTAAACTTTTTACCAGATCACCCTACACAATCACTTTTATTTCTAAGAGAAT
The DNA here is from genome assembly GCA_914767715.1 of Membranipora membranacea. Lineage (NCBI taxonomy): Eukaryota > Metazoa > Bryozoa > Gymnolaemata > Cheilostomatida > Membraniporidae > Membranipora > Membranipora membranacea. The sequence goes on along the minus strand of OU612072.1, from coordinate 9,088,264 downwards.
GAGATCATTACAAACACATACATGCTTATAAATGAGACTTACCTGGCATGTATCCTTGCCGCCACCATCAATTCCTGCACACATCATGAGTGGTTCAACATATTCACTCGATCCAAGGTCTGAGTTACACCGTGCGTCACTGAAGATGTTCAACGCAACCTGCATCAGTTTATTCGGTTGAGAGCCACCCGCTAAAATAAGAAAAAGAATTAGATTAAAAATGTATATGTAAGTGTATATCACTATCGCATATTAATATACACATATTAATAAACTATTAATAGTATGGTAATATACACATTTACAATCATAAATACATGAATATATAATTATATATAAATATATAAATATATATAGCATATTGATATACAAATACACAAACATATATATATAGACATACATATATATAAATAGACACATAAATATATATATATTTATATATATATATATATGTTTGTGTATGTGTATGTTAATAATGTATATATGTGTGTATGATTATATGTGTGAATAAGTATATTGATATGAAAACGTTTATGTATATGTGTATGCATCTTTGTATACATAAATATTTATATATATATGTATATGTATATGTCTATGTATATGAATATACATATATAAAAATGTGTTTATGTTTATGTTTATGTATATGTACATGCATTTATTTTGGTATTTTGAAAATGCCTACATGATAGTCTTCCCCATCCGGCAGCTATCGCTGTCCCTCCAGCCTGTACAGCTTCATCTTGAGTTGGCATACAAGCAGGGGAAATCTAAAATCATGAAGCAGTAGGCTGTAATAAATACACAAGGGAAATACGATGATATGTATGGCTTTGTAGTAGGAATATTAAGATTATATAATATATGTTATATATATATATATATATTTCAGTTATACATCTGAACATAAACAATGCATTGGGAGGAGTACGCGGGTAGAAAGCACTTTAAACAAAAACTCATAAGATTGTTTAGCCTATGAACTTACATTATCAGAGAAGGTCACAGATTCAGCCAACTTGACCAGGGCATAGTCATTAACCAATGTATTGTCGTTGTATCCCGGATGCATGATAATACGACTTGAAAGCATAGTTCTAGCTCCTTCGTTTGAAGCCCCCCACTCATGGGCTCCCAGTGTCGTGTAAAGGCCGCTAGTGGACTCACTGTAATATCAAGTCAAGTCTATATATGAATGCCATATGCAAACCAGGATACTATCAAATACACTGATATGAAAACAATAATTGATGATGGACCATTGGTATATAACTTTGAGACAGTAACTTGCAGCCATTGCACTTAAATCTAGCTAAAAATCTTTCGGCTTTGATGTTAAGGATGCACTGATTTGCAACAAGGTTGCTCCATAATTGCGAGTATTAAGGTGCCACACAACATCCCCCTCTCCCACCCTCCCCCTCACTTTATTACAGTGTCAGTAGAGGGGGAGCAACTCACTTACGTGCAAAATTGATCGAATTTGAGCTAGGTAACAACCATCTGAAACCCATACAAGCTGTTTTACAAAAGTTTTGAAAGTACTCTATGGCATCACTGTAATTTATCACCAATCGAAGAGAAGAAATGCATTCTTTTGACCATACATAAATTCCCATTGGAATGTGAAAGGCCATATATGTCAACAGCAGTGGCACGGAAAAAAAATTTCAATCTGACAGCACCTGTAATACTCTTCTTGATTGGTTATTGGTTCGGTAAGACTCTTCTTGATTGGTTACTGGTTCAGTAAGACTCTTCTTGATTGGTTAATGGTTCTGTAATACTATTCTTCATTGGTTATTGGTTCTGTAACATAATCCATGATTGGTTACTGGTTTACTTCACTTACCCAGCCATACAATGAGCAGCTGTCAGGACCCATTGATCATTGATAAGAGTACCACCGCACCAGGGAGATCCGGTTGATGGCCCTGTTGAGCTGAAGCTACTACTAAAGTATACCATCCATGGCCATGAGTGAGCGTTAGCCTCTTCTCCGCCGACAATCTTAGTTGCTTTAGGTGTGACTGCTGGCATACCGCATAGAGGGCCAGAGCATCTGGGGGCGGAGCCTTCCTCTGAAACAAACACGGGTTATAAGTGAACCCCAGGAATCGTGAGGTTGTGATTTTGAAAAAAAAGAACACCTTATAGTAATAGTATTTAGGATCTTAGACAAAGTGCTTCTTACAGCCACAATCAACCTAGTCTAAGTGCCCAGACGGCTGCAATGGGAGTCAGTGGCGTTGCAGCCGTCTAAGCACTTAGACTACAATCAACCAAACTTTGAATGGAATAGCACTACCAGTGACTAAAGTTAACATGCCTTATATATTTAGACACGCCGAGCATTACCACTACAATATTACCAATAACATCAACATTTGCAGATACATGACTTCATCTTTTGTTTTGCTACCACACTTAGTTTTGCGTTGGTTCATAACTCCTGTCATATATTTTATTCCTAAGATAACAAAATCACTTAACCAAAGCATTTCTGAACTTCAGGAAGTGGAATTTCTTTTGCAAAGCTAGCTAGCGTCTTGTAAATTTACAAACCAATGTTAAGCTCTTCATCGTTGCCGATAGCGTTATACTGGGCTAGAAATCCCTCATCTACGTGCCCGTCATTATTAGTGACAAAGTGTACGGTGAGGGCGTTACCGGAGCTGGTGAAGTTCCTCAGGCTATCCCGAGGTCTTCCGCAAAGTCGTCTGCCTTATGAATTAAAACAGTAATATGACAATCGGGTATTGTTACTTATTTGAATACCATTGCTCATTAGGTAACTAGCCTAGAACAAGTTTGATCCAATTTGTCTGCCGAAGGGGAGCAACTGGTGTGACCCGTGGAGGGGAGCAACTCTTAATGCAGGCAAATGGACAAACCTTGGTTTAGACTAGCCCCGACTCGTCAAACGGTCGCTGTAGATTCCGACCCAAGTATCCATCTCCATTTTTTTATCTCAGGTTCAGAATTTTTCTAGCTAGCAACTAACCCCATAGAGTTATTATATATATAACAACAAACAATTGACTAACCCCAAGTGAGAATCCGGGGTAGCAAAAGTGACATCTGCAGGCAAGTAAGAAAATTGAACCGGAAACCGACATCAGCCAAACATCAGCAGCAGTATGTACAGCTCCAAAATAACTTCCTTTTTCTATCAAGTGTCAGCCCTACTAGGCAATGTTTGGTATGATTTTAAAGATCTCAGGCTTAAAAGTCATTAGAGCATATAAAATAAAACAGCCTGTGAACCTAATCCTCTTATTTTTGTAATATATTGATGAGATATATTTACCTAATCTACCGCCGAACATAGCCTTATCACCATCGTATACCTCCACATAGTCACACTTACAGAAGGCCCGACAGGCCCAATCACCGGATCGGCTCACATCAAATCTCGGGAACTGCAGGTTGATTCTCTAGCAAAACAAATATAACTATATGTTTTTGGGACTTTCTTTGGGACTTTTTATTGGGACTATGAATAACAATGGAGAAATTCAGAAATGCAGAAATTCTCAACTACATAGGAAAATAATTTTAATCTTGACATTGCTTAATTAATTTGGACCATCATCCATTGTCATCACTCTTATTCAATGCCGAGAGTATTCAAGATTCATAATAAGATAATAGATGTTACAAGGGTTAGTAGTACGGAACATAAAAAAATTGGAAATCGCCTTCCCCTGGCTAACATTTGATTGGAATATAGTCATATTAAAATGTAATGAGACAAGCAAGTGTTATCAAATTCTGCCGGATGGCAATTCATTTATTAAAGGTTAAAACATTGTTTGAAGTGTTGCAAGACAAATACTAATAATAAACTCAACCAAAAAAAGTCATACATCTTTGGCAACTGCAGATCTTTATTAGACAATATGCCTAGTGTAGTGCGATGCTTACATTGTAAGTCTTAATAAGCCACGGAGGCATGATTTCCATGCCTAGTTTAGTGTGTTATGCATATATCCTGCAAATTTAAGTCTCTGATATGTGCAATTAATCCCACTGTCAAAGCCGTATTCATAAAATCCTTAGCTGTCTTCCCTTTTTGTAGGAGGGCGCAACTCCACAGGCATTCAAAGCAGCATAAACTAAAAAAAGTTCTGACTAGCAAAACCTCAACTTTTTGAAACCCTTAGTCCCTATTCTTCTGTGATGGGTTCAGAACTAATCTTATCAAAAGGTAAAATGAACTTTCTGATCATATTGATTAGTGCTAAAACCAAGCTACAATCAATCAGGTTAATTCATTGACTAGCATTTCTCACTCTGCTTTATCTGGTAGAGATCTAAAAGGTCTAGCTTCTTACCTTCCCTGCGGAGACTGTAATATTCCAAGTCTTCACCATTCCTGACTCATAGTTTGACGTTCCCAGGTCTGTATGTGACTGAAAGTCATCACAATCAGAGGACAAAGATGCTAAAAGTACAAATAAGTATTATCTGAATATTATATATACAAATATATATATATATGTATATAAATGAAGGAGGAAAACGAGCGCGCATATCACATGACATACTTTTGCATCTATGTGTCTGATTGATAGAGAGTATATTAATTCACTTATCATGAGTACCATCAGAGTTCAGTTTCATTATTTAGGGGTGGGCCCACATTAGGAACTCATTCTAAACTAAATCTAACGATCACATATCACATGCTAATAGTGTAGTCTCGATGTCAGTGTGCAACAAGCACCCAATCCATGAGAGAATAGTCATGCCCTTATATATGCTCATTGGCTACATATCACAAGATATACTGTCTATATACAGGCATTGATGACTTCATTTATTGTGCTGTTGATAACAAACATATTCTTATTGTGATGGTCAGGTTGAACTCCTTTAGTTGATTACCTGTCCAACCAGCTTAGTGCATGTACGCCGATCAATTTTCTCTTTGCGTCATAGTATGTGGATTAGCCCAAATGTGCATTCATTATCTTAAATGGGATATTGACCCATCACAAATCAGAAAAGAAAGCTTTCAAAGGGAAAATGTGAATAGCCAATTTGACCTTCCTCTCAGATTGAATTTACAACCTGAGAGCGTTCACCCAGTTGGCTATATAGTTTACGACTTTCTATCACCAGCATTGGGTTGAATATTAAAGTTGCAACTCCAGCATTTAACAGAAAATGTGTGCGTTTTTACCTCCATACACAATTTCATTTTTGCAGAAAAAATCATCATGGACGGTTGTTTTCCATAATGAGCCAAAATAGCTAGTGAATAGACATAAACATTTGACGTCAAAATTTAGAATTGTTTTTTCAATTCATCAACATGCACCCATGAACATATAGATTAAATTGTGTAAATGCGTCGCAAAGATTTTTGAGTGGGCATCTGTTAGCTTTGACTGCTGATATTATTGTCGAGTTTATTTGAATGCCATACAATGTTCACTGAAAAGGATTGCTTAACAACTGGATTAGACTGTTTTTTAGAATTCCACAGTTAATAATAGGATCGATGGAATCAATAAAAGCCCATGTGCTGGATAATTATTATACAATTTTTGTTTTGGACATGGCATGTTCCACTAAGCATAATAATATGTCACATGAGGTAAATTAGGGATCGACCGAATTAATCTGATGTCCACTGATATCAATTATATTATGAAAGAGTTTCAATTGTTGGCTTCCATAATAGTTCCCAACCCACGCCAACCACATCATCTTTCCCCGGCCAGGGGAGGGGCGTCGGTCGGGGGCAAAATTCTGAGGGCTCAGACCATCTTCAGATAGATTGCATAAAAATCATTGAGTCACCAGAAAAATATATCATAGTAGATCAAGTATGATCAATTTTTGCTGCATTTGGAGTTGCCCCTCTTCATGACAGTAGATTGAGAACAAGCGGAATGCAGGTAAATTGGATCAAACTTGATTAAATTATACTGCTGGTTCCAGGTACATGAAAACCAGTCTAACCAGCCTTGTATACCATCAATACGGGTCTACCAGTTCACAACCCTACATTGTAAAAGCATTTCCCTGAGCTTTAATCTAGTTAAACAGTACCATGCGCAAAAAAAAAAGATTTTATTGAAGGAATTACCGCCGAGAGAGATTTACAATTGGTAGGCAAGCTTCCTCAAACTGGTTATATACCATTTTCGATTTTCCATTTCATTTGTGTACCCAGTCATAATATTCTCATTATTTTTTTGGAGTATGAAATTTTGTAGGCCATCTAGCCAACACTGGCGGGGGGCTGTCGTCCGAGGGCAAAAGTCTTGGGGGCTCAGACTAAGCCAACACAGCACCTAAGTCCATCAGTTTAAAACAAACTGCAAAAAACTTAATTTACATTATTCATATACAGAACCCAATCAGAATATTCTTTTAACGGCATTAACCAACACATTCATAATTACTCAAGAAAACCCTGTTTATGACAAAACAGAGGGTGGGCTGCCCCTAAAGAGAGACGCAAGTTGCCCGGAGTCCTCGTACTGAGAATGTGATACATCCTAGAAGTGAGGCCATGGTGGACCTCCTAATCGTGAGTGCGCAGCAAGCTGCCAGAAACTGAAACAGGCACTAATCAGCCATCGGCAGTGACACTTTGATCTTAGCCAATAGGCCAAGAAAACAGCAAAATTGTAAAATTTGGGGTTGTTGCAAGGCAGCTGCAATGTGATGTCTTGCACAAATTTATTGCTAGGCGTTAATGCTAAGATCTGTAATGTTTAGATCAGTCTCAAATTTCGATTTGATCTAAGACATTTGGCAATCAATAATTTGTGAACGCAATCTTAGATGTTTTATGATTACTGCCCTGCTGTTGCCAGTCCGCAAGGATGATATACAATGCAAGTGAGAACCACAAACCTCAGGAGTGGTAACTGGCAAGACTCTCGCAAGACCTACACAAGGTGCTTGCAAAGAGTCTTGACACTATTGAGATTGTTAGCTCCAAAGTTGGATTTAACTGTATAATACTTTCTGAGCCTAGCTTGCCCACTTCTACCTTGTAAGTTGTATTACATGTGTATATGTAATATGTTTCATGTCCTGTGAAGACAGCTGGAGAGCTGCTAATATAAAGTGATTTACATTTTACATTTACATTTACTTACTGTGGACCATTCGAGCATCGATGGTGTAAGCGTAAACAGCCAGCAAGGCCAGAGCTAGAACAGATACACCTCCCATCCTGTGTGTTGTAGAGGCTGTGAAAGCTGTCTGCAGCAGCTACCCTCCTATAACCTCAGATATGAATCCAAGAATGTGTCAGTGTTTGACACAATTGAATCCACAATAAAGGAACTTAATATCCATTATTCCGGGTATTGATTTTCATTTCAGCTGTAGGCAGTGAAAAAAATTGATCAGCATGCATACAAAGACCATGTTTTGTGGCTATACAATTCAATTGAAGTCTTTGCATTGTTCTTATGTAATCAATCGCAAGAATTACTTAAGCTTTAAATGTGATTCTTTTCAGTTCTGGGCGTGTATAATAAATATCCTAAATGTTGATGCGTGCAAACCTGATTGCTCTTTTTGTAAATGAAAGGGTGCAGCAGGGAATTTATTGAGCTGATAAGTTAAAAAGATAGACTCAGTTAAGGCTGGTGGTTCATTACCCCATTCATCCTTTTCAAGTCAATAAACTTGGTATCCCATTTCAAACTTATTATTGAAAGCGATATCAAAATGTTTTGAAATCGGAGATTTAAACCCTTCAATCTTTTCGAAAAACACGGTCAGTACAGCACTTTGCACCCTTGTGTTATGGGGTTTGATACTAGTTTTCATCCTTGCTACAAGATCATGAAACTGAGCCGGGGTGCCGTCGGACGTGGGCAAGAGTTGGGGGATTCAGACTAATATGAACCTGATGATCTCAGGCTAGGATGGGTTGCATAATTCTACAAAAATAAATGTATGGAACAGCTCAGGTAGGACAATGATTAGCACAACTGCAATAACTGTGTGACAACCACTGATTTAGAACAAATATTTGTATTACTATATTATAATGAATATTATATATACATATATATATAAGTAATTATATATACCTCAGCGGCAACAACTATACAACACCAAGCACACTCAAGCCGAAAGCGCCCATCTTAAATTCTTGCTGCTGCTTTTCATTTGGCTGTATTGCACAGCCATTATAATTTGATCACTCTGTAACAGACAACAATAAGAAAACAATGAATTATAAACTATTGCAGAGTGAACCGAAGAACGTCCAAGATTTCCAACCCTCATTCCAGGACATGCTCCGAACACCTTCTGACCACTGCTTTGCAATCCTTGATATCAACAGTGGTTGGACGGATATAGCATTATGTGTGGTTGCGCTCACATCAGAGAGGGTGGTAGGGGTAAATCCCACCCTTCCTTCTCACATGTGTCACGCTCTGTAGACTATTTTCCTAGTTTTACTTTAATTGCCTTAAATAATAGGTTTCAAAGCAAGTTACTTTGGCCTTGTCATGGGGCAACTTTTTGTGTTTCAAAACACAAAAAATAGCAGCGTGACAAGGCTAAAGCCACTAAATATATCGTGCCCAGGTGCTGACCAGTTAGGATAAATCTGAATTTAATTTTGTTTTTATTATCCTTTATTATTTTCAATGTTTAAGTTACTCTCCAATCTTCAGACTCCATTCCATACTACTCATACCACACAGCCATACTAATCCGTTTGATGTTATCTTATTTGATGTGAGATTGAAGAGCACAGGCAATAATTTCTTGGTTTGGTTTTATGCCAATTATCTCCTCATCTTTGAACACTGAAGCTTCTCGGAGGGGGGGTGGTGTGTCTGGGGCTTAGACTATATCTTCTCCTAAGTGCAGTAATTCATCTTACAAAACATAGCTACATTAGCTTTATTCATCGTCTCTGCCTAAAGGGGATGAGGTGATAACAATTAAGCGATATTTTGTAGTTAGGCAATCAAAAATAACTCAGACATCCATCGCAATCTTTCAAGATCTATGATTTTATTCTTTCACACAGTGTGGATGTATCTGTGTTTATATCACAAGAAAGGTCAGAAGGTATGTCAGTCAACACAACACTCCTGTTCATAAGGCCACGTGATCTAGCCCAAGCTTCCGGGGGTGGGCGGGGGGGGGGGGGGGGTGGGTGGGTGAGAGAACTCTGCCACCCCATGTAGTTAGAGTTCCTCTAGCACATGGTTAGCCAAGCCGTGTCGACTTTGATACAAAGGGGAATTCGAATCCACAATTGATCGGTGCTCAGTCCTGTGTCAGACGCGCTATCCGCTTATCTAGACAAACAAAATGTAGAAACTGAAACTGCTTATCGCCAAATCAACTTCTATGAAAGGCATCATATAAATTCCTTCCACAAATGTTAGCATCATGTGGTTAAACGTAGACTGTATTTGATCCAGTCTGCCTGCATTCTACTTGTTCCCAATATACTGCTCAAAGAGGAGCAACTCCAAACACAGTGAAAATTGATCTTACATGCAAAACAGTAAGACTGTGATATATATTTTCTAAAATTAAAACTGCCGATGGTGGCTTTTGCTCCCCTTCCACTGATAAGCCGCAGCTGATCAGCAGGGGGGAGCGATTCTGACTGCAGGCAAACTGGATCAAACTTGGTTTAATGGCTACCTCACAATTCAGCAAATGAGGGTACTACACACGAGACCATCGTCTGTGACTCATCACCCAAAAGCAGCAGCAGTAGATCAATAGGTCACAAAAAAAGTTTCTCTTTAGATGAGACATACATTACTATATAGGTTGTAACAACCAAAAGAACAATGAGTCAAGGCTAACACAAGGTAAACTTAGAGCATCTTTTTAGCGCCTTTTAGGTAAAACTTTCAAAAATATTATTCCAGAGTACAGCCTGTAATAATAATTATAAGAGTATTTGTGGATAATGCATTACAACCACAATTTGCGGCAACCCCTCGCTCAAGTGCAAATTATTTTAATGCCGTCATGATTGGCGAACCAGAAAACAGATACTCTAATTACTTTTGTAACCATATCTGTACATGCTTTCAAAACTCAGTCATGCAATTAACCCGAGAATTGAGTTGAGAGTTATCCTGCTTGTTTTGTGGGAGAACAACTCCCATAAATAATGTGGCTTTATTTTTTTATCTGAGCTTTATTGATGGCAATGGGCTCCTACATACTTTACATAAAGCATGAAGATGATTAAGAATCGTCATACTATTACGCAAAGGGGTTCAAAACAAATCACACACCAAAATTATAGACATCATTAGTTATAATGCTTGATGAACACTCCCGTGCTGTAGTGAACGCTGTAACGAAGTGTGTGAGGCTAGGCATTGGTAATCCCAGTCAGATCATTTTTTAATTAGATGTAGAGCTAAGGTAAAGAACAAGATTTTTCTTACTGTGGTAGCGATGTACTATGCAAAACATCTCTTGATACCAGATTTTTGCATTAGTACTCCGCCACCACAATGGGAACAAACTTGGTGCAGCTCTAGCGCAACAGCCTGATACACAGTTTTTTTTATCCCTTCGCATTCAAGCTAGTGTAAAAGTAGAGTTCATCTTCAAACTTATCCATAACTCCATAGCATATCACTGGCAATGTAATTAGAGCAATACAGGGCAGCTTGATGTGTAAACGTGACTCATAACTTGAAATCTACCTGCTGTGCATGACCTCACAAAGCAAATGGAGGTCCAAACACTCCTTTTTCATGTTAACAGTGCAGTAAAAGAGGAGAAACTTGCTGTTAAGAATGTAACAGATTATTGGGTCTGCCCCTAAAGAGGGACGAAAGGTGTCCTTAGTCCTCATACAGGGAACGTGATACATCCTTGCAACTATATCATCTTAGAGATGAGAGAATGAGAAAGCCAAATCACAATCCTTTAAAGTGCAGGTTGAATATCAAATTGAATACTGGGTGCTATTTGAGTCCCTCATCATCACATATGAACCACACAAAATCTTGTCGGAGGAGATAAAATTAGAACAATTAAATACATCAGAAAATATGATTGTGGTAAACATGTATTGTCGCTAGTGTAAAATGTCTGATTTTTAAAGTTTTTATAAAAAACCTGTTCTAGAAATTGTACTTTGCAAAGTGACTGATTATAAAACATATAGCAAAAATCTACCGCAGGACACAAAACACAATGCTGCAATGAACTAATTTGAAGGTATCTGGTATTTTTGAGGAGCCCATTCTGATTTGAATTCACTGGTACCCATACTGCCTTTGGTTATTTGTTTACCATACACAACATCCAAGTTCCAACATCTCCCAATCGGCAATGACATCTCTGCAAAAAGAAAATACCAATATAAATAATGTATTCTACTTCCGTCACGGACCTACTGAGAAAATGTCTCTTTAAATTTTCCGGCTATTGGCCTTGCTGAGCAGACGAATAGATCAGGCTTACAAATATTCACTTTTTTTTCTTAATTAACCAAAGACCACCATAAAGTTTAAGCATTAACAGTCTTTCTAGAACAGCACTGTATGTAAATATTTGCCTAATTTCTATTAAACACAAAGGAAAAAAATGTAATGAGAGTAAGAAAATTCTCACTTTTGGCCCAACTATTTTCTTACTCTCATTACATTTTTTTCCTTTGTGTTAAATAAAAATTAGGCAAATATTTACATACAGTGCTGTTCTAGAAAGAATGTTAGTGCTTAAACTTCATAGTAGTCTTTAGCTGTTATAAATAACCCTCTTGAAGACGCCAGCAGCTTATCGATGTAAATCAGTCACACCTAAACCTATATTATATCTAAAGAATCTTTCCCAAAAATCAATTAGCATAGTTAGCACAGGGTGTCACCTATTCTTAAATATGCAGCACTTTGACTAATGATGCGAGCACAAGCCCATGCTAGCAACAATTATCCAAAAAAAATGCTTGCACACTTGCCTCAAATGGTCCATTCGATTTTTGTAATAACCCACCATTCAGGTTTTTGCAGACATAGGCTTATCTGAAATTACATTAATTAATCTTACCTGTACAGGAATTGCAGCGAGAAACTTGGTAACCTTTCGGGTTGTTTGTATTTCGTATATGGTAGACACATTTTCTCAGCCCCTTTCCTTGACATACCCATTGACACTTTCTGGTCCAGTTATATGGTGGAACTGTAGCAGGGTAAATAATTTAAGTCAATACGAGGTTACATTATATATGGATTTGGAGTTCATCATCACTGGCCAATGGCCTCATACTGACTTTTACTACAGATTGTCATTTTTAGGCCCACAACTAGGTTCAACCATGCAAACTTGGGCACAGGATTAGTCTAAGTGCTAAGACAGCTCCATTACGTGTTATTGGCATTACATTATCAACCACCCAATTGATAATGTAATGCCACTAACTCGCATTAAAGCTGTCAGAGCACTTAGACTAGCACTGGATTGTTCTTTTATACATTAGGAGAAAACATTAAGGGAAAGGATTGTGTTATGTTAGGGCTCTTGCACACACATCTCTAACCTGAGGAACCTCAAAAAGAAAGAATTTGTGGTAACTTCAGTTGCGTTACATGACATATCTTTTGTGCTAAAAAAATATTCTTGAACACCGATTGGCATCAGGTAGAATTAAATATAACGTTAATTTAAATGATCACACGATTTATAGTTGATATATTATCACATTGATATCGAGACTATACTAGTATCATGTATATCTCTGATCGCTAGAGTCAATTTAGTATCAAAACCTAACATGTACCCACCCCTTACTGATTAAATTGAACACGGGTTGTCACACCATATTCCTTGCGGTGGTACCCAAACTAAATGAATTAATTCACTCTCTATCGATCAGAGATATACATGTAATAGTATATCACGTGATCAGTGTGGTAAACTCTACCTTTAGTGCAGGTGCGGCCTTGACCTGTCTTGTTTAATACTGCTGGATCATGACATCCATCAGGATTATAGCACTGCCTTCTACGTTTCTGTATACCTTGTGAATTACACACCGACCATTGGCTCCATAGGGAATAGTAGGCTGCATGAAAGGAACGATAGCTGTTACAATATTATTTTAATGATGAGTAAAAAGCCGCCTGTTATTACAAAAGACAACATGCATTATAAAAAGCTATGTATCTCTAGATCAAGTTTAGTCCATTTGCCTGCATTCCAGTTGCTCCCTTCCACTGGTCAAGTCGCAGTGGAGGGGATTATCTCCGAATGCAGGCAAATAGACCAAACTTGGTCTAGGTATCCCTTACAGCTAGATAGTGTGTAATTACCGACGTCCCTGACAATAACCAAGCCTCTTTAAGAATTTCAAACTGTGCGTGGACTTATTTCATGATGTTTTATGCTATTTCTTCATGGCAGCGTTCTGCAAAATGTGCAGTGAGAATGAAACTCACCTGATTCAAGATTTTGATTGTTTATACGGTTGAGTGTTGTAGTTGTTGTTGTTGTTGATGACTTAGCCGTTGTTGGCTGCGTCGTTGTTTGTTGCGTGGCTGGATTCTTAGAGGATCGCGCCCTTGTACTCAGCACTTGTGCGCTGAGCCTTCTCCGAACTGTCACTGGTGCTGTCGGAGTCGTGTTTTGTCTACTATGATATGTGTCCTTAGCTTCTATCAGAAGTAGAATTGATATGTAGATAACAACCAAACTTTTCTCCAAATACATATTCGTAACTTACTTTGGTTCGTCAATGGAATCTTTAGAAAGTTATGACCAAAGTTTTCCAACGCAGATGGATTAAATACTGAAACTGATCATCGTTCACATAAGGGTGGACAAGTTGCGCCTCATTGATATCATAAATGGTAGTGAATTCTTGGCAAGGATAGCATTTAGAAAATAATCACGGGCAATGACTCATAACATGACTCCCGACAGTTAGACTACAACACACTCTATTGTGAGGTTGAGCCCTTCAGAGCATTCAAGAAAAAACTGACAATTTGGAAACAATTAAATGTGTGTGTGTCAGTGACAACATGAGACCACTGAACAGTTTCCAAATTGTTAGCAGCAGAGTTTCCCCATAAGCTTTACTATTACATAATGCCTGAGTTACTAAGAAAGACACAACAATGGAATAAAAAAACATTTTTTTCGAATACTGTTACTCAAAAATTGTAAAACGAGCTCTTTATATCTTCTGCGTCGAGCTGCAAAAACATAATATTTGTGAAAATCCTGGGTAGCTCCGAGGAAATTTATTGATGCAATGACTAAACAAAGAGACTTGTGTAAGTCATTGTCTTGACACTTGTCATCACACATGCCCCTGCAGTCACATTCCCAACTGACACAACACACGTCATAACAATACATTTTTTTGCAGATTGTCTATTTCTACGCCCAGAATTGTTCCACAAGCTTCATGGTGAAGAATATGTGTGGGTTATTAGTAATTCATGATACATCTCTTTGTGAAGGTGACTGGAATAGTCACACACACTGGTTGACAATAGACAGGAATCAGTGATTAGTGATAATCGGATTAACATCCATGACTAATTACTGGTTTCTACCAACTGATCAGTCCCATTTATCACATTTATGTAAATGAGGTTATCAAGCGTGGAACATGCCAAAAAAGTGGCGAGTAATTTTTGATTAATGTATTTGATCAGGATCCATTTTTGGCAACAGGGCTAAAACATTTTAAACACCGAGAGATAGGATTTTAATGATTTCATCAAGTAGTGAAGGTTCAAAGCACTTGTCCTGTCCTGATCGGTTATTGATGGCAGAATTACAAATTACACAAAATATGGGAAAATGAAAGACTGATGATTATCTTAAGATCTTATCTAGAAAATGATCTTGATTTGAAGCACAGATAAGAAATTCACACAGATACAGTAGAGCTTCCTACTTCCCGGACAGTGCGGGATTAGACATACAATGCCGCAACTTTCCAGAGTGCATCACAAGTATGTAGGGAAAGGCTGGCATCTATAGCTGGCTGAGTATTTACGGATTCCATGTCTTTAAGACGAATTAGTACATTTCACAGAAAAGCTCTCTCCTGAAAGAAGATTTAGGCAAAATTCCAACTCATAAAATTCATAACACATCAAAAATAGGAACAAATGAAGTGGTAATGTTCCATGTTACATATATATCTTGCCAACATCATTATAATGATGAAGTTTACCAAGCCTTTTTTTCGTATGCATCAGAAAAACCAGTGAGATCAAGGATAACAATGAGGGTAAGCGAGTGCTTATTTATCAGGCCCCAACTGAATATTGAGTTACAGTTTAGAAAACATATCTGTGTTAGAATAAGTTTATTCCTTGTGTTAACGGAAAATTATTTACAACAGTTATTACAACATGAAAATCACTAGCAACCGGGGGGAACAACTTGTTCTTCGCCAATAAACAAACCATCAGAAATCCCAAAGATATGATATTAAAGTAAGCTATTGGAGTATGCTACTAGGAGTAGGAGGTAGCTCAGTTGGTTAGAGCGCCGTCCCTTCATCATGCAAATGTTGAAGGTTGTGGGTTCGAATACCACTGAAATCTTCTGACTACTGGGGTTTGGTTGGACCCCCAGGTGTGCTCCGACCTGCCTGCAAACTGAGAGCAAATAGGCGCAGATATTGCAGCCTAGCCCCTAAGGCAACTAGTATTTCGCCGCCCATGCTTAGTGTGATATGATATCTGATCTTAATCAACCATTTTTAATCATGAGAGCGGCCGTTGTGCAATGGATAGGGCGTGGGTCTTTCAATCGAGAGGTCCCGTATTTGTTACTTGGCGGTTCACGATGGTGTCAGGAAGGGCATCTGATCTAAAATTCTCCTGTGTCACATTAGTATATACAGTCTGTAGACCCATATATACTGATGATACCGGAGACAAACAAAGCGAATAACATCTAGGTTTCTCACTCGGTACCACAGGGTATAAATGAACGTGAGTTTTATTGGAGTAAGCTACTAAAACACAGTTAAAGGTTCTCAATTGTGAGAAATAATTAGAAAATTGTATGTAAACATTATAACTATTGGAAACATTCAGAAACTATATATCTTTCCTGTTCTTGATATTTTTATTATCTTAGTGATACTTACTTCATAAAGTATTAGGAGTTATTGTGTCTCAATCACTAAGAGGGCAACTCCTACTTTTATTGACTGGAGCATTTCTCTTTGTTTGGCTCGGGTTCCTTAATAAATTACTTATGGGACACAATTGTATATACCCCATAATTTCATTATCAGATTTTGGGCTATTACTTTGCAAAAATAAAGTTGACAGGTGCTTCAGCTGGTGTTGTTTTCCAAGTAAAAATGTCTTGCAAAAAGATTATCAATTCTGCAGAGACAGCAGTTGATGATGCAATTCAAGGACTCATCTCGGTCAACAACAACTTGGCTACCATATGCAATGGCAGAGTTGTGATAAGAAGAGATGTGGATAGTTTAAAACAAGCTGGAAAGGTGGCTATCATCAGTGGGGGAGGAAGTGGACATGAACCAGCATGGGCGGGTAAGTAGTAAGCTATAGTGTGTTGTCACTCGTATCAATGTGTCTAACTTGGTTGCGTAGATGTTGTGGCACAACAATGCATAATTTTCATCACCAAAAGTCAAGTTCTCTTGTATTTAGACTCATTCAATGATTGCCACTAGTCTTGTACCCACTGGATCTGTTTGTATACACGCGTACAATCATAACAAAACTTGTCATAAGGCCATGTGACTTTGCTATAGCCTGTGATTTTTGTCAGTGGGTGGGAGATGAGTGAAAGAGACTCATCCTTCTCTTTTCGCCCACCCCCACCCACTGACAAAGATCACAGGCTATATCAAAGTCACGTGGCCTTATGAAACTTGTGATGTACGCATCTCAGAATAGTTTAGTTATAAAAAAACACAATTAACTTGAACTTACTTTCAAGCCTGCTCGTGCTGCCTTGCTTTAACACCCAGATGAGAAAACTTGCCTAAAGAAAATGTGCCTGATCTTTATCTTACATTGCTGTGTCAGCCGACGTACTGGCACACTCAGAATAGCCGTCTCTCGCCCGGTGGGCCGTCGGACGAGGGGCAAAAGTCTGGGGGGCTCAGACTAGCCGTCAAGGCATCTGAATAAGCCTATGCTGTACAGACCAATTCTCAATAAATCAATGAAACCAACCTGGTCTCAAAGTCAATTCTCAACGCCTTGTACTCTATTACAACTCTACAATATGTCTCAGTAACAGACCTACAAAAATGTGCTTTGTCGTACTCTCTTCCATCTGCTGGCATGCAATATGCCTACAATTTTTAATTAGAAAAAGTTTTCATCCAGGAATTTATGGTAAAGTCCCATTGATGTGTCAAAATATAGCTGTATGCAATGCAATACTAATAATACATCGGCCTATCGAGGCACCCAGACTGGTGTGGTCCAAGGCATAAATCCTTTGTCACTGCAAATAGACTGACATAACAAACTGTAACTCTATAATAGTGTGGCTAGTGCTTCAATGTCATGATTGTTCGTGGGTCTTACCGAATTCATAAAATTCTCTTGCAACTAGTAGGCATAAAAGTGTTGCATTGTAAAGAGAACCTATGGTATGTTCTTACACAACCAGGATGTGCTAACAAGCCCTTGATGATTAACTTTTCAAAACACTAGGTATTTGCCTTCCCATAAACTACTAATACTAGGCCTGTTCTGCTAATACTTGGCCTGTTTTGTAATTACTCGTGCAAGATCAGCATCAGTATGTCGGGCAACAAAAGTAGATGAATGCAGCGAAAATAAGAAGTGAAAAGTTGGGGCCTCTTTCCATCACTGGTCATTATTAGACTAGACATTCCACTAATTTAAACTTGCCCTATCAAATTATCATCAATTACAGGCTACTGTTGAATTACCCTGGGTATTCTATAAAACAGTTGACCTTACTTGTACGTAGTAAAACAAATATTTATAACTAGATTTGTTTTTTAGGATGCTATCGATATCTTATGAACTGAGCCTGCTTTCAACATTCTAAAAACTGTGTTTTGTTATAGGATATGTTGGACCTGGAATGCTGACTGCCTCTGTATGCGGGAATATCTTTGCGTCACCTCCATCCAGTACAGTGTATGACACCATAGTCAGATGTGCAAAAGGCAACCCAGGTAGGGCTTTTACGTTATCTTCCCTTTTTGAAATAGTAGGTCTATTTGTTTTATGTGAAGGGATAGATTGCGGTTTATGATACACAATGTAAACAATTGATGATGCTGCAACAGCTTATCACCCTAAGCATCTTTTTTTCAAATGAAATTTAATTCCTGTTAGTACACTGTGTAGGGTGATGAGTGATAAAACACTCAAAGATGAGGGACAAAACTAGAAGAGCAATTATAATGTGCTCAATTGCACAGTGTGTACAGTGTGTACAGTGTGTACAGTGTGTACAGTGCGTACAGTGCGTACAGTGTGTACAGTGTGTACAGTGTGTACAGTGTGTACAGTGTGGTACAATTAATAATTGCACATTGTGTAATAGTGAATTGAGTATGTTTGAAAAATTGCTAATTTGTTTTACTTTTTTTGCATGGTTTTCCTTCGATGATCCTTTACAAAATCAGCCGCCAAGAAAACAAAAAAACGGAAACAACAAATTTTCAATCAAGATGACGGAAAAGATGATCAGAAAAATTACGTGAATGATTTATAATTGATTATTGAACCAGGGAAAATGGAAGATTGAACGTAAATTAAATGATATGCTTAAAAGAAGATGCTATAAAATTATCTAAAAAATTATTTGAAGTTGGGTGTAGCTTGAGCGTCTCCTTACACCTAAAAATGGCTGTCAGTGGCCCTAAGCTCACGCGCTTTTTTCCCCAAAGCTTTTTCTTTCTTCTGGATAAAATCTGTTTTCCGATATGGCATTTTTTATTTGGGTAAGACCTGTTGCTCATGTGATAATACTATTGCATGTATATCTCTGATAGATAGAAAGTGAATTAATTTACTTCTAGTAAGAGTACCATAACACGGGATTTGGTGTGGCGACCTGTGTTCAATTTGATTAATTAGGGGTGGGCACATGTTAGGTACTGCTTCGAAAATGATTCTAGCGATCAGAGATATACATGATAACTGTGTTATCTCGACCGCAGTGTGCCTGTGGCTTTCTCACCACTGTCACCTCTCCGCATAAACTCATCACTTTGTTTGGTCGTTCAGCTGGAGCTTTGGTAGTCGTGAAAAATTACACAGGAGATAGGGTGAACTTTGGATTAGCCATTGAGAGAGCAAAGGCTATAGGACTAAAAGTGGAGATGGTTGTGGCTGCCGAGGACTGCGCCCTTACTTCTTCAGATAGAAGCGCTGGGAGACGTGGGCTATGTGGTGCTATTTTCATACATAAGGTATGATCAGAGACTATTATAGATATCCATAGTATTTGGTATGATGTTATACATTGTGGTGTTCAACATTCTTGCACAGGACCTAGGAAGCAATTTGTTACGCACAACACATTCTGCTATGGGATTACGGTTTCATTTCCATTATTTACACATGATAAAATCTTTGCACGATGTAGTGAGTTTATTCTGTAAATGGAGTTAAGACAATGCTAATTCTCTCACACACAGATATTGATGTTATCACCCGATTGGTTATTTATAGACAGCAGGTGCTATGAGTGATGAAGGTAAAAGTCTGGAGGAGATTGTAAAGGCCTGTGAAGCTGTCAATAATAGTATGGGTGAGTACGTATGGTGTGCTGCCGGTCTATGTTTATTACAAGGACAGGGGGTAAGAGTTTGGGGGCTCAGACTAGGAAGTTCTATATACACCAGTTACTGACTATAGCCACCCTTTACAAACTAGAATGGAATGGGTACTTTTCAATCATATGTCAACAAAAATTATCCGACGTTTTTATTATGATATATAGATGATCGAATGAATGATTTATTATTCTGATGTGATGTTGGGATTTCAAGGACATCAGATTTATTAGTTGGCTCAAAACTTTAATTCGATATCTTTTGTCGGTAAGGAAAATCTTGACATAAAAACGAAGATCCTGTATAGAGCCACTTGGGCAGTTATCAATCAGGACCCAATCAGTTGTGGTTGGTAATGATTTGTACCATCAATCGGTCAAGGTCAAGATGTGCCATGCAATACTACTATCTCTCACTGTATTCATGGCTGATATAAGTCATCCACTAACTGGTGATGTCAGAAATTATACAGCAGAATGAAATGACACATTATTGCTGATATGACTTGCTGCCAGATGTTGAATTGAATTATTGGGCTCAAGGAAAATTTATATTTGGCACTGACAAACTTATGTGGATGTAATTGTTTAAAGTTATCAATTTAATCTTACATGATGCATGCCTGTTCTAGGTACTATTGGTGTGAGCCTTGGAGCCTGCAGCCTGCCGGGTAGCACACAACCCCTCTTCAGTCTGGCTGCTGATGAGCTGGAGCTAGGGCTTGGTGAGTCTTCGATAAACTTTAAAATTTTGAAAAGAGGAGCTCAGTAAACTAGGAAGTTGAAAGTTATTTTCCTTTCAATTTTTAAAACTTGGGAACCCGTTATATATATATACTTTCATTGTCAGCAACAATGCATTATTACTAATGTTTTTCATGATGTGGCATAAATGGCAAAAAAGACCCGTTAGACCCGTTGGACCTAATTCAATTTGGACAGTGGGCTTTCAAGGTATTCTCTATATTATTGACGCGGAATAGGCTTTCAACACATCATATGATGACAGTTATTTGATTTAATCTTAGCAGGAGTTGTGTTCTGTACAACAATGAGCAGACAACTTGATAATTGAACCACTTTTTTACATATTATGCATTCATCCCGCAACCGCCGAATCAAATGTACACAATCAAGTGAATTGGTCCACATTAATTTTTGCTCAATATTCGTTACATATCTTTACAGGAATTCATGGAGAGGCTGGAGTAAAGAAGATTAAAATGTTGCCAGCCAAGGAGATAATAAAAGAGATGTTTGATCACATGACCAATCCTGACAGTGCTTCTTGTCTCAGTGTCAATGCAGGTATGTGGAGATAATAACAACATTCCCATAATGCAATTTTCATAGATTGTTAGCACATCATCACATCATCGTACTAAGCTTAGCGATACCTGTCTGTAAGAGTAGGTTAAACAACCAGTCAAAAATTGAGGCTAGACGTAAATCAAATAGGTTTTTAACTATTTGAACTTGGATGCGTCGCTGCGTTTACATAAAGGGTTGCGTGTCAGCTTACAAAGATTTTATTAAAATTGAGGAATTTAACTGTTTTGATCATGTTAAGCGACATTAGTGCCTCCCAAGTTACAGCGCCACTGATAGTTGGGAAATATGTTTTAAAGTCATTTAAAAATACAGAGATTACAACCAGCCCTGCCACATAATAGGAAGAATAGCATTGCTTGGTTTATCAATCATTTTTGTTTAGACTACCCCAAATGCCATAAGATAAGTAGAAAAATAGCTGTAATTTAAGTCATCATCCAAGAATATTTACATTTTTTTAATATAGAAGTAGCTGTAGCATATTATATTTACTTATTAAAACAAGCTGACACTAGTGTGTCTATATTGGAGTAAAAGATCACAATCTGAGATCATGGAAATGTTTGATTGGTGGACTGTGGTAAGCTCTCTTACTTTTATCATTGATTCCATTGAGAGCTAAGGCTAAGTCACCTATCAGAGGACGGGCAAATCCATCTTAGCATCACTACTTTTGTGTATTGATTTTAAATGACTACCATAAAACTCGGCAAACATTTTGCAGGCAAAACAATAGTTTTAAAATGTTCAGGACTCTGTACTATAAGATGAATAATAATCTCTGCAGTGAGCATGTATTCATGCTTCTATCATATCCAAAAACTGACATATATAATTTAGTTCAAAAATGAGAATATTGTACATCAGCTGAAGGAATACTCAGCTATGTGTATGACAAATTTAGCGAATCCTGACACAGCACAAGTACAAGCTCCGAACCTAACTATGTGTACTGGATCATCTCCATCTACCGTACACGATAGTAAAGTCAGTACAGCACCGAGGATTGAGAACGCCACACCGGTGGCACAGTTAATATTATATATCACATGGAAGGCGGAATAAGGGGAATGTTTGACTAATAGTGAGGCAGCGATAGTTAGCGCTGCCGATACTATTGTTAAATGAGCTCGATTTTTAGAGACTCTTCTTCGGTAGTCTGATATTCCTAATGCAAGGTAGATAACTCCTAATCCACAAGCGGCGTTACAGCAAAAGTCAACATATGATTGGTCAAATAGAGCTTCCATGTGTCTGTTCTTGTCTTCTCTTGTTTTAGCTAAAAGAAAGCACATGGTGTCAATAGTAAGCAGGGTCTGTGAAATATTTTGGTTGTTTGCCTAAAGTCCACTATCAACAGCAATGTGTGAGCCTAAAATTGGTCACTGCAACCATTGATTGTTATCAGAACGATCTTCTTTGCATTTGTGAAGAAGAACGAGCAATATATATGGTGAATGTTGTGTTATGGGAGTGCAAATGAGCAAGGAAAAGATTTTTCTTACCTGGTTGTTCTTATACAGTTGATCACTACCCAAATGCTGCAGTAGCACTGGGAAAATACAAACACTCACTTAACTGGTGTTGACAGAAATTTGAGCCTCCTCAAACAAAATCACTCAATAATGTAACATTTAGTAAAACAACTGTTCAATTCACAACTTCTGAATACAATATGCCTATGAATGGAAATATAGCCTTCACATTTTAACAATTCTCAGCCAGTATATGCTTTTGGAGACACAACACAAATATGTTCAGTGATTTTATAATACTCCGCTATTTTTTGACCAGCAGCATGCAATATTGATCATGGTACTTGCCTCAAGTGGTCAGCAGAGGGATTGTAAACAGCTTCCTGAGTTTTGGAGAGATCTGTTTACTTTTCTGTCTAATCTCCACCCCTTTCCAGCGCTACAGTGTGGTGCACTCACTGAGCTACTGATTCAGCTCAGTAGACCTTGGACTTTGTGACAACGATATCCTTTCTCTGAGCTGATGTCATTGATTTATTTATCCGTAGTGACATAACATTTATGACTGAAATTATTGACGGTTTTGCTCCATTGGCTAATTCGAAAAACCCAATGAATATCAAGTTCTAAGTTATAAATATTAAACACTTAAATATAACATAATTACATTTGTTAACAATAAACATCAGCATGTATCCCTGATGTCAACAGGACTGTAATAGTAGTTTATCGTTTACCCCATCACTCTTATCATTGCTATCAAAAATGTACAGTTATAATTATGTGTTTTCACATATCAATTAGCTCTGCATGTAATGAATAAATCACAAATATTTGGTGTGAAAAAATATGATATGGACCAGAGGGGATTTCAACAAGGGGCCCCCTTTCTGGATATCACTGCACTATCACTATTCCATGAGTTTATGTTGATGATGGCTACGTTTATAAGGCCAAGCAGTAAGACTCCAAAGGGTAGCCCATTTTGAACACCTATACATAGGCCTGAGTATAAGTCATTCGGGCAGGAAATCTTGCAGATGATAAACTTGATCCTGTAAGATCTAGTCTTTTTCTTGGATTACATATTGTGCTGTCCAAAATAACATATATAAATGTATGCCTACCCTAGAGTAATAAGTATTAGCAGGAGAATAAGTTCACCATCACAAAATTCCTTGAAATGGCTTTATATTTTTCTTTTTTTTAATCATGCCTATAAAATCAATAAATGAAATTTCTTCTCGGCCCTATAGGGATTGAAGTTGCTGGTCACGTGACTTCCTAACAGCCATCATGCGGTTCGTTTGCACTTGACATCTTGGCAGGTTGGGTTTGATTGATATTTTCACAAAATACTGTATGGTTAAAGAAGTTGAGCTCCTAGTATGGTCTAAAGTGGCACACACTACTACAGCTGCAGCAAATAGGTTGATCTATTCGTCTAACAATATACCGCTGATGTTGCGTTTGATACAGCTACAATTAGTTCTCATAGACACTAAAAATAGCTCCAGATCTTGAGACACCTTCAACATCATCCAAATGTTTTTTTCGCATCTGCATAGCTACTGAACTAAGTTTGACTTCGAACTCATTTCAATGTAATTAATGTGATATACTATATGTCCATACAGGTGACAGAGTAGCCGTTGTTATTAACAATCTCGGTGGAACTTCTTATCTAGAACTCAGTATTGTCGCTAAGGAAGTACTCAACCTGTGCTGTAAGTGGAATACATAATACATACATAGCTGTATGACATGTGTGACTCATACGACACATGTGGATACATTTTGTCTAACAAATCATACTGTTTTGCAGCCAGAGATAAATTGATCAGTTGACAAATCCGAAGCTCAACTTCTAAAGAAGGCCCATAGTATCAGTTATTTTATAACCCTGGTGCGCCTGAGTTAAATTCAATGTACTCTGGCTCAAATGATCCCGACTGAAAACTGGAACACCGTCGGTGCATCAATAATGTACAGTGGAAGGCTGAGTAGATCTCTTGCATAATGCCACAAGATTTGCATCTCCTCGGGCAGTTATTTTCTCACCCCTAGCTTGGCTGATATTCAAAATAAATTGTTGGGATTAATCGAGGAGTTGTCTCTCTTGTGGGCTAAGGTAGGTAACTGAATAAACTACCTCTGTGCCTTCGGCACTTAGAACGTTTATCCCTATGCTACCCTTATATTACAGCAGAGAAGAAGATTACTGTAGAGAGGGTATACTGTGGGACATTTGTTACTTCTCTAGAGATGCCCGGTGTATCACTTACATTACTCAAGGTAAAATTCTAACTATTCTGTAACACTTAGTGGGTGATAAACAGAGTAAAGGTCTATTTGGGACCTGTCCTTGTCAACATCTGCTTTAAGTCGGACATCCTGCCTCTCATGATAAGATGTGGCTAAATACTCGACGATTTTGAACTATATGTGCATATGCTTCTTATATAGCTCTCTACCCGTATTACCTTTTACAAACAATACTCAATATTGAGTGGAGATATTGTGTATATACTATCATTGAAGTTGGTTTTATTTCAAGTCCTCCATCCTAGAACAAGTTTGATCCCGTTTGCCTGCATTCCAGTTGCTCCCATTCCATGTGACCGGTAAAGGAAGAGCAGCTGCGGATGCAGGCAAAAGGACCAAACTTGTTCTACCTTCATCCTGACTCTCCTCATAGCATATATCCTCATTCATTACAGGTGGACGGCACACTTATTAAGTACTTAGACTCACCCTGTAAGGCCCCTGGCTGGAGTGAACCCTGGAGAAGTGACACCCCAGCTAAGTTCTCTGAAGAAGCTCCAGACCAGACAGATGCTAGTCTGTCAGTCCTGAGAGAACAGGCAGCAACAATCAACCCAGGTGAGTGGAGCTTTGTAGTTCAGGGTTTGGGGTTATACAATCAGGTCCACACTAGTGGTATATATTTGGTGTCAAAAAACATGGACAAGTAAAGGAAGGTTATGTAAACGATTTGCATCTCTGTGATTATTCTCAATTTAGGAAATCTAGTATATTTGGCCTGCTTCATAAGGTCAAGAATGTGAAGATACCTGCCTCAGCAATGGTCTACTAAGGCATTAAAGTGCAACCAAGGTTTCAAACAACTTCTCATTGATGGCCATTGATTAATAGCAGATTGCACCTTCTGCATGGGGAAAAAGACAAAATATAATTCGGATGATTATTCAGCCAGAATTCTTGTGAAACATTTCTTCCATCAGGCACTCAAACTCAGCTAAAAGAGAATACCACATAGCAGTTTCCTGTTCCTGTTATTATTTAGCCTGTGCTCTATAATTATTACAGCAAAGTCTTGGAACCTCCCCTAAACTAAAGTGTTACCCAGCTTATTGTCAGCAACTGCTTTGAGTTTTGCATCGCGTAATGCACAAAGCTGATGCTGCCCAGCACATTATTTGCTACCCATTAATGCATTGCTGCGAAACCTTGGTTGCCCTTTAAAGTGAGCTGACAATTCACTTAATACTTAAAGGGCAACCACGGTTTCAAACAACTTCTCATTGATGGCCATTGATTAATAGCAGATTGCACCTTCTGCATGGGGAAAAAGTCAAAATAAAATTCAGATGATTATTCAGCCAGAATTCTTGTGAAACATTTCTTCCATCAGGCACCCAAACTCAGCTAAAAGAGAATACCACATAGCAGTTTCCTGTTCCTGTTATTATTTAGCCTGTGCTCTATAATTATTACAGCAAAGTCTTGGAACCTCCCCTAAACTGAAGTGTTACCCAGCTTAGAGTCAGCAACTACTTTGAGTTTTGCATCGCGTAATGCACAAAGCTGATGCTGCCCAGCACATTATTTCCTACCCACTAATGCATTGCTGCGAAACCTTGGTTGCCCTTTAATTAGCTCAGTGGTCTGGATAGATGTCGGTTGTATTTCTCTTCATCATTCTAATATTTATGATCACATTTTTATTTCGGATATCAGGAATAACTTATCGTGTATGGTCTTCTATTTTCCATATAATGTTGAGTTATGTACTCTTTGATGTTGATCGGAAAACTCACAACTAGTGGTGAAATAATTCATTGCTAGAAATATTATAAGGAAAGTCTGTGGAGATGAAGAATCACCAATCAGTGGTACAGCGAAGTTTTTTATCATTTATTTTAGAAAACAGCGCTTTGATGAAGTCTTGTATAACATCAGCCTGTGAAGCTCTAATAGCCCAGGAATCTAACCTCAATGATTTGGATGTAGGATGCGGGGACGGTGATACGGGCTCCACACTGGCTACTGGGTGTAATGGTGAGATAGGTTGTTTATCTTGGTGTTAATAGTCTTTGCTTTGTTAAGTGTCATGTGGATTGGCAATGCTATGTGAGTATCCAATATGAACACTAATGTCACCCTGAGATGTTTATTCCATTTGCCCATGATATCTAGTTTTACGACTTTCCTAAGCCTGGCATTCGAATATTCAGGTTACAATTCCAAGACGTAAAAACAATGCACCAATATCATGCTTCCTTTTTGGCACAGCCTTGTATTGTCACTGTATGTCATTACACATATCTCGTTGATTTACTTTCAGCGATGATAAATCACATGAAGATAATATCAGACACAGACTCCTGTCGACCGGCTGTAGTTTTATCGCAGATGTCTGATCTTATAGAGAAACATATGGGAGGAACTTCTGGTGCTGTGAGTTTTAGAAACCCCACTTACGGCACATTCCACCTTGAGGATTTTCAAAACAAACGACAAAACATGTGTTGTGTTTAGAAAAGCAAAAAACAACAACTGTTAGTATTAAAATATTTACATAGCAATTGACAAAAAAATGAATTTTCTTGCATAAGAACATTGTTGAATGATATAACCGGTTTCAATGTGTAATAATTCAGGGTCTAAAAGAGTCTAGACTCTAGGGTGCGTTATCTTCCCTGTTACAAATTAACTGTATCTTTGACCGATACTGATTTGTGATAATTTCTAGTGTAACTATAGCAGCCTGGTAACTGTCCTAGGCAAACCAGGGTTAGGCGTATTGTAATACTGTTAGTGGATCATCATTTTAGTGTTAATCTGGTACAGGGGAGACAACCTTCTAGACCCCGGGTTATCCCACTTTGAACTCGATTGTATCATTCAATAATACTCTTGGGCGAGTAAATTTAATTTATTTGTTTATTGCTATGGGAATGCTTTGATATGAACATTGGTTGTTTTTTGCTTTTGCTTTTGCTTTCCTAAACACTTTAAACTATTTCACGATATAGGCGTTCAAAATTCATAACTGACACCGTGAAGTTAGCTTTAATTATGAGATAAAAGATCTCAACTTGAGAATCTTCACGCCATTTTTGATGAAGAAAAAACCTATGTTGAACAGCAAAGCGTTTGCTAGTAGTCCTATTGCTGGCAATTAGATGAACATGGTGGGTTGGACTGACAAATTCTGTTTTTTTTTCAATTCAACGTAAGTATCAGGGTCTTAAGTTTCATACCACCAACAATTTTTAGTACATTTTACCCACTACGGGTCATTAAACGCATTTCTCATGTTTGTGAAGCCATTGAAACAATCACAACACCAACTTTATATGAAGCAATTAAACATACATTTATGTACTTGACAGTTATATGGATTGTTTATGTCAGCGGCAGCGGTTGAGTTAGTATCAGAGGTAAGCGCTGACAGACTTATACAATCATTCCACAGCGGAGTCAGCGCTATTATCAAATACGGGAAAGCTCAACAGGGAGACAGGACTATGGTATGATTATCTTAAGGTTCCTCTCTTATTTTATTGTTTTTCTGCTTAAAGGAGGGCTATAAAGGAAGCTTGTAATTGAAAGAAATAAAATCTATAGTATAAAAAGCAAGGAAAAGCTAGTTAGTCATGGGACAGTTTATTAGCAGACTAAAGACTACCTAAAGACTAATGCATGTTATAGTCTGGCAGTTAATTAAGATAAAGTTGTGTCAGATTCGCATGGTAAAAACGTTTCAATGCTCCACTTGGCATGAATTACTGATGGTTGAAAGAGTGCCTCCCATAAGGGAAGGTAACTCCCATTCTCTGCATAATTATGTCACTATGAACAGGATGCGCAATACAAAAAACAGCATGAAAACCTGACATAACTTTATCATAAGTAACCGCCTGACTATAACATGCATTTGGATAGTCTTTCATCTCTCTATATTAGCGAATAATTTCCGTAGATGATTGTGATTTTGTTGCACAACTTGAACACATCTTCTAATTGGTCTCTCTTAACAAATTCTGAGTGATATGTACCCTAGAAATGAAATGTTTCCCTTTTGGCACAGAAGTTTCTGGAGTGAGCCGTTATATGGCTAGCTAGCATTTATTCAGCCCTATCACTTTGCATTAGCTTCCTCTTTAGCAAACCAAAATCAAGTCATCCTCAATCTGCCCCTAACTAGCTGAATTAAGATGCAACATGCAGCAGTGCGCATGCC
The DNA here is from genome assembly GCA_914767715.1 of Membranipora membranacea. Classification (NCBI taxonomy): domain Eukaryota; kingdom Metazoa; phylum Bryozoa; class Gymnolaemata; order Cheilostomatida; family Membraniporidae; genus Membranipora; species Membranipora membranacea. The sequence goes on along the minus strand of OU612072.1, from coordinate 9,059,197 downwards.
ATTGTACAACACACAGGTCTCCATCTAGAAACCATGTGTCAAGTGCTGTTTCGAGGCTTTTTCTAGTACAACCTCCTCATGTCTGGCCCAGCAGCATGAACCCACTCTGGTGTGTTGATGAAGAACGGTATATTAGGCGCCACTTAGAGCCAGAATCATACCGTATTTTACGTGATAAAATCAATTGCCATCATGTGATTGTAAGGATGTACTCAAAACCCAGTATCAAGTTAGAGGCCCAGAGAGTGGATACTTGATGGCCAGTAGGTACTCTTGGAGATTATAACGACTTATTTTGTGATAAACTATCCAATTGCATTCCCTGTAGTTTTCACATCACATAGTAATTACCTTCCCTTTCTAAAACTATCAGGGAAATAAAAACAGTGGGAGACTTTTATCTGCTCTGAGACATTTCACTAACTATTCGCATATGCCCCGCCGTAGAACAGAGAAGCTACGCAATACTTTTTTTTTATAAATACACTAATTATTAACATAACATTTATAAACCATTTGTATCATTTTGTATTTTACTCTTGTGTATTTTACTGCTCACTCGTTTTTCCTAGTTGAATTCACTCCAGTACATCACACTGCTGGTTTTAGGAGGAACACAAATACATACATACATTCATACATATCGTGTTGTAGTTGGATGCTCTATTACCTGCTCTGAGTGAGCTGCAGAAATCAGACTCCTCTCTACCTGATCGACTCTCCGCCTGCGCTAAGGTCAGTATTCCAACATAAATCGTTCTGAATGATCCCATTATAATGGGATTATAACAGGTTATCACTGACGGCATTTTATTTGAGAACTCCGTAAGGTGCGAGCGTACTATTTCTGTTCTCTAATGTATCCTTGCGACTTAGTCAATAACAGGCTATTTATCACCAAAAATCTGAGGGCTAATGATATGACCACCTTGTAGGGTGCTAGCAGTTACATGCATGTGCTAGTGATATTGCAAGTTAGAAAAATGCATATCTGAAAAGGTCATTCTTCTCTTTTTGATACATAGGCTGCGAGGGCAGGCGCAGATTCAACAGCAGGTTTGAAGGCTAAGTCGGGACGTGCTAGTTATACTCCACAAGATAAACAGCTGAGGATTGACCCAGGAGCTGAAGCTGTAGCCATCTGGATATCACAAGTCTGCCAGTGTATTCAGAAAACTTTTTGATTTTGAAAATGAATGCTTTAATTTTCCATCTGTTTTTTACAATAGAGAAGTATATATCAGCTAGATTTTAGTTTAGCAAGCATTAATCTTTGTTCGGACAGTGGAAAAGAGGGGCAGTATATATCAGCTAACCGTAAATTCCACTGCATCAGCATGCGTGAAAAAGTGAATCTTACACGTTTCTGATTATGCTATAGTGATACAGCTACTAACTAATTCTCAATAAACACATTAATATGAATAGGGAGACTTTCGTTAGAGAAATTTCTTATTGCCAGCAATATTTTTATGGTGTAGAAGCTAGTCAACTAACAAATATATTTTATGAAAACCGCTCTACCTTTCATTAGCTAATGAAGCTGCAAAAACGTACTAAGTGACTAACTTCCATACAGCATGTCCCGCTGATGAAAAGGGATATGCTGGCTTCTTTATTAATTGCTAGCAAAATATGTCTACCATAATTTTTCTAATCTGAAATGGAAGTCGCCAAAAGTCATACACCCTGATAACTATGACTCACGACCTCTATATATGATATCTAATGTTTTAATTTTTGAGGAATGTGTTGAGCTGACTATGATTTGCAGAAATAAAAAAGTTAATATGCTAAAAGTACAACCAGAGAGAGTGCAGCAAATTAATATTGTATCACCACTTTGCCTTGAGTTCATTTGTCATTCTATCTTAAAATCTGACGATGAAAGATCAGAAAACTTGGATCTGGACTACCAACTCATCGCCACTGCCAGAGTTAACTTCATTGTATCATTTGCTACTCTCCCGAAACGATAGGCTGGTTTTATGATTGTTTTTCTGCACAAACGAAGACATGAGACATTTCTTAATTTACAAGTACATCCGTTTACAACTCTCCAAAGTCCAAAGCATGTTAAAGTCAGGCATTTATTTATTTATTTATTTATTTATTTATTTATTTATTTATTTATAGAGGTTGGCTTGAAAGTATACAAATAACAGATAGTTTAAGGCAACTTGTTGACCTCTGATGATAAAGTTGTGTCAGATTTGGCAGTTGGCAGTTTGGCAGTTGGCTTTCAGAGTGAGAGGTTGTGTTTTCACCTTCTCTCTAATCCCTCAATAGGATTATTAAGCCCTACTAACATAATGGCGCAGTTATTGCAGCCTTTGTTTATACTGTTGCTACTCATATTCACCCTCATATATCATCCAAGAGGTGTGTCGAGTCTAGTATATTCTGACTACAATTCTCTAGTGGATTATAAAAACTCTTTAAATAAAGACATCATCGCTGCTATTTGGAAATCGGACTATAAAAAACTCGTTAAAAATATAGATCCTGGATTATTACGATCTAGAAAGCGAGGTAAGCGTGCTGGTGTTCGACTTAAACATAGCCTCGGGAACGGTAAAGTACCACTACCTGCAATAGTGCTCACCAACGGTCAATCAATACTTAAAAAACTAGATGAACTCCATGGATTATTATATACTAAACGACTGCAGAACCAATCTCAACTAATATGTATCACTGAATCTTGGTTAAAACCGGATATCACCAAGGACCGTACTGAACTAGATGGATACGATCAATTCCGTAATGACAGAACTCTAGAAGAAAGTGGTAAATCTCAAGGGGGTGGCATTTTGGTTTACATCGATAGAAAGTGGTCCACAAACAATCAAATTATCCACAACTACACTGATAAAAACTGTGAATTACTAACTGTCAAATCTCGTCCACACTGGCTACCTCGTGAGTTCACTTCCATCATATCTGTATCGTGCTATGCCCCATTCACTGGAAATTCTCGACTTAAACAAGACGCAACAAACACTGCTAAATGCATCACATCACATGTTAATCAACTTGAAAGGAAATACCCTAATTCTTGTATTCTTGTAATGGGAGATTTCAACCAGCTTAAATTTCGACTAAATGGATATTATCAAACTGTCACCAAACCAACCAGAGGAACCAAGACACTCGACAAATGCTATACAAGGATCAAGGGTGCCTACAGTCAATGTCATCAATTAGCCCATCTGGGCAGCTCTGACCATTACATTATGCATCTCGTGCCTTCCTATAAACCTTTGTCTAAATTAAAACCTACGTTTACAACTCGCAGAACATTCTCCGACAGTAATGTCGATAATCTTCAAGCATGCTTAGATACCACACTTTGGGACAATCTCACAGATGCCAATGACAACATCAACCAGCGGACTGAAACGATAACTGACTACATTAATTTCTGCACAGACCTATGCATACCACCAAAGGAAGTTAAAAAATATGCCAACAAAAAGCCGTGGATTACAAAGCGCATTCTGGATATGATAGATGAGAAACATGACGCCCACAAAAATGGAAATAAAAAACTCTACCATAAACTCAAAAAGCAAGTCTCAAAAGAAAATAAAAAAGCCAGAGAAGAATATTCCCTAAAAATCCAACAACATTTAGCCAGTGATCCTGCAAACGCTTGGAACGACATTAAAAAAATTAGCGGACTTCCAACCAGCAACTCCAAGTCACAACCAGATATTAACTTCCAACCCGAAGAACTCAACAACTTCTTTGCCAGATTTGAGAAACAAGACACTCAGCCACCACAACCTGCTTACGAAAACCTAACTGCTCCTCCCTGCATAATAGATGAAAAATCAGTTCTGATACAACTCAAACGCCTCAACTCTAGAAAGGGTGCTGGACCTGATGGTCTGATACCAAGAGCATTAAAACTCTGTGCTGACCAACTAGCGCCTGTAATTACGGATATATTCAACTTCTCTCTAGACTCTCAAACAACTCCTAATATATGGAAATCGGCCATCATCAAACCACTGCCAAAAACTGACAAGCCAAATCAACTTAAACACTTCCGACCAATAGCCCTGACAAGCTGCTTATGTAAAACAATGGAACGTCTGCTGAAAAGCTATATAGTTAAAAACACTCCTCTCGACAATCACCAATTTGCCTACCGAGCTAAAAGATCAACCCAGGATGCAGTATTATGCCTTATTACCACAATAACTAGTTACATAGACCTTCAAGCTGCCAACTATGCAAGATGCCTATTTCTCGACTTCTCGTCTGCATTTAACACCATCAGTGTCAGTAATCTCCTCACAGAACTGCAACATCTAGACTCCAGAGTTACAAACTGGGTGTCGAGTTTCCTGACAGGCAGAACACAAAGAACAATAGTAAACAATATTCTCTCAACATCGATCACCACCAACACAGGAACACCTCAGGGTTCTGTCCTCAGTCCTCTATTATTCTCAGTGTATACAAATAGGATTAGGTCAGAACAGAGCAATATAACTATTTTAAAATATGCTGATGACACTTGTATTGTTGGTTGCATCTCTGATAATAATGGCTTGTCTAATTATTTTAATGAGATCAATAGAATCTCTGGTCTATGCAAAGAACTTGACTTATTACTTAATCCTTCTAAAACCCAAGAGATGCTTTTCTCCACTAAGAGAGATAAACCTGACAGTCCTACTCTCGAATTAAATGGTGTAAATATAGATTTTTGTGACAATGTTAAATATTTGGGAGTTCTCTTTGATAACAAATTACGTTTCGAAGATCATGTCAATAATGTTGTATCCAAAGCAAATCAGAGAATGTTTGTCATCAGAACCTTTAATTATCAGAGTACAAAGCCTTTAGCCTGCATGTTATTTAAAAGTTTTATTGTATCCATTCTAACCTACTGCCTACCTATTTTGTTCACTAGTATTTATTCACGAGACAAGAAAGCTCTGAGAAAGTTTTTTAAGCAAGGCGACAGACTAGGTCTTGATATTGGGGACCTAGATTCAGTCATATCAAAACGTACAAAGAACCTGGCCCTGCAGATAATACATGATGACGAACATTTTTTAAACAATTTTCTTGAGAAACTCCCCTCAGGCAGATATCGCAGCCTTAAATACAGAACTGCCTGGGGTAAAGACTCATTCCTCAGACACTTGATTTTGATATTGCAAGATATTTTTTAATCCACTAGAAGTCAGACTTTACTTTACTCATTTTGTTTATGTTTCTTTTTGGTATTCCCTACTCATGTAACAGTATAAACACTCAATCTCGCAGCATACCTAATGTTTGTGACAAAATAAACCAACCAACCAAGATTTGTATGGTAAAAAAATTGATGCTCTAGTTGGCATGAATTATTGATGGTTGAAAGAGTGACTTCCATAAGGGAAGGTAGTTATGATGTCACAGTCTCCCGGATGTGCGATACAAGAAACAAACACTTCCAGGAGACTGTGAAATCATAGTGCACAGAATGGGAGTTACCTTCCCTTATGGAAGGCACTCTTATCACCATCAATAATTCATGCCAAGACCACAGTTAGCAGCTAAGGGGGTGGGTGAGCTCGAACTAAGGTTTCACGTCTTGGCTCACCGTAGAAAACTGAAACTGTAATTTGCTCAGCTGATCTGAAAAAATAGTGATAGAAATAAAAATAGCATATAGCATATTACAAAAGGGATAACATATAGCATGGAAATTAAGTTCTTTATCCTAAATAGGAATTACGTGGGAGCCAAATTCAAGTAAAGGTTAACTCGGACTTTCTTATTTAGAAAATTCAGAGTCTGCTTAATTAGAACAAGTTTTTGTGGTCCCCAGAGGTTTGAATTAAGTGAACTGCACTGTATTTTCGAATATTTTGTCTGTATGGTGTTATAATCAATCAATCAATCAATCAATCAATTAAACCTCTAGTATAGTTTTAGCTAGCTTACTGGTAGCTAGCGCCAGTCATGTCAACTAATGAGGTTCAGTCATAAATGTTAGCTAACCAAAAACTACCCTCTTTAAAGCCTGTATGAAGCAGCGAACTTTACCTCCTGCAAACACAAAACTCCTCTAGGGCATCACAATTTGTCTGGGATAAAAATGAACTTGTTTGTTAGACGATCAAAGAAATACAAGCAAAGCTAATACTCATGGTTTGAAAAGAGCAACTCCCAGGTATAGGGAAAATATGAGTCAAAAATTGATATTCAACTGTTGTTCACAATTATCTCTAATATTATCGTTTGCTAAATATATGTCATATCGTATCTGTCCCATATTATAACCGAAAGATATTGTCTCCAATTATTTTAGAAGTTACAAAACTCAGGACTCAACAAATCGATGGTATGAAATGCACGATGAATGAAATGGGTCAAGATATTCAGAAACTTGCCGCAGATGTTCTTGGTAAGTGTGGTATGAAGGGATATAAACCTAAGTGCAAAAGATTGTAGCCTGTAGAGTAGTGTTTTATGCCGTTAAACCTTATGAAGATGGATTTATACCATTTATGTACTTATCTATTGACTTTATTCATTATATATGCTATCATTGAACTCAAATATAGCTTATCACATTGTTCAACAAATGAAATTAGATAACAAAACCTTGGCCATGCAGAGAATTTGTTAGATGGATCCATAAACAAATAAATACTCTAGACTGGAAACTACTGGCTTAGAGTCTTCTCTAATTCAGTGACACAACGTCACTGCGCTATTCACTTTTTCACTGTAGCGCATAGGCCAGAATAGGAGTTATGTCCCCATACATGTAGTGTAAGAATAAAACACCCTGTTATTTCTAAATATGACCACTAAAACTTGGTACAACCAATGAATTTTATAGAACATATAGTAATAGAGTATAAAATGTGATCAGTATATCTTGCAACCAAACATTGTCCGTGCAATAACAGCTTATGTTATAGCTGCTTCTGGCCCAAAGCATTTGTATTGAAAATGGAGCATCGACTATTGTAAATTTAAGGCTTTGCTCAACATTTTTACTTAATTAACTGCATCTGATCTTTCCAGCTGCCAGACATGTAACCGTAAGATGTATAACACTGATGGTTCTTGAGTATGGTTTAATTTCAAATGTATTTTGTCAACTAAAGGCTTAAAGTCTGAGCTCAGAACACTGAGTCTTTGCTCTTCATATCGATTCAGTGATTTTGCATGATGATATTGTAGGAGATTAGCTACTTCTGGATCAATCTAACTGACATTAGCTAGACATTTTGGTCTTAGATTGACAATGGTATTCCTACACATCCCTCCCTGATACACATGTATCGATCTGTGTAAAAATCAACAAATTAACATTTGGTGGATGTTCCTCCAGAGACTTTATTTTTGAAGAAGATTAACTGGCAGAACAACAGGTCTCTTCATCGCACAGGAAAAAAGATTTGATACAATACCACAATTTAACTCACCTTGTGGGAATAATCCGCTGGCTTGCGACAGGACATGAATAAAATATTTGATAGGGATAAGAAATTAAACTATTATCATGGATGATTTAAATGCAACCCAGACTGGCCCAATCAATGCGAAGAAAATCTTTTGTTACGTTTAAGACCAATAAAAAATTAAGCAAGATTCTTAACGATTCAAAAAATGGCCCAGACTAGCCCAGTCAATCACATAAATATTGAGTTTAATGTGCATGCTGTAGAGAAAATAAAAGTGGCTCAGCTCAGACTGGCTGAATAAATCGATAATTTACACAGGACACAGGGTCAAGGGGTAAGGATCATGGGCTGTTTCTGACCATGTGGGATAATATTGCAAAATATTGACCTGTCTGCTTGTAGATGCAGCCTGAATCTCCACTGTTCTTGCATGCAGACTTTAGTCCTGGGACAATTTTGTAGATCTTGGCTCAATATAGACTAGGTACATAGGTACAAACTAATTTGATACACAACTTTTTAAATATCCCTCCACCACCACCGTCCTCCAAGGGAACAAACTAGTTTTATAGATATTACCGGTAAACATTTGTAAAGATCAAATAATCTGATGTGCCATACACTACTACACAGCGGTCAAGGCGATTTGCTTGCGTTGTATCTACAGTTAATATTTACTTGTGATGGCTGCTGAGATGTTTTTTTTAGTTCACCGCACTAAAATTCCATCAGTAGCCAAGAGCAAGAGCCATAAAGAACAAAGACTAAGCAAAGCTTAGTTGACAAAAATACAGTTGAAATCGGACCTTACTCAAGGACCATTAGTGTTTCCCATCTTTCGTTAACACACCTGACAGCTGGAAAGATCAGATGCAGCTTATTAGGTAAAATTCTGAGCAAAACCTCGAACTTTGAAAAGTTCACGCACCATTTTTCATACAAATGTTAAGACCGGAAACATGCTATAGCATATGTTGTTATGGCACACACAATATTTGATGGCACGGTATACTGATCACATTTTATACTTCATTAGTACATGTTCTGTAAAATTCACCGGTTTTACCCAGTTGTAGTGGTCATAATTAGAACAATGAACTCCCTCTTCCTCAGGAATAACAACAGGACGATATTGACCAATCAGCAAACAGTATCACTTGAGCTATGTCTGGGACACTTGTTGAAATCAAAATGGCCGCCAAGTGATGAAATCAATATTACATCTATGAAATAAAATGGCTAATAAGCCCATATTCCTTACAAAAGAGTTCATGACTATTAGTTATATCTCAAGAAAACATCTTACCCTACCATTCTACAGCTGCATCACTTGCCCAATATACCTGATAGTAGTGTTATTGATTATGTGAACATCAACACACATGTGTATTTTGTTGCTTATTTCTTTCTCGGCTCAGAAAATATAGTTAGGGTGGTCTCTTGGGCCCCAAACTATGCTCATTGGATAGAGCACATGTTGTAGGTAATCAACTATGTTTAACTTTTCCAAAACATTGTCCATGTGAGGGTATAGCAAGCCACAAAAGCAAAAATGTGTCTTCAAAATACCTCACAAATGATACAATTTCACAACAAATATCTTCAGTCATAGTGCACTTAGAGACATGTGGTTTTTTTTACCAGGTAAACACCCATTTAATTGAGATCGGCTATGAATCAAATACAGCTTACTACCCCTCAATAATCCTAGAAACATGATCTGCTCTGCTCTGAATTGGTGGCAGTGAACCTTCTCAGCCAATGAAAGCCCTGATATTATTTGATGCAGTGAGTCTATTGTTTATTTTCTATTGTTTAGTGGCATACACAATGGAATGCCGAATATTCCTATATAGACCTAATCTATGAGGCCTATATTATAAGGGACACTAAATAGGCCAATTGTCTAGGACATCACACTAGGCCACACCCACAATTCCTATGTGTTGTTATTCCTGAGGAAGAGGGAGTTCATTGATTAGAAATAAGAAGGTCTTTTATTCACACATTACATTTATGTGGAGATAACTCCTATTCTGACCTAATCACTACAGAGAAAAAGTGAATAGCGCAGTGACGTCGCGTCGCTGAATTAGAAAAGACACTGAGCCTGTATCAAATAGCCAATAGTTTCCAGTCTAGAGTATTTATATGTTTATGGATGGACCAATCAATACTCATGGTACTTTATCAGCAATCTATATATTTTAGACCTCAAAGAACATCAGAAGACACAAGCCATAGCTGCTGAGTTTGAAAGTAAGTATTTTACATCTGAACTGTGACCTAGCCTGGGCAGGCTGTCGGGAGTGGGTGGGTGGGTGGGCGGGTGGTGTGCTCACATGACCAATAGACCATAGAATGAAATCGGACAACTCTTATTTTATTCCGAATTCACAACTATTGCAATTCATTTATGAGTTGCCCTCTCTTACCGAATGGATTCACCCAGGCTGTCCTCACCCACCCACCCACCCACCCACCCCTGACAGCCTGCCCAGGCTAACTTTGACTTCTGGTTTCGCCTAAATTGTCTCCGCTGAACAAGCAGTAGTTTGACTATTCTATACAAAGGTTAATGGTAGGCCATTTTAATTTTAACAAAGGGAAAGTTATATTTTGTAAAATTCACATCTCAGTATACATTATTTGACATAGCCTTGTCACGCAGCCACTGGTTTTGGGTTTTTTTGGCCACGTGACAATGCTATATTTGACATGCTTTGTTTTTCTTCCGTGATCAAAAGTGTGAAGGCTTGCACTTCCAGGTCTGAGAGCAGCTTTTGAGGCAATGACGCAAAATATATTCACATTCACATTCACATTCACACAGGGGTTTATTCATTTGCTGGGCCAGGGGGCCATGACCCTACCACTCTTTCAGAAGCAGATAGTTTTGCAAAAAATCTCTAAGGTTGCCAGTTGTGATCAATATAAAAAACACCCCATTAATGTTATCATTGACAGGGTCTCAGAGGGGCCTATTCAGTTTTTGGTAGGGATTATGACGGGATTTAACTCCCACACTTGAATTAATAGGTTAATTTATACATGTTATGAGGTTCAGAGGTCATCAATGAAATGAAAAACAGATACTTTTGACATAAGGATGATAAGTAGTGTCCAGTGAATTTCCTTTTACTCCCTGGCAGTTGAATATAAAATGGCCAAATGTTAAGTGCGCTCCAGGTCAACACTACAGCAAAACAGGAAGCTCTAAATCTTCTAAATTTCTATAAAAAAATTGTGCTGTACATTTTTCCAAGACAGTAGTACTTACCGCCTGACTAAAATGTTTTATTCTTTGGGTATCATACACAAGTAATAAAATTTTCTCGAATTACAAAGCAGATCTTGAAAGTCATCGACCAAGTGACAGAAGGCAGCGCAACAATTTGACTCAAAAGTGAGTTTTCTCAGTGATTTAGAAAAAAAGGTGAGTCTGAACTGGTGATAATCAGTAATTGAGTTATTCATTAAAATACTTTGAAGGAAAACTAGATGACAACAGGAGAGAAAGAGAAATGGAGATGCAGGAGCAGCTAGATGGTCTCCAGCGGCAACTGGATCAACAGGAGTAGGAGGTGGCTCAGTTGGTTAGAGCGCCGGACTTCATCACGCAAGTGTTGAAGGTCGTGGGTTCGAATCCCACTGCAGTCCATCTTCTACTGGGGATTGGTTGGTCCCCCAGGTGTGCTCCGACCTGCCTGCAAACAGAGAGCAAATTGGCGCACATATTGCGGCCTCGCCAATAAGGCAATAATATTTCGCCGCTCATGCCTCGGGATGGGCGAGTGATAAGACATCGGATTTTAATTTTAAACAGGAAGAACTAGAGTGCAAGCGTTGTTTTCCAGGGACTCCTTCTAACAATATAACAACTAGCATAGCAATAGCTCAGGAGTCAAACAAAAGTGTTGCTGTAGGCTGGGGGCCTTCGGACAGTGGGGTGGGGACAAGATTCTAGTATTGCTGCAAATGGGCAATTAAACATACTACTAAAAGCTTTAACTTATTTTTAGAGGCTTTTCATTTTTTGACATTTCATAATATAGCATCGGTACTTCCACAATAATAATGTAATGCATATCAAGTCATCATGCTTTTCTTACCTATGATATTAATCTAAATCGGATACTTTTAGTATGGTGTAGATATACTAGATATATCTACGCATAAATTTGAAGACTGCATTTTATTTCGAGGACTTAAATTCGAGGCAAGGGGTGGACAAAACTGAATAGAAGCCATGGGTTGAAGTCCCAGTTGCAGCTGGAAAGGCAATTTTGTGGAAATAGGTTCTCTTTTCCTCTTTCTGAAATGTAATCAACAGGTCACCTGTTGATTACATTTCATATGTTCCAACATTTTAAATAGACAGTTTTCTGGGCTCTTCCTTATGCCTCAATTCGGAGTTGTCCTCTCTCCAGTTTGGTACTTTTAACTCAAGCTGCATAGGAAACACCTGCTGAAAGAGGGTTATTTTGAAAACCGCTTATGTTAGGATAAAAATGATTTTTGATTCAGAGTCTACACCATTGAAAACCCTGTGAGGCAGGGTCTCGATATCATTGGAGGCTTGAATGTTGATGAATCTTAATGTTAGTGACGAAATTCATGAAAGATTCTGCCAAATTGTCCGCAAAACAGGCAGAAAATGCTATAATTGACTATCCAAATACTAAAATTATTCCCCAACCTATGTCCATATGAGTTTTCAATGTTGCAGATTCTGAATCAAAAATAGTTTTTATCCTATTATAAACGGTTTTCGAGAAAACCCTCTTTTCAGCACGTTTTTCCTATGCAGCGTGGGTTAAAAGTACCAAACTGGAGAGAGGACAACTCCAATTTGAGGCCTAAATAAGAGCTCAGAAAACTGTCTATTGCTGAGTGTTTGCATTTTATATTTTTCAATTTTTTATGACAGCTAGCTTTAAAAATAAACCTCCATTATTGTAGGGATAAACTGAAGTTTTTTAATTTATTTTCCTGCTAAACACTGCCGTGGTTTCAAAGGTCATACAATATATGACGCCGAACTAAAACTATGAAAACAATTTCAAATTACTGTGGCAAGAATCTGAGAATCAAAATACTCTATAGGAGAAGGTCCTAGGGACGGCTCAGAAAGCGAGGAGTTGGAACTTCTTGGTATGAGCGCGCTCAAATGATGAGGCTTCTGTGTTCGATAGTCAATGCAGTCCACTGACCAGTAACTAGTGATAGATATTGACAGAGATGTAACTATTATGTAGGTAGTAATAAATAATCATTTAGTCAAGGTAGCGGCTAGCATCCTTTCATAAAGTTATCCAGTATATCGGCAGGCGTCCGGAATTTCGATAATTTGAAGAAATTAAAACTGGACCAAAAAGTTCTTTGCTGACTGGAACAAATATTTTTTTATATCCAAGTCAAATAATTATTTATATTTATCTCACTTGTTATCGATTCATCTAGGTTGATCAGTCGTTATAGATTTAAGATGCTTTGTTATCAGGTAGAGTATCAGGGATATTAGCTGCTGCCTCTTCTCTGCTCTACAGACAGCTTATTTTATGTTCTGTTCTTAACTATGAAAAGGGGAGAAAACTCTGTCACACCAGTAGACTTCCCATGCTATAAAACGGTGATGCCTGCAGGTTTAAATGATGTGCATAATCATGATTTAGAGTTAGAAACTCGCAATCAATACAAGCTTAAACATGCAGCCCTATTGGGAGAGGCAGCACAATTCGAATGTAAACCCACCAGTAACAAGGATGAAGACCTCCCAGAAGAAACAGCAGCGATTGGGTTTCTCATAACGTGGTATCATGACTTTACCATATGTGGAATTTTTTTGCCTCAGCGAAAAAACTTGCTAATATCTAAATGACAAGCTCATGTGGACTATAGATGTAAGCCAGAACCATACCAGAATATAACAAAACAAAGTGTCACTGTGAAATGGTAGTGATATATTTCGTAACAACTTTTGGAGAATAATGATGATTGTGTTCGTTTACTTCCATACATATACAAGAAGAAAAAATGTCATAATAGACGTAATCTTCTGCTAGAAATAACCGGGGTATATATAAAAGTAAACTGATGCCAAGGCCGTGAAACTATCAACATTCACGCGGGTGTTGGAATCATGTGCCCATTGTACTTATACTTGGAAATCTGCTAGGAAAACCAAGCAAGAGTACAATGGCCAATGACTTGGCATGATGAAAAATGATGACTACATAGCAGGATTAATGGTAATGATACAAAATATTAATAAACTTCAATTTTACAATTTTATTCCCTGAGTTTGAATCCTGAATGAAAAGTTACAAACTATTACCATACATTAGCTTGATGGTACACTACAAACTTATTTACAAAATGTGGCATTTTCATGGGAGACAAATTTAGTAACAGTTAAATATCCGGATAGTTGTAGTATACACAATATTTGCTGATAAGATTCAGAACAAGCGTTAGTAATGTCTAGAGAACAAGTAAAAATAGCAGAATTCTAAGATCATTATTTGAAACTTTGAGAGAGGTTAGAACTGTGTAAGAGAAAAAGTGAGAGAGCATAAGGCTATTTATCAGGTAGCTTAGTTGTCTAAGGTTTTTGTATGCACAGGGGCCATAATTTAATTACAAAATAATGGTAGAATATGACTTCATTTAACTACTAACGCTCATTCAACACCCAACATTTCCAAAACGAAATTTGGATAAGAGAAAGTGGTGAATGAAAAATACAAGTAAGTGATGAGAATTGTCGATCAGTCTGGGAAAATGTAAACATTGCCAGGAGACTATACTTTTCAGCTAGTCTAAACGCAGGGAGAGAGCATACTATATACAATAACCTGATTAAAGTATATAATTCAATAGTTGTAACACCAACAAAAATATTTACACACTGAAGTTTACCCGTAATTCATTAATTTTGTATCTCAGTATCAACCCGCTAAGAACACGCCGCCGTTAAGCTGAACAGCATGTTTTGATCTGACAGTTCGCCTGAGGTTGGATATAATGTTGATTTTCCTGTAATTTTTTTCATTGTCCTGAGAAACAAGGTTTGGGATAGAGGGCTGATTAAAGCTATGCCCTCCCAAACAAACAAGATCATAGAAGAACAACTAATTTGGATGACCAGCTTTATGACTAAAGAAGAGTTAGCTCATGAACCTGAACAGCCCTGAGCTTGTCATGTTTGAAGTGGGAAGCATTGCCAAAGGATGTCAAGGTCAAAAATAACACCACCTACATCTCAATAACTTAAGCTACGTAATTCCTTCTATCACTCGAATGAAACGATTGTCAATAAGCAGCTCGACAAGCAGCCGGCTATTACTACAGCACCCACCTAATGCTGACATCACCGCAACTTCTGATGACATCATCACAATTACTGATGACATCATCACAATTACTGATGACATCACCATTCCTCCTCACATCATCACATTTGTTGGTGACATCATTACCACAAGTGTGTTATGATGCGATCAATGGAGCGTGTAACAGAGGAAGCACCTTCTCTGATTGAGTATGAGTATGAGATGATGAAGCCGACGATATACTAAGTCATTATAGTCAGCTCATTATCATCGTTACTGTTGTGGTGTATAGTGAGAGACTGGTGGTCTGGAGGTTCACTTATCAGGCTATGATAGTCTGAGTTAGTGGCACTGTTTTCTTGCTGCCGTTGGTGATAGGCCTGATTGAGAGGCTTGTCAGATGAGCTGTATATAGATGATGTAGTACCGGGTTTATTATTAGATGATGAAGAGGCGCTGTGAGTGTCCGTGAGTAAGCTATCACATTCGCTATCTTTGTGAGTCCGTGAAGACTTAATGGGTAGTATGCTACTATTGGCCATTTCACAACTCCATCTATAAGACAAAGAGATAAGGGATGACATCATGATTAAGATACTATTGACTCTTCTACAATGTCGGACTTTCTATGAGCTAATATGGCTTTTGGTTCCAAGAGCTTATACACTATGATCATTTTTCACAACAAACCATGTTTGGTCCTCGCTATAACCAGGGTACATTTCCAAACAGGGCATTGAGACTGAGTAAACTAGAACAAGTTTGAACTCTTCCAATGGTCACATGACCAGTGAAGGGGGAGCAACTCCGAATGCAGGTAAATTGACCAAACTTGGTGTAGAGTAGTACAGCATACCTTGTATGAGGTGTATTATTAGATGAGGTAGTAGAGTTAATACTAGGATTGCTGGAGGACATAAGTCTCTCAGTTTCCTCTAACTCATCACAGTCATACTCGTCGAGATCCTGAGAGCTTCTGTGATCCTCCTCACAGTTACCTCCTATACCGCTGTCCTGTGCTGAGGTACCCTGAAAACAGAGAGGACTATATGAATATACTGCCAGAACACTATCAACAAACAGCACTACATAAACTAACAATATGATCCCTGAAACAAACAGGACCATATCAACCTACTGTCATTTCATAAAATAAGCTTTTAAAATGACCATTGTTATATTTAGATGAATGAATTATCATCTTGTGACAAAATTTGAGAGATGAAACATTCATAGGCTAATATTCATTCTGGGCTGAGCAATCTCTTTAATATTTTTAGTCAAAGTAATAACTTAAACCATGAAATATTTGAAATTTTCATGATTGACAACTATAGCAATAAAACGAACTATGTATCATTTTTCTAAACTGTAGGTAGAATATGGGCTCAATGAAATCTGTAATATATATATAAAGATATGATCTGGTTCCAATAACTTACCTTTAATGAGAGTTGTAGAGGCGAGCCAAGAGATCGTAGAGGACGTATATGGCCGCCATTCATCTCGATAGCGACTGAAGGGTTCATTGATGAGCTGTTCATATCTACGACACAGTGTCCGTTAGACTGTGTGTACGGGTGCCCCCTGGTGGGAGATTCATAACTGTGCATCATAGAGGTCTCCACCGTAAGCGGATGGTGATCACTGCTACTCTGTAGCGAGGCCATGTGACGTGTCCGACGATTCCGTCGATGTTGTGACGGCCTGTTCTTATACCTGTGTGTATGTAAATATTCATTGAGTGAGAGAAAAGTCTCAACAGTTAGGAGGCGATAGAAAAAAATCATTCAACAAACCAGCGGACTCAACATCTCTGACATTCATGGCAAACATACAGATTACTTTTTTTTCCAAGTTAGACGCAACACGTTTTGGGATTTTTCAAATAAGATGCTGCAGAGAGAAATTTGGAGTGATCTTCTGCATCCCACAATCATGCATTCCCGTATTAGATGTTATTGTTACAGGTATAACCAGGTATAACAGGGTTGATCAATTCTGATTCAGACTTGCTCCCCCTCTAATAAAAAGTCAAACGAGTGAGGCAACTCCGAATGCAGGCAAACTGGAACATTCTTAATCTAATAATCTAATAATAGGGTATGAAACTAACCTTCTTTTAAATATAATACACATCATTATAGAGATGAATAGTAGAAGTACTGCTATAGAGACACCGACTATTATACCGATATATATCTCCGGTATTCTCCCGCCCTCGCTACTGCTGCTGCTGCCGGTATTAGCCTCTGTCGAGAAGACTAAAATAATATTCATTTATTCAACTAACGTATTGTAAAGGTCATTTATTGTAACGGTAATATTACGTAGAAACTTCCAAGGTGATCCAGTGATCAACATGAGTGATAAACACAAGTGGTAAACACGAGTTATCAACACGAGTGATAAACACGAGTTAACAACACAAATTCACGAGTGATAAATACGAGTGTAATAGGGTAATGAGAACCGAGAATGCTACTTAGTTAGTTGGGCATATGATATCAAAGCATTTTGACACATTAATAAAAACTTAATTCAACTATATCAAGAAAATAATACAATGTTATTACGATGTTTGATTCAAGTTAAGTCTTACTTGGAGTTTGACCAGGGATGGCGAATACTCGACTAGAAGCGCCTCCAGCTCCGTGCATGTTTCGAGTCCTCACGGTGACATTGTATGTGTAACCAGCTGGTAGTGTTCCATACTCAACACGCAGCGGTAACCCTTTATCATCTGTGAATAAAGTGGAAAAATTTCTTATTTAATGGCAATCGTTTCTTATTCAAATATGTTTCTTATTTAATGGTATTTTTGAAAAATATTATCTTGAAAAATGATACAGATGCCAATTAAATTATAAAAAGAAATTTGTTCAGATATAAAAATATGATATGACCATAATAGATAATGAGGATAATACATAAGATTTAATAAATAATTTTAAAAATAAATAGTAATATTTCAATACAACATATTAAAATGAAGATATGTAATGTTAGACATCCACTAGACGATTTCACCTCAACAACATTACCCTCAAAGTATGTATAAGCTGACAAACCTTGTATGGATGTATAGTTGAAGGTTTTCCATCCACTTACTCCCTCATCTAAAGTAAACTGTGCCAGCTCAACTATATAGAATGTGATCTTGTGCGCAGTGGAAGGGGCCGACCATGTGACCACCACGGGTCTCTGAGGGTACATGCTCTGATCTATAGCTAAGTTCTTGGCATTAAATGGCGGCCCAACTGTGTAGGTGACAGGGTCGGAGCTTGTTGTATCATCAGAAGCGTTTGTAAAGGCTATCACTTGGAAGTTGTACGAGAAGTCAACCTCCAAATCCTGCAACATCGAGAAGAAAAGAATTTATTTCTTCAGAACTATATATAATCAATATATTTATATGTTATATTTATAAAATGATTAATTTATTTCTCACAAGGTCGACTACGAAGTAATATATATCGAGGGCGAACAATCTCCCATCATATTTCTTGATAACTGGATGCACAAAAACTATACCATATAATATAAAATATCGGAGTATTTGATGAGATCTTGATTAAATTTGACCTAGTTCCTATGCATTCGGAATTGTTCTTTGTCTATTTCAGCTTATTAGTAGAGGAAGGGGGTCAACTCTGAATGCAGAAACGCACACTAACCCGATACTTGCATTTATTTTTATTTTCTCCATTAGATAGTAAACTTTTAATTGCAATCATCTCATTTACCTGTAGTCCTTGTATTTTTATACCTTTGTGTGCCCTAGTAGTTCACACAGACTTTTTTAATTTACTCGATTAGCATTTTCTTTCTTTTTTATCCTTGTTTTCTAGACAAAAGCCCCTGGACATTCACTACCAGAATAAATACATAATATATATAAATATATATATTATGTATACTCACATTAATCTTAGCTCGATCCTCTGACTGTACCAGCACAGAATCACTCTCCTTGTAGTAGTCAGCTGCAGACTGCTTCCACCTGACCAGATAATTAACCTCACAGTCCTCGTCCTCTGGTTCGCCGTCCAGAGGAGCAGAGAGGAACCATTCTACCTCTACAGCGTTCATCACCTCCTTATTAGTACCTGGTACACCACACAAACACGTTATAAAATGCTAGGTACGTAACAAGAGTCGAAAACTTGTCTGGTGGCGTATAGCGAGCCAATATTACTACATGTTATACTGAAGCATTTCTTTTTCTGGCACAGATGACAAGCAGGCATGTGCAAGGATAATCAGTGACTATTGGAAATGATTCACAGAGTTTAATCAAGCTAAAGCCATTACTTTTTTGGATTCACCAGATAAAATGTTATTTCTATTTTTGGTCTTCCCTTTTATGAGACAAAGTTGATATTGTTTACCGAAATGTTATGTCTAAGAGAATATTTCTAGCAAATTTGCGATAAGCATAAATTAATTCTGATCAAAGGTTCCATCATGAAATGTCGTATTTTGTTTTTTTTATATTTTAAAACTTTATTTGGTTTAAAATTTAGTGGTTTGATGGTAATGTTGACTTACCTGGAGTGACCTGAGCGGTGACTGTGATGTTGACAGGTTTCCTTATGTGCTGACACCATCTATCGTACCTGGATATAGCTGCTCTACCTGGTTTACCTTCCTTCACAGGAGCTAAGACAGCGTCACATCGCGAGTCTTCATAACAGAGAGGTGTAAATACAGGGGATAGTGTGTGTGGTTCAGTGGCAACTCAATCATTAGCATGGTATTCCCATGCAGTAATTGTTTGAAATAACTCTATGGGTATAGAACTAAGACGGAAACAAAAAAGGAAATATAATCAATGTATTACCGTCATTGGACTGTTTCCAAAGACTTGTTTGACTAACCAAGGAGTTGTCTCTAACTCCTTGGACTAACTGATAGAGGTAAGTCCATAATGATTTAACATCAAGGCGCATCAGACTGGGTAAAGAAGATACTCTTAGGCTTAATATAATTATTACCAAAGTTAATGACAAATTACTGACAACTTCGGAGTTATCATTTCCAAAGCCATTCTAGTGGTTCACAAACATCCCAAATATTCATGTTACGTTCTCATTTAAAACCAACAAAGCTATGAGACATGCACACATTTGGCATCAAGTCCTGGAGAGAAGTTGCAAAGATGTCGAACGATCGGTCTAGATGGAGGGAGCAGGAGATTAATATACTGGCGCAGTATTCCAGAAGGAATCCTGCAATCTAAGTTATGTAAGTGAAGCATGCTATGTGACTAAGTCTCATCACTTACCAACATGGCTCACAATGGTACTAGAACTGCTGTTATCGAATCTGAGCAGAGATTCCTTGTCGTCACATTTATACCAGAGATAGTAATCGTCCGCCGGGTAATCTTTACTGTTCCAGTAGAGAATGACAGAACGTACCGCCGAGCTGTTATGTGACGAGGAGGACGCTGGGTTTGTCCACATGTTCAAGCTAGGAGCTTTACCTGTAAATAACAGGGACTGTGTTAGTCGTGTGAGTCCAAAGTTGGGTGATGTTTGCCGGTTTTTGTCCTTGCATAGTAATAACAGATTAACGGGAGTGTCAGATTAACGGCACTGTCGTGTGTATGTGTGCTTAACCATGCTCTGCAAGCACACTGTGTCTTTTATTCTGTTGTATCAATTTCGTTTTCATTGCAAGTTGGCGGCAATTATAAGAAATGGAAGCTGGGCATGATCTAGCCCAACAAGTTAACCAATCAATTGCAGGAACAAAATGGAAATGAGAAAGGTTTCCAAATGGTGAATGTGATGAAGTCGAGCTGCTGATCTTATGAATAGGCAGGTACAGTGGATGTCCCTTCAAAGGTATGAATAAGATTGACAGTAAATCCTCAGAGAAGACAAATTCATATCCTACATGGGTTATTCTGGAGATATATAATGTACTCACCAGTGTGAGGTCTGGATATAAGATTCTTTACTTCCTGTACATGAGTGATTGGAGTGTTGGCAGCTTCTACTTCTACAGAGAATGTCGTGTTCTCAGCTATTCCTACAACACAAATATTCAATGGGTGATGTTATAACAAAAGGTAAGTTAAATACACAGTTATTACTAGTCAATATTTATATGAGATGATTTATCAGAGAGTATGGAGCTGTAACCAGACAGAGTGACCAGATTAAATTTTGCACAGGAGGGTGTTGGTTGATATCCTTAACCTCCTACAGCCCCTTGATTAACAAAGGCATAGATAAATACTTAAAATTTATAATTCAAAAAATTAAATATAAACAATAACATAATAGAAGATAATGATACATGTTAAATATTATTATATTTCATTGGCAAAATTTGAAATTCTTACAATGAAATTCAAAACACTCAACTCACCAGGCAGGATGAGATAATTCTGAGAGGCGGTTCGGTCGAAGCTCTCAGACACGACGACTCCTGATCGGAGATTCTGCTGGAAGGTGACATGATAGCCAACCGCCCTGTCAACCAACTCCCACTGTACTAAGATAGCTGAACCAAAATCTAACACCTTCAGACCTAGTGGTTCTGTAATCATAAAACAGAGCGCATTGTAGGCTAAATAAGATGGCGATGTAGCATAATTTTATAAAAGATTCCCAGAAAAAAGGCTAGAAAGAAAGAGCGAATCCTGTTACAAGAAGATGCACTATCAGCCATAACAAAACTACTTGGAACATCATAACAGCAATCTTCACAGTCACAGTATATGAAAATCCAGCTGGGGTTGATTAAAATGTTGACATCCAAAGCACATAGATCTTATACTTACGATATTGTTTAGGCTTAGGACCATTGGTAGCGATCACACTGAAAGGCTGGCTGATGACACCCCCGGCCTGGTTGTAGGCTATGAGCTGTAATGTGTAGTTCTTATAGCTCTTGTTGACCTCCTGTATGTGTTTACAGCAGTTACAGTTGTCCTCGTTTCTGACACATTCCTGACACAACGCGGGCGTCACGGCGACAACCTACAAACATTTTTATTTTAAACATTTATTGACATTAATTAAAACATCGAGGGAGGATAATGTGGTAATTAATTATAAGTAATGTACTCCCGCACAAACATTTTAATTTATATTGTAGCTATTTACCGCATTTTTATTTTTGTCATTCCTCCGCCAATGATGGCAAAACCTTCCGGCATAGAAATTTGCTCTGTCTATTCAGGGAGATTGTCCACAACTAGTTGGTCTATTACAGTCACATGACTA
This sequence comes from Membranipora membranacea, assembly GCA_914767715.1. NCBI lineage: Eukaryota > Metazoa > Bryozoa > Gymnolaemata > Cheilostomatida > Membraniporidae > Membranipora > Membranipora membranacea. The sequence continues at coordinate 9,037,198 of OU612072.1, read as the reverse complement.
AAACAGGAGTTACTCCCTCTTTGCAACAATGGTGCAAGAGAAGATAAATCAAAATTATATCAGATATTGAAACAGATTTCTCTGTTCACTACCTGACAGACTTCCGTAAGTGCTCTCAAGAGAAAAATGAAATCCTTTCCCCAAATGCTAAGAATAATGAGTTTCATTGCTAGCTAACATTCACACAAGTTAGCTAACATTAAGTCATCCCTGTTAGCTATACTAAACCCTAGCTAATATTAACTTCTCTTGCTTTGTCACATACCTCATTGTGAGTGATAATATGAGGACTGCACACATCCTCAGCATAGTTTAGACTGTAAGCCATGATGGTAGAGTTAGGACACAGCTGCCACTCTACCTGTATGAGATAGGAGTCTGTGAAGTGAGCCGCTGTGATAACAGGAGCTGGAGGATGGTCGGCTAAAATAGACAATAAAATATAACTATCATTCAGAGTTTCATGCAAGATATCAGCTCACCTAGGATATTATTGAAGTCAACCTGACAATGTTTCTTATTTAAGCAGGTGAGAGCCACCTAGGTAAACAGTTTCACTACCAGTTCTAGTACAGCTCGAACTATTCACACTGCAGAAGTGGACTTCGTTTGGTTTATTGGGCTCCCAAACAGAATATTAGATGCCTCTGCAAATCCGATATTATTGGTCTGGTCATTGTTATAATTTGAACGGTTTGCTAGTAGGGTATCCAAGTAACTGAGTGTTTGAAAACAACTGCTAGAGATGAATGTTCATTTTTTTTGGATGCTGATGGTCTGGATATACATGATTCGATTCTGATGATTTATTTGTTACATCCTCTTTCAGAGAACAATGAAAAATAGCCCCAGGCAGGTAGCAACCTTATTATATAAAAAAGGTGAACAAGTACACTCAATAGATTTACTGGAGTTTAACTCATCTCTGGGGACCAATGTACCATAAGTGCTGTGCCCTTAGGCAGACGTAGAGGGAGAGCTGTTCGGTCAGCTTGATGCCGTGTACTGCTTCTCGTGACCAGACCACACATTTGCCTGAGTTTTTGAAGGTTGTCACGTCACTGGGACGTCAATCAATGCATAACGCAAAAGCTGCCAGAATTTTAGCTGTATTTAGATCCTGACAAAGCTTTATACTGATGAAATATCTCTACATACTATGTATTTTACCACTGATCCATAGACTCAAATCAATGAGACTAAACATTGAAAACATCCTAAGGAAGGCCACAGCAGTAAGAAGTACCCAGCTAGCCGTGTCATGCGTCTATCTTTTAGTTTTGTTTTGGCTAAGAAGTAACCCTTACACCTTACCGTACTCAAAACATAACCGTGAAGATAATAACTTGTTATTACTTGATAAATTCTGAGAAAAACGTGTAAAGGTGTTATTAGGATCATTTTTTAAGAGATGACTAGTAACAACTTTCACCGTTTCTTACTCCGTTTCAGCGTAATCAATCTTGCTGAGGTCATACTGTACTCGCTGAGGATGTTTTGCAAGCGGCCCACATGAATATTAATCAGCTAGTAGTGAGGTAAGGTATGCACAGCTAATGAGCAGCGAGACATTCAACTGATGGGCTTAAAATCGTAATGAGTCAAGTAGAATTTGTGTAAAAACAAGGGATTATCAGATTAAAACCTGCTTGAGCAAAGCAGGTTGTTCTTTGATTGGTTTGAGGCTCCAGGGTTGCAGCTCTGGGCTTTCATTTAGGAAATCAAAATATGCGCGAGGTAAACGTGACAATCCTGTTACCAACCAACGCAAAATGTTACCACATGGCAAGTGAAACCTAATTCTGGCTCATACCAATAACTTGTCAAAACTCTTGCCAAACTTCATATTTGTCTTTACCAAACTTGGCAACTCGAATTGCAAATAGCTCACAAGGAATTTTGCTACCTTGAAGCAACCGATTCATCTCACAAGACAGATTGTTGAAAGAATGGTCAAAATTGTCACTCCTGACAAACACTGTCAAACTCAAACTTTACACTTGATTATTTTTAATTGAGTTGGCATGTTATGGTAGAATCCACCCAGCATATTTAACATATGAAATCCTCACACCATCATCTATTTATAGCGATGGTATTTAAAATAGTTTTCATTGCTTCATTATTATATATGAATCTTTGCAGAGAGGATATTGCCCCACAGTTTTGCATCTAGGGCTTGTCTATTTTAGCAGCACACTAAATAAATGTACCCAAGTATTACAACACAACACCTAAACTACCCTAAATAGTTAGAAGTAGGGTATTGCTTAAAACAGGACTTTCTTGGTAACGATAAGATGTCTATGATGAATTATGTGGAAATTTATTTGAGTTCATGATGGTATCACCATTCAATTCTTATCATTGTCATAATAAGATGATCAGTATGTTGGTATTGTTATGTAGTGACGTTATGTAGTGACGTTATGCAGTGATGTTATGTAGTGACGTTATGCAGTGACGTTATGTAGTGACGTTATGTAGTGACGTTATGTCGGTGATATAAGAGCGATGAGACCGTATACATTGAAAAACTATTTATATGTTCATGAGTGAGACTTACCTTGCTGTCTAGCTGTAAGTAGGTAAGTGTATGAGATAGAGCCGTAAGTATTACTCAGTATACACTGGTATATACCATTGTCTGCCTCTGACACAAACTCCAACCACAGGGATCCATCACCCAACATCTGTAAAATATCAGAAAAAAGTATTGACAAAAAAGGGCGGATAACTCTAGGGAATACGTAATTTAGAACTGGATGAAAAACAGATTTACGCAGAATGGCAGTATGGATGGGGAGGGGGCCGGATTTACTAGATAACCTCTCCACGTTGGAGACTCCTTGATCAGATCATGGTGGGTATGACTAACTGAGACACAAAGGAAAATCCCTCAGGTCATTGGCATCGACATTAACCCGAAACTGTTTCTGAGAACAGGTCCTAGAAGCGAATAAACTATTTTTAATTAAGTACTAACAAAAATGCATGTACCTCCATACTGGCGTGTTACATTGTTAACAGTACAAAGATAATAGCGCTACAGTTCTTTGTGCCGTTCTTTGTGCCACCGCCGGCATATGCATGCTGGAGGCAGAGCGAACAAGATGTCAGGTAGGTAGGCCCAGTGAACGTTAAATTTACAAAAAATGCACCAATTAAATTCTAAATTTTGTGGGAATTAAAATGAACTACGTGACCGACTCTTGACATACGAGCTGTGATTTATGTCATTATTAGTCATTCCAGGCTCTACTCCATTTATATAACACATTTATTATTATTTGGAATATGTGGAAATATTACCTCGCTGAGCGAGGCACTGTTTTAGATGGCCTAATTAGCGCATACTTATCGTAAACCTTAAGAGAAAAACACACTGTTTTTTGTCTCTTGCGCATCTCAGCAATGCACTATAATTGTTTCTGCAGTTCCTCCATTTTTTGCATGACCCAATTACATTACAAGCCCATGAGCAGGTGACACATTCAACCTTATGGGTGGTGTCGGACTAAATTCCCTCTGTCACCTGGCAACTTTTTTTGTTTTGTTTTTTGATACCCCCAAAAACCAAAAAGGTAGCCGTGTGGCAATGCTATGGCTGACTCGTTACAAACCTTGGTATTGTGACAGATGTGGACGGGTAGGCCGTCCTTGAGCCACCTTCTTGTGCTGGTTGTGGCGCTCGCAGGCAGAGGACAGCTCATGTTACTCTGTCTTGTATTATCTATCAGTAATCTCCTCAGTCCTAGTCCTGAATCAGCAGAGCTCACTCCATCTGCAAAAAACGGTAATCATCAGGTCAAAGCGAAATCATTGAAATTTATCAATCAGGAATTTACATCCAAGTATGTATTATAGTATTTGGTTGAGGTTGAAAGTCAAACTTTCCCTATCCTCTACATTTACATTTTGCATTTGCATCCGCCAACTTACCATTGATGCACTAACTTGTGAACAGCGTTCAGATTTATTACCAACAAGTACATAAATATACAATACACAGCAATATATATTAATCATTAAATGTAGAGAGTTTCGAAATCGAAATCAAAATATTAACATTGATACTCACTGTAGGTTATGACTGTAGTAGGATATGAGTCTATTATTTCTCCTTCACTCGATTTGATGTTACAGATAAATTTGGTAGGAGTATCTCTGCTGTATCTCCTCCACAGTAAGTACTGATTACTTACTATGGTGATGTCACTATGACGGCCTGTGATGTCATGCCACATACCACGACTATCTGTAATAATAATCACGCAGTAATGATCAAAAGGCTCAATAACAATGGCTGATGGCATCAACAGGGAAGAGCATTTTGATGTCTAAATAACGAAGGATGTTTGAGTTAATGTCAAAGGGACTGGCCGTGGTGCAATGGATAGGGCATGAGTCTTTCATCAATTGAGAGGTCCTGTGTTCAAGCCCCTGTAGATCACACTGGGGTCAGGAAGAGCATCCGACCCCAAGGTAATAAGGTAATGTCAATGGCCTATCCTACGACTATCACAATATCATATAACGGGGAGCTGCAGGATGTGATAAGGCTAGGGGGAACCATAAAAATATATATCGTATTATATTATATTATATTTTATATGTTTTTAATACATATTACACATAGTTGTATGATTGTACCATACCTCTCATTCTCCATGCTATGTATTGGCCGTCTGTTGGGTTAATGAAACACTCGAGGAGCAGCTCATCACGTGATCTTATAGAGAGAGATTCTGGTGTGTGGGAGATAACTCTATATGACCGAGTTAAACCTAAAAATAGACACCATCACAGCACATTATTAATAATGCAAAATTGATTGAATAGCCGGATGGAAAAATGTGGATTGTATTGTACACCCTGTGGTGTTGTGTAATTAATTCATACACCGAGGTTCGGCCCTGTTGGCATACAAGGATCATACAAACTGGTCCTAAAATATGGGCCTGCAGGGATTGACCCTATTGGGTATTGCATAGTATTATGTCTCTCTATCTCCATGATATTTCAAGGCCAACCCGCTTCCTATGTGGGTGTTAAAAGTCAGTCAGTGGACAATCACAAGATTTTGGAGAGGCTGGCAGTTAATGAATAAGAGCGTTAGGTTAGCGTCTCTGCTCCTCCTCCGAGTAGAAGTGTCTCTGCTTCATGTATAACACAGAGTAAGGGTATACTCTGTGATGTATAACAAGAGCCCATCAATTAGACTAGTGGTTACACAGATGTTAACACCTGTGAAACCTTATCAGAGCTCATAGCTAATCTCAATCCTATTACAAAGGACACCTCCATTACCATAACTGATTGACCTGTGGTTACTCGCCTGTCCAATCACTATTACCCATGACACCTACTACTACTACTACTACGACCACTGATACGTCACTATGCAACTTAATGACCTTTGAGAGCCATTGACCAGCATTGCTCTTGTCAATGAGCTGGTTGATTGAGTTTTAATGTGTGCGACGACATTGTAATTCTGATATTATCAATGAATCTTAGTATCTTAGATATTATGAAGATGTTGTACGATTATACGGACCAATGCCGATTTTTTTACTACCATCATACTGAATAATTTTGATTTGTTAAGGCTGAGAAAGATGGTTGTGAGAGAATATCAGAGTCAGGAAGCAGGACAGGAGGTGAATTCAATACTGCCTAGAGATAAGAAAGAGAGTGCCAAGCTGGTGCTTGCTGCCGGTGGACAGAGGTGTAGGCAGCGATGCATTCTGCTAATAAGAATGTTATCACATCTAGCCAGAACACACTTGCCTTGTTTGGTGAGGAGCAAAAAGTAATAGTGATGAGAAGTTGTTCTAGGGAAGAGTGGGAGCAGTAGCGAGGTGCGGCAGAACTGGTTTTTTGGGAAGTTGATAAGATGACAGCTGCAGAAAATTGGAATATTTTGATGTTTGCTCATCCTGACAACTTACAACTTACATACATCATTCTCCAACCTAATTCTTGCAGATCCTAGTTATGCAACCAATATTTCAGATTGGAGATATTTCGGAGGTTTTAAATTAACCACTGCAAAACCGCTGGCACACAACCAAACAGATGTTCAACTACAAAGTTCGATTCTGAAGAATTTTTGGCATTCATAATCACGGAATATGAAAATATTGGATGCTCTTCAATCACATAGAATTATCTAGCGCTGCGGAATTGTGGCAGAATAGTGGTAAAATAGTTGGCAATCACCCTTATGTTTAGACGAATGATTAATATCATTTTCATCTTTTTTTGTGTTATGCAATCTGGCATGAATTAAAAAATGATAGCTTGTGTGCTATGAAGGGGATACAGCATAATCAGCAAGTATCCAGAGTTATCAGGTTATGGGCTGCAGCTATAATTGATCAGCGTAACTAACACGATCATCCCGAGGGACCTTAGTTGACATAACTAAATAGGTCAGGCTGAACTTCTGAATATATATTGGGCCCTATGGGCATAAGGTGTAAAGTGTGATAGATCGATGCTAGCACATTGCTGCAACATGTACACTGTTTCTGCTCCCCCTCTTTTTGTTTTACGGAGATATACTGATTAGTATTCATCAACAACCTCGACCAGGTCATCTGATTCAGTAATTATCTATACTAAAATCAGGGGCAGGCACAAATTTTATGTTGTTATGTAGTGTTCTGTTGTTATTGTGATCAGAGTTCATCAGATTTTGGCTTTTTTTTTGCTAGCTTCACACGATATAACCTAACCGCAGAAAACTAATGAGTTATTTAAAAAAACACAGGTCTGTTTTTTGCCTCACTGATTCAACTTTTGTATAATGAGTTGCAGTGTCATGGAATCATAAAAAGCTGACATCATCGCTGTGAGTTAATCATTGTTTAGATTAGATAACATAATTATTTGCCTCCCTATATTAATCTGATAGATAGATTCCTTACATATTAAACACCACAAATATACAGAGGGTGGTGATAAATGTGTTGTTTGATAGAGTGAAAGCCATCGATCTCTCAAGTCATTGCTAACAGTAATTATGGCATTGGTATCTACCCTATTGAATTGATCAAGAGAGATCATTTGTTATATAATATTACATCAAAAGATTGTACTCATTTTCCGTAATAATATGTTTTGGTATAAAGACCTTCATAATTAGTTAAATTTATTGGGTAATCTAACAAAATTTCATTTTGCAACATTTAATGAACATCTATTATTATGGTAGGTGATTATCTATCGAGGGCCCTCTGGTTGGTGGTGAGAGAAAAGCCCTAGAAGAACCTAATACGCATGGCTGCCTATGTAACCTCATCCAAGTCGGAACAAAGGCCCAGTGAGTGTTAACGGTGAAGCAAAATTTCTGGCTTCGGTGGGAAGATATGCCAATTGTTTGTTTCGTCATTTTAAGCGTAGAAGTACAAAATGCTAATCAAACCACAATAAGCAAAATGCTTGACAAATAATAGATAATTATTCCACCACAACAGAGCTATTTGTTTCAGATTAAAGATCCTGTTACAGAGTTACATAATTCTTCCTCCAAACCAAACCACCCATAAGACAAAACATTTGAGGCAAAGGGCGGGGCGCAGGAAAAGGTGGATTTAAAAATATGGTGCCAAAAAGTCTGTGTCGCCTATTCGCTAGTACCTGCTCCATCACTAGTATTCAAATCATTTATTGTTTCTACCCAGTATAACCAACAAGCCATCAACCTTTAAATCACATGCGACTGAACTAGCAATGTTGCATTGACAACGTATGGCCTCATAATCAACCTGAGGGCTTAGCAAGTCTATTTCCGAGGAGAAGAACTCGGTGTCGCAATCCCGAGAATTCAATCAATCAATCTAACAACTTGTAGTAATGTTATTAGTAATTTTTAGCAAAGCTGCTGGTTAACTTTTGGTGGTGTTGGTGAGATTTTGGGTGCGATGACTTGCTGATCAGGTGCTAAAGGATTATCTAACAATTCCCACACAACAAGGTCACATACAATATTCGGTTGGTTGGTCTTATCCAATCAATCCAGGGAGAAGTGTCAAATAAAACACAATGTGGTCTGATTGTCAAAACTACCACCGACCAACCACCCGGTCGAACACTTACATTTTTTGCCTCAGCATTTAACCTCAGCTTATGAGGGCTTACAATTCTACCAGTGACATCATGTCATTTGAATCTTTGATTCTAAAGTTGTCCATGTGTTTTGTCTATGGTTGAGTCCCTCAATTCATCTACCATTCATAAATATGGTGAACAAACAAATTGACACTACTTGAACTGAGGAGTAGAACAGTTGTTTTATTAGCTTGCACACTGGAATAAGTAATATCAAATGCAGGCATGTCCTCATTTGGAGTTGTTCATCCACTCCTTGTCAGGAGTCGTGAGTAACAGCAGGTAGAATAGCTCCAAATCGCAGCCTCTTACTCAATGGGGTCATCAATTGTTATTGAGCTGGGAACTGGGTCGGGGCAGGTTGGGGGGGGGCGGGCATATTAGTAGGTAATAAGACGGAGTGATCGCAGACAAATCTCAAATTAACTTGAATGCGTACCGAACCTCACAAAATGCCGGCTCAGTGATGTTATATGACATTTTTTGCTGATCATTGACACATGCAGGTAAAGAACATATGCTGGCAAAACCTGATTAAATTAATTGGTACGCTTCTACAAACTATCCTTCATGCTAGAACTGATGATGGATTGGTGAATGTTATAACCGCAGGTATTAGTACCTAGTATCCCTTTATGAGATTATTACATTTACCCCACAGAGATCACTTATATTTAGTATCCTCATGAGAATTTCACAGAACCATTCTGCACCTTGATTACAAAAAGTCTTAGCTTGAACCTTTAAAATGTTGGCGATCATCTCCCCATATCTGCTTTACATTTCTGTTCGTGTTTTGTACGTATATTTGCAGTTGTTTACTATATTGTTGACTAATTGTTGATTAGTATTTTGTCAATCCCAGTACCTACACAGCAGCAGGAAGTCACTGATGATATCATTAGTTTGTTATGTTTCTAACGGCAGATCATGTTACACTATAATATTTCATCATAGAGGTACATTATATACCTTACAACCCTATTTGTAGTAAATCAAAAACGTTTATCTTAGGCGATAAAACGCTTGACTTCTTAGGCTTTGATCTAATGTTTATTGGTCAGTGCAGATATTCATCAGATGATCGTTATAACTATCAAGATGAATTCTGCAGGAAAATCCTTTCCTCTTTACTCTTGTTTTATACGAGGGAGGTAATATTATGCCCATCTATATCTCGGCTGACATCATCCCGTTATACGAGAGTTAGTGATTGGCAGGGGCCAAGCTCATAAGTTTTACGCAATCCCCAGTAAACTGACAGTAAATCCGTAACCTTTTGTGAGGCCATTAATCTATCCTCGCCTCAACTACTAGAGTATTGATTCTTGAATAACAATTCTTTCAGCACCCTGAGGCTAATTATATCTTTTTACAATTTAGACAAGAGGGCCACAACCCACCCTCAGAGTTACATAATTCATTATGCAATTTACTTGAGTTTTCAGGCTATATGGGGCTATAATTTATTTTCAAGCAATAAATTAGTTATTTATAATAATCTAGAGCTATTGTAGTAATATGCTTTTCAAAGGCTTACTATTTTCATTGACATACATCGATACCAAGTTATTACTACTCTCACAAGCAGATGCAAAGTGAGGAGGTCAGAATGTGACGCAACCCTAGGCCTTCATTCACTCCCAACTAACACCTCATAGTCATAGCTTGTCAAAATAGTATGTTCCTCAGTATTACCTAACTTATTTCATGTTACTAGTAATTACCATTGAACACCAGAGAATTGTAAGATTGAAATCCTTTTGTGAAGGACTGGTGAGGCCGCAATTGATGACATTATAATCACCAGCACCTTTTCTCATCGGTGCTTGAATGGCCACAATGGTCGATGATAGAAATTTGCTATTGTAAGAACTTTGCTCCAATTGTCACCCTGCCATCATGATGAAATCATTTGTAAATTGGCGAGAGAGAATAGTGTGGGAATTAAGGAACTCAAAAGCAGGATGGCATGCAAAATGGCGGCTTGTTTTTGCATTTTTTGTCAACAACGATGTAAATCAATTCCCATTAACTGTTATTACCTAACCAGTTGATGCGACAAACAAGGCAGTTTTAATTTAGAAAAAGTAAAAACATGCGTAATTATTTGGCGCCTCAATTCATGTTTTACTGAATATTCGTGTCATTGGCACAGGGATAAGGAAATTTGTAACTTGTACTTATTTACACAAAGAGAAAACAGGTTGTACTCCGTCTGTTTAGTGTCAGGATAAAGTCATAGTTCCACTATTTGACTTGTACCTCTTACATGTTGAATAGCTCAACAACACACCGTTATCAGCGATGTTATGTGTGTAAAAACCGAGAAACTGTAGTATAAATTACATTGAACTGTTTACTTACTAATCCATATCACAAAGATAAGATACGAGGCCAAAGCGCCAAATTTTAATTCAAACAAATCTTATATCGTGTTATCCACTCTGTGAATTCACATAAGGATTGTGCATCACTTATATGCCTACATGTAATTAAAGTGTACTTCAATTCGGTGTGCAAACATATAACAGGTGAAAACATCCTATATAGCTGTGTTCAAACCTATGTGGGCTAGATTGTGGAAGAAAATAACACACACTTAAACATTGATGCAATGGCAAAAGTTTTCCAGATTTGCATTTTTTTAAACTTGTGGCCAAGTGGAGATTTGACCACGAGATAACTACTGAGGCCTTGTTGTGATGATCAGGTGAGTATTTGAACTCTGACTGCCTCCTTGCTCTCCTACTAGCTGTCAATATGTCAAGTGATCAATACTGCCAGCTCTAGTATGTCCTGATATCACAAATTATCATAATTTAATCAGGTATATGTTCTACTTGGACTGTGTCCAACTTTAAATAAGGTAATCATTTCTCAGTTTCAGCAGAATTTCAAAATATATGTTCTAATAAACTATTAGCGCCTTTTAACATCAATGTGATAATCTGCCAACAATTAACACTTTGAAAGTGTTCTGCGAAAGAGGGAAATGTAGAGCGTGTAAAATAATGGCCCAATGTTATATGGGAAAATTTTCAGATCTGGGCTCAGTCCACCTTGATGAGCATGGTGTCACAGTCAATTAAGTGTTTAGTTCCCAGAAGTAGGTTATTACCATTTCATCCAGAGATGGTTCCAAACCCAAAACGGAACAAACACAGTTAATGGATCATTGGACAAGAGATAAAGACACATAGTTCTCGAATCTATCACATCTTCATGGTTTAATAGATCTAGATTCCAATCCATTCTCTAGGCATTCATCAGCTAGGAATGTCCATTTGACACAATATACTGATCCTTGTCTTGGTTGAGGCAACCCTAAAGCTAATTTGCTTATCAGTACATGGTCACAATATAAGTACCAGTCTTATAATAGGTGAATTTGTAATTTATTTTAACCCAGGCATTCACTGCGTTCCTGTTCAATAATGCATTTCATTTATGCATATTTTGCAATTCATAACTTTATGATTTATACTCGTATCTGTCACAATGGTATTCATTGCTCACCCTACACCCAACTAAAGCCTGGTTCACATTAACCACCATTTTTTACTTCAAGGTGATGCAAATGGCCAAAATTAAACGATACTCTCATCGCGAGGTAAACTGTCAATTCAATACAATTGTTACATCATCGTAACAGTGATTAACAGAATTGTTTGACAGATCGCATCAATGGGGGACAAAAAATTCAAGAAAAAAAATATGGGCCTATCCTATCTGGAGATGAGCAGAATTACCATGCTTGGATGATTAAAGACCTGTCTGCCGACGGAGAGGAGCCATTTAGTGGTAATCCGTGAGAACTCATGAGTGTATATGGACAATAAATCAACGCATGCCAACCCAACTCTCCCAAAACTCTGCTCTCTAACACTCTCTAACACAATATGATAATTTATCCATTCACAAAGCGCAACTTCCCCTGACTTAATTTTTCAGCTACTATAGCCCACAGAGTCCATTTGTTACCAGTCATCGCCCCGTTAGGAATTCACACATGGTCCCTTGAAGTCAGCTCCTATGATATTTATGAAATTTTGCAGAGTCATGTGTCCTATCAGTAAACCCGTTATAACACCGATGGTTGCTACAGGTGAAACAGTGCCCGAGCCAGATACCGATCTCATCATTTTTTCCGCTTGGCAAGAGTTGCCGACCATCAGAGTTTGGAAATTAAATGTTGGCGTTGGAATGGCTTTAAATTCTGGCACAACTAGATGATTTCAATATTAGAATGATTAATATTTCTGCATATTTTGATTGGTAATATGATTCTGGCCAAAATTGGTATAGTATGTAATCACAATGGCCTTCAACACTGCCAATTATCTTTTTGATATTCGCTTGTCAGGCATTATTGATAGTCTCAAATGCTGATGGGGCAACTTATTCTTCTTGATGGCATTTTTATGTGTTACATTCTAACATATTGGTTCAATAATTTTTGGAAGTTTTGGCGATAATATCCAAATGATCAAAGCCACATTCAGCGTAATAAAAGCAGCAACTGGCCCCTTTTTAGCAGACACAGTCCCTTTGTAAGTAAGACTTTTCGATAACAATCTTCACATCAAAATATTTATTATGAAATCTTCTTCTTTTGATCAGCTGAGAAGAGTAAATTCTTCCTTTATTCCGAATCAGATAATTTTAGCATCTCCTAATAAACTCGAAACTAGTTCCGGCATTGATTATTTAACATCTACACTACATCGTATAGTTGATCTTCAGGCTCTATATAGTGAAGAGCAAGCTCATAAAAAGCGCCTGATAAACTAACTTGGGTTAAGAGGCCCTTCAGTTTATTAGCCGATATTGACGTCAATATGAGAATTATCCCGACCATGTTCGGGTCAAGATTTGCATATCAAGCATTCCAAGAAGGCGGCAGCGCTGTCGCTGTCCTTGCCTAGCTGTGATTTGAGGGCGTAAGTAGGCGTGCACATAACCATCTCAACACTCCGTCTCTGTCCACTTATCTTCGCTTAACAAAATTCCTGGTATAGCGGTTGAATATAGGGCCTAGCTACTGGCTTCGGAGAGTCGAATCGACATGTCAATCATTACACGGTTATGAACTGTTATTACACAATCTGTTTGTACCTTTTCAAAGCACTTGTAGGTTTTTGCTTGTCAGTAGTAGATGTGTAAATCCTAGGGAGTGAACTTAGTATTTGGATACTCAGGTGACTCCATCAATGAATGTGATGCTCATGGTAACCTGTTACAGATACTCATCACAAAACACAGCTGAGAGCGGCAGCTCATTAGCAAACAGGATCCTGTGCCCTTATATTCACACATATAATTACCCATTTAGGCCCAAAATAATCAGCAAAAAGTGCATCGAAGGAAAGTGCAAAACAACCTCATTATTTTACAGCTTGTTGCTCGTCGGTTCCTGACCTGATATTATGCATGAATGAGTGATGCCGATTTTTGTGTGAGTGTGCAGAGGCCTATAGTAGTGTAATCAATTGCAGATGCATGTTACTGCTACAGAGGCATTAGCTGCTAGCAGCGGCAGCTTTATTTTACAGTTCCTTGCTTTATGCACACTGTGCTATGCCGAGGATAATCATCGAGCACACTGCTAGCACAGTGCTTGCAGTGTGTGTAGGGAGCTTATTATTTTTGAATGATTAGAATTATGAGTACTAGCTATTGTTTTCACGTTCTTAGCCTGTGGCAAGGCTGTGCTGGGCATCATGCGCTTCTGCTTATGTATGTTTTTTTGCTCTACTTTTGAAGGAGGCAGCGGTTTTTCTCTCATATGTTGCACAGATGTGGACATTATGATGTCAGCATTATCACATATTTTGTGTCATATTGCAATAGTGAAGCTACTCACTATAGATAGTGATAGTAAAGTTGTGTTGCACTATAGTGAGGAGTTTTGTATTAAATATGCGAGTGAAAGTTTTGCAACACGGGCGCAGCTAGTTCTCACAAAGATTTAAGTTGTAAACTCCGTATTAAGGAGCCACGCTATTTGCATAAGTGTTGTTGGGACATATCCCGTGTTGCAGATAAAATTTATAGACCAAAGAAGAGCGAAATCTGTGCGTCACCCAAGATGTTACTATTGTTTTCCTGTTAATGATGATGACAGAAATGGCCGCCATATGCTGGATCTGATCAGAGAATTACCCCTAGTGATTGCACACAGTGGTATTAGTGAGGAGGTGAAAATTTCGCTAAATGGTCTATTTGTGAAGGGCAGCAGAAATGTGTGAGGGTACTAAGGAGGCCGATGATGATGCTGCTGTTGCTGAGTGCTTCAGATAGCTGATAGATTTGGGGATTCTATAAAAAGACCCTTCTAGAGAACGATGACCAGAATAACAGGCAGTCAAATCATGGCAGTCCCATGATCTTGCTGCCCGTTTTTCCTGGGCCCAATCGGTGTCTTTGAACTTCCTACTTCTCCATACACAAAAATACATCAAACTTATGTATGGCTACAGGCCCATCTTTAGACCAATTAGGAGAAGCGGCAGTCAATCAGGCAGTTAAGTCATGGGGTAACAATAACATCGGTAGTCCCATGATTTAGCTGCCTGCTTTTCTCTGGGCCCAATCGATCAGTGTCTTTGAACTCCACAAATTTCTATTTACTATCTGTGTTACCAGGCAGCTTGACACCGGCATCTACCAGTGATATGATCTAACTAAGCCAAGTGGTGCCTGCATGTACAACTCAGTGCCAATATATGAGTGTGTGTGATCGGTTAAGTCATGTAGCCATGCGCAAAATAACATTGGCTATAACATACATTATCATATATATAAGCTATTATATATATGCTTTTAATCACGTAGTTATCACTGCGGTAGGTAAGTGTAACCTGGTTTGAGAATTATCTGGTTTTTTTAGGGTATAAGATGCATTCCCTGCGTAGAGGGATGCATTCAGAATTGAATAGAGCTTGAATGACCCGATACCCATTATTGCGAATTTCTATGTTATCTAAAATCGACCCAGAAACTTTTACACCCAACCCAACATGTTCTACCAAGTTTATCTCTATAACTAAGCCAGAGAAAAGGAGACTCACCACTAGTGTCTGGATGTAGCTGGAGTGAGATGGCGTTTATACTACTGATATAATGACTCAACGTCGACAGCGGATCTGCAGCAGCGCATTTGTAGTATCCGCTTTCTCCCTGAGATGTATTGGTAAGGTGTAATATCCGCCCTCCATTTAATACAGTGTATCTACAAAAACAAAATGAAAACACCTCAGATTTTTTAACACTTCTATGTCTTGCCTTTTTAGATTTTTTTCCATAGCATGATTTGATCGCAAAACCAGATAGTTGTTTACCGAGGACCAAGGCGTTATGTGTGCCACTCGCACCTACCCTTATCTCACAGAGAGCGCCGCAAAACAGGAGTGGAGCCGCAGAGATACGGCTAGGCCGCAGCTCCACAATACTCTTCAGGTAAGAAAAAAGCTAAGGAGTAATTATGACGTTTTCGGAACTATGAAAGCTCCTCTGGCCCTTCCCCTTGTGGCCCTTCCCTTGGTGATTTTCCATCACTTGGTTCTTTGCGAATTGATTTTGATCGCAATCATGGATGTTTTAAGAGACAAAGATCCGGTAAAAGTGAGTAATGTGGATTTTCGGTTTGTGAATTAGGCCTACATCAAATGAAATAAAATAAAAATTTCTTTCAGAGGACATGTAGCGCTACCAATCTGTCCCTGGGCGGTGACACTCTCTCCTGTACACCAGTGTCCACTTAAGACTCACGGAAAGTAATTCATAGCCGATTGCTGCTCACTATTTGGAGGCCTTACTTTACCTGGTTCTGTTGATATGATTTGGGGATGTCATTCATGGTAAAAGTTTGGCAGCTTTGTCACACAGAGGACCAAAGGTTAATTATGAGTGGGTTACATAACACTGATATTTAATGGACTAATTTTAGAACAATGCCTCTGGTGACATATTAAATTCTTTTTTATAGGCAGCTAAGGTCACCCGGGGTCGCGACATCGTCAACCCAATCAAATATGGAATTCATGATTTTTATGAGAAGCAAATGTCAGAAGAATATTGAGGTAACACAAATCATAGCTTACAAAATAGCTCAGTCGAGCAGCTTGGGCTTACAGTCTCACTAGGCTTGAGGGTTCAAGTTTATGTGACGGGGTGGAGTATCACAACTACCCCAACAGCACCATTTACACTCTCAAGCTAACGGCGTGTTACACAGTGACTACAGAGTACATAACTTCTTCTAGTAAAGTTAACCCCCCCCCCCCCCATCCCACCCCACAAAAACGTTACACGGTTAGCTTGAGTGACCTTATATGATACATCCTAGAGTGGGGGATACTTGTCAATGAGATCATTGAGCATAAAATGTGCCATCCAGGGACTGACAAGTAGGTCAGTAAATGGCCTAGCAGACCCAGGGAGTGCAGGCCTGTGTCCAGCCATACCAGGAATTTGAATGCATGTTGATCGTTGATCACTTGGCTTCACACTGCAAGACAAAGAGTAATCAACCAATCGTAACCAACCTGGAGTCCTGAGATGGTGGCAGCGCCTGAGAATCTTTGAACCACTGAATGTTGGTAGGTTGGGGGAGCCACCCTGAAATGGGACACTCTAACCTGAGGCTGTCCCCCTGAATATACTGAATTGTGTTCTGACTGAATTCTATAACCGGTGTTTCTAAAATCATAAACAGCATTTTCATGAAAATATAGATGACTTCCCAAACATTTTACTCCATGATCACATCATTCCAAGGCTTTTCTCCAAAAAACTGTCTCCTGTCTGCAATCATTTATAAGAGGGCGCGGTTCTGAGGCAACAATTCTAAAAAAGAATTATGGTTTTGGGTATACCTAATCCTCTTGGTGCGCAGATATAATGATACAACATTTCAACAACTACATCGCTATTATAATATTTATCTGGGTGGAAAAGTACGAGCAACTCAATGCAGGCTAGTAGACTCCCATCATTTGAACCCCAGTCAACAGCCTAGGTGATCAAGAGAATTGGTTAAGAACTCTTCTAGGGTTAAGCTACAAAAAATAGTAAGATTACTGGGTCTAAATCCCTGCGATAGTGAAAAAATAAAAAAGCAAACAAACAGTCTTTCAGTTGGACAGTATTGACAACATGATGAAACCGTTCAAAGTGTCCCACAAGCAGTATTATAACCGACAGCGTCCTACGCATGAACCTTGAGCTACATTACAATAGTAATACTGCCGCTGCTGCCGCTGTTTACCTGCAATCCTGAGTAGAATGATATCGCTGACGAGCGTCCCTGAGGTATTAGTCTGAGAGCAGTTATAGCTTCCTGCATCGGAAGACAAAAAGTCTCCAATCACCAGAGATCCATTTCTGTTATATACTGTTATTCTTTGGTCCTGTTTAAAGCAGCAGAGAGGACACAGGTTCGGTGAGTGATAAAAACAACAATTCCATTCAACAGTGAATCCCCCTATCGTACACAACAACACGCCCCGAGCTAAATCAAGAGTGTTATTATTTGTAGGCCCTTTGAACCAGAAGAAAATCAAATAATTTGAGATGCATGTGGGAATAAAAGTTGCAGAAAATTTCTATTTATTTTAAGTTTCTCGAATTAGAAGTATTGGGGTTGGAAGTATTTTGAGTTATTGAAGTATTGAAGTAAGCGAGTATTCGAGAAGAGGCAGGTAATGGAAAGTTGTTACCGATATACTTACACTTGCCAAAGCTTGGTTCTCTTTGTACCAAACTGTAGTACTGTTAGTAAGCTGTTCTAGAACTGGACACAGAATGGACAGGTCCTGGCCTATCTTGACATACACGACACGCTCTCCTCGAAGAGGATCTACATTGTGATCAAGTGCTGTCACACCTACAAAAGATGGATCAAAAGTCCAGTTTAACTCGCTGCGCATATTATCAACATATTTACAAGTTCATAGTCAAATGTATAAGACCTCACTGTGTATATCAACATATTAACTTGTTCAAAATGTAATAAAATCTATAAGACTCCTTTTTTGTGATAAATAGTACATTTTGTGTGACGATTTTGGGCACCGTGGTGTTATAACTCTGTTTAATCAACGGGCGGGTGGCACTGAGCTTACGATTTGTGTACAACAGCACTTTTCGATGTTGCAACAGTAAACCAGCACTAAAACTCGACTCTTAAGACCTACATGATTGAGTGTATTTATAGTTTTCTTATAGGCAGCTGTATTTTTGTCAATACCCTCGAGATGTGATGGGTTCCTTCCATGAGTTAATAAATGATTCAATTATACAAGGATCGATTTCATGTAAAGAAACCATTGACATCAAGTGAAGCAGAGTTGCGAGCAGCGAACGTTGCAGAGATATGCAAGGCAGGAATGCACATACTATTGCCAGTTTAATTGGTCATACACCGAGTGCCTTATACTGCCCTTTGTTTTAAACCAACAATATAATTAGGCCCATATTGTTCAGTGAGTTTTTATTTCTCTTCTCCTATGTTGTTCCCAAACAGCAACAGTGCCCCCAACACCTCACTGCAGTAGTTACAGTGCCCCCAACACCTCACTGCAGTAGTTAAAGCTGGGGCTACACGGCGCCGTATTTTCCGTAGGATTTGGGGCACTTTTAGTACAGCCAGTGGCATAGGATAGCTAGGTTATATCTGCCAGATGCACCAGTTGGGCTAACAAACATGTTCGTTCTATCCGTAGTACGGCTAGCAAGGCTTTGCTCAGAATAAAATATCAGTGATTGTCAAGGCGATCATTATTGCGCACTGTGTCGGTTTTTTATTTTGGACAGATTCTACACACTGTGAACTGTGAATATTAAGCCCTATTCTGGTTAACCAAGCATGCGGAATGCCATTTTGAGCGTATCTTTTGAAAAGTTATGAGTTTTGACACTTAAACAGCGGCCTATACTGAGATGATATTAATGAAAGTAATTGCGCGAGTGAGCGTAAAAGGCAAAGGGGAGGTGACAAGGTATATATAGTTAAAGGCGCATCCTGCATGACCTATGAATCAACCCCAATTCAAACCCGAGGCGTTCTATGGGTATACAATATCAAGTTTACGCTTTGGAGAACAGCTTGCTAATTCCAATATTCAGGGCCGCCTCTTAACAAAAGAAAGATCCACCTGGCAGGACATAAACTGATTACCGTTCCGCCATCACCGATCTTACTCAATCTGCTGCAGATACTAGCATGAAACTATTTGTGCACTAATCATCGATACAAAAGCTATGAGGAGTCAGGTTGACCCGGCATAGAGAGAAGGACTAAACCAAGGGGTTGGATGTAGTATGAGCCCCCCAGAGTCTTACCCCCGCCTCACTGCCCCCTGGCCGGGGTTGGATGTCTCCTCGGCCCGAGCAAAAGGGTCATATGATGCAGTATCAAGCTTGTTAGTACTACAAGCTCAAAACCTGCTTGATCACAATATTTTACCTAGTGATAGAATTATGGGTAAATATTGATTTTTACAATTACATGAGTGATGGTCATCATTGATAGAGTGGTAGAGTATATACTCGCTGCCTATTCTCTCTCAAATCACTGATCTAACCTCAGGAGACCAATAAAATCAACTGCATGATGAGAAAAAAAACCAAAACAAGTCTGTTATCAGTAGTTACCAGGTCGGTAACACATCATTACACTCTTACATGTAGGCGATGAAAACAAAAGTTTAATAATCGGCAAGACTCGTTCATAGCCATCAGCTGTGGGGGTTCCAAGGCCACGTCTCGTATATGGGGAGTGTTGTCCCTATAAAGTATGTGGTAGCAAACTTGAAGCTAAGCAAACCAAACTCAATGTGTTACGTTATCAACATCAAAATTCTTGGGGCAATCAGAAATTATTGGATCTCGGAAAATAATTCATTTCAAATCACAGTGTTATAGGTGCTAATGAAGTTGATTGCATTGCATGGCTACTAGGTCAGCTGCAGTCATTGAGTAATACCTTCCGGCAGCAGCAGCAGCGTCTTTGTGTGGCTGATGGAGAGCAGCTGATACGGCGAGGCTGACCAGCCCTGGTTGTTGGTATTACAGAACCTAGGTAACGACTAATGGATCTGAAGCAACATTGTGTGTTAATTAATAGAATTCTTCTTCAGGGATAGGAAATAGTTAATGGTAGTATACCTTATTGTTATGATAGGACAAGAAAGATCCAAAATAAGACTGAATACTGATAGTACTATAAATATTAATGGCTTTCCGATTAACGAGTGTTTTTATTTATGCCCTACACTGACCAAACACGAAAGAAGAAACAACAGCACATGACGAGCCATGGTGACTCAGCCATGGGTTGATAACTACGACGATACCTTAGCTGGTATTCATGCCGTGCCTCTTAGCGATGTCATAGTATAGATAATTCGACGCTTCTAGTCATGGCGGTGAGAGAATTAGTGCCGTAATTACCATTCACTCCCAGTACAATGTATCTCAAGATAGATACAGGCTAGTGGCCAAATAGGTGCTGGACTAGGCCTCTGTTTAATTCAGGCTAGATGCAATAATTGTAGGTGAGCAAAGCTTTGAAGATGATATCACTCCTTAATTACCCGAGCGTTGATAAGCAAGCGATGAGAACGAAACAGGAATTAGCATCGCCGAGTTTGGCTTGTTTCCAACTGTGGGTTTAGATAGGCCTATTGATTTTTGGGCCTTATTATGCTGCTGCGAATGAGAGCGAGTATTAGTGTCTTCATGATTTCAAGCCTTGTGTGCTCCCTAAAGAACCTTGTTGTTTGTGTGTGTTCATAAAAAGAAACCACCCTGGAGGAACTTAGCAAAGTAAAAAACAAACTTCTTGTGTGCCCATCAAAGGATTGTGTTGGTTATCACAATAATTTTGAAACATTCGGGGTGTTGCAAAACAACAAACCAAACTTCAAGCACCATAAACCTCTGTTCCTGTCACACGGATATTAGGAAATTATTTTTCTATTTTGAAAGTGTTTTTATGACAGTTGAAATCTCAGCATCGATTACGGTCAGCATTTTTTTTGGACGAAAACCTGAGAAAAGCACAACAGCTTGCGTAGGTTTGGGAACGACCATCAGCAAGGGAAGGGATTGATAACGGTTGTTCTTTGTTAGCGCTATTCAGTCCACATCTATCACGCTATTATTCAAAATGATTACCCCATGGGATTTTATAGAATGGTTAGCAACATAAACTCATTCTATAGAAAATACAGGCCAATTTACCTTTATTATTATATAACACTACAGTACGCTGGATTACGGCCAATATTCTCAACAACCTTTTCACCATCAAACTAAATCTTACTAAATTATGTGCTCATAAACGCTTTGTTGTCATTCAAACACTCTCTATTCAGTGCTGGTGTATTAGCAGAAAGAAAGAAAGAAACAACAGCAGCAGCGCAGAGCACAATGTCCTCGCTGACCTTGCTGGACCTTGATGAGCCTTCGTATATAACAAGAGCTTATATGGAGGAGGTCATCGCCTTATCAGAACATAAGCTTAGAGTAAACCTTTGCTTTCAAGTGAGGCAAATAAACCTTAGCGGAATTCTATACTAACAACCTAATCAATGGCCTACAGTCGTAATAGTATTGTTTCACTATAGAGTATTCGCATCGCATCGAGTGAGAATTTAAGTTTGCCGTTTGAAACAATTGAACCTATTGAATAATGTGGCTATTTGAGGAAACCTATAGAGTTGGAAGCTTTATCGACCCCAGCCTCTATCCCTAACAGCAAACAGCAAGCTGTGAAAAACCTTGCCAGCAAGGTCCTTCTAAAAATCTTAAGGCCCAAAGCTGCAGCTAACCGAAAACAAAGATGACTGCGAGCAAAACACACCGAACAGAACGTCAGCAACTGATATAAAACCCATTGCCAAAATTAACGGTGGTGTTTAGGACTGAAATCAATGGTTGTGGCATGCGCTCTTTCATGGCTGTGGTGGATGTCGTATTATAGTTTCAAAGCTGATCAAAGAGCTGACCACAGTTAAGAGAATACTCTTGACAAAAAATGGCTAACAAACAACCCAAATTACCTGTTTTTGAAATTACTTTTAATTGGCGTTTTGCAGCGGAAAAAACAAAACACTTGAGGGCCACGGTCAGCTCAAGAGGCGCTATAAGCTCAATTTAAAAAAAAGCTTTTAATAATCCAGCCCTCTCGCAGCTGATCTTACGAGAGCTGGTCATAAGTTCATGGCCTCATCACACTCAATCAAATACTGGCCATTCTCAAATTGAAAACTAGAGACTATTATGGAAAATTTTCTCAGATTTTTTTGCTACTAAGATGTTATACCTGTTTATATCCTATAACTATAGCTAATGCAAAAACAAAACTGATGCAAAAAAAATGATTGGCACAGAAAATAATCGTCTTAGCCAGTTATTCATCTGTAAGGCAGAGAGTGTTCATGGATGCACACTAAACACTCTCTTAACTCACGAGGTGTGTACTACACTTACTACTCGGCAGACGAGAAGGATTACAGCACCTTACACCATATTATACATGCTAACATCATCCAAGTCAGTAGTAGAGCTTTAAAACCAAGCCTACAATTTATCTACACGCTAAGATCATACCATAGTGGTGTGGAGCCTACTTGTCATGTTTATCAAAGGTGTCAGAGCTTAGATTAAAGCCAAATTACCACCTCTTGTCACCATTCGCACCACCCAGCCTAATATAGGCCTGCCACCTATTGCTGCTTCTTCTTTGACACAACTTTCTAACACTTCAGATCTAAGGACAAATGCATCAGCGAAAACTTAAACTCCTATTACAACTTTAATCTCACAACTCCAGTCTCAAATCTTGCTTTGTGTGATTGCTAGCTCTAAGCAAAATCTGCAAGTGCAGAATTTAGGAGTATTAGAGCTCGGTATATATCGATATGGGATAGAACCTATGTAACATATAGGTCGACAAGATGTCTGAAGCCTTGTCCCTATAATAATGTCAAGCTGGGGGCCAATCGGTCTACATCAGCAACCCAAGCGACTTAGAAGAACATTCCAAACGGAATTTCAAGGCCCTACAGCACTGCCAAGGCTGGAGAACAAGAAAGATGAATTCTTGAAAAGTCCAACATGCTTATTATAGCC
Organism: Membranipora membranacea; assembly: GCA_914767715.1. Taxonomy (NCBI): domain Eukaryota; kingdom Metazoa; phylum Bryozoa; class Gymnolaemata; order Cheilostomatida; family Membraniporidae; genus Membranipora; species Membranipora membranacea. Next base: position 9,013,939 of record OU612072.1, on the reverse strand, counting down.
AATAAATCAGTGAATATTTTGATTTAACTGGTCAAATATTCAACATAACTATCAAATTATAAGCAACTGACCCATTTTTTACCTAAATGAAGAATTTGAGGAGCAAGGTGACTACAAGAACTCATTATATCGTTTAACGAGAGAACCTCGAATCCATTATTGTGGGTGGGCAGGGCGTTACATGGACATGCAAAAGTGCTATTAGCAACTTGACCAACATTGAAAACATTACATGGCAATAAATTAAATTGACAGTTAACTGGTTGGTATTTAATAATAATGATGTTGCTAAACCTGGCAGTGATGCGCTTATGAAGTTTTATGTAATAGGAACAATTGGTCATGTTGCATCAATCTTTAAATTCCCATCACTCATACTTCAAAGTCAGGCGCATACCGACGTGCGAATGAGTGCGGACTGCCGACTAACTGACAATAATGATGGTCATCCGACCAACAGTAGGATTCGGAGTAAGTCCTGACATCATATTAGGTGTCTTGGTGAAGTCATAGCGTAAAATTTGTATCATTGCCATACTGGTAGTTAGTTAATAATACCAACAAGCGTTGCTGGTGAGATTGAGAATGTTTTCCTTCCGATGTATCTAGGCTATTAAGTTATTGACACCTCCGAAAGGCCTACGATACACGGAGGTAAAGGCTGTAATCGGCACAAGGATTCGCGCTGTCTATTGCTGTAACCTCAAGTTCAACACACACCCCTGGCTGTTAAACGCCAACCAACATTTTTTGTTATGACTATACAAAGCTCTTGAGCACCAAAACTTCGGTCTGCCGTTACATAACAAAACTCATAGGTAGCTATTATTGCCTATTCTTCAGAGTCTACTGTTTACATTGATGGAATGGTGACTTTTCAAGAGGCGATGCTCAAAAGAGCCCACCTCAATTTTTTTTTACTAAACTAACTAAATACTCATACATGGCCATACTCACAAACTGTTTTGAGCCAAAAATGTGGCAAGTATTCTACATACATTAATAAAATATACTTATGGTTTGATGAAAATTTAGTAATCCTGAATCCGATTGAGCACAACCTAACGTAGTAGGCCTAAGTGACCAAAGCAGTTAGTAGCTATATGCGCCAAGATGAGTAATATTCTCATACTAATTCACATTTTCTCCATAGCTTAGTCACAGCGCTGGCTTTTCAACAATATTTCAAAGTCAAGTCAACAGCACTGTTCATCAGGAGTCAGTCATTGATGAGAATGATGAGTGGCTTATAGGAATTTTAGCTGCCTAGTTTAACTAGTGGTTCCTTTATTTACTGCCTCCAATACTACTTAGATGGCATACAATTTCTATTTCCTGGGCGTTATGTTATTGTCACAGTGAGATGAATCCAGCATATACATCACGACTAGGACAAGCCATTACAATAAAACCTCCAAAGCAAAACAGAAAAGTGATAGGACATCTCAATCTGTACTGTCGACTATCAATTAATGATCCGCAAGATGACGCTCTTCTCTTGATGTTGTTGATGATAACTCAGTCATTTATAAGTTAGAATTAACAATATTTACACGTCTACTATCTATCTGTGTATATTTGGTCAGGTACAGGCCTTGCCAATACCCTTGGCCTAAACAGAACAACAACATACCTGATATGATGATTACCTTGGGACATTCTAAATAAATTAATACTCATTTTGTTCTACCTAGCGAATATAAACTGAGGGGTACTAGTCCTTCCTACAACCTTTTTATAGTTTTTAGTTTTACATTTTTTTCAAACTGACCAGTGATTTACTTACTAGTCAAATCCTTACTCACCTACTACTATGACACACAATCCGAATCTGAGTTACAACTCTCATAGATAGCCACTCTGATGGCTGTCATGAATATTTATGTTTAAGTTATGTTACTGTACTTAGCTTACCTGTTGTTCCATGGTGAAAATAAGGGCTTATCCCAGCCAAAACTAACAGCAGAGTCCAAATCAAGAGATGGTGTTGTATCATTATTATCCTGCTTCTATGTGTTTACAGCTTGTCATCATGAATCAAGAAATCAAAACAGCTTCCTGCAAACTACTTTGATTTTCCTGGCTACTCCCTGACCTTACAAGTTCCACTCAGTTGTTTTACTATCATGTTATTTTTACAACCGCTGAACTGAATGCACTTGAATATAGGCAACAGAAGTCATTGAGCAAATGTTGCAAATAGGCGAACGCTTGCAGGTGCTTACGCTTGATGAAAGAGTCCCATTTTGTATTTTTCAATATTTTACGGGCTTCATCGCAAACCCATTCATAAATCTGAATAATCATTTTAGGTATTAAGGCTTACTATTTAGCTGAGTTCTTAAAGTCATATTCAGCTCATGAACGGTACGGTCAAAAATATGAAGAATTGAACTGTTCAATCTCAGCAAAGTCAAGGGCAGTAGAGTAGAATTTTGAAGAGGAAAATGATAATTTAGGTATATATATTATATTTTGTCCAAAGACCACATCAGATGAGTTCATGGCCTTCTTGTCTCCCAGTGATAACAATGAAAGCATGACAATTGATTCAGATTCAGTCAATGGAATGTCAATTTTCCCTGCTTTATACTGATTTACTATCTGTACCATCTAAACTATTCTATCATCTAACTAATCTATGATGATTGAATGCCATGAATGAATACAGTAGTAAGTAAACTAAATAAGTGAATAAACAGATAGATAAATAAAGCAGAGTAAATGATGATGAGGAGACAGACAGAGATTGTGTACTCCCTTCTTTTCCTACATCAAAGCAGCAAACCCTCTAGTCTAGTTAATTGCACAGAGGTCAATTGTCATTTCTATATTCTCTGCCAATGTTTGACTGCCTAGAGAAAATCCCAGTCCCTGCATTTTGTCGTTGTTGGTTGATGAAGGCGGTCGGCCTAACTAAGTATGCATTGTATTTGTTTGGTTCATTTATTAGCAAGCTTGACAATTGATCGGCTTCTCCAGGCGTCACCAGCAGCAGTATATGATTATGATACCTCACTGCAACACCAAGTACCATCAGAACAACTTTATGCTCAGTACGGCCAAGCTGTGGAACAATCTCCCACCTGGATCCAGACTTCTGGAGGCACCACCTGTGGCTAGGTGAGATAGGACATGGCACACTGACGGATGACCCTGTTGATTACCTGGACCGGATAGGACTGATGAATAGGCATATTGCCTCTACCTTCTGAAAAGTAGTTGGCGATTACTCGACAAGTAGCAAGTAGTACTACACAGCGGTTTGCTTACGACAGATATATTTACCTGTGTCTTCCAGATTTGAAGCTGTGCTTTGGAAACTTGTTTCTCATAAATCTGTATCCCGTCTGTTAGCCGTCAACAAGTTAAAAATTGACACCTTTTACGGTGAGGTGAGCGCCTGTACTACAGAGGAGACATGCTGCTCTCCTCTTTACAGCTTCAAGTAGACATAACTGCAGTTGTGTCTGATGGATCGCTTCTCGGCCTATTGGCTAAGATCAAAGTGTCACCAATGAACTAAACCTCATTGGTGTCACTGCCAATGGCTGATCAGTGCCTGTTTCTGTTAATTTAATCAATCAAGCCTGCTGCACACTTATGACTAGGAGGTCCACCATGGCCTCACCTTTAGGATGCATTCTAGTTTTCTAGGATGTATCACACGCTCAGTACGAGGACTCCGGGCAACTTGCGTCCCTCTTTAGGGGCAGCCCACCCTCTGTTTTGTCATAAACAGGGCAGTTGTGTCTGTTACCAAGGCAAATGAAATCCAATGTTGAATTGACATTGCTGTTATATTGTCAATATAATGTTTCCATCTCGCACCATCTGTAGGGTATTAGCATTCAGTACATCTTTTTGCTGAACAGGCTTGAGAGGCAGTTTAAAGTGTCTTGAGGTGTTGTGAGCTCTTGAGTATTAGTGGGATGTGGTGAGGATGTGAGTGTAGACTAGATCACAGGTCTACTCCAAAACCTGGGACTTTGGCAATGTTTGACTGCCCCCTTTGAGTTTTTGTTGTACTGTTGTTTGAAGGTAATTCATGGTTGCGATGACCCATCCAACTTTCATGGTCTCTGGAGTCAAAAGAAATTTGGACAGCACTTCCCTGAGTATTCTGTTGGAAAGACTACCTCCTAAGCTGCTCATACATACCTCATTTGATGGATTTAGTCACCTTTAGCTCTTTCAGCAAGCAATTTCAGTTCAAAAATCTTTTAAAATCATGCATGGACGAGGGTTTTTCAAAAATAGTCTAGACTTTAGAGACCTTGAGATTGTGATGCGTGTTTTCTGCCATCTGTAGTAATATATAGTCCATACTGTCTAGCAGCATCTGACACACATCTTTTAAGTGGTTGTGCGGAACTCACTGATAAGGGTTGTAAATCTACTAAAACCATTGCGGAGGGATCTGGTTGAAAGAGGGTACTAATGGCACAATCCACTTATGTATACCCAACACCTTTGTGTTTAGGGGGTCATTACAATGTAGCAAAAATCATATTTATACTAATATCCGAAGCCAGTTTATCATATTATTCATTTGATAAATGGTTTTATCGCTGAAAACTTGTACATCCACTAATTCTGACTTGCTCTTTCTGATTTTTTTGAAGTCTCAAAACTATATCATTATTTTGTGTCTGCTTCCCATGTGCCAGGCTGTTTTTTTCAGATCCACTTATTGGCCAATTTTATGTAAGGTAATTTATTGTGTTCAGCTCGAAAAACTCTACCAGGATCTACCGCCAAACCTTATCCTGCCAATTTTCTAAATGATGTTGCATTTCTAGCTGCATAATTCAGTCGTTGCCACCTGACTAGGTATAGTCTAGTACCAGTTCATCATTCAGCAGCCATGCTAGTTTTAGTATGTAAGTCCTCCTGGTTTATCCAGATTAAGCTTCAGTCTTCCGTCCTTTCTCTCTTTCTCAACTGCTTGTTTTACTCAGGTGTGCACCATAGAGAACATTACCATATACCCAAAGAAATCATAGTTATAATATATACACATATGCATACATTTATTTCTTTAAGAGTTCAGACTACATTATGGTATTATTCATTACATTATCACATGTGCCTGATGGTAATATGAGGCAATGTTCTAGTAGTAATATGAGGCAATGTAATTGTCATATATAATTTTTCATTATAGAAATCATCATGAACGGAGCCTGGCAGTAATTTTCATTTCAAGAAACTTTATATAATATGGCCAATATATTTGTGTGTATAACATGCAACCTGCAGTATTGTATTATCGATATGTCAAATCACCTTCATCCCCCATAATCATAAGGGAAATAGAAGCAGTATTTAAACCCTAACATTGCGTGATTCAAGACTTTGGCGCAGATGGAGACATGTTGATTGGTCAGCGTAACGTTGTGTTTTTGTCACACAATATTTATGGTAACAATGAGCCCAAGGTCGATGACACTCTAAAGGCCATCTGTGCACATGGCTTACACACTATTGTACGAATCATGCTGTATTTTAAGATAATCAACTTATTATGCATACAGGCAGTGCTTGATGCTTGTGCTTGATCCCTTCATGTGTTCAATAACAAGCTGATATAAATATTAGCAAAGTTAACTGCTCAAAATTTTATGGAGGTCAATGCCCCCAAAAGTAACAAGATTTGGATGAAATCATCATAAATATCGGAGCTAAGCCTATATTTACTATGTAACACTCTTTATTCCTTTATTGACAGAATTATCTAACAATTGAGGCTCGGTGCAAATAAGAGTCAACAAACAGAATGACCAAGGTTAAGCAAGGTCTTTGTGACAAGATGTGTCCAACCTCCGAAGTCACTTTGTAAGTAAATATACACATCATATTAGCTGTGGCATGTGCCAATATAATGATTAAGCAGGCTTCAATTATTGTCTATATGTGTGGTGATGTAATCCTTACAACCGCAGGTGAAATAATATGTGAAGTTGTCACCTCCGTGGTTTGGGTGAATAGCGAGAAGCCAAACTATTATTTTGTTGTTTTTTTCCCAAAGTTTCTCATCGATGATCTTTAATTTACCAAGTGTTTATTTACTCATTAACTCAACATTTGAAGTTGTTATTCCTTGCAACCAGCAGGATGATTACAAACACAATCATCCTATTGATTCTTTTCATTACAGCCGTCTAGAACACAACCTTGTACATCCTCTAGAGAAAACCAACGGAAAACCAGAGTAAGTATGACACAGAAACTAACAAAGTAACACAGTGTGAGAAACGACTAAGTCATCCGTATCTGTCCATCTGAGCAACAGAAATGTAATGATTGCCTCTTACATAGGGGTTAATTTGAATTTCAGGTCAACATTGCATTGTGGGAATGTTGTTAACATGTCATATAAAAATCAGAGAAGACAATCAAAGTCCTCAATACTCTTCACGGGTTACCTGTTATTAGGTTAAATAAGTTTTAGTCCATGTCGAAACTTCATGCTTGTCGAAGAAGTCATAGCAACACTGTTTTCTAATTTAGTTTTCTAATTTAGTTTTCTAATGTGGGTTTCTAATGCATCTTACCAATACGCTGTTGCTTGTAGTTTATTAGTAAAGGAGTACCGTCGTTCAGCAGCAGGTCGAGAGATTGCTGATGTCAGACAACTCCGTACCCCTCAAACTCTCATCAATACTACAAACTACCTCATCAACGAGTGAGTCACAGCTCAGCTTATCTTGTTGGTTATGTTTGTCTAATCTGATGCACTTTCTAAGGCTAGATGTTATCAGTTACTATGGGTTTTGACCTTGGATCCACAAAGTTTTGCAAATAGATTTGATTCACTGGAGTTTAACGCTACATCAAATGAAAACTAAAATGGTCATACTTTACTATCATTCTGATTAAAAAACTAATTCTTTGAAACAAAATTCTCTGAAAAGGCAGGTAGAGGTTAATCGCAGCATATGATAAAGCTTTCTAAAGTTTTTTATAGTATCAATGTAGAATGTGGCTCAATGGGTACAATGTGGGTATTTCATGCGAGAGCACCTATGTTCGACAGTTGCGGTGGTGTCAAAAATGCCCCTCAGAAGTTATTGGGTCACCTTACCAACATGGTTTAAAGCAGGCCAAAGCATCTTCTCCCAGGGTAGTGGCCTTCAACTACTGGTAGCAACGTAGAGTAAAAGCGGCCCGTGAGCTTTGAATGTGATTGGTGTCTACTATAATATTGGTAGCAGCAGAGCAATGAACCTGTCAGGCGATGCCCTAAAGTCGATCTTGAGTTGTCAGAATCACACCATATTACAAATATCTACTATGTTCTAATGGTAACATAACTCCCAGATCACGGATATACTTGTCTCCCTGATGACAAGGGCATAATGTTTATAAATAAAACAAACACAAATAACTACACAAAGCTCTAAAGATTCCATCTCCCAAGAGTCAGACAATCTTCAAATATAATTGCTGTATGTTAAATGCCCCCTTTTTTCACTGTTGTAGAGTTTGCTCGATATCAGAGGTAGATTGGGCCTTGATATATGAGTTTGTGTTTGATAGACTGAGAGCTATACGGCAGGACCTGGTCACTCAGGCTATATGGGATCACACTACTGTGTTTATACTGGAGAAATGTGTGCGGTTTTATCTTATCAGTGTACAAAAGTAGGTACCATTCTATCTATTTATAGCCTTATCTATTTATGGAAGTGACCTCGATGTGTGTTATTGTCATGTATCCACACATGCACGCTAACAACACAATAATATGCAGTTCACAATATTTTTCCACCATTCCATGCACCAACAAAGCCTACGACTGTTTTGAATTAAAGACTGCGCTTTGCTATACAGTATACACCCTGTTTTGTGTGTCAGAAATGTGAGTGAGCAGGAAAAGATGAGGACTGGTTAGGTGTACCCATAAACATATAACTTCTATTTGGTTTTTATATGTTTGTCGGTGTACTGGACAGTCATTTATTTAGAATGAAATGTGAGCATTTTCACTTTGGTTGTAATGAGTTTTGTGTGAGAATACCACTTGCCAATGGTCCAGAAAGGTAATGTTGCAAAAATTCAATTCCACCCGACATTGTGCTTCTTATCTGTAGAAAGTCTACACTCTCTGTTATGATCACGATGTCACCCAACCGCCATCTTTATTAAAGTTTATTAAAATAACGAACTTTTATTTGCTGGTATTGTTGTAGATTAAAGGATAGGCCACCCAATGTGTTTGATGTGAAAATTAACAGCACTCATTTACAAGAAACCCTCAAACAATTGCTAGTTTTATATGAGACGGCTCTCCCTGGTGACAGATCTGATGGTGATAGTGCAGGGGAGGCAACTCAGGAATATCAGGTAGTACTTACTTTAACTGCTCTAGAGTAAATATCAGCTGAGTTTAGTTTAGCTAGACTTGGGGGCTTGTTTACAACAGTTCAAATATTACAACTTCAGACTGCACGGGAAAATCAGGTCAAAATCTTTCATCTGCGCTCGTTCAGAACCGCAGAAAAGTGCATTATGGGTAACCGGATCACGGTGCATATTCAGATAGTGACCAGGATATACAACTTGTATGAACATATTTTGATACTCTACTTATTTGATTAAATTATGCTTGTTATGGTCACTTTCTCGCCAATACTGAGGTTAATGTGTTAAAATGCTAATAACACCGACCACCAAATACACCAGTTATAGCGGCAGTACTAAATGAGTGATTGGTGGTTTAAATATATTATTTATTGCTGCTATAAATAAGTGGCCAACACTAAAACCTAGAGGGATTAGCCTCCCTTAAAAGTCAGGGTAACAGGTGCAGGCTTGGATGGTTGATTTGTGGTTGTTTGGTGGTCGTTTTCTGGTTGGTTTGTTTAGTAGTGACCACAGAGTATTAAATGTGATGATTAATAATCACATAATCACTTAATAATTTTGAATTGGGCTTCTGCACCAGAAATGATTGGAAATTAATCATTATCAATGTTATGAATGGCCGGTTTAATCCCCTGTGCTTTTATTTGATGGTTTTAAAACGAGATGACTTACGATTTCCACACAGGCTAAATTCAGCTGTTTTTACTTGCGTATATGTGTATATGAGGCCTGTTTTGATTTCCTTATTGACCATTCTGTTCAGGCCCAAGTCAGCGCTGTGCGATAAAGTGGTCATGTGACCATGCGATCATGTGACCATGGTATGTTTTTCGGATCATATCACCATGTTATATTTTTTGTTTGTATTGTAGTATCGAGCAGAGTTTGAGGCGTTGTATATTTTATTCAACTTAAATCATCACGAGGCATTACATCATTTCCTAACACTGCCGTCCGATGTGAGGTAAGTTTAATATTTGATAATCTTAGAATCGTTCTATAGTGCAACATTTATCTGGAATTCTTTCTGGCATATGTTGTCATCGGGAATTCCTGAATATGGGATTGTGGGATATGCATTGACCTGCCCTAAATACTGATAGTTATTATTTGTCTTTCAAACATATACTCAAATCTCCGCTGTCTACATCATTTGAGCCCCAATGCACAAAGATTTACAGCAAACTAACGTAAACTAAGCCTACGTAATGTTTGTCTATACATGTTTTTAAATAAATCCAGGAGCCTGCTCTAATCTGCTTTTGTATTTAATCTGTTGATCTCAGCTACCTGATGTAAACAGGCCTGTGACACCCAACAAAATTTATTTTCTTCATTTTATTGTCTACCGGTCGAACTGAATGCATATCGTTTAGCCAACTTTACCTTGTCGACAAGGGGTGGTTTATACTGGAATGTCCATTTCATTTCCAACTTAGTCTGAGCCCCCCAGACTTTAACCCCTCGCCCAATGGCCCCCAACTACTTGGGGTAAATGTGAGCACCAAACCTACATACTTGATGGTTGTCTAACTTCTTTAACGTGATATATCACCCTTTCTGTTTCTCCGACACCAAAAGCTCAATATTAAAAAAAAATTTCAATGACACGCAGATAGGGAATGAGGTCTGACTGAAATTTCATAGTTCGGCGTTTTTATATTGAATAATCATACTCAACATGAATAAATTGTAAATATATAAATGCAGCAATGGGCAAAATGTTACAGTAAAATTTATTATACAAAGGTGGGATTAAGTTCGATGCAGTATGTCGGAGTAAGGTGATATCCGTATATCCTTATTCTATGATTCAATGCAGTATTACATGCACAGAAAACGTGGCATCACAGGCAAGCAAGTTCACAGACAATTATCCTGGAGTAATCTTAAACCAGCTTCAAGTTTTTGTGGTGATACTTGCTAAAGATGCTACCTACATAGATAGACTTACACATGACAATGGGCATACCTTAAGTACAAAGCTATGATACCTAAGATGTCACGACCTTCTATCCAAGGTTACTTGTAATATTGGCCTGTCATTCTACTCCTACTAAGTATAAACAGCTTGCACTTTTGATTATGCTAATATGGACAATTATATTGGCAATGGGAACATGTACTGTTTCTAATGTGGTTAAATTAAACACAATCTCGATGCAATTTGAAGTTTTGTTTAATAATTTGCATTACAAAGGTTTTGTTATATTCTGTTCGATTCCACCGAAAGTGTAAGAATTGCAGTTTCAAGGTTATTTTATGCCTGTCAGTTCTGACCTAATTTGAGCCTGCAAGCTCCGGCCTAACCGAATTAGACCGGTTGATGCAGTATAATTTATGGCTTGAAGCGCTGAGTAAGTTTAAAAGTACAGCGAACACAATTCACACTCCATTCACGCACCCCAGAAAGTAAATTAGGTAACTGAGTGTAATCAGGATGGTATCACTAAAACTTAATTGTTAGAAGCAAATAATCCTGAATAATTCACATCTCTACCTTTAGGCAGGATAGAAGATGTGTTTTAGCCTGGAATTTTAGTCAAGCTGTACAACAAGGAAATCATATACGAGCGTTTCGACTACTTGGCATGTTTGATGAGCTACAAGACTGTGCTATCCACTCGAATCTGACTCAAATAAAATGGTGAGTAAATGATCGTTCTGCCAACAAACTTATGCCCGTGGACTATTCTGAACATACAGACTTATTTTTACCCTCTTGAGTCTGGTAAGTAATTATGTTCAGAGTGGGATCGGGGGTCTTCTGCTCTCTGAAACATGATATACTATTTTATGTGTATCTCTTATAGACAGAGAGAAAATTGATGCTTTTAGCTTGTGTACCGTCAGTAGAAATTAGGTATGACTACCCAATGTCAGTTTCATTACCTGGGACCAGGCACAGGTACTCCTACTAAATTGACTGATCTGAGATAAAAATGGCGCTCAAGATGTCTTTGAGGATCTGATTTGAATACAATGTGCCTTTTTGAATCAGTGAGGTCACGATCAAACATCAACATTTTATTTGGTTATCTTCTCCTTGTAAAGTAGTGGACAACTCCAAAGTAATGGGTATTACAATTGGGCCTAGTCCAACTTATCCCATTTATTTTACCCATTTATCCTAACTCTAGCTCCTATTCGTCACAGCATCCCATCTAACTATTTCAGTAAAAATCAGACAGACTGTGAGCAGTGAACTACTCAAGGGTTTTATATTTATATAAAACCCTTGAGTAGTAATTATTTGCCCCTGCTTTCTGCTGTAAAGTTCTACAACCTTTTTTTTGCCTCCGCCCCTACAGTACAAAGCTTTTTAATTCCAAATCAGATTATGATCAATTCAAAATCAAAATTTTATCACAAATAACGACGTTTATCACGAGTAGAATAGTATTTTCTGTCCAAGTCAACTTGACATACAAGCTGTTATGTTGTTAGTGAGTAATAGAATGGGTGAATCATTGTCACCTCAAATCATTTGAACATGACCCTTAGATTTTCTCGAGTTGAGCATGGCCATATTTATATGAATATTTCATACGACAATATCATTTATGTTATGGCGTTATGAAACATCCAACATTTCTATCATCTTCCAAGCAACATCATATGACCTTTAAATGTCCTTCAAAAAAATCAAAAGATAGCGAAACAGTACTCAAAATTACTGTAATCTATGGATGCCGAAGTGCAACATTAGCTTGCTGAGCGTAATAAGATGATAACACAGGGCACAATTGGTGAATTAGTCTGTATTATAATGAACAATCAGAAGATAAATAATAGTGTTTTGGTTAAAGGCAAGCCATATATGTTAGACCAAGTTTGATGCAGTCTGTCTGAATTCGGGATTGCTTCCCCCCCCACTGTTCAGTGCAAGGAGAAATAACCAGAATGCAGGCAAACTAGATCAATCTTGATCTAGCTATAATATGATGAATTATGTTTTTGATTATATATATATATATATATATATATATATTAGAACAATGAAAATTTGCTATCTTAATCAAAATAATATTTTACCCCTCTAGGGTATCTATGCAAAGATATCTTATGAATTGTGGGTTGTGCTATGATTTGACTCTTACTGAGGCTCCAGGATCAACCATTTGGAGTTCTGCCTCCCTAAAACTCATAGAGTAATAAATATTTGTCATTTAAAAAAATGCCTGAAAAGAAACAAATGGAATAACTGCTATCAATTGACCAAGCTACTTGAAGGATGGCTCCACATGCCGACCAAATATGGTTTTTTGACTACTACTTAACTGCTATCCCATATTTATTCCTAGGGGGGGGGGGGGGGGGGGGTGGTAAGAGAGAATTACAGTGTCTAGGAAAGCAAAAAACAACCACTGTTCATATCAAAGCTTTGCCATTGCAATGAACCAAAAAAAGTAAATTTTTTCACACTTGGACATTATTGAATGATGTAACCTAATTTAAAGTGCGAAAATCCAGGGTCTAGAAGGGTCTACAGTATGTTATCTCCCCTGTCACGGATTCATATTTAAATGATGATCCACACTTTAAATGATCCAATTACACTAAGCTGGTGAGGTCAAGCTGTTTTTCATCTGGTCCTTCATATGATATCTCTGAGCCGCTTATAACCTCTTCGTCTTCATTGCCTTCTCTTTTATTGTCTGCTCCTTGGGTAATACCATCTGATCTGAATAACAAGCAAGACATATTCAATGTTCAATGTACAACTCTGGTTACTGAGTGTGTTGTTATTCATACCAAGGTTATTCTAGCTAGTAGATGAACATTTAATTTGATTTGAGTTTGATAGAGGAGTTTCAGCAAGTCCTTGGTTTCAGTAGTCCATTATTTCTTAGAAAAAATCTCAAAATATAGCAATATGAGTCAGAAGGGAAAGATTTTGCTGCATTGACCTTCAGTTGAAAGGGGAGAGGGCATAGCATATTTAGACAAAAACTTTGCGAAGTTCCTTTTACCTTGCCTTACCTTACCTTTACATGTCTTGTAGTACTATTACCTAGCATCAGAAACAAGACGCACCGGAAACGGCCCCTATCAATTTTCCAAACTACGATTCTATAGTGTAATATTTCTGTTGGGATTTCAGTCATAAAGGAAATGAGAATAATGATATAAATATATTATAACATAATGCTAAATGGTATGGATGATAGCCTGAAAATACAATTGAAGCTTCTTACCTAGGTTTGGTGTACATGTGATCAACTGAGGCTTCATTTTCCAGCAAATAGCTGTACTCTTCTTGATGGCCAGGAACGGCAGGCTCTGATTCCGGAATAATGTCAAAATAATCTGGCTTTCTAGGATCATTCTGAACTGGATCAAGGTAATCTTCTTCCTCTGAACAGGGTGCTGTTGGATTGTGGTGTGGGGGAAGTGCCTGAAGTTCAGTATCGGTCAGCAGCTGTGGCTCATCAACTATATCACCGTATATCTCATCGTATATTTCGTCGTACTCATGCTCCGCTGTTTCACTGTGTCTTTCAAGCTCTATTCCCTTTGGTGGCTCCATCGACACCGCATTGTAGGTAGACTCAGTTGCGCCTGGTGAACTAAGCAAGATTTTGTCATAAATGAATAACGTAATACCTCACTTATAAAGCACCTGCCTTTTAGTGAAAACGCCTCGCTCTGGAAAAAATTTAAATGCCCTAGTTATAAGGCACCTCACTGCTATAAGGCACCCCACAGCTATAAGGCAACCCACAGCTATAAGGCACCCCACAGCTATAAGGCACCCCACAGCTATAAGGCACCCCACAGCTATAAGGCACCCCACAGTTATAAGGCACTGGGTGTAAAGGTAGATTATTGAGCAGCCTCGTGATCTAGAATGCCTAAGTTTCTAGACCTGAGTTTAAAGCAGCTTTCATATCATTGGCAAGGTAGGAGCATGCGTTGACCAATCTAACTTTTTCTATCTATGATCAATAATTTTATCAATATAAAAAATGTCTATGTGTTATCTTGTTTCTTGATAACATTACTTTTGTCATAAACTTGGTATTGACTGATAAGGAATGCAAACACTGTAGGTGCAGTAAGACCAGTAAACATTATAACTCTACATACTTGACAAGTAGCCCTATTCGGTAGGGTAACACAGGATATTTGGTAGGGTAACACAGGATATTTGGACTGATACCCTATAAGACCAGATGACCCTATAATTACCCACTTGCACTTGATCTTATTGAAATGTTGTTTGCTAAGACCGCTGTCACGAGGTCTAGTTCACAACCTATTTTAACCAATTTCATTTAGCTTGAACTTTTATACATGAATAACAATCTGTGTTACACATGCTAGAATTAGGCAAATTATAGTTATATTATAATAAAACCACAAAATAAAACATTTTAAGAGCTTTGGTGCTTCCCTGTGCCGCTGGCAAGAGGTTTTCAGGGACCCCCAGACCAATAGAAGTATTAAAAATAATGTCCCCCAGATATGGAGCCAGCAAACTTATCACAGTTCCATTGATATGAATTTATGGATCAGGGGTAAAATACATAGCGTGGCTATTTGTGGATATATGCCATCAGTATAAAGCTTTGTGTCAGGATCTAAATAACGCTATAAATGTGGCAGCTTTTACGTTATGCATTGTCTGACGTCCCATTAACAACCTTCAAAAATTCAGGAAAGCTGACTGACAAAAGTTTACAAGTGTCAGCTATTCTAGATTCTAAACTTGTGGCCACTCAAAGATGAGAAATGCGGTCCAGCAACCACACATGAATAGCCATATGCTTGCTCAGAGTCAGATATGTACCACTCATCCATATCATATATATCAGTGGTCAGTTCCCTTCACAGTGTTCATGATAACGATAATGAGACGCCTCCCTGCTTCAGCTATTATTTAACCAAATAGACCGACAAACTTATAATGCAGTATCCTTTAGCCCACACCATCACAATCTAGACTGTAAAACTGTAGATTTGTGTCATACCAAAACAATGGAGGCTATGGGTTTGACACAAAGTAGCCATCATTTTTGTAAATTTTTAAACACATAATCTTGTCTAGTATCTCAATAAAGTAAAGCTATTCAACATTCACCTATTTTGATGGAACCTGCACTTGTAGCAGAGTATTCCTCCACCAATAGCTACTATCACAATTGTTGCCGAGACTATTGACGATACAATTATGATGGTGGTGTTTTGCCCTAGCTCCGGACTGGGTGCACTTGTGGTTCTTACATCTGAGAGCTGCTTACTTGTAGCATGGCTAATACTGTATCATCTTCAAATATATATATAACATCAATCAGTATATCATCAATGTTTTGTAAGTGTAAGTGTGAATCGGATTCACGTAGATTACCTATATCTAAAGAACCACTATTCTGTTTGTCTGATGTGGTCGGTTATAAGTTTGTGAATTTGAGGCTCGTATAGAGCTATCAATGGATGTGATTGCTGCTAGTCATTCACCCTAGCTTCTAGGAGAGGAAACATAAATAATCTGGCATATCTTTGAATTATGCGGATACATCTTTTGAGTGCACAATTAATTAAGGTAGTGCTAACCGCCTGATTTCACACTCCAAGAATAGATTTTACTAGTAACTAATAAATAACAATGTTGAAATTAACAAACCGGGCAGCAGCTTGGTAACTGTGGTAATCACCTCGCTTTTTTCCTGATATGATTTCTTCACCTTGCTTATCGTGTTATTTTGACCAACATATAAGATAGAACCTACAACCTGCAGGGAATATGTTAAAGGAAAGCTGCAGTTGGCAGATTTTTCAGCTGGATGATCGCTCCTACACAACCAGCTTGGAACAGTTGTTGTCAGATTGACCATTAGAAGCTTTGTCAAAACATTAGATGAGGCTAATAACTGTGTTCCCTGATTTATCAGTAGGAGCCCAGAAGTGAGTGGTGGACGCAACTCATATTTTAAGAGTGCTGCAATCATTGTTTTGTCACTGATATCGTTGTATTTATGGCGATATATCCTGTATGCATGTACTGTGTAGAAATCTCCTGTCTCTGAATCTTGTGTCAGTCCATAGAAGACCTCATTAGAAGTTACAAGTTGAATAGCTTCGCGCGCCTTCAAGCTCATATCCAGTTCCTTCATCTGCATCTCAGTTTTGTATATAACAACAATTCTATTCAGGTTTTTGGCGTCTTGAATTACCTTCAGAGGAGCTAGTAATTCTTTTTCTGCTCGGTCTAGATTGGGTATACAACGCTTCAACAAAGAGCTTGTATCATATGCGAGCCTAATAAAATATCTTAGGCAAAGATTTCCATGATCCGCCACTATCATAAACTTAGTGCTCATTTGTGCGAATCCAGTTATATTTCTGAACCTGGCAACTTTCCCGTCACCCTCTTCTGTGCTGATCCTGCTATAGTTGACGTATTTTGAGTATTACTAGTTTTAATTGAGCTTCCCTCACTGAACAGAATGTTACCCAGGGCAAACTGATCAGCTTCAATATGATAAACCAGTGCCTCGGTGCTGATTACGGTTTCTAGGCTTGTACTTGCTTCTGGAGGAAGTCTAAAAGAAAAGTGCAGCAAGTTACTATGGTATATTAGTCAATAAGTTAACTGGTCTAAGTGACAGGCAGTGTAGTGTTTAGCTTGACATTTGGATTCCCGATCATGTTGATCATAGTTGTAATTCCTAGGGTTTGAAATCTTAAATATAGGTACACCAGGGTGTATGAAAACTCTATCGGTGTTTCAGCCATTTCCATCCAAAGCCATCACTGCAGGTGAGGCGAACTGGTGCTTCGGCACGGATGTTTGGTGGCAGTTGCAAATATTCAATAAACATCGGCCATAAATGGCTACCTAGATCAAGCATTATGTTAAACCGCCATAGGTGGAGGAGAAGCAGTTACAGGTAAACCGAATCAGACTTGATCTCAGTCCACCTTACGGAAAATGGCCATTCACTCTAAACAGCTAAAGATAAGTGGACATAGGGAAGTACTTACGCATAGTTTTCTGACTCAATACTAGCCCAGACAGCACAATTGGCTGCCAGCAGCAGCAGGAAATCTAAATCAAAGGAGTGTATATTGTTGCCATGTAGTTGTAATCTCAGATGTCTATTTGGAGCCACGGAAAAGATGATGACGAGTCAAAGTGAACTATGTCAGGTGCATTTTTTGAAAATGCTGTGCTTATCAATCATGGTCGCCATTAAGTCTGTCATGTGCTCTCTTATCAATAGTGTTTACTCTATAACTTTTGCTTTCTGATAGTGTCTTTGCTTTTGGTAGCATGTGACTGCGTGATCGAGATCGCCTACTGCACTACACACTGATAAAACTTCGCCTACATCAACATTGTTTATCTTATCAGTCCTTTTCACCTTGATGCGTTTATCTTTATCAGTAAATAGTATGAGTTGTCCCCATAAACATGTTTTTCTGTCTATGGTTGTTCCATATTGGTGGGAAGAGGCCATCCCCCCAGCCTAGTGCACGAGAAACTCAAATGAATAAAGGAACTGTTTCTATGTGTTTCACAAGTATCCTTAAAGTCTCAAAAATAGCTGCTAATTCACAAGATGCAATAGAAATAAACAACAACAGTTTTTTGCATACCCTTCTATACTCTATCTTTCCAAATATGATTATCTAATGTACATTAGATCCTGACATCTTATATGAAGTCCGAAAAACGTCACCTATCATAAATCATGATGCCTAAAGCCACAGCTTTACTCTGATTTACAACAGTCAAGGGACTTAATTCGATCCATAGTACTTTCTCCAATGTATTTTTCTATGTTTATCAGATACTCTCAACCTGGGAGGATCCAAATCCGGAGTTTTGCCGTTACCATGTTCCGTAATGGAATATTTTATCAAAGAATACAGAAAGACCAAAGCGGTATATACAATATATTCTGGTGGCTTGTTCTGCAGTAGTTAAGAATTGTTATTACACTGAAAAAATTCATGGCTCAGAATTGTGTATAGTGTTAGAAATTGTCCCTCTTTCTCATTCATGAGGCATTAAGGCCTAGTACTGTACCAGCCCAAAAAACTGAATAACTAGCTGCCAGACTATATATTGCGGTGGTCTTTCTTTAATCTCTAAGTCCATGGGTGCCACCATTATTTGTTGACCAATAACCTAACCTATCCTTTGCAGTAGCGTAATTACAGCTGCACAATTCGTTCAACTACGGAATGACAAATTGGGACTCAAATTGTTCCCAAGCATATCTTTTTTTTCAATCATGATGAAAATCCAACTATGATCAACATCCACAACATTGTCATAACACCATGTAGAAATACAGAAGGGTTAAGTGATGTAATAGTTTATTAGACTAGATTTTGGAGAACAAGGAGCACAAGCTCAAAGATCTTACAACGTAAATTGAACATGCTTTTACAGATTTTGAAATCCCTGACACCCAAAACACTTAGATTCAATGAAACCACCTTACTAATAAAGCCCTTAGGTTATTTTCTGGTTGGATATTAAACAACCAGCCGACCTTTGCAGCCATTGGTGACCCCAAATGTTGGTCCCAGGTCACAAGACTCAAATATTTTGACTTTTCTAAGGTTCCAATGAACCAAAAGCTGGTAATTAAAGAGGGACTTTTAGTCAGATTCGCTTTCTCCCACCCATATCCAGGAAGATAGATCATGAGCTACCAATTAATCGTCAAGGATTATAGGAAACATATAAGTGATCGATGACTTATTTTATTTTCCAGCGATATGCTGAGACGAATGAATACAGCCTACTCCAGTAAAGCCTGTAAATTTCCTCTTAGTCTCATCTGTGATCTGATTGGTGGAAACTGTCAACAGGAAGTTACATCGTTGTTGAATCAGAACGGTGTTGAAGTGGTCAACCAACATGTAAGATTCTTTAAGTCATCATGGAAGACTTGATGTAAGCCAAGCAGTGGTTATTTTAGTCTAACTTTCATAATTTTTGGGCCAAATTGACGTTTATGTGTACAGGCTGAAGTCAAGTAATACAGCACCAGTATGGTGATCTGATCTCTGTGATGCTTCAACCTTAATGATCCATAAACATAATCATGGGATCGTCTCAGTCTTTTAGTGTGTCTATGTATGTTAAAAAAAATGATGCGTTCTTGGATTAGACCATTGAACAGCTTTTAATCAGAGTTGTCAATTGTTTATAGTTTTGTTTATGGGCTTTATAACCGTGGTATGGTTCAGATACAACATTTCTTATACGCTCATAGTAATGGGATCTATGATGTTATTATCTTGTGCCATTCTATGGTACAGTAACAAAAATAATTATTTATATTTAGCTAATGAAAATAATGAAACCCTCATGTAAATATTTTCTTCTTTTTTTTAGCCATGAAGTAGATGGTCTTTTTAACAATGAATAGCTTTTGCTGGGTGTATTAATGTGGTAGCATTATCCTTGGTTACTGTTTACTCTCTATAATGCTGTAAACATATATAATTATGAACATATCAGCGTTTTTCACATTGGAAAACATGGATACAAGAAGTATAAAAATACATGGATCAGTGATAAGTTACACAATGTGTGTGTTCAAGAAGGATTTCCATAGCAATATAATAATGTGTCATATATGGAATGTTTAGCCTAAACTCATGTAGGAAAACCCTTTTTATAAGAAGATAATTTTTGATGCAGTATGGCATAATTAGAGCTCAAATCGTGGCAAATATCCTGTGACTCAAATCTTCCGTCTACATCCACATCTGCTTCCCGGAATTTAACTGGTGAACCACTGTGAATGATCCCGATATGGTTAGCTGAATTTTTTATAAGTGTCTATCTCTATGAAAAAGGAGAATGAATGGTGTCAACAAGTTAAGATATTAGAATACAAGGTCATATTATCCTTGTTCTTTGAATCCTTTGCTATTTCAAAGTCTACTATCGATCTTATTAAAGGAACAAGGGATGTGAAGAAGGAAACGTGATACACTGTGGTCTAGTGGACTTTTTTCTTTGTGAGTACTCTACTCTCTGAGTTGAAAATCGTTTTTTGAGAATGTAATCAAATTAAGCAGAAATATGGATCTGCAATAGTATGATTGATATCTGGTCAAAATAGACAACTTGACACTGTTTTTAAACAGAATCCAGTGGGAACTGTGTTCTAAAGGTTCCCCCTCTATTTTTTTTGCGGGAACACATTTCCCACCAGTTCCCACTCACTCAGAACATGTGATACATGACATACATCATCAGCCAATTAGCCAATCATCATCAAACAAAATTATCAACGAGTGATTAGTCTTATTCACATGACACGGAGATGACAGGATATCCATACCACTTGGGGACCAGTCGTATAAGACCAAAGAATATTTTACATTGGTTCAACACAAAGAAATGAGCCAAACTTTGATCATTTTTCAAAAATGATGGCTGGATGTACCATCATGTCTATTATCAAATTTAACAAAAAATAATGCAGAAATAATAATCAGATATACAATATAATCAGATTCTGGCCAAAAAGAGACATTTTCACAGTTGTTTGCATAGAATACAGTTTTCTACAAGGTTTCCCCTCTATATAACTTTGTGGGTACTCGGTTCCCACCAGGTCCCACTCACTTCTAACGCACTTGGTGCATGTTTGGCATATTGTGATATGATGCCTGCTCACCATCAATTTTTACGTTTTGACCAAAAGTCTTTGATGTTAGATCAGCGATGTGACCGATTCCACCAATCAATAAATGATTGTCCAAAATGGGCAACATTCATTATCCTGCTATTGACAGTTTTTTTTCACAGATGATGTAAAAGAATAAAAGACAATACAATATAACAATTGCACAACCATTTGGCGAGTGTTGAAACGTCAGATGTCAGACGTCATATGCCCGACATTCGTAAGAATAATTGATAGTATCAAGCTTATTATTGAAATCATTTTTTCAAACATGACTCCTCCTTTGGGTTGGAAGTATAACTACCCATCAGTTATAGCCAAGAGGAATGTGTGTGTTTCTTGGATGGATGATAGTTGTCATCGTACTATGGATATTCGATAATGTTATTTGAATACAGTGACTTAACCAACACACATGCAAATGAATATTTATATAAGGCTAGCTCCATCAACCCAGTTTTTGGATCGGTGAGATTATTCAGGAGCCTTGATAGCGCAATAAATCACACCCTGGCTACCAAGCGAGAGGTCTCGGGTTCGATTCCCGCACTTGTCTTGAGGGATTTACCCTGGCTTCTTTCTACCCACAAACCACACAAACTCAGAACTGGGTACTCCAAGTATTTGTTGTTTCAGTCAGGGCAATTGAGAAATTGTAGTAGAATAGTTAAATATTACCTTTCATGAAGACAAACCGTTTTAAATGAAAGTTATAAAGTGCATTTTCTTATTTTGAGTGATGCTGAGCAACATAGCAAGCCAGCTCTATCTGTTTAATGTGAACAGATAATCTTTGTATTTTTCATCCAAATGTAGTGCCTCAATGTAATCATGAAAAACCACTTTTCGTTGTCAAGTTGTTCAAGAAAAAAATGGTTCAGGCTTTGATTGAATTTATAATTAGTACAACTGTCGTTTGGTTACTGACTAAGGTGGAAACAATATTATTCTTTGGACAGTCATATTACAGTTAATAAAAAGGAATCATCTTCAAAATAGTGATTCCATTGATTTTCTTTAGTCAATAATTAATTTTCATTCTAAAACTTAGGAGCAAATCATAGTCAGTCATTCGCGAACTTCTGTTGAGTTTCAACATTTTCGATGTTAGTGGGTTTGAGCGTTAGCAACACACAACAAATTGCGACGGGTGGCAAGGCTTATAAGAACCTATGTTTCGAAGCAAAAGGTGCTCCATTCTGGTGCCAAGGATCCATTAAGATGTGGTCACATCATCAGGATGCAAAATAAATCATCAAACATTCTGACTATAGCAGTGATATTGATACATGAGTTATTCTGTGTGTTATACTGTGATATATGGAATATCAAAAATTGCTGGAGAACATCCCCTCATGTGTGCCAAATGTAGTCGGTTTGTATGAATTTGGCAATCTGACTGCAAGTTGTTGTAGGAATTTGTCGCACCAATTGGGCTGGAATCGGTACCAACAATCAGGGCTAGGTTGGGTGTTTATGTTTCCGCTATATTTCAGGGTTGGGCTAGGCTACGGGTACGGTGCGGGTACGCATGGTATAGCGCTACTGAACATACCTCCGGCAAAATGCGATCAAAATACTGTCTCCCTAACGAAGAATACAAATAGAAAGTTCTCCACTTAATACAAAGTGACGTACTCAGTTCCAGAAATGGGCTGTAACAACAATCTGACTCAAGGTACTAAACCCGGAAAGTGTTTGTTGGTTGGTAAGGTGGATATATTTGGTTTGCCAGTTTTAGGCACCTAGTTTGTTTGCTGTCAATGTTTTAATCAATATTATCTATCAGTATATCATATTCATTAATGGGAAAATTGGTACAATCGGATCTTATGCCAAGAAGGTAAGTGTCTTCTAATTTCTATCGATTGGAAATAATTCATGAAAAAACTGTAGTGCACTATTTGAGAAACTATATTATTTTAACAGTTCCGATTACAAACTAACAAATAACAATGTTTTTTATCCACAACGATGCATAATTGATTAATTAGGCTGATCAAGTTGATAAAAAACTGCAACCATTATATAAATTTAAAAATTAATTTTGTATTTGTATTAAATAATATAAGGTTTTGAAAACAAAGCTGAAACTTGACACCTGTTATTGAATTTTCAGTTTCAGATTCCAAGATAAAATCATCATGTGTCCAAAATACACCATCAGTAGGAACAGAGCCGATTCCAAAAACAGTTGAATTTATCAAAACAATTTAAAAGTTTTTCAACTAGATTGTACAGGATTACAAACTGTATTTGCAGGTGGTATGTTTGGAAGAGGGAAGATTATGAAAGGGGATGAATCACATATTTCACCCCAACAAGCATTCCAGTTTTCAAAAATATCTAAGAATATTGTGCTGTTGGTTTTCTGCCACATCACAGCGGTTATATTTATTGCTAGACAAATACAAATTTTTCACTTATTTTGCAATAATTATTTTGGCATTTTAGAAAGTTCTGCTTTATCCTAGATATTGCAACAGCCACATTACTTATTTCATTTATTCCATATAACTCAACAGAAATGTGAGCGCGGCAATAAGCGCTCCTAAATCATACTCCACCCGTCCACTGTTTTCCAATACTTATGAGCATTCTACACCTTCGTTCAGGTGGTGGCAGTATAGTATATATACATGACACATATATATTTACTAGTTGATATCTTTCAGCAAAGTAACTCTATCGCTCTGATATCGGTTTCAGGCAATGCAATACGGTCCATTAATGAATTTTTTAATCCCAAGAATGGTAGAGTGTTTAATGTCTGGTTCCTCTTTAATTTTAGAAGAGCGATACCAAGGATTTATCCTTACTCTCTGAATATTTTCCCCACCTACAAACCTTTTTTAAACAACACTGTGGACATTTGCCTGGAATGGTGCAAAGAAGAAGGTAGGACTGTTATTGATTTGATTATTTCTTTTTGAAGTAACAAAGTTAAATAGGTAATTCAATAATGTAATAATAAGAACAATATAAATACTCTAGAATGGAAGCTATAATGTCTATTCAATGCAACCTCAGTGACCTCATGACGCAATGACATTGTGCTATATATTTGTTCACTGTATTGAATAAATGCATAAATGCATCTGATCATTCCACCTGTCAGATGGTCCCTTGAAAAGTTTAATTTTAATGTATTTATGCAATCTGACTGCATAAAATCCAAGCTTACACACACTTAAACCTTAGTCCACTGGTTAATTCACCTAATAGGTCAAATTTAAACAAGGTTTGCATGTTTCCCTATGCAAATAGTACGAATCTTTATCTTGAAAAACTACCTGACAATAACATGCATGAACCTTTCTACTTCTACTAGTTCAACTATGTATCATATTGATGAGCCATCCAGATTTAGTGACAAACAATCTCTACCTCTCTTTTGGCATATACTTCACTGTGGCCGATGTGTTGTCAGGAGTTTGCGTTTGTGGAAATGACCTTGACAATGAAGCAAAGATTCCTGATGATGAATGTCATCTCTCCCGGTGCCAAGGAAACTCATCACAGTAGTGTGGAGGGGTTTTTAAAGTTTCAGTATGGACTGTTGCTATACCTGGTAAGAGTGATAAATTTATCAGGCATGGGATAGTTTTCAATTTTCTAGCTGCTGAATGATCCTGCACGTTGGGAATAAGGTCGCAATTGAAACCTGTCCCTAAGAGCTGATAGATATGTTGGCCTTGCACAGAGGAAAGTATCAGTTTTCAGAGAACCTGGATTTAGGTACTTCTTAAAGGACAAGGACAATTACTGGATATAAAAGCCTAAGTCAAGCAGATCAATTGACAAATGAACATTCCTTGGTTTCCCTGACCTGTATTGGGGTTTTTTTGTTCTGTCCATTTGATGAAAGTTTCCAATAGAACAAAAATTTGCTACTTAAATTTTCTAGGCTCATCTAAAAAAGAAGCATCCACCAAAACTGCACACAAAATACCTCATATATTATGCAAATACTCATAAATATCAGGAATCAAATACTAAAAAACCAGTAACCGACGTAGCCATACACAATTTGAATGCCAAGGATTAAAACCTGTATATGCACTGATCGTTAAGGGTGACCTTTTACTAGGAAATTTTATGAGCGGAGTTATCTTGCTTTTGGACGGTTTTGCTAATTTTCTGTTCATGTTGTGGTTTTGTAAAATCAAAGATTGTGTCCTGTTTCTAACAATAAAGTGTTGTCTGTAGGAAATTATCTTTGCTTGATATTCTGATATTTGAATGTAGACTATTCAAGCACAGAAACACGATTCTGCACCTGGAGAAACAAACAGAAGAACTCTGTATCGCTGAATGCCCACACAGTTACCTCTGAATCTGAATGTGTTGTCAGCTGTATTTCTACTCATGTCATGTGAAGCTGTGAACTACTACATATCTACAGGGGAGTGTGAGTTAGGTACAGTTGATCAAGCAATTATAGCAGAAGAGTTAGTCTATGCTGAGGGTGTGGTGCATTACTAAACACTCCACTGCCGAAATGAAAGTCAGGCCAATATTGGGCAAACAAGTTTGTGTGAGAATGAAAATCAAAAAAGTTGTCAAAATGAATCTGGTAGTAGTGGGTTGGGTCATAGTCAGGGTCAAGGTCAGGGTTAGCGAGACGTTCACTTACAGACTTAGGGGCAAAAAGAGGACCACGGCCAAGGCATGGCATAGGCTTATGTTCAGTTTAAAGATGGTCGTTGTAGCTGTCAGGGTATAAAAGGATAAATACTTGTCTAACTCAGTTTTTGAAAAGTATTTCTCTATCCCAAATACCATAATAAGTAGACATATCTCAAATTTTTGTGTTCATATGTATCATCATAATAGTTTTAGAAGGTTTTCATAGCATGATTGATAAAGAGCAGATTGCTTTTACAGCAAGTAGCTTTTCTTCACACTTTTTATTTATTATTTTTCTTTTACGTTACTTCCATTTGCTGGTTACACTCTTGGCGTTCGCTAGTAAAAGTGGGGAATTTGGTCTTTGACTGTGTATAACAAAATAAATGATACACTGTGACAATCTCATATCTATGTATTGCAGTCGATCCACACATGTGTTACACTATTATAAAAAAATTTATTGCTTTGACTGTTTTCAACAACCTGATATTTTATGGCTCTTAAAACTTTTAATTTCAATGTCGCTTGAGGATTAGACTAAATGTGTGCATATTATTGTTTCTGCATTTACCAAATTATATCTGATTCCTCTGTAAGCATTATTTGTTAGTTAGAAGAAAATTAAAAACATAACACAGTATATAAACGCCATATTGTTATGCCTGGCTGGTAGCCATGTTTGAAGCAGGCTTTTTGACCAGCAGGTTGCGTTAAGCCTATACACCTTCATTTGGAATGAAGCAGGCTATGGCTATCTTGCCAAGCTAAGCTGCCCATTGGTGATGAAATGCGCCCATTCGTATTTTTAGTATTTCACCTGCTTTACAGCACCAAACTTTGTTCTTTAGTGTTAGGATTTTTTCTTAACAGTCAATGGTCTAAACTTCTAAAGTGATTTGATCAGATACGTTTTACCTATACATTCACTAAAACTCACCCAGAACTGGGTGTCGTTAGCATCATACGACATGTCACACCAGGGTTATCTAGCAGCCTAGGTAATGAGTCCATCACACGGTTAAACAAACTCAAGGCCTAGTACGCTGCTCCGAGACACACCTTTATTGAAAGGCTCAGCGTCAGATAACTTAAACTCACACTCAAAGAAAAATCGCAGACATAGGATTATCTCAACCTAGCCGCTGTTCAAGAATCTAGAAGAGAACAAATTAAATTTTCATGTGATGTAGTAACAAAGGCTACTGAAAAATTAAGCGTATAATCGAGAATAAGGTTCAACTTTCAACTAACAACTCTCACAAATCACCCCATGTCTCAAACTCAGACAACTCTCATAATCACAACGCAGACAGATAGAACATACTTATCATTCTAACATCAAGGACGTGTTTTATCAGTAATCAAAATTGTCCCGGGTCTTTGAGGACTATAGGTGTCAATGACCTGTACTCTGGAGAGTAAAGTCATATCACTCGTCACATCCCCAAGCATGGGCGGCGAAATTTAGTTGCTTTAGGGGCTAGGCCGCAAAGCCTGCGCCAGTTTGCTCTCAGTTTCTAGGCAGGTCGGAGCACATCGGGCCATCCAAACCCCAGTAGTCGATGGACTGTAATGGGATGCGAACCTACGACCTTCATCACTTGCATGCTGAGGGACCGTCGCTCTAACCAACTGAGCCACCTCCTACTCCTACAAGACAAGCTAGCATTATTGATTAATTATTCCAGTGCTCAGGATCCTCAGGTGTATATCCCTCCATAGTTCTCAGAATTAGTTTCCTGTTAGATTATGGATCTTCACTATTTTGCATTTCGAACTAGTATTACACTAAGATATTTATTTAAGGTCATGCCTCGCCTAGGATACTAACTTGAGAACGACTGGTCCGATTTCCTTGATTTTTCATTTTAATTGTAGCTATTCCTTGTTTAGCAATTTCCAATCCCGCAATTATCTTCAATTTCATTTTCATGATTGTGATGGTAATTTGTAAAATTTAAGCCACCGGAGCCAAGCCATGGCGCAACGTCATAGCGTAACATCGTCAAATTTTGGGTTTAGACTTCTTTGATCATGTGGATTGAAAAACCCCCAAAAAGATTTTGGCGAGGCATGACCTTATACCACTGCTGCCACACAGCCAAATGTGTGCTTATAGAATTCTGTATAGCTCAAAACTACGTCACTTGATGCATGATGAAAGTTTGTTGTGTAGAGATGTTGATCAGTATTCCTATTGCGCACACCAAACCCTTCAGTGATTCGAAACAACAAACTGAATTGGGGACCTGCCAACCTGTTTGGCTAAAATTGTGCACAGAAATACTCTGTGGTCAGCTTGGGTTGATGATTTTGAGGCTGCACTTGAAAGATAACAGCCTTTCTAGCTGGGAAACTAGCCTGTAAATATCCATTTTGTTTTCTAGATAAAATGTGGGAAAAAACTTTCAATTGATTGACACGCTGACAGACTGTCATCCTTTCAATCATTGGAAAAATACTAGAATGCCTGTTATCAGCTGATGATGATAGGCATAATGATTTTAACATAGGTACTCAAAATATTTACTGAAATTTAAACAACTTCCTCATTTTATTATCACATGAGATTTAGCTGTCTTAGGTTCAGCTTCTGGAAATTATTGTCCAGCACATCCATCAACAATCATGAAGAAAGTGAATAAAGGAGCCACGTATAACAATGTCGCGTATGGACGAGAACAAGGAGCTGGTAGTGAAACTGGCACAGGGCAGTTTCCAGGTATTGGAGAGGAAGATTATATGATTTCTCACAGTGAACCGAATGACTACGTTGATTGCAGCGGGAAACATGTATCAGAAAATGGGAACGTTTCTGAAGAAGAATATGATGATATCTACCAGTACGATCAGGAGGAGACATACGCAGAGATAACCGTACCTGTACGGAAACGAATAAGCGGTAAGTGAAGAAATAGTACAAATAATGTCTTTTAATACCCTTTTCCAATGCAATGCGTTGTGCAATGCTTGCCCAGTGAGACATTATCAGGTCACAAATACATAGTGGAACAACCACATATACACAACTGATGCCATTATTCTGGACAACATTATCTATACCTTAATGATTTCTCACCGAAAAGAAATTATTGATTGAGTGAAAGGGGAAAGCGGCAGTAATCTGCAAAACCACAGTGTGGATATCAATTTTATACAGTAACACGGTATGATATGTTTGACATCCTATTTTGACCATTGATGGGGCAGAACAAATTTCACAAATTACTACATGGAACAGCTCTTAAGTATTGAACAATACTCGAAATTATGTATGCAAATGTCCCGATCGCCGACTTGGTTTACAGGAGCAAGCTGATATTCAATAGACAACTGGAAACGGCCATGTGAAAGAGGAACTAGTCTTTTTCATCTTAACGTGGTTGACTGTCATATGGTTCTCTGTAAGGACCCTTTTAAAGTTAATCAACAATTGTGACACAAAGAAATTTCAATTTTACAAAAGTTTGAGTGCCCAAAGTAATAGAAGATTTTTGTACAGAGGTGATGAATGCTAATGAATGGCCTCTAATTTACTTTTCAAAACAGTTTGGTTAGTGCCCTCAGGCCTGTCACTTGAAAACAAATATTTGACATAGGAGGAAGTTGAGTTAATTACATTGGTAGCTTGTTTCTAGTAATTGATGTTATTTAGAAAACAACATTGATGATTGGCAGAGTGGTGTCAGCCCTGATCAGTTAGGGCAAGCATGCAAGTGCAAGTGTAAAACAGTCCAGGGTGTTGGGGAAGTAAATGTCCAAAGACCTCAATTTTATTACAGTCCTCTTCAACAACAAACACTCTACGCTGCATCCTTGTATTTTATTTTCCGCTGGCAAAATATGTTCACACAAAACTAAGCAGTCAACTCTGAAGGGAATTGTTATCAATGCGTATACACACACAGATATGGTCTGTGTTACTGGCCCCCAGATCTATCAGCAGGTAAGAGTTGATGGGCGGCTTGAGCACCATTGAAGGGTTCTCATCCTGTAGTGCAGGCCTAGAAGCATTAGAACAAACCATTCTTTCTTTTTATCTACAGAGGGTAACAATGTAAGTCAGCCACCCAAAACACCCGTACCCGTAACCCGTACAGTACCTTCATCAAAGAGAAAAGTGGAAGGAGATGAAGTTTCGATAAGAAAATATGTGGTGTGTGCAATCACAATATGCATCATAGTTGGGCTGACTGGATCAGTGATTCACCTGATGATTGGAATGAATAAGCTGTACTCCAAGCTAGATGACTTAAAACTTCACACACCTGGTACGATCATTTTGTCCCATATCTGTCAGGATAAAATTATATCAAATTGTTGGTTACCCTGAGCTGATGAGTCTGAGAAATCTACTCTAACCTGTTCTCATTTGATTGGTTGCCCTGTGAACTTATTTATTGTTAAAGGGCAACCAGGGTTTCGCAGCAATGCAGTGATGGGTAGTAAAGAATGCGCTAAGCAGCATCAGTTTTGTGCATGACGCTGTGCAAAACTCTTATTAATTGCTGACTCTTAGCTGAGTTACACTTCAGTTTAGGGGAGGTTTGTAGACATTGTTCTAATAATGATATTGCACAAACTAAACATAACAGAAACAGGAAACTGCTCTGTGAGGTTCCATATAAGTTGAGTTCGAGCAGAATTTTAGCACCTGATGGATGAAATGTTACACAAGAATTCTCACTGAATAATTACCCAATTTAGATTTGCTCTTTTTCCCTATGCATATGGTGCATTCTGCTCTCAATCAATGAGAACTTGTTTGAAACCCTGTTTGCCATTCGAACTTGACCTGTCAGCCTGACTATGTTAATTGGATCAGCAATGCCACAAATAAAGTGAGCACAACAAGTGTGCTTGGAATATTCCTCTCTTTACGATCATTACTATTGCCAAATTAAATTTTCTAATTTGATATTCATTTCTATCTTAGGGCTGCAAACAGAGAGTATTGATGAGAAGGAACTGAACCGTAAATTAATGGCAATGAGAAAGCATTTTGATGACAAAGGTCACAACAGCTCAGTATTTCTGACAGCTGCTTTGGAGAGACTTGACCAATCAGTAGCAAGTGAAATCTCACTGCTAAATAGATCAGCCAGAGCAGAAGGTATGAATCATCAATAATTATAATCTGTGAGAGCTCAATGATTTCTTTTGATGATACATACAAGTTTAATTTCAATTGCCTTTGTGTGAGGTAAAAGGAGATCTCTGCAGCTTATTCTATCAGCCAGAGCACAAGATATGATCAATAATAACTCCCCATTAAAGGTCAATAGTTTACTTTGAGTACGAAAACAAGCTGTCACTTCAATTGTCCTGTTGGAATTTCATCACAATGCTGATTCAATAGAGATACAATATATGCGCAAATGAATAGGCAACCTTCAATTGATACTTGTTTACTGCCTGATTGGAAAAAAGTGTAACAAATAGTCCAAAACATACAAAGAATATCTCTGACCTAGGCTAGCCTGCATATTGGCCCCTTCCGCCCCCTCTCTCTCCTTACAAGCAGCAACTTCAGACTGCATGAATCATGTAAAGTTTTTGTGCCTCAGTGAAGAATAAACATCATTTACTTACAGAAAAGGAGGTCAGGAGTTATACAGACATAAAAATTGATGACCTGCGTAATTCTTTACCTACAGCACTTCTCCATGAATGTAAGTACTCATACTAATACGTAGAAAATGTCCGGAGTGATTTGGGGACGGTGGCACAGCCCGGGTAAATCCAGTTGACAAGGAAGGACAATTTTGAAGATAAATTGCGGTGGTTGTGAGTTTGAATTAAAATAACAGTTAGATTTGATGCTACCGATTTATTGGTCATGTAATAACAATGCGGGATTTAAACAAATGTGATTCACTCAAGAGAGTCTTTAATTGCTAAGCTTATGTTAGTAAAAGTTACACAACCAGCATGGCAGGGAATCCCATGAACACAGAAGAAGAATGAAAAATTCAAACCAAGTAGTACCCCATGGCTATCTGTGTATCTTGCCCATACAGTTAAAGTTAGTTGTGATAGGTGTTTTTTATCGTAAATCCGAATTCATGAAAGTAATAGGTATATGTCACAACATTGAAGAGATCATGCAGGCGGTTCCACCTATCCTTGTCACGCGGCCTTGTCACCCGTGGCTGTGTGACAAGGCTAGGTTCCACTCTCCCCATCCACCCCAGGCTAGTATTTGGGTACTTTCCAAAATAATTTCTTATGACTGCTTATTAATTTCATATAGTTAGCAACAACAACATGGCATGTTGTTCAGTGCATATAGCAGTTCTAGTATATATGTCTTGCTATAAAGCAAATTTTCAGGGGCCTGCCAAGGTGAGGGCAGACAAGTGCTGCCAGTTGGTAATATAATCTCCAATCAGAGTTCAGATTATGAAGTTCTGTGAATGTGCATTAGTTGCATCATCATTACCTTTAGCAAAAAAAAGTATTAGGTTATTGTGCCGACCAGATTTTAATAACATTGTTCAGTTAAATGCAGGTATGTTTAACTGTCAAACTGCACTCGTAGACAATTTTTGCAAATCTTGAATGTTTCTATTATTCAGGCTCTGAGTGCAGTAGCGCATCCCCATGTAGCACAATGGATTTGGACAAAGATGACAGAATGAGTTTCTGGAAGTGCTCAGAAGGCTTTATTAAGACTGAAGGTTACCCTGTTACAAATTACACCTCAAACCAACTGCACACTTGGTCATTCTACCTGAATAATCGTTATAGTGAGATGCAGATTACACTTCAGCAGTTTGAGGTAAGTTTGGAATTCTACAGCAAATAACAGCAGAGGATTGTCGAACCTGAATCCCTTTGCTTAGATCTTCCACCAAACTGCTTATTTGAGGGAGAGGAAGGTTGTACCATCCGATGCAAATTTTGAGGAGAGCCAGCTCGTCTCTTCTTTCCGCCCATTTTAGGATGTACCACTCCTTTTTTTGAATGTAATACTTTGCCCCTCTTATATTGTTTTTGTAAACTGAATACTGCAAACGATTAACGTACCATAAGGATACTGATAAAGAATTGGATGTATTTTGACAGCTGGAAAGCAGTGTTGGTTGCGGTTACGATTATCTGCAGGTGAATCAGTTCCCAAGACTATGTGGAACCAAGCCCACCAATCAAACTTTGACTTACGATATCAAAAACTTCTTTGCGGTAACAGTGACCTTCAAGACAGATGACACTAAGACTGGAAAAGGATTTGAACTACATTTCAAGTTTGCCTAAAATTTGATTTAATCGCTCTGAGTGTGTCCTGATGCACTGATATATATGCCTGGATTTAAATTTACAAACATAAGTCGCTATACCTTGTACTCAGGCAGCGTTATCTAACGAAGCTGGAGAATCTTTCAATTTGTCATTTCTTGAAGCTCTATTAGGGCTAAAATGGACTTGCTAG
Organism: Membranipora membranacea; assembly: GCA_914767715.1. Taxonomy (NCBI): domain Eukaryota; kingdom Metazoa; phylum Bryozoa; class Gymnolaemata; order Cheilostomatida; family Membraniporidae; genus Membranipora; species Membranipora membranacea. Next base: position 8,980,840 of record OU612072.1, on the reverse strand, counting down.
TAGTTGACTCTCAATTTTAAAAGAACGTAATAAGCACCCTCGCCCAAAAAAATTAAATTTCTTTTTATATTTATCCATATTTCTCCATATTATTTTCATTTATTATGAAACTACACCATTACTAGCTGTGCCCTAACCATTATGATGCTTCTGGCGGCTCATTATTAGCAATGCATCTCAGTTTTATTCAACAACTATATTATAGGCCCATAGTCACTCGCTGCACTAAGACGAATCTATACTATTTTACTATGAAAAGCCCGTGTGCGGTGTTCATATCACAAAACATTAGTCTATCTCCATACCATGATTTAGTATTGTGGATGTGTATTGTTACCGTTACCGTTAATGTATATCCTTTCTGCAGTAATTGAAACATGTTATTTATCCTCCTTTTTTTATATTTCGATAGACCATGTGGCAAAAATAAACATAATATTCTTATGGCATTCATACCATCTATTATTTCAATAATAATCAACTCTTCCAAGCAACACTCATGAGTTTACGCTCTATGAGGATGTAACTAAGATATATTCATGGTCCGCATATCCATCGATGCCCTGTGGCATGTTCCAATAATATTTTATAATAAAGCAAATTTGAGCTTGTTTTTTTCATCTGTTCTCAGGAGTGAAACTAACTGTTACAAATTTGACAAGACGCTTCCTCATTTTTTTGAATTTGAATTTGATATAAAATTGAACAGAGCATTCAAAGTAATTTCCATTTAACGGCATCTTAAAGTTCTGCATGCACAACTGATATCAAACTATGAATGGAAAAACGAAGGACTATTACTGAGAGAAGTTCTTTATATCTGTATTTAACGCCCAAAAGTTCTTGCGTTGAAGTTGAAGTTTTGGGATGACTTCCACAGCACATGTGCGAAATGATGAGACCAACATGCTTCTCTGAAGCACAGGGGCTACAATAATTCATTTTTACTAAGTACCCTGTTGTAGTTTGTTGACATTGAGACCTAAGGTATAGCCACTACCATGCCAAATCTCTTGGAGTTGCTTACCTTGAGAAGGAAAGCGCAAAAATCAGCGTGCTGCAGAGATTAATTATTGTGCTCTGTATAAGCGTAGAGAATTGATTCAAATAGACACTATTGAGTGAATTAGTACGAAAAGAAGAAAGACTTGTGTTCTGAATAGGTCAAAGTCAGCTGTTTGCAGAAGATGAAAACTTAAAAACTCTCACCTGAAAAATTGTTCATAATATTAGCAATAACTTTCAATGTGTCCCTGGTTCTGAAAATACTCAGCAATCAGACAAAACTGTACCAGCATGTTCTCAAAGGATTGTTAAGAACACCAGCATTGCTAATTTGACCCTTCAACTGGTCATAAATGTTCTAAGAACTGCAAATTTGTTGATCAATATTGCCGAGGTTCATACAAAAATGGTCAATCACATTTAAATCGTCTTCCCTTAAATTATGAGCAAACAACTTATCTATCTAAAAACACATTTTTTTCATAAAGAACTCTACATTTGTAATACATTAACTAGAAACAAATTTTTCTTTCTGGCTGTACAATAACAAGCAATGATTTAGTTTGGAAGTAAACAAGCCATATCTTTTTTTTATACACTAGGTCTTATTTTGACCACCCCTTTAACAGGCCACCTTTTGCTTAGGCGGCTTATGTAGGGTAGCGACTCTATTACCCGCTGCAGCAGGCTACTCTTTCTTGAAGAGGCATAGGAAAATCATTATACGAAGAAGATCTCATGGATTATTGGTCCTGATAAGAACATTCTTGGCTAGGCTGAAAAAAATGCTGCTCCCAAATCAGAAGTAAAAACCGGCGTCAGGTTTCAAACCTGGATCATGTGACCAATAGACCTTGTCCTTGCCTATCAGATCACTCCTGACTCTTTATAGATCAGGGACCATCAGAAGGGGAGCGGCGAGAAATTTATTTTGGAGGGGGTTTCGAACTCACGAGGTTATGCACAAGCCAACAAATTCTCTCTTGTTCACCATCATAACAATCAAGAGCATATAAAATTATGTTGGGTAATGTTTTTGAACAAAACACAGCTACCTATGGAAGCATAATACTGCCACGCACACCTTACCAATATAATATAGATTCTGCAACTTTTTCATAGTTCGTATGTCTTGGGCATTTGGTATTGCGAAAATAGAAGCAGAATATCATAATATTTTGATGATACCTATCTAGTACTTCTTTACAGACCTCACTTGACAGGCGCTTGTGTAGTGGGTGCTCAGGAATTAACGGAATTTCTGTCTAACCATCCATCTTCCACGAGCAAAATAACAAATATTAATGGTATTTTGTACCCTACGGCCTGCTATTTAAAACTGTTGGTATATACAGCTAGTGCTCAGGCATCTATGTAATTTTGGCATAACCAATTAATGTGCAAAACTGATGGTACATGGGGCCTTTCTTATGTTTTTACCGTAATACTTCACCTATAAGGCGCGTGCCTTATAGGTGAAGGTGCCTATTAGAGTGGAGCATATAGGCGTGGCTATCATTTGAAGCATTTTTATATTTGACTAGGACCAAAACTGAGCCTTACAAGCGGGATGAATAGAGGCTGAGTAGGTTGGATAGGCTGAAAAGGTACAAGAGCCTGAGTAGCTCAGTGCCTTATTAACACGATGTTGCGAGTTAATCCCATCCAGGTCAGTTCTTCTTTCATACGAGTGCCTTATAGCTGTGGGATGCCTTATAACTGGGGCATTTTTATTTTTTCTGAGGGAGGTGCTTCACTTATAAGGCTGGTGCCTTATAAGTGAGGTGGTACGGTACAATTTTTTTACCTCATTTTTCTTGTTCAAAACTAGTGGCTGATTTTTACTTCAGTTGTGTCATAGGCTTTTAGCTTCCTATCAATCTGAAGTGTTGAAAGATTAAATGCCAGTTTAAATTCTATCATTTCGATCATGTCATACCATTTTCATCATGTCACATTTGGTTTATAATACAAAATTAGTTTTTGTTTCTATACCAGCTTTTGCCTAAACTGCTTGTGTACAGTGGGTGCTTAGTCATTCATGTAATTTTTCTCTAACCGATTACTGTTCAAACCTGATGGTACATGAGCCTGTAAGACATTCTTACAACCTCCTTGCTTCCCACCTCATGCCCAAAACTATAATGTTTAGTTTTTGTCCGCCAAATTATATTGACTTCAAATATTCAATTTAGTCAGATCCCAAGTGCGCAAGTGAAGATATTTCCAACAGGTATCACACATCAACAGGATATGATTAAGTTAGGTGGGAGTTTTTGTGCCTGGTTAAGATATCAATTTATATTGCTGTCCATTGTCGAATCAATTTCATTTTACCTAAGACATCAGTGTTATAGTCACCTGATTTTGCTGTTGTTGGCCATTATAGCCCACAACATGAATTTGATACTAATTATCAGCTTCATCTTCTTGAAAAACCTTTGTCAACAACTGCTGGTATACCGTGGGTACATCGATGGAATCTTGTTTTGACTATTTGTGTCTATTTCTGCTGGGTCCCAGCAGTCAAACAATGAATATAACATTTCTGCTTCCACCCACTAATATAGTAGTATTGGTGTCATTTCACTTGCGTACCTTAGCTCTGAAAGGCTGTATTAATGGTCTATGATTGTTTGGGATCTGGCACAGACTCTGTCAATTATCATCTAACGCTTAACAGCAATTATACAGAAGTTGCTAGTCGTTGAGCATGAAATAGCTGGTTAAACAAGTGACTTCCTGTCTCGACATCATGATGGCGAATATGACAACAGCTTGATCCATACTAAGTTTTGGTTCGACAATAATTTTTTATATTTCTCAACTGTTCAAATGATTTGAATTAAATCAAAATTCATAACTCAAGTAATATTCAGTTTTGTAGAATTCAGAAAGTTACAGCTGTAGCAAAAAGTATAGCTGCCCTCCTTTTAAAACTAAGTAAGTTTTATTGTTCTGCAAAGATAAGGGCAACAACGGCCTCTTATCCTAGCTGAGCTAACATGATCATTTAGCGTAGAAGGACCGCTGGTAGAGTGAGGGCTGCTAGCAAACCAGTGAGTGAGATAGTAGCAAGTCCAGCATGGTTTGCATATATTGCCAAAGCCTTCCCAGGAGATGGTGCTTTGTCAGATCCAATGGTGCTGTTCACTTTACCACAAGTTATAATAACTAAAATCACATGCGAATATGAAATGATTTGAAAACCATGATTCAAATCGCATTGTATTATGCGACATGCACTGTTTGTGTGACTAGAATGTCCATTTAAAATGTTCATATAACCACTGAATAGCCAAAATATAGAGAAATTGACAAACATGTTTAGCATGTTTTATTACTTTCGATAATGTTGTGCGATTGAAGAAGGAGTTTAACTTACCATGTTTAACGTGGTTATTGAGAGATCTCGTCTGGAATTTACAGTTTGTGGTAGCACCATGGGCACATTCTATCTTTGAACCAATAATGGTGAAATTATCTCCGATTCTGGTATTACTTGAGTGCATCCGATTGGCACAACTGCAGGTGTAGCATCGGGTGGCTGAGCTTACCGCAGCAGTGGCTATCAAAAATATGTCATGTAAACTTTACCATTGAGCAGCTTTGCATTGTAATGTTGGTGGCAACCAGTTGGTTTCAAAGTGGATGCAGGGACCTTTACCTAAAAAAACAACAGGTCGCTTTTGAAATGCTAGTTCGGTTTAGACTGCTAGTGATCCTACCAAAGTCTCATTAATGCCACAATTACAGAAGGGGTTCGAAGCTGAAATCTCATTATTATTCATCATTACTGAGGCAATCAAGAGATAGTGTACGGAAATTTAACTTTTTAGAAAAGTTAAGATTGATTTAGAAGTAAAGCCAGTAATACTATCAAACTAGTGGAGGTAAACTCATTTTGATTGAATATGATTTAAATGCAAATGTTCAAAAGGGTCATGACTTCTTTAATTGCTACGGAAGCCAGATTTCAACAGTTCAAGTCTAAAAAACTAAGGTTAACATTCACAATTATCTTGCACAGGCAGGTCAGAAATCAAACTGCGTTATCGTCATAAATAAAACATAATAAGACTTACCAGCAAGAAACAGCGACAAAGCAAAAAGTTTGTACATCATGAATGTAAAGAGGAGATTTTTTTGGTGCAGAGCAATTCCTCAGGCGCTGCACACAGACGAAACTTGAAATGACATTTCGAGTCCCTGCCAGCGATATGATATTTGTTTTCATGGCATGGGGGTGTGGCTTGAGATAGGGTTAGAAGTATTATACAGTTCAATTATTATGGTCATCAGAGCATATCACATTATATGTTACGCTATTTTTGGTATGACAGTTTAAAAATAAGACCAGTATGCCCCTCTCCAAATGTTTCTTTTGGTTCCGTACAAACAATATTTAAAACATATTTGTTTGCATAAGGTTTTCCCCAATATGATTATGATTTATACTTTATTGAGATGGATTTTGTTTTGTACCAGTATAAGGGTAAGGGAGATTTTTTGAGTTACTCAGCCTTAGTCACCTAACCAGTCAACGACATTTCATGCCAGCCTACGAAGACCAACACAAGCAAAAATCTACCCTTGCCAACCTACACCAATGCATTTAGAGAGAATCCTTAACATACAGTATTTTTGGTTGTAATAGACTGCCTAAAATGTCAACAGATTTGAGAAAAGCTTTCTATTTTCGTTAAATGTTGTCCAATTGTTCAGAAAAAAGAGGGACTCAATACTGACATGAACATGGTAATCAATTCCAATTTATGGGTGACTGCTCTGCTTGGGTGTCAAATATTTGACATGGTTCCAATAAGATATACTACTTAATAATTATATGCTTGTGTTGCTATAGAGAAACCCATTTCACTTTAATGAGCCAAACAATTGATGTGTACAAATCCGATAAGACAATTTCTCAGCTGTTTGAATTTTCACAACTAAGCTGATATAAATTATATGATCATTAAATCGATGTTCCTGAAATAATAAGCAACAAAGAAACACCTGTCGTAGTTTATGCAGATACCAAAACCATAACAACTATAACAACTCTTTTTTTTTATATACAAAATAGGAATTAATCTGAAGATTTTGCTTTTAATTTGACAATAAATAGCTGTTTATACCTGTTATCAGAAAATATTTGTCTATCTCTAATAACAGTTTAGGTGATATGAGCAATTAAGACTGCAAACACAGATGATTGATTTAGAACTCTATTGATTTCCTGACCTGTCCACAATGGCTGGAATTTAGTGGGTGTTCAGTAATTGATGGAGTTTTGATCTAGCCATCAACCATCAAAAAGTGATAGGTTACTTCTATTACTACAAGTGATGAAAGCAATTTTGGTTCCAGCCACTTTTTGTCCAAAAATGCTGGTATTCAGTGGGTGCTGAGGCATTTATGTGATGGTATAACAGAGCCCATAAGATATTATTGCAATTTCCTTGCTTCCGGCGGTTAATTTTCACCACAAATGTGTAGCAATCTTTGTGATAACCATGCAACCCTCTATTCTTTTAGTTGATAGGTGGCTCCTGCACCTATAAATAAATGTGTGTTATCATGCCGCCTTGATTCAGTTCTGATCAAAAGGAGGGGAAATCACTCCGTGATTTTTAACGCACGCACGCACTAGGTATATTCATAGACTCAGGAAATAATGCGCTTAATTGAAAGGCCTGGAAAGCAACAAATTCAAGCAAGGTGACCAAAATACTTTGCTTTCAAAAGTGTTGCCCATACTAAATGAAAGATCCAGAGGGCTCACTTGTGACCACTTCCTTATTTGGCATTTGTGTGCATTCAGAGCTCAGCCCTAGCTGCGTTGCAATATCCTTTTAGAACACCAAAGCATAATTCCCTGTACATATGAAGATAGAAAGGGACGTTTTTGTTAGGCAATTTCTGATGTTTGGAACCCTTTATGAATGTTTATGAGAATCGAGACATGGGTTCCTACACATGTATATGTCATAAACAGGAAACTGTTTTCTTGATTTACCTCATTGAAGTTTGTACTATGCTTGATGAAACAAACCAAAGCTATCTGTGGAAGTCATACTACAGGCCTTCTTAGCGAAAATTGATAAATGTATAAATGTATACTTCTCTTTCCAAGATCAAAGAAGATCGCTCAAGATTGCATCCAGTGAGGATCCAAATCATAAAATGTCTCATGTGGTAATCTATGGCTACATCTGCAAAACAAACCATAACCTGCATTGATAGTTTATGGTTGGTGCTATTGAATAGACAGTTTTCTGAGCTCTGATTTAGGCCTCAATTCGTAGTTGTCCTCTCTCCAGTTGGGTACTTTTAACCCACGCCGCATAGGTAAACGTGCTGAAAAGAGGGTTATCTTGAAAACCGCTTATAAAAAGGATAAAAATTATTTTTGATTCAAAATCCGCAACATTGAAAACTCATATGGACATAGTTTGTGAAATAATTTTAGTAATTGGATAGTCAATTATAGAATTTTCTGCCAGTTTTGCGGACAATTTGGCAGAATTTTTCATGAATATCGTCACTAAAATTAAGATTTATCAACATTCAAGCCTCCAATAATTTGGAAACCCTGTCTTTTCAATGGTGCAGACTCTGAATCAAAAATCAGTTTCAACCTATCATAAGCGGTTTTCAAGATAACCCTCTTTCAACAGGTTTTTCCTATGCGGCGTGGGTTAAAAGTACCAAACTGGAGAGAGGACAACTCCGAATTGAGGCATAAATAAGAGTTCAGAAAACTGTCTATTGAATGAATGAAATCTTTGTAAAACATTCCTCATCCGTTTTATGCTGGGTTATTTTGTTTCCAACAACTTTCTCTCTGATCTGTCTTAGTCAGGGAACCAAATTAAATAAATGGAGGTATCCCGCTTTAGTAAAATATTCCTGTTTGGGTTAATACTGCACCATGAAGGCAATAACTACTTTCAGTGCCTCCATAGTTTTCTTATATTTGACTGAATTTGCTTGGGTTGCGAGAAAGATTGTTTGATTATGTTTTGAATATTTAGATGGTTAGCGTCTTTAAAAAACTTTCTCAGTCGTTTCTTGTCTTTAGCATAAATGGATGTATACAAAATAGGCAGACAGTATGTGAGAATAGAAATAATAAAACTTTTAAATAGCATTGATGAGAGAAGTTTGGTACTAGTGTGACAACTGACAAAAGTTTTTAATGATATGCATCCTCTGAGAGGCTTTAGTAACAAGATTATCGTCACGAGACTCAAAACGTAATTTATTATCAATTAAAACTCCCAGGCACTTAAAATTATCACATAATTCAATTTCTATACCATTCACTTGCAGAGTTGTACTGTCGGGTTTATCTCTTTCGGTACACAAAAGCATTTCTTGAGTTTTGGATGGATTTAAAGATAGATCTAGGGCGTATTGAGTTTTTGGGTCTGGAGTTGGCAAGTAAAAATCTGGGGTAGAAAAGATCTGGGGTTGAGCTTATTGATCTGGGGTTTAATTCCAACTTTCCCCACCCCACAGACCCCCACAACCAGTATGATAAGGCAGTCAAGGGCCAACTAGTAATGTGTAGTGACAAGTACCAAGGAGTAACTCCTTGCATGTACTTCCTCTCAGCAGTATCATGTACGTAATTTGAACTGACCACCATTCTCCCTGATTGCACCATAAAATGATGATTCTATCTCGATTTGGCTTGCAAACAAAACTTAACCCGCTTAAAATGAACATGTCCTTTGCTTTGAATTACCAACTCTTCTTTATTCCCTCATACAAACACCTGCTAGGCATAGTAGTGTGCCTGCAAATTTCCAATAACTCATTGGAGTTTTATCACTCACAGAGACAATCAGCTAGAACACAAGTATGATGATGATGGTGGTGAATGAGTGGGTCCAGGTTATTAACCTGAATTGAAAGGGGCACAGTTTGGGTGGGTGAATTGAGTACGAGGAATGAGACTGAGAGAGAAACGGTTTCCTTTATCCACCCACCAAACAATCTTAATCTATTGGTCAGGAGCACATCCACTGTGGGATATATTAGAATTATCTTACCTCATATTCTCGGAAACTTGAAATTCAGAAGAGATTGTTGATATTCCATTGAAAAAATAGGAAAAGCATGGACACTCATGGGAAAACCACTGAGCTTGAAATTTGCTTTAGCCAGAATATTGGATTATTTCCACAGAATAGAGTCAAATGTGCACTCTCCCCATCGAAAAACTGTAAACATGTGAATATCAAGCTATGACCTTCGACTGACCTGGCATAAATCCAGATGAACCCACAACAGATCAATTTTGTTGGTGGGAGGTAATAATTTCAGGAAGCATGTAAGATTTTTGTCTTAAATCTTTGGAAGAGGAGACTTGAATAAAACGTCCCTAGTAAGGGCCCTCGACAACACGAAATAAGAGAAGAAACTACCATACTTAAATAAGCAGACGCAGACGACACCTGCATAATAGGATGTATTTCAGATGATTATGATCTGCAGGCATATTTCAATGAGATTAGCAGAGTGTCAATATTATGTAAACAACTAGATCTCTCTCTGAATCCATCTAAAACTCAAGAAATGCTTTTGTGTACCAATAGGGATAAGCCTGACAGTACAACTCTGCAATTAGATGGTATAGAAATTGAATGATGTGATCATGTTAAGTACCTGGGAGTTATAATTGATAAAAAATTACGTTTTGAGTCTCATGTTGATAATCTTGTTACCAAAGCCTCTCAGAGGATGCATATTGTAAGAACCTTTTGTCACACTAGTACCGAACTTTTCTTATCAATGCTATTTAAAAGTTTTATTGTTTCTACTCTTACATACTGTCTGCCTATTTTGTACACCTCCATTTATGCTAAAGACAAGAAACAACTGAGAAAGTTTTTCAAAGACGCTTATAATCTGAATATTCAAAACATAATTGACCTTGATGGCATTATAGAAACCAAAAACCTGATATTGAACTACATACTTGATGATGACCATTTTATAAATGCCTTTTTACCAAAGCTTCCATCAGGAAGATACAGGACAATGAAATATAGGTCTTCTTTGGGGAAAGACAGTTTTTTACGCAACATGATTTTATCCCTCAATAATATTATTTATACCCAATCCACGATGAGATGTCAGTTTTTCTTCATGTACTTTTTGTTTTTTTTGCTCTTTGCTGCATTTGAACAGCAGTGTATCACACACCGAATTTCGCAACATAATTGTATGTGAGTGACAAATAAACCAATCAATCGATCAAACTAATGTATCAGAATTGACATTCATTGCAGTTTAACCCACCCCAATGCTGATGATGGAGCGTTAGGCCTACTCCAACACCAAAAACTCTTACCCGTATGTTTTTGGGGACTGTTGGGGCTCCCCAACACCACTTCAATGCAATAGAAAGTGAGTTTGAGCTTATTTTAGTCTGTTATACTTTTCAACCCCAGATCTCCTCTCCCAACTACAGATCTATTCACCCCCGAAAGTCTGGAGTTGTGAATTCAACCCCGGATAGGCGGGGGTTGGGGGTACTCCCTACGCCCCTGGATCTAGTTGTTGACATAATGTTGACACTCTGTTAATCTCTTTGAAATAAGCCTGCAGATCATTTTTATCTGAGATACATCCTATTATGCAGGTGTCGTCTGTATATTTGAGAATGGTGACGTTACTGCACTCAGAGACAAGACAATTAGTATATATGGAGAACAATAGAGGACTGAGTACAGAGTCTTGTGGTGTTCCTGTATATGTTTTGATTGCTTTGGATGTGATATTGTTGGCTATTGCTCTTTGTATTCTGCAGGTTAAGAAGCATACTGATATTTACTTGTAATATCCTAGTAGTTCTTACGTTCTGTCGCATGAGGAAACATTCAAATATATATACATAATCTGGAGCTGGACCTAGTGATGCTATGGTAGCGGCGTTGCCTGCTGGTATGAAGACCCAGGTTCGAGTCCCACCTCTATCTGAATTTTGATCATCATCTAATCTGTGTGATTATTAGTGTAATATCTCATAATAAGTATGACGCGTTGTGACGTCCCACACGGTGTGCCCGCTGATTCCCAATGCAAATTGAAGGTGATCACCCTGGAAGTTTGAGAGGCCATAACTTCCTCAATATTTGGATTCTAAAGCTGTGGAAATTGCTCACATGATAGAATATAACATGAAGAGTAAGATGTGATACAAAACAGCAGCCTCAAACTAAGTCTTTAACTTGTATTTTTGTTTGCCAATCTCTGCGTTTTCTTTTTATTCACGTATCATTAGCCTACTCACTATTTAGTATGTAACACCCTACACTTATATCTTTTTATTCAAGTCATTCTTCTATATCTATGTTAATGTATGTGAGGTCAACAAGTCATTTTTAATTTACTTTAATTTGTAGAAAACCTCAACAAATAAATAAAAAAAATTAAGAAAAAGTGAAGTTTGTCTAGCAAAGAATATCGTACCTTCCTGGTTATGAATAATATGCTGACAAGGAAACATCAGTCAAGATAATCTTCGGATACCAAGCTATGGTATCTAAATCGGCCTATTAGATAAGCTCAAAGTGTCACTACTCTGGCTGATAAGTGCCAGTTTCACTTTTGGCAGCTAGCTGCACACTCAGTTCAGGAGGTTTCTTTTATGGCCTTACACTTCTAAGTTGAATTCTTGTTTCTAAGATGTATCTTATTCTCAGTATGAAGATTCAGGGCACCTTGCAATCCTCTTAGTATTAGTATTAGTAGTAGTAGTTTCTATGTCTTACTACACAGCAAGAAATAAAATTTGACATTATAGTGAAAAGTCCTGGCTGCCAAACAACAGGCAATATCATTGCACACAGGCAGTCATGCACTCAGCTTCGATTCAATCTTTCAGGTTCTACATGTGCTCAAGTATCTTTATCATCCAATAAAGGATTATTTATCCATGATTTCAAGGCTAGAACCCTCTCACTCACGATAAATGCATGTTTAATACAGTATGACAGACATCCTTATTGAACAAACCCCCATGTATCCAGACCGCTGTGAATTCCAGGGACCGATTTGGATACCGTAAGTTTATGTTTCTATGATGGTACTTCCATACCAATGTCCACTCCTCGGAGTGATGATGCAATCAGCATAAGGAGCTACAGCCTCTATTCACATGGCAATGTGTGTGGATCGCTGGTGTTTAATATTTGTTCCAATCAAGTGTCAAGCTTTCAAACACAAACCACACTGTGGGGTCAACGTTTGTAGAGTACCCACAAACAAAGAACTCAAGAGACAGGAGCTGATAAAAGTTAACAAGTGTCACAATCAGGTATTCTAGGACATTATCTACAGCATAATGCTATTGTAGATTGGCAAACACAAACCCAATCGAGTGCATGTACCATCCCACCAACGCAGGCCTAGAATAACAACAAGCTTAGCACAAGGTTCTAATGTGGCAAATAGATCACCATGTGGGATTCCAATACGTTGTTTGTAGCTTTTGCTTTCCCTTTCAGGGACCTACTGCAGACCTGTGAACATGGAAACATTATATAGTGGAAATCTTTTTTTATCTTTGCCATGTTTGCTGTCCAGTAGAGCGGCCTTAGTAAGCTTTAACACCATCTGAATTGGCAAATAAGGTATATAAATCAACTTTGTTTACTGACTGACAAGACTTGCAAGACTTTGCCTGCTACTAATTACTACTTACTACCACTTTGTCTGAAGAGAACATAAGGCTGCAATTTGATGAGAACAGCAAAATATTTGAATACAACGGTGGTTCCCATCTTCCCATGATTTTTCAGTTCCGCAATACTACTATGCATCAACAATACTCACAGGTCATAGGTTAGAATATGCACATGAAAATAATTGCTGGTTCAACATTAAGGCTGCAGGAAAGTTGGTCTGTTTTTGCTTTGGGTAGACCATTCTCTCAGCTAAATAAAAACAAATGATGCCCAGGATCTTTTAGAGCGGTGTGTACCTAAGTGCTACACCGCAAAGTATGCCAGCAGCTTTTTTGTCAAATATGCTGTGTAGTTTGTGTGTCACACTACATTTTTGAATTTGTTTCTTTTATTCATTTAACAACTACTCAATAGTAAACCCCATGGTTTCTGCGAGAGTTTCAATAAACTATTATCGAAATCTTATCTTATTAGCTTGGCCTATAATGGTTTAAGCGAGGAAACTTGACAACTCGTGTTGGGCAAACTACTGCACAGGCGGAAACTTAAAGGCCCATAAAGATAATTCTTCGCTGGGTGGGCAGGCCTCATCTTCATTTCTACCATGTGGCTGAATGTTTTTTTGCTGCGCTGAAGACATGAATTGTTGATGGTGGAAAAAGTGCCTTCCGTAAGGGAAGTTAATTCTCATTCCCTGCATCATGATTTCACTATGAACAGGAGGTCCTTGTTTTTTTTATTACACATCCTGTCCATAGTGACATCATAATGAGACTATAACATGCATCGGTCTTTAGGTAGTCTTCAAAGGTGTCTGCTTACCCGTTTGTCTGGGTGATTGAATTGTTATTAATATTGCATATTTATAGTAATGCCATTTGTGGTACACATAATTTGTTTCCCATAACAAACGGCGTTATGAATTTACAGTACAACCAGATCTTCTCTACTTGTCGCTGTGGTTTAGGATTAACAGTCTTCACTCTTGCCTTTGATCCAAGTTATCATGAACTGCTTGAGTTGCAAAGGAAGCTTTACACAGAATACAAAACTGAACTAATACTTATATACTGCAATCCTCCACTGTTGTACAAGTCAAAATTGAGCCAAAACATCAATTGTTTGTATATTACGTATTTGCAAAGACTGTCTGGAAATCTAAGAAAATCATTTGTTGAATTAAGAGATTTCCAAACTGATAAAATGAAGGTTGGTCAAGAATTAATATTGCTACAGTTACAGATTCAACACTCAATATTGTTATTAATTGAAGTGATTGGCAATTATCATGTTATAGATAGTAAAACTTCACCGATAGAAGGTGTGATTTTTTGCAGTGTTATCGCCAGTTATCCTCTGCGCCCAGTGACTGAACTCAACTCTGACACATCCATTGAAGTTCTTCTTCAAACCTTATATCTGTACTAATAGGGAGTTTGGGCACTCCATAGACAAATTATAGACTAGTTAATATTAATTACTTGAGTGATCCTCTTCGGGAAAATTGATTGGCCGTCTAATAAAACACTTGCAGTTGTTTTCTTAAAATATCGCCAATCATAGCATTTCCCAGATATATCTGATGGAAGCTTTCTAGAGAAAATCGTATTAAAGTAAGGTGCCGTGTATGTTAAACAGGCAACAGGGAGTTTCGGACATGTGTCCCAAACTCGCTGAGAGAAAACATCATAGGTTGTTAGTTGCTTCCCTTGACTCAAGAGCTGATAACTCCTCATTAGGCATATAAGTCGCACATGTGTATGACTCAAGTAGAGAACTTTAAACTTTAATCAAATGCAATTTCCAATGATTCAATAATTTCTTTCTATATGAGATCGCTTTACATAAAACATTTTGTTATCAACACAGGTTGTATTAAAATAAAAATACATTACAATACACTAGAATGATAACATTGCAAAAATCTTATGATTAGTGGAACTATTGTTTAGCAGGTTTTTGATAGGTGAACTAGGATATTTAAAAAAGCAATGAAATGTTAATCCTGTTGGTGTTACTGTAATAAAAAAAAAGATTGAGTTAGTTATGCCCAACTTGGTAACAGACCTATGTGGCAAAGTCTGTGTAGCTCACTATTTTGCTGCTGCATCAACTTCATCATCACCATCCTCACCCTTAGTAGATCGAACACTTCTTCCCTGTGCCATAGCAGAAAACCAACTCTTAATTGAGATAGTTGAAGGCTTGACAGCAGCTCCATACTCTGTAAAGATGATGTTATTCTGAGCTGAGGCTGTACTAGCCTGTCCTGACAAGCTGGACAAAGCTTGTCAGGACACGACATCACAATAAGTTTTAGAATAGTTTCTTTTAATTAAATTCAATGTATTAGGTAACATTCTGTCAAAATCATCTTCAAATTTAATTTGCTAATGCGCTACAGGCTGAACCTGTGGTTTGTTTAGGGTGTTAAGTTGTGGTGAAGCCGCAACATGATGAGATCCTAGGTTGATGCAGGTTTTTCTAAAATATTTGAAGATGTCTTACCATTGCATTTGCAGGTTTGGCATCCATTTGAATCCTTCTTGTAACGCTGAAAAGCTGCCAAAACTCTACAAGTTCCTCAACAAAGTCCAGCTAAATCCGTGTTCATCTTTTACACACAAGCAGATTTAAACAGTATTTTTAGTATGTTGGCTGATAGCCAATTTTGAAACATCCTTTTGGTTGCAGATTTAAGTTTACACTGCTGTCGGATCGAGAAATATCACGACATTTCACTGCTGGCAGAGTTCATATGAGATTACTTTATAATACTGAATGCAGTTTTTCGGCAGTTTGATGATTTTATTACTGAACGACACCCTGGGGCAAATGCCCCAGGCAACTGATAAATTGCAATGCCAAGTTGTAACTGTCACACGTAACTCCCGATCGTAACTCGCAATTGTAACTGATTCTTCAGAGCAAAAACCACTGCTCTTTATACTGACCTGTATAAATAGGTCGTAAAAATAGAAACGGGTGGGATGATACGTCATTATTTTGATGGCCAACCTCCGCATTTAGATGGTAAATAAATGTTCAAGAAATGGAAGTGAATGCAGAAGAGTATAACAATTAATCAGATTAGGACCATGGCAACCATGACAGTGCAATATACAACGCCTAACTTCATGTAGAGTCATGCACCTAGGCGTGTCACATACAGTGTATGTGACACTGCCAAGTTCCTCACTATTCTTAGAAGAGAAATGACAGTATTTTTGTAGATTAACCATCTTATGAAGCAAATTTCATCAATATTTAGGTTTGTTTTTTCCTGGTAGCAAGCTGAACAGGAAAAATGGAGTTGGATAATTTATAGTTCCTTGTCATCTTTCATAGAAAATGGATTTGAAATTATATGACAATTCCAGATTTTTGTTCGACAAGTTGCATGCTCATAAGTATAGAGTAGGGCGGATCAAATCAAATTAATAGTTAAACGCTATCATTTGGGAACATTGCCAAGTATGTGATTCATAAAATATTAAACATAACTAAGAGGAAACAAGTGAGAGGCCTGTTCTCATTTACAAAGATAATATGACATAATAGGACTGAACAGGAAAAGTTGAAAGTACTGGGGACTCAGTCTAAATATCAGCTCACAATCCCCAATTGGGATCTTTCCAAGGGGAATTCAGACTTGTGTTTTTCCTCTTACACAACAGATACTTACTACTGAAATGTGATGCTTTATTTTTGTCTTGTCCACTGGATGGGACTGAAAACAAACAAACTAATTTTAACTTTTGGCAATCCTGCCCTGATGAAGTCATTTTTTTGGAAATGAAAAATTCCCTAGAAAATCAGTAAGAATAAATCGGAGAAAATTTGACCTTCAGAAGTACCTCATTTAAAATATATAACTGGTCATTCACACGATAACGCTTGCAGTGTACACATGAGAGATGAGATATCAATGGGCATCAACTGACAGAAAAATTAACATTAGGGAGATTTATGGTAATAGCCTCCAAAGCTTCCAGCTGTGTGGATATCAATAGGTAAAGACATTGTGACCTATTCACTATCTTTTGGTACCTATTTATTGCTACTTACATGCACTACATCATTAAATTTAACCACCTGGATTATTTCGCACTGAGCTTTGCAAGCTTAAGCGGCCCAGCGTGGCTGAGCGGTGGGAGTGTTTGATCTCAGCCCAAGTTAAAATTCCGGTGAGGCCAGATTAAAAAAAGCAAGGAGGGAGCATGGGGAGGAGCCCTTTGCTTTTATATAATATATATAAATATACCAAAATTATAACATGTTTGTTACGTTATATTCTATGGCTGTATTCACTGAAAATAAATTTGGGGAAGTTCTGCCACATAATAGGACAACGAGACTCCGGCTGTCTCACTCATGGAAAGGACAGCCATTTATTTTGCACTTATAATGACATCGCCAGTTGGCCATCAATCATAAACTCAATTGTCAACCTGAGAGTATATCATCCACTCCCTTGAAGTTTTGTGGCATTTATGATCAACATTTCTAGTAATTATTATTAGATTAGCTGAATTCAAACACCAGTCAGCAAGTCAGCTTCCTTGTGAGAAAAGCGGTATATAAAGCAGAGGGCAAGATGATTAGTTTCATTCCTTTCTTCACTGTCTTCCATTCATCTCTAACACAGCACACTGAGAATGCAGATTGCAGCACTTTGCCTCACTTTAATAAGCGTCATCGTTGGCTGTAAGTATTGTATAATAACTCTTGATGATTCGTTTTTTATCCCACTCTAGTATCACATGTGGTCATGAGGGATATTTATCAATATTTTCCTTGCTTTCTGGCTTTATGTTGGGTTCTACATTATGTGTGATAATTTGTCATATTTAGAGGCAATTGGATATATATCCCGCTATTTTACCATTACAGCTTGCTGGACTGCAGTGGTAGGTGTTGGTGGTGGTTGTCCATATGGCTGGGCGCTAACACCAGAGGATACATGTGTTAAACTCTTCATGAACAAGGAAACCTGGAGTAATGCTAAGGCATCGTGTAGATCACATTGTAGTGAGCTTGTTACTCTTCCTAACTGGAGGATGATTCATTATATGAAGGGCTTCCTCCTAGATTCAGGTAAGTACTTGCTACGATCAAAGGCTGTAGGCTAAGCTGTTCACTCTCTCTCTGATCGAGAGAGAGTGAACAAATTCACTTGGCATGAGTACCATCACAAGGAATTTGGTGTAACGATCTGAGCTCAATTTGACTAATTACGGGCGGGTACAGGTTAGGTCCTCGTACTAAATTGACTCTACTCAGTTATTTAAAGTCAAAAATGCTCAGTTGTAGTTATCTCCTCCTTACTTTTCCAAAAGCTATCTCCTTCCTACAGTTTTTAATTCAGAATAACCACATTTGGTCACCTGGATCGTTAGTCAATCAGCTAACTATTCATTTATCTCTTTCTGCAAAAAACTCCAAATCTGACAAAAAATCTCCAAGTTTGTGTTTTTCTGTTTCGGCAGAACTACACTTCGACATGGTAACTCACAGAGATCTGGTTTTTTTTGGAGCATCAGTTCATCACATAATCTAAATGAGCTTTTGAGGGCATGTTTGAAATATTTTTTTAACATATTTAAAATTGCGATTTACTTTTTCATTACGGTGTTTATTTCATCCATCAGTGCAGTGGCAATGTTGGGCAAGGCAGTGCAAAGAGCCTATATATTTGTAGTTTCTATGCCATTGTGTACAGTTTCAAACAAATTCTAATTGCCTTTTATCAAAGGAGTGGAGCAATTTACAAATGACAATGGAGATGCTATACTGAACTTAAACAAAAGAATATTTATGTTGGTTGATATAAGTTTTCAGTATAGATCGTGGTGTCCCATCAGTCACCCATCAAATTCTATCAGAATGACTATAGACCTCAAAATAATTAATTTTATTAATATTCCGAAACATGGTTTGGATTTGGCTTTTTCAGTGGATAATGTTCAATGATAGCATTTTCAAACTACACCCAAATGTTTGAGCTTAAATTTTACTCCAATGTCATCCCAATATTTTTATTATTGAAAAACACTAATGTAACTATGCTGGATGCGTATAGGATTATGATAACTGTGTGTCTGGAGGGCTCACCCTTAATAACACACATGATATTCTATGTGAAATATTCTGCTGCATTTTCAGTGAGCTGGTTTCTGTATGTTCGACCTTGGTGTATCTATCACCATTAAGGAATTGCAGTCCTGAAATAACCATTGACAGCATTCATGTTACGGTTGAATTTGTACATTTGTTTAAAAATCGTGCCCTGGGACTGCATCTATACTGCAACAAGTTATAATGTTGTTACTTTTGAGGATTCGGTTAGCCAAACAGGTGGGCTGCCTCAATAAACAACAAATCTGAGATGGCCTCCAAACAAAATTGGAAGCAATTCTTCACGCAGTGCATTGAAACGATCCAAGTACAATTGAGACCTCTGCTGGATGAAGATATCAGTTAGAGCAATTACAGACATTGTTTTCTCAGAGTAAATTTTCTAATCCCTCAAGAAAATCTTATTTGTAAACAACCAGTGTATTGCAGTCTCTGTGTTTCATTACAGGGAAAGAATTTGTTACTGTTGTGCCTTGTTTATCTTTTCCAAAGGATTTAAAGGCAATGTAATTTTAGAATACCTGAGGATTACCTTTGTGTCTCAAGACTTGTTGCTTCTTATGATATTTATGTGTTATAGCATTATTACATCAGATCAAAATTGAAGGTTGAATTAAATCAGATGTCTTGTCGCAAGCAACATCCTGGAGCATAGGCGGCAAAATTTGTTGCCTTAGTGGCCAGGCCGCAATATCTGCGCCAGGTTGCTCTCTGTTTGCAGGCAGGTCGGAGCACACCTGGGTTCCAACCATAGCCCAGTGCTAGACAATTTGTAATCCTGCTCAGTCCAAATATATTTTCCAACCAGCATTCCAAGCCCGAAACCCCAGTTCTGATGCAAAAAATTTAGCCCATATTGGGTGCCCCGTTTTTTTATACCAATTTTATTGCATCTAAAATATCATATCATATTATGTTGAATCAATAGGCTTTAGTGGCTGGCTACTCATATATTTACATTTTTGCAATCGACCATGACACCTTGTCGACATTCAATTATCCACACTCTCTTTACTCAACAAAAACATGGTCCATGCTTCTAAAAAGTTATACAATGTTGCGATCACTTCACTCTTGGTTAGCCGGGTAAACCTTCTTCCGGGAGTTATTGCACAATCAAGTAGAGTGTGCCCTGGGACTGCATCTATACTGCAACAAGTTATAATGTCGTTACTTTTGAGGATTCGGTTAGCCAAACAGGTGGGCTGCCTCAATAAACAACAAATCTGAGATGGCCTCCAAACAAAATCTGAAGCAATTCTCCATGCGGTGCATTGAAACGATCCAAGTACAATTGAGACCTAAGCTGGATGAAGAATTATCAGTTAGAGCAATTACAGACATTGTTTTCTCACAGTAAATTTTCTAATCCCTCAAGAAAATCTTATTTGTAAACAACCAGTTGTATTACAGTCTCTGTGTTTCATTACAGGGAAAGAATTTGTTGCTGTTGTGCCTTGTTTATCTTTTCCAAATTAAAGGCAATGTAATATTAGAATATCAAAACCTGAGGATAACCTTTGTGTCTCAAGACTGATTAAAATTGAAGGTTGATTTAAATCAGATGTCTTGTCACAAGCCACATCCCGGAGCATAGGCGGCGAAATTCGTTGCCTTAGTGGCCAGGCCACAATATCTGCGCCAGGTTGCTCTCTATTTGCAGGCAGGTCGGCGCACACCTGGGTGCCAACCAAAGCCCAGTAGACGATGGACCGCAGACACATTTGATATGAGGCACTTTCGATAAATTTAAGGTTCAATGATTGCACAGACCAAGGGTACATTGTGGCAGCATCATTCAAGGATTGTAAAAGTTAATCCTATTGTAAAAACTGCGACAATACTGCCTTCCTAGCTATACCCACCGTATCAATTTAGCTAGGATAGTTAGGTGTAATTTAAGCATAAAACTTCATGTCTAATTGTGGAGTAAGGCTGTACAAAGAGAAATTTTTATGAGAGAGCCTGCATATTCTATTTTTTACTGTAATCAAAAACTTTGAATTCAGTTCATTCTCCAGAACCCTATAATTGTGACAAATAGATGAAAGGAGTTTTTGGCATCAAGCTTCCCATAACTTTCCCCTTGATGCAAAGCTCGCAGGTACCTTGACCAAGGAGTAAAAAACTCTTTCCTTGACTATTGTTAAAAAATTTACTCTGAATCCCTTTACTCTGTGAAGCAGTCTATCCACATGCTTGAAACTAAAATGTTTTACACAGATAGATAGATGGGGTGATAACTCTATACTGCAAATGAGCCACAAAATTTCAACAATAAGAGAAGACAACTTCTTAGCCCAAGATTTGCCCAAATTGACTTTAATGAACTGAGTAATCATCAGAGTTACACAGGATAATAATGTAGTCTCGATTTCTGTGTGACTAGCCCAACCAAGTTTTTGACGCAAGCAAAAACTGATTGTCCACATTTTACACTTCTTGATTCTCCTGAAGTACTGGATATTGATACATTAGCACTTTCAACCGGAAGGAAAGAGGTGTATATATGTGTCTTTATTGTTAAATCAGATAGTTGTGTTTTTTTATAACCTATTGAGCTTCAGAAAGATAAAATTGGTTGAGGATGTCTTCTGGCAACACCCCAGAAACCACAGGAGCACCTTAATCACCCCACACACAAAGAATAGATTTTTATTTTTTTAAATTATTTTTACTGCTCAGGGCATATAAGGTAATTTTGTGAACCCGGGTTATCTCCACATCTCGAAAAGGCCAAAATTCATATAAATTATAAAGCGAAAAACTTCTTTTGTGGCTGGCATAAAAATTTATCAAGCTACAGACCTCAAATTTTCAGGACACACTCACAAACTGTGTATTTCTTTGCCCCCCATGAAAGTGGAATAATTGCATACATAAGCCGGCAGCAGGGCAGCAATTTATATCATTTTTTAACCGTTTTCCGTAAAGCTTTCGATATGTTGGTAGATGTTTTCCTTGTTTACTAAAGAAAATAACCACTATGTTCCTCAGAAGATGAGCAATCCAATGATATAAAAATTTGTGGTGTCAGACCATTTGAAGCCATGCTGCTGCTCAAAAGAAAATGTGCTTCTACATTATTTTATTGATTTGCGATGATTTAGCTGTGCAAAAATATGCTGATTGTGTGTGTATTCATCATCCGTAATGTAATTATTGTAATACAGAATTCATGCTCCACTAAATTTAAGGCAGACACTCTTATTTTGATACAACATGTCTGTGTAACTCAGTGGATAATTCTCTATTTCGTCAACGCAGAGCTCTGGGTTCGAGTTGGTGCCAAATTTTTTAAACTCTCAATATGGCTATAAATCATAATGATTGTAAAGAGGAATCCTTTTTTGTTGCAAACAAATTAAGTTGTCGAGCTACAGACCTCAGATTTTCAGATCATACTCAAAAAATGCCCGCCATGAAAATGGAGTAGTTGCATACATATGCCGGCAGCAGGGCAGCAATTTTATCATTTTCAAACTGTTTTCACTAAAGCTCTAGAAATGTTGGAAGATGTTTTCCTGTTTTACTAAAAAAATTAACACTATGTTCCTCGGGAGGTGAGGAATCCAATGTTATAAAAATTTGTGCTGTCAGGCCTTTAGAAGTTATGCTGCTGCTCAAAAGATAATTTGGCTACACATTGTTTTACTGGTTTGTGATGCTTTAGAAAAAGCTTCTTTTGTAGCTGGCATAAGAAAATATTGAGCTACAGACCTCAGATTTTCAGGACACACTCACAAACTGTGTATTTCTTTGCCCCCCATGAAAGTGGAATAATTTCATACATAAGCCGGCAGCAGGGCAGCAATTAATATAATTTTTTAACTGTTTTCCATAAAGCTTTCGATATGTTAATAGATATTTTCCTTGTTTACTAAAGAAAGTAACCACTGTGTTCCTCAGAAGATGAGCAATCCAATGATATAAAAATTTGTGGTGTCAGACAATTCGAAGCCATGCTGCTGCTAAAAAGAAAATGTGCCTACACATTATTAATTTACTGATTTGTGATGCTTTAGAGAAAACTTCTTTTGTAGCTGGCATAATAAGCAATTATTGAGCTACAGACCTCAGATTTTCAGGACATACACTGAGTTTCATGCCCCATATATCATTACCCAACCAGCAACATTATTGTAAAATTAACCCTGCCTGCCAAATAAACTACATTCATTATTGCTATTGTATTGTTATAGTATAATCATTTAGAGTTCTAGCCCAGTTCTAGTCAATATTATATAATTGGATTGACATTGTATTCAATGAGTTTGTATTTAGATGACCAGGCAAGTTAGCTGTTACAATGAAAGCATTCCATTCGAATTGTCGTCCTCACAATTTTTGTAAGCACAGAAAACTCTTAGCAAAGATTATAAATACTTTACAGTCATTGCTCTTAGTATTGAGTATGATGAGCCGACAAAATACCTATGTTCAACTCTTCTGTGTTGTACTGTAGGCCTACCCTAAGCTATATCTTGTGCAATCTGAGAATGTAGGCAGCAACTGCACAGAAAACTCTTAGCAAAGATTATAAATATTTTTACAGCCATTGCTCTTAGTATTGAGTATGATGAGCCAACAAAATACCTATGTTCAACTCTTCTGTGTTGTACTGTAGGCCTACCCTAAGCTATATCTTGTGCAATCTGAGAATATAGGCAGCAACTGCACAGAAAACTCTTAGCAAAGATTATAAATATTTTTACAGCCATTGCTCTTAGTATTGAGTATGATGAGCCGACAAAATACCTATGTTCAACTCTTCTGTGTTGTACTGTAGGCCTACCCTAAGCTATATCTTGTGCAATCTGAGAATGTAGGCAGCAACTGCATAAATAGAATACATCAGCTAAATTATGCTAGCAGAATTATCACAAAACTTTGCTACTAATAAAAAAGTACAACATCGCTCACCAGTTGAGCGAGGATCTACTTTGTATTAATCGCCCTACATGCCTAAGTTGAGAAAAGTGATATGCGAATGAGGCCATATTCTCCACAGAACTACCGAAAATATGCTGACTGATGCTAGAAAACATACTTGGTGTCAAAGCATGCAGTATTAATACTGATTATTGGCATAGTCTTAATCTACGCTCCTTGGGATTTTTGAGATTGAATGGCTCTGAGCAAGGATTTAGCTCTGAATGCTATGGTATGTGGGTAGAGAGAGGCAAAGGTAAATCTATTGTAAACCTGGTATACATTCATTACCTGTCTACAAAGGAGCTCTTGATGTTAAACTTTATCATTCCCAGCCATCTCAGTTATATGGTGTACAGGAAGCAATTGTGGCATTTTTCTCTCTCACTCTTGGATGGTAGTTCCCTAGCAGGTGTTGGCACTAGTACAGATAGTATTTAAATGTTAGGCTAGTGACAAGACAACAACGTTTACAGTAATACATTTTAAGCTGTCAGCTTGTGTGCCACAAGCAGGGAGGTTAGCCTTTAACAGGCATAATGACTTAATTACCTCAATATTCCTAGTCAAAAATTTTAATTATTGAATTAATTGTCGCTGGTAGTTAATCCTACAGACACATTCCATAGCACTTGTAACAAGTCATCATGACACACTTGTGGAATTAGAGAGACAGGATGTCATCGTAAGCTGACCTAACTTCCTGTCTTTTGCTGCTGATAATGAATGCGATGAGTTTTTAATTTTGCGAATGTACATGTTTACAATGATGGTTGTTTTGGTGAAAGTACAATCATGATCATTCTTTGACAGAAGAGTGAGGGGGCGGGAAGTTTTAACCTTTTATGAAAAATACTAGATGGTTGACCAAATTCCATTTGTATATTTTCATCAAATTATTTCACCAAACTCTGCTTCCAAGCTCATCATAGTACAGAGTAACTATGCCAAAAATGAGATTGCTTTGCAAAAAAATCTCTTGCGCCCTTATTATCCGGTATTTGCAACTATGTTTCATTGATTTTCCTCTACTACTTGGTCAACTACAAGAGCTGAGCCAGACACAACATACAGTGGTTGTATCTGGCTCAGCTCTTGATAAACTGCTGCTGGGGTTAACCATTTTTAAATCTACTGGTACCTTTTAAGTTCTGTGCAGGTTGCCTATGAATGCCAATGTCAACAAAATTAACATTCTGACTGGCTTATCTTGATTATGGGTAAACAACTTGGATAACAACAATACATCCAATTATGCTTGAACTCAGCTGCTTGGCTAAGATGTTGATGTCAAGTAAAAGGTAAACAATTGCCAAATAGACACTGAGAATCTTGTTCAATTCAATAAGCTAATCCCATTGAAAGTGATCAGGCAGATTGAACAGTACATTGTAGCCATTGAATGCATGCATTGAAAAGTTTGGTGTGTTGAAAGTTCTTTCAACCTAAAGGTTTATCAATGAATATCAAGACTGATTTCACCAACCTACTCCAGATTATTACAATTTTCAACTAAAAAGGTTTAATTTTTTTAACATTTCATTTCAAATCAATTGCATTTAATTGAGTGATGTGGCGAGTATCGGGCAAAACAACATCGATGCATCAGTTCCATGTGGTCTACCAAATACATTTCCTAGAAGTTTCGACCATTACGACAGGATTTCCACAATGCAGCTATAGTCTGGAGTTCCAATCAAGGAGTACTTTTACTCCTTGTTCCAATCATTTCAACAAATTCCTGCCAAAGGAATACCCACACTGATAGTTATTCTGTTATATATGAGACCGGTAGCTTAGACAGGCGGCTGGGTTGCCAGATTAGGGGCTTGTAGGGCCATTACATCACTTAAGATTTAGAGCGATAAATAATTGCCTGGACAGTCTTGTAGCAGATAATCTTTCAAAGCTATCAGCTTAATATTATCCCCTGCATTGATATATTTAGAATTTACAGTGACCATCAGACATTCCGTACAAACGAGTTTTCTATTGTGTCATTGAACTATGTCTGTTTGATCAAGAAGTAACAGGGGAAGCTGTTACTCCT
Organism: Membranipora membranacea; assembly: GCA_914767715.1. Taxonomy (NCBI): domain Eukaryota; kingdom Metazoa; phylum Bryozoa; class Gymnolaemata; order Cheilostomatida; family Membraniporidae; genus Membranipora; species Membranipora membranacea. The sequence goes on along the minus strand of OU612072.1, from coordinate 8,955,013 downwards.
TGGTTTGATTTACCCTTGCTTCTCTCTACCCACATTCCATAAAATTCAGAGCTTGCACTCCATGCCCAGAACATCTTCAGCCAACAAACAGCTAATGAAAGCCATCCACGCTAAAAAATCCCAAGGAGCGTAGATTAACCCTTAGTGTGTCATCCATATAATCCCTCTTATTAGCTATTCTTGTTGAAATTCCTAAAAATTATAAGGGGTTGTAAAAATTGATATATCTTAAAATCTAGAGGGTGTAGAAGGAAAGTTTAAATAAACTTCTTCTAAACAAGATTCCTGATCTATCTATATAACTTTTAACCACCCAGCAATAACAGAAATGATTGATGAGGTATTGAAACACACAAAAAAGTGTACAACTAGACTTATTTTGTATATATCTGAACACAAATACTCTCACACCGGTCTTACAGAGTCATAATTTGTACCACTGGACAGGGAATTTTGTTTAGATGAGAAATAAAAAAATAACTAACTCTTTACGAGCAATGATACTACCATGGTGATGATTATAGCAAGGAGGGTTCAATATTAGCAAAGTTTATGCAAGCAGTGCCATCGTACTATAATCCTCTATCAATTGGTAAGCTGCTTTGTACTAATTTCTAAAAATTATTAAACTGCCTTGTACTAACTACTAACCAGGATAGTAGTCTTGGACCTCACTAACCAAAAAATTTGTACTAGCAGCACCGATTCCCACCTAACTGCAACCCTCTATGAGCCATAAGAAGCTTAACACAGGGATAAACCGACTTGTAAATTTGCCTGCCATTGCTAAACACAATGCCTGAGAAACCATTCTGTGATCAATTAAGAGGGAGTTCATTGCTGTGATCAAACCTCAATATTTATGTGTGCGCTATACAAATGACACTTCTTGTTTCGGACATGCAGAGGTAGACCGACCCTCTCACCAACCTCAACCGGACTCACCCACACAGTTCAGTGACAACCGACAACCAAATTTATCATCTAATGATATATGACAAGATGTAAGATCAGTGCATCAACATGAACCTAGTGCTCAGCCTATTTGTCGTGTGATGAACCTTTTGATCATGTTTTGGAAATGAATTGAAAGCTGTTTATTTTAAAAAAAAGTCGTACTCATTGTACTCTTAAATATAACTGATATACCTGTTAATCCACAGTAGGAATACCTGCATTGAACTAAAGTTCACTGATACCTGAATAGGATGCAAAGCATTGGAATGAAAAATTATGAATAATCGACGAGGTGAGAACAATAAACTGTCCAAAAAAAAAATTGAATCAGTAGAAAATACTAAAAAGTTTAGATGTTATTCTTGCATATTAACCCACAAAACATTGGCATTCACAATCAACAACCCTAGAAGGCCTCCTGTGATTGTCAACAGGATAATAAAATACCAGTAGGCGCAAGAAATGCCCTAAAGTCAATTGATATATCAATACAAATGTGAACACTGAACAGCTTGAAACTTTGATAAAATGAGAGCATGTGCCCATCCCTATCAATTATCATAACGGGAAAGTTTATGTGGCACTACTTTTTGATCTATCGATTCAACAGTGTGCAGTGACAACATAGTGCTGCGCAGATATAAGAGTGTGACTTTTGTGACAGTTCACTATCGGAGGAGGTGCTCATGGTGCATATTTGATGTGTCATGACTGGTGTCCGCTCTATACCACCATGAGTCTCAATTATAGTCTGAAAAGAAGAAAAATGTATATCAATCACCGTGTCATACTTTCAGAGCGATTGTGGCTAAATTAGGGGGAGGGTGTCAACGTGTCGCTGGCTAAAGTATCCTCAATTTGATATACTTGGTATAATCGATATTTACCGCAACCCATCACCAAAAATAACTATTATAATACGCGTCTAAGTGATGTAGCAACAATCATGAATCAGAGGATTACATTGTTTGACATAATAATTTTGCTGGTGACTCCCAAAATATTGATAGATAAGCGTTGGTGATCATTCAAGCCCATACATACCTTGGGTGGGGGGGGGGGGGGTATTTGTCCCTGGTGTCTTCACAACTTCAGTTCCAAGTGTAACGAAGAGAGCATCAGCAGAGTGTGCTTCTTTGAAACTGGAGTTATTGGTGGTGGGTGACAAGGTGTGAGAAATCTGCTGAGTATGATGCTCTGTCGTATATCTTCTGAGTCACTGTCCCCATTCTACGTTTACTCCTCCAAATAGTAAAACTGTAAAAAATAATCTTGTATGTAGAAATTTCATGATGTGAAGTCAAAACAACGGTAAGATTGTTGTAGAAAAAAATTATGTGCGGAGTTTGGGACACCATATATGAGTATATCTGTGAGAAATGACCTCCTGACAGCTATCTATTGTATGCCGTCTATAGAATATGATGAAGCTATGACTGTCCACTAAACTCCGAATTGAGATGTATGTAGGCCCACGCGGCCACATCAAAACAGCACTCTTTGAAGTACCATACTATCACAAAAGACAAAAGTATGCAAAGCGAAAGCAGATATAATATATATAAGCTCAGTGTCAGGCCCAAGGTGAAACAACATTAGCAAATGCTCACTCCGATGGTTTGTTCAAAAGCTTCAGTTGTCATACATTAACCCCCCCCCCCCTAATTCCCTTCTAACAGAGGCACTGTTGAAGTTTAGATCAGAGTACACAATATGACGCAAAAATCATGGCTCAGAATAATTCATTTTAGCAATCAGGAGTGGGGAAACTTTTCAATATGGAGTAGCGTTGGTTGGGTGGTTGGCCATCAATAATGGTAAGTTGGTTGGATGAAGACATATTTCTTCTTTCTTTGATCCAGAACCATTACAAGTTCTGTGATAAATGCCTACCGTAATCCCTCACCTATAAGTCACCGGACTTATAAGTGAATCATCCCCCTCAGAAAAAATAAAAATGCTCCAGTTATAAGACACCCCACAGCTATAAGACACCCCACAGCTATAAGACACTCACTACGCTACACTCACTACAAATGAACTAAGTAGTTTTGAGAAAAAAACTGCCCTCAGTGGGTTTTCGAACTAACAACTCAATGTTTACAAGTCGTACGCTCTACCACTGAGCTATTCAGCTTCGGTGACTGTACTAGGTTTTGGTTCAATATAAATATAAAAATGCTTCAAATGATAGTCGCGTCTATATGCTACTCTCTTATAGCCGCCTTCACTTATAAGTCACGCGATCTATAGGTGAGGGATTACGGTACATTTCAAGTTCCTCCCATTTTACTGGTGACACCAGAAGCGAATCCAAATGCAGAAAAATTGGATAAAACGATAGGGATAATGACATAACATACACTGTGACATTGCATTGACTAGATTGGAAAGCAAGCACTATGTGCTCGACATCTACTTGACTCTTTGTTAGGTTATTTACTGAGCATGGTGATAAAAAGTAAAACATTCTCTACCTCAAGAAAAATTTTAATCTAATTTGCTTATATTTGGAGCTGCTCCCCCTCCAGCCATCAACACAAGACAACATTGTTTTACTTGGATTTTACTAGGATTGGAGCAACCGGAAATGCAGGGGTGAAAATATTTTAATTGACATACAACTTATATTATAATCATGTGGGAATTTGCCAACAGCATTTACAGCCATGCTTTTTTTATTGTTATTCAGCAGACTGTTAGTACTGCAATGGTTGTCTGCACTTAGTTTTTGTAATAGAGGAGAACTCCGAAGGCACTTGGGTGCCTTTCTCAAGAATTGGATGTGACAACCCTGTCACAACCATCCAATGAGCTCATTAAAACCCAAGTATCTTAAAACTTTGAACGTGAGGTCATCCACTGGAAGTTAATGTCAAGTGACGGAGTTGAGAAAATGTTGGCTAGCCATAATTTTATAACTTCAAGCCATTTTCTCGAAATGCAAACTTTTCCTATTGAATTAACATTACTCCACTAGAGTAGCCCCATCATGTAAGTGGGGTCCAATGGTATTGAAGTAACTCATGGTTTACTCTTCTGGCAATTTCTGGCAGGAAGCCATGGTTTATTAGCTACTGAATACCATCAAATCATCTTCTGATCTACTCTGAATACCTGCTAGGGGTCTCACTTTCAAATCGTTCAGTCAATGATTGAACTATATACATTCTGAGCGAGCGATTTGGGAGTGATGTTGTCTAATTGAAAGACCAAGTGGGCAATAATTTCGAGTGATGCGATGGTGATAATTTGCTTTAGTAAAGTATCGCTCTTTCTAATTGAAAGACACCCCTGATAGGCAAACTACAGAAGGCTACTAGTAGTGATAATAACTAACAGTTACTAGCTAGACTTCTTAGTTAGTCTACTCATTCTTCACGACTGAGTAGTAGAGTACTACTCTACTACTCAGTCGTGAAGAATGAGTAGACTTACAGAGTAGTGTGAGAGTAGCTTACCACTTTATCTGATGAATACTTGTTCTTCCTACACTAACTGCCTTCAAGTTGTTTGACGCGGTAGTCAAATGTCAATAGATGCCAACATCCCCCTAATCCAATGCCTCAGGTACGTTCTAAAATGTAAGGTACAGTAATCAAAATCAAGCAGATATTATCTTCATAAAAAGTTCCATAGAGGAGTAAAGTATTCATAGGAGGAAATTTTCTTCATTTTGCGCAGGCTTGAAAAAGCTAACTTCAAGAGTAGCAAACATACGCCCACCCTTTTTTTCTTTTTATGGACTTCAACCTTCACTAGCCAAAATTTAATGCTAGCTTACATTAAGTCATCTCAAGACTAGCTAAACTAAACTTTAGCTAATACTTACTCCCAAGGCTATACGTTTAGTTGACTATAAATTAGAAACAAGTTTTATGCTGTTTAATTTTTTTTAGGGCCTGTGACCTAGAATTACCCACACACCAACATATGTTGGGAAGTTAAATGCCCCATGATAACCACAATCGAACAATTATTGACAATACTTTAAGAGACAGATTTCATTATCATTTCATTCACCCCCCCCCCCTTCCTTCACCTGCAATCTACCTTATCAATCTAATTAGTTAACCACTAATTAGGTTGATAAGGTAGATAGCAGGTGAAGGGAGAGAGGGAGATCTTTCAATGAGTATGAGATATGGTTACCAATTAGGCTACCGATGGTATCCTTGATTTGGACAATCAAATACAAATGATCACTGCGTCAGGGTAGCGAAGAGTATATCATGACCCATCATGAATCATAATAATGTAACTATTTGACACTCAGACACTCACTCGGTACATCAAGATTTCTCAGGACAGAATTCAAACCACCAAAGGTTCTGATGCGTAACTCTGCCATAATCATGCCATACTGAATCAGTCTTTCTCCTGTATTCTCTGCAAGAAATATTTAGTTGATGATGTGATAAAGTATGAATATAATACATTCCAATGTCCTATGTACATTATTTGCATTCAAATTATTTGCAGTCTTATAACAAGGCTTTGCTGCTACAAGGTTCATCCCTGGACCCTTCAATTTTCTCTGCATTGAGAGCCTGATTCTAGCATGTTGCCAAATAACAAATAACACAACGCTTAAAGTCCTGGTTAAATCTACAATCCCTATGATGGAAACAGATTTGCCAGCCGTTGGTGAAGAAGTTTGTGAAGTTTTATATCTGGTGTCTTGGAATGGAAACACTCGATCTATAGGTTTGATCAGCACATAACGCCAGCAAATTTGTAACTAAAATGATCATTCAAGATAAAGAGCTGTGGCAAGGAGGGTGGAATATAGGGAAGAGGTGACTTGATGTTGCGAGATGGAATGAGTTGTTCCCTCCATGAAAAAAAGAGCACAACTCCGATAGTCACTGAACTCCTAATTACACTAACTGGCCGGCTTCAATGAAAAATTCTTGCTGAGGCCTGCCAGTGTTCAAGCAGTTTTACCAAATTTATGCCATGATACTTCAACGATTACACCGACGCAATTATCATCAGTTAGCCTACACATATCACCTGACATTTATATCATTATATTACTAACGATGCTCGATGCAAGTGTAACAGTGGAGATATCGATGCTTATAACCCCAGCCATCTCAAGCCTTTCTGGGTCAGTTCCCTGCTGCAACTTAATCAAATTTTACAACCGAAATTGAAAATTTGATTGTCTGCTTACCTGTTTGAATTGAGTAAGCTGAACGACTATTGATACTACGAGTTGTATCACATCTGCTATAAACCACCCAAACACTCTCTTCTTCATTGTACTGTTCTCAGTACTATTCTGCGGTCTGTGTTGCTTTACAATGTAGACTAAAATACAAAAAAATCTGCAATCAAAAGGAGTCATTTCTTGTATCTAGGTCTATCTACTTTTTTCCCAAATTAACAAGACGAATAATGAAACCAGCGTTATACTCTAGTACCTCTACAACACTTGAATACACCATTCTATTGATGAAGATTTACATTTGGGAAACTTTTGCAATTGTGTGCAAGCTGGCAATGGTCTAGTTTCTCTCAGTAACCAATTTCTCTACTCTCCAACTACAGACCACTATAACCAATGGTTGTCAGTGGTTGACACTGAATTAAGGCGAAGTACATGCTTGCAACTCAAAGAGCCCACACATGTGATATTATATGCAATCCGCCCCCCTCCCCGATCACTGCTTATTATAATGAAATGACCACTGTGACGCACTTGAGACTCTGTACAGCCAACAAATCATTTGAATTCAATACCATTGGCAAAAGGCACGGTCTGCACTGGTTTCCTTCCTCTGGTCATCGGGGTTGGTATATTCTTTATTACATTACAGACCAGGGAATATTTCAATTAGCATGAGCTGTGCTTTGTAAACCAAAAGATCATTACAACTTAAATGCTCAATATCCTCGCTCCTTAGATAAATTTGTTCGCAAATAGTTCACACAAGAGTGAGCATAGTTCAATTTGATTAGTGGCCAATTCTCGAACGAAGCTAAAAGCAGGTCTCGCCTACTAAGCTAGATGATGATGTACCACTTGGTCTTATATGCGCATGCTTGATCAGTAAATAAAGTGTATACTGATATGTATATAGTTTTGCTGTTTGTATTTAAGGGTGACCCCACCAGTCTCAGAGAGTTGGGAATGGTTGACATAAAGCAATAATGATCCGTCAGTTGCGCCGAGGCAAAGCCTATGCACACACTTTATACAAATACAAGACCCAGCCTACATAGGCTGTAGTTGTAGTAAAGAGAGGGGGCATTTCCCTACAATGTAAAGTATGTAGGCCTACATGTAGCCATAGTAGATTAGCAATAACAGTTCTAGACAATTAGTTGCACGAGAGTTGCCCACCTAAACATGCCACCACCAACAAACAACAAAGCGAGGAGTAAGGAGTTAACTCCTTGGACTTGTATGAGCCTTCCCCCCCCCCCCTCTTACAACTCTTAGGAGTCCTTCTCCTTGCTTGATATTACACTGCACATGTACATTGGACTGGTACCATTGGCAAACTACAGAAAGCTACTAGTAGTGATAGTAACTAACAGTTACTAGCTAGACTTCTTAGTTAGTCTACTCATTTTTCACTCACAACTGAGTAGTAGAATAGTAGTGTACCAAATAAATACTAAATAACATTTATTTACCTGAGAGCTACAACAAATTGATTCAATCAAGTCCATTCACAGCTGTTCTAATTTCATTCTTCTTCTTCTTGTGAAGCTGAGTTGGCTCATCATCTCTTCATCGTGGTCTTATGTGTCTGTGAAGTAACTAATTGGTGCCACTGAGTCTGACTGCTGTTCAGAAAGTTGACTACTTACTAGCAATATCGATAACTAACTCAGTGTTCCCCAACACAGATATTGTAATCAGTATGAAGTTATTAAACAGGCCAATAAGAAAAAAGTAAGATGTAATGGGCCAATCATATCAAAGCCTGTGAAAATTCGAAGAGAGAGGGCAACTCTTCATTTTTGAAGGTTTTAACGTGAGAGGGCAATTTCGAACCAGTGACCTTATTACCCTGGAGTGAATTTTAAATGTGATTCTTTCGTAATAAGGTGTCACTTTTTATGTAACAAGACTTATAAAGGTTTAACACTCTGTGTTCAACACTGCTCTTTGCAGAAAAAGCCTCCTTTATAAATACACATATATACGTCAATGCCATCTTATTGTTTCTTTCAATTTTTGTTGTCGTTTTTACATGGTCTTATTTGCTTCATGCATTCATCGGTGGTTAATAAAGTTCATAATAAAATATCACAAGTCAAAATAAAAACAATAATAATAATAATGTTACTGGATGCCCTCTAGGATTTTTGTCTCCCCTACCGCTAATTTATAAACTACGGCCTTGACATGAAAACGAAACCTATTTTTTGTAGGCATTATAGCCAAATGCATTTGAAGCCTGATATATATATTATAGAAGATGAGCCTCAACCCGATTACCCAAACCTAGACCCCATCATGCTACCTACTAAACATATACATTTCCACAAATATATATTACGTATACCTATACATTCAAATACATATACAAAACAGGTGCTGTTTCAGTTTAGCGTTTACAAATTATTCATTATTAAATAAACTTTATTCTAGATAAGATTCAAGCCAAGGAAACTCCAGACGCCCACGCATATCAAACTATTCAGAATTTGGATCTGACAAACAAGAACTATGTTAAGTTTACAGTGAAAGCCTGCAATGATGCACATCTAACCCTTCAGCCTACTGCTTCTGGTATCAGCAGGTAAGAGATACATTATTAGTAATAGCATTAGCACTAGTAATAGCTTTAGCATTAGTAATAGTAAAAGTAAGAGTAACAGTATTAGTAATAGTAATAGTAATAGTATTAGTAATAGTATTAGTAGAAAAAAAGCACAAAACTTCAATGTTATCGAGCCTTGGTCAGATAGAGAAATTAAAATAAACCAATACCGATATCGATACCAAAGAGGATTTTGTTCTAATCCTCATGAGAGATTTTAGATAATTGATCCAATATTAATGCCCAAAAATGGATGAAAACTCATACCAATATATTTATAGTAGACATACTTTCCGTATATGCATCAGTATGGTCAATCACTTCCAGGTCTCATTATCTTCATAAAAGTATGAAATAATTCAGACATTACTCTCATTACTCTTTACAGGATGATCTGCAAGCTTCTAGTCCCCTTGCATCAAGTGAATCGGTAATAATTCATAGCCCATAGCAGGATACACATTGAAAAACACTTCTTATTTTATCACTGTTCATCATCTGTTCTCTAGCCTTGAAGTTCCAGTATACGAGATAATTCTTGGTGGATGGGGAAACACCAGATCTGTTATCAAGCACGAGTTTCAAGGAGCCGAGGTGGCTTCAAACAATCAGAGCTCTGTTGTTGACTGTTCGGCAGAAAGGTCAGAAACGATCAATGTCAATCTATTGCAATACATGAATATATACAGGGTGGTAGTTTAGAAAATTGATATGGGGAGGCAAACTGAAGCATCACCAGGAGGGTCGCTGTAAGCTCCTCTCTTAGCAATTTAAGGCATATAGCTGATTCTGACATGAATTATTCAATTATAGTGTTTTTAGGCCACTGTATTTAGTTCGGTGCCGCCTGCCTCCCCTAGAACAACGGGCCTGATATATCAATTTGAGACCATGAACAACAAAAAATTTTCAAGGAAGCCTATTCAGTTGAAACTATGTTAAACTGAGCCAAGAGTTTATATACATTAGAGGTTGAACAGACGATAGAGAGTTTTTATTTACACCTCCTATATACGGCATCAATTAACTGGCAGTGAATCGCAAGCATGCTAACCACCCCTTTCAACTGTTTGTTGAAAAATACTCTGAAACTTGAGCATTTTTACATACTTATCTGCTGAAATTATTCATTTAGTGATAGCATCTTGAACGATATAATTGACATATCGTGTCGACTGAAACATTTAAGAGTAAAATGGTTATCGAGACAAAACTCCTAAAGGTTTTAAATATTTTGATGGCACATTATTGATTCCATCATATCAAGCTTTGCTTAAACTCAGTGTGGGTTGAAGTTAAGCAAATGTGCCTTACTGAGTATTGTACTGTATTTGCGACAGGTTATCATTGGTATCGTTTGTTGTTCACATTGTGGCTCATTTATCAATTGTTACATGCTTGTTTCAGATTGTTTTGGATATCTTGGGCTGGTGGTAAGATCAGGGTGGGTAGAAGTGGCTCCGTCTTTGATAGTAATACTGTTATACTGGAGCATCAAGACACTGAGGCTAGAGAAATCAAGAGCTTGGCAGTCTCTACCGGATGGGGTGCCACTGGCAGCTGGAAAGTCTATAACCAGAATGGTGAGTCTCTTAAAAAAACCCATGTTGCAACAGATTAACGTTCCCATTGGTTTTAAGCTCTACTGAGGAAGTACATAGTTCATCCGATACATTTGATTTATGTGTTGATATTTAAAAAAAAGATGTTTGTCTTCAATGCTGGACCAACCATCTTTGGTTTTTTCTCTGTCTTTACATCAGAGCTGCATCCGTTTATCTATAAGCCCCATGCTGCAGCGGATCTACTTTCCGATCGATATAAATCTACAGAGGCAAAACATCCGATACATTTGATCTATTTGAATCAAAGGACTGATGATTTTAGATTTAGAGCTAGTGCTCACATGACTTGTTGCAAACGAATGTGGTAAACCATGTCAGAGTTGTCTTAGATTTTAAGAAAGGCTAGATGACCCTGAATTTGGAAATGCAATGGGATTCTTGATACTTTGTTTTGGATTGATTTCAGTCTAGAAAATAACTATAAAGAAAGTTTGATTTCTTTTGTTTTTAATGGGGTTTTCCAATGTCTTCACATATAAATAATACTTGGTTTGATGAACACCTTGCAGGTGCCCTGGATCACATTTTCTGGATCGGAGGTAAGAGACAGTCGGGTATATGGAGATGGGATGGTGTGAGTCAGCATAACATAGCGGTGACTGACTGGCAATCAGGGCAGCCTAACAACGTAGGAGGTAATGAAGATTGTGTAGAGCATCACATGGGTGTGTGGAACGATAAGCAATGCAGCACTCTTAACAGTTACATATGTGAGAAGAGGGCCTAAATATATGTCTCGCGTGACTGAGACTTGAAACAGCAGATTTATAAGAGTCATAATGAGACAGCTTTGCAATAAATCATTGACTAGGCTGGTCAATATCTGGCCGTAATTGTATCAACAATATCCTTACCTATTTTTCATAAAGGTTTCAATGAATTATCTGGAAAATATTATTGTTTTTTGGTTACAACCGCATTCCTAAAAATGATATATCGTCATCAAAGACATCAAGTCAGTTTATTTCACAACTACTCAACCATCAATATAGCAACTGGAATTTTTTTTCTCTGCTGTTCATGGCATAGTCTTAAGAATGTTCATGTGGAATAATATGGACAATAAAATATTACATATTTCTATATAAGTCTATGTTACAAAACATCGATTGACATGGTTACATACCAGGTGTAATATAAATTGTAATTTTATTTTGTAATTGTATTGTATTACATTCTGCCATACTCAATATACATGTATACGAGATGATATCGAAAGTACGTAAGTATGGGTTAAAAAACTGGTAGCTGCAAAAATAAAAATACATAACTAAAAGCGATGGCGACATAGCTAAAAGGATATACTGCAGTTAGGTACGGTTAAGTACGATACACAAGGCCATTATCATGATAGGTCATAAAATAGTTAAAAAAGGACCTCTTTGTGGTTCTGCATCGTTTTGGACGGAATACTTGTTTGGCTCGAGAGGAAGTTCTGTTACTGTTAAAACTTAAGCGACTATAAAGTGGATGGGATTCACCGTGTAAAATCTTTGTGAAGTGACTGTATGAGCTATCAAAGAGAAAATTGCAAAGATATGGAATGTGTAACATTCCTAGCCAATCTTCATAGTCATGATCAGGCAGTATAATCTTTGAGGCTGAGCGCTGGAGACGCTCTAATCTTTCACAGTTTGTGTCACCAATGAGAGAAAACCATGCAGGTGAGGTATGACAGATAATGGAACGGATGTTGCTAAGATAAAAAGTCCTCAAGCCATCGCTGTCAAGACCTATGGATTTCAATTTACGCATTAAAAACAACCGTGTGTTACATTTTGTTACTAATTTATCGATATGCTTATTAAAAGAGAGTTTATCATCAATAAAAATTCCCAAGAATTTGGTGAAAGCATTAGGTTGCATCAATGCATCATCAACAACAACATCATCACTATAGTTGTGCTTATAATTTAGGCAGGTGTTCATCAACTCTGACTTCTCAGCGTTTAGCAGCATATTATCCTCAGTTCTCCACTTATGCTACACTCATTTGTGGGTATACACAATCCAACCGCAGCTACAATATGTAGGAACCACTTTGTAAAGATACTCATCAGCTTAACAAAGACAAACAAAAAGTCATTACGTAACAGACCCGTATATTATGTATTTAAATTAAAAGTTCTTTTGTTTCACCGGCTTAACTAGTTGTCACTGCTCTCATCTGCAGGATTAGGTTCAGTCCAATTTCGGGGGAACAATAGAGTAATTTACTCTTTAAACAGGGGATCCAGGGTGCAGTATTGTGTCGAGGAGTGTATTTATTGCAACTTCTGGCCACCTCCTAACATCTTCATGGGGCGTTGGCTGTCCGTGATTGGTCTGAGGGGATCTGGGCCCGCCCTGGTCTTTGTGTTGGTTAGTTCCCTGAATATCTTGTAAAACATATCCTATTTCAGTGTTCTTTTATGAGTCAGTGCACTCAGTTCATTAGGAAATGAACTCAGACAGTTTTGAAAGTATAACACAGTCTATTTTACAAAATCAGTTTAAAGGAAAGAAGGCAAAAGGTATGAATATTACCCTTATTATTTTATTGTAACCTGCATTCCTCCTTCAAGGATTATATATATATATACCTTGAATTGTGTAAAGGCCTAATTTGGCATCAGGAACTACGCATTTGACACCTTATTATTTTACGTTTTGGAAGTGACAGTTTATTTTCAAAGTTGTAAAGTAAAAGTATAAAGTTAATTTTTTGAGAAGTGTGTAATGCGTTTATACAAAGTCATATAATCATTGTTTGTAATAATCTTTTATAGATTTCACGGTTTGAATCTCAGTAAAGTTTTTCAATAAATGTTATAAATTGTTCGACAATAGTCCAAGTTTTGTCAGTCAAAACAAGGATTTCAAGAGAGGATTGGAAACGAGCTGTAATTTATCATCCATGTGTGTCACCATTAAGTGTTGTCTGCCCATGGCAATAAAAAAGTTTTCTATTTAAAAACAGCAGTAAGCAGCCAATCAACAGTTGTTATTCACCTCCTTTTTACATACAAAGAATTTAAGTTGAACCGCTATATATTTTCAGCCAATGAGAGCAATGCATCAGCCTGGAATCCCACTTCATCTGGGAGTGTCAGAGCATCCAACAGTAGATGTTTAAGAGGGAGTTTAGGTACTTTTGCCAGTTAGCCCAGTAACATAATCCTATTTCAGTTGATGTCCATATCTCAAACCATAGATAAGTTTTAACAAACAGAGCATACTCGGTCTTGACTTCAGGTGAGAGGGTTCGTAAATATGGTGACATGTGAATGATTTATTGCTTAATTCTTGATAGAAATGGAACATTTTTGTTGTTTAACAATCTCCAATCAGAGTTCAGATTATGAAGTTCTGTGAATGTGCATTAGTTGCATCATCATTACCTTTTGCTAAGCAAAAAAAAATACTAGGTTATTGCGCCGACCAGATTTTAATAACATTGTTCAGTTAAATGCAGGTATGTTTAACTGTCAAACTGCACTCGTAGATATTTTTTGCAAATCTTGAATGGTTCTATTATTCAGCCTCTGAGTGCAGTAACGCATCCCCATGTAGCACATTGGATTTGGACACAGATGACAGAAAGAGTTTCTGGAAGTGCTCAGAAGGCTTTATTAATACTGAAGGTTACCCTGTTACAAATTACACCTCAAACCAACTGCACACTTGCTCATTCTACCTGAATAATCGTTATAGTGAGATGCAGATTACACTGCAGCAGTTTGAGGTAAGTTTGGAATTCTACAGCAAATAACAGCAGAGGATTGTCGAACCTGATTCCCCTTTGCTTAGATCTCCCACCAAACTGCTTATTTGAGGGCGAGGAAGGTTGTACCATCTGATGCAAAAGCTGAAAAGCTGCCAAAACTCTACAAGTTCCTCAACAAAGTCCAGCTAAATCCGTGTTCATCTTTTACACACAAGCAGATTTAAACAGTATTTTTAGTATGTTGGCTGATAGCCAATTTTGAAACATCCTTTTGGTTGCAGATTTAAGTTTACACTGCTGTCGGATCGAGAAATATCACGACATTTCACTGCTGGCAGAGTTCATATGAGATTACTTTATAATACTGAATGCAGTTTTTCGGCAGTTTGATGATTTTATTACTGAACGACACCCTGGGGCAAATGCCCCAGGCAACTGATAAATTGCAATGCCAAGTTGTCACTGTCACACGTAACTCCCGATCGTAACTCGCAATTGTAACTGATTCTTCAGAGCAAAAACCACTGCTCTTTATACTGACCTGTATAAATAGGTCGTAAAAATAGAAACGGGTGGGATGATACGTCATTATTTTGATGGCCAACCTCAGCATTTAGATGGTAAATAAATGTTCAAGAAATGGAAGTGAATGCAGAAGAGTATAACAATTAATCAGATTAGGACCATGGCAACCATGACAGTGCAATATACAACGCCTAACTTCATGTAGAGTCATGCACCTAGGCGTGTCATATACAGTGTATGTGACACTGCCAAGTTCCTCACTATTCTTAGAAGAGAAATGACAGTATTTTTGTAGATTTACCATCTTATGAAGCAAATTTCATCAATATTTAGGTTTGTTTTTTCCTTGTAGCAAGCTGAACAGGAAAAATGGAGTTGGATAATTTATAGTTCCTTGTCATCTTTCATAGAAAATGGATTTGAAATTATATGACAATTCCAGATTTTTGTTCGACAAGTTGCATCCTCATAAGTATAGAGTAGGGCGGATCAAATCAAATTAATAGTTAAACGTTATCATTTGGGAACATTGCCAAGTATGTGATTCATAAAATATTAAACATAACTAAGAGGAAACAAGTGAGAGGCCTGTTCTCATTTACAAAGATAATATGACATAAAAGGACTGAACAGGAAAAGTTGAAAGTACTGGGGACTCAGTCTAAATATCAGCTCACAATCCCCGATTGGGATCTTTCCAAGGGGAATTCAGACTTGTGTTTTTCCTCTTACACAACAGATACTTACTACTGAAATGTGATGCTTTATTTTTGTCTTGTCCACTGGATGGGACTGAAAACAAACAAACTAATTTTAACTTTTGGCAATCCTGCCCTGATGAAGTCATTTTTTTGCAAATGAAAACTTCCCTAGAAAATCAGTAAGAATAAATCGGAGAAAATTTGACCTTCGGAAGTACCTCATTTAAAATATATAACTGGTCATTCACACGATAACGCTTGCAGTGTACACATGAGAGATGAGATATCAATGGGCATCAACTGACAGAAAAATTAACATTAGGGAGATTTATGGTAATAGCCTCCAAAGCTTCCAGCTGTGTGGATATCAATAGGTAAAGACATTGTGACCTATTCACTATCTTTTGGTACCTATTTATTGCTACTTACATGCACTACATCATTAAATTTAACCACCTGGATTATTTCGCACTGAGCTTTGCAAGCTTAAGCGGCCCAGCGTGGCTGAGCGGTGGGAGTGTTTGATCTCAGCCCAAGTTAAAATTCCGGTGAGGCCAGATTAAAAAAAGCAAGGAGGGAGCATGGGGAGGAGCCCTTTGCTTTTATATAATATATATAAATATACCAAAATTATAACGTGTTTGTTACGTTATATTCTATGGCTGTATTCACTGAAAATAAATTTGGGGAAGTTCTGCCACATAATAGGACAACGAGACTCCGGCTGTCTAACTCATAGGTGGCATGGAAAGGACAGCCATTTATTTTGCACTTATAATGACATCGCCAGTTGGCCATCAATCATAAACTCAATTGTCAACCTGAGAGTATATCATCCACTCCCTTGAAGTTTTGTGGCATTTATGATCAACATTTCTAGTAATTATTATTAGATTAGCTGAATTCAAACACCAGTCAGCAAGTCAGCTTCCTTGTGAGAAAAGCGGTATATAAAGCAGAGGGCAAGATGATTAGTTTCATTCCTTTCTTCACTGTCTTCCATTCATCTCTAACACAGCACACTGAGAATGCAGATTGCAGCACTTTGCCTCACTTTAATAAGCGTCATCGTTGGCTGTAAGTATTGTATAATAACTCTTGATGATTCGTTTTTTATCCCACTCTAGTATCACATGTGGTCATGAGGGATATTTATCAATATTTTCCTTGCTTTCTGGCTTTATGTTGGGTTCTACATTATGTGTGATAATTTGTCATATTTAGAGGCAATTGGATATATATCCCGCTATTTTACCATTACAGCTTGCTGGACTGCAGTGGTAGGTGTTGGTGGTGGTTGTCCATATGGCTGGGCGCTAACACCAGAGGATACATGTGTTAAACTCTTCATGAACAAGGAAACCTGGAGTAATGCTAAGGCATCGTGTAGATCACATGGTAGTAAGCTTGTTACTCTTCCTAACCGGAGGATGATTCATTATATGAAGGGCTTCCTCCTAGATTCAGGTAAGTACTCGCTACGATCAAAGGCTGTAGGCTAAGCTGTTCACTCTCTCTCTGATCAAGAGAGAGTGAACAAATTCACTTGGCATGAGTACCATCACAAGGAATTTGGTGTAACAATCTGAGCTCAATTTGACTAATTACGGGCGGGTACAGGTTAGGTCCTCGTACTAAATTGACTCTACTCAGTTATTTAAAGTCAAAAATGCTCAGTTGTAGTTATCTCCTCCTTACTTTTCCAAAAGCTATCTCCTTCCTACAGTTTTTAATTCAGAATAACCACATTTGGTCACCTGGATCGTTAGTCAATCAGCTAACTATTCATTTATTTCTTTCTGCAAAAAACTCCAAATCTGACAAAAAATCTCCAAGTTCGTGTTTTTCTGTTTGGGCAGAACTACACTTCGACATGGTAACTCACAGAGATCTGGGTTTTTTGGAGCATCAGTTCATCACATAATCTAAATGAGCTTTTGAGGGCATGTTTGAAATATTTTTTTAACATATTTAAAATTGCGATTTACTTTTTCATTACGGTGTTTATTTCATCCATCAGTGCAGTGGCAATGTTGGGCAAGGCAGTGCAAAGAGCCTATATATTTGTAGTTTCTATGCCATTGGGTACAGTTTCAACAAATTCTAATTGCCTTTTATCAAAGGAGTGGAGCAATTTACAAATGACAATGGAGATGCTATACTGAACTTAAACAAAAGAATATTTATGTTGGTTGATATACGTTTTCAGTATAGATCGTGGTGTCCCATCAGTCACCCATCAAATTCTATCAGAATGACTATAGACCTCAAAATAATTAATATTATTAATATTCCGAAACATGGTTTGGATTTGGCTTTTTCAGTGGATAATGTTCAATGATAGCATTTTCAAACTACACCCAAATGTTTGAGCTTAAATTTTACTCCAATGTCATCCCAATATTTTTATTATTGAAAAACACTAATGTAACTATGCTGGATGCGTATAGGATTATGCTAACTGTGTGTCTGGAGGGCTCACCCTTAATAACACACATGATATTCTATGTGAAATATTCTGCTGCATTTTCAGTGAGCTGGTTTCTGTATGTTCGACCTTGGTGTATCTATCACCATTAAGGAATTGCAGTCCTGAAATAACCATTGACAGCATTCATGTTACGGTTGAATTTGTACATTTGTTTAAAAATCGTGCCCTGGGACTGCATCTATACTGCAACAAGTTATAATGTTGTTACTTTTGAGGATTCGGTTAGCCAAACAGGTGGGCTGCCTCAATAAACAACAAATCTGAGATGGCCTCCAAACAAAATTGGAAGCAATTCTTCACGCAGTGCATTGAAACGATCCAAGTACAATTGAGACCTCTGCTGGATGAAGATATCAGTTAGAGCAATTACAGACATTGTTTTCTCAGAGTAAATTTTCTAATCCCTCAAGAAAATCTTATTTGTAAACAACCAGTGTATTGCAGTCTCTGTGTTTCATTACAGGGAAAGAATTTGTTACTGTTGTGCCTTGTTTATCTTTTCCAAAGGATTTAAAGGCAATGTAATTTTAGAATACCTGAGGATTACCTTTGTGTCTCAAGACTTGTTGCTTCTTATGATATTTATGTGTTATAGCATTATTACATCAGATCAAAATTGAAGGTTGAATTAAATCAGATGTCTTGTCGCAAGCAACATCCTGGAGCATAGGCGGCAAAATTTGTTGCCTTAGTGGCCAGGCCGCAATATCTGCGCCAGGTTGCTCTCTGTTTGCAGGCAGGTCGGAGCACACCTGGGTTCCAACCATAGCCCAGTGCTAGACAATTTGTAATCCTGCTCAGTCCAAATATATTTTCCAACCAGCATTCCAAGCCCGAAACCCCAGTTCTGATACAAAAAATTTAGCCCATATTGGGTGCCCCGTTTTTTTATACCAATTTTATTGCATCTAAAATATCATATCATATTATGTTGAATCAATAGGCTTTAGTGGCTGGCTACTCATATATTTACATTTTTGCAATCGACCATGACACCTTGTCGACATTCAATTATCCACACTCTCTTTACTCAACAAAAACATGGTCCATGCTTCTAAAAAGTTAAACAATGTTGCGATCACTTCACTCTTGGTTAGCCGGGTAAACCTTCTTCCGGGAGTTATTGCACAATCAAGTAGAGTGTGCCCTGGGACTGCATCTATACTGCAACAAGTTATAATGTCGTTACTTTTGAGGATTCGGTTAGCCAAACAGGTGGGCTGCCTCAATAAACAACAAATCTGAGATGGCCTCCAAACAAAATCTGAAGCAATTCTCCATGCGGTGCATTGAAACGATCCAAGTACAATTGAGACCTAAGCTGGATGAAGAATTATCAGTTAGAGCAATTACAGACATTGTTTTCTCACAGTAAATTTTCTAATCCCTCAAGAAAATCTTATTTGTAAACAACCAGTTGTATTACAGTCTCTGTGTTTCATTATAGGGAAAGAATTTGTTGCTGTTGTGCCTTGTTTATCTTTTCCAAATTAAAGGCAATGTACTATTAGAATATCAAAACCTGAGGATAACCTTTGTGTCTCAAGACTGATTAAAATTGAAGGTTGATTTAAATCAGATGTCTTGTCACAAGCCACATCCCGGAGCATAGGCGGCGAAATTCGTTGCCTTAGTGGCCAGGCCACAATATCTGCGCCAGGTTGCTCTCTATTTGCAGGCAGGTCGGCGCACACCTGGGTGCCAACCAAAGCCCAGTAGACGATGGACCGCAGACACATTTGATATGAGGCACTTTCGATAAATTTAAGGTTCAATGATTGCACAGACCAAGGGTACATTGTGGCAGCATCATTCAAGGATTGTAAAAGTTAATCCTATTGTAAAAACTGCGACAATACTGCCTTCCTAGCTATACCCACCGTATCAATTTAGCTAGGATAGTTAGGTGTAATTTAAGCATAAAACTTCATGTCTAATTGTGGAGTAAGGCTGTACAAAGAGAAATTTTTATGAGAGAGCCTGCATATTCTATTTTTTACTGTAATCAAAAACTTTGAATTCAGTTCATTCTCCAGAACCCTATAATTGTGACAAATAGATGAAAGGAGTTTTTGGCATCAAGCTTCCCATAACTTTCCCCTTGATGCAAAGCTCGCAGGTACCTTGACCAAGGAGTAAAAAACTCTTTCCTTGACTATTGTTAAAAAATTTACTCTGAATCCCTTTACTCTGTGAAGCAGTCTATCCACATGCTTGAAACTAAAATGTTTTACACAGATAGATAGATGGGGTGATAACTCTATACTGCAAATGAGCCACCAAATTTCAACAATAAGAGAAGACAACTTCTTAGCCCAAGATTTGCCCAAATTGACTTTAATGAACTGAGTAATCATCAGAGTTACACAGGGTAATAATGTAGTATCGATTTCTGTGTGACTAGCCCAACAAAGTTTTTGACGCAAGCAAAAACTGATTGTCCACATTTTACACTTCTTGATTCTCCTGAAGTACTGGATATTGATACATTAGCACTTTCAACTGGAAGGAAAGAGGTGTATATATGTGTCTTTATTGTTAAATCAGATAGTTGTGTTTTTTTATAACCTATTGAGCTTCAGAAAGATAAAATTGGTTGAGGATGTCTTCTGGCAACACCCCAGAAACCACAGGAGCACCTTAATCACCCCACACACAAAGAATAGATTTTTACTTTTTTAAATTATTTTTACTGAATTTTAAATGTGATTCTTTCGTAACAAGGTGTCACTTTTTATGTAACGAGACTTATAAAGGTTTAACACTCTGTGTTCAACACTGCTCTTTGCAGAAAAAGCCTCCTTTATAAATACACATATATACGTCAATGCCATCTTATTGTTTCTTTCAATTTTTGTTGTCGTTTTTACATGGTCTTATTTGCTTCATGCTTGATCGGTGGTTAATAAAGTTCATAACAAAATATCACAAGTCAAAATAAAAACAATAATAATAGTAATGTTACTGGATGCCCTCTAGGATTTTTGTCTCCCCTACCACTATTTTATAAACTACGGCCTTGACCTATTTTTTGTAGGCATTATAGCCAAATGCATTTGAAGCCTGATATACCCTATATTATAGAAGATGAGCCTCAACCCGATTACCCAAACCTAGACCCCACCATGCTACCTACTAAACATATACATATCCACAAATATATATTACGTATACCTATACATTCAAATACATATACAAAACAGGTGCTGTTTCAGTTTAGCTTTTACAAATTATTCATTATTAAATAAACTTTATTCTAGATAAGATTCAAGCCAAGGAAACTCCAGACGCCCACGCATATCAAACTATTCAGAATTTGGATCTGACAAACAAGAACTATGTTAAGTTTACAGTGAAAGCCTGCAATGATGCACATCTAACCCTTCAGCCTACTGCTTCTGGTATCAGCAGGTAAGAGATACACTATTAGTAATAGCATTAGCATTAGTAATAGCTTTAGCATTAGTAATAGTAAAAGTAAGAGTAACAGTATTAGTAATAGTAATAGTAATAGTATTAGTAATAGTATTAGTAGTAGCATTAGTAATAGTATTAGTAGTAGCCAGTCACATCCATTTTTTAGATGTATTAGTTTTAATAATCTCAAGAGAACACCCCGTGGTGTGCTAATAATGTCCAGTCCAGTACTATATGAGATTTTTTAACAATAGCCACATTTATATTGAGTAAAAAAAAGCACAAAACTTCAATGTTATCGAACCTTGGTCAGATAGAGAAATTAAAATAAACCAATACCGATATCGATACCAAAGAGAATTTTGTTCTAATCCTCATGAGAAATTTTAGATAATTGATCCAATATTAATGCCCAAAAAATGGATGAAAACTCATACCAATATATTTATAGTAGACATACTTTCCGTATATGCATCAGTATGGTCAATCACTTCCAGGTCTCATTATCTTCATAAAAGTATGAAATAATTCAGACATTACTCTCATTACTCTTTACAGGATGATCTGCAAGCTTCTAGTCCCCTTGCATCAAGTGAATCGGTAATAAGTCATAGCCCGTAGCAGGATACACATTGAAAAACACTTCTTATTTTATCACTGTTCATCATCTGTTCTCTAGCCTTGAAGTTCCAGTATACGAGATAATTCTTGGTGGATGGGGAAACACCAGATCTGTTATCAAGCACGAGTTTCAAGGAGCCGAGGTGGCTTCAAACAATCAGAGCTCTGTTGTTGACTGTTCGGCAGAAAGGTCAGAAACGATCAATGTCAATCTATTGCAATACATGAATATATACAGGGTGGTAGTTTAGAAAATTGATATGGGGAGGCAAACTGAAGCATCACCAGGAGGGTCGCTGTAAGCTCCTCTCTTAGCAATTTAAGGCATATAGCTGATTCTGACATGAATTATTCAATTATAGTGTTTTTAGGCCACTGTATTTAGTTCAGTGCCGCCTGCCTCCCCTAGAACAACGGGCCTGATATATCAATTCGAGACCATGAACAACAAAAAATTTTCAAGGAAGCCTATTCAGTTGAAACTATGTTAAACTGAGCCAAGAGTTTATATACATTAGAGGTTGAACAGACGATAGAGAGTTTTTATTTACACCTCCTATATACGGCATCAATTAACTGGCAGTGAATCGCAAGCATGCTAACCACCCCTTTCAACTGTTTGTTGAAAAATACTCTGAAACTTGAGCATTTTTACATACTTATCTGCTGAAATTATTCATTTAGTGATAGCATCTTGAACGATATAATTGACATATCGTGTCGACTGAAACATTTTAAGAGTAAAATGGTTATCGAGACAAAACTCCTGAAGGTTTTAAATATTTTGATGGCACATTATTGATTCCATCATATCAAGCTTTGTTTAAACTCAGTGTGGGTTGAAGTTAAGCAAATGTGCCTTACTGAGTATTGTACTGTATTTGCGACAGGTTATCATTGGTATCGTTTGTTGCTCACATTGTGGCTCATTTATCAATTGTTACATGCTTGTTTCAGATTGTTTTGGATATCTTGGGCTGGTGGAAAGATCAGGGTGGGTAGAAGTGGCTCCGTCTTTGATAGTAATACTGTTATACTGGAGCATCAAGACACTGAGGCTAGAGAAATCAAGAGCTTGGCAGTCTCTACCGGATGGGGTGCCACTGGCAGCTGGAAAGTCTATAACCAGAATGGTGAGTCCCTTAAAAAAACCCATGTTGCAACAGATTAACGTTCCCATTGGTTTTAAGCTCTACTGAGGAAGTACATAGTTCATCCGATACATTTGATTTATGTGTTGATATTGAAAAAAAAGATGTGTGTCTTCAATGCTGGCCCAACCATCTTTGGTTTTTTCTCTGTTTTTACATCAGAGCTGCATCCGTTTATCTATAAGCCCCATGCTGCAGCGGATCTACTTTCCGATCGATATAAATCTACAGAGGCAAAACATCCGATACATTTGATCTATTTGAATCAAAGGACTGGTGATTTTAGATTTAGAGCTAGTGCTCACATGACTTGTTGCAAACGAATGTGGTAAACCATGTCAGAGTTGTCTTAGATTTTAAGAAAGGCTAGATGACCCCGAATTTGGAAATGCAATGGGATTCTTGATACTTTGTTTTGGATTGATTTCAGTCTAGAAAATAACTATAAAGATAGTTTGATTTATTTTGTTTTTAATGGGGTTTTCCAATGTCTTCACATATAAATAATACTTGGTTTGATGAACACCTTGCAGGTGCCCTGGATCATATTTTCTGGATCGGAGGTAAGAGACAGTCGGGCATATGGAGATGGGATGGTGTGAGTCAGCATAACATAGCGGTGACTGACTGGCAATCAGGGCAGCCTAACAACGTAGGAGGTAATGAAGATTGTGTAGAGCATCACATGGGTGTGTGGAACGATAAGCAATGCAGCACTCTTAACAGTTACATATGTGAGAAGAGGGCCTAAATATATGTCTCGCGGGACTGAGACTTGAAACAGCAGATTTATAAGAGTCATAATGAGACAGCTTTGCAATAAATCATTGACTAAGTTGGTCAATATCTGGCCGTAATTATATCAACAATATCCTTACCTATTTTTCATAAAGGTTTCAATGAATTATCTGGAAAATATTATTATTTTTTGGTTACAACCTCATTCCTAAAAATGATATATCGTCATCAAAGACATCAAGTCAGTTTATTTCACAACTACTCAACCATCAATATAGCAACTGGAATTTTTTTTCTCTGCTGTTCATGGCATAGTCTTAAGAATGTTCATGTGGAATAATATGGACAATAAAATATTACATATTTCTATGTTACAAAACATCGATTGACATGGTTACATACCAGGTGTAATATAAATTGTAATTTTATTTTGTAATTGTATTGTATTACATTCTGCCATACTCAATATACATCTATACGAGATGATATCGAATGTACGTAAGTGTGGGTTAAAAAACTGGTAGCTGCAAAAATAAAAATACATAACTAAAAGCGATGGCGACATAGCTAAAAGGATATACTGCAGTTAGGTACGGTCAAGTACGATACACAAGGCCATTATCATGATAGGTCATAAAATAGTTAAAAAAGGACCTCTTTGTGGTTCTGCATCGTTTTGGACGGAATACTTGTTTGACTCGAGAGGAAGTTCTGTTACTGTTAAAACTTAAGCGACTATAAAGTGGATGGGATTCATCGTGTAAAATCTTTGTGAAGTGACTGTATGAGCTATCAAAGAGAAAATTGCAAAGATATGGAATGTGTAACATTCCTAGCCAATCTTCATAGTCATGATCAGGCAGTATAATCTTTGAGGCTGAGCGCTGGAGACGCTCTAATCTTTCACAGTTTGTGTCACCAATGAGAGAAAACCATGCAGGTGAGGCATGACAGATAATGGGACGGATGTTGCTAAGATAAAAAGTCCTCAAGCCATCGCTGTCAAGACCTATGGATTTCAATTTACGCATTAAAAACAACTGTGTGTTACATTTTGTTACTAATTTATCGATATGCTTATTAAAAGAGAGTTTATCATCAATAAAAATTCCCAAGAATTTGGTGAAAGCATTAGGTTGCATCAATGCATCATCAACAACAACATCATCACTATAGTTGTGCTTATAATTTAGGCAGGTGTTCATCAACTCTGACTTCTCAGCGTTTAGCAGCATATTATCCTCAGTTCTCCACTTATGCTACACTCATTTGTGGGTATACACAATCCAACCGCAGCTACAATATGTAGGAACCACTTTGTAAAGATACTCATCAGCTTAACAAAGACAAACAAAAAGTCATTACGTAACAGACCCGTATATTATGTATTTAAATTAAAAGTTCTTTTGTTTCACCGGCTTAACTAGTTGTCACTGCTCTCATCTGCAGGATTAGGTTCAGTCCAATTTCGGCTCGTCTCTTCTTTCCGCCCATTTTAGGGTGAACAACTCCTTTTTTTGAATGTAATACTTTTCCTCTCTTATATTATATTTGTAAACTGAAAACTGCAAACGATTAATGTACCATAAGGATACTGATAAAGAATTGGATGTATTTTGACAGCTGGAAAGCAGTATTGGTTGCGGTTACGATTATCTGCAGGTGAATCAGTTCCCAAGACTATGTGGTACCAAGCCCACCAATCAAACTTTGACTTACGATATCATAAACTTCTTTGCGGTAACAATGACCTTCAAGACAGATGACACTAAGACTGGAAAAGGATTTGAACTACATTTCAAGTTTGCCTAAAATTTCATTTAATCGCTCTGAGTGTGTCCTGATGCACTGATATCTATATGTCTCGATTAAAAAATTTTAAAAATTAGTTGCTATACCTTGTACTCAGGCAGCATTATCTAAAAAAGCTGGAGAATCTTTCAATTTATCATATTTTGAAGCTCTCCTAGGGCTAGAATGGACTTGCTAGTAGTTGACCCTCAATTTTAAAAGAACGTAATAAACACCCTCGCCCAAAAAAATTAAATTTCTTTTTATATGTATCCATATTTCTCCATATTGTTTTCAATTATTATGAAATTAAACCATTACTAGCTGTGCCCTAACCAATATGATGCTTCTGGCGGCTCATTATTAGCAATGCATCTCAGTTTTATTCAACAACTATATTATAGGCCCATAGTCAATTGTTGCACTGAGACGAATCTATACTATTTTACTATGAAAAGCCCGTGTGCGGTGTTCATATCACAAAACATTAGTCTATCTCCATACCATGATTTAGTATTGTGGATGTGTATTGTTACCGTTACCGTTAATGTATATCCTTTCTGCAGTAATTGAAACATGTTATTTTTCCTCATTTTTTTATATTTCGATAGACCATGCGGCAAAAATAAACATAATACTTTTATGGCATTCATACCATCTATTATTTCAATAATAATCAACTCTTCCAAGCAACACTCAAGAGTTTACGCTCTATGAGGATGTAACTAAAATATATTCATGGTCCGCAGATCCATCGGTGACCTGCGGCATGTTCCAATAATATTTTATAATAAAGCAAATTTGAGCTTGTTTCTTTCATCTGTTCTCAGGAGTGAAACTAACTGTTACAAATTTGACAAGCCGCTTCCTCAATTTTTTGAATTTGAATTTGATATGAAATTGAACAGAGCATTCAAAGTAATTTCCATCTAACGGCATCTTAAAGTTATGCATGCACAACTGATATCAAACTATGATAGGAAAAACGAAGGACTATTACTGAGAGAAGTCCTTAATATCTGTATTTAACGCCCAAAAGTTCTTGCGTTGAAATTGAAGTTTTGGGATGTCTTCCACAGCACATATGCGAAATGATGAGACCAACATGCTTCTCTGAAGCACAGGGGCTACAATAATTCATTTTTACTAAGTACCTTGTTGTAGTTTGTTGACATTGGGACCTAAGGTATAGCCACTACCATGCCAAATCTCTTTGAGTTGCTTACCTTGTGAAGAAAAGCGCAAAAATCAGCGTGCTGCAGAGAATAGTTATTGTGCTCTGTATAAGCGTAGAGAATTGATTCAAATTGACACTATTGAGTGAATTAGTACGAAAAGAAGAAAGACTTGTGTTCTGAATAGGTCAAAGTCAGCTGTTTGCAGAAGATTAACGAAGAAACTTAAAAACTCTCACCTGAAAACTTGTTCATAATATTAGTAATAACTCTCAATGTGTCCCTGGTTCTGAAAATACTCTGCAATCAGACAAAACTGTACCAGAATGTTCTCGAAGGATTGTTGAAAACACCAACATTGCTAATTTGACCCTTCAACTGGTCATAAATGTTCTAAGAACTGCAAATTTGTTGATTATTATTGCCGAGGTTTATACAAAAATGGTCAATCACATTTAAATCGTCTTCCCTTAAAATATGAGCAAACAACTTATCTATCTTTTTTTCATAAAGAACTCTACATTTGTAATACATTTACTAGAAACAAATTTTTCTTTCTGGCTGTATAATAACAAGCAATGATTTAGTTTGGAAGTAAAGAAGCCATGTCTTTTTTTTATACACTAGGTCTTATTTTGACCACCCCTTTAACAGGCCACCTTTTCCTTAGGCGGCTTATGTAGGGTAGCAACTCTATTACCCGCTGCAGCAGGCTACTCTTTCTTGAAGAGGCATAGGAAGATCATTATACAAAGAAGATCTCATGGATTATTGGTCCAGATAAGAACATTGTTGGCTAGGCTGAAAGAAATGCTGCTCCCAAATTAGAAGTAAAGTTTGTATGTCTTGGGCATTTGGTATTGCAAAAATAGGAGCAGAATATCATAATATCTTGATGATACCTATCTAGTACTTCTTTACAGACCTCAATTGACAGGCACTTGTGTATGGGGTGCTCAGGTGAAGGTGCCTATAAGAGTGGAGCATATAGCCGCGGCTATCATTTGAAGCATTTTTATATTTGACTTGGACCAAAACTGAGCCTTACAAGCGGGATGAATAGAGGCTGAGTAGGCTGGATTGGCTGAATAGGTACAGGAGCCTGAATAGCTCAGTGCCTTGTAAACACGATGTCGTGAGTTAATCCCATCCAGGTCAGTTCTTCTTTCAAACGGGTGCCTTATAGCTGTGGGGTGCCTTATAACCGGGGCATTTTTATTTTTTCAGAGGGAGGTGCTTCACTTATAAGGCCGGTGCCTTATATGTGAGGTATTATGGTACAACTTTCTTACCTCATATACTTCTTGTCCAAAACTAGTGGCTGATTTTTACTTCAGTTGTGTCGTAGGCTTTTAGCTTCCTATCAATCTGAAGTGCTGGAAGGTGAAATGCCAGTTTAAATTCTATCATTTAGATCATGTCATACCATTTTCATCATGTCACATTCGGTTTATAATACAAAATTAGTTTTCGTTTCTATACCTGCTTTTGCCTAAACTGCTTGTGTACAGTGGGTGCTTAGTTATTCATGTCATTTTTCTCTAACCGATTACTGTTCAAACCTGATGGTACATGAGCCTGTAAGACATTCTTACAACCTCCTTGCTTCCCACCTCATGCCCAAAACTATATTGTTTTGTTTTTGTCGCCCAAATTGTATTGACTTCAAATATTCACTTTAGTCAGATCCCAAGTGCGCAAGTGAAGATATTTCCAACAGGTATCACACACCAACAGGATATGATTAAGTTAGGTGGGAGTTTTTGTGCCTGGTAAAGATATCAATTTATATTGCTGTCCATTGTCGAATCAATTTCATTTTTCCTAAGACATCAGTGTTATAGTCACCTGATTTTGCTGTTGTTGGCCATTATAGCCCACAACATGAATTTGATACTAATTAACAGCTTCATCTTCTTGAAAAACCTTTGTCAACAACTGCTGGTATACCATGGGTACATCGATGGAATCTTGTTTTGACTATTTTTGTCCATTTCTGCTGGGTCCCAGCAGTCAAACAATGAATATAACATTTCTGCTTCCACCCACTAATACAGTAGTATTGGTGTCATTTTACTTGCGCACCTTAGCTCTGAAAGGCTGTAATAATTGTCTATGATTGTTTGGGATCTGGCACAGACTCTGTGAATTATCATCTAACGCTTAACAGCAATTATACAGAAGTTGCTAGTCGTTGAGCATGAAATAGCTAGTTAAACAAGTGACTTCCTATCTCGACATCATGATGGCGAATATGACAACAGCTTGATCCATACTAAGTTTTGGTTCGACTATAATTTTTTATATTTCTCAACTGTTCCAATGTTTTGAATTAATCAAAATTCATAACTCAAGTAATATTTGTAGAATTCAGAAAGTTACGGCTGTAGCAAAAAGTATAGCTGCCCTCCTTTTAAAACTAAGTAAGTTCAATTGTTCTGCAAATGTAAGGGCAACAACAGCCTCTTATCCTAGGCGAGCTAACATGATGATTTAGCGTAGAAGGCTGAGCTTACCGCAGCAGTGGCTTTCAAAAACATGTCATGTAAACTTTACCGTTGAGCAGCTTTGCATTGTGTTGTTGGTGGCAAACAGTTGGTTTCAAAGTGGATGCAGGGACCTTTACTAAAAAAAACAACAGGTCGCTTTTGAATGTTAATTCGGTGCACTATTTAAAGCAGTGAATTTCGGTTTAGACTGCTAGTGATCCTACAAAAGTCTCATTAATGTCACAATTACAGAAGGGATTATAAGCTGAAATCTCATTGATATTCATCATTACTGAGGCAATCCAGAGCTAGTGTACGGAAATTTAACTTTTTAGAAAAGGTCAGATTGATTTAAAAGTAAAGCCAGTAATACTATCAAACTAGTGGAGGTAAACTCATTTTGATTGATTATGATTTAATTGCAATTGTTCAAAAGGGTCATGACTTCTTTTATTGCAACGGAAGCCAGATTTCAACAGTTCAAGTCTAAAAAACTAAGGTTAACATTCACAATTATCTTGCACAGGCAGGTCAGAAATAGAAATGCATAATCGTCATAAATAAAACATACTAAGACTTACCAGCAAGAAACAGCGACAAAGCAAAAAGCTTGTACATCATGAATGTAAAGAGGAGATTTTTTTGGTGCAGAGCGATTCCTCAGGCGCTGAACACAGACAAAACTTGAAATGACATTTCGAGTCCCTGCCGGTGATCGGATATTTGTTTTCATGGCATGGGGGTGTGGCTTGAGACAGGGTTAGAAGCATTATACAGTTCAATAATTATGGTCATCAGAGCGTATCACATTATATGTTACGCTATTTTTAGTATGACAGTTTAAAAATAATACCAGCTTGCCCCTCTCCAAATGTTTCTTTTGGTTCAGTACAAACAATATTTAAAATATATTTGTTTGCATAAGGTTTTCCCCGATATGGTTATGATTTATGCTTCATTGAGATGGATTTTGTTTTGTACCAGTAAGGGTCAGGGAGATTTTTTGAGTTGCTCAGCCTTATTCACCTAACCAGTCAACGACATTTCATGCCAGCCTACGAAGACCAACACAAACAAAAATCTACCCCTGCCAACCTACACCAATGCATTTAGAGAGAATCCTTAACATACAGTATTTTTGGTTGTAATAGACTGCCTAAAGTGTCAACAGATTTGAGAAAAGCTTTCTATTTTCGTTAAATGTTGTCCAATTGTTCAGCAAAAAGAGGGACTCAATACTGACATGAATATGGTAATCAATTCCAATTTATGGGTGACTGCTCTGCTTGGGTGTCAAATATTTGACATGGTTCAAATAAGATATACTACTTAATAATTATATGCTTGTGTTGCTATAGAGAAACCCATTTCAGTTTAATGAGCCACACAATTGATATGTACAAACCGATAAGACAATTTCTCAGCTGTTTGAATTTTCACAACTTAGCTGATATAAGTTATATGATTATTGAATCGATGTTCCTGAAATAATAAGCAACAAAGAAACGTCCGTCATAGTTTATGCAGATACCAAAACCATAACAACTCTTTTCTCTATATACAAAATAGGAATTAATCTGAAGATTTTGCTTTTAATTTGACAATAAATAGCTGTTTATACCTGTTATCAGAAAATATTTGTCTATCTCTAATAACAGTTTAGGTTATACGAGCAATTAAGAATGCAAACACAGATGATTGATTTAGAACTCTATTGATTTCCTGACCTGTCCACAATGGCTGGTATTTAGTGGGTGCTCAGTAATTGATGGAGTTTTGATCTAGTCATCAACCATAAAAAAGTGATAGGTTACTTCTATCACTACAAGTGATGAAAGCAATTTTGGTTCCAGCCACTTTTTGTCCAAAAATGCTGGTATTCAGTGGGTGCTGAGGCATTTATGTGATGATATAACAGAGCCCATAGGATATTATTGCAATTTCCTTGCTTCCGGCGGTTCATTTTCACCACAAATGTGTAGCAACCTTTGTGATAATCATGCAACCCTCTATGCTTTTAGTTGCTAGGTGGCTCCTGCACCTATAAATTAATCTGTGTTATCATGCCGCCTCAATTCAGTTCTGATCAAAAGGAGGGGAAATCCCTCCGTGTTTTTTCAACGCACGCACTAGGTATATTCATAGATTCAGGAAATAATGAGCTTAATTGAAAGGCCTGGAAAGCAACAAATTCAAGCAAGGTGACCATAATACTTTGCTTTCAAAAGTGCTGCCCATACTAAATGAAAGATCCAGAGGGCTCACTTGTGACCACTTCCTTATTTGGCATTTGTGTGCATTCAGAGCTCAGCAGTAAAGAAATACCATCAATTGCCTGGCCACGTTGCAATATCCTTTTAAAACACCGAAGCATAATTCCTTGTACATATGAAGATAAAAAGTACCATGGCCCATAACTGCCAAACCTTATTGTTCACAGAAAACACCTACTATTTTTTTTTGTGAGTAGGATTTGTCTATGTGCTCAGAGCAAACACCTACTAGATTTTCTTTAGCACCTGATTTTGGCTATCAGTTCAGAGTAAAAGCATAGTAGTTCAGAGAAAACGCATGCTATTGTTTTAAAGTGCTTGATTTTGGCTATGAGTTCAGAGTAAAAGCATGGTAGTTCAGAGAAAATGCATGCTATTTTTTTCACAGTGCTTGATTTTGGCTATGAGTTCAGAGGAAACACATAGTAGTTCAGAGAAAATTCATGTTAATTTTTAACAGTAGACTGATTTTGGCTATGAGCTCAGAGCAAACACCCATGTGCTCAGAGAAAACACCCATGTGCTCAGAGAAAACACATGCTAATTTTTAACAGTTGACTGATTTTGGCTATGAGCTCAGAGAAAACACCTATATGCCCAGAGAAAACACCTATGTGCTCAGAGAAAACACATGCTAAATTTTAACAGTTGACTGATTTTGGCTATGAGCTCAGAGAAAACACCTATATGCCCAGAGAAAACACCTATGTGCTCAGAGAAAACACATGCTAAATTTTAACAGTTGACTGATTTTGGCCATGAGCTCAGAGAAAACACCTATATGCCCAGAGAAAACACCTATGTGCTCATACAAAACACATGCTAAATTTTAACAGTTGACTGATTTTGGCTATGAGCTCACAGCAAATACCTCATAGGTCAGAGCAATCACCTATGTGCTAAGAGAAAATACCTAGTAGTTTGAGAGAAAACACCCTGTTTTTTTTTCTGCTTGACCCCAGACAAAGCTTGTCAAGACAGGCTAGCACTTTCCCTGCTTCAAGCCTTCCACAAATAAACCTTGAATCTGTTCATTCAGGGTTTATTATGGCGGGAATTGACTTGTGGTACGCTCCATCATCCCTAGTAGTAAGTCACACTTCCATTACTTTCACATTCCAATATCATATAGTAGTATTCACATTGTGATATAGGTCGCCCTAAAGGATCGTTATGCAGTCTGAAATAGTCTTTGTATACATCAGGATCTCTGAGCACATGGGTGTTTTCTCTGGGCACATGGGTGTTTTCTCTGGGCACATGGGTGTTTTCTCTGAGCACATGGGTGTTTTCTCTGAGCACATGGGTGTTTTCTCTGAGCACATGGGTGTTTTCTCTGAGC
Source organism: Membranipora membranacea (assembly GCA_914767715.1). Lineage (NCBI taxonomy): Eukaryota > Metazoa > Bryozoa > Gymnolaemata > Cheilostomatida > Membraniporidae > Membranipora > Membranipora membranacea. The sequence continues at coordinate 8,922,227 of OU612072.1, read as the reverse complement.
ATATGGGGGTTTTCTCTGGGCATATAGGTGTTTACTCTGAGCTCATAGCCAAAATCAGTCAACTGTTGAAAAATTAGCATGTGTTTTCTCTGAGCACATGGGTGTTTTCTCTGAGCACATGGGTGTTTTCTCTGAGCTCATAGCCAAAATCAGTCAACTGTTAAACATTAGCATGAATTTTCTCTGAACTACTATGTGTTTCCTCTGAACTCATAGTCAAAAGCAAGCACTGTAAAAAAATAGCATGCATTTTTTCTGAACTACCATGCTTTTACTCTGAACTCATAGGCTAAATCAAGCACTTTAGAAAATAGCATGCGTTCTCTCTGAACTACAATGCTTTTACTCTGAACTGATAGCCAAAATCAGGTATAAAGAAAATCTAGTAGGTGTTTGCTCTGAGCACATAGGCAAATCCTGCTCAGACAAAAAATGAGTAGGTGTTTTCTGTGAACAATAAGGTTTGGCAGTTATGGGCCATGGTAAAAAAGGGACATTTTTGTTAGGCAATTTCCGATATTTGAAACCCTTTATGAATGTTTGTGAGAATCGAGACATGGGTTCCTACACATGTATATGTCATAAACAGGAAACAGTTTTCTAAATTGACCTCATTGAAGTTTGTACTATGCTTGATGAAACAAAACAAAGCTATCTGTAGAAGACATACTACAGGCCTTCTTAGCGAAAATTGATAAATGTATAAATGTATACTTCTCTTTCCAGGATCAAAGAAGATCGCTCAAGATTGCATCCAGGGAGGATCCAAATCATAAAATGTCTCCTGTGGTAATCTATGGCTACATCTGCAAAACAAACCATTGCCTGCATTGATAGTTTATGGTGGGTGCTACTGAATGAATGAAATCTTTGTAAAACATTCCCCATCCATTTTATGCTGGGTTATTTTGTTTCCAACAACTTTCTCTCTGATCTGTCTTAGTCAGGGAACCAAATTAAATAAATGGAGGTATCCCGCTTTAGTAAAATATTCCTGTTTGGGTTAATACTGCACCATGAAGGCAATAACTACTTTCGGTGCCTCCATAGTTTTCTTATATTTGACTGAATTTGCTTGGGTTGCGAGAAAGATTGTTCAATTATGTTTTGAATATTTAGATGGTTAGAGTCTTTAAAAAACTTTCTCAGTCGTTTCTTGTCTTTAGCATAAATGGATGCATACAAAATAGGCAGACAGTATGTGAGAATAGAAATAATAAAACTTTTAAATAGCATTGATGAGAGAAGTTTGGTACTAGTGTGACAACTGACAAAAGTTTTTAATGATATGCATCCTCTGAGAGGCTTTAGTAACAAGATTATCAACACAGACTCAAAACGTAATTTATTATCAATTAAAACTCCCAGCACTTAAAATTATCACATAATTCAATTTCTATACCATCTAATTGCAGAGTTGTACTGTCGGGTTTATCTCTTTTGGTACACAAAAGCATTTCTTGTGTTTTGGATTTAAAGATAGATCTGGTCAGGGGCGTATTGAGTTTTTGGGTCTGGAGTTGGCAAGTAAAAATCTGGGGTAGAAAAGATCTGGGGTTGAGCTTATTGATCTGGGGTTTAATTCCAACTTTCTGAAAAAAGAAGAGATGTCTCCTCTCTTTCCCCACCCCACAGACCACCACGTCATTTATGATAAGGAGGCCTGTGCCCTCGAGGCAGTCAAGGGCCAACTAGTAATGTGTAGTGACAAGTACCAAGGAGTAACACCTTGCATGTACTTCCTCTCAGCAGTATCATGCATGTAATTTGAACTGACCACCATTCTCCCTGATTGCACCATAAAATGATGATTCTATCTCGATTTGGCTTGCAAACATAACTTAACCTGCTTAAAATGAACATGTCCTTTGCTTTGAATAACCAACTCTTCTTCATTCCCTCATACAAACACCTGCTAGGCATAGTAGTGTGCCTGCAAATTTCCAATAAGTCATTGGAGTTTTATCACTCAGAGAGACAACCAGCTAGAACACAAGTATGATGATGGTGGTGAATGAGTAGGTTCAGGTTATTAACATGAATTGAAAGGTGCACAGTTTGGTTGGGTGAAGTGAGTAAGAGGAATGAGACTGAGAGAGAAACGGCTTCCTCTATCCACCCACCAAACAATCTTAATCAATTGGTCAGGAGCACATCCACATTGGAATATATTAGAATTAACTTACCTCTTAGTCTTGGAAACTTGAAATTCAGAAGAGATTGTTGCTATTCCATTGAAAAAATAGGAAAGCATGGACACTCATGGAAAAACCACTGAGCTTGAAATTTGCTTTAGCAAGAATATTGGATTGTTTCCATAGAACAGAGTCAAATGTGCACTCTCCCCATCAAAAATCTGTAAACATGTGAATATCAAGCTATGACCTTTCGACTGACCTGGCCAACATCCAGATGAACACACAACAGATCGATTTTGTGGGTGAGAGGTAATAATTTCAAGAAGCATGTTCTGAATAAAAGATTTTTGTCTAAAATCTTTGAGAAGAGACTTGAATAAACGTCCCTAGTAACGGTCCTTGACAGCCCGAAATAAGAGAAGAAACTTATGTATCAGAATTGACATTCATTGCAGTTTAACCCACCCCAATGCTGATGATGGAGCGTTGGGCCTACTCCAACACAAAAAACACTTACCCCAATGTTTTTGGGGACTGTTGGGGCTCCCCAACACCACTTTAATGTAATAGAAAGTGAGTTTGAGCTTATTTTAGTCTTTTATACTTTTCAACCCCAGATCTTCTCTCTAAACTCCAGATCTATTCAACCCCCAAAAATCTGGAGTTGTAAATTCAACCCCCGATAGGCCGGGAGTCGGAGGTACTCCCTATGTCCCTGGATCTGGTTGTTTACATAATGTTGACACTCTGTTAATCTCTTTGAAAAAAGCCTGCAGATCGTTATTATCTGAGATACATCATATTATGCAGGTGTCGTCTGCATATATGAGAATGGTGACGTTACTGCACTCAGAGACAAGACGATTTGTATAATTATGGAGAACAATAGAGGACAGAGTACAGAGCCTTGTGGTGTTCCTGTATATGTTGTGATTGCTTTAGATGTGATATTGTTGGCTATTGTTCTTTGTGTTCTACAGGTTAAGAAGCATACTGATACTTACTTGTAATATACTAGTAGTTCTTACGTTCTGTCGCATGAGGAAACATTCAAATATATATACATAAGTCAAATGGAGAAAACTGTCTTAATGTGTCCACTTGATGAAATTCTTTGCTGATATGTATAATTATCCAGTGTGTGCACCAAGAACAACAACATGTACAACTTATCATTGTTTGGTTACAGTCGTCATCGCAAGCCTCTGGCTTACATCCGATGCTTGCTCTAGAATGCTCGGAAAGATCTTACAATGTTTATATCATATACCTCTTTACTGCCTCAAGCGCTGGCTGCTGTGACTACTGTTATTAGCATACTGATACTTACTGGTAATAACCTAGTAGTTCTTACATTCTGCCGCATAAGAAAACTTTGACATCAGCAGCTCTACATGTTTGCTCTGGTAGGACTAGATTTGGTCATGTTCGTAGTGAACAGCATTACTTCTGGAATCGCAATCAATGGTGGCGTATCTCTGTCAATCAATGTCAACTTCTCGGAGCCATCACACAAGCAGCATTAGGAGGCACAGCCTCTATTCACACCGCCATGCGTGTTGATCGCTGGTGTTTAATATTTGATCCAATCAAGTATCGAGCTTTTAAACACAAACCAAACTTTAGGGTCATCGTTTGTCTTATGATCAGTCTGTGTTATATTCTGTCGGTAGCGCTAATATTCATCCTACAAATTGTTAACCTGATTGACATTCATTTTCAGCCTTACCTTCCTAGCTGTATAATTCATGTGGACGCAAAAGATATTGTGGGGTGCGCACTCAATGCCATTGTTTTTGTGTTGATACCCTTCATCATTGAAGGAGCTACCAATGTATACATTCTGGTGAAAGTGATGAAGTTAGGAAGTAGGATTCCGTGTCAAAATGCCATGGTCAAATGCCATTGGGACAAAATGCTAGTGACATAATGCCATTGCCATAATGCCATAGGTTATAACGCCACTGAACACTATACCAATGCCAAAATACCAGTTGTACAAAACGCCAGTTTTGTCAAAATACCAGTGGACATAAAGCCAGATTTGACACAATACCATTTGGGACAACATACCATATCCCAAATTACCATTGCCATAATACCAAAATATGTAACCAAAGGAGATCAAGCCACACTGTATTTTTTGTATGTTAGTTGTATTACGGCTGCCAGTTGCTCATTGAGAGTTGGAGGTGGCTCAGCTGCAAGTCATAAAGTTTCTTAGTTCAATTTTGATGATATCTGGGGTTTGTTGGGGCCACAAACTGAGAGCTAGTAACAAATATTTCCCAAATATTCTCTAGAATAATATGACAATAACTCTGGATTACTACCAACTTTTTTTCGAAAGCCAAGCCTTGACTCGTCGCTGCCCTGGAGACTCATGCTACTAATGACTTGATAAGACAACAAAAATAAAAAATCTGTTCACCCAAAATGAACTTTCACGGTTAGGCCATGGCCATAGTTAGTATTAGGCAAAGTCATTTTATAGGGGTTTGTGACACACCGGACGTTCACAACTTGAATTTCATGTTATACATTTAGTATAATATGATAATGAGGATATAGATAAGTTTTTTTCATCTCAAAATTTGTTTTCCTACTTTAAGATATGAAAGCCAATTTTAGAACCGTTTCGTCAAAATGTGGTGTTACTAGGCAAAGTTTTTGTTTTTCTGAAATAGAATTACAACGAAACTTCTTTTGATTCCATTTAATGAGAATGTTGAGAATTGTATATGTTCAAAACAGAAATTCACTAGTTTAATTATGATAAACCACCAAATTACGTGCAATTTACTATGGAAAATCTGAGAATAATCATCCAGATAGCACAAGCATCTAAGCTGTAATACACAGCATAGAGCTTGTTGTACAGAACCTTTGCCACAAAATTTGGAATTATTGGCAAATGTAAGATTATTTTGTTACCTGCGGGACTGAAAACTGACAAAACTTGCGTAAATTAAACTTAGTAATATAACAAAATGAGTGACTATAATAGTGTAGAACAAAACTCTCCTACATAGATATGTATGCCAAAATATAACCCACCACTGTTGTGATGCGCAGGTCGGCATACAGGACACTAAATTATACTTTGGCCATACCAAGGAGTTGTCTCTAACTCCTTGGTCAAGCACCCCACTTTTTCTGTTTGATTTAACATTTGATTTTGAGTGGAGAACAGTTTTACTGCCTGTCATGATCGCTTCTCCCCAGGGTTCGGTTCTCGGGCCAGCACTATTTATAATTTATAATATTGACCTTTTAAGTGCATCACCTGATCTAAATTGAATACTTTTTGCTGACAATACTAATATTTTTAGTACTGAACCTGAAACTTCGAAGATAAATTTACCTCCGATAAATGAATGGTGTACCACCAACTGTCTTGTGATAAACTATGAGAAAACCTTTTTGAAACCCCAAACAAAATTTTTGACCAGAAGATTAAAAGCTCATTTTATTTGAGAAATATTTTAGAAGAAAAAGGAACAGAACAACACGACATTCCATGAACATTTTAGAAGCCTGAAAAAGGAATTAAATTTAACCCTGATGATGAAACAAGCACTCGGTCCAGCATTAGAATTAGAGTTCTGGGGCGATGCAAGTGATAGCCAGATACGACTCTACAAAAAAATGCTTTGCATGTCATCAAGGGAATTAGACCAGGGGTCACATTTCTAATAATTTTGAAAAACTAAAAATCATGCCATTACAAATGCTTTTTGAATACAGAATTTTGAAACTTTTATTAAAATCAAACTCAATTCAAAATATTTTAAATATGGTAACAAACCATAAATACAACGCTTGATCCAACAAACTTGAATTTATTAACACAAATAACAAGCAAGGAGAGAGGTCCTTGTTCATTTTGGGAGTTTGGGGAGGGCCAGGGTGCAAACTCACAGTCGCGTTGGTGGGGCGTCTCTGGTCAAGTGGTGCATAGCGGATACGATGAGTACTAAGGGATAAAACATATCAGAAAAGTTTATACTTGTTGCGATTAAAAAGAAAAACTAGGCTTTGTAATATGTTGCCAAATGTCTGGGTATCAGGTTGAAAGCTATGAACAAGATATGGATATATAAATATATATATCCAAATATGAAGATAATCATTATGACTGTTCTAGAAATGGCCTTGCCTCAGATGTTTGTGTAGGTTAAGTCAAATTTTGTCAATTTTTCAGTGTCTTGACGCTGAAAAGATTGTATTTCATGCTAAGCTGCATACTCATGAACTCATGATCAGAGTTTTCCTACACTATGTTCAATCATGCTAGCCTTCATGAGGTCGGTATTAGCATCAGACAAGACCAGTACAAAACCCTTCAAGGCAAGACATAAAGTTGGTCAAAGTTAGAGAGTCAATCAAGTTGCCATAACCCACAGAGTTGACAACGCAATATTTGGCTGCAATTTCTGTAGCACACACTAGCCTTCAGTAGAATGGGGACCAACAATCCCCAGAGAAAAACATTCAAACATAGAAACTTTGAGACTTGAACAGTGAAGGAGATAGGTCTAACCAGCTGAACCACCTCATACTCTGACCGAGAAACTCACAGCTGTAATATAACTAACAAAAAAAATACAGCGTGGCTTGATCTTCTTTCATTACATATGTTGGCATTATGGAAATGGTATTTTGGGATATGGTATGTTGTCCCAAATGGTATAATGTCCAATCTGGCTTTATGTCCACTGGTATTTTGACACAACTGGCGTTTTGTACAGCTGGTATTTTGGCATTGGTATAGTGTTCAGTGGTGTTATAACCTATGGCATAATGGCCATGGCATTATGGCAATGGCATTATGACACTAGCATTTTGACCATGTCATTAAGTTCTGACCTACTAATCTAAAATTTGGTACACAGTCACCTTATGACAATCACATTATGGATGCAAAATCACGGTTCATAATGTTTAAGACTTTTTAACAGATATCTTTATAAGACAGCTTGGGGGGTGGTTTTTCGCGCGGCTTAAGCAATATTTTACAGTGCAATACCCATCCTCACAATATGAAAAGCTCAAAAGTAATTATTTCTCCCGCTCACACTTGTGACTGACTGCCATCACTCCTAGGCAAATGCTTGACGGAGGTAGATTTTATGATGAATGAATCGGGTGGTTATTTTCACGCGGCTCATGAACCTGCAATGAAGAAAGTATGTGTGTTCTGTGATGTGGCAACTACACATCTATCCACTGTTGGCTTAGTGCACCTTTCTTCGCAAACCAGACATCTCTAAATCATAGGAGCTTCAAATAACTAGTGTTTGCGAAAAATAGATCTACAAAGTACCATATGAAAAAGAGGCTTTATACACTCATTCAATGAGATACCACCACCATCCCCATGGTACAACTTTGGCCATCATAGTGGCAGCCAGAACATCATGGTATGCTCCAGTTAGATGATCTGACCCATTTAGAATGGTGATAAACAGCTGGGACCTCGATATGGACAGTCACAAATAGGGGGGACAGTTTACAATAGGGGGGGACAGTTTACAATAGGGGGGGGACAGTTTACAATAGGGGGGACAGTTTACAATAGGCCTGTTTTTATTGTAAAGTGTCCCCGGGACACTTTACAATATTGTAAAGTGTCCCGGGGTTGTTCTCGCGCGGGGGACAGTTTACAATACTACACCGGAAGTAGAGATCGCTCCAGAATGAACAAAGCAGTGAGAACTGTTTCAATAACTGTGTTAACTTATTGTGTTTGCTGGTTGCCAGCATCGGTGTGTGCTTCATGGCTAATGTTTGAACCAGAAGAACTACCAGCTTGGTGGTTTTTCTTCCTAGGTAATCAAATATTTGCAGCAAACTTGGCAATGAGTTTCCCAATTTACATATTTACTAACCCAAGCTTTGAGGTACATTTTCGTGGTTTTATTCATTGAAATGATTAATTTATTATCATTATAGTTCGTGTCAATGATACAAATCTTTTCTGAACTAGCAAGATTTATTCATATCATCCCTATATGTCATTACTGCATACTGATCTCTGGTCAGCTTCCGAATGGAGGCTCACAACAGAAGTTCCATTCATGATCTTTTGCTTTTCATTTCTTGGTTGTGGTAATTAGTTTATCAATAAGTTATTTCAAACACAATACACCACGCGAATGTTCTTATGTGGCAATTATCTCCTTTTTGTGTAACTATGAATATTTCTCTATTGACTCGCGCATAGTGTATAATGCATCATGAAGGAAATGTCAAAACCCAATAATTATATGCTCTTTATTAAGATCTCAACGGATGTAAGTCGCAGAACAAATTTGTATGGATTGTATTCCCAGTTTGTTCCCTGACGGACCAAAGTAAACAATAAATGTTTTAAATACATTTGTAACATTTGTAACTAAATCGACCCAGCCTCATGAATCATTATCATTTAATCCTACCTAATGTCGTTAACTTGCATTTTGTTTGCCTATCTCTGCTTTTTCTTTTATTCTCATATCATTATTCTACTCACCATGTGTATGTAACACCCATCACTTATATCTTTTCATTCAAGTCATTTTTTGTATCTATTTTAATGTGAGGTCAACAAGTTATTTTTATTTTACTTTAATTATGAACTTTTAGAAAACCTCAACAAATAAATAAAAAAAAAGGAAGGAAATAAAGTCTGTTTAGCAAACAATATCACACATTCCTGGTTATGAATGATATGTTGACAAGCGAATATCATGTGTCAAGATAATCTTCGGATACCAAGCTAAGCTACAGGCTGTCGCGGGTGGGTAGGTACGGGAGGGGGGACAAACCCTACCCACCCCGGTAGCCTGCCCAGGCTACCTCACACTTCTAAGATGAATTATTGTTTCTAAGATGTATCACATTCTCAGATTTAGGGCACCTTGCGTTCTTTTTTAGGACCAGACTAATCTTCTGTGTCTCACTAAACAGCAAGAAATAAAGGAAGTGAAACTTGACATTATTGTGAAAAGTCCTTGCTGCCAACCAACAGGCAATATCATTGTACACAGGCAGTCATGCACTCAGCTTCGATTCAATCTTTGCTTTATATATTGAGAATGCCATACTTCATTCCAGGTTCTATACATGTGTTCCAGTGTCTTTATCATCCAATAAGGGATTATTTATCCATTATTTCACGGCTAAAACCCTCTCACTCACGATAAATGACTGCTAAATACAATTTGACAGACATCCTTATTGAACAAACCCAGGTATCCAGACCGCTGTGAATTCCAGGGACTGATTTGGATACCGTCAGTTTATGTCTCTATGATGGTACTTCCATACCAATGTCTACTCCTCGGAGTGATGACACAAGCAGCATTAGGAGCTACAGCCTCTATTCACTCGGCTATGTGTGTTGATCCCTGGTGTATAATATTTGCTCCAATCAAGTATCAAGCTTTCAAACACAAACCAAACTGTATAGATATCGTTTGTAGAGTACCCACAAGGAAAGAAGTCTCTAACTCCTGGGTTGAAGCAAATAGACAGGAGCTGATAAAAATTAACAAGTGTCACAATCAGGTATTCTAGAACATTATCTACAGCATAATACCATTGTAAATCGCCAAACACAAACCCAGTCGAGTGCATATACCATCCCACCAATGCAGGCCTAGAATAACAACAAGCTTAGCACAAGGTTCTAATGTTGCAAATAGATCACCATGTGGGATTCCAATACGTTGTTTGTAGCTTTTGCTTTCCCTTTCAGGGGCATACTGCAGACCTGTGAACATGGAAACATTATATAGTGGAAATCTTTTTTTATCTTTGCCATGTTTGCTGTCCAGTAGAGCGGCCTTAGTAAGCTTTAACACCATCTGAATTGGCAAATAAGGTATATAAATCAACTTTGTTTACTGGCTGACAAGACTTGCAAGACTTTGCCTGCTACTAATTACTACTTACTACCACTTTGTCTGAAGAGAACATAAGGCTGCAATTTGATGAGAACTGCAAAATATTTGAACTACAACGGTGGTTCCCATCTTCCCATGATTTTTCAGTTCCGCAATACTACTATGCATCAACAATACTCACAGGTCATAGGTTAGAATATGCACATGAAAATAATTGCTGGTTCAACATTAAGGCTGCAGGAAAGTTGGTCTGTTTTTGCTTTGGGTAGACCATTCTCTCAGCTAAATAAAAACAAATGATGCCCAGGATCTTTTAGAGCGGTGTACCTAAGTGCTACACCGCAAAGTATGCCAGCAGCTTTTTTGTCAAATATGCTGTGTAGTTTGTGTGTCACACTACATTTTTGAATTTGTTTCTTTTATTCATTTAACAACTACTCAATAGTAAACCCCATGGTTTCTGCGAGAGTTTCAATAAACTATTATCAAAATCTTATCTTATTAGCTTGGCCTATAATGGTTTAAGCGAGGAAACTTGACAACACGTGTTGAGCAAACTACTGCACAGGCGGAAACTTAAAGGCCCTTAAAGATAATTCTTCGCTGGATGGGCAGGCCTCATCTTCATTTCTACCATGTGGCTGAATGTTTTTTTGCTGCGTTGAAGACATGAATTGTTGATGGTGGAAAAAGTGCCTTCCGTAAGGGAAGTTAATTCTCATTCCCTGCATTATGATTTCACTATGAACAGGAGGTACTTGTTTTTTTTATTACACATCCTGTCCATAGTGACATCATAAAGAGACTATAACATGCATCGGTCTTTAGGTAGTCTTCAAAGGTGTCTGATTACCCGTTTGTCTGGGTGATTGAATTGTTATAAATATTGCATATTTATAGTAATGCCATTTGTGGTACACATAATTTGTTTCCCATAATAAACGCGTTACAAATTTACAGTATAACCAGATCTGCTCTACTTGTCGCTGTGTTTTAGGATTAACAGTCTTCACTCTTGCCTTTGATCCAAGTTATCATGAAATGCTTGAGTTGCAAAGGAAGCTTTACACAGAATACAAAACTGAACTAATACTTATATACTGATATCCTCCACTGTTGTACAAGTCAAAATTGAGCCAAAACATCAATTGTTTGTATATTACGTATTTGCAAAGACTGTCTGGAAATCTAAGAAAATCATTTGTTGAATTAAGAGATTTCCAAACTGATAAAATGAAGGTTCGTCAAGAATTAATATTGCTACAGTTACAGATTCAACACTCAATATTGTTATTAATTGAAGTGATTGGCAATTATCATGTTATAGATAGTAAAACTTCACCGATAGAAGGTGTGATTTTTTGCAGTGTTACCGCCAGTTCTCCTCTGCGCCCAGTGACTAAACTCAACTCTGACATATCCATTGAAGTTCTTCTTCAAACCTTATATCTGTACTAATAGGGAGTTTGGGCACTCCATAGACAATTTATAGACAAGTTGATATTAATTACTTGAGTGATCCTCTTCGGGAAAATTGATTGGCCGTCTAATAAAACACTGCAGTTTTTTTTTTAAAATATTGCTAATCATAGCATTTCCCAGCTATATCTGATGGAAGTTTTCTACAGAAAATTGTATTAAAGTAAGGTGCCGTGCAATTTTAACAGGGAGTTTCGGACATGTGTCCCTAACTCGCTGAGAGAAAACATCATAGGTTGTTAGTTGCTTCCCCTTGACTCAAGAACTGATAACTCCTCAATAGGCATATAAGTCGCACATGTGTATGACTCAAGTAGAGAACTTTAAACATTAATCAAATGCAATTTCCAATGATTCAATAATTTCTTTCTATATGAGATCGCTTTACATTTTGTTATCAACACAGGTTGTATTAAAATAAAAATACATTACAATACACTATAATGATAACATTGCAAAAATCTTGACTAGTGGAACTATTGTTTAGCAGGTTTTTGATAGGTGAACTAGGATATTTAAAAAAGCAATGAAATGTTAATCCTGTTGGTGTTACTGTAATAAAACAAAAGATTGAGTTAGTTATCCCAACTTGGTAACAGACCTATGGGGCAAAGTCTAGCTCACTAGCTCTAGCTCACTATTTTGCTGCTGCATCAACTTCATCATCACCATCCTCACCCTTAGTAGATCGAACACTTCTTCCCTGTGCCATAGCAGAAAACCAACTCTTAATTGAGATAGTTGAAGGCTTGACAGCAGCTCCATACTCTGTAAAGAGGATATTATTCTTAGCTGAGGCTGTACTAGCCTGTCCTGACAAGCTGGGCAAAGCTTGTCAGGACATCACATCACAATAAGTAGTGTACAACAATTTTAGAATAGTTTCTTTTAATTAAAACCAATGTATAAGGTAACATTCTGTCAAAATCATCTTCAAATTTAATTTGCTAATGCGCCACAGGTTGAACCTGTGGTTTGTTTAGGGTGTTAAGTCGTGGTGAAGCCTCAACATGATGACATCCTAGGTTGATGCAGGTTTTTCTAAAATATTTGAAGATGTCTTACTATTGCATTTGCAGGTTTGGCATCCATTTGAATCCTTCTTGTAACCAAATTTACACCACCGTCTGTAGACACATCTTACTTAGTGACAGATTGGCTCATTCTTGCACTGACATGTGTTACAGTTGTTGATTTCAACTACCCAACCTCCGGAGAGCTCACAGTTCTTGTCTCATTCTAGACTTCGGCAGATGGAGCAGGGACAGGGTGATGTAACACCAGCACGATTCGAGTTTCGTATAGGCAGAGCTGAAAAGGAAATATTGAAACAGTCTTTACACGATCAAATCAACAGAACTTGGAGAGAAACCTGAAAATTGTTCCAGATAATATAGAAAAAATCATCATTATTATCCCCAATCCCAATGTTTAACCATAAAAAAGAATGTTTGTTGAATTCTTCGAAGCTCTGGTATTAACTAATAAGAAGTTATCATTTATAAGATAAGTTTGGTTTCGCTTGCTTTGAATTTGTGTTACTTCCATCACTTCTGACAATCATACCAGGGCTTTTCAGGATAATGGGAGCAACAGCAAAGCGTTGGGTCAGGATTAAGTTAAGTAAAGCCAATGTCCCACATCAGCTAATATTAAAAATATTTTTAATTTCTGTGTAAACCAATGCTGTGGCTTATGAAAAACTTACTAAACGGTCCTCCAATGGCTACAGGTCCATAATTCTCACCTCTTAAATAACAAAGATATTGCTTTTGAAACTGAGACTACACAGTCCATGTCATTGGATGGATACGAAGGCATATTACACTGACGTACATCGTAACTAGCATAAAAAAATGAAACAGCAATCGTCTTCTGCTGAAATTCACAGCCCTGTAATTACTAAATATAATTTAGCAATTCAGGAAATATCAAGAATTAATCATAAATCGACGGCGCTAATATTCTCGGACTTACTTTGAGCCAGCGAAGTAGACGCTAGAGCACCAGTGAGTGCAATGAAGATGAAGAGCATTGCCATGGCTTCTTGACTAGACTGGAGCTGTGTCACGAATGACTGGTAGGTACTTTGACAGTGAGATTTATAATACCTAATCTAGGTGATAACAACGAAACACAAGCTCAATAATGAATTGCAGAATGTTCCTCCTACGCACCTTCCTCATGCCACTCAAGGCTCCCAGGGTAACAAGGAATTAAAAGTAATTTAGTTCAATTCATGTTGGTAATTTAAAAATAATGCAATACCCTGATACAACACTATAATATACACATATAGACTAAAGATAAATTTGCTTACGATAATAAAGCTGTCCGCTTTTTCCTTGTGAATAGAACTTTTAATTAAAAGTATTGAACAGGAACCACATATCCTGTCGCTGATATGCTCTGCATAATTAACTCTCAACAACAATCTAACATGAGCTAAAGACCTGCCTCACAGAGAGGGGGAAGATCATATCACAACTTAACATATGTGCAATGCTGGGCATGGTTAATTTTTCAGTCATGAGTCTTGAACAGAAATATGGCAGTAAAAAACTGTTTCTAGAGTTGAAAAAACTTGTTCAGATACTTGATGCTTGAAGTGTTATCACTTCTTCCGGCTCAGGTTCCAGCGACGTGTCAGGCTTGTTTATCGCTATTCATTCCATGTCAGTACTCCTGGGTAAATCATTTCCTGGAACAGTGAAGTAATGCCTAGTAGAAAGCTTTCAGCTCGAGTTTACTGACAGAACATACTACACCTAACGACCGATATCCCAAGCAGTAAATATTATGTTTCTGTAAATAGACAATTGGGGTTGAGATCTCAATGGTACCATTTAGCAATCACTTACAGCTACGATATGGATCACATGCACCATTGGTTTGTGCGTGCAGTACAGGGCTGCATATTGTGCGCGAGATTAATAAGGATGGAAGATATTGGGTAACAAAAATTGGACAGCTCCTAATTAGCCCTACAACAATAATGATGAAATATAACCGCAAATAATAATTGCTAGCGTTTGTGAAACACATTACACTTGGAGGAGCAGCTGGCTGGTTTGAAGCACGACAGACGACGAGTGCTCGCTCAGCGCTTCACGGCGCCTTGCGGGCCGCTCGAATGTACGCGGCGGTTAGAGCTCGGAAAAGCGGCCTAGAGTCTTTTACCAAGACAATTATGTTAGGGTCAGCTGTGGCTGTCTTTAATAATAGGCAAAAGCTGCCTGTTACGGCGTATGATAGGTTTAGGTCAGGGTTATTACATAGAATGTATTCTATTCTATGACTGTACACTAGCACTGCGCCTGCTGGTGACAAATTGTACTGTTTTTTTTTAAACCAATTGTCTTTGAAGCTTCTAATCCCATCGTCCCCATTTGTGAAAAGCAATAATGGGTTAGAGGTTGCGTGGATCGGAGCAGGTCATTCCCGGAGAGAGGGCACACTTGTCATTCTATCTATGTTATGTTTGTGTTGGGGAAGTATTCCTAATATCACCAAATAAAATTAACTTGACTGCCATTTATGCAATGGCTTTTTCACATATATACAAGAGTGTAAATTGTTTTGCTGCCGTCTTCTTGACAAAGACCACAACAGACTTAGATGGCAAAGTCTGTCATATCTAATCTGATGCATGGGCATAGTTGTCTGTCATGATGATCCCATGAAATACTTATGCACACATGAACATTTGAGTATGTTTAGTAAAAATTGACTACATCTACTATTTGATTATTTCATACAAAATATCATATCATGATATTTATTTGATAGTGTTTGTTGCCTACCAAATATTGAAAATTTCTCTGGCCAACCATTACTGTTTTATCTTTTTAATGTTGATTTCAATGCTGACTTATGGACTTCACCAGAATAAATATGTAATATGTATTTCGATTGAGGCAGCCAATACATCAATGTTCTGAGAACGTAACTTCCTGAGCGCTTCTATGAAAACAAGTTGAGCAAGGAGAGAAAAGCTGCCCAAACTCTACAAGTTCCTCAACAAAAGCCCTCATGTGTTATGTCCAGCTAAATCCGTGTTCATTTTTTACACGCAAGCAGATTTATACAGTATTGTTAGTATGTTGGCTGATAGCCAATTTTGAAACATCCTTTTGGTTGCAGATTTAAGTTTACCCTGCCAAGTCCCTTACTGTTCTTAGAAGAGAAACAACAATTAACCATCTTATCAAGCAAATTTCATCAATATTTAGGTTTGTTTTTTCCTGGTAGAAAGCTGAACAGGAAAAATGGAGTTGGATAATTTATAGTTCCTTGTCATCTTTCATAGAAAATGGATTTGAAATTATATGACAATTCCAGATGTTTGTTCGACAAGTTGCATGCTCATAAGTATAGAGTAGGCCGGATTTACATACACCTACGAATAAAGGTGGCACTAGCGAAAGAGAGCCATACAGAGCCAAAGAGAGTTGTATACTAGTTGCAATTTGATGAAGTTGGCAGCTTTCCTTCCCAACAAACCAGATGGAGTATTTGCAATAATTTTGCACTATTTGCACAAATCAGTTGTTATGTATCAGGTTTCCTATAAATTTATAGAAATCCTGTTTTACTCCAGCCCTGTCACGTGGCCACCTTTTTTATTTTTGAACTTATTACTAAAACATAAAATTGTGGCATCGTGACAAGGCTAGTTTTATTCACCTTTGCTTCATGGCTGCTAAGGCTGGTGGAGTTACACTTTGATTTTCTCTAACTTAATTTATCATATTGAATACATCTACCTAGACCAGGTTTGGTCCATTTTCCTTCATTGGGAGTTGCTCCCCTTCCACTGGTCAGGCCTCTGACTAGTGGGAGAAGAGCAACTAGTATGCAGTCAAACTGGATCAAACTTGTTTTAACATATACCAAGCAAGTTTCATGCAAACTGAGCGCATCAGTAGTCACTTTATTTCATTAATTTTCTCAACAAACGCCTTTTCAGATTATCATCTCTTGCTGGAAACAGAGGCGGTTTTTATCCAGGTTCTTGCGTTTCACTCTCTGTCATTTTGTAATTTGGGCAGACAGCTTTAGCAACAGAGACGGAAACAAAATGCATGTGCGACGGGAGAACTTCTTCTTGCGAAAACCTTACTACCAGCTATCCTAAAATATAGATTGGCCACGTCTATCTTCTTTTGTTCTTTTGCACAAGACTTCCATGCGCTCATTGCTATAAATTGTATTTCCACATGACTCCTGGAAGTATTAATTGGACTAAATCATCATTATCTTGCCAACAGCAAGGTAAAGTGAGCAGCTAAACAAAATCAAACACAGAAAAACTGCTAAAAGAGTACAGATTTATAGCCGATCATATTTTGTGTTTCTTCGATAAGTTGAAAACTATTCCTGGTAAGTGGGCCATAATTAGCAATCTTGAAGAGGAACTAAATTGTTATGCAGTTATGCAATTGTATGCAGTTAAAATTATGTTGTAAAAATAATTCTGCGAATCGTTTGTTTACATCTAAATGATAAACAGTTGGCAGCTGACAAAATTGACAAGTGGTTGTGGCCATCGTAATGAGACCACAGTAAATTCAATGATGCTTGTTATTAGTTAAGTAACTGAATATTCAAATACCAGTCAGTGACTCAGCTTCCTTGTGAGAGAGGCGATATAAAAAGCCGAGCACAAGATGATTATTTTCATTCCCTTCGTCACTGTCTTCCATTCTTCATTCATCTCTAACACAGCACGCTAAGAATGCAGATAGCAGCACTCTGGCTCACTTTAATCAGCCTGTTGGTTGGGTGTAAGTATTGTATAATCACTCTTGTTGATTTGTTTTAATCTAATTCTATTATCACACTGTTCATTGAACTTTTTATGACTCACTTACTTTGCATTTGCGCCCTTCTGCATATGTAATATACTTTTGTCACTTTGAGAGGTGGGTGGATAAATATTTTGTTAATTTACCATTACTGAACACACTGACAGAGGATGAAATTTCATCAATCGTCTGAGGTTCTGCTGAGGCTGCTGTCAGCATATATGTTAACAATGGTGACATTGTGCAAACCTCTGAGGTCACAACTGCCAAGTGTGTTTGGACCATTACAGCTTGCTGGATGGCATACTTTGTGTTATGTGAGTAATTTGTCATATTTAGAGGTGAGTGGATACATATATCGCTATTTTACCATTACAGCTTGCTGGACTGCAGCAGTAGGCGGTGGTGGTTGTCCATATGGCTGGTCACTGACACCCGAGGACACATGTGTAAAACTCTTCATGAACAAGGAAACCTGGAGTAACGCTAAGGCATCGTGTAGATCACATGGTAGTGAGCTTGTTACTCTTCCTAACCGGAGGATGATACATTATATGAAGGGCTTCCTCCTAGATTCAAGTAAGTACTCGGCCTATTGGCCAAGATCAAAGTGTCACTGCCAATGGCTGATTTGTGCCAGTTTCAGTTTTGTCAGCTTGTTGCACCCCAATTCAGGAGGTCTTTTGTGGCCTCACATCTAAGTTGCATTCTAGTTTTTTGGGATGTATCACATTCTCAGTATGAGGATTTAGTGCGCCTGATCCCCACAGTGATCACG
Source organism: Membranipora membranacea (assembly GCA_914767715.1). NCBI lineage: Eukaryota > Metazoa > Bryozoa > Gymnolaemata > Cheilostomatida > Membraniporidae > Membranipora > Membranipora membranacea. The sequence continues at coordinate 8,904,136 of OU612072.1, read as the reverse complement.
TGATAAACTGTTGCATGTATATCTCTGATCGATAAGGAGTGAGCTATTCACTTAGCATCGTACCATCACAAGGAATTAGGTGTAACGACCCAAGCTCAAATTTACTCATTAGGGGCGGTTACAGGTTAGGTACTCTACTAAGTTGATTCTAACGGTCAGAGATACACATGCTCATAGTGTAGTCTCGATGACAGTGTGAGCCCCACCAATATTTTGGACGCAAGCAATAAATAATTGTGCACATATTACACTTCTTGATTCACCTAGCCTAGATAGTACATAAGCTCTGGGTATTGATACATTGGGACTTTCTCACTATCAGACTATCATTTTTTCGGTAACCAGCATACTCAATATGATTGGCCAACTGTTAATACCCTCAAAATAACTACTTTATTCGAAAACGTGTAAAAGTCTTGGTTTTTAGAAGCAAAGCTGTTATCTTTTGTTTGATTTAATCTAAATACACAAACAGTCATCTCAATAAAAAAATCATCCACAATGATAACATTATTGCTTTCAATAAAAATAAATTACGCAATTTCTATAAGATTATAAGCAAAACATGGCTTCCCAATTTGATTAACTATATTGCATCCATTGGGGTTTGGGGGCTGTTGACTGCCCTGTGGTACAGAACCAAAGCTTATACCTTGGATTTTCATTGTTGAGTATGTTGCCTATCTGTGAAAGCAGATTGCAGCTGGAATAATGTTTAGCGGCGCCAGGGTTGAATGCTAATCAGATAGTTGTTTTTTTAACAACCAATCGTGCTTTGGAAAGATAAAATAGGTTGAGAAAATCTTCATCCTTTGAAAATATTATATAAAGACCTCATCATTATATCAGAGATGTAATTTTTTTAGCAATAAAAGTGTTGGCACAGGTGAGTATGAGTACCATACACACATTTCTCGTATCGTATGGTGTAGTGGAGGTATTTAGTAAAATGTATCTGAAGCCTGATCTACCTTGTTATAGAAAATGAGCCTCGACCCTAGATCAAGTTTGAAATCCATATACATAAATACATATCCATATGAATATACATATCCATATACATATTCACATACATATCCATATATATATATACATATGTATAAATAATTACACATAAATATAAAACAAGTGCTGTTTCAGATCGCATTTACAAACCGATCACTAACGAGATCACTTTATTCTAGATAAGATTCAGATCAAGGAAACTCCAGACGCCCACGCATATCAAACTATTCAGAACTTGGATCTGACAAACAAGAATCATGTCAAGTTTACAGTGAAAGCTTGCAATGATGCACATCTAACCCTTCAGCCTACTGCTTCTGGTATCATCAGGTAAGGGATCCGGTATTAGTAATAGTATTAGTATAAGTATTAGTATTAGTATGAGTATGAGTATTAGTATTAGTATTAGTTTTAGCATTAGCATTAGCATTAGTATTAGTATTAGTATTAGTATTAGTATTAGTATTAGTATTAGTATTAGTATTAGTATTAGTATAAGTATTAGTATTAGTATTGGTATAAGTATTAGTATTAGTATTGGTATTAATAATAGTAAAAGTTTTTTTGAGTAAAAAATAAGGACAACACTTCAATGTTATCTAACTTTGATCTGATGGAGAAATTAAAATCAATCAATACCAATATCGATACCAAAGAGAATTTTCATCAGATCCTCATGAGAAATTTTAGATAATTGATCCAATATGTATGAAAACTCATACCAATAAATTTAGAGTAGCCATACTTTCCGCATATGTATCAGTATGGTCAATCACTTCCAGGTCTCATTATCTTCATACAAGTATGAAATAATTCAATCATTACTCTCATCACTCTTTAGAGGATGATCTGCAGGTAATAATTGATAGCCCATAGCAGGATACACATTGAAAAACACTTCTTATTTGATCACTGTTCATCAACTGTTCTCTAGCCTTGAAGTTCCAGTATACGAGATAGTTCTCGGCGGATGGGGAAACACAAGATCTGTTATCAAGCACAGCATTCATGGAGCCGAGGTGGCTACAAACAATCAGAGCTCTGTTGTTGACTGTTCATCAGAAAGGTCAGAAACTATCAATGTCAATATATATCGCAACAGATTGACATTGATATATATATATATATATACAGTGCCGTAGTTTAGAAAAAATTGGTAAGGGAGGCAGAAGTCCGAAGCATTACCAGGAGGGTTGCTGTAAACTCTTACCTAAGCAATTTAAGGCATATAATTAGCAAATGGAAATCCCAGAGGAGCTGATTTTGACATGGACAATACTAGTGTTTTTAGGCCACTGTATTTTGCTCAGTCCCTCCCTGCCTCCCCTAGAATTACGGGCCTGATACATTAATTTTATTTGCCGATCAAGTCACTTGGGAATATGAGACCATGAAGAACAAATGTTTGTTGGACAAATACTCTGAAACTTGAGCATTTTTGTATACTGATCTGCTGAAATTATTCATTTAGTGATAGCTTCTTGAACCGATATAATTGACATATTGTATCAACTGAAACATGTTAACTAAGAGTCAAATGGTTATCGAGTTAAACTCCTGAAGGTTTTAAATATTTTAATGGCACATATTGATCCCATCATATCAAGCTATGTTAAAAAGTAAAGTGGGTTGAAATTAAGCAAATGTGTATTACTGAGAATTGTACTCATTGGTATTGTTTGTTGTTCACATTGTGGCTCATTTATCATCTGTTACATGCTTGTTTTAGACTGTTTTGGATCTCTTGGGCTGGTGGTAAGATCAGGGTGGGTAGAAGTGGCTCCATCTTTGATAGTAATACTGTTATACTGGAGTATCAAGACACTGAGGCTAGAGAAATCAAGAGCTTGGCAGTCTCTACCGGATGGGGTGCCACTGGCAGCTGGAAAGTCTACAACCAAAATGGTAAGTCCCTCTAAAAAAAAACCCGTATTACAACAGATTAACGTTCCCAATTGTTTTGAGCTGTACTGAGGAAGTGCACAGTTCATCCGATACAATTGATTTATGTGTAAATATTTAAAAAAAAGATGTTTGTCTTCATTGCTGGACCAAGCATCTTTGGTGTTTCCTCTGTCTTTACATCAGAGCTGCTTCCATTCATCTAAAGCCCCGTACTGCGACGAATCAACGTTCTCATTGATTTGGACTCTTATCTTCATGATATTTACAGAGGAAAACATTCGATACTTTTGATTTATTTGAATCAGAGGACTGACGATTTTAGATCATGATTCTTAGATTTTAAGAAAGGCTAGATGATCCAAAATCCGAATCCCCTGCTTGAGACTTTGTTTTGGATTGATTTCAGTCTAAAAAATAAATTTAAAGAAAATTTGATCTTTTTGGTCTTTAATGAGGCTTTCCTATGTCTTCACATCAGAGCTGTATCCATTCATCTAATACTTGGCTTGATTAACACCTTGCAGGTGCTCTTGATCAGCTTTTCTGGATCGGAGGTAGGAAACAGTCGGGCATATGGAGATGGGAAGGTGTGAGTCAGGATAACATAGCGGTGACTGACTGGCAATCAGGAGAGCCTAACAACGTAGGAGGTCATGAGGATTGTGTAGAGTATCACTTTGGTGTGTGGAACGATAAGCGATGCAGCGCTCTCAACAATTACATATGTGAAATGAGGGCCTAAATATATGTAGACTTATATGTATATGTAGACTTATATGTAGACTTATATGTATATGTATATGTATATGTATATGTATATGTATATGTATATGTATATGTATATGTATATGTATATGTATATGTATATGTATATGTAGACTTATATATATACTTTATGGCTTGATCAGCAAATGAAATTGATTTTATGATTATTATTAAAGAGACAGCTTTGCAATATTTCATTGACTAGGTTGGTCAATATCTGGCCTTAGTTGTTTCAACAATGCCTTACCTATTTTCCATAGAGGTTCCAATGAATTATCTGGAAACTATTACTGTTTTTTGGTAACAACCGCATACCTAAAAAAGATAGATCATCATCAAAGCCATCAAGTCTGTGTAATCCACACTACTCAACCATCATTTCAGCATCTTGGAAGTTTTATCTTGAGTCTTGAAAATGTCCATGTGGAATGATATGGACAATAAAATATTTCATATTTCTATATACGTCTATATTACAAAACATCGATCGGTTACATTCCAAATGTGATATATAAGTTATAATACAATCGATTGATGTTTTTGCTTAATATTGAACTGTACAACAGAAGAGGATTGCAGTATATTATAAATATCAGTTCAGTTTTGTATTCAGTGTAATGCCTCCTTGCAACTCAAGAATATTTTGATAGCTTGGACCAAAGGCGAGACTGCATACTTGCCAAGTCTCCCGATTTAGGCGTGACCCTCCAGATTTTTACACCCACCTCCCACTTTTTGTAAATCTCACTATTTCCTCCAGATTTTAGAGAAAACAGTCCAATCGCAATTTTTTGATAGTTATCCAAGCACATGTTGTTGTTGACTAGTTACTGTTAAGGTCTTTGCACACAAAATTGAAAGAATTATCAAAATAAATAATCATAACAAATTTACCTGTTTTGTTAAGATTCAGCCTATTATTGTAAATGACCAATAGCATCCTCTCATAACTCACAACACTGACTGTCATTGGTCACAATATAAAGTAGCTAGTCAAGTGCATACATTTAGTTTTCATTTCCTTTCAGATCACACATTTTTTAGTATTAATTTTGCACTGTCTACTCTAGTTAAATTTAAGTGAAGGGAAATAGAAACCTAACAATTCCAAATGTAGGTCCACTACAATTTAACAAAGCTCGGACCAAAGACTTTGAAACATATTTAATGTTAGCCAAACAGGAATATAGTACCTTATCTGGATTCTCACTGTCTGTCTGTGACTGAGCACATTTTCAGATCTTGATGATGCATTGGCACTTGTAGCCATGGGCCCCTGGGACTTACATGCCTCTACTTTGCCAATGGGGTGTTTGATACTGGACATTGACAATGTAAAGGCATGTATGTAAGAGTCCCAGGGGCCGATGTATTGATTGTAATTGTTTGAAGTGTATTTCACCTCAGTTTGATATTTAAGTACTAGTACAAACATGAAATTATTGGGGTCAAATATACCTTTTTAGCCCTTCCTAGTGGCTGGAAACGCTCTCAGAGCTTCTGCAGACGGGGCTCCGCCCCGTACCCTGTTGGGGGGCTCACACCGCCCCCTAAACCCCCAGGTGGGTGACTCGGGTTCTTTGCACCCTCGAAGCACCGTGTTGTGGTGAAGTATTGCCGTAAAATGGAATCTCCCTATTTTGAATTTAGATAACTTGGCAAGTATGCGAGACTGAAGACTGTTAATCCTAAACCACAACGAAATGTAGAGAACATCTGGTTATACTGTATATTCATAACGCCTTTTCGTGCTGATCGTTTATTATGGGAAATATCACTATGTGTACCACAAATGGCATTACAAAAATTATGCAACATGCAACATTTTTAACAATTCAATCACCAAGACAAACGGATGATCAGACACCTTTGAAGACTACCCAAAGACCGTTGCATATCATAGTCTCATTATGATGTCACTATGATCGTGATGTGCAATACAAAAACAAGCACTTCCTGTTCATAGTGACATCATAATGCAGGGAATGAGATTTACCTTCCCTTACAGAAGGCACTCTTTCCACCTACAACAATTCATGTCTTGAACGAAGCAAAAATCATTCAGCCACATGGTAGCAATGAGGATAAGGCCTCGACCACTGGACTTGCACACCCCAGTGAGCCTGCCCATCTAGTGAAGCATTATCTTTAAGGTCTTTAAGTTTCTGCCTGTGAAATATTTTGCTCAACACGAGTTGTCAAGTTTCCCGCTTAAACCAAGGCCAGATACAACAGTTTTACTCTGATATCATCGCATCTCAAAGATCCTGGGCATCATTAGTTATTATTTAACTGAAACAATGGTTTACCCAAAGCAAAAACAGACCAACTTTCCGGCAGCCTTTATATTGAACCAGCAATTCATTTTCATGTGCATATTCTAACCTATGACCTTTGAGTATTGTTGATGCATAGTAGTATCGCAGAACTAAAAATCATGGGAAGAAGGAAGGCACCCTTGTAGCTCAAATCTTTTGCTGTTCTCATCAAATTGCAGCCTGATGTTCTCTTCAAACAAAGTGGTAGTAAGGAGTAATTAGTAGCAGGCAAAGTCTTGCGAGTTTTGTCGGTCAGTGAACGAAGTTGACTTATATACCTTGTTTGTCAATTCAGATGGTGTTAAAACTTACTAAGGCTGATCTACTGGACAACAAACAAAGCAAAGATAAAAAAAAAAAGATTTCCACAATATAATGTTTCCATGTTCAGAGGTCTTCAGTATGCCCCTGAAAGGAAAGCAAAAGCTACAAACAACGTATTGAAATCCCACATGCTGATCTATGTGCCACACAAAAACTTTGTGCTAAGCTTGTTGTTATTCTTAGGCCTGCATTGGTGGGATGGTATATGCACTCGACTGGGTTTGTGTTTGGCGATTTACAATGGTATTATGCTGTAGATAATGTTCTAGAATACCTGATTGTGACACTTGTTAATTTTCATCAGATCCTGTCTATTCGCTTCAACCCAGGAGTTACAGACTTCTTTCTTTGTGAAACAAGCTTAGGAAGAGGTAGGAGTTGTAATGATTGTGTAAAGGATTCGGTTGAAATGAGATAATACGGGATGTAATGCACATTGGCGATAATGCGTAAAGCCCGTTTTTGCAACAAAAATAATCTATTGAGGGCATTATTGCGGGAAAAGTTGCCAATGATATGGATACCATATATAAGGTGACAATAGATAAACTGGAAGTAAAATGTGCGGGCACTTGCTATATCCAAGAAGTATCTCAAATTTTGAAGTAGGTAAACATTCCGTTGTACCTTTTTATATACATACTCTAGATGATCCTGCCATGAAAGCGAGTCATTCAACACAAAACCCTTTATTTCTTGCTGTTAAGCGAGACACAGAAGATTAGTCTGGTCCTAAAAAGGAACGCAAGGTGCCCTAAATCTTCATTCTGAGAATGTGATACATCTTAGAAACAATAATTCTTCTTAGAAGTGTGAGGTAGCCTGGGCAGGCTGTCGGGGGTGGGTAGGGTTTGTCCGCCCTCCCGTACCTACCCACCCACGACAGCCTGTAGCTAAGCTTGGTATCCGAAGATTATATTGACACATGATATTCGCTTGTCAACATATCATTCATAACCAGGAATGTGTGATATTGTTTGCTAAACAGACTATATTTCCTTTCTTTTTTTTTATTTATTTGTTGAGGTTTTCTAAAAGTTCATAATTAAAGTAAAATAAAAATAACTTGTTGACCTCACATTAAAATAGATACAAAAAAATGACTTGAATGAAAAGATATAAGTGATGGGTGTTACATACACATGGTGAGTAGAATAATGATATGAGAATAAAACAAAAAGCAGAGATTGGCAAACAAAATGCAAGTTAACGACATTAGGTAGGATTAAATGATAATGATTCATGAGGCTGGGTCGATTTAGTTACAAATGTTACAAATGTATTTATAACATTTATTGTTTACTTTGGTCCGTCAGGGAACAAACTGGGAGTACAATCCATACAAATTTGTTCTGCGACTTACATCCGTTGAGATCTTAATAAAGAGCATATAATTATTGGGTTTTGACATTTCCTTCATGATGCATTATACACTATGCATGATTAGTCAATAGAGAAATATCCATAGTTACACAAAAAGGAGATATTGCCACATAAGAACATTCGCGTGGTGTATTGTGTTTGAAATAACTTATTGATAAACTAATTACCACAACCAAGAAATGAAAAGCAAAAGATCATGACTGGAACTTCTGTTGTGAGCCTCCATTCGGAAGCTGACCAGAGATCAGTATGCAGTAATGACATATAGGGATGATATGAATAAATCTTGCTAGTTCAGAAAAGATTTGTATCATTGAAATGAACTATAATGATAATAAATTAATCATGTCAATGAATAAAACCACGAAAATGTACCTCAAAGCTTGGGTTAGTAAATATGTAAATTGGGAAACTCATTGCCAAGTTTGCTGCAAATATTTGATTACCTAGGAAGAAAAACCACCAAGCTGGTAGTTCTTCTGGTTCAAGCATTAGCCATGAAGCACACACCGATGCTGGCAACCAGCAAACACAATAAGTTAACACAGTTATTGAAACAGTTCTCACTGCTTTGTTCATTCTGGAGCGATCTCTACTTCCGGGTACCCGGCCATAATACCATGGTCAACATGCTAGTGACATAATGCCATTGCCATAATGCCATGGCCATAATGCCATAGGTTATAACACCACTGAACACTATACCAATGCCAAAATACCAGCTGTACAAAACGCCAGTTGTGTCAAAATACCGGTGGACATAAAGCCAGATTGGACATTATACCATTTGGGAAAACATACCATATTCCAAAATACCATTTCCATAATGCCAACATATGTAACCAAAGAAGATCAAGCCACGCTGTATTTTTTTTGTCAGTCATATTACAGCTGTGAGTTTTTCGGTCAGAGTATGAGGTGGTTCAGGTGGTTCGACCCATCTCCTTCACTGTTCAAGTCTCAAAGTTTCTACGTTTGAATGTTTTTCTCTAGGGTTTGTTGTTTGTGTTTAAAAGCTCGATACTTGATTGGAGCAAATATTAAACACCAGCGATCAACGCGCATGGCGGTGTGAATAGAGGCTGTGCCTACTAATGCTGCTTGTGTGATGGCTCCGAGAAGTTGACATTGATTGACAGAGATACGCCACCATTGATTGCGATTCCAGAAGTAATGCTTTTCACTACGAACATGACCAAATCTGGTCCTACTAGAGCAAACATGTAGAGCTGCTGATGTAAAAGTTTTCTCATGCGGCAGAACATATGAACTACTAGGTTATTACCAGTAAGTATCAGTATGCTAATAACAGTAGTCACAGCAGCCAGCGCTTGAGGCAGTAAAGAGGTATATGATATAAACATTGTAAGATCTTTCAGAGCATTCTAGAGCAAGCATCGGATGTAAGTCTGAGGCTTGCAATGATGACTGTTACCAAACAATGATAAGTTGTGCATGTTGTTGTTCTTGGTGCACACACTGGATAACTTTGAATATCAGCAGAGAATTTCATCAAGTGGACACATTAAAACAGTTTTCTCCATTTGACTTATGTATATATATTTGAATGTTTCCTTATCCGGCAGAACGTGAGAACTACTAGGATATTACAGTAGTATTAAGTATTAAGTATCAATATGCTTCTTAACCTGCAGAACGCAAAGAACAATAGCCAACAATATCACATCTAAAGCAATCACAACATATACTGGAACACCACAAGGCTCTGTACTCTGTCTTCTATTGTTCTCCATAATTATACAAATCGTCTTGTCTCTGAGTGCAGTAACGTCACCATTCTCATATATGCAGACGACACATGCATAATATGATGTATCTCAGATAATAACGATCTGCAGGCTTATTTAACAGATTAACAGAGTGTCAACATTATGTAAACAACTAGATCCAGGGGCATAGGGAGTACCCCCAAACCCCGGCCTATCAGGGGTTGAATTTACAACTCCAGATTTTTGAGGGTTGAATAGATCTGGGGTTGGGAGAGAATATCTGGGGTTGAAAAGTATAACAGACTAAAATAAGCTCAAACTCACTTTCTATTACATTAAAGTGGTGTTGGGGAGCCCCAACAGTCCCCAAAAACATTGGGGTAAGAGTTTTTGGTGTTGGAGTATGCCCAACGCTCCATCATCAGCATTGGGGTGGGTTAAACTGCAATGAATGTCAATTCTGATACATAAGTTTCTTCTCTTATTTCGTGCTGTCAAGGACCGTTACTAGGGACGTTTATTCAAGTCTCTTCTCAAAGATTTTAGACAAAATCTTTTATTCAGAACATGCTTCCTGAAATTATTACCTCTCACCCACAAAATCGATCTGTTGTGTGTTCATCTGGATTTTGGCCAGGTCAGTCGAAGGTCATAGCTTGATATTCACATGTTTACAGATTTTTGATGGGGAGAGTGCACATTTGACTCTATTCTATAGAAACAATCCAATATTCTTGCTAAAGCAAATTTCAAGCACAGTGGTTTTCCCATGAGTGTCCATGCTTTTCCTATTTTTTCGATGGAATAGCAACAATCTCTTCTGAATATCAAGTTTCCAAGACTAAGAGGTAAGTTAATTCTAATATATTCCACAGTGGATGTGCGCCTGACCAATAGATTAGGATTGTTTGGTGGGTGAATAGAGGAAACCGTTTCTCTCTCAGTCTCATTCCTCTTACTCACTTCACCCACCCCACTCGAACTGTGCCCCTTTCAATTCAGGTTAATAACCTGGACCCACTCATTCACCACAATCATCATACTTGTGTTCTAACTGGTTGTCTCTGTGAGTGATAAAACTCCCATGAGTTATTGGAAGGCACACTACTATGCCTAGCAGGTGTTTGTATGAAGGAATGAAAAAGAGTTGGTTATTCAAAGCAAAGGACATCTTCATCTTAAGCAGGTTAAGTTACGTTTGCAAGCCAAATCGAGATAGAATCATCATTTTATGGTGCAATCAGGGAGAATGCACAGAGAAAAATAAGGGAGTAAATCGCAACGATATTTGACCTTTTTTAAGAGTTATTTTGGGAGCGTTAGTGGCTGTTATTTTAAGGGTTAAACATGGTTGATTTGTGAGGAACGGAAATTGATAACTCACTCACTGTGCATATACTTTAAGAGAGTATATGCTGTGAGGAACGGATATTGTCGTCCTATCCTATACTAAAGTATATTCCGTGTATTATTAGTATGTACAGTTGTTCTATAACCGTCCTACTTATAAATTGGTTCTAACTATGTTTGTAGTTATGGTTTTAAATCTTGCACTCCGGATACTTCAAAATGTCACTTTATTGTTGTGTAATTTATTTGTAGTTCTAATTTTGGAGTTACCTCCTCTTTCATGCACTGAAGAAAGACAAGATCGCTCAAATCTATTAAAACGTGGTTCCAATTGGTAATGCTAGCACTCTGGTGAGTACGAGGTATTTAACTTATTAATTTCTAGTGACGAACAGCTGGTTCCCACTACTCCACAAAGCAATTTACTAAGGGGTTGTTATTGAGCCTGACCTCTTCTTAGCTTCACTAGAAGTTGCCTTCAAGTTGTTTAAGAAAGGTTCCTGCCGATAACCTGCTAAGACCCCTGTCTTGTTCTAACAGTTAAACTCTTGATGAGTTTCGAGACAATGCTCTTACACCACAAAGTCAATATTATCCTTAGATGTTAATATGACACAATCACTATTTATGAATGTGTTCAGGTACGTTTGATATTTTTGTTATTCAACTTAGGTGACTGATTTTAATTATGAGCACCTACTTGATCTCTGTATAGTGCCTGGAAGCCCAATCAGGTAATCAAGTTGGTGTATCAGTATCACAGGCCTCTTAGCCAAGTTAAATTAGCTAAAGACTCCAACCCAATTTCTAGTGAAGGAAAGAGGTATCAGTCTGTGGTCACTCTAAAATTGATGTTCAATTTCTATATTCAATGTTGAATTAATGTTTCACAGATTAGAGGTATCTTATCTTAAATCGGTAGCGTCCTACTTCTTTAAAACACAAGAATCTAATCCTAAACTATTATTCGGAAACTTAATCTATTTAACACCCAAGCAAATATGAATACTAATTAATTCTATTCTGCTTTAACAATAGTTCCCAATGATACTTCTAAATGATTTCCGACTTGATATGATCACAGACGCGAATTACCTGCGTTTAACTGTGAGTCACAATGATTTCCGCCTTGATATGAGCACCAACGCGAATTACATGCGTTTTATCGTGGGTCACAATGATTTCCGACTTTGATATGAGCACCTACGCGAAATACCTGCGTTTAAGGTGGGTCACAATGATTTCCGACTTGATATGAGCACCAACGCGAATTACATGCGTTTTATGGTGGGTCACAATGATTTCTGACTTTGATATGAGCACCTACGCGAAATACCTGCGTTTATGGTGGGTCACAATGATTTCCGACTTTGATATGAGCACCTACGCGAAATACCTTGCGTTTAGCGGTGGGTCACAATGATTAAACCTCCTAAAGTTAATTTTGAATCCTGTTTCAGAGTGTTATTATAGTAACAATTAACAACGACTTACTTTAGTTGATTGCAAAATTGCCTTATAAACTCTTAGTGAATATGACCTAACGTCTGAGTACCTGACGAACTGTCCCTAATTACTTTGCCAATTACTATATGCATAGAAATCAATTACAACAGTATATTCACTAAAGTTATTGTTTATTGTCTTGATACTTATAAAAAAAATGATAATGTAATTCAAATGATACTCACAGTATATATTGGTCCTTAGACTCCACTTTAGTTTTAGCGTTCCAACAAAGATCTTTGATTTAAAACTAGTATTTATTAAATCAAAATATAATGTCTTTTACTAGCTATGTAAAAAGTTGACTGTGCTGCTCAAAGAATTAAACTGTACTAATTTACTGTTCAAAATTTCGGCCTTTATATAGGTGCTGATTTTTGTGCTGACTCTGCTTGTTGTCGTTTGATTAGCTGTCAGCGGATTAGTGGATTAGTGTCTCTTGTGGCTTTGTTATATGAAACCGTTCTGTGGTCACGTCACGTGGTATATGGCTGCTGTTCCTCAGTCTACCTTCTGGAATCTATTGTTCTATTTTTGGGCTGACTTTGTTGTTGTTACTCCAAGATTAATTACTTCCGTGTCACCCTGAAGATTACTTAGTACTTGGTGCTATGACGTTTTGGAAAACCAAATTCCTGAAGATTAATTGGTACTTGGTACTAGGATTAGTGTCTCTTGTGGCTTTGTTATATGAAACCGTTCTGTGGTCACGTCACGTGGTATATGGCTGCTGTTCCTCAGTCTACCTTCTGGAATCTATTGTTCTATTTTTGGGCTGACTTTGTTGTTGTTACTCCAAGATTAATTACTTCCGTGTCACCCTGAAGATTACTTGGTACTTGGTGCTATGACGTTTTGGAAAACCAAATTCCTGAAGATTAATTGGTACTTGGTACTAGGATTAGTGTCTCTTGTGGCTTTGTTATATGAAACCGTTCTGTGGTCACATCACGTGGTATATTGCTGCTGTTCCTCAGTCTACCCTCTGGAATTTGTTGTTCTATTTTTGGGCTGACTTTGCTGTTGTTACTTCCTGGTTAATTACTTCTGTGTCACCCTGGAGATTACTTGGTACTATGACGTGTTGGAAAACCAAATAACTGCGTCATTGGAATTCCTATTTTCAGACCGGATTAGCATGCTGCGGTTATCTTCGCTACATCTTTGATGGATTACTTCTGCATCTCTCTGCTCGTTGTGTATGCTTGTGACTACAAAATACCATGGAGGTTACTGGGTGCATTTTTTTCCATCTCTATCTGTACCCTCTGACTTCTGCGGCTGGCTGAATATAACTACATATCTCAAGTGCCCATTTTTGGTACTGACAGATTTCAGAGTTAATTTTGCGCTGGCACTGAAGCTAAAGAAGTACCCATTGTTCTGTTTAAATAGGAGCATGAATCACCCAACAAATGGTTCAATCCAGGGTAATCTGTCGATAGTGTTAAAGGATGATTGCAACTGTATGACCAGCCAGCAGAGTAATTTGAGGTAGTCATCAGCTAGGTTTCAATACCAAGAAATTATCAACTAGCAGCATGGTAGAGGACAAATACTACTGCATACTGCACTTTTAGCTGTCCATCTTGCTGCAGGTGTTCATAAGCACTGGCTGGCTGGCCTCCTAGTACATGGCTATGTGTTATGATATCTTGTAGTAAACATTCTATGGTCCACCTTCACCAAGAATGATTTTCAAATTGTGTCCAACTGGTTACTTTACAAATTTTATTGAGTTATATCTGACGAATATACCACTGCCTTTGAGTATGCTAACTGGCAGGTTAGTCTAAATTTTTTGTTCTTGTAAGACAATCATTTCTATTTGAAATATTATATAATCAAAGCTGGTTTCTTAACAAGGGAAACAATTCCTACTCACTTAAAATTGGTTCAAAAGTTTGATAATTATAGGATTAAGAGTGTTCACTTAACACATATATAGGCTTTTGTTTACCGAAATCTCATGTCAACTAGATCATAATTGGTGGGGATTACCTTGGGTTCACTCAAGAATTACTTTCACAACATCATGAGTGCAACACAATACCTAAATCAGTCAATAGTTTATTGGTGTGGCCCATTTTTAGCAAAACACAGTATATCACATGGTTAAAAGCAGTCAAACACCATCATTTACATTATCATTTGCTTCACATGTTCAATGCACTAGCTAGGTTGATGATCAACTATTCAATCAATCAAATGTTTATATGACTGCTCTATGTCATTTAGGTTACTCTGATTTTACGCTGTTCCAGCAAATAAGCAATTTTCACTCTTTTTTTACACAGCCTGACTTTACTCTTATTGAAACAGCGTTGTGAGCAAAATATGCGCTTATATCAACTGAAGTTTGCACTGCTCTGATTTCACCGACAATTAAGTTGTTTTTCACCCCATTATTTTTCTCTGTGTGGTGGTCAGTTCAAGTTACATACATGATACTGCTGAGAGGAAGTACATGCAAGGAGTTACTCCTTGGTACTTGTCACTACACATTACTAGTTGGCCCTTGACTGCATCGAGGGCACGGGCCTCCTTATCATAAATGATGTGGGGGTCTGTGGGGTGGGGAAAGAAAGGAGACATCTCTTGTTTTTTCAGAAAGTTCGAATTAAACCCCAGATCAATAAGCTCAACCCCAGATTTTTTCTACCCCAGATTTTTACTTGCCAACTCCAGACCCAAAAACTCAATACGCCCCTGACTAGATCCATCTTTAAATCCATCCAAAACTCAAGAAATGCTTTTGTGTACCAAAAGAGATAAACCCGACAGTACAACTATGCAATTAGATGGTATAGAAATTGAATTATGTGATAATTTTAAGTGCCTGGGAGTTTTAATTGATAACAAATTACGTTTTGAGTCTCGTGTTGATAATCTTGTTACTAAAGCCTCTCAGAGGATGCATATCATTAAAAACTTTTGTCAGTTGTCACACTAGTACCAAACTTCTCTCATCAATGCTATTTAAAAGTTTTATTATTTCTATTCTCACATACTGTCTGCCTATTTTGTATACGTCCATTTATGCTAAAGACAAGAAGCGACTGAGAAAGTTTTTTAAAGACTCTAACCATCTAAATATTCAAAACATAATTAAACAATATTTCTCGCAACCCAAGCAAATTCAGTTAAATATAAGAAAACTATGGAGTCACCAAAAGTAGTTATTGCCTTCATGGTGCAGTATTAACCCAAACAGGAATATTTTACTAAAGCGGGATGTTGTGTCCTCATGTGCAGTGACCACTAATTAAGTCATGTGCTCATTTACCATGCTGCCGAAAGTATAAATTGGCATGCGCATCACAATTATAATCAGTTGATATACAGTCGATATACGATTGTTATTAGTCATTTATAAGTCATTGACACAATGGTCACGCTCCAACAACAAATCAAACAGCTTGATTTATATACAACCAACAAAACACAAAATAAACACGGGATACCTCCATTTATTTAATTTTGTTCCCTGACTAAGACAGATCAGAGAGAAAGTTGTTGGAAACAAAATAACCCAGCATAAAATGGATGAGGAATGTTTTACAAAGATTTCATTCATTCAGTAGCACCGACCATAAACTATCTATGCAGGCAATGGTTTGTTTTGCAGATGTAGCCATAAATTGCCACAGGAGACATTTTATGATTTGGATCTTCACCGGATGCAATCTTGAGCGATCTTCTTTGATCCTGGAAAGAGAAGTATACATTTATACATTTATCAATTTTCGCTAAGAAGGCCTGTAGTATGTCTTCTACAGATAGCTTTGTTTTGTTTCATCAAGCATAGTACAAACTTCAATGAGGTCAATCAAGAAAACTGTTTCATGTTTATGACATATACATGTGTAGGAACCCATGTCTCGATTCCCGTAAACATTCATAAAGGGTTTCAAATATCGGAAATTGCCTAACAAAAACGTCCCTTTTTATATTCATATGTACAGGGAATCATGCTTTGGTGTTTTAAAAGGATATTGCAACGTGGCCAGGCAATTGATAGTATTTCTTTACTGCTGAGCTCAGAATGCACACAAATGCCAAATAAGGAAGTGGTCACAAGTGAGCCCTCTGGATCTTTCATTTAGTATGGGCAACACTTTTGAAAGCAAAGTATTATGGTCACCTTGCTTGAATTTGTTGCTTTCCAGGCCTTTCAATTAAGCGCATTATTTCCTGAATCTATGAATATACCTAGTGCGTGCGTGCGTGCGTATGTGCGTGCGTGTGTGCGTGTGTGCGTGCGTGCGTGCGTGCATGCGTGCGTGCGTTAAAAAAACACGGAGGGATTTCCCCTCCTTATGATCAGAACTGAATTATGGCGGCATGATAACACACATTAATTTATAGGTGCAGGAGCCACCTAGCAACTAAAAGCATAGAGGGTTGCGTGGTTATCACTATGGTTGCTACACATTTGTGGTGAAAATTAACCGCCGGAAGCAAGGAAATTGCAATAATATCTTATGGGGTCTGTTATACCATCACATAAATGCCTCAGCACCCACTGGATACCAGCATTTTTGGACAAAAAGTGGCTGGAACCAAAATATAACAGGTATAAACAGCTATTTATTGTCAAATTAAAAGCAAATTCTTCAGATTAATTCCTATTTCGTATTTTTAGAAAAAAAGAGTTGTTATAGTTGTTATGGTTTTGGTATCTGCATCAATACTACGGGTGTTTCTTTGTTGCTTATTATTTCAGGAACTTCGATTCAATGATCATATAAATTATATCAGCTAACAAGTTGTGAAAACTCAAACAGCTGAGAAATTGTCTTATCGGATTTGTACACATCAATTGTGTGACTCATTAAAGTGAAATGGGTTTCTCTATAGCTACAATCATATAATTATTGAGTAGTATATCTTAATGGAACCATGTCAAATATTTGACACCCAGCCAGAGCAGTCACACATAAATTGGAATTTATTACCATCTTCAGGTCAGCATTGAGTCCCTCTTTTTGCTGAACAATTGGACAACATTCAAGGATAACAGAAAGGTTTTTTTCAAATCTTTTGACACTTTAGGCAGTCTATTACAACCACAAATACTGTATGTTAAGGATTCTCTCTAAATCCATTGGTGTAGGTTGGCAAGGGTAGATTTTTGCTTGTGTGGGTGTTCGTAGGCTGGCATGAAATGTCATTGACTCGTTTGGTGACTAAGGCTGAGTAACTCAAAAATTCTCCCTGACCCTTATACTTGTACAAAACAACATCCATCTCAATGAAGTATAAATCATAACCATATCGGGGAAAACCTTATGCAAACAAATATGTTTTAAATATTGTTTGTACTGAACCAAAAGAAACATTTGGAGAGGGGCAAGCTGGTCTTATTTTTAAACTGTCATACCAAAAATAGCGTAGCATATAATGTGACACGCTCTGATTAACATAATAATTGAATTGTATAATACTTCTAACCCTGTCTCAAGCCACACCCCCATGCCATGAAAACAAATATCATATCACTGGCAGGGACTCGATATGTTATTTCAAGTTTTGTCTGTGTGCAGCGCCCGAGGAATTGCTCTGCACCAACAAAATCTCTTCTTTACATTCATGATGTACAAGCTTTGTCACTGTTTCTTGCTGGTAAGTCTTAGTATGTTTTATTTATGACGACGCCTGTACAAGATAATTGTGAATGTTAACCTTGGTTTTTTAGACTTGAACTGTTGAAATTTGGCTTTCATAGCAATTAAGGAAATCATGACCCTTTTGAACAATTGCATTTAAATTATGATCAATCAAAATGAGTTTACCTCCACTAGTTTGATAGTATTACTGGCTTTACTTCTTAATCAGTGTGCGTTTTTCTAAAAAGTTAAATTTCCGTACACTAGCTCTGAATTGCCTCAGCAATGATGAATAATAATGAGGTTTCAGCTTCGAACCTCTTCTGTAATTGAGGCCTTAATTAGACTTTGGTAGGATCACTAGCAGTCTTAACCGAAATTCACTGCTTTAAATAGTGCAAAGAGTTAGCATTTTAAAAGCGACCTGTTGTTTTTTTTAGTAAAGGTCCCTGCATCCACTTTGAAACCAACTGGTTGCCACCAACAATACAATGCAAAGCTGCTCAATGGTAAAGTTTACATGAAAGGTTTTTGGTAGCCACTGCTGCAGTAAGCTCAGCCACCCGCTGTTACACCTGCAGTTGTACTAATCAGATGTGCTCAAGTAATACCAGAATCGGAGATAATTTCACCATCATTGGTTCAAAGATAGAATGTGCCCATGGTGCTACCACAAACTGTAAATTCCAGACAAGATCTCTCAATAACCAAGTTAAAAATGGTAAGTTAAACTCCTTCTTCAATCACACAACATTATCGAAAGTAATAAAACATGCTAAACATCTTTGTCCATTTCTGTTTATTTTGGCTATTCAGTGGTTATATGAACATTTCAAATGGAAATTCGAGTCACACAAGCTTAAAAACAGTGCATGTCGCATAATACAATGCGATTTGAATCATGGTTTTCAAATCATTTCATATTTACATGTGATTTTAGTTGTATTAACTTGTGGTAAAGTGAACAGCACCATTGGATCTGACAAAACACCATCTCCTGGGAAGGCTTTGGCATTATATGCAAACCATGCTGGACATGCGACTATCTCTTTAACTGGTTTGCTAGCAGCCCTCGCTCTACCAGTGGTCCTCCTACGCTGAATCATCATGTTAGCTCGGCTAGGATAAGAGGCCGTTGTTTCCCTAATCTTTGCAGAACAATTAAACTTACTTAGTTTTAAAAGGAGGGCAGCTATACTTTTTGTTACAGCTGTAACTTTCTGAATTCTACAAAACTGAATATTACTTGAGTTATGAATTTTGATTTAATTCATAACATTGGAACAGTTGAGAAATAGAAAAAAATTATTGTCGAACCAAAACTTAGTATGGATCAAGCTGTTGTCATATTCGCCATCATGATGTCGAGACTAGCAACTTCTGTATAATTGCTGTTAAGCGTAAGATGATAATTGACAGAGTCTGTGCCAGATCCCAAAAAATCATGAACAATTATTACCGCCTTTCAGAGCTAAGGTGCGCAAGTAAAATGACACCAATTACTACTATATTAGTGGGTGGAAGCAGAAATGTTATATTCGTTGTTTGACTGCTGGGACCCAGCAGAAATGGACACAAATAGTCAAAACAAGATTCCATCGATGTACCCACGGTTTACCAGCAGTTGTTGACAAAGGTTTTTGAAGAAGATGAAGCTGTTAATTAGTATCAAATTTATGTTGTGGGCTATAATGGCTAACAACAGCAAAATCAGGTGACTATGACACTGATGTCTTAGGAAAAATAAAATTGAATAGATAATGGACAGCAATATAAATTGATCTCTTTACCAGGCACAAAAACTACCACCTAACTTAATCATATCCTGTTGATGTGTGGTACCTGTTGGAAATATCTTCACTTGCAGACTTGGGATGTGACTAAATTGAATATTTGAAGTCAATACAATTTGGCGGACAAAAACAAAACAATGTAGTTTTGGGCAAGAGGTGGGAGGCAAGGAGGTTGTAACAATGTCTTGCTCATGTACCATCAGGCTTGAACAGTTATCGGTTAGAGAAAAATTACATGAATGACTAAGCACCCACTGTGCACAAGCAGTTTAGGCAAAAGCTGGTATGGAAACAAAAACTAATTTTGTATTATAAACCAAATGTGACATGATCAAAATAATTGAATTTAAACTGACATTTCATCTTCCAACACTTCAGATTGATAGGATGCTAAAAGCCTATGACAAAACTGAAGTAAAAATCAGCCACTAGTTTTGGACAATAAGTATGAGGTAAGAAAGTTGCAAAGACATTATATAGGCCCCATGTACCATCAGTTTTGCACATTAATTTGGTTATGCCAAAATCATATAGATGCCTGAGCATTCTCTGTATATACCAACAGTTTTAAATGGCAGGCGGTAGGATATAAAATACCATTAATATCTGTATTTTAGCTCGTGGGAGTGTTAGACAGAAAATCCGTTAATTCCTGAGTACTCACTACAAACGCCTGTCGGTTGAGGTTTGTAAAGAAGTCCTGGAAAGGTATCATTGATATATTATGATATTCTGCTTCACCTTTTGCAATAACAAATGATCAAGACATACAAACTATGAAAGAGTTGCAGAATCTACATTATATTGGTAAGGTGTGTGTGTCAGTATTTTGCTTCCATAGGTAGCTGTGCTTTGTTCCAAAACATTACCAAACATAATTTTATATTCTCTTCATTGTTATGAGGGTGAAGAAGAGAGACTTTGTTGGCTTGTGCATAACCTCATGAGTTCGAAACCCCTCCAAAATTAAATTCCTCGCCGCTCCCCTTCTGATGGCCCTCGAATAATAAAGAGTCAGGAGTGATCTGATAGGCAAGGACAAGGTCTTTTGGTCATATGATCCAGGTTTGAAACCTGACACCAGTTTTTACGATTTCGGAGCAGCATTTCTTTCAGCCTAGCCAAGAATGTTCTTATCAGGACCAATAATCCATGATATCTTCTTCATATAATGATCTTCCTATGCCTCTTCAAGAAAGAGTAGCCTGCTGCAGCAGGTAATAGAGTCCTACCCTACAAAAGCCGCCTAAGCAAAAGGTGGCCTGTTAAAGGGGTGGTCAAAATGAGACCTAGTGTATAAAAAAAAGATATGGCTTCTTTACTTCCAAACTTAATCATTGCTTGTTATTGTACAGCCAGAAAGAAAAATTTGTTTCTAGTAAATGTATTACAAATGTAGATTTCTTTATGAAATGGTGTTTTTTAGATAGATAAGTTGTCGGCTCATATTTTAAGGGAAGACGATTTAAATGTGATTGACCATTTTTGTATGAACCTCCGCAATATTGATCAACAAATTTGCAGTTCTTAGAACATTTATGACCAGTTGAAGGGTCAAATTGGCAATGTTGGTGTTTTCAACAATCCGGTACAGTTTTGTCTGATTGCAGTGTATTTTCAGAACCAACGACACACTGAAAGTTATTGCTAATATTATGAACAATTTTTCAGGTGAGAGTTTTTATCTTCTGCAAACAGCTGACTTTGACCTATTCAGATCACAAGTCTTTCTTCTTTTTCGTACTAATTCACTCAATAGTGTCAATTTGAATCAATTCTCTGCGCTTATACAGAGCACAATAATTAATCTCTGCAGCACGCTGATTTTTGCGCTTTTCTTCTCAAGGTAAGCAACTCCAAGAGATTTGGCATGGCAGTGGCTATACCTTAGGTCTCAATGTCAACAAACTACAACAAGGTACTTAGTCAAAATGAATTAGTCTAGCCCCTGTGCTTCAGAGAAGCATGTTGGTCTCATCATTTCGCACATGTGCTGTGGAAGTCATCCAAAAACTTCAAATTCAACACAAGAACTTTTGGGCGTTAAATACAGATATAAAGGACTTCTCTCAGTAATAGTCCTTCGTTTTTCCATTCATAGTTTGATATCAGTTGTGCATGCAGATTTTTAAGATGCCGTTAAATGGAAATTACTTTGAATGCTCTGTTCAATTTTATATCAAATTCAAATTCAAAAAAATGAGGAAGCGTCTTGTCAAATTTGTAACAGTTAGTTTCACTCCTGAGAACAGATGAAATAAACTAGCTCAAATTTGCTTTATTATAAAATATTATTGGAACATGCCGCAGGGCATTGATGGATCTGCGGACCATGAATATATCTTAGTTACATCCTCATAGAGCGTAAACTCATGAGTGTTGCTTGGAAGAGTTGATTATTATTGAAATATAAGATGGTATGAATGCCATAAGAATATTATGTTTATTTTTGCCACATGGTCTATCGAAATATAAAAAAGGAGGATAAATAACATGTTTCAATTACTGCAGAAAGGATATACATTAACGGTAACGGTAACAATTCACATCCACAATACTAAATCATGGTATGGAGATACACTAATGTTTTGTGATATGAACACCGCACACGGGCTTTTCATTGTAAAATAGTATAGATTGGTCTCAGTGCAACGAGTGACTATGGGGCTTTAATATGGTTATTGAATAAAACAGAGATGCATTGCTAATAATGAGCCGCCAGAAGCATCATGATGGTTAGGGCACAGCTAGTAATGGTGTAGTTTCATAATAAATGAAAATAATATGGAGAAATATGGATAAATATAAAAAGAAACTTAATTTTTTTGGGCGAGGGTGCTTATTACGCTCTTTTAAAATTGAGAGTCAACTACTAGCAAGTCCATTCTAGCCCTCGTAGAGCTTCAAAAGATGACGAATTGAAAGATTCTCCAGCGTCGTTAGATAACGCTGCCTGAGTACAAGGTATAGCGACTAATGTTTGAAAATTTAAATCCAGACATATAGATATCAGTGCATCAGGACACACTCAGAGCGATTAAATCAAATTTTAGGCAAATTTGAAATGTAGTTCAAATCCTTTTCCAGTCTTAGTGCCATCTGTCTTGAAGGTCATTGTTACCGCAAAGAAGTTTTTGATATCGTAAGTCAAAGTTTTATTGGTGGGCTTGGTACCACATAGTCTTGGGAACTGATTCACCTGCAGATAATCGTAACCGCAACCAATACCGCTTTCCAGCTGTCAAAATACATCCAATTCTTTATCAGTATCCTTATGGTACATTAATCGTTTGCAGTATTCAGTTTACAAATATAATATAAGAGGGGAAAAGTATTACATTCAAAGAAAGGAGTTGTTCACCCTAAAATGGGCGGAAAGAAGAGACGAGCTGGCTCCCCTCAAAATTTGCATCAGATGGTACAACCTTCCTCGCCCTCAAATAAGCCGTTTGGTGGAAGATCTAAGCAAAGCGGAATCAGGTTCGACAATCCTCTGCGGTTATTTGCTGTAGAGTTCCAAACTTACCCCAAACTGCTGAAGTGTAATCTGCATCTCACTATAACGATTATTCAGGTAGAATGACCAAGTGTGCAGTTGGTTTGAGGTGTAATTTGTAACAGGGTAACCTTCAGTCTTAATAAAGCCTTCTGAGCACTGCCAGAAACTCATCTCTCTCTCATCTGTGTCCAAATCCATTGTGCTACATGGGGATGCGTTACTGCACCAATAGCCTGAATAATAGAAACATTCAAGATTTGCGAAAAATGTCTACGAGTGCAGTTTGACAGTTAAACATACCTGTATTTAACTGAACAATGTTATTAAAATCTGGTCGGCACAATAACCTAATACTTTTTTATTGCTTGGCCAAAGGTAATGATGATGCAACTAATGCACATTCACAGAACCTCATAAACTGAACTCTGATTGGAGATTATATTACCAACTGGCAGCACATGCTGCCCTCACCTTGGCAGGCCCCTGAAATTTTGCTTTATAGCAAGACATATATACTAGGACTGCTATGCACTGAACAACATGCCATGTTGTCGTTGCTAACTATATGAAATTAATAAGCAGTCGTAAGAAATTATTTTGGAAAGTACCCAAATACTAGCCTGGGGTGGATGGGGAGAGTGGAACCTAGCCTTGTGGATGGGGAGAGTGGAACCTAGCCTTGTCACACAGCTATGGGTGACAAGGCCGCGTGACAAGGATAGGCGGAACCGCCTGCGTGATCTCTTCAATGTTGTGACATATACCTATTATTTTCATGAATTCGGATTTACGATAAAAACACCTATCACAACTAACTTTAACTGTATGGGCAAGATACACAGATAGCCATGGGGTACTGCTTGGTTTGACTTTTTCATTCTTCTTCTGTGTTCATGGGATTCCCTGCCATGCTGGTTGTGTAACTTTTACTAACATAAGCTTAGAAATTAAAGACTCTCTTGAGTGAATCACATTTGTTTAAATCCCGCATTGTTATCACATGACCAATAAACCGGTAGCATCAAATCTAACTGCTATTTTAGTTCAAACTCACAACCACTGCAATTTATATTCAAAGTTGTCCTTCCTTGTCAACTGGATTTACCCAGGCTGTGCCACCTTCCCCAAATCACTCCGGAAATTTTCTACGTATTAGTATGAGTACTTACATTCATGGAGAAGTGCTGTAAGTAAAGAATTACGCAGGTCAGCAATTTTTAGGTCTGCATAACTCCTGACCTCCTTTTCTGTAAGCAAATGATGTTTATTCTTCACTGAAGCACAAAAACTTTACATGATTCATGCAGTCTGAAGTTGCTGCTTGTAAGGAGAGAGAGGGGGCGGAAGGGGCCAATATGCAGGCTAGCTTAGGTCAGAGATATACTTTGTATGTTTTGGACTATTTGTTACACTTTTTTCCAATAAGGCAGTAAACGAGTATCAATTGAAGGTTGCCTATTCATTTTCGCATATATTGTATCTCTGTTGGATCAGCATTGTGACGAAATTCCAACAGGACAATTGAAGTGACAGCTTGTTTTCGTACTCAAAGTAAACTATTGACCTATAATGGGGAGTTATTATTGATCATATCTTGTGCTCTGGCTGATAGAATAAGCTGCAGAGATCTCCTTTGACCTCACACAAAGGCAATTGAAATTAAACTTGTATGTATCATCAAAAGAAATCATTGAGCTATCACAGATTATAATTATTGATGATTCATACCTGCTGCTCTGGCTGATCTATTTAGCAGTGAGATTTCACTTGCTACTGATTGGTCAAGTCTCTCCAAAGCAGCTGTCAGAAATACTGAGCTGTTGTGACCTTTGTCATCAAAATGCTTTTTCACTGCCATTAATTTACGGTTCAGTTCCTTCTCATCAATAATCTCTGTTTGCAGCCCTAAGATAGAAATGAATATCAAATTAGAAAATTTAATTTGGCAATAGTAATGATTGTAAAGAGAGGAATATTCCAGGCACACTTGTTGTGCTCACTTTATTTGTGGCATTGCTGATCCAATTAACATAGCCAGGCTGACAGGTCAAGTTTAAATGGCAAACAGGGTTTCAAACAATTTCTCACTGATTGAGAGCAGAATGCACCATATGCATAGGGAAAAAGAGCAAATCTAAATTGGATGATTATTCAGTGAGAATTCTTGTGTAACATTTCATCCATCAGGTGCTAAAATTCTGCTCGAACTCAACTTATATGGAACCTCACAGAACAGTTTCCTGTTCCTGTTATGTTTAGTTTGTGCAATATCATTATTAGAACAATGTCTACAAACCTCCCCTAAACTGAAGTGTAGCTCTGCTAAGAGTCAGCAATTAATAAGAGTTTTGCACAGCGTCATGCACAGAACTGATGCTGCGTAGCGCATTCTTTACTACCAATCACTGCATTTCTGCGAAACCCTGGTTGCCCTTTAACAATAAATAAGTTCACAGGGCAACCACTAGACAGTTTTCTGGGCTCTTATTTATGCCTCACTTCGGAGTTGTCCTCTCTCCAGTTTGGTACTTTTTAACCCACGCCGCATAGGAAAAACCTGCTGAAAGAGGGTTATATTGAAAACCGCATATGTTATGGTTTTTGATTCAGAGTCTGCACCATTGAAAACCCTATGAGACAGGGTTTTCAAATCATTGGAGGCTTGAATGTTGATAAATCTTAGATTTAGTGACGAAACTCATGAAAGATTCTGCCAAATTGTCCGCAAAACAGGCAGAAAATGCTATAATTGACTATCCAAATACTAAAATTATTTCCCAAACAATGTCCATATGAGTTTTCAATGTTGCAGATTCTGAATCAAAAATAGTTTTTATCCTATTATAAGCGGTTTTCAAGATAACCCTCTTTTCAGCACGTTTTTCCTATGCGCCTGGGTTAAAAGTACCAAACTGTAGAGAGGACAACTCCAAATTGAGGCCTAAATCAGAGCTCAGAAAACTGTCTATCAAATGAGAACAGGTTAGAGTAGATTTCTCAGACTCATCAGCTCAGGGTAACCAACAATTTGATATAATTTTATCCTGACAGATATGGGACAAAATGATTGTACCAGGTGTGTGAAGTTTTAAGTCATCTAGCTCGGAGTACAGCTTATTCATTCCAATCATCAGGTGAATCACTGATCCAGTCAGCCCAACTATGATGCATGTTGTGATCGCACACACCACATATTTTCTCATCAAAACTTCATCTCCTTCTTCTTTTCTCTTTGATGAAGGTACTGTACGGGTTACGGGTACGGGTGTTTTGGTTGGCTGACTTACATTATCACCCTCTGTAGATAAAAAGAAAGAACGGTTTGTTCTAAAGCTTCTAGGCCTGCACTACAGGATGAAAACCCTTCAATGGTACTCTAGCCGCCCATCAACTTTTACCTGCTGATAGATCTGGGGGCCAGTAACACAGACCATATCTGTGTATGTATACGCATCGATAACCATTCCCTTCAATGTTGACTGCTTAGTTTTGTGTGAACATATTTTGACAGCGGAAAATAAAATACAAGGATGTAGCGTAGAGTGTTTGTTGTTGAAGAGGACTGTAATAAACTTGAGGTCTTTGGAAATTTACTTCCCCAACACCCTGGACTGTTTTACACTTGCACTTGCATGCTTGCCCTAACTGATCAGGGCTGACACCACTCTGCCAATCATCAATGTTGTTCTTTAAATAACATCAATTACTAGAAACAAGCTACCAATGTAATTAACTCAACTTCCTCCTATGTCAAATATATGTTTTCAAGTGACAGGCCTGAGGCCACTAACAAAACTGTTTTGAAAAGTAAATTAGAAGCCATTCATTAGCATTCATCACCCCTGTACAAAAATCTTCTATTACTTTGGGCACTCAAACTTTTGTAAAATTGAAATTTCTTTGTTTCACAATTTGTGTCCATATGACAGTCAACCACGTTAAGATGAAAAAGACTAGTTCCTCTTTCACATGGCCTCTTCCAGTTGTCTATTGAATATCAGCTTGCTCCTGTAAACCAAGTCGGGACATTTGCATACATGATTTCGAGTATTGTTCAATACTTAAGAACTGTTCCATGTAGTAATTTGTGAAATTTGTTCTGCCCTATCATTGGTCAAAATAGGATGTCAAACATAGCATACCGTGTTACTGTATAAATTTGATATCCACACTGTGGTTTTGCAGATTACTGCCGCTTTCCCCTTTCACTCAATCAATAATTTCTTTTCGGTGAGAAATCATTGAGGTATAGATAATGTTGTCCAGAATAATGGCATCAGTTGTGTATATGTGGTTGTTCCACTATGTTCTTGTGACCTGATAATGTCTCACTGGGCAATCATTGCACAACACATTGTAAAAGGGTATCAAAAGACATGATTTGTACTATTTCTTCACTGACAGCTCACTTACCGCTTATTCGTTTCCGTACAGGTACGGTTATCTCTGCGTATGTCTCCCCCTGATCGTACTGGTAGGTATCATCATATTCTTCCTCAGAAACATGTTCATTTTCTGATACATGTTTCCCGCTGCAATCAACGTAGTCATTCGGTTCTCTGTGAGAAATCATATATTCTTCCTCTCCAATACCTGGATACTGCCCTTTGCCAGTTTCACTACCAGCTTCTTGTTCTCGTCCATACGCGACATTGTTATACATGGCTCCTTTATTCAGTTTCTTCATGATTGTTGATGGATGTGCCGGACAATAATTCGCAGAAGCTGAAGCTGAACCTAAGACAGCACTGTGCAAAATCAGTTCCTATTCAATGATTATACACTGGGCATAAGTCTGAATAATCACGTTTATACCTTCATTATTCCACTTTATATAATGATTATATCACATTCCTGACAAAATTATGCAACTATAATTATGGTATAAGTAGACAACTTATTCAATTCAATTTTAATTATACAGTGTAGGTATAACTTCATGTTTTTATAAAATCATTATCCCTCATGGAATAAGCTCTGAATAGGAACCGATTTTGCACAAATAATAAATATCTATATATATAGATTCAGCTGCAGCTAAATCTATATATAAAGATATTCATTATTTATAGGCTAATTTCCCAGTTAGAAAGGCTGTTATCTTTCATGTGAAGCCTCGACATCATCAACCCAAGCTGTACACAAAGTTATTTTTATGCACAATTTTGGCCAAACAGGTTGGTAGTTCCCCAATTTAGTTTGTTGTTTCGAATCACTGAAGGGTTTGGTGTGCACAAAAGGAATACTGATCAACATCTCTACCTAACAAACTTTCATCATGCATGAACTGAATTTAATAGCTTTGACCTTTCATGTCAATAATGTTCCCACTGCACCTAAATTTAGTTCCTTCCCCTTTGATATTAATGTTCCCTAAGCTTCAGTGATTTACATGGTTTACATTTGCCCTGGTTTAAAAAGTGATTATCTTGTCTTCTATGATTTGGGAAAATTATGTTCTCTCATCATTGAATGGTAAACATGACAAGATAAATCAAAAGTCAGTGAAAATTACCCAAGCTTACTCTTGCAAATTTTTGTGATGTAGCTGCTCATGCTGGATCAGTACTGTCAGATATTGAATGTATGACACAGAAAAGCACTGTAGAGTAATATGATACGAGGCTTGAGCTAATAAAGTGGGTGAGATTACCAGTATCAATCAGGTAAATGGAGTATGAGAAACAAATAAGCCTTATGTGAGTTATCTATCATGTCCAATGAATTAATTCTGTGTGCACAGTTTTTAGTATATCCGGCCTGGAGTTCTTAAGAGATTATCATAATTTTATCACGTTTTCATTTCTACATCACAAAATAAAGTACAGTTGAAAAATACCCTCATCCAGTGTCCCTATCGTTAGACTTTCAGATTAGGGGATTTATGACTTTTGACTGACGGAACTTGGACTATTGTCGTACAATTTGTAACATTTATTGACAAACTTTACTGAGATTCAAACCGTGAAATCTATAAAAGATTATTACAAACAATGACTATATGACTATGTATAAACGCATTACACAGTTCTCAAAAAATTAACTTTTTACTTTTACTTTACAACTTTGAAAATAAACTGTTACTTCCAAAACGTAAAATAATAAGGTGTCAAATACACAATTCAAGGTATATATACATATAATACTTTAATGAGGAATGCAGGTAACAATAAAATAATAAGGGTAATATTCATACCTTTTGCCTTCTTTCCTCTAAACTGATTTTGTAAAATAGACTTTGATATACATTCAAAACTGTCTGAGTTCATTTGCTAACGAACTGAGTGCACTGACTCATCAAAGAACACTGAAATAGGATATTTTTTACCAGATATACAGGGAACACACCAACACAAAGACCATCCCCTCAGACCAATCACAGACAGCCAACGCCCCATGAAGATGTTGGGAGGTGGCCAGAAGTTGCAATAAATACACTCCTCGACACAATACTGCACCCTGGATCCCCTGTTTAAAGAGTAAATTACTCTATTGTTCCCCCGAAATTGGACTGAACCTAATCCTGCAGATGAGAGCAGTGACAACTAGTTAAGCTGGTGAAACAAAATAACTTTTAATTTAAATACATAATACAAGGGTTGGTTACGTAATGACTTTTTGTTTGTTTTTGTTAAGCTGATGAGTATCTTTACAAAGTGGTTCCTACATATTGTAGCAGCGGGTGGATTGTGTATACCCACAAATGGGTGTAGCAAAAGTGGAGAACTGAGGGTAATATGCTGCTAAACGCTGAGAAGTCAGAGTTGATGAACACCTGCCTAAATTATAAGCACAACTATAGTGATGATGTTGTTGTTGATGATGCATTGATGCAACCTAATGCTTTCACCAAATTCTTGGGAATTTTTATTGATGATAAACACTCTTTTAATAAGCATATCGATACATTAGTAACAAAATGTAACACACGATTGTTTTTAATGCGTAAATTGAAATCCATAGGTCTTGACAGCGATGGCTTGAGGACTTTTTATCTTAGCAACATCCGTCCCATTAGCTGTTATGCCTCGCCTGCATGGTTTTCCCTCATTGGTGACACAAACTGTGAAAGATTAGAGCGTCTCCAGCGCTCAGCCTCAAAGATTAAACTGCCTGATCATGACTATGAAGATCGGCTAGGAATGTTACACATTTCCACTCAGTTCATTAAAAGTATTGGCTGAATTTAGTGATTATCTCCTCCTGACCAAA
The DNA here is from genome assembly GCA_914767715.1 of Membranipora membranacea. Taxonomy (NCBI): domain Eukaryota; kingdom Metazoa; phylum Bryozoa; class Gymnolaemata; order Cheilostomatida; family Membraniporidae; genus Membranipora; species Membranipora membranacea. The sequence continues at coordinate 8,873,737 of OU612072.1, read as the reverse complement.
CTTTGAACTTCACTCTCGGGAAGTGTATTTATCATAGGTGAACTAGACCCACATGTAATTATGCATTATACCAATATAAACCCAATGAGCGACAATAATATTGAAAAAAATATCATTTCTCAAAGAAATCTACAAAAAACAGCCTTTACTGACAAGGTAATGTATCGCAAACCTACTTCCAATAGTCCGATTTCTTCCAAATTGTTTTTGGTCGTTTAGCATAGGGCTGTCCAAAAATGGCGATTTTTGCATCATTGTAAATTCCATACAAGCAAAATGTAACATGTATATCTATTTTTTAAAAGTATGCCTGATGTATGCTAACGATTGCGCAATACGCCAGAGACCTTAGCCTTTGATATACTCTCTTTGTCTAAACAAAGCCCCATCTATAACAAGCGTTCAATTCAAACAATGTATGAGGCACAATAATCCTTTGTCCCAAATGCCACAAGTACAATTATAATCCCCTACAGTTTGCCTAATACTGTTAATACCAAAGATTATAAATTGTTAATACTAAATTTTACAAAATATTTGGATTATAAAATGAATTATTGATGGTGCTAATTCGAATCGAGTAATTAAGCTGAAAATCTCATCATTCAACATCAAATGTGGAAATGAGTCTTGGGCACAATTTGTCTTGTTTGGTTTCCCATCTTTTTCAATGTTTAATATCTCAACAAGATTTTTTATTCATGTATAGTAAAGTTGTAATTTCCATGTATATATAGGTTAGCTCACCTTTGTCAAACAACAGATTGTCGGGGAAAGTGCATGAGTTTTATACTATTCAATTGACTTGCTCCACGACCGGTAGAGCCTCCCTGAGCCAAGCATAGCAAGCCAGTGAAACCATGACGTTAATGATTATTAATATTATTATAATCTCATATGACACATGCCTCCACAATATACTGACTCTGTCGGTCCGAAAAGGTCTTCCTTGTACTTTTGTGATGGCTTATTTAGTCAAACGGCAATGCATCTTTAAATTTAGAAATTGTGGCTAAAATAGATTATATTTTAGTTGCTTCGAGTCAGTGGTTCGAGTCAGTGGTTCGAGTCAGTGGTTCGAGTCAGTGGTTCGAGTCAGTGGTTCGAGTCAGTGGTTCGAGTCAGTGGTTCGAGTCAGTGGTTCGAGTCAGTGGTTCGAGTCAGTGGTTCGAGTCAGTGGTTCGAGTCAGTGGTCCGAGTCAGTGGTCCGAGTCAGTGGTCCGAGTCAGTGGTTCGAGTCAGTGGTTCGAGTCAGTGGTTCGAGTCAGTGGTTCGAGTCAGTGGTTCGAGTCAGTGGTTCGAGTCAGTGGTTCGAGTCAGTGGTTCGAGTCAGTGGTTCGAGTCAGTGTTTCGAGTCAGTGGTTCGAGTCAGTGGTTCGAGTCAGTGGTTCGAGTCAGTGGTTCGAGTCAGTGGTTCGAGTCAGTGGTTCGAGTCAGTGGTTCGAGTCAGTGGTTCGAGTCAGTGGTTCGAGTCAGTGGTTCGAGTCAGTGGTTTGAGTCAGTGGTTCGAGTCAGTGGTTCGAGTCTGTGGTTCGAGTCTGTGGTTCGAGTCTGGGTGGAGGCAATGTTTTGACCAGCTACTAACATTTACAATGCGAGTAGTCCCGACCTGTAATAAGAGTTGTCTGTCTTGACGGGACGAGATACTGTCTCGAGGAGACAAGTCCCGCGAGACCAGGAATTGTCCCGTCTCGTTGCCATCACTACATAATAGGATGTATCTCAGATGCTTATGATCTGCAGGCATATTTCGATGAGATTAACAGAGTGTCAATATTATGTAAAAAACTAGATCTCTCTCTGAATCCATCTAAAACTCAAGAAATGCTTTTGTGTACCAATAGAGATAAGCCTGACAGTACAACTCTGCAATTAGATGGTATAGAAATCGAACGATGTGATCATGTTAAGTACCTGGGAGTTTTAATTGATAAAAAATTACGTTTTGAGTCTCATGTTGATAATCTTGTTAACTCTCAGAGGATGCATATTGTAAGAACCTTTTGTCACACTAGTACCGAACTTTTCTCATCAATGCTATTTAAAAGTTTTATTGTTTCTATTCTTACATACTGTCTGCCTATTTTGTACACCTCCATTTGTGCTAAAGATAAGAAACAACTGAGAAAGTTTTTCAAAGACGCTAATAATCTGAATATTCCAAACATAAGTGACCTTGGTGGCATTATAGATAATAAAACCAAAAACCTGATATTGAACTACATACTTGATGATGACCATTTGATAAATGACTTTTTACATTACACCTGGTATGTAACCATATCAATCGATGTTTTGTAATATAGACTTATATAGAAATATGAAATAATTTATTGTCCATATTATTCCACATTAACATTCTTAAGACTATGCCATGAACAGCAGAGAAAAAAATTCCAGTTGCTATATAGATGGTCGAGTAGTTGTGAAAAAAACTGACTTGATGTCTTTGATGACGAGATATCATTTTTAGGAATGCGGTTGTAACCAAAAACAATAATATTTTCCAGATAATTCATTGAAACCTTTATGGGAAATAGGTAAGGACATTGTTGATACAATTACGGCCAGATATTGACCAACCTAGTCAATGAAATATTGCAAAGCTGTCTCATTATGACTCTTATAAATCTGCTGTTTCAAGTCTCAGTCACGCGAGACATGTATGTAGGCCTCCTCTCACATATGTAACTGTTAAGAGCGCTGCATTGCTTATCGTTCCAGACACCCATGTGATGCTCTACACAATCTTCATTACCTCCTACGTTGTTAGGCTGCCCTGATTGCCAGTCAGTCACCGCTATGTTATCCCGACTCACACCATCCCATCTCCATATGCCTGACTGTCTCTTACCTCCGATCCAGAAAATATGATCCAGGGCACCTGCAAGGTTTTAATCAAACCAAGTATTATTTATATGTGAAGACAGTGGAAAACCCCATTAAAAACAAAAGAAATCAAACTTTCTTTATAGTTAGTTTTTAGACTGAAATCAATCCAAAACAAAGTATCAAGTATCCCATTGCATTTCCAAATTCGGGGTCATCTAGCCTTTCTTAAAATCTAAGACAACTCTGACATGGTTTACCACATTTTTTGCAACAAGTCATGTGAGCACTAACTCTATGAGTTGTGGGAGATCTAAAATCATCAGTCCTTCGATTCAAATAAATCAAATGTATCGGATGTTTTGCCTCTGTAGATTCATGTCAATTGGAAAGTTGATCCGCTGCAGCACGGGGCTTATAGATGAGCGGATGCAGCTGTGATGTCAAGACAGAGAAAAAACCAAAGATGGTTGGTCCAGCATTGAAGACAAACATCTTTTTTTCAAATATTAACACATAAATCAAATGTATCGGATGAACTATGTACTTCCTCAGTAGAGCTTAAAACCATTGGGAACGTTAATCTGTTGCAACATGGGTTTTTTTTTAAGGGACTCACCATTCTGGTTATAGACTTTCCAGCTGCCAGTGGCACCCCATCCGGTAGAGACTGCCAAGCTCTTGATTTCACTAGCCTCAGTGTCTTGATGCTCCAGTATAACAGTATTACTATCAAAGACGGAGCCACTTCTACCCACCCTGATCTTACCACCAGCCCAAGATATCCAAAACAGTCTAAAACAAGCATATAACAAATGATAAATGAGCCACAATGTGAACAACAAACGATACCAATGATAAACTGTCACAAATACAGTACAATACTCAGTAAGACACATTTGCTTAATTTCAACCCACTCTACTTTTAAACAAAGCTTGATATGATGGAATCAATATTGTGCCATCAAAATATTTAAAACCTTCAGTAGTTTGACTCGATAACCATTTTACTCTTAAAATGTATCAGTCGACACGATATGTCAATTATATCGTTCAAGAAGCTATCACTAAATGAATAATTTCAGCAGATAAGTATGTAAAAATGCTCAAGTTTCAGAGTAGTTTTCAACAAACAGTTGGTGAAAATATACAAAGGGGTGGTTAGCATGCTTGCGATTCACTGCCAGTCAATTGATGCCATATATAGGAGGTGGAGATGAAAACTCTCTATCGTCTGTTCAACCTCTAAGGTATATAAACTCTTGGCTCAGTTTGACATAGTTTCAACTGAATAGGCCTCCTTGAAAATTGTTTGTTGTTCATGGTCTCAAATTGATATATCAGGCCCGTAATTCTAGGGGAGGCAGGCGGCACCGAACTAAATACAGTGGCCTAAAAACACTATAATTGAATAATTCATGTCAGAATCAGCTATATGCCTTAAATTGCTAAGAGAGGAGCTTACAGCGACCCTCCTGGTGATGCTTCAGTCTGCCTCCTCATATCAATTTTCTAAACTACCACCCTGTATATATTCATGTATTGCAATAGATTGACATTGATCGTTTCTGACCTTTCTGCCGAACAGTCAACAACAGAGCTCTGATTGTTTGAAGCCACCTCGGCTCCTTGAAGCCTGTGCTTGATAACAGATCTGGTGTTTCCCCATCCGCCGAGAATTATCTCGTATACTGGAACTTCAAGGCTAGAGAACAGTTGATGAACAGTGATAAAATAAGAAGTGTTTTTCAATGTGTATCCTGCTGTGGGCTATAAATAATTACCGATTAACTTGATGCAAGGGGACTAGAATCTTGCAGATCATCCTGTAAAGAGTGGTGAGAGTAATGTTTGAATAATTTCATACATGCATGAAGATAATGAGACCTGGAAGTGATTGACCATACTGATACATATACGGAAAGTATGTCTACTATAGATTTATTGGTATGAGTTTTCATCCATTTTTGGGCATAAATATTGGATCAATTATCTAAAATTTCTCATGAGGATCAGATGAAAATTCTCTTTGGTATCGATATTGGTATTGGTTGATTTTAATTTCTCCACCAGATCAGGGTTAGATAACATTGAAGTGTTGTGCTTATTTTTTACTCAATACAAATGTGGCTATTGTTAAAAACTCACAAATAAAACTGGACTGGACATTATCAGCACGCCACGGGGAGTTCTCTTGAGATCATTAAAACTAATACAACTAAAAAGTGGATGTGACTGGCTACCTCTAATACTATTACTAATACTATTACTATTACTATTACTAATACTGTTACTCTTACTTTTACTATTACTAATGCTAATGCTATTACTAATAATGTATCTCTTACCTGCTGATACCAGAAGCAGTAGGCTGAAGGGTTAGATGTGCATCATTGCAGGCTTTCACTGTAAACTTAACATAGTTCTTGTTTGTCAGATCCAAATTCTGAATAGTTTGATATGCGTGGGCGTCTGGAGTTTCCTTGGCTTGAATCTTATCTAGAATAAAGTGTATTTATTAATGAATAATTTGTAAATGCTAATCTTACAGCACCTGTTTTGTATATATTTGAATGTATAGGTATACATAATATATATTTGTGGATATGTATATGCTTAGTATGTAGCATGGTGGGGTCTGGGTTCGGGTAATCGGGTTGAGGCTCATTTTCTATGATATAGGGTATATCAGGCTTCAAATACATTTGGCTATAATGCGCACAAAAAACAGGTTTCGTTTTCATGTCAAGGCCGTAGTTTATAAAATAGATGTAGGGGAGACAAAAATCCTAGAGGGCATCAAGTAACATTATTATTATTATTATTTTTATTTTGACTTGTGATTTTTTATTATGAACTTTTTTAACCACCGATCAATGCATGAAGCAAATAAGACCATGTGAAAACAACAACAAAAATTGAAAGAAACAATAAGATGGCATTGACGTATTTATGTGTATTTATAAAAAAGGCTTTTTCTGCAAAGAGCAGTGATGGACAGTGGACACAAAGTGTTAAACCTTTATAAGTCTCGTTACATACAAAGTGACACCTTGTAATGTAAAGATCACATTTAAAATTCAGTAAAAAAAACAATTTAAAAAAGTAAAAATCTATTCTTTGTGTGTGGGGTGATTAAGGTGCTCCTGTGTTGTTTGGGGTGTTGCCAGAAGACATCCTCAACCAAATTTATCTTTCTGAAGCACAATAGGTTATTAAAAACACAACTATCTGATTTAACAATAAAGAAACATGTATACACTTCTTTCCTTCCGGTGGAAAGTGCTAATGTATCAATATCAATATCAGGAGAATCAAGAAGTGTAAAATGTGGACAATCAGTTTTTGCTTGCGTCAAAAACTTGGTTGGGCTAGTCACACAGAAATCGAGACTACATTATTACCCTGTGTAACTCTGATGGTTAGAGTCACTTTAGTACAAGGACCTAACCTGTACCCGCCCCTAATTAGTAAAATTGAGCTCAGGTCGTTACACCAAAGTCCTTGTGATGGTACTCATGCTAAGTGAATTTGTTCACTCTCTCTCGATCAGAGATATATATGCAATAGTATATCACGTGATTGGTGTGGGGATCAGACTTACGTGCATCTTGCTGTTTAGTAAGAAGCAGAACATTGTGCTGCTCCTAAAGAGGAATGCAAGGTGTTCTAAATCCTCATACTGAGAATGTGATACATCCTAGAAAACTAGAATGCAACTTAGATGTGAGGCCACAAAAGACCTCCTGAATTGGGGTGCAGCAAGCTGCCAAAACTGAAAATGGAACCAATCAGCCGTTGGCAGTGACACGTTGATCTAAGCCAATTGATCTTAGCCTTTGATCTTAGCCAATAGCCTTTGATCGTAGCGAGTACTTACCTGAATCTAGGAGGAAGCCCTTCATATAATGAATCATCCTCCGGTTAGGAAGAGTAACAAGCTTACTACCATGTGATCTACACGATGCCTTAGCATTACTCCAGGTTTCCTTGTTCATGAAGAGTTTAACACATGTATCCTCTGGTGTTAGCGCCCAGCCATATTCACAACCACCACCACCTACCGCTGCAGTCCAGCAAGCTGTAATGGTAAAATAGCGGGATATATATATCCAATTGCCTCTAAATATGACAAACTATCACACATAATGTAGAGCCCAACACAAAGCCAGAAAGCAAGAAAAATATTAATAAAAATCCCTCATGACCACATGTGATACTAGAGTTAGATAAAAACAAATCATCAAGAGTTATTATACAATACTTACAGCCAACGATGAGGCTCATTAAAGTGAGGCAAAGTGCTGCAATCTGCATTCTTAGTGTGCTGTGTTAGATATGAATGGAATACAGTGAAGAAAGGAATGAAAATAACCATCTTGTGCTCTGTTTTATATACCGCTTCTCTCACAAGGAAGCTGACTTGCTGACTGGTGTTTAACTTCAGCTAATCTTATAATAATAACTAGAAATGTCAATCATAAATGCCACAAAACTTCAAGGGTGTGGATGATATACTCTCAGGTTGACGATTGAGTTTATGATTGATGGCCAATTGGCGATGTCATTATAAGTGCAAAATAAAATGGCTGTGGCCATGAGAGGGACAGCCGGAGTCTCGTTGTCCTGTTATGTGTCAGAACTCCCCCAAATTTATTTTCAGTGAATACAGCCATAGAATATAACGTAACAAACACGTTATAGTTTTGGTATATTTATATATATTAAATAAAAGCAAAGGGCTCCTCCCCATGCTCCCTCCTTGCTTTTTTTAATCTGGCCTCACCGGAATTTTAACTTGGGCTGAGATCAAACACTCCCACCGCTCAGCCACGCTGGGCCGCTTAAGCTTGCAAAGCTCAGTGCGAAATAATCCAGGTGGTTAAATTTAATGATGTAGTGCATGTAAGAAGCAACAAATAGGTACCAAAACAAGTTAAACCACCACTGCGTTTCAGACCCAAGAATTGTTGGACAATTCTGTATACAATTCTAGAATTGTTCGAAACTGACCCATATATCATTACCCAACCAGCAACCACTATTGTGTAATTAACCCTGCCTACTAAATAAATTACATTCATTATTGCTATTGTATAGTTATAGTATAAGCCTTCACAGTTCTAGTCATTAGTATATAATTGGATTGACATTGTATTCAACTAGTTTGTATTTAGATGACCAGGCAAGATCTCCTGTAATGAATAGATATTGCTGTGCAAGGTAGCATCAAAGTCTACAACGTGGGAGGCCCAGTTTCAAATCCCCGCCGGGGCAAATCTTTTCTTTTCGTCATGATGGAAATCGAAAGCATTCCATTTGAATTGTCCGCGCACAATTTTTGTAAACACGGAAAACTCTTAGTAATGAGTATGATGACCCGACAAAATACTTTTGTTCAAATCTTCTGTGTTGTACCACACCCTATGTTATATTTTGTTAATCTGTTAATATTGGCAGCAACTGCATAAATAGAATACATCAGCTAAACTATGCTAGCAGAATTATCAGGAGTGCCAAAGGTTGAAATTGGTTTGTTTGTTTTCAGTCCCATCCAGTGGACACGACAAATATAAAGCATCACATTTCAGTAGTAAGTATCTGTCGTGTAAGAGGAAATACTCAGCACAAGTCTGAATTCCCCTTGGAAAAATCCCAATCGGGGATTGTGAGCTGATATCTAGACTGAGTCCCCAGTACTTTTAACTTTTCCTGTTCAGTCATATTATGACATATTATCTTTGTAATTGAGCACAGGCCTCTCACTTGTTTCCTGGTAGTTATCTTCAATATTTTATGAATCACTTACTTGGCAATGCTCCAAAATCTGGAATTGTCATATAATTTCAAATCCATTTTCTATGAAAGATGACAAGGAACTATAAATTATCCAACTCCATTTTTCCTGTTCAGCTTGCCACCAGGAATTAACAAACCTAAATATTGATGAAATTTGCTTCATAAGATGGTTAATCTGCAAAATATTGTTATTTCTCTTCTAAGAACAGTGAGGAACTTGGCAGTGTAAACTTAAATCTGCAACCAAAAGGATGTTTCAAAATTGAGATATCAGCCAACATACTAAAAATACTGTATAAATCTGCTTGTGTGTAAAAAATGAACACGGATTTAGCTGGACATAAAACATGAGGGCTTTTGTTGAGGAACTTGTAGAGTTTTGGCAGCTTTTCTCTCCTTACTCAACTTGTTTTCATAGAAGCGCTCAGGAAGTTACGTTCTCAGAACATTGATGTATTTGGCTGCCTCAACCGAAACACATATTACATTTATTTATTTTGGTGAAGTCCATAAGTCAGCATTGAAATCAGCATTCAAATGATAACACAGTAATGGTTGGCCAGAGAAATTTTCAATATTTGGTAGGCAACCAACACTATCAAATATATCATATAATATTTTGTATGAAATAATCAAATAGTGGATGTAGTCAATTTTTACTAAACATACTCAACTGTTCTTGTGTGCATAAGTATTTCATGGGATCATCATGACAGACAACTATGCCCATGCATCAGATTAGATATGACAGACTTTGCCATCTAAATCTGTTGTGGTCTTCGACGGCAGCAAAACAATTTACACTCTTGTATATATGTGAAGAAACCATTGCATAATTGGCAGTCAAGTTTAATTTTATTTGGTGATATTAGGAATACTTCCCCAACACAAATATAACATAGATGGAATGACAAGTGTGCTCTGTCTCCGGGAATGACCTGCTCTGATCCACCCAACCTCTGAACCCATTACTGCTTTTCGCAAAGTGGGACGATGGGATGAGAAGCTTCAATCGAAAAACCATCGGTTTAAAAAAAACCAGTACAATTGGTCACCAGCAGGCGCAGTGCTAGTGTACAGTTATAGAATAGAATACATTCTTTGTAATAACCGCAACCTAAGCCTATCAAACGCCGTAACAGGCAGCTTTTGCCTATTATTGAAGACAGTCACAGCTGACCCCAACATAATTGTCTTGGTAGAAGACTCTAGGCCGCTTTTCCGAGCTCTAACCGCCGCGTACATTCGAGCGGTCCGCAAGGCGCCGTGAGGCGCTGAGCAAGCACTCGTCGTCTGTCGTGCTTCAAACCAGCCAGCTGCTCCTCCAAGTGTAATGTGTTTCACAAACGCTAGCAATTATTATTTGCAGTTATATTTCGTCATTATTGTTGTAGGGCTAATTAGGAGCAGTCCAATTTTCGTTACCCAATATCTTCCATCGTTATTAATCTTGCGCACAATATGCAGCCCTGTATTGCACACACAAAACAATGGTGCATGTGATCCATATCGTAGCTGTAAGTGATTGCTAAATGGTACCATTGAGATCTCAACCCCAATTGTCTATTTACGGAAACATAATATTTACTGCATGGGATATCGGTCGTTAGGTGTAGTATGTTCTGGCAGTAAACTCGAGCTGAAAGCTTTCTACTAGGCATTACTTCACTGTTCCAGGAAATGGTTTTCCCAGGAGTACTGACATGGACTGAATAGCGATAAACAAGCCTGACACGTCGCTAGAACCTGAGCCGGAAGAAGTGATAACACTTCAAGCATCAAGTATCTGAACAAGTTTTTTCAACTCTAAAAAACAGTTTTTGACTGCCATATTTCTGTTCAAGGGATGACTGAAAAATTAACCATGCCCAGCATTGCACAGATGTTAAGTTGTGACATGATCTTCCCCCTCTCTGTGAGGCAGGTCTTTAGCTCATGTTAGGTTGTTGTTGAGAGTTAATAATGCAGAACATATCAGCGACAGGAGTCCCTTGAGGAAAATGATATGTGGTTCCTGTTCAATACTTAAAATTAAAAGTTCTATTCACAAGGAAAAAGCGGACATTTTTATTACGGTAAGCAAATTTATCTTTAGTCTATATGTGTATATTATAGTCTTGTATCAGGGTATTGCATTATTTTTGAATTACCAACATGAATTGAACTAATTTACTTTTGATTCCTTGTTACCCTGGGAGCCTTGAGTGGCATGAGGAAGGTGCGTAGGAGGAACTTTCTGCAATTCATTATTGAGCTTGTGTTTTGTTGTTATCACCTAGATCAGGTATTATAAATCTCACTGTCCAGTACCTACCAGTCATTCATGACACAGCTCCAGTCTAGTCAAGAAGCCATGGCAATGCTTTTCATCTTCATTGCACTCACTGATGCTCTAGCGTCTACTTCGCTAGCTCAAAGTAAGTCCGCGAATATTAGCACCGTCAATTTATGATTAATTCTTGATATTTCCTGAATTGCTGAATTATATTTAGTAAAAACAGGGCTGTGAATTTCAGCAGAAGACGATTGCTGTTTCATTTTTTTATGCTAGTTATGATGTACGTCAGTGTAATATGCATAGATTTAAAAACAGTTTTTTAAATCTATGGTAATATGCCTTCGTATCCATCCAATGACATGGACTGTGTAGTCTCAGTTTCAAAAGCAATATCTTTGTTATTTAATAGGTGAGAATTATGGACCTGTAGCCATTGGAGGACCCTTTAGTAAGTTTTTTATAAGCCACAGCATTGGTTTACACAGAAATTAAAAATATTATTAATATTAGCTGATGTGGGACATTGGCTTTACTTAACTTAATCCAGACCCAACGCTTTGCTGTTCCTCCCATCATCCTGGAAAGCCCTGGTATGATTGTCATAAGAGATGGGAGTAACACAAGTTCAAAGCAAGCGAAACCAAACTTATCTTATACATGATAACTTCGTATTAGTTAATACCAGAGCTTCGAAGAAATCAACAAACATTCTTTTTTATGATTATACATGGGGATTGGGGATAATAATGATGATTATTTCTATATTATCTGGAACAATTTTCAGGTTTCTCTCCAAGTTCTGTTGAATTGATCGTGTAAAGACTGTTTCAATATTTCCTTTTCAGCTCCGCCTATACGAAACTCGAATTGTGCTTGTGTTACATCACCCTGTCCCTGCTCCATCTGCCCAAGTCTAGAATGAGACAAGAACTGTGAGCTTCCGGAGGTTGGGTAGTTGACATCAACAACTGTAACACATGTCAGTGCAAGAATGAGCCTAAGTAAGATCTGTCTACAGACGGTGGTGTAAATTTGGTTTCAAGAAGGATTCAAATGGATGCCAAACCTGCAAATGCAATGGTAAGACATCTTCAAATATTTTAGAAAAACCTGCATCAACCTAGGATCTCATCATGTTGAGGCTTCACCACGACTTAACACCCTAAACAAACCACAGGTTCAATCTGTAGCGCATTAGCGAATTAAATTTGAAGATGATTTTGACAGAATGTTACCTTATACATTGGTTTTAATTAAAAGAAACTATTCTAAAATTGTTGTACACTACTCATTGTGATGTCATGTCCTGACAAGCTTTGTCCAGCTTGTCAGGACAGGCTCGTGCAGCCTCAGCTAAGAATAATATCCTCTTTACAGAGTGTGGAGCTGCTGTGAAGCCTTCAACTATCTCAATTAAGAGTTGGTTTTCTGGTATGGCACAGGGAAGAAGTGTTCGATCTACTAAGGGTGAGGATGGTGATGGTGTAGTTGATGAACCAGCAAAATAGTGAGCTACACAGACTTTGCCCCATAGGTCTGTTACTTAGTTGGGCATTACTAACTTAATCTTTTTTTTTTATTACAGTAACACCAACAGGATTAACATTTCATTGCTTTTTTTAAATATCCTAGTTCGCCTATCAAAAACCTGCTAAACAATAACTCCACTAATCATAAGATTTTTGCAATGTTATCAGGCTAGTGTATTGTAATGTATTTTTATTTTAATACAACCTGTGTTGATAACAAAATGTTTTATGTAAAGCGATCTCATATAGAAAGAAATTCTTGAATCATTAGAAATTGCATTTGAATAAAGTTTAAAGTTCTCTACTTGAGTCATACACATGTGCTACTTATATGCCTAATGAGGAGTTATCAGCTCTTGAGTCAAGGGGAAGCAACTAACAACCTATTATGTTTTCTCTCAGCGAGTTAGGGACACATGTCCGAAACTCCCTGTTTAACATGCATGGCACCTTACTTTAATACGATTCCATCAGATATAGCTGGGAAATGCTATGATTAGCAATATTTTAAGAAAACAACTGCAGTGTTTTATTAGACGGCCAATCAATTTTTCCGAAGAGGATCACTCAAGTAATTAATATCAACTTGTCTATAAATTGTCTATGGAGTGCCCAAACTCCCTATTAGTACAGATATAAGGTTTGAAGAAGAACTTCAATGGATGTGTCAGAGTTGAGTTCAGTCCCTGGGCGCAGAAGATAACTGGCGATAACACTGCAAAAAATGTCAACCTTCTATCGGTGAAGTTTTACTATCTATAACATAATAATTGCCAATCACTTCAATTAATAACAATATTGAGTGTTGAATGTGTAGCAATATTAATTCTTGACCAACCTTCATTTTATCAGTTTGGAAATCTCTTAATTCAACAAATGAATTTCTTAGATTTCCAATCAGTCTTTGCAGTATATATCAAACCTTGTTTAAACAGTTTTCATTGTGTTTCACATTTAATTGTTCTGTGTTCAATTAGCTGAAGATATTGATACCCTTTGTCATTGAAGCACCCTAATGAAGTGAATTCAATTACATTAGGGCCTTGACAGCACAACAATAGCCTGCCCACTGTGATAATTTTTGTTTTTTTCTTTATCCTTATAAAGCATGCGTTGTATTTTAATGCTCACAGGCTAAGTTTTCTGAAGTTAGGCATTTACGCAAGAAATAATAGGAGAGGGGGGCTTTTGAGTACAGTAGAGTAGCAAATACAGCCACGCTGATTGTTGACAGATTGTTTGCGTTTCCTTTTAGTTAAAAAGTGTAAAAAATAACACATCGAGCACAGAAACAAAAGGTATTTAGCGGCAGCATTTTTTATTAACAATACATCGGGCAAATATAACTCTACTTAAACATTTTGGGCTCGTATTTGTTTGCGTGACGCATTGCAGTTATATGTTAATATTGTTGAGCTCTTGGATTTTGGATTTACACTCAACAAGACATCCTGGAGTTTTTACTAATTCATCTGGATATCCTGCAATCTAACGGTTTAACTTATTAACTCCAGTTATGAACCAGAAACTGCCATGCTTGAAGAGATGAGGTGAGTTGGTTTTATTATACCCTACCTCTACAGATAATACTCTCTTCTAGTTTTTGTCATCAGCTAATCAAAGGAACACCGACATTCGACATTTTAGTGGTCAACGCTATTAAGTTAGACCTTCATAAGCAGCTTGACATCTTATAGTTGGTTTTCTTATTATATTCATTACCTTATGATACTGTGACCAGATCATGGCATATCCTAGTCTGAGCTCCCCTCCCCTCCCAGACTCTTCCCCCCAACGGCCCCATGGCACACCCTAAAGAAGTAAACTTCCATGTTTCCCTATCATTTACTCATCCTCATTACATTCAAAAAAAGATTCCCACATAGCTAGCTATAATTGTTATCTAACTACTTAGCTTAACTCTAGCTATAATTGTTACCTAACTGCTTAGCTTAACTCTAGCTATAATTGTTACCTAACTGCTTAGCTTAACTCTAGCTATAATTGTTACCTAACTGCTTAGCTTAACTCTAATCTATAATTTCCTGGTCCAAGTTTAGTTTAGTTAAATTTATAGTTTATTTTGCATCAGATATCGTGGTACTGATAAGATTGAATGCCCACAATATTGGGTTAATAAATGACTAAGAGCGGATATTAATAAAATGTGTTATAAAGAAAGGGAAAAACGCATGGTAGCAATAAAGATAAAAGGTTAAAAATAGTATCCCAGCATTGATAAATCGATATAAATGGCTACAGTAGTTTCTCATTTCTAGACGGCAATCAGTCAGTCTTTTGTGAGGTTTGCATCGCATGTGCACAGTGCACGCAGCACATAAGTTCTTTAGCTGTTAGATGTTTCTACAGTTTGGAGTTGTGGCCTCATGGATCACGCATCCTATCAGATATTGCGAATTTAAAACCAAGTCCCCTGTTACTCCTTGATAAAAACTGACCTGTTTTGACAATACCACCGAACTAAGCTTGTCAAGATGAGCAAATATAAAGCATGATGAGAGGTAGGACATCTGCTGCTAGAATATTTATCTCTAGTTGAATTTATAGAGATACCATGCATTTATTTGTTGCCTATGATAAGATTCAATTAAAGATAGAACACCTCTGAGGATTTTACTCAGCACTGCAACATTGATTTGACTTCATCAGTAGGTCAAAATCAGGGTGGGATATGTTCAAATGTCTGTAAAGACGGGAATATTGACAGAAACCAACAGCGCGTTAGTAACCTAATATATGACACGTATATGATAAGATAAATCTCCATATTTGTCCCTCTCTCCCTCTCTTTTTTGACGTTTCCCTGTTGATAAGGTCAGGGCCATATTGATTGGTAAAGGAATCCAGGCTACTTAAGTGATATAAATAATTAAGAATGGATAATACCTCATTTTAAAATAATTAAGCTTTAATTGTAAATACTTGATACTTTATGCATGGATAGGTGAAATGGCCGCTGGCTGTTCAATGCCAGGTGATTGGTGCTGCAGGAGAAAAGGGTTTGAGTCCCACTGGGGCACCCTTCTAGATTGACTGTGCCAGCCCCCAGCACCCTCGGAAATATATGATTCCTGCAAAGAATGAGTCACATCCAACTGCTTGTTCTATGGTGCTGTAGTCTGAGCCTCCCAGACTTTTGCCCCTCGCACGACGGCCCCCCGGTGCTGCAGTGCTCATGTTTCAGTTTATACCAAACGAAAGTGTTCTCCTACCCGTTGTGGCGTTGGTCACTCAGATCAGAGTAAAATCTAATACTAAACGACTGCTTTATAATAGAAGTTATCCAAGGTCAAGGGTTTGGTATGTAGCAAGTGAAAAACCAATAATGGGATAAGCTTGGATTTCACTGGCTTCAAAAGATTAAAAATCAATTTTTGTAACAATTAGGAAGCAAATCAACAGCTAGGTGTTAGGAGCAAACATCAATACAAATAATATTATTAGCCTTAATTGTGTTTGCTCATGTACGGACAGCTGCAGGCTGATTATTTGTTCATTCTGCTGCATTTCACTCAAGCCAAGCTGACTCAAAATCTAGCGATACTTACTCACCAAACCCTCCGATTATAACTGCAAAGCTGTCTCCATATTTTACGTTAGGTAGGTTTAGGAGGGCAGGGTTTCTGCTGTTGAGATAATTTGTAAAGGTACAGGTAGATAGTATAATTTCAGATGGAAGGGTGTGTTGATTGTGTTGATATTAGAGTTATGGATGGGCAACGTCTTCTAATTTTATTTTGATTGTGAAAGCACTGTAATTATAATATTTTGTTATTCGTCTCAGTGCGTTGCTTTGTATCAGGTCAAAACTGAGCTCTTGCTTCTCTCTAGTGATCATTGCAAAAACGTGCTCATGGTCACATGGTCACACGGTCACAGAAACTTTTCACAGAAAAGCAAGAAAGTTGTTTAGCAAGCTGAAGATTCTGAGGAAGTGCGTTGGTGTTGTTCTCCTCATAATTATTATTTTTGCTTGGGCAGATGCTGTGTATTGGATGGATTGGTATTATGCATGAGAATATATAACAGTCTCTACTATATTTAACTCGGTGTCAGGATAAGACAGGTGCCCCTGTTACTTTCATCTCTCATTGATTTCCTCCTGCCAAACCCAACCACACCTATTAGTTCTAGCTCATCTATACTCTTTTTTTGTCCAATGAACTGTGCAGTGAAATGTCTTAGAAGTGGGTTGTCGCTCGTTTATAGGATAAAAGTTTGTAGTATAATACTGTTATTTTGTATTGGAAAGCTTAGCCGCTTGCTAAAAAATCTGCTGGCTCAATAGTTTCGTGACAGAAAATTTGGTTAGGTGTTTAGAGACAAAACTACAATAATAAATGTAAGTACATTTTTGGCGGCATCACAATGCTGATGAAAAGAAAGAGTATTGTAAATGATTTGATTTTGCTGTATATTAAGCTGTTAGCACACATATTGGTAAGGATTAAGTCATCCAATCAATGAGACTTGGCATGAGCACACGACTTTGTCAGATATATCTAGATCAGCTGTGGGCAACCTGCGGCCTTTTTGCCAGTGCGGCCTAATGGGTAGTATTTTGCGGCCTAATTGTGGCCTTATGCCTAAAAGAGTTATTACATATCAATTTTGGTTCCTCTTCAATATGGGGAGAACCAAGTATGTATAGCGCTCTGTAAGTACAAGATATTTCAAAATATTGTCTTTTCTGCATTATGCATATAGCAAAGCTTTCCCGGCCACTCTACACAAAATCATCATAACTGTTGCACTGGTGTCAACGACTTTCTCAAGGTGTTTATTTTTTCGAAATAACACAAAACAGTGACCTTTGGATGTTGAAATTACAAATTTCTCTAACATAATAGTAATAAGTATTTTTTTGCAAGAACCGTCATTTTTGACAAAAGGCAGACTGTACTAAAAAGTCTCTTTGTTACAAGTGCTCCTGCATTATGACTGAAATTTTCCATATTGCCTTTGAAAAAAATTCCCCCCTTGCAGGAGGGAGGGTGCTGTAAGATGAAAATGATGACAGGGCGCAAAATATTTCCAAAATTTTTTTTCGCTCCGCGAAAATCCTTTCTTCTCCATCACAAGCTACAGCACCCCTCCCACACCCACTCTGCCCTTTGTCTTACAGATATAACACAGTACAAAATCAAATCAAATCATGAGGTAAAATCACATCACAAAACTCAAGAAGATAAGATAAACCAGTATTTCTGTTGAGTTGATGGTTTTTGCAACATACTGCAGTCTTTACACAATCTGTTTGTTTATTAACAAAAAAGGAAGTGCCAAAATTGCTACTCCAGTTCCAATTTTATCCCTGGAAAATGTGTTGCGGCCTTTTGAGTTGATCTGGCGTAAAATGTGGCCTTTTTCAAGAAAAGGTTGCCCACCCATGATCTAGATATTAGTCAGTTATGGAAAATGAGAAGGAACTAATCTCGTTTTAACAGCAGACGAAAGTTATATCAGCGACATTGATTTTTTATTCTTGCCGCTAACGAGGATAAATATGTGTAATATCTCGTCAACTGCACACTGCTGACGCTGCAACAATGTTCATATATACGGCAGCAAGCGTGAGATTGTGAATGATAGCATCTGTGATTGCAAATTGTCATCTGGTGTGTGGAAATCGAGTTTGAATATTTAACTGTTTGTCTCATCGTGGAATAAGTCTGCTGCTGACGCTATGATCATGTGAGTCATATTCTAATATACCATAGTAAATGTATATGGTTCTAATAAATATCAACTACTGCCGTTAGTGTACAGAACTTCTTAGCTTCTTTGTTGTTTTGTTTGTCATTGGAGAAAAATTTTGAACAATTTTGTGACCCGGAAGTTTACAGCATTGTAAGAAGCCACCGTAAAAGCCCTCAGGCCAGTTACTGTAATTGAAGAGTTTATTTGGTCACACATCATTTAATTGCTCCAGTATGTAGTAATTTAGTGGACTTAGACCCAAAACAGGTAGTGATATCTGGGCTCATATTTTCTAACAGCGTCCATGTCAAACGACCATTGTCAAGTTTGTAAAACAAGGAAAACTCAGAAGCGATTTCTGGTTTTTCATATAAGAAAAGCTGTAAATCTGTTTCTGCTGCTTTTTCAATCAATAAACCTACTAATGAGTTATTGAGACAGCAATAATGAGTTTGTGACATCCGCCGGTAGCTTTTCTTAGTCCCATGTGAGTGTGACAGCGCCCACGACCGAGCTACAACCTGCTCGATGTGACGTGTAAATAACGTAGCACTGATCAGTAACACGCAGATGTAACAACTCATGGGGGCGATCGGGCGGGAGGGCAAAAGTCTGGGGGGCTCAGACTAAAAAAGACTGAGTTGAGATATGCAGGCATTGTTTTTGCCACCATGTAGATCACTCATCGTTCTTTGAACATTGAATGCTGTTTTGCAGAAAGTGAAGTTATGGATGTCTCATAGCGCTCATGCAGCAGAAAAAAATCTAAATCAAAAGTCAATCCATCGCGGATTGTCCTTTGCATAAAGTGGACACACAAACCGAATGCCTGCTTGGCTTGCTTTGAGTACTGCATGCAGCAGCAAACAGCTGTCTGCTTTTGAATTCAGATTTACATCAATACATTTCACGAGAAGTTATAGAAAATTACGGGGTATTTACAAAAATTCAAAGTCTTTCACTGAAGTTTAATCAAGCAGAGCATGTTGGCAAAACATTTCAGACTGTTTTACATTCAGGCTTGATAGGTTAATTATTGATGGCCAACGTATAATTCTGTTAATGAAAGTAAGTGTCGTTGAGTTCAAGTCATGAGTAGATTCCCTGGGAGACGTCCTGTAGACGCCCGAGTTGAGTGAGTGCTTGATATTTGAGATTTGAGTTTGTTGCCATTTTGTGGTGTCAAGTTGGTGCGTTCTGCAATTATGAATAATATGCTATGCTGCCGATGACTGCTGCCAGCACATTCTCCTGTGCTAACAGCTATTGTGGCTAAACAGTTTTCAGAATTAATTATTTCACTGTGCTCGATTGGTGAGTAAATTTAAACTTACAAAGGGTAGTTTGCTACATGCAGTTTTTTTGCACTCACACCAACTGTACGAGGGATAACTTCCCAAGTAATGGCAAGACAAGCCTGCCTTGATAAGCTTTGTTTGTGTGGAGGAGGAAACAACAAAGATCGTCAAGACAGGCTAATGCAAGGAGTAAACAGTTTGTGAGACATAATTGCATATCCCGATGTCTCGTTTGTCACGAAACTTGCATGATAAAGTTCAGTTTCCAGGGGTGTCAACCTGTCTCAAACATAATAACAGAGTTTTATCTGATCAACTTTACAACACCTCTTATCCATGCTGTGCACAATATCATTATTTCAAAGCTTTGGTTCTGCTCTGAAGTTTTTGTGGCGCTTCTGAGATTGAAGAGATATGAGAGTGTCGGAAGTTTAGCTTGTGTCGACCAAATAGAATTCAGGTTCACTATGAGCTTTCTTCATAGATACAGCTCAGGTGTGCAAGGCAACATTGAAACCGTCATCAACATAACTTCTATCGCCAACATTGTAACCTCATGTCAGCCAGAAAGAATTCAGTTTTACTATGAGCTTTCTCCATGATAATGCCAGGTGTGAGAGGCAACGTTGAAGCTGTCATCAACATAACTGCTATTACTTACATCCTAACCACATGTCTTACTAGTCTCATATCTTGAATTTCCAGGAGTTCAGTTTCTAATAAGAAGATTGGAGGTGGAATGGAAGGGACTTTATGGCTGCTGACAGAAGCCATATCTTCTCCAGTGGATATTATGATAAGGTGCTAACTACTGCAGCATCAGATCAGCTTACAATGGGCAATAACGCTGTGAAATGCTGCACATCTGCCAAGAACCCCTCAGTTAAATTCACACTCAAATGTCGCAAGACAAAAGTTAGATATAGGACTCTTAACAGGTCCATCACGGGTCAGTTTAAGCTCTCAGACTGAGTAATTTGTAGAACTAGAGCCATTCCATAATCAATCATATATCATATCTAGTTGAGACTCAGATGATTCTGAGCACATAAACTTCTTATGGGTCGGTAAAATATCTCCAATACATAGTGAATAAAACCACTCAGATAAATATGACATATCAAAATCCACTCTTGAAGGTAGCAAGACAATGCTCAACTCGAGCCACAACAGGTCCATCATGGGTAAGCTTCACTATGGTTCCATGCTTCGAATTTGTGGTTCACTCCAATTTCGAATGGTGCTCAAAATCTGCCTGAGTCGTTTGTAGAGCTAGGGGCATTCCATAATCAACCATATCACAATCACCATCGCTGATTGAGAGGTTTGCTGATAATGGAATGCCACTACTAGAAACTCTTGCTGAGTTTTAGGATCCATGATTGGCTTGTTGAGAGTCAGATGACAATATAAACTTCTAATGGGTCAGTAGCATTATACCAAACAGTTGTAGCGAATAGATAGTTATCAAAGTCGTTGCAGTATGCCTATAAAAAAAAGGTGTTCAACTATCGAAGATGATCCATTTCAAACCAAACCGTCATGGTAGTTAGTGACAACGAGCCCTTTCCTCCCCACCCAGCAGGTGTAAGTTTCAGTTGTGAAGAGAGTTCAACTACCCTACAAGTCGTATTGAATTTTCTGCAGCTTACATGCAAGGCAATGCAGCTACGTAAGATGATAAAAACAACTTACATTGTGTCATCTCTTGCTTTGGGAAGAAAGGCTCCTCCCTCAAACATCATTTTCTCACAATATACGCGTATTCAAATCTAACTACTTAATAAATTAATAATTATTCGCAGGTAGGAGAAGTGGAGGACGGCCCACAAATAAGAGGAGGTCATTGATTTCATCTACAGGAGGAACCGAGTCTATCAGCAGTGGTGAATCTGGAGAACATGGTAAGAGTAATACAATCAGACCAATCAATCCTCAACCAAATCAGTAAACAAACTCCCTGCTCAGATGAATAGTAAAAAGTATAAAAAGCTTTTCGGATTTGCCTACCCCTTTATCGGGAGAAGATAACTAATAATGACAATATGAACAATTTTTTAGGTAATTCGGGATGGTTAGGTTGTAGCTAACATTACTAGCTAACTACTTAACTAGCTAACTGCAGTTAATCTATATCATTCACGTTTTATCGTATCGTGATAAAACGATCAGCAATCCAATCAGCAGTAGCTCCTATCCATTGAACTACAGATTTATTCTATAATCTGGATCTTTAAATAGGAGGGGAGGCTTTTTTACAAACCCATCCGAGACCTAGACCTAAACCTAAAAGGCATCTATATGAGGGATTGAGGAACTTGTTGGTAACAGAAAAGAGCAGTCCAGATGTGCTAAATATCACTGATGACATGTGTCTGACAGGCAGCACACATGGCAGATCTTCGTAGAACATGTGTGTGTAAACAGTTGTTGCTGTTCATTCACATAATATCAGCTATAAAAACAATGGGTAGATTCTAGAAAAGAAGTATACTATTTAGCACACAAAAACAGACGCATAAAACTGTACCTCATATATATACAGCATGTGCATTAATGCCATATTCTAATTAAATTACTTGAGCATAAGGTAACAAGGCAGCCAAGATATGATACTACGACTGACAGCAGTTAATCAATGAGACCTGAGGTAATCGATTTCACGTGTCTAAAAAAGTTAATACTAATTACAAAGGGGTATAAGATAACCTAGTAAAACTATACTCACTAAACCAATACTGCTTACATACACAAATTGTGTGTACTCTAGACTTAGCTTGGTTCCTGAAACCGTAAACTTTCCTGTATGTTATATAGGAAAAAAGGATAATAGAAAATATAGCCGATCCATAACCAGTGGTATTAAAATCCACTCGGCATCAAATGTGAGCATAAATGGCAGTACAGCGCTGCTAGGCAATGTTGCTTCTAGCAGTAATGGATTAAATTTAACACAAACATCACAATGTTCAGCCACAGACAACGATATAACCTATGGAAGGCGAATACAGGTAAGACGTAACAAAAGTAACTAAATTATAAAGTCTGTTTGCTTTGCCTAATTATGCCTCGCACCAAATCATCTCCCAAACATCGTATCTCATTCAGAAAGTAACCAGACGAGGAATTACTAACTCGGCAGCGGTGCTTAGGGAAATTACCGCTGTTTGCTTATTCAATGCCGATGGGAACAGTAAAGCAAACATCAGATAGTCAAAATTTCAAAGCATACCAAGTGTCTGTTCAATGATGAAAGCAGAATCAATTAATGAATTTTTAATATTAATCTCACCTAGCTGTTATAAAATGCTGCTCAAGTATAATGCACTTTGACGACTTAGTATGTAACAATGAATTCAAACTCTAAGAACAAGGCTGTCAAACAGGTTGAAGTTAATGTTGATGCTGATATTGAACGGCTTGTGTCATATCCTGAGGGACTCATTGCAGTTTCTTATGTCATAAGAGTGTCAACATTACATACCTAAGGATACCTGATTGATTTAGGCGGGAAGCCTCAATGACAAGAATAATCAGACAAAAACAAAAGAAGACATACAATACATCTGATCTTTATTGTCCCTGTTTTGTAACACACCGTTTAATCGATATCTGTCCCTTTCACAGAAAGGATTTAAATAATTGATCACTGGTGGGCATAGCATAGCCTTGGAGCTATAGCAACATGTGAATTCTGCATTGACAGCAATACAGCCATTGCATGTCGGTCTCTGCGGGGTTAGGATGCTATGCTAAGCTCCGTGCCATGCTGTGTCCACAGAAACGCATCATATTTCACTGCAAAGTTCTGATAAATGTAAAGTTGTAGGCCTATAACCTGAACTAATCTGATACTCGTACCGGATATTGACAAGCTGCAAGCACAGATAGAGCACAAACACACTATGGATATTGCAGCGTGGCAATACTTTTTACTTGCATAAACAATAGTCGGACTTACAAGGCTAGCATGGAAGAGGCTCCTAATAGTAATAGTATAGACATAGTCAGTTCAGGTAAGCATTAATCACCATATTGATACGCTTGCAGACATATTTGGGTGTCAAGTGACATCACCAACGACCAAAAGTGCTGAGACTGCTGCTAGTTTGTGCGTTTGAGGCATTACATTCAATAAATTCAAAACTAGCCAATGTGTTGTCTTTGATTGGTGGGTGGGGAGAAGAAGAGCTAATGCCAAGTCATATGGTACTTTCGGGCAATCAATTTCGACCATGGCATTGAAAAATGTGGCATATTGCATAAGATGAATATTTGATGATCAGATGTGGATTTGAACCCACAGCTCTTATATCTCTAAGCAGGCGCTATATCAATTGCATTGCCCTACCAGGAAATGTGATCAACAGATCAAAGCCTCTCCTTTTGATAATGTGCAAGTGTTCGTGTGTGGCATTACATTATCAAAAAGGGGTACATTTTATAATGTAATGCTACAAACTGGCACTTGCAGCAGTCTGAACACTAGACTAGACTGGAATGCATTCAGTCAGGTCAGGAACCACATCACTACTCCACGACTGTGTCATTGTTTTCTTTGATTAGTGATTAGTGATCGGTGATGGTCATGCTCTAAGTTGTCTTCTTTGTAAACAGTAGCAGACAACTCCAGCAACAATATTTAAATATATTTTTTACATCAGTCAATTACTGCAACTGAATCAGGGCCCAGGGCAAGATTTGGAGTTGAATAGAAACGACTCATCAGTAGATTTTTAAAAGGATCTCCTCAGTGTATACAACAGAGAGATATATACTTTGAAGAAATTGCTAAAGCTTCATGTATTGCAGATAGTGTTTTACAAAAGTATTTTATCTGATTGCTTTGAAAGAGGAGAACACTGAGTCAAATTACAACACAGTTCCTGTCATGTTGCTAGGATCCCAATCCTGTGTTTTCACCTTGACTCGCTTCGTGTAACAAAGCCACCTCGGATAGTGAAAATCTGTATGTTTTGGCGTCCTACTGAATCTCATTTACACTACTAAAAAATCAATCAACATTTAAATCACATTTTGAAATTACTGACCAATAGCAATGGTTGTGCAATGGACAGCTACTACAACAATTACCCACCAGTGGCATTCTTGAAACAATAATGTTGAAGATTGATCAATTCAAAATTTAGCACACACCATATGGGGATGCAAAGTATGGGATCTTATTGCAATATAATGCAAACCTTGGATTAACCTTGGACGATATTAAACCTCCTACTAAAACAGGGAGACATATTTCGCCCTGACTCAGGATATTTATTCATGTCACGCACAAAAACCAAGCACTGCATTTCTTTAGTTGAGTGCTTAGGTAGAGAGCTACACAAAAATTATTCAGGAATAGTTATTTTTAAATCGCAGGGACACCTCTATTGTCAATATTTTAGTAATGAGTAATTTGAATGAAATATGGTGGAGTTGTTGCCATAGTTTCCTAGTTTTCAGAGGATGTCAAAGACAGAACCACATCGTTGTAAACCGTAATAGGCTATAATAAGTTTCAAATGATAGGTCAACCATTCATGCATAATTTACTTTCAACCTCAAGTTTTATGAAGGGTAAACCACTGTCTAAAATTGTGTTTTTGGCAAAGGCTATATTTGCTATAATTGGCCGGAGGCGATAGTGTGTAATACAATACGGCAACAGGTTTGCTTGCATAAAGACTTATAATATTTTCTGCAAATAACTCGGCTAATCCTCGCAAGTAGAAATGTAACATATTTATCAATAATTTGAATTATATAGATGGGAGGTATGTAATATACCGAGATAGAAGCTGCGTGGATTATATATATGTAGTAAAAACTGAAGATACTATCTTATTTAAAAAAATAAGGATGGCCAAAATATGAAGACACAAAGCACTTTTATCGCTGTCTGCTTGCCTATATTGAATGATCTGGCTACTTAATTATCATGTATGTTTGCTATCATACCTCCTATCATAGCACTTATAGCACTGAAGGAAAAGCTTGAATCACATGCAACAAGCCTCTGAACGATTGGCCGTAACAAATAAGTCACAGAGCAATTTGGGAATAAGCTGAGAGCTTAAATAACAGCCATTGTTAAAGGGTGTCACATTACACCCGCCTACCCAGTAATCAAATTCCAAATGCAGATACGTAACTCGGTGGTGATTTTTGTACTGGGGAAAGCAATGAATCTTGTCAAGTATTCATGCCTGTCATGTTTTTGAATGGGATGCGCATGGTTGAATGGCATGTAGAATATCACACATCATATATTATTATTATCTGGGGTATTGCCTCATTATACAGATTGTAGTGAATAAATTAACAAGGATAGTAGAGAAAGTTGTTTGCTGCTGCAAGTTATAGAATATAAATGCACTCTGGTCACAACCAAATTATCTGACAGCAGAAAGTGGTGAGAGTGTTTCGGCTCAAACTTCTGGCAGCGGAAAGCTAATCAAAGGATTATCTTTGCAATAATTTACATCTTTTTGGATTAACAGCATTCGGTTCAGACTTCAGAGGAAAAGAAATTCTGCATAACGTAACGCAAACCTACGCTGCCTCAATAGAAAGTCAGCAATCCGTGTGCCATGTTATCACCATAATCTCTGGCAGCAGCGCTGTAAGATCAGTTTATTATGACTAATAACACAAGGAAGTCAAAAACTACATCATCACACGCTAATAGATAGTCAAGACAAGATCTCACCAATAAGGACAAGCTAGTCCTTGTATAGGCAAGGACATAATTATTACTCAGCGGCAGTACTTGATCTAACCAAGGATCAAGGGATCTAACGCTAGTAACACGCAATCATTCGGTAGTTACATACTAGAGAAAGTGACACAGTGAACATACTTACATACCACAGTACAATCACACTGAGAATCAGACACACAAAGACTGAGCGAGGTTTTATTGTGAAATTTTGTGGTTTTGACAGTTGTTTTTTGCATTAGGGGTGAAATCAGCATAAATTTTATGGTAAAGTACTGACTGAGATCAAATCATCAGCATAAGTTTTAATGCAAAACAAGTCACAAGTCGGAATAGCACAGGCGGCTAGTTTGCTCGTTCGTTACTGATAATACTGATGGATAAAAATCCTTCTTATCAAACGGATAACTTGGATTAGTCTTCTCATTTCACAAGGATTATATCTCTCTCTGAGCATAACTACATAGCAGTCCTCTCTCGTGTTGGTTTGAGGATTGTACCAGCAAGAAAGTCCTACTTATTACATAACCACGGCTAATATCCAGTGGACAAAGTGTCACTTACACTAAAGCAGCTATCTATTATAACAATGGCTAGTCACCGCATTAGTTTAAACTTTAAAACTAGCGATGCAACTTGCGGAATCCAAGTGATTTCAAATTAAGATATAATTTTGAATCAGATTTGAATATCTGCATCACATCATGGGTATAGATGGCACTAAAACGCTGAGGAAAAGGTTGTCAGCTCTAAGTTCTGTTTTAGCTGGTATGACTCCGCCGTTCCCCGCTCTCGAGATTCTCCGAGAGGATGTGACATCAGCTCAGGATTGGCTGGATAAAACTCTGATACAGATAAGCGAGGTGGAGTTATCCTCCTCGCCCAGCGGTCGGCCGCCTGACGAGAAAAAACGCAGGAAGGAAGCTGAACGAATCAAGGTTAGTCTGAATTAACATCAGGAAATGTCGTTACATTATACATAGGTCAGCTAAAATGACTCTATGTGTCAGCTGCTTATTGTGAAAGGTCTGGTCACTATGAGCAGGTCACTGCTTGTTTCATTCCAATATGAACAGCTGCCCACTTTTGGGGTTAGAGTTTATATTGACTCTAAAATTTTCGCTTAATGTCATATAGTATACTCACTGTTATGGCTGGTTTTCACAAACTTAAGTTCTGCTATCAGAATCAGTTGGTGTGGTGGCTATAGAATTTCACCTGCCAACCCAGCATTTGGTGTATGTTGCAGTTTTGGTGGGTAAATGTGGGTTATAAGGTCTAATATCCCGATGAATAATATCAGAGATTCCAACAAGCTTGCTATACCAGGTTATTATCGTTGATTCAGCTTTATGACTAGTGTCAAGTATGTCACAAATATTACAAAAAGCAAGCTTCACCAACATTCCATTCCACCCATATACTAAATTTTATCATACAAGGTGGAACTAATCAATTTTCAGGATGGTCACTGTTGTTTTCTCTGCCAGAGCATTGCTTTGAAACAGAAAACGACTTGATTTTTGTTGAATTGAGGATAGTGAGAATTTCCGCTGACTTTCATGACACGGGCACGGACACGGGCACGGACACGGGCACGGACACGGGCACGGACACGGGCACGGACACGGGCACGGACACGGGCTTCAGTCTTTACTCATAAATATCTCTCAACAATCAAGTTCAGAATATTAAATACATTGAATCGCTGACCAATGAAGGGAGAGGGAGTTCATTGGGCTGACATTGGCATCAGTAAGCAATAGTCATGTGAATCAAATCAATGTTGACACATAATTATGTTGTGTCTTGTTGTGGCTTACAATCTACATGAACATGGAAGTCACAAAATTTGACAGAGTCTGGGATTGAATTGGTCATGTATCTTGGCAACTAAACCAACTGTTGCACTGGTCAATTAGTGTGATATTATCTCAATAAGCTAATGAATGCACTTGTAGTTTCAGAATTTGACAACGTATCTAGCCATCTTCAGCTTCATGATATAAATGAAAGAAGTAAGGTCTATGGTCACTGGGATAATGGGCCATAATGATTAAAACTGTTCTGTCTAAGTTTGCTGTTTCTGCCAATGCCGTTTCAATACTCCGATCTGATAATAATTTATATTAAGGTCGTTTTCGGTATTTGCTGTAGTTTATTCCTGATTTATTGTGAATGGAATGCATAACTGAAGTCATTTGAACCATGAGGTTTGATTTCTAGCAAAAAAATCTGTTTCATCCACTGTCCACTCTAAATCGGTCGTGTGCTAAATGATCTTCATCTAAGTTATCTGCTCTTTCAGCATTATTCATAGTTGTCCTCTCACAAACTTTAGAGAAGTTGCAGCCTCATTATGAGCAATCATTTGATTGGCTTATTCGCATTAATAGGCTTTTAATTGGTCAATTCTAAATTGTTCCTTCAGTGATTGGTTAATTGCTTCATTTGGAGCTCGCGCTAGGCTTATATACCTGAGGCTTGACTGACAGATTGGCAAATTTGGATTTTGAGCACATGCTGCTGTTTGTCACTCTTGCAGTCCATTGCTGATTTTTTTTGGATTATTTTACCAGGTAATATTATTTATCTCCAGTCTTGTTGTTGCTGCTGCCCTGCAGTAGTATGAAAATATAGATAGACAGTAACTGTAGTATAACAAGAAAGAAATCATTGTAGGCACACCAGGGAGAATGGAAGGGCACACTTACCTACTTACTACTCTACTGTGTGTATGTATTGTATGTATTAGTTATTCGTTTAGTTAGTTAGTAGTCACAAATAAAACTCATTCACTGCTATGTATGGAATGAAATATGATAGCAATGGGTGATTATGAATTATTGAAAGCTCTATCTATCTATGTTTTCCGGTGTTGTACAGCTATAGTAAAGTTGTAACATCTCATAATTTTGCTTACCAATCATGAAGTTGGTGTCAACTAAAGTCATCGGTTGTACCAAGGAACTACACACATTGGTTGTACTGTAGGCCCACTGTTTGGTCTTCAGTGACTGACTTGTTATAACTCACAGTCAGCTGTCTGTGCATCCTCAACTTCATACATGGTGGTGCAATGTTGGTTGGCGGCAAATATGAAAAGCCCTCGACATACCCAACCATACATGCAGTTATTAGGCTTGCTGATAGGGAAGGAAAGTAAGGTAGAGGAGATTTTCCTGCTGATGTAGTGTGAAGATCTAGCCAGTTATTTGTGTGTTATTACCTGTCCATGTCTGTGATGTATTTCTCGATCATAAGCTTCATGTTCTTAGTAAGAACAGTTTACTTCCCTTCCAACTTGTCTGATAATCATTTATAATCCTCTTCACCCGACTCGAGAGAGCTATCATGAGTAAGGGCTTCAAGCTGTCACCTGCAGTGGTTCAACCCCAATGCCTTTCCAGAATAGGTCTGCACTTGGCTCTGGAATTAGTATTTTAACCATAGTGAAATTAACACTATTAGTTGGTATCCGGTGTTATGGATTATTATAACCGCCTTGCCTTGAGAATGACAGTAACCTTATTATGTTGCAATCAAACCAAACATCACCCACATTCGTTCTGTGAAGTTGACATAGAAACCGTGCTTGAGAACAGAATCATGGGTACCGATCACCTCATCTCGCCTCACCTTGGTCTGGTACCACCAACCTCTACCCTCGTCAAGACATGATATCTGATGTCCATGGTCAGGAGTGAAATTGGTTCAAGAAACTGTTCTAACCTTCTCTTCTGCTTGTGTTTCTTCTGGATTGCTTCTTTTATTGTCTTTTATTTATAGTGAAATCGTCACATTGCTATTTGATTCAGAAAATGGGAACATTGGTCTAGACATATATTTGCAGTTTTGAAGTCTTGCTGGTTAAACATAAGTAAACAAATTACGTGTCAATCTGATTGAGCATAAAACTATGTGAGATATTCCCCTAAGTGTCAACATAGTGTGCAAAATCTCATAACGATAAGTCTCAATGCTCGAGGGAGCAAAATTAGGGGAGAATTAGGATGTCAGGAAAAAGATGATTAGCTTTTTCATCCTGTCCATGTATAAAACTTTCTTTATTGCACTGGAGAATTTGCATCAAATTTGATGCTAAGTGCTCATTCATTGAGAAGCGTTGACACTCCTGCCACAATGGTTAGAGGAGGCACTCCTGAATTGCACTTGCACAAATTGAATGATGATTTTGAAAAGAGCATACTCAGCTTAGCTTGTTGATACCTATCTTGCAGGTAGATGCTCTGCTGTGGACTGTTTTGTACATTCTTTAGCCTGTAATTCGTTGGAACTAACAAAACTCTCCGATATTCAGGCATATCCACACATGTCTTCAATCTATTTTCTCCATCTCACATTTTGAATATTTATTTTGATCTAACTCACTTTTGGCGCTAACTAGGGGTATCCTATCTTATATCACTTTCATCTAAGTTCATTAGTCAATGATGTATGAAGAATGTCATCTACTTATATGTCATTCCAAATTTATCACATTTATTATCTGCTAGTAATGTATGATGCCTCATTTATGATCTTTGTTCATATGATCAATGTGGTAATCAAATGCACATGCTTTTTGTTAGAACTTGTCAGTCATTTAAGAGACTTTGTGATGATGCTCTGCTGATCAGATATCTGTGAGCTTGCTACTACTGAGTGATAGGCTGTAGTACCTGTATTACTATACCCGCTGGTTGTCATATTTGAGGTTTTTGGAGGTGTACGCCTACACATCTTTTGTTGTGGGATCAAGTAATAGCGAAGACAAGCTAGTATTTATAATCTTTGGTATTAGTACTAGGCGACTAATACAGACTAGTTCTTGGTATTGTTATTATGTCTTCTCACAAACAAACCACAGGTCAGTGGTTGTTTGAGGAGGCAAGGTCGCTACAGGACTATTGGTTATATTTATGTTGACTGCTGTGATTGATGTTTGCAGAATTCTTATTAGTCTATTTATAAGCCCAGGTTACCAACCGCTCTCCCCCAAACCATCAATCATTTGTTGTCATCAACATTCATTTCACAGAGCATAGTAAAATTATTATAAGATTACATTGAGCTAGTTACAATTTAGTTTAAAATATTAAATCACTTTATAAGAAAAACAAATTTAGCTAGGATTTTGTTTGGAAATTTTGAGGTAAACATCTAATTCTGGCTGTGAATAGAGACAATTAGTGTTAAAAATAAGCTTTCTACCTACCAAGCTACGCTAGCTTTTAGCCCTATAATGATGCTAGCATTATATTTGAACCAATCCTCATTATTGAGGCTTTTAACCTAATATTGTATACCTACTATAAAATGCTACTGAATACACTAGGCTAGATTTATAACTAGTAGTGACAATCTTATTCCAGTGTTGCCAAAGTCAATGTTTATGATTATACATGAACAGCTGCTGGTATTGCTATTACAGTGGATGTTCTTTGTTTACATTTCATTGGGAGGATCTGTTTGTTTTCTGATTTGGCTTTAATCCAGGTGACAACTTGTCAAACCAGCATCCATTCTTGCTACAACTTCGAAGCCAGGACAGCTTGTCCTAGGAAAAATGCCTATATATTATGTTTGAGTGACCAGCCTAGCGCCAATGGCTTTATTTATAATCTTTGCTAGCGCTAAGCCCCTTTGATTGAGAGACCTGCCAGAATACAGTTGTGGATGTTATTATTACTTATTGTCATCAAACTGGCTTGTAGACATTTGAATTGATTTTCTAATCTGCGACAGCATTTGTATTGCTGTCACCTCACAGTCACTCATCTTCGTGTGATTACTTTACTGAGATATTGTCTCATTGATTATACTTGAGATCAATGCGGACTGTTATATGTTCAGCCCCAGGATGTTGTTGTGACTGGAGCGCTGAATTAAGTTAAACTCGATATCTCCAGGGACGGATGGATTGGATATACACGTGGAACTTTGCATGTCATCAGCATCTGATAGATCCGCTGTTGCAGCAGCGCATCACTGCTACAGCACTTCATTATCTGCATATAATTGTGTATTTATCAATCATTGATCCATTTGCTGGCCAACTCTTTGGTTTTAGCTGACTACTGCTTTGTGTTGCAGATGATTGTGACTAATTATGTTTGACCTGCAACTCTGATTATACTGATGTTGAAAATAATTAGAGTTGAGAAGCGGCCACTTACTTTACCTTCTTTATCTTTGCCTTCAGTTTTGTTTTAGGCCTGCAGTCTTATCTTGGTCTGAGATTTTGACAAGCAGCCTTCAAGGTTAATTGCTTGTTACGCAATCACATCACATTTCACACCAAAGTCTTAGTCCTTGAGACTCTCAGTTCACTACTTGAGTCTAACTCATGATTGGATCAGGAGGTATAAGAGGCGTCCCTTCACTTTAATCGCTTCACTCTCTTTGTTAGCCTCAAATTGAAGCAAAACATTCTGTACTTGACTCTGCTGTAGTCAACACTAAGCCTAAGAATTGTATCAAGACAGCGTTCTTAGGAATAGTTTGTGCAATCAAGGAGTCTCTAATCTCTTGGTGCAAGCATAGGCACTGATCCTTCCGATAACATTGCTATCACAGACATTGATTAGTGACAATCGTCTGTGTTGCTTGAGGGTAGAGGTGCAACTTTCACTTTTATACAGTAGCAGCTGGATTTGATATCAGAATGTTACATCAATATCACTACTTGAAGTATGTTGTATAATCCTGTCAAGTGGACCTCTTGTGTTTGCTTTGTCGTGTAGCTGAGGAATGATTATTTGAGATTTATGTTTTAATTCAGGATTTCCTCTATACGCTCACTTTGCTGGGTCTATTGTACATACAGAATATATACAGATAATGAATGAACTGAATAACATGAGTAGGCCCAGTACTGGTATGTCAGTTGCCTTGTCATGTGGCCACATTTCTTGTTTTAATGGCCGTGTGGCAAGGTTAGTATCTAGGGGCTGTGTTAACCTACCACAGGTTGTTTTGGTCAATTTTTATGGGCTTATCTGGCTATGGACTTGCAGTTAAACCAGAGACTATAGCTATCTATAGTCTCTGGTTAAACCAGACAAGGATTCCCATAAGCCAGGTTTCGCAACATTATATTGCCCTTTGCGAACTTCCTTGCATTTTATAACCATAGGCTATACATATAAACACTTATTTTTATGGTAAATGGATACAGCAGATACTATATAGATAGATATTCTCTATAGTCTCTGGTTAAAGCATATTGTGAGAATTAAACCATGGGAGGAGTTTCACACTACATCTTCTTGGTAGCAGCTGGTAATTCAAAGTGCAATTATCTCCAATACAGGAAGTGTTAAACTCTTGAATGGAAGTAGATGAGTGTTAGAATTGTGCAAAGCTGCTGCCTACTCCAAAGTACTCAATCTGTGAATGTTTGGTGTCTTAAGCAGAAATCAATAAACGTAAACAATAAAGGCTAATTACTATGACTCTACTCAAGTATTGTCTTAACCTCATTATACACCCAAACAAACTATTGGCTAGTTTTGGTTTCAGATTTCTTTTATTCAGTAGACATGGCAAACTTTTGCAGATGGCTTGGTTTGCTGCGTATTGCCTAGCAATCCTAAATGTCAGCGTAGAATCAAATAGAAAGTCTCGTCTCTAGCCTTGTGTTCTTGTTTGTTTTGCTGCCTCAACGATCACAAGAATATTGAAAACTTGTAAAAGCTGTTTATTTCTGGAACTGATAAAGTTTTGCATTCAGGGCTCTCGCTTGTGGGTTTTTTCACAATACTTCACTGTGGCCTTTCGTGCAACATTTATTATTTCTAGTACTCCTCAAGACTCCCAGAAACGTACTTAGTATTCTTAGCTCACAGATTAGGTTTTAGTTTTAGTGGTGGTATTATCATTGGCATTATCTTTGTAAAGATGGGAATGAATAATTGATGAAGGTGATAAAGTACCATTAGTCTGGTGTTAGAAAGTCCAGTCTGGAAGTGAAATGGCAAACCCAAGGTGCAATATTTTGGCTTTCATTTTGAAACAGTCATAATTAATGAGCAACCTTGCTATTAGCTCAGGCCAATCACTTACTAGTACTAGTAGTATTTATATGTTTATGAGTAGTAAAGACTAGCTACTTGGTAGTAGATCACTGGGGTTTTTCTTCGCTTAGTATTTAGAAGAGAAGACACATTATTAGGCATAACCGAAATTAGACTTGCAAATCAATATCTGTTGATCGTCCTATATTGGTTTATTTTACAGACCCTCGTCAAAGATTTCCTGAAGAGGTCCTTTGAGACAGATGAACTTCTCGGTCACAGCCACGCATGGCTAGATCAGGATAACTACAAAGACACAACATTTGACCTTGACATTGCCAGACTTGAGTACTCTTGGAGTCAAGTCCGTGATAAACTTGCCGAGCTTGCCAGGTAGGCCTAAAGAAAATAAACTGTGCACTATACACGGGCTACATTGCTACGGTGCCGCACACAACTAGCGTTATCGATTGATGGTGAACAAAATCTAGTCCCAAAA
The DNA here is from genome assembly GCA_914767715.1 of Membranipora membranacea. Taxonomy (NCBI): domain Eukaryota; kingdom Metazoa; phylum Bryozoa; class Gymnolaemata; order Cheilostomatida; family Membraniporidae; genus Membranipora; species Membranipora membranacea. The sequence goes on along the minus strand of OU612072.1, from coordinate 8,839,045 downwards.
AATAGCCGAGACCCAACCTGTGAGGGACTATGTTAGGGAAAGTCTGAACTATCGTATTATCATGTTAACTATCAATCAGTGAGAGTAAATAATAAATATGTCATACCAAGGGGTCTATAACTCCTTGGTCATACATAGTCATGCATAATACTCCCTATGATGTAACTGTCGGTCTTACAGCGGGGTACTGTAAAGATAGGCGTAGTACCATCTGTAGGCTTCATATGCCTCGCCGGTGGAGTCACATTCCAATGTTGGTTAATCTTAGCGCCAAAATTTGACATCACTGTGGAATGCCACACTTTCAAATTTTTATCTTGAAATTACTAAGTACTGATAGGTCTACAGGGGCGCCTTTCACACATGAGTTCACTCAAGCTAATAATAGCCTGGTGATAGGTTGTGGTGTGATTAGATAATTTTGATGGTCTTGACATTGTTGTGATTTATTTTATGAATGAAATGGAAACCACATGTGACTCATTGTCATGGTGGCAGGAAGGAATGTTTTTGTCTCGCAGTTCACAATTCTGTAGTAATTGATTAGTACAGGTTCTTCAATAGTCAAATTGCTTTCAGTAAATGATTATCAGTTTATTTTCACAGAGTAAGAATGTATCCTACACAGTGATATTTTAAACTCAAGGTTGCTTAGTGTCTTTAAGAAACCTGTGGTTTCTGACGATTGTTTGAGTTTGTGTGAGCATTTTCATCCGTCTTCAAAGTACAGTGATGAAGCTTATGCAAGGCCATACAATCAGACTGCCCATACCTCAAGACCCCTTCCCTCCCTGTTGTGGGGTTACTTTTATTATACCTTATGCCATAGGCTTCATAAAAAGCCTATGGCTATTGCTAAGCCTACAGTAGCTCCTAGTGTTGGGTAATGAGACAACACTAACCTGCTACAGCTAAATGATGTAGTTATGGTCAATTAGGGAAAGTGTTTCACAAGTACAAATCGCTCTTCACTGAATGATAGAGTTTGTTTACACTTATAGATCCATGGCCTGACTTAGATTCTAATGTGTACTTGTTGGTAATTAGAGAGGGCTTATAGCTTTAATGGTAGTCAGACTTGCCACTTCATTAGAGGCTGTTAGATAATTATAATTGTTGAAGCTGCAGGTTTATTGACTGTGGCAAAGTGTGAAATTTGTGAAAGACCAATATAACCAAGAAGTAAATATAAGTTTGAGCAAGTTGCTGTTGCTCTTTGATTTGAGGGACTTTTAGCGACAGTGATCCATAGGGCTGAGTATAATTTTTGCCTAGGCCCTATGATTCTCACGATTTCTATTGGAACCTTACTCAATCTACTCTAAAACTTATTGGTTTGAGGTCTATAGTCGATGCGATTGAGTCTCCAGACTGCCAGCTCTTACATGATTTGGTTGGTTTAAACTCCAATATCGAACCTGAAAGACAACAAACCAGGTTTTTACAAGTCCAGCAGGGGAAATGACAAATGCAAAGCTTATTTGTAATACATTCTCTTTCTTCATTTTACAGTGAATACCAGTGCAGCGATCTCCAATCAGAATTAGCCCGTGATCTCTCAGCGCAAGGAGGGGACGGCTTCTCTCCATCCCAATCCGTATCAACACCTCGTAGTAGACTAGCAACCCGCCGCACAACAAACCCAGACGCAACACAGGGACACCAGCCTAAACATAAGCAGAGAAAATACGTCCCTCACCTCAGCTGGCAGTATAGAGCTGTCATCAAAAGTAATGTGAGTAAATGGTGAATTTATAGACTGGAATACTATGTATCAGGCTAACTTTGCTTCTCTTGATCAGCTTCTGTAAGCTTAGGCCGAACTAGGCTTCTATACCTAGGTGATAGTTAGGAGTATGTGTCACAGATGTGTGATAAGATAGGAAATTTTAGCATATATCCGCATTCTGTGAGGATCTGGTGATGGGCCTCCAGTTTCCAAACTACGTGTACCCAATTGGTGTCTGAATTTTTATACAACGTGGTTAGTCAGCTACTGGGGCTTTAGGCTTTCCTCTTCTGAAAGAGCATAGACTAAAACTACCAATGAGTTTTTCTTATGCACAAGTATTTTATTCTTGAAAATAGATCTCAAAATAGCTGTCCGGTCTCATAATAGAATACGTCGATGGATGTAGTTTCAAAACATGAAAGCAAACTTGCTTTTGGTCTAAATACTTTTCCTCAGTCTATGGGATAGGTCATGATATATTCTCTGAACTCTGACTCAACATGATCCTGTTTATTTCCAGGTTAAGTTCCGTGACAGAACTCCCCGAGGCTCAATCTTAGGGTCAGAACCACCGAGTGAGTGCGGGTCACTATATAACGAGCCTCTATTTACTATTAAACCTAGCCTCAAATCTCAGCAAGGATCTCATTCTTCATCTTCTCTTTCATTGCCCACAGTAGTAGGAGCCGGTGCCTCTAGATACGGGGACGGGTCTGCATCCTCCCTACCTACTCTCAGTGATGCAGGTAAGGCTACAGATCAGACCTTATTAGATTTTCATCTGGCTTTTATTTAATTTGATGCAGATGAAAGTTGAAGGAGAATATGAAAATGTCAGAACATGAGTAATCCACAAAAGAGACTTTCATTATTACGCAATGAATAAGTTGACGTTAGTATCTTACTAAATAGGGTTATAATCTTAGGATTAGGTTTTAAGGGAAGTTCCTGTATCTCCAGACTGTAAACTTATATTAGTTTAGATCCACTTTTCAGCATAACTGCTGGCCCAACCAATTAATTTCCTTGCAAATATACTATTTAGTAGCAGTATAGTTACATAAGTATTACTAAAATATTGTGAGCAAAGGCATAGTCAGCAGGCCTAATGAGTTGAGCTGAACGCTCCCTAATATTTGCCTGTAATCAATGACTATTTATAATCTTTGCTGTGATATCTGCTACTTACTCTCAGACATGCTAGCCCAGAGAGCTACCAGTATCTTTGTTATTGTTTCGACTCATCATGCAGGATGAATGATAAAATAATAGGTTTACGTGTAAGCCCACAATGTTTATAGTAGTAATCAGATTGACCAGAATCATAGTTTCCAGCCTGCTTGTTAGCTACCAGCAGGTTGGAGGGGAGGATAATGTCGCCTTGTTATGTGGCATTATTATATTAATCCTCACACGTAGCCTACACTGGTACTTACATACAAGGCAGGCGGTGATGGTGGCAGGGATTAGTTTTGATTGGTTGCCAACTCACTACACCACAGGCCTTCTCTACTTAGGCCCATTGCTGTTAAAGATTACCCAAGACTACCCGAAGACCAATGCATGTTATAGTTAGGAAGTTACTTATGATAAAGTTATGTTAGATTTGCATCGTCAAAAAATTTGATACTGTACTTGATGGTGGAAGGAGTTCCTCCGATAAGGGAAGGTTACTCTCATTCTCTGCATTATGATGTCACTATGAACAGGATGTGCAAATCGAGAAACGAGCACTTCCTGTTCATAGTAACATCATAATGCAGGGAATGAGAGTTACCTTGGTTGGAAGGCATGAGAGGTTTTCTAATTTTTTGCCACTGGCAGGACTTCCTGGAATGGTCATTTTAATATTATTTTTCTCTTTTTATTTCACAGATAGGAAACCATTGTTCTCTCCCGGTTATCGAGATGGTTCTGATTCATTAGTTAGTAGAGATCTCGACAGTAATACAGTTAGAGTAAAACAGAGAATACAGGCTATCAGAGCCAGAAAACAGCAGAGAGAACCCAGCAATCAACTCTCATTGGTCAGGTAAGCTATCTCCCCCCCCCCCCCATGTTGCACATGCTCACCGATAAATTCAGAGTCAGATAGTTTTACTCCATAGCGACTGAAGTAATTCATTTAATGCGCTTCAGTTCCTAAACTGAAAACCTGACCAATCCGCGAATTTGGAAACGGTTGGTTACCACTCGGAGAATGTCACAAGGTCATTTATACTTCTGTGTGGTATTGCTACTACGGTAAATAGAGTTGCTCTGTCAGTAGTGTGATACTTTCCTAACATAATCCTGTACTTGGGTTTACCTGCAAAGTGTTTTACCGTGCGAATCTTGCACGAAATGCTCACACACCACACATGCCAGCCCCATTGTTAGTGATGGTAAGATGTCATACTCTCGTTCAAAAGTTGAAAAGACTCTGCTTGCCCAAAATTCCGGAAAACGGACAAGAAGCTACCTAATGGAAAATCTCTGTAATATTCTATATTCGTTCCATCCTATTTGCACAAGAGAACAATATCATCATATTCTCAACCCTGTTGAATGTCATACAGATACGCCAGTGATAGCAGCGGAGATACTAAGGAGTTTTATGTGGATTTATCCTCTCCCGGTGAGGTAGATCAGAGATTGAGAGATTTATCCTCACCTGGTGAGGTAGATAAGAGATTGAGAAATTTAGAGAGAAGACTGAAGGAAGAGGAGGACTCTATCATCACTATGGAGGACTTCACCAGAGGTAACAAAAGAAGTGATCAATTATTAATGCGAAGCTATGCTAGCTCAATTATTGATGTATTTTGATAAACTGCCATTTTGAGACTAGGATCTCCATAAATGTCGCCCCAATACTCATTACCGATACTAAATACTAAATACTAAATGATGTCTCTCATCGGTCAATAATTTGTAAGAGAGTAAGTTGTCAGACTTTACATAAAGAGAATACAACTCTCCACCCAAAAGTTGTACTTTATAATGCATACTAAACGCTTGTCAGATTTTTATAATGATTTAATCGAGTACGTGATACAAATTAAGTTTTACATTGTTCTGTTCAACAAATTTGATCGCAATGCCTACAATTTCACTAATAGTAAGTTGATCAAACAGATGTTCTATCTTCAGTGAAAGAGAACGGAGTACCGGCCTCTGAGATACTCACCGACCCCACCGCGTCTCCTTATCCAGTCAAGTCTAAGTTTAGCAGGTTAACTAGGAGCTCTGGTATACATGAGGGTCTCACTAGTCTAACAAAACCTGGCTCTAATCATAGTATGTATAAACCATAGACCTAATAATAATGTTATAATAATGTTATAATAATGTTATAATGATGTTATCGTGTCTTTGGTATCGACTTTCATCTCGGGCCTCAGGTGTGACGAACTAGAACTCAAATAAAATATCATTATATGAGGTGTTTGAAATTGAAATTAATGATTAAATTGAAGATTCGTTGCTCCCTGATTTCAACACAAGTGCTAACTGACTTGAGGTTGAGCGAGGCTACTGCTCCGTTAGTGTTAAGCTGCGTTTACATGTGCGACAAATTGGCTAATAATAACAACTCCGACACAGATTATGAATCTGCTCTATAATCGTTGTCTGTCAACATGTCAACGATACGCTATTTACACACTGTTCATGCCTAACCGATTTCAACACAAACTTGCAACTCAACTTGTCTCTGATTGGCTAGTAAGACAGCTAGTTGGTTTATTCAGTAGTAGTATTAGCTAGTAACTAGTTAGTAATTCATAGCTGGAGAGTGGAGACTGGAGACTCCTTCACTAGTCTCCCTAGTTGAAAGGCTACTAAAAGATTTAACTAACTAACTAACTGAAAGGCTACTGTTGTGCCCCTGCAGACTGAGACTGACAGAGAGTCATGTAAAGTAAGATTATCAGTAGTAGTATAGTATGATTCATCATCTGATGAAGATGTTATAATAGCAGCAGCAGCAATAACTGTTATAACAGCTGTACAAGTTGCTGCTAAGGACAAGGAAAGGGTGAGAGAAATATAATGATCATCATTACTTATACTCATTTATTGGCTGAGCCATTCATAATCGTTAAGATCTGTCGTTCACTTGTGACATTGTCACAAGTGAACGATTTTGAACAATACAGATTTAAACACCGATTTAAACACAGATTAACTGTTTACACGGTCAATCAAATCGGTGACCCGTGTCGGAGTTGTTATTATTAGCCGATTTGTCTCACATGTAAACGCAGCTTTAGTGCACTGATGATGTATATTCTCATTGCTGAACCTGACTGGTTTGAATGGTGTTCGTTGGGTCGGGCACCACCATCTAGTACTCAGGCTGAATGCTAGCTAATTGATTTATGCAGATGAATGGCTATCACTCAATCTCCGTTTCACTCTTAAGTTGAGTTCAGTGTCTTTTGTAATATTGTTTGATGTCTATTATACAATATTATTCTATTGGTAGCACTCGCTTTCATCTTTACAGGTTCAGGGCGATCCACACCTACCAGATCGACCCGATCTCGTCCAAACAATCAGCAGACACCGGTCAGCAGTCTCGCCGCCGCCTCTAGGTATCCCCTCACACCTGATGTACTGGTGTCCACCCCTGGTGCTCGTGCCTTCCTCCCCTCTGATGTATCCACCCCTGTACTAGGAGCAGCAGCAGGTGTCCCGAGGTGTCCTCAAACTCCTGTAGAGATTAGAAAGTTCCTCGGTACTAATAATAGTGGTGCTGGCAGGTAAGTGAAAGGGTTTACTCCAGCCCAGCCTAGACAACGTTTTATCCAGTTTGCCTGCATTCTGATTTGCTCCCCCTCCCCCACTGATCAGCCACAGGCGAATAGGCTTGCGGCTTAGCAGTTGAACGGGAGTTGACCCGAAAGAAGGCAAACTGGATCAAACTTCTTCTAATTGTACCCATGTTTTTCTGCTCAGTAAAAAAGGATATCAAGCATAGGCAACTCCACTTTGTAAAACGTTGACTGAGACAAAGTAATCTGTGATCATGTTCACTCAATAGATAATAATTTGCTGTCAAGTGTGATTAGGAAATAACCAACAGATGACAAAGTTGAATTGTTCCCAATCACTACATCAATAAACAGGATTTTCATATCAAATAGTGCTCTTTGCTGAAATTAAATCAGTAATTTCTATAATTATCTCCTCCCGTCAGGTTATCTCCGGATGGCAGCTATACAGCTGATTTCTCAGATACATCAGGGAGTAGTAACGTCTCCAGTCTGACTCAGTCACCCACAGAGAAGTCACACCGAGACATCCGGCGAGATCTCAAGAGAAAATACCAGAAGGATGAGCTGTGGCGAGCTATCAAGTCTGACTATCACTACCTCATGGATGAAGATATTATAGAGCAATGCAGGGTATGTCTTATATAGGCTTGTATGCCCTCTTCTATTTGAAGTAAGTTATTTATTAGGATTTGTTTTGATCATCAGGGGTAAAAAATGTTAAAATAAAATAGAACTTTCTGTGCAATCAATAGAGCAGTGCAGGGTAGGTCTTACTTAGGCTGATCTAGAACAAGCTTAATCTAATCGCCTGCATTCCTGCATTCAACTCGTCATGACGCCGTCGCAGCGTGACCAGTGGATTGGGAGCGACTCAGAATGCAAACAAATGGACCAAACTTGGTTCTAGGCTGATCACACTGATTTTAGTGATTACAATGAGGATATATCTCTGTTAGTTTAATCTGCATACCCAACATGTACCCGCTAACAATTTTATTTTAGTTTGTCACACCAAATTCCTTATGAAGATACCCAGGCTACACAAACAATGCAATTGTGAATCACTTGATAAAGTGTGTAGGCTTGTAGATTTCACTGTGTGAAGAAAGTTATGAGCTTTTGTGATGTTTTGAGATCAGCAGGGGTAATAAATATAGATCAAAATAAAACCTGAAAATCAATTGAAGTAAATGGGAGCTCTATATTTTTCCTTTCAGTTTTTTTTCACAATTTTGTGTGGTTGTAAGAAAATTTGCTATCCCAATAATATAGCCCAAGGAAAAATCGGTCACTGGTATGCTGTAGGCTGCAAAATAAGATCAGAAAAAATATGCCAGTTCAGTATATAAATATCTATCGCACAAGAAAGTCATGTATATGATGTATATAAAGGTTTGTGGATTTTTAGAACGTTTTGGTTTTTCGACTTGCCATTCAGAATAATGGTCTCAGCTTTTGCTGTCTAACTGGATAGACTGTTCATAGGCAATAACTGAGTGACTCCTTGGTCTGATGAACTAGAGTGCCACTCTTAACACTAAAAAATTTAGAAACTCTTTCAAGTCATAATTTACCTTGTTGATGTGTTGTTACCCACCATCAACATGCATTTTATACTATAATCCCAATATATTGTTGGAGATCACTATACAATGTATTAACTTTGTATTTTTTATAAATAATAACTCTTTATTTGGTTTATATGTAGTCGACGGACAGTGACTTATCGTGGGATGATGAGGAGGTTAAGAATGCCGTCACGTTTACAGATTTTATACAGCAGTATAACGAGCTGATGGAGTGGTTAAATAATATACAGATGTTCACTCAGAGACAGGGATCAAGTCTGTCTGAAAAATACCTCAATCAGGTAAGGGGGGGGGGGGGGCTATCAACAAATCACTGCCAAATTTGCTTTCAGATCATCTTTAGACGGGCGAGAAGCTCCAGCGGTCTTATTACAATCTCACTCACTGTTTGTTGGAAATACGTTTGTTCTGAGTGAACAATAAGGGAACACTTTACTTAATAGAAAGACCAAAAGGGTGACTTGGGAGGATTGGGCTAAGCAAACATCCCTCATTTATATCAAAAAACTCCCCTGGAACAATCATGTAGACCTAGTATTTCATTGCAATCAGAATTTAATTATGATTGCTCATTGTCATCAAAATATGTCGTATAGTGCATATAGCCTACATATAGCCTGTGTCTTCTAAATATGATGGTTGAAATATTACTGTACAATTTTTGTATACACGCATTCATATATTGGACACAGTTTCACTATACACATCCTGTTAAAATAATGTACACAGATTCATTATTTGTACATCTTTTAGTATAAATATGTTGATGTATTGGTCACAATTTTATTATACACATCCTGTTAATATATTGGACACAGTTTCACTATACACATCCTGTTAAAATATTGTACACAGATTCATTATTTGTACATCTTTTAGTATAAATATGTTGATGTATTGGTCACAATTTTATTTTGCCCATGTTCATATTAGACACAGTTTTTATATACTCAGTATGTAAAGTTGTTGGTCCATGTTATTATACCCAAAGATTGGAAACAGTTTTTATATACACATTTTTAGGTATCAGTTACATTGACTTACCCAGTCCACACGCACACACACTTTAAATATGTATACCCCAGTGAAGGGTTTTGAGCCTCTCAAAACCTTAGACATCAGCGTAGAATAACCACCATGAAACATGCACAAATGCCACAGCATGCTCCCCCCCCCTATGTATACCATGCTAGCCTTGTTCACGCGGCTACGGGTTTTGGTTTTTTGGGCACCCAAAAAACCCAAAACCCGTGGCCTCGTGAACAAGGCTATACCATGCCCTGTCTACATAATATAATACACTTTTGATCAGCTTACAGTCAGTCTTACTAAAGGGATATGTTGTAGTCATGATAGTTGTATTGGATCATATTTGAGTCATATTATTATCTTAGATTATATTATATTGTAGTCATACTATGAGGAGATGTTAGATAGATCACCTCGGAGGAAGCTTTTTAATGATTACGCTAAGCAGCTGATGAGAAGATACCCTAATATGAGGGATGAGATCACCGTAAGATTAACACATCTCAATAATCAGTGGGAGAGACTACAGAGAACTGTGGCACCCGCTGAGGGGCTACAGGACAGGCAGACTATGCTTAGAGGTTAGTATGTGCACTCAGAAAGCGCACGGTAGAACTGTGTGTGTTGTGTTGTCTTGAAGGGTAGGAAAAAGTTTGATTTGGAATTGCATTGAATATTTTTGCGCAAGACTGTAAGCTATCATATCATGTAGTCATCGGCTTTGGGCAAAGTTGACATATTATACACAATCGAGTCGGTTGTGGCTCAATGAGGGGGCACTTAAAAATTCTCAGAGGTTAGTATGTACACCCATTACATAAGAGCATTAGCCTGAGTTTGGAGTTCCTACTTCTTGCGTTGCCAGCATAAAATGGGAATGACTTGAAACACAGACGAACTTGATTTACTTAATTATCGTACTGTGTATTTTGTGTTGTTGGAACCTTGAAGGGGAGGCAGAAGTCTGAGTTTGTTAACAGCTTGGGATTGCCTCTATGATGCAACGATATTATTAGCTAGAGTATGATGCTAAGTTATGCAGACGATTGGCTCGAGGCAAAGATTCATTCTTTTCAACAAATGAGTTGGCTAGTCTCAGAGTTTCGCTGAATAAGATGTTCCTACATGCTTCAAACAAGATAACTTAATTCAACTAATAACAAATTATGATATTTGAAATGGTATAACTATCAGAGAGAGTAGACTATCTTGGGCCCAAACTTTAGCCGAACACTGCAGAACATCATACCTGTTCTCATTTACAGACTTAGCCTTAGATTTGCAAGGTTTAGAGACATGGGTGAATCGAATTGAAGCAACGCTCCAATCCCGCAGTCTCAATCCCTCTCTCAGTCTACAACAGCTGCAAGACATGCTCAAGGAACATCAGGTAAAGATGTTTGCACCATTTCATAACTTAATTGTATCCCTAGCAGTCAAGATGAGTTCTGATGATGATCATTGCCAATAAATAAGTGACTTATCGTGTATTCTGGGCTGATTTGCTTGGACTTGTTGTCAGGATATGCTTGTGTTACGCTGGGCTTCATGAAATTAAGATACTTGAAGTTGGAGTTATCTATTCATTGACATTAATGGCACAACTTCTAATTGCTCATGTTACCATTTATTAAATCAGGGAGTTTTGTTAAGATATTGTACTTGACTTATCTAACATTATACATTGCTCTTCTTACTGTTTGTAGGAGCTGCAGCAGGATGTAGAGTGTCACTCTAAGGTCGTCTCTGCTGTACTCAAACTATGTGAGAGGTTACATAAGGATGATGAGAGCGTAACGTCACTCTCGGAGGAGCTGCAGATTACAGCTCTGAATCTGGAGAGAAGGTGGCACAGTATCTGGTTACAGAGCTTGGAGTGGCAGTGCAGACTGGAGGAGGCGGTTAGTAGCAGAACGGTGAGTCGATATTTTCTACCCATGTCTATGTCTATGTCTAAATGTCTATGACTACAGACGGTGTATGAGGGTGGAGCGAGAGTGCAAAAGAAAACATAAATTAAATTAATGCAAGAATTTTTGGAGGTGAGTGACCGATTAAATGTAATATAGAATTACTAACAGACTGTGCTGCATGTATGGAATGTGTTGTTAGCTGTGTACCATACTAGTATTAGCTAGGTACTGCCGGCTATGCTTGTGCTGATGGTGAATGAACGAGGAACGAATGCGGGTTTGATGTATGATAGAATTAGCAGCTACCGTGAACCATGATGTTTCAGTTAAAATATGATAGTAGTGCATGTAATTACATAATATTCGTGTGGCACACTTATTTACAATGGGAAGAAGAGTAGAAAGATGCTAGGGCTGTTATCTGGCGCTAGTAGCAAATTGTAGAAACATTTTATCATAATCAATTGACAACATTTGACAAATAATGTTGGCAAACTTCATTTGCTTACACAACATTATAATGTATTTAAGGTTTGGAGCTGATTTTTCACACAAATAATCCCATGGCACCCATATTGATTATTTATATGGTTAGTATTTCATGCAATGAATACAGTTTATAATAGTAGTAATTGTGTGTTTAATTCATAGATCAGTTTGGTCCAGGGAATATAATAATGCAGAATTTTTGTCCCAAAGCTCCCGACGTTTTTGTTTCACTCTATTCCTTTGTTTTTGTTATTGTGGGCAGTGCCTGGCTATTGATCCTCATCATTCCTCTAAATCTGTCCCCTGGTAAATCTAGGATTTAGCATCAATACAACACCATACTGAATTAATTGATTTGATTTCATGTTGTGCACTGGCTCAGTATAAATGATTGTATTGTTGTATCAGGACGTTACGTGATAGATGTGTCTAAGTTCTTTTGTGTTTGGCTGAATCTTATCTCTGGTGATCTGTGTGCTATCAAAACATTCAATCATCGGTCAACGTTGCAGCCAAGGGTCGTGTTACTTACTAACTTAGCTTTCTACACAGACACCAGATTCAGGTATTCTTCCTCTGCTTTTGATACTTATTTAAATCGTTTTTTTACACCATTACTCTTTATATTGGAGGGGAAATATGTCGAGTCCAATTTCCGATGGTACCTCTGATTCAACATTTATTGTAGTTACGTTTGTTTTGCACTCTGCTGCTTGATGTGTACTCTGTCACTTCAGCTGGCGTACTCAACATATCTACTAGAAGACATTTTTCTCTCCCGGTTGATTCTAAGATAGCATATCTTTGCCTCGTTGTTTAGATATAGGAATGAGATTATACGTGGCAATATAAGTGTTTGTACAGTGTTTTATTATACACTATTGAGTCATTGAAAGGATGTGCCTGCTATGGTAGTACCCTCCTATTACAGCTAGGGCTATATTTAACCAGCCGTAGGTTAAGTAAGGCTTATACTAACAGCATTAGTCTGATATTATTGATTAGGGCTAAACTCTAGGACTATATACTTGAGTGTTCTATACTTCCATACCAGTAATATACACCCTAATTCTGTACGAGGATTAAGTCGCTATCTTATTTACACGCTGGTTTAAACTAAGCATAGTTACAAAAGTGGCATCAGTTTTACATAACTTTACATAGATAGGGATAATATATAGAGAGAAAGTGCACATATCTACAAGGCTGTGTGCCAGGAGATAGCTGTGGTGAGTTTGTTATTGTTGTGTTGAGATGACAAACAGCATTGTTTTGTTATCTTAATCTTATTTTATCTACATTTCTATGACTGTCGAAGACCTTTACTGTTCAATGGTGTCTGGGTTGTGCAAAAATGAAACCAGGAATGGTAACCTTTTATTTGATAGGTCAATTTGCAGGACTCGCAAAAAAGACCTAGGGGTGGCAGCGTCTTTAATTGATCACAGGTTGATTTAGATATTTAATTCCTGGCGCATACGTTGGCTCATTTGGTTGCTTTCAGGGATTAGACAGGTTACACCGTTCCACCTGTCGAGTCTTTGTTGTGCTTTTGGGTGACTTCTATATAGCTTTTCTAACTTGGTGATTTCTCCCTGGACGATGTAGGCCCTGGACCTGTATGGGCTTGGCTGTTTGATTTCTGAGGTTAATTTGTAAATTTAAGTCAGCAAACTATCGCTATTGTTATTATGCTGATGCTTAATTGCTGACTGCCTTTGATTAAAATGTTGCCAAACGTTTTGTAATTTTTCTAGCCAAAAACAATCCGCTGTTATTAAAGGTTGTGCGTTATTTTTATTACCTGTTTTGAGCCCGGGGTCATTTGGTGTTGTTTTATCGTGAGATGTTTGGTTTGGTGGGAAGTGTTGCAGTTCTGAGGGTAAGATGATTAAAGCTAGACAGACTCATCTTCATTTACCTTTATGTATGGTTAGAGATGGACTATCAAGTAGAATCATCTGTCATGCAATCAGAATCTTAACATGCCGCCATAAATTGGCTGGATATTAGAAGAATTGTTGCACTCAGGCATTTGTTTTATTTTTAAACATGAACCCACGCTAATGATATTTTTCATAACAGTTATGCACAAAAGAATTATGTCATTTAATCCCTGATTGTCAACAATGAGCACGGCTCTCATGTTTCAACTTTGTTTTCCATGGTTGCAAGCGTGTGAATGATTGAGCGCTTGTAGACAATGCAGGTTTAGTTGCAGTTTCTGTTCAGCTCTGTACTTTTGCAAAAAGTTCAGTTTTATTTGGAGTCAAAGCGCGGCGATGTTCAGTGAGGTCTTCTTCGCCTTCTGTGTCTCGAATGTTGTTGACAGAGCTTGAAATATTGATCGCATACTCGTAACAGGATTATGGATGTATCCGGAACTGAACAGACTAAACCTAAGGTACGACGAATAAGGTGTCAGACAATAACATGTTGTGTTTCATGACTACTATGGGTAATAAGTTTGAATTTGGGGGTTCGGTCTGAGTTGATAATCGGGTTGCTCTGATTGTTATGTAATGAGCCGAAGATGATAAGAGGGTTCACACCATCGGTTTACTACTGCGTGCTGGTATTCTGTAGTTAGCGCTGACCGAAATTTGACTCCTGGCTTTCATCTCATTTCTGGCTGGCTAAGCATTTATTGGGGTTTCGTTACTAGTGCGTCTTTTCGGATGGGCCAATGCATTGTTCAGCGCTATTTTTTCTCGTGATGACCTTTCTGATCAATATTTGATTTCCCATCGATGTGATTATACAACAGACATAGTAAATCACTCTAGATATCGCCTGAGAAAGTAAGCCTGTGCTCCAAGTTGATATATTGCGCCATCACTGCCCGCAGTGTGATTTCTTGAGCGAGTGAAATCTCAGTCTATTAATTAGCCGTTGCTCAAACTATTATTTAGCCATTAGCTGATTAGTGAAAATCGTTTTGTACCTATTCACATATACACACCATATGTAGCTCTATTGGGAAGTTAATGCGGAAATAGGAGGGTATGTTCTTCTGTCCTATTGCATTCTAGCGCCGGTATAAGTTCCTAAGTTTCCTAAATACACATCTGTTATCTAGGGAAGATCCCATTCAAGTGCTTGTATGACATGTTCGTATTTTCACAACCCTGAAATGGAGAGTTTTACCATGGTGTTTGGTCTGTATGTACTCATAGTTAGACAACTTACGTTTGAGTAGGTGATATGCCAGTGTGAAGAGTCATCAGCTGATTGTTAAGGAGTATGACCCGAGAGAGTAGATAATCGCTCTGTTTGATTATCATGCTGTTTTATCTCAGTTCATCTCGCCGACTGGAGAGGTGTTGAGTGTTTGACGTATGAAGAAGTGACACCACGACGTTGTGAGAATACCCGTGTTCAAGGGTCTCCAGGGTCAATGATAGGTACTGACCGAATTAGACATAGTTGTGAGCAGGGAGTTCCGGGAAAACTGTCCAAAGGTCCCTGCTGAGGGTATGTGTAAAGGTTTCAAACTTAATAGTTGGAGTTGGCCCCTCTTGTACCTCTGACAGAGTTATGTACAATAGTTGCGATTCGAGCCGTAACTAATGCATCTACAGGGATTGTTACTCTATAATAAATCATCATTTTTCGATCTTCTAGCTTGCCGGTGCAAGCTATAAAAGTTATAGGAGTACCTCAATATTATAGTATATTACAGTATAATTATAGCAGCAGCGGCCCCTCCCTGCATCTCATTTTTTACGCCGGCGCTGTGAGCCGAGGGCGATACTAGGAGTTAATAGTTCTAAAGTTAAATGTCAGAATCTGTTTATATCAATCATAACTTGTTATTTAGTTGCAGGTATTTGATTTTTTACACACCTAACTATTAAAACCTACAACAGTAAAACTGCAAACGAAACATGAGACTCCCATCCTTATATTACCTGTCTGTCGATAAATAGGGAGGAGTGGGCTTAGCTAGTCTTACTGTAAACATATCAGGTGCATGAATTTACACTAGCATACCATAACACTCTACTACGCCTGTGCTTGAAGGCATTGTTTTAGACAATCTCTACTGGAATATCATAAATGTGAGTGTTCTACACCATAAAGGTTTGTCAAGAGGTTTTTAGAAGACTAACTGGTAAACGTTGGTGAATTGGTCACTTCAGTCATTCTCTCTCTCTCTACATACTTTTTTGGACATTATTTCTTGTCATATTTGTCTGATTTGATATCATCATGATTGATCAGCCTAATTATGATGCCTGAGTTGCATCACAGCTCATTTACTGAGCCTTAGAACAGGGAGGGGGGGGAGAGGTAGAGTGGAGTGGTAGAGATATCCCACCCTCCCTGCTTAGAATATCAACTCATCTCAGATAATATTGGAGTTGTCTTACCCTCCCCTACCCAGTGAAGGTTATGCTTGAAGGATTGGCATTGGCATGATAAGTGAACAGGTCTTTGTCAATATTTAACATACATTGTTAGCCTTTTGAGTGACTGACTCGTACAAAGCGCCATCTCTATCTACTGAGGAGTAAAAAGGAGGGAGAGTCTAACACGACTGACTGAGTCACAGGGAGGAAGTGCTCTTAGCTGACGCTGACAAGCGCTGATAGAGATCTGAATGGACATCTTGTGATTGCTTTTGAGATTCGTTTGACTAGATTTGTTTTTAATGTTTAATCAATACAACTTTACATGAACTCTGATGTCTTTGCTGATGTGAAGTGAAAAAGGAAAGTACTTGGGTTAGCCATAGCTGCTGCTGATGGATAGTTAATTATTGGATATAACAGCTTGTACTGGAGAAGTGTAAGGAGCTGCCTGATCTTGTGTAATCAGTATTAACGACATTATCGCCGACTGACGATCAGTAGGAGTGTGCTCTTAACTATCTCAGCTGCCATTCACCAGAATGGGAGACACGGTAAGATGGGAGGGGGTATCCTTTGATGACCAATTCTGTGGCCTATTGTTCTGACTTATAAAGTAGAGAGGAGGGGGAGAGGGCAAACCTTCTCAGTGATCATACACCTAGTTATAGCGCTGATATTCGCATACTACATGTCTCATAACAGATGTGGTTTGCTGGTTATGTTTGCATTATCTGAACTGTAAACTGAAAACGTTGTGATTTGGTAATGTGTTACTATAGCAAACCATTCTGTCGCCGACGCACTGGTTTATATGAGAGGCGTGTGCTAAAGTTTCACTCTCAACGCTGTACACTTTTTGTGTAATTGTTATTACACCGAAATCACAAATATCAAGCCTTTTGCGCTTTAGTATAGTATTTTTCTCATAGTTTGCCTTGTTTTCATTGATACTGCGGAGGTCATGGAAAGCTTGGAAAGTCCCTCATAGCAGATTTTCGTTTGGAATGTCGTCAAATTTAAATATTGGTTAACTTTCACATGAAGTATCTTCAGTGATTTCAGTGTTATGGGGATTCCTTCTCGCTCCACACAAATTCTCACATTCTTTCTTGTACACTTCATTGACAGAAGGCATCCATCACTGATTCTTTTGAGGTATTGTCATATGCTCAGAGATATTGGCAGTGATAAGGGCATTGTGTCACATGTACTGGTGTCACATTGCTATCAGTGATTTATATGTGAGTGTCAGGCTTGTGAAGGGTATCAGAGTGTTCTTTTTTTGTCATCCTGGGAATATTCGTGAGATGACAACTATTCCCAAGCCTAGGAGCGCATTGGTTAGGTGTTAGGTGTTCGTTGTTACCTTCTATTGATGCTTAGGACATTTAACTGCCATTAACTGGTGGAAAAAGTCAGTAATTCTGATAAAACTGGCAAAATATTCAGTGCAGCAGCTTTCTTGCAAACACAGGTGTATTTTGGAACAAAATCATCCTATTTTGGAGCCTAAATTCTATATTTATTTTCCATAATCTTGAACGCTGAAGATGCTGGCTCAGGTAATGAGTAATGGTCAGATCTATCTCATGTCTAACAAATGGTTTGGCTTGGAATTGTCTTAGCAATGATTGGTCTCCTTCAAATGATATGCATAATTGAGAGTTGTCTTCTGCCGCATATCATGATTGTCTGTTGGCTGGAAGGTCTGCCTGATGCCTGGAGCATAATTTGATTTCTCGGGATTATTTTTGTCCACAAATAGCAATGGTTAGTATTAGATACTGATCACTTTTGCACTTTCCAATAATAATATTTTAGAAAATGTTATCTAATACACATAAAACATTATCACTAGCCAGGCTATCTATATGAATATTGATCTCTCTCTCTCTCTATTATATTACCATGTTTTGTCTGTCATTGTCGATAGTCAGCACCAAGCAGATTTCATTTGCAGTCTGTGTAGTTTTTTGCTGTTTGTTCATCACATCATACAGTCGTCAGTTGGTATCTCAACGTTGATGGGCAGCGGAAACTGCATTGATTTCAATTCAACAATTCACGATGACCAGAGGTTTGCTAGTGATAACACGCTATCGGCACCGGCTTTTATACAATATGGATGATTAATGGTTAATCATTTTGCACAAGTGGATTAATTGTGATAACAAGAATCGTCAAGTGCAGAATTGTGTAGAAAGCTGGCACTACCTCACTAAATGAGAACAGCTGAGCTCTGTAATGGGATTACACTAATTGTGTTTAGTGGTTTGATAGGTGAACTTTGACCTGATACTCAGGGTTTCCCCTCATCACCCGTATCTGAAGTGGACCACGTGGCGGCTCACATACCTCACCTAGCATACCCTGTCAAGTAACTTGTTATACGGGCAATGTGTTATCAGGTGTTCTCAGCTTAGTCACACCACAGTAATCAGGCATAGTCGTTTACGGAGGTGACAGGGGGTGTGATTGAACCAGCCGGCATTAAGGATCAAATCTGAGGATCTTGGGCTTTCGGAAGGGAGTGAATTTTAATAATAGTGATTTATTGGAAGTGTGAGTAATTAAAACAGTGGTAGACAGGTCAGAAGGATTTGTCATTTAAAAGTTGGAGAGTGAGACTGGGCTGTACTTATCACAGTTCATCAAGGAGAGCCTGCAAGGACCCGGAGTAAGCCAGTTTGGCGCAGGAGTATTACAACACATAGGATTGTCTGTCTAACGACATTCATACGCGCTACGATCAATAGTTTCGACATCTCTCTTTCGGGCGAGCGGCAGTGTCAAGGTTCATGTCAGCAGTGGATAGTCAGCGACCTGGAGTCCTCTTGTGACTGATTTATAGTATCGGAAATCTTCTATTCAGCATCATGAATTGTCAGGATAAACAAGTCCTCGACCTCGTAAGCTGAGCAATTTCTGACTTAAGCGTTGAATTTATCAGAGAAGTAAAAACAATACAAGCCGTAGTTTTGCATCCGATAATCAATTAGAAATCTCATTTTTACATCCTACGGACAGTTGGATATTGATCGAACGGCAGCTGCCTTCTCTGCAGGGACTATAACATCATCCAGGATAAGTTTTCATTGGATTGGAAGATATGGCGAGTCAAAAACTTTCATTAGCTTTATCCGTCAAAGTAGCCAGTGTGTCAACAACAACGTCTGACTCAAATCAACCAATCACATGCACATATTGCTGAGCTGTCTGCTGTCTAAACTATCCAATCCAACAGTGTGAGGAGTTAGAGAGAACTTTGTCTGCTCATCACCCCTCTAACAGGTGTCTCGGTACACTGTGATAGTACTGGTCGGGATGCCTCCAGTAGTGCGATGGATCAGGCGAGGACAAAGTCTCATCTTCTTCTTTGACTTGGAGGCTGTCTCTGAGAGTTTTCTGTTAGGTCTTCTGGCCTCTGTGTTGGTCTTAGCTGGAAATCGTTTAGTTGAGCCAGCGACGGCTCGGCTTATTGATGGTGTTTATGTAAGTACCTAGTACCAGTAGGCGGAATAACTTATCAAACCTGTCCGTCGGTCCCAATATATGTGATGAATAATCATGTTATTTTGTCATTTGGATTCACAGTTTATAGCGTTGTTGATGATGTTGTTTCCCCTGAATTTTAATTGTATCTGTTATAACTTTTTGACGTGCTTATAGTGATCGAGGTATTTGATGTATGTGGTAATAACTATGGATGTGATTGAGTGGTTATGAATGAGAAAGCTATATTTGGTGATGTGATGGTGGTCAGTTACTGGCAGAATACTAGGATGTATTTATTTTGGTTGCAACTCCAACATAAATATTTTAAAGATGTAATTTCGCATCCTCTTCATATTTGCTAAACAGATCAGCTTTTATGATGCAATATTTATAAACCACTTCATCAAAGTACCCTTTCCAAGTGTGCTATTGATGCTGCTTTAAAGTCCCAACGCAAAGATTGGGCTAGCTGGTGATACCTTCGGTTGCAATGGCTATTGGTTGGCGCTTCAACTCCAAAAGACTTTGACCTGATATTGATCAGTTAAGACAGGCTGATTTAAAAAACCTTTCTCTTATCTTTCTATTGTTTCTACTTTTAGAATTTATTAGGACGCTCATTGAGTGAAACACACATTAGGAGATTAAATGACACATCTTATGACCAATCAGATAGCAGATTAGAAGTGACATCAGACGAATCGGAGAGTGGCATACAAAACGACCAATCATCACAGTTCTCTGAGGCATCTAACGCACAGACAGTTACCCACGACCGAGCTACATCACCAGGTAAATCATTAGATACACCACACCCCTCACTCATTGTAACTAAGTCAGAGCCAAAAACAAAAGCACACTTGGTGAAAGTCTTTTCTTTGTTACCAGTTATCTAGCAGTGAGAACTTTGTATATAGTATCCCATTAACAAAGAGAATATGAAATTTCAAAATTCCTTTTTGGTTTCCAAATAATCTCTATGCTTACTGGTCACCCAATGATCTACTGGTAACACCATGGTGCTTGATCCCTAAAATTTCAACAATATTCTGCAACTTGTGTCTGCATATCTCATGGAGAAATTTATATAATTTTTATCTAATTATTAAATGTCAATATAAAATGGTGATTTACAATATGATCTACTTCCTATGGGCTATTAAGTTGGCTAGTGTTTACCTCATAGAAACGGTCAAATGACATTGTGTACCACAGAAACCCCTTTAATGAATGTATTGCCTCAATATTTAAGTTCCATTGGCAGTTCACTCCATCTAGTTTGACTTAAACCCAGAAAGAAGAGGGCTGTGAGGGGTTTTAAACGCTGGGTCTACTATGATATGTTTTTATTCATTTTGATCAGGTACATCTACATTGGGTCGGCAGAAAGGCCACCACGCGAATAATAAACACTCAACTCACTACTCAGAATCTCAGTCTACTAGGCGGCCATTAGAGACCGACCAATCACAGCATTACCTAGAGTTACCCGACCCTGATACACATATACTCATAGCAGAGGACGAGGACGAATTACTCCACACTGCGCAGGGTGATAGTTCTAATAATAGTTATAATAATCAAGTTTGCAGACCAGCTGAGGGAAAAGTTCGGCACTGGAGCGAAGATCAGCCCAGAACTGGTGAGTGTGCGTTAGAATTAGTAGGCCTAGCGGAATCAAAAGCAGAATCTGAATTTGAATTTGAATTAGAATAAAAATCAGAATAGTGAGTGTGATTCGTCAGAAGCACCTGATATGCATATTTAAGCCTTCACTACGATTGCTAACTAAGATGTGTAGAAAGAATATTTGATAATTTCATGTTATGTCATGAGTGCCCCCGTTGAAAAAAGCAGCACAAACCCGTTGGCCATCCATGGGAGTAGTTTTTCACACGTTGACTACAAAATCATATTCTGTGTTGCTACATCTATCTGCTCTGTAAGAATATAATATATTCTTATATTATATAAATTCTTTTAATACAATATTTATTATAATTTAATATTATTATAATAGGGTCTTATCCACCTTTTTCTTACAGGTGCTCATGTAGACAGACAATATTCTACAGAGCGTAAGCGTCGATACAGTGACTCCGCCCACATTACAGTCGACTCTCCGACTACAGAGTTCAGTCCGACACTCAGATCTAAGTCGCTAGATGATCTAAGGAAACTGTTCCCTGGTGTAAAGAGCAACTCATCAGGTGAGTGACTGTGTCAAAATATGCCATCACAAAGGAATGATATAAGAATGGTTGTGTTTTCATGGTGGATGTGCAAGTCCAGCTATGGACCTCCACAGGGCAATTGATTGGGGAATTTAAACAAAAACTGAGGTCAGCTCGCAATATTGATTTGAGTAACAGGTACTTAGAGTAGTTTATCAACGATGGTACACTTTCTCCCAGTTACACCCAAGCTGTAGGACCACATATTTCAATATTATATTATTGTGATAGTCAGTATATCACCTTTCGGTATTTTTTCTACAATTGATTAAAGACTGACTACCCAAAGACCAAAGCATGGTATAGTCAGGGAGTTACTTATGATAAAGTTATGTCAGATTTGCATGGTAAAAAAATTCAATGCCCTACTTGGTATGAATTATTGATGGACGAAAAAGTCCCTTCCATAAGAGTAGGTAACTCTTATTATCTGCATTACGATGTCACAGTCTACAATTGATTAATATTTTATTGTTGTTTTTGTTCTCTCAGGATCATTAGACGGTTTATCCGACGACTCTGATGACTTATTTGATGAGACCGAGGCTCTACTGAAGAGCGTAGCCTCAGAACTACGAACCTACGAGTCATTTGATGATGATATAGACGATGATGATGAATTCTTTATTTATAACAAATGTGAGCCTATCAGAGGATCTCAGGGACTTCTGAGCCAGTTTACTACTGTAAGTTGATCCTTCTTCACCTCACCTTCTGAAAAAGCATCACAGCGACCGATTGAAAAGAAAGGTTCTCTTAGCTTCACTTAGTTGACCATTGGTTTTGGTTGCCATTATTGAGTAAAATATAGCAAACTACAACCTGCGCTAGCCAGTAGATATGAACATATTTATGCCGATGGAATTTTTCTGTGTTTCATGTATGGTCTTGTATATGAGCCATTTGTGTTATAAACATGGCCCTTGTTTGTCACATTGAAGTATTTGCGTAAGTGATAGAACTGGGGATCCTGTAGCTCGTGTCATAAGTGTGAGTTACCATAGGCGATAGAAGCCTTTTAAATCCTAAGAGGTGTGATGCAACTAGCTGTATTATGAGGAGAAGTATACACCTGAGGGTGCTGGGAGCTGGAACAGTCAGCCTTTGTAAGCTCCCTCATCGGGACATGAGATCACATCTCCTGCGGTACCAATCGTCTGGCAGTGAGCAAGCGCATTATTGATTGCGCCATCTCACCATCCCCATTTTTATTATTTGTGGCAGGCTGAGTCAGGATTAGAATCTGTTATAGAAGAAGAGCCTTCAGAAGGTGAAAGTGACGAGAATATGTCATCATCTAGTCCTAGAAGAAAGATCTACTCACCAGGGGAAAGGGTATGTGTATTATAACTTAGTCAAACCCTGTATGTATTAGCTTAGTTCTATGGACTCAGGCAGCACCATTGAACTATGTATAAGCTGCGATATGATATGAATTTGAATGAACTTCCATATAGGCAGGTGTGCAGAATATTAATTAAAACTTTCAAGTCTGATTGATTTGTTCAAATGAAAAAACTAGAGACCCGTCTCATCTTATCTTATTAGCTTATAATTGTGGTTCAGGCTGGCAGACTTGTATTTTTGAATAATCCATATATTTTCTTCTAACTTGTAAACTTATAACACAACAGAAGCAGAATCAGGTCGTCTGTTTATTACTAGACCTGCTCATCAGTTAAATTTCCTTCTCATACGACCTTGACATTATCTAATGATTTACTCATTGACAGAAAGTACCAGTGTCGTTGTCAACTACTAATGATTTGGTAAATCTTGTCATCTTCTAGTATTTTACTTTTAATGAGTCCATTTAGTGCTCCTAGACTGACTTCCTGTTGGAGTTGTGTTCTCAAAGATTTGTGACAAGGAAACTTGTTGGCTTACACCACAAATTTTGCGTGAGGATAAGGCTTCAGATCAAAGTTTGAATTTGAACTGAATATTCATCTCGCAATGATGTCAATGATAAAATTCATGAATTCAAGTATTTACATTTTTGAGAACATAACTCCCTAAGGATGTGCTGCAGCTGCCAGCATTTATTTGGTTTATCTTTATTATCTTCGTTTGATTGGCTGACAATAGTTGAGTATTGATTGCAAAAGTTACATAGATGTGATCGGATTGACAGGCTCATAAATCAGAACCAAAAGATTTAAATTGATATTTCAGCGGGTCAAATATTCAGTCGTAGTTTTGCATCATGAGTGGCTTATAAGTTGAAGACACATCCATAACCTGATATTGTGAAGCGATTTTATAGAACTTGTCATGTGATTGTCATGATATCAGTTACGAAAATGCATAGTTCTAAAATCTTATAATTTTCTCCGTTGATTTCGCCTTGATATTAGAGATTGGCTGCAACTAAATAATACATCATGCTATTATAAGGAAAACTAACTTTTGAATTTCACCTGCTGCTGCCCCTTAGCATTGCGCTGAACAACCAAAAATCAACTTCCATTGTGGTGACTATTAATATTAACCCACTACTAATGCCGATAAATACAAACTCCAACATTGTAAAGCACTTTTTTTGTCAGCAAAGTTTAAGTTGTCCTTCCATGCACCAAGAGCAGACAATTCACTTGAAAATAAACCAAAATGGGAAATCAAAATCCAAAGCATTCTGTAATGACCAATACAATTGCGATTGTGAGAACATGGAACATTCAGCTAATACAATGCATCACAAGGTTAACTTAGGTTTCTTTGACTTAACTGAATTATTTTTCCTATTTTCAGGTATTTGCGTCACCTAAAGTGAAAAGGTTTCTGCAGTTGCAGAGCTTTAGTAATACTGTCAGCCCTTCTACCACGCCTCCTAGTGGTGGGAAATCCAGGAGGGATTCCAACTTGGAAAGTGATGCGGAATCCCTTGTAGAGGAAGGTGATCTGGTGCTACTTGATGGAAAGCTAGTTGTCGGTAAGTGATGATTGGTTTATGAAGTTTTACTATCTAACCTGCTGAAATGCCTTTCTAGATGTTTCCTACTATCTAGAAAAAGCTTGCCCTCCCAACAAGATAACTCAAGGACAAGATATTGAGGACAGTTAAGTTTTAAAACTCCCAACCTCACTATCTAAGAGCTAAGCTGTGGTCTCCTTCACTCTCTCTTTACCCATACTGCTCCGCTTTACTGGTGTGCCTTGAGGTCCTGGGATGTATTACGCTGAGATTTGAAGCTCTAACTCCTGCTGCTAACATCATACTTATCTATCGTGGTGCGTTTGCCGCTGACATTTTATACCTTGCTAATATCCCAGCTTGTCATTATTTTGCCTATATAGATAACAATGCCAGCCTAACCAAAGATCTGCAGTCAACGGTGCCTAGGGAGGCCTTACCATTGCTTACAGCAACTAGACTTAAACATTATAGTCATCCGCAAAACCCATCTGACATTACTGACTGTGATCTATCTAATAACAATGCTATAAAGGAAGGGACGGTATCACCTAGTATCACACTTAGCCCTAAATCCACAGCCGAGAGAACACTGTACAGGCTAGAAGAGTATAACACTAAGCTTGATATCCAACTGAGAAAAGGTAATATTCTAACCCCTGTCACTGCTCTTAACCAATCAGATTAGAGGAAAATGTAGATATAATTTAGAGTTGTCTGCACAGGGAAGTTTCACTGATAAATGTTAACAACCTCGCAGTATTTTTTACTCCCTTCAATTGATGGTCACGTCAATTATATTACCGATGGGGAACTTCTGGTTCTTTTCTTCAGCTTTCAATGTATCTGACAAGTTCATCGGATGACAAACTTCTATATTCATGACTAAATTCTATTACCCTCTCTTTTAATTACCCTTTAATCAGCGCTAGGATGTCCTCAGGGAATTTGGATACCTAATTAGGTGTAACCATGCGAACTTTCGATGAATTGTGTGCTGTAATAGATAGATTCATTGAATCGCAACTCACACTTTACCATACAAAGCAGTAGTAAAAAATAAAGAATCTGTTGTATTGTGTACAAAAGTTCATTCTGCGAACACTTTGGCTTGAGTTCCTAAAGTAAATGAGCCCTCAATATTGAGGGTGTATGAAAGCTTACCCTCAACTTTTCTGGACTAATAAGCCAATATTTATTGCGCACCTGAATGGAATAAGCCACTTTTAGATCCACACAATTGTTATTAATCAAAACTACAGAAAATATTCAGTTAGTAGGTTGTAATTTTTAGCGTGAATACCTCAGCAAGGCTGTCTGCTGTCTGATAAAGTGTTTAATTCAGGTTTATTAGTGAAGCGTTGCACAAGTTTTTTTATCTGGATGCTAAGCAGCAGCAGTAGCAGTAGCAGTAGACTTGGCTTTTATCATGAATATTTCACTCATGGCACTAAGGTATATTCCATATCAGTGACTCAAAGATTTATAAATTATACCAGTTGTGAATTAGAGTCAAGCTGTGAATATTATAGTAAGTGTGAATGAAGACTACTACTACTATAGTGACAGGATAATAACGGTGATAAGAAGCTAAGGTGTAGTGCTACAACAAAGGAATTATTTGCTCTCAGAGTGCTATGATCATGAATGCTAGTAGTTTAGTCGTTGAGATTTATTATGAAATTACAAGCCAGCACTGTAGGGAGTTAAAGTGAGGGGAGTTTGGTCATATCAGTGTATTGGCTAAGTAAAAGTGGATTATACCAGCATAGGCTGACAGGTTGAACTAACAATATTAGATATTAGATTAATGTTATGTAACGTTATATTTGATGTATCTTAGGATTAGATGAACAGCCGCCACATGAACAGTTTCAACTGGATAATATACTACTAGACGACTCGGCAGAAGAGGATTATTACTACGAGTCGTCCGGAGGTTCCTCTCCGTACACAGCTAAAGGCGCCGGCCTCGGATATCTCAACCGGTATTCTAATAGAGAGGACTTATCTCAGCTGGTGTGTGACGATAGCCCGGCTAACGAGTCGGACCCTGATAGTAATCTAGCCACAGTCAGCCGTCTCAGTCTATCACCCAGTGACCTGCCCTGTAACTTTGACAGCAGGATGGAGCGGCGGGAGAGTGACGATAATGATAATCTACTCAGCGTTATGACGGGTAGCTCCGACTTTGGATATATGAGCGGTGGAACTCAGTATACAGAACACGATCCTGTTACTGCCTCCGTCAAACAGGGACCTACACATTCCTCATCGGTAGTGGTGGATATCTCCGTACCATCCTCACCCAGACAACAGAAGCATAGACTCGTAGAAAAGACTCATAAGATCACTCAGCTTAGTAATAAACCGTCAGACAATACGCCGGAAATACAATTCAACTTTTTTTCTAGTACAACACCATCGGTAGCTGGCTCCGAGCATGAATTGGTGACTGTAAGTAATTCTAAACCTACCGCTATGGTAGTCAATGTGCAATCAAGTGTTAAATCTCCCGATGGTGCTAGCCCGGTGACTGACGTTAATGTTCAGCAACTGATTCTTGAATCACTTCAACAATCAAGTGAGTCTGATGACTTGGCAAACGAATCAACAAACTCATTTGTGAGTCATAGTGGACCTAAGTCTATAATTATATCTGGATTACCCTCTGAGGTCACGACTGAGATACCACCTGGCAAGGTGCGTAAGATTGAGATATCCTCCAAGAGTAGCTTAGTCGACCCACAATTCATCTCTAACGCCACAATCATTCCTAAATTGGGCCCTTCTACTCCTCTGTCGCCTGCTAGTATGATATCTAAAGGAGGTTTCACTCTCAAACAGCACATTACAGAACAGGGCGACCAGCTCTACCCCAGTCACATGACCTTAAACGGCAAACACTCTACAGGAAGTATTATACTCAGCCCCATAATGCATCACTCGGAACAATTATCTCCAGAAAACTACTCGCAATCACTTCAAATAAATACAACTCAACAAAACAAAACCACTGTGATAAGAGACTTTGACAGAAGGACACAGTCATTGTCTGCCTCTCCGGCAGCATCTCCGGCAGCTGACGATGACTCACCTGAATACTCAGTGTTACAGGGTAGGATCACACGCAGCGAGTCAATACCACATGAACACGGAAGCTGTGATAATAGGCTTAGGAACTACGCTATCTGGGAAACAGAAGTGGGACTGCCGGCTAACTGGAGCAGCATCAATGTGCCGTCATCCTCTCACTCTCAGTCAGGTTTGTGAATCTTAGGATACCTCGGTCAGCATAAATAAATATTTTTAGGTGGTACGAAGATTTCTTCTCTAAATGCCGCTGCTCTTGTATTGTGTTGTCATGTCATGTATTGGTCTTGTGGTCATGGGGATGTTGATTTGGTATTCTGTCTTGGTATTTACCTGTGAGATATGGGATTGGACTGTTTCGGGTGCATTCATTATTCTACTTCTATTTTGGATTCCAGTTTTGTGTGGAATCTTATTCTGGCATCCTGATTGTATGCTATGATGTGCTTGCATCGGCATGATATTCTCAGTTCACGCATGTGTGCCTCTAGTTTGGCAGGTACATGAGCCCTCTTACAATCAGCACAGCTTCTCTCATAAATGAACACTGTCTGTTCATGATTCATCAGACAAACACAAGGCCTGCATTTTGCAGCGCCAAAAATTCCTCCAAATACTATTCCAAACCCCTGCTAGCAATTATGACAGTTGTGTTTTATTACATTATGATGTTGTTATGTTAGCTGTGCTGTTCATCTGTTTGGTAATGCTTGTGTGCATGCCCCTCCTAATGTATTATGAGATTGTTTCGCTGCTGTTTGCTGCTTGTTTGATGTGCTGCTAGGTTTTCATTTTATCTGCAAAGGAAAATGAGATAGATAACCAATCTGCTACTATACAGTTCTTTGTGTGAAAAGGATGTGATCAGCTTTATTCATTATTACTAGGCTACTAGTTACTGATTGTAATGATAGGACATGTCAACAAAGGGTGACCTAATGTAGGTGGGAATGTAATGTGAGACCTTGACAAGCATTATATAACAACTTATGTGATGTTAGGTTGACAGCTCACTTTCATCTTGCCCAGTCGCTCCTTCATTAAAACTGTGATTTTGGGCTTGAACGTGATAAATGATAGAAATTCCTACTTGATTATCTAAGGCTAATCAATTGAAGCAAACCTAATTGACTATGGAACCCAATCACCCAGAGTTACATGTGAATTCTTTTGTACCTGCTTATGTGATGCATCAGAGGTCAGGCCTTGCACAATGTAAGTTCTACCATAGAATAATGACAATATATAGTTGCTGAATTTTGTAGGAGTTGTTCACACATTGGGTCAGGAGAAGGCAACTCTCAGTAGACAAAGTAGTGAGACTTACTCTACTGGTTATATAACACCAAGCAGATCTTATCTCAAGGTAAGAGAAGATCAATGTCTAGATCTTGAAGAGTGTCTAAAGCTAGCTAGATGATCATTCTTGTTGATGTCACTAGAGTGTTGATGTTCGTTCATTTAAGTTTACTTCAAAAATAAGATAGGTGTTTATGTGTATGTGGAGTTGAATCCATCAAGGTTAAGGCCTCAACCTTGAAAATGAATTATTTTCGCATAGTCTATGTTGTTACTTCTCCAGGTTACATCAGTGCCTGATGAACATGAGAAGGCTGACGGAGAAGAATTCAGTGAGACTATCTATATAAATCCATCTGAGGTGACCAAGTCTGCTATAGAGGCTACAACTGAACCATCAGACACATTCAGCGCCACAGAATCAGGAGTTATACCCGCTGATACAGAGGAATCTGGATCTGAGAATGAGGAGATTACTCCTAATATAGGTGAGTTCAGAATTTAGATCGGGTTACGAAACCCACAAATGCTACGCCTGTGCCATACTTTTATTGGACTAGAGAATTTTTAATAGCTTTCAGCTGCTTCCTTGGTGCTACCAGGTGATGGAGGCAGGCAGGAATAATATGAGGTTAAGTGAAACAAAAGATACCCTAAGATTGATTGGTTGATTTTTATTGTTTACAAAGAATATAGCAAGAAATGAAATTTTTTTTGCAGTGACGGGTATAGAGACAGTCACAGCTACCATCAGGCCTGCTACCAAACCTCGAGTGAATGTCCAACTAGTGCCATCAGTCGAGCACACCTCCGGTATCAGTGAGATAAGAAGCGTGTCTGTGAGGCCAGGCAGAAGTAATCTTACCAGTGATGAAACTCCCACTCATCCTGAGCACTATCAAGATCATGAGTTCACTACTGTTACACCACACAGACCAGATACAGCTGAAGGTGTGTATTACTGTTTTATACACTGTTTGAAGTTATGAAGTCAGTTTATTGCCTAATTTTAATATCCATCCTGTAATAGGTTGATAGATTCGAAAAATAAAAGTCTGAGCTGTGGGCGTCGAGTCATGATAAGCCAAGCTTTTGCTCCTTGGATAAACATATGAAAATATGAGTAATGAAGTAAAAGTAATGTGTTAATTATTGTGGTGTCAGACACTTGGCACGATTTTCTTGCAATTAATAATGTTAGATATTTGTTATTGAAAAATATTACAAGCATCAATGCATTGTAATGTACCTATGTAAGTGTACTATGATTGGGGCTAGTTACTTATGTAACCTTTGAGGTAAAGCTTTTTTCACCATGGTTGTGGTTGAGATTTTGCGTTCTCAATATGTGATGAAAGCCACCATTAGAAAGAGCTAATCCCAAAAGAACATTTTGAGCCCTAGTGATACCTCGGGCTTATCCATTCAGAGATTGACTAACTTAGCCAGGTGACTGCTACAGGATTAAAACTGTCCGCATTGTTTGTGGGGGAGTGATTTATATCCAGTTAACTTGCCAAATCTAGTTACTCAATAGTAATTTTGAGGCCATGTTAGTTATAGAAATAGTATGCATTTCCTTGTAAGGCAGATTTGTTTAACTATTGTTTGGTTCACTGGACATTGTTGACTGCATCGGTTCGCTTTTGCAAATTACCTGCAGAAAAATATAGCGGTGTTAGCAATGTCTAGTACTGAATAGTAAAAGAGTTGTCAATCACACAGACTCCTAGTCTTGCTTCGCTGTCAGATGAAGAAGTCTCATGACATTGCTGTGGCGATGTTTGCATAGTTTTGTTTGGTAGTCTGAGCATGAGTCTGATTTTGTGGCTGGAACTCCTCGCCAACATGACCTACTGGAACATGGATATATTGGACTCTTCTATCAGTGGCTGGGTCTACTCCGCCGTATACGAGTCGGAAAACAGTTCTACTGGTATTGATATCCCTGAGTTCTGATTGGCTGTATTAATCATCTGTGAATGCTGATTGGCTGTATCCCTGATCTGTGACTTGTGATTGGCTGCTTGATAAGATGGCTGAAAGTATTCAGCCTTGTGTCTTGCTTGGCAAGATTGTCTCATCCTTGGTGCTTGGCTGCTTCAAAAGTGCTGGCAGTTTTCGATGATGCTTTGCTTTATTTCAGGACATCATGTCATCCTTGAGAAAGAACAAGATACTCCAATTTGTAACTTCTTATGTATTGCTATATAGTAATGTTTGTGTGTTGTAGATGTAACTACAGATGAGGAGAGGCATGCTGCAGATAAAGACAGATTCACTAGTGAAGCCAATCTGCTGTTTATACCTGGTCATCATATTCCTTACAGCGAAAACACTGCTGCTGGAACTAAGGTATGTACATACAATATTTGGATTGCTTTATTCAGTTATTAAGTTTGATTTAACTTGTGAGGAATTTGTATTTGGAAAAACAATTAGATTGCAAATTTTGGCAAAATGATATGTTAAATTAGCATTTGGTGAATCTTTTAGCTACAAAATTCTGATGGAGAATTGTATCACGTCTGACTTTTATTTTATGGTTGTCTTCTCTTTGCCTATTTTGATCAAGGAGAACATAACTTATAACCAAACAGAAATACATGCGTATAATCGGGGAGGGTACAATGGTAGTGAACAAGTGATAGCATATTTAAGATAACAATGCTTCAATGAAGACCCATCCTCCCCTTTTTGCTATATATTAAGTACCTGTGCAGTAAAATTGGCAATAATGAATGATTATATCTTTTTAACAGTTTGTTGGATCTCATCGAAATTCTTCTAACTCAACACCAAGTGATGAAGAGGAAAGCCCGACTACACCTCCAACAAGAGTTAACAAGAAAACTGTGGTGCTATCAAGAAAATCTCTCCCAAGTAGAGAGAATGAAACACCTGAAGCCACTAAGCTTGAGTTCTCTACAATCTCTATCGATAACAGGTATGTCTGCGCAGATTTTAATAATGAAATTCTGATAAGAATTAATTAAATTTTAATTCACCCACACACTGACATCCAGGGACGCTCATGAGATAATCACTTGATTGAAAATGCCGGCTCCCTTTTGCGTCTGACATTCAATTAACTCCAATGTTCACCTGAACAGAACAGGCTTTCATGCATTTCAATTATTTTAACTGGATTTAAGTGCTTTTGCAGTAAGAGGAATTTTTGTGTGATTTTTTTGTGCGCTGTAAACTGTGAGATCTGTATATGTCTGATCTCGCAAATCTGCACCCTCCCATCGGCCTCAAACCATCATTTATCATCATCACTCAATCTGACCAAAACCACAATCTCCATATCAAGCCCATATGCATTCATTTATTGACAAGCTTGCACTTGAACAGCAGAGGGGCAGTAACTCTACAAGCGCTCAAACAAGTTTTCCCTGCAATCACCTCACTCACTGCCTCATATCACAGTACAAGGGCACTGTATACAGTACAGACTTATGCTTGGCTGTAGCTGGTGTCCTGTTCCGCCTACTTTGTATCAAAAGTTCCATTGGGTTTGATCAGTGAACAGAACCAAGAATGCCGTAATACAGTTACACTTCATGTGTACCTATTATGATATCTGTCCAAGTCTGCTGAGCTATAATGTGATAAATAAGAAGCATTTGGGTCCTATACAAAGAGAATGATAAGATTTAGAGATCAGTGCCCTCCCAGTAATAGTCAGATTTGTACTTAGCTCTTAATCTTCGCCTCCAGTCCAGCACAGCTCGGGTTTACACAATTAGCACCGAAACTCTCCTGATAGAAACACTGGAGTCATTGCCCAACATGTGCATAACATGGCCGGAATAGAAACTACTTGAAGCAAAGGATCAGTCTATCATGTGATAGGATTAGGATGTTGAAGCTATAAAATTGCTACCTGTGTATATCACGACATTGGAGGAGCTTTTATCAGCTGGAGATCACAGTCTCGATCACCTCATAATTATAGCTCTCTGTATTTGGTCTGATTAGGACAGTATGACAACTTTGAGAGGTGGAAACCTCAGGGCTACTTGGAGATCACTGAGAAATTTAAATGTGATGGCAAATGTATTAACGCTACATCCACTTGAGTGCAACATCCCAGCTCTTAGTGAGTTGTTGAGTGGTGGGAACTTTAACTCTCAGATACTGACAGATATTAGTAGGAGGATAGGTTTATTTGTGCTTGATGAGATCTAATGACATAAGCTACCAAATGACAAACCTCTCCACTATATAATTGGAAAAACAGAAACTTCTCACTTTCAATAAATTTGTTTAATAATTGTATTTGTATAAAATATTAAAACGTCAAAGGGTGCATAATCCCTGCCATTGATACATATAATATGTAGAAAAGGATAAGATCATTATTGCAAGGGCAAAGTACTCAATGAATCTCAAATCTCTAGGGATTGTCTCTTGGCAGAAAAACATCAACTCTGTTTTCTCAACAATCAAATGCGTACGAAAGACATCACGCGCTGTTAGACCATTCGTCTGCCAAAACAATTCAGCTGAAAACAATATGCAGTTTGACCTCAGGCACTGCTAGCCGGCGGTGTGTGCCTCATCGAC
Source organism: Membranipora membranacea (assembly GCA_914767715.1). Taxonomy (NCBI): domain Eukaryota; kingdom Metazoa; phylum Bryozoa; class Gymnolaemata; order Cheilostomatida; family Membraniporidae; genus Membranipora; species Membranipora membranacea. The sequence goes on along the minus strand of OU612072.1, from coordinate 8,805,571 downwards.
ACACTAAATATAGGATCGTCCCCGGAGATGAATATTCAGACAAACATCGTCATACCAGCTGAAGTACAAGGGAAGATCATCAATCATGATTATATAGGTTTAAAACCGGAGTAATCACCATAAGACAGCGATAATAATCATCTCCACAACCTCTCCTAGTCCCTGGACAGCTTCTCAGAATAAGTAATTCTGTCGACGTTTGGCAGGATGAAGACGGTCATGGCCGCTTCCTCACAGCTGTGAATCATAGTTTGATTTGGTGGAGGTTGATGGATGGATCTAGAAGTAGGCGACCGGGGTCATGTAACTTGTTTGGAATGGTTAAAACATTAATTTCCATGTTGACGACTGGCGTGTGTACCAGCTTGTCGATGGGGTTTGGAAATTGGCTATTAAGGCAATTGGGCTTTAGAAAAATATAGCTGTTGTTGATGTAGGATATGCTAAAATGTACGGTAATTGGCTTTCTTGGTTATGAAAACCAATATAAGGCAGTGATATTAGCTAGTTAGGACAAGCATGGTCGTAGGTAGATGGATTTATAGAAATAGCCTGAGTTGACTGTAAGTGACTTTGACACGCTATAACCTGATTCATTGAGCAATTTTTAGCGTAGTTATAAGTGACTCCAATCATGTTATGTAAAGTTGGTCAATTTTTACTTGATATGTGTGCACAGCAAATTAGCAGGTCGAAAAGAGAATGTGTAATTATGGAAGAGTGATTGAGCAAACAGAAAACAGTCCAGTCAAATGATTTACTATTGGTTTATCATAAGTTATGTAGTGTTTTCACGGAGCTGTTTGATTTGGCATTTGCACAAGTGATTTTTATTTTGATGGCAAAAGCGTCAGACCAACAAACACATCAGTTGCAAAAACACACTGGTATGAGAATTTTTAGAGATTGTTTTAATTCATCAAAAGTCAGCATCTTGGACTCCAAAAATAACAAGCAATGTACTTAGAACTCAAGTAATGGGGCTTCTATCGAACAATCGTCAGCAAATAAACCAAGCTTTCCTCTCGATAGTGAAAATATAGATTCTTAAGTTCTTGAAAACAACAATATTGTGCCTTAGCAGCTCTTTTATTTAGTGAGATTTTAGCAGCAAGGCTCGAAGCTGACGTTCTGCACTCACAACCAAATACTTGCATTGAGATCGGCTGCCGGCTTTTGTTCTGGTTGCTTTACAAGATGAACCGCTGTTAATAATGCAGAATATATCAACATTTCTAACATAAAAAGGATGAGCCAGCTAGTTGGCTTACACTATTGACTAGTATTCATATTTCTGGTAATTAAAATAGGCTACCATGTCAAATTACATCTCAGCATTGTGGGGGAATTTATACTACTCAGTTTATCAGTTGAAAAGGTTTACATAACAAAGGCCACTGGTTATTATTTGCAATGAGGTGTAAGCTTTCATGTTTCGTGTCATAAACGTCCTATATGACACTTCAGTTTCGATTCCGATTCACTCACAGCTGCAAGTTACAATTATTAACAAGCATTCGGGGAAGCTCAGTGGCTATTTCTTATCAGTTCCTTTCTCTTCCTCAATGATCTGCATTGACAAAAATCAGCGAAGGTGACACAAAAGATAGCCGAGTTATCAGCCGGACGGTGACATATCAAATAGAGTTGGACACCTGGAAAGTCCTGAGGAATTTTAATTCGTCGATAAGCTATCTATACTATCATCGATTTGCAGCACGCTGACCTGAGTTGTTATACAGACTAGAGGATCAAAGCTCACTTATTGCTGGATCTAATCCAACTCATTTGATTAAATTCAAAACAGTATTTCGTTGCTCTTATTAGCCTTCTATGTACATAACACCCCAAAGTGTAATATTATGTGAGGAGATAGGTTGTTAAGCTTCAGTCAACATTGCAGCAACTTTTGGGTGAGCAGCATTGAGCAAGTATTACCATTGGGAATAAGTCTACTTCGATCAAGGCTCACTGATAGCAGCAGGGACTTCAAGCTGGAAGGGGTTGTTTTGTTACCCAATTATACTGGATTATAAGAACAAATCTGGATCATCTTAGCTGGAGCTGGTGATACTTTTATTGAAGTGGCTCTTATAAAGTGACTGAGGCATAATTTAGTTGGCTTTAGGCTTATTAAAACTGTATCGAAGTTCCTTCTCCGTGAATAAATAATCAACCAGCGCGGCAAAGCATTAATGGTTATTGTGTAAGCCTGTAAGCCCAGCCCACGTGAGCGAGGTATAATCAATTGAAGCGTGGATCAAAGCACTACGCAATCATTACGCACCAGCCTCAAGTTAGATGTGCATGTCGGCACAGGCCCCAGAGCAGGATGAGCAGCGGAAGGGAGAAGACATTGAGGTTACCTGGATTAATGAACTTGCCTGGAACGATACTCTGCAATACTTGAACCTCGATTCCAGCTATTTTAGTCTGCCTGAGGGGACGGAATCAGACAAAGGTCTGACTAGTAACCGGTCATCCTGGAGTACGTTCTCTGAGCTAAGTTTACCTTCTAAATGGACACATAGTGAATCTTGTCTGGTACACAATAACTGTATAGAGTCAGGCTGTGCAGCGTCTCGTTTAACGAGCTGCGAATCCCTAGCAGGATCAGATAACGGTTATACTGCCGACTTGAATGACTCTGAGTCAGAATTAACTTTAACCCAGGATTGGTTTGAAGACGATATCGGCACCATGTATGACAACGTAACTGATGACTATAAAATTAATCTCAGGAGTAAATCCGTCCCTGTAAAGGTTCCCTCCGCAAGAACTCGCTTAAATCTCAGTCCAAAAGATAATAGAAAAATAAGATCTATGGGTTCACAATCCGTTTCACCCAACCGACACGGTAGAGCTTGTTGTGATCAAGACCACTCACCTAAGTTGAAAAGACGCGAGAAGCGCACAGACTTTCTACGTAAAAGCTCGCCATCTAGTCTGAGTAACTCTACCAGCACATCAACATCGAATTCTTCTATACCTACGAGAAGATCACCAACCGTAGGTAAATCACCATCAGCTGATAATACACCAACCACTATAAATTCATCAACTGCCGGTAACACACCAACTAACAAGAATTCATCGCCTGCCGGTAAGTCACAAGCTGATGGGAAACACAGCAGGAAAACTAGAAGTCTGTCCCCGCGCACTCATCAGCAGGAGGTAATAAACAGGCTACACAATCCTGTGAGATGTGGAGATAGAGTAACTACAACTAAGAAAGTATACCGTGACTGCTGCAGCAGACATTACCAGCAGTCTCGCGATAAACACGAGTTCCTCAGGGCGAGGACCAGGAGTAACCCGGTCACTAAAAAGGTTATTAACTCTTCTGAAAGATCAAAATCCTTCCATAGCGGTGTTAGTGATACCAAATCACCAGTGCTCGCTCCCATACGCTCATCGTCTCATGGAGTAAGAACAGGCTCCTCTCAAATACCGAGACCTAGATCACTCTCTGCCGGAGTCAGAGTAACGTCTAGTGGCCTAATATGTAACATTTCTCATTCTAAGCCAGTCGTAAGAACACCGTCTACTTCTAAATCTCGCATCGCAACTTCTACTCCCAAATCTCCTTCTGCGGTGCATGATGTGCCTGACAGTGCAAGTCCAATACTACATCGATGTAATTCTGTACATGAGGGATCGCCGAGATCACATCGAACATGTGATCACAATCACCATCATACGCCGATGCAGAGAAGACCGGTGCAGCGAGATTTCCTCAGAGCAGGGAGTAAAAAACCGAGTTCTATTAAAAAACCAATGACATCATCAAGTAATTATAATTTGCCTCATCATGATTGCAGTAACGTGGCAAGGAAGATTAATTACAAAACTCCTCCAAGTACAGGTAGTCCAAAGGGCACTACATGGAACACTAAAGCCAAGAATAACAAGGATATACACAATAATGACGTACACTCAAGTAATAGTCACGTCCACAAAACTCCCACCGAATCTCCTTCTTCTCCTCTTTTCCCTCTCAGCTCACCTTCAGACGACCTTCGCACATCAGCAGCGTCGTTATGTGATGAGGTGTTGTTGGAATTTCCGACTCTGTATTACAAACTTGATTGCAGTGGTGAGGCTGCTGACATAGACCTAGAGAGTAGGAGACAGAAGGCTGGCACTGTGTATAGGATACTAGATAACGGTCTCGTTGTCTGTGAATCTCATCCCGAAATTACCGATGATCTCATTCCTCAATCTCCCTCTGATTCAGGTGAGTGTTCAGTTTATTTGTGAGTTTTAATTTGTAATTTTAATTTCAATAACATGGCACAAGTCACATTAATTTAATTAAATTTCGCCACAGACTAACCAGAAAAACCAATCATCTGTAAATTCCCAGATGGTTAGATAGAGGATGGTTCTCACAACAAGATTTCGGTTAATTGCTTCTGACAGTCAATGATGGACTTCGCAGAACTTGAACAGAGACTATAATCTAAAGTCACTGATTTTAACTTCTATAACCCAACCCTGTAACTACTGTATCAAAAGAACATTGACACATCAGGGTCACCGGGCTGCTTTTCACAAGCATACCACTTAGATACTGGATGAAAACTATTCCCTTGACAGTTTTACGATCAACATAAACTTTTGACAGCACTTATACAATAATAGTTTGTGTGCACTAGTAGTAGAGGCATAATAATGTTTTCTAGTATTGGTCCTATTGTAAACATTCAGATTAAATGGTCATGAAACAGATTTGGTTGAATACTTTGCATTGTTGCAAACTCTTTTATTATTTGATAGGATGTGTCATATTAGCCATTATACCTCTTAGGTTATGTAAACATTACCTGTCCCGTCCTAGGATTTATACTGCACCATTCAATTTGAGAATTAACTCTACTGTATTGGTGTCACATAGGGTTATAACTAATCTTTCTTTTTTTTTTGTATTGACCATTCTTGTGGAAGTGTGTTGGATCTGAATAGATCAGATCAGTAAAAATAGGAAATATTATCTGTCTCAAGTTTGGTCTAAACGTGATACAGCGGCATCTGTTGGCTTTGACACAATTGAAAATAAGATCCTCATTTTTCTCTAAAGACTAATCCTGTCATCCCAGACATAATAACCTCAGCAGTCATCTAAGTGCACAAGGCTCAGCCCGTCTTTTATTGAGATTTATGAGGGAATAATGTTACTGTACCTATCACAGGCTGATTTATGGGAGAATGTGTTTTTTTCAACTTCACATTTTATTTTGAACCCATCAAAGTCACACAGGTGACAAATAATAGACTTTTAAAGTATAGCGATGACCTGTAAAATTATTGAGGGGGCGTCCATATGAGTCTTTGTGGGGTTGAGAGATGAGTTGATGTTGAATGAGTTTTTACTGGTTTGTTGTTTAAAGTTAGTAAGTGGGGAAAACCAATCATGAGTGTTTGGAAAAATTGGGAAAAATTGGGAAATAGAGATGATCATTGTTTTGGCACTCAACTGTGGTTTTTTTGGTAACAAAACAGATAATCTGTCACAAAAACAAACTGCTACTATTCCACACATTTATGGGTGAATAGCTGCGGTGTACACACACACAAACAAACGCTCGGACAGTTTTATTCTATAACTCTTGAACTGTTATTTTCCGTCAGTGCACTATTGCAAAGTGGCAGCTGTTGCAAGATTATGAATTACTGTGCCCTCAAAAACCAAATAATCGATTTGTTAGATGGATATTACATATGCTAAAATGTCAGCCATGACTAACTACTACTGTTATACATATACTGGTACCAGTGTGAAGCATCTCTAAAGCTTTAGCAGAATACAAGTTGCATTTGGCTTTCATTACATAGAGTTTCTTTGGCTGCTTGAACTTGTTGGGTTTGATTATTTGTTAGATCCGAAGGAATGACCAGCTAATCAACTTTTTCCATTTCAGATGAATCAGGAGAAGACAACTCAATCTCAGGCTCCACTCATCCATCCAGTGAACCCTCCTTCTCCTCTGTAATACCAGAAGAAGAACTCACTCCTCCATCTATAAATATAGATAATACAGACACTGCAAGCCTATCCGGCAATGATCTCTCTCCTCTCCCTAAAAATGCCATAGAACTTATCAACAAGGTTTTACCTGACTCTCCTAAAGAGCTCAGTGTAACAGACTCACTAGAACTAACTATTCCTGATATAACAGTGACCAATCCCTCTCCCATACCTGAGCTCGACTTTGGTGATGAGGAAGAGGAGAAACCTGAGCTGAGGATACCAGATATAACTGTGACATCACCATCTCCACGACCTGATGATAATCAACAGCAAATCACCGAAAAACTACCCACTGATGATGTCACGAGGCAGCCTGATGATGTCACAAGCCCACCAGATATAACTGTTACATCTCCATCTCAACTACCTGATGATAATCAACCACAAATCACAGAACAACTACCCACTGATGATGTCACAGGGAAGCCTGATGATGTCACAAGCCGGACTGATGATGTCACAAGCCAGCCTGATGATGTCACAAGCCCACTTAAAGACACTAGCTCTGGGAAGCCTCTCTCAGCTGCTGAGAAGTTATTGGCTGAGCTGGACTCTATTGAGGGTCCTGAAGATGCCACAGCAGCTGAATCTCTGTTTGATCTAATCACCGGTATGAACCCTCCTGGTGAAGTGGAGGAGATAACCCCAACTGATGGGCCTGAAGTACCAAAAATACCAGAGATTATCCTCACCATTGCTGATGATGAGGTGAACGTTGGCGAAGAGAACAAAGAGAATTGGTCAGATGACTCATCTCACCCTGATGTTTGTGACAGCCCTCTGCCCTCTGATGAGTCACCTGATGATGTATATGACAGTCGTCTGGAGGACTTCTTGTCCAGCGGAGTTGAGGAGTTGCCCGCCTCGGATGAAGCAGATAGTATTGGTGGTGATGTGTTCAGACCAATCAGCGGAGATTCTGAGTATGATTCCGAAGTTAACACACACGATCATGATGCTGATGACACATTCTCTGTTACTGAGATTGTCAGACCAGAAGCTCAGAAGGCGGAGAGATCTCCAGAGCTGATTGAGCCGCTGGTATCCACACTGCTCACTCCTCTAGAGATGTGCGCTGAAGAGGCGATTGTTCCTCAACATCACAGAAACAGGTTCCGTGACATAGTCAGAGATGAGAGGCAGACGGCTGTAGGTGAGGAGGTCTCACCACTTGAGCTTACTGAGGATGGACTGAAGCAGTATTTAGACAGCAGTCTGAATGCTTCACCAGTACCTGACAGCGATCCTCATCCCAGGCGTAAGCTTGCACTTGAGGAGGAGATTGTGCCAACTGATCAACTCAATGTTGAAGAACCAAACTTATCTCTTGAGCCGAACCTAGAAGTTCCCACAATGCACCAGCAGCCTCTTGTTTACTCTGACACTGAAGATCTCAACGTAGATGAAACTGATGCCATCTCTGCAATATCACCAACACTAGCAGACAAATCTGAAACTATGGATCTATTTGAATCTCCTGCTCAATCACTGCTTCACTCACATGAAAATAATCCAGCCCTGCCTACTAATGACGATGCAATCACCAATGATGACAATGTTCCTTCCTCACCCGCACAAATAACAGAATTGCCGGACACAAACGCTGGTAGTGATATTGTCAATGAAGATGAGATGCCTCCACAGCTGTCAGAATCCACAACCTCTCCAGCTGGGCCTGAACTTGATACACAGCAGCTGGTCCAGAAAGAAGATCCACCAAGAAATCCAGAACAGCCAGCAGAGAAGCTGGATGATGATGAAGTAACACCCACGCAAGAGAAATCTGATTCTGGAATGCATGTAGATGAACCACTAGCTGGCGACAGCACTGATTCAATGCCAGCTCAAACTTTCACTGGTCCAACAGCTCCAACATCGAAATCACCAACAACCGCTGACGGTGGCGAACAGTCTGAGGATAATGCTGATGATGATGAAGAGCCAACCACATCAGCCATCAACAACACCGCTGAAGAAGAGCAAGCAAAGCAGACTACAGATCACAGTACACCTATCGTGGACAGTCCAGCAACATCTGACAGTGCAGGAAGGCAGCAGCCGCCTCCACTGGAGAAGAATGCCAGTGTGGTTTCTGTGGGTGGTCCTGTAGATGATAACAGTGATGCTTTTGATGGGGATGAGAGCAGTGAAGGAGAAGAAGCTGAATCTGTGTGGCCTCACGTCAGTCAAGCGGATGAGGTCAGTCATAGATATATAAATAAAAATATATAATCTTATAAATAAAGAGTCCGGCTTTACATTACGCACCAAACCTGGCATGTTTTACATATCAACGCTAATCACTCTCAATCATTCCATTGTTATGCATGGCATGACGTCAGTCAAATATATTCGCCCTGACATCAACTGATAATACGTTTTTAAACCATTTTTAATTCTCACAATGTTAATTTACTATGATTACAAAGTGATCATTGTGTGTACCAGGTTGTTCTACTAGTTTGCCATCAGAGTTTTACTGGAAGCTTATTTCCATGTTCCCTATTCCTGTAGCCATTTGAGAGAGAATCTAGTGTGGACACTGTCAGACACAAAGTCAGCTCTGATTCTGTGAAGGAGAGCTCTCCAGATCAACAGCCAGTCAGAGCCACGCCCACTAAGAAGAGAAGGAAACGCCGACCCAGAACTCTGACCGGCTCACCTAAACTGGTCAGTGCTCACAATCTTCTACTCACTCACTGTAGGCCATGTTTGATCCAGTTTGCCTGCATTAAAGTTGCCCCCCACCTTTGATAAGTCAAATTATCAGTAGAGGGGAAGCAACTCAAATGCAGGCAAACTGGACCAAACTTGCTCTACTCTCACACATATAGATTGTACCAAATGTAGAGCTGGTATTTTAGCTACCAGCAGTGCTGTTATTGTTTAAATTAGATATGCTCAGGTGCTTCTTATTTTGTTGATTTCGTTGTCCACTGCTTGCTGCTCCCCTGTCCTTCCACCCCTGACTGACTGCTGGATTTGATTTTGCTTGATTGTTTTACACGACAGACACATTTTTATGTTTGCTCGCTTTATCTTCCTATCAACTGCTATCTTGTTTTATGTAGCATGACAATGAGGAGTCGCCTGAGCAGTCTGACAGTCCAATCATTGACACTTTACAACAGTCACATGACATGCCATTAACCAATCAACTGTCAGATGACCTATCCTCGGCCAATCAGATGTCTGATGATCTGTCACATGACCTATCTGCTGAAGATGAGCTATCGGATATAGTTAGCAGTGATAATGATGAGTTGATCACTTCTGGGGGTGGAATGTCAGAGGGCTCAAACTGGGACTATTACCAGGTTAGGAGTTTTGAATTAGTGGTTATCTTTTTTTATTCTTATTCTAAGCAATAGACTCTGCAGTATTTCATGTTTATTCCGTTTCATATTCCTTTTATGTAGTTATCTATATGTTATATTAGAGGTGATCAATTCTGTTAAGTTTTAAACTCGACTACCTTTCAGTTGTTGAACCAGGATTCTTTTTCAGCACTCTAGTATATCACCATTATTCCTCCGTAACTTTAGGCTGAAACGAAACCTCAACAGGTAAACAAACAAACAAATTTCCCTCTCACTCTAACTACTGCTAACGACTCTCTTTTACTCATCCTAAAAATTTTCATCCGTGTGACAATGTCATGTGATTTCACCGGATGTGATTGGAAGAGAAACAAAGTAGAATATTAACATCGGTTTTGGTGGACAAGGCTTCCTGTCAAAATGGGTAAATGATTAGATCTACAGGCTGACTATCAGAGGCTGGTGGGATAGATGAGTTAGTATAGCAGGTTCAGGGATAGTTTAGATCAAGCTTCATCCAATTTACATGACTGAAGTTGCTTCCCGTTCACTGCCCCAGTGGTGGATTAGTTAAGGGGTGCAACTTTAATGTTGGCAAGTTGGATCAAGTTTGATCGAGGGTAGGTAGGCTTTGCTTAGCTTAAGCACCTATGGACAAATAAGTTGCATTACATTTGACATTTCAATGACGAATCATTTTTACCAACACCATCTCCAGTTGTGCCTTCACCCTTTCATCCTAATAACCGTTACTTTTCATAGACACTCTAATTTGAAAATGCAGTTTGTTTACAATGCGAGGTTTTCTTGTATTAGTTTAGAATTGTCAGCCCACGTTTAAAGAGAGAGAATAACTTTTGCTCCAAATTTCAGAGAGATTTGGTTGTTATGTCTTTGCCTTTGATGTTCACTCATGTTTTGTGCTAGATATACTTTTTCTTATTGCTGTCATTGCATGCTTGCTGAAGCTCTTTTTATTGGTGTATTTCGCATGACATCCGTGTCTCGTGTTACAAAAACTGAACCTACAGCACTAATAATAGTTAAGTCTGCCCCAGTTTGGCTCATCGATGAAAATCAAAACTATACCCTTCAATAAACTTAAATAAATATAAACTTTGACACTGCTTGTGCATATGCTCAGCTGGCTGAGGCATGTTTTGCACTTAAGAATCCATGTGATAGAGTAGAGATAGTTGGTTAGGTAGCCATCTTGTTTCAAATGCATTATATTTTGGTTGAATTTCTGACCAATCGTGTCTAAGATAAAGAGTTAGCCCCGCCTCCCTCATGTATGCCTCTTCTAGTCTTAGGCACCATATATTACTCTTCTCTTGACTATCGTAGGATCCACCATACAGTACCGGTACAGAACCTGAGTTTGATATAGACTTAGAACCAAAGCTTGATGACAGTGTTCTACAGTGGGACGATGAATTGGATGAGGAGAACGACACCATATCCGCAATCGAAGTTGGCCCAATGTTACCTGTAAGTAATACTATCTTTAGCTTATTATAGCTCTCACATACGAATTCAATACTTGAGGAGAAGTCAGGTTGTTGGCTGACAGATATTGCTGTGCTTTGGGTAGGTCGCTCACAGTCTTAGTTGTTACATTGCTGATGATGATTAGGATTCGTTTGACAACTCTTTAGGCTATCTTAATTTTTCAGTCTTTAATCACATAATCTTAGGTTTAAATTTTTGATAACTCCAAATCTCCCCTTGCAGACTGGAGCAGTGGGCGGAGCGTCTGCACACAGTGACTCAGAGGATTCAGACATCGAGGACTTACACTACGTCATTCAGCAGTCATCTACACAGCTTCTACAGGCTGACTCAGCACTACGCAAACCTCGACGTGACGTCGTTCAGTGCGGTATATACCTCGACCCTCAGAAGTACATAGAGTGGCACGCCACCTGCCAGACCAACATCAAGTGTCTACAGGTTAGTTATGATTGATGCTGTAACTGTTACAGCGACGGCATGCGCTCAAGTTACCCCCTGTCAACACCTCAATAATGCTGGGCCGTAATCATGAGAGTTGGCCTGTCAGGTAATCTGGTAGGACAACTCCTAAAAAAACCTGTCATTTATTTGTTGTAATTGTGCAAGACATAAAATCTCTGTGTTCTAACAATTCATGTGGCTCTGAAGTTTACAATGCACGGTTTTCACTAGTCCATGGTAGACCATGCGATCAATCTCTTGTTCTTTTGCTGCACCATTTGCTTATCAGCTAAAGATGTGCTTTTTAATTCTCTTATTTTAGAGTTGTATCAAGGTATTATTCTATTTATATTGAACTTTAAGGCCCCTTGGGTCTATCAATGTGGGAAGAATTTGTTATAGCATGGCTCATTTTTCAATGGGTTGAGACAAGAGTTTACTGTTGTGTGTTTTGCCCTAGCCTTTGATAAATCCTTAGACAATCTCACATCAAGACGGGCTGTACATCTCTGCTTATCTCTGGTGCTTAAGCTAACATTAACCTGACTGCTGTGCTTTGTACACTTGAATAATTGATCTAAATTTACAAGTCCTCGTTAAAAATCGATTTCAAAATGTAAAATGAAGTCCACAACTAATTTGTAGACCTCATAAACCTGCCCGCCCCTCCAGATTGAGTGATATTTATGTGATGTTGTTTGCAGGACCAGGACTTTATAACTCTTGCTGTAGGTTTGCTGTGTCTTACTTATCTGTTTTTATAAGCAGGGTGGATATGTATTAGCAGCCGCGGGTTTATGTTGTCATTGTCATTCAGCTACTTTAAGCTGCTAAGATTGCATTGGTTGGATTGGATCTTGGCCATTGTTAGATTTTTGTCATCAAACCCAGCGACCCCAAATATGCTAGGGCTTTATTCGCCAGATTTAGTCCGATTCAATTTGCCTACAGTTTGGAACTCCCCCTCTAGCTGCTGATGGATAACCAGTTGATTTGGAGTGACGTGAAATGCAGGCAAATTGGATCAAACTAATAGTTGTTTCAGAATGACAAACACACATCTGGTTGGGGGTGTGTTTGATTGAATCTACAGATGTATCGCTGGCATCAATTCATTCTCATATTTGCCTTTGCCAGGTTATCCAGGAGCACTTAGAATCTGAGCAGGGCCTTGCCAATCTAACTGATGACGACATACAACAAGTACTCGATCTCATTAAGAAATGGCAAAGTCTCGAAAAGGTTAGTTTTTGTGGCATATTTGCAAGCAGTAGGGCTCATAACAGTCAGAAATCAAATGGCTAATATGATCATTGAGTATGAAATACCAAACAATGCTCACGCTGTATTTCACAATTTCAACCAACCCGATGATCCCCAAGTCATTCCACATGGATTTCGAAGTTTTACTTTCCTAAAACAATTACAAAAAATTTGAAAAAAAAAGACGTAACAAGTTTATCTTACATTGAAAGAAGATTCACTTTGATGAAACCAACTACAATCCTCTGTGGCATAGAGTGTGCTCCTGAGTTCTGAGTCACTGAGCAGCTATCACCAAATATTCATACAAAGTGATCAGGCCCACAACCTTGACCTGCATTTATCTCCCTTTCTCTAGCTGGCTTTGGAGCGTAAGGAGCAGAGCACCACACTGTGTAAGATATACAGGGACATCCTGGCCGGTAAGAAATCAGTAAATACATGTGAGGAGGAATTATCTACTCCTGCATTCAATAATGTCTCCGAGCTGGAGAACCATTTCAGAACTCTGCAGGTAAGAAAACAGACATATATGTAATATACACATATCTACACATGGGCATCCTGCTGTCTATGCAAAATGTGTAATGCACTGATTTTGTGCTAAAATCCGTGCATTTTGTAAGCTAATATGTGTACGAAACTGTCTACCATCTTACTAGCCGACAATACTGACGTCATCACCCAGTCATCACCCAGTGCATTTATTTCATACCCTGACTTTGAAAACCAATTTCTAGATTTAAGCCTCAATTTGCTCACTTTGAGCTATACCGAATTCAATAAGCACACATTTGCCTGAGTGGCAGCAGGCAGCAGTAGTTTTTACCAATCCTTATTTTTACAGACCTTCAGAGCAAATACGCAATCTCAGGCACATAAACTACAGCAGATAAACGACGCAGTTCTCGTCTTCGAGGCAGATAATAAGAAAATAAAGATGGCCGGATTTAAGCAGCTCATAGGTGAACTGTCAACTAGCAGTAAACCCACATCGCATCTAATGCTCAGGTGAGAAATATTATCCACGATCCACAAAACCAAACATGTTTTCGTCTTGCATAACTTAAAATAGATTGAGCAGATCATTTTAGATACATGTGATTGGCTTTGATGTGGGCATAGGAAAAGATGTAGACTGCGTATGTCATGATGCAGTGGGTGCAATCCCAACACCCAAGAGAAAAAGTTTGCTTCATCTAACTATGCCTCAGCAAATCCACGTAGTTATACATTTTTAACCACTGTAACTAAATATATCATCTACCAACAGTACTCTAAGTGAAAATGTTTCATGCACATGCTGTTATATTATAATCATGACCTTTCATGATGCAGTCATCTTCATAGCTATTTATCAGTGTTGTATAATGTTAGAATTAACAGTGGGTTATTTTGGTTGTTAATGAGTTCAATCCATATTTTTCTCTCATTAACCTCTGAGTATTTTTTTGGTGTATGAGCCGATGATAAGATAATCAAAGCATGATTCACTCAGGAAAAGCAGCAGTATCAATAATGACATAACGTTATGCTGAAATTCAGGAACCGTTTAGTCATATTTGTTTCTACTTTGTTTGATTACTCAGTATTGGTAAGAAGACGACGGAGCTTCAGTATGCTATAGTACACTGGCACAAGTGGAACACTGACTGTAAGGACCTGGAGTCCAGTCTAATCAAGACATCGTATGATATCGAGCCTGTGGAGCTAGCTCAGTGTGAACAGAGGTGAGGATTGTCTTCCAAGTTCATTTTTTACTCATGTGTGGAAAGCTTTATCAATTAATTAGCTTTTATTTCATAAGTTACTAATCATATACAGAAGCTTTTTTTTCCAATTTGAAAATTATATATTATTGAAGAACTCATTTTTTTGCAAAAACAACGTTGTTGCCTTTTCTCTCTAAGTTGCACTTTTTTCATATCACATGCCTCTGCTATTGCTTACATGACTTAACTAGTTTCTCATGTTGATTTTGTATATTTTACAGACTGGTTGAGTTGGAGGCCTCATTCTCCGAGTACAGCTCTGTATGTACAGACGCAGCGCATAACTACACCGAGGAGAAACTAGCTTCTCTCAGACGAAGGCTTAATCACCTCATGTCTGATAAACAACCCTCTGATCCTAGTGTACAGGAACCAGTCCCAGCACTACAGCTAGAGGATAACCTTAGTGCTCTGCCAGCTGATGGGTCCGAAGTAGGGAGTGACCCTGATGCCACCCTCACCAGAGATCGGGCCAAAAAGAATAAGAACAAAGGAAGGAAGCATCCGTGGGCTCTGGAGGATCAGGAAGACAATGAGTCTAACATGTCATCACAGGCTAGCCCGGGCTCTATAGAAATTAGCCCGGAGAAGACTGACCCATTCAAGTCTAGTATGGAGAGTGGGTTCGCTACAATGGACACTGAGAGGTCTAACCAGGGAGGCAGTACAGACGGAGATCTGCCTTCTGGGAGTCAGAGAGAGCCTGAGACTAGCAGTCCTGTAGAGAGGAAAGTAACAGACAGACCAGAGTTTGAACCTTCTGATGATCAGTCTGCTGCTGATAGTCTTCTCTTACCTGCTGAAGGTTTCGGAGACTCATCAGACAATGTTCCACCTGTTGATAAGAGCCAGCCAGCAGAGACCGAGTCATTCACTATGCAACCGCTTGTAGATGACTCATCTATTCAACCTGAAACTGAGAATTTCCCCACCTTATCTCAGCCAATGGAGCCCTTGACAGTGGATGTAGATGGACATGACACCGGTACTAGTGATCACCAAACCCCGCCCACTGTAGAGGACCTCGCACCGAGCCTGCCAATCACAGACCAGGAAAAGATCAACGTTGCCAAACGTAGCAAGAAAAATAAGAGAAACAAAAAGAAAAAGAAAGGTGCTGCAGCTACTGATGCCAACCAAGGACCAGACAGTAGAGCTCAACAACTACCACCTAGTGACTCTCAGTCTATTGATCAACAGGAGCCTGTGGTGTTAGAACAACTAAAATTCAAACCTCCATCTACACATGATATGTCGACTTCTACTGATATGATATCCCTCAAGTCTGTCGAGCTACAAACAGTTAACAGCCCTCTGCTTGCAGACTCCTCAACTAACACTGAGCTTGACTCTCAATCACAATCTGATCCCAGGGCAGACCAGCACAATATGTCATCTCCCGCTGCTTTACAGGACCAAAGTGCTGCTACTAACAGTCAATCTACATCTGATACCGCCAACCAAACTGGGAGTATCCCTACCAGTGATGACTTCACAGGCATGGTGCCTGGGTTATCCATCGAGCAGCAAACTGATTTGTCTGGACTGCCAGAGCTAAGTGACGATAAGTCGACTAATACTCCTCGTAAAACAGACTCTGAATCTCAAACAACCCTCACCTCCTCACCCAAGTCCAGTCCACGGTCAAAACATCCCCTATCTCTGTATGATAAGGAAGCCCAAACTGATGACACTGATCAAGCCGGTAGTGGCGGACCTGAAGCGAACCCATCAACCTTTGCTGACCAAGATGTACCTGATGCAGTAGTTGATCTTGGTGGCCAGAACCCAAAGACCAGTGAAGTAGATGAATTCAAGACTCCAGATGCTTCAGGGAGCACGCCAGAGAGCAATTCTGATGCTGCATCTTCTACCATTCCAAAAGACTCACAACCTTCCTCTCCATCTGCAGAAGCCTCCAAATCACCTGGTAAAGCTGACAACACAAAATCACCAACAACATCAGCCCCATCCTCTACCAAGAAAAAGGATAAAAAGAGGAGAAAGAAAGGCAAGGCAAAATATGAAGCGATTTTACGCGAGCCAACTCCTGTGAACGACCTGGTCGAGGATGAATCCTCTGTTCCAGCAGACAATGATGATATCACTTCATCACCTGTTTCTACGAGCCCAGATCTAGCAAATAAGCACCGAGGCGGCCAACAACAAGCTGCGAGATTAAGCCATAAGTGGTCCGGCCCTGTTCGTGGAGATCTTCCTACGATTCAACCATTTGAGGAGCCAGAGATAGCAGCCGTAAGAGATACAGATGAGGCACAACCAGCCAATCAAACTCAAGTTACTGACGAACCAGAATCTGAGAGAACAGTTGGAGTCCACAAAGAGGATTCAGTCAAGTCATTTGGTGACAACAAAGTTCCTCAACAACCAGGTCTCAATAACCAAGCTCAAATTCATCCAATGGGTGATGAGCAGGCGCCAGATCAGCCAATCACAGATGCTGCTGTTGTTGTTGACAATGAATTTGTTCCTGTACCAGAACCTGCCGTCGATAGACAAAGAGATATGAGGAACAGGAAGAAGAACAAAAAGAAAGCTATTTCTGATGAGATGGAGTCTAAGCAGCCAGCTGTAGATGAGGATGAATCAATCCTCCGTCATAGTGGAGAGACTGTCACTGAACATGTAGAAGAAGCCTCCGCTGCAGTAGTCGATGATGAAGTTGTCCCTGTAACGGAACCTGCTGTCGATAGACAAAGAGAGCTGAGACAGAGAAAGAAGAACAAAAAGACAGCTGCTGTTGCTGAGGTTGAGGCTCTACCATTAGCTGAGGTGAAGACTGATTCTGAGACGTCTGCAGCTACCGAGAAAACTCCGCCGAGGTCAGTAAAATTCCAGAAACCTGAGAGAATACACTCAGTGCATGTGTACTGGTCTGGTAGATTGAACCAAGGAGTTCCTCTAACTCCTTGATGGAACTGTACATTCATACTTGCGTTTTGTAGAATGAACAAAGTTTTGTACGATTTGATGACAATTTTGTGATTCCTCGTCATAAGTGTTGTTTCCTTTCTGATACGGTCATAAAGGTGTCACTTACTCAAGAACATAATTACTCAGTGGATATGGACCACATATCTCCTGTTTTAAATGAAAATAATGGGGTTGTGTCACCCGTGATAATTTACGGATGAGACCATATTTTTGAAACATTTTATATGAGCCGTAAACGAAGCAGATAAGACCTTTTGCTGTAAAATCTCCTTGGTTTCTACTAACTACAAGTCGGTTCTCCAAAAAGCTTTCAAGTAGTAGGGACAAGTAGCATTATTTTCAGTACAGTCTGCGTTCTTTTCATGCCCGTTTGTTTTCATGCCCGCTATATTAAGCGAACATTGTTTATGAAGTTAGTAAAATATCCTATTTCTTTATTTACAGATCTTCCTGGTTTTCCTCGGCTCGCTCTCTCACCCGATATATGGGTGCTGTCGTCGGATCGTTACTGTTTCTCTTATTCCTCCTCTTCCTACTGGAGCCCAAATGCTGTGAGAATACTCGATACCATAGAGGGATATTTGGTCTGCGCAGACATTATACAGACCTTCCCCCACACTAATAATAATATTATACATATTATAATATAAATTAATAGAATATTAATAAGAATAATAATACTACTACACAGACCTGACTACAATCGGTGGTCTGTAAATTTGAATTGTGCCCAGTGAGAAGTAGTCACTTGTAGAAGGAGATATGTAAATCAGTAGATTGTAAATTTCTATAGCCATTTTATCATACTCAGTAAGTGTATACTCAAGTTATATATTTTTTCCTGATATTTTTCTATAAACCACAAGAAAATTAGTATAGAAACCTTTTTTCTCTCTATATTTTGTTGATACAGACTTTACTAGCCTGGATGAGATTTTTCAAAGATATCTGGATGCCATGACTTAATTTATACACTTTGCAATGGAATGACAAATAAGGCATCCCTCCATAAATACTTATCTTTGTAAATAATAAGCCTGCCTTTTGCCTAGGGCCAATGGAAGCCTTGTTCAATGTGGATACTTTTTAACCTGGAAAGGCTTTTTCTGTGTTTTGTACTTAATGTACACCCTAGATATCTTTTGCTTCGCATAAGTGTGCAGTATGCAAACCATGATAATAAATTAAATTAAAAACAATACTAGTCTTATTAGTCCTCAAACTCAAAGATTTTTGTCAAATGTCAAGTTGGAACTTGCCTGTAGCCCAATCACACACCACACAACCATACTGGGGTTCTCTAAGAACTCCCCTCAATTTTGCCTGCATAAGTTGCTCCCCCTCTCTACTGATAAGCTGATGGGAAGCAACTCCAGATTCAAGCAAACTTGATCAATTTAGGTTTTGGCATTTCAAAGATGCTGTATTTGTATAGTGTATCCAACAAATATGCGCTGTGGGATATCATCTCCGATTCTTTCTAGATAGAACGTCTAGTACCAGTGTTTATCTCTTAGTATGGCGTGCTTATGTTATGAGTTACCTCTTTGCGCACACTGGATATAATACAAGTAGTACCCACTCAGTACTGTTGCTAGTTACCTTCTTTGCCTGAATGGCGTGTCCGGTTAGATCACAGATGTGCATTACAATAAATGCTTGAAAGAGCTTGTCAGAGAACTAGTTCAGTTTTGTAGTACACATGAGAACAAAATTACTGTCACAGGTAGCCCACTGCCTGATTATATCTAGGATCATGTATTTTATAGAACCAAACAGCTAGCTTAGGCATTCAGCATTACATCTGGTTGAGGCTGACGCTAACAAGGCCTTGCCTGAACGCTAGGAATCCTGTTCTCAAGATCCATGGAGGTTCTTTACATATCAAACTATTCCAGCTGTTTCCCACACAATTTGGGATCTTCCAAACTCAAAGACTTATGTGTTTATGTGGTATAATCATCTTTTTTAAGACATGGTCAGAGTGGAGTAGTCTTCTTGAAACGAGGTGGGATTGTAAATTTGTCGTTTTGGAGATTGTTTGCATTGCAATGCTCTCAATTAACTTCTTAGAAGCTATAAGTATCAAAGTCATTCTTTTTTTGGGGATGGTGAGATGGTTAGCGTGCTTGCTATTTATTCCCAGGCGATTCCTGTGTACTCGTCTACTTACTTACTATCTACATGTAATTGGCGCCATCAACCCATTCTAATTGCAGAGGCACAATCGTTTAGCGCACTTGCTATTCACTGTCAGGCGATTAGTACCGCGGGAGTTGTGGGTTCGAGTCCATTGGGACCTTTGAAGGTTGATTGTTCCTGTCCCCAGCACCCTCGAGTGTATACCCCTCCTTATAAGCTATAAGTATCAAAGTCACCCTAATGGTGGGATGGTAAGATCAAAAGTAGAAGACAACTCAGCAGACTCTGTTAATGGTCTTTCTAGTTCAGACCTATAGAGTTATGTTATGTTATGTTATGTTATGTTATGTTATGTTATGTTATGTTATGTTATGTTATGTTATGTTATGTTATGTTATGTTATGTTATGTTATGTTATGTTATGTTATGTTATGTTATGTTATGTTATGTTATGTTATGTTATGTTATGTTATGTTATGTTATGTTATGTTATGTTATGTTATGTTATGTTATATTATGTTATTATCTTACCATATTATATACTCTATGATCAGACCAGACACTCAAGTCTTGTCTTTGCCTAATGATCACAATTAAGATGATGTGGAATGTTGCGCCACTCTGTGAGGTCACACGTCACATGCCATTTTTCGCTGTTCTTCAACTATGGTATTAAAACAATATAAAGAAATGACTTGGCGAGGAATACAATATTTAAGAAATACTGGTGCCATAGTGCGCAATTAAAATGCTGATTTTATAGTGAATCATAAATCAACAGATCATTAGTCGTCATTCTGTATGCTACAATTATGGCTCAATGTAGCCTGTCTTGACAATGATTCAATGGAGTTTACCACGATTATTGCTCTAGTTTAGTGATGTCATCAGCCATTATGATCATAGTGAATTGGTAAAAATAGGACACATACAAATTTTTATGGTCCACAGTAGTACTCCCCACACAAGCAAACAGTCCTATAATCAACGCTGAACCACAATGTTCCTTTAAGGTAATGTCAAAGACCGATCCGAATATCAACATATCATATACCGTTGGAAAGCTGCCGAGCTATTGAAAATGAATAGCTGAACAAAAACTTGATTCGATGACGTTGTGTCATTTTATGGAGGAAATGAGGCAGAAAACGCTCTTTTTGTCAATGCAGATTGAGCAGTCCAATTAATTGCAAGAAATTTCAAATCAGTTGGAATGTATACTTAGAGATTGCGTTCATCGTAAAATTTGATTTTCTTTGATATATGACTAGTCTGAATAGACTTTTTACGTCACGCCATACAACGCATTTTTTTTTGTGAAGCCGTAAAAATATATGAAATTTCAATCGTTAATTTACAACAGATCATAGGCTCGAATCAAAATTAATTATGATTTTCTCTTAGAGTACTCTTCAAATGTCATACACATTTACTTTCAAAAAACTAGCTTGCATATTGCAATGACAGTAGACTCTCGAATACGGCTAATATTTTCGCCACCTTTGCATAACGCCAAACATGCTGTCCAAATAACCATTATTGTGGCCAAACAAAGTTTTTTGAAAGTTCTCACATGCGAAGCCGCTTTCATTAAGCATGGTGCACACAGGGAATGCCAACATAATTTTTCATTGCATCTTCATTTTTCTTGAATTTAAAGCAAAAGAATGGCAAAAAACAGCTATTTTTAGGGACTTTTGAGGTCTTTTTAGGGACTTTTGAGGTCTTTTTTGGCATTCTTTTGCGTTAAATTCAAGAAAAATGAAGATGCAATGAAAAATTATGATATATATACTTTTTATTGGCATCAAAAGTCATCTCATTCGAAATGTTTTGCACTCAGTGCCAGAAAACAATTTTTTTATAACAAAGAAAGAGAAACAGAAGGGAAATAATATCATCAATGATGTTGGTCAAGTCGATAATATATGGTTGAAAAGTAAAGTTTTGAATGAACTGAACTTCTCTTTAGATCTCAAATGTAACGGTAAAGAATTGTATGTAGCAGAAACTTTGTATCTTAGATTGTCTGTATGATATAAAAGTAAATGTTTATCACGAAAATTGAACTTGGTAGTGTTTTTAAATCCTCTATATATAAGTGGAGGTGTTAAAAAATTGTTTATCTTATGCGCAAAAAGTGAAGTGAAATAACAAACAAGCTTAGGAAGAGGTAGGAGTTGTAATGATTGTGTAATGGATTCGGTTGAAATGAGATAATACGGGATGTAATGCACGTTGGCGATAATGCGTAAAGCCCGTTTTTGCAACAAAAATAATCTATTGAGGGCATTATTGCAGGACAAGTTGCCAATGATATGGATACCATATATAAGGTGACAATAGATAAACTAGAAGTAAAATGTGCGGGCACTTGCTATATCCAAGAAGTATCTCAAATTTTGAAGTAGGTAAACATTCCGTTGTACCTTTTTATATACATACTCTAGATGATCCTGCCATGAAAGCGAGTCATTCAACACAAAACCCAGAAGCCTTGTAGTTCTCTGTCTGTTTAGTTTTTCATGCCCTATGTACAGTTCCAGGTCATAAAGCGGATCTGAGATATTAAGTAGCATGTAATGAGATTTCTGAACATTTATAACCATCCGGTTACGATTGCACCAATCCAAAATGCCACTTAAATCTTCAGATGCCTTTGCCTTTAGTTGCTGAAGGTTTTTATTAGATGACAGGAACACTGTATCATAAGCATATGCATATGATGATGAGTCTGATTTTGATGAAGTTAATAAATCATTTATGAAGATGAGAAACAAAGTTGGTGCTAGGATTGAACCTTGAGGGACCCCTATTGTGATAGGCAATCTACAAGATTCAATATTATTGAGTTTAACAAACTGCCTTCTGTCTATCAGAAAGGTGTCAAGAAGTTTTAACATATTTCCTCCGATGCCGCAAGCCTTCAACTTATTGTGTAGTAAAACATGGGATACACAGTCAAATGCCTTTTTAAAATCCAGAAAAAGTAATGTCATAACATTTCCATTAATTTTCTCCACCAAAGAGTCTGAAATAATTTTAAATAAACTGTCTGAATAAGAATGGCCTTTTCTAAATCCACATGCTCATGGATGATTTTGTTCTTAGTGAGATATTCTTGCAGATGATGATTTATGTGTTTCTCAAATATTTTTGAAAGAACAGGCAAGACTGAAATTGGCCTATAATTTGATGGGTTATTTATATCCCCAGATTTATTGGTGAAACTCGAGCTAGTTTCCATGTTGAAGGGAACTGTCCTTTGCTTAAAACCCTGTTAAACATATCGGTGACAATATCCACAATATAAGGCCAAACAAGCTTCAACATCTTCACTGTAATTCTGTCAGGTCCTGTACTTTTACTATCAGGAATGTGGAACAATATTCTTGTACATGTGAAAGGGGTGAATTGTGGTATGTCTGTCAAATTATGTTTGGATACGGGAAATGTCATCTCATCTGTTACAACAAGGTTCTTTGTGATTGATTTTGCAATGGATGTGAAATGGCTGTTAAATTGATCTGCACTCAAATTTGTCGCAGGGAAAGTCTCCTTCTTTTTATTCTTTAATACATCCCAAACAGGTTTTGTATTACCTTTAGACTCTTTAATAGTATTAGAAATAGCTCTTTTCTTCTTTTGTCTGATCATATTAGTGACATAATTTCGCTGTTTTTTATATCCTTCCCAATCACCGTTTTGTTTGAGTTGATCTCTGATTTTGATGTTTATTTTTACCTCATCATCCAACCATTTTGGAAGATTATGCGTTCTTACAAAACAAGTCTTCTCAAACACGAGTTTTGATATAAGATGATTCAAATGGCTATAGAACTTCTCAAACATTGAGTCTATTGATCTTTCATACAGTACGTAACCAAAATTTTCCCTTGAGAATGTGTTAAAAATGTTTTCAGGTGTTGCAAATGAATAATCCAAAAATGTTACCTTACATCTTTGTTTAGATATTTTAACATTTCTATCAATCTCTCTTGAAGCTACTATCATGAAATGATCACTCAGTGAATATTTGATGACACCAGATTTAGCAATATTGTCACTTTTACTTGAATAGATGTGGTCAATTAGTGTCCTTGATGAATTAGTTATGCGAGTGGGTTCAGATATAAGTTGATTCAACAGTAGTGGAGAGGTAACATTATCTAACCACCTGTTTTTCGAAGTTGGATTCAGCAAATCAATATTGAAATCACCAAATATTATAATTTCATCGTTCAAACCATAACAACGCTCGACAAACTCTGAAAAGTCTGTGGTCCATGATGCTTTTGATTGGGGAGGTCTATATAAGTAAGTGACCAAAAAACTCTTTTGGCTTCTGGGTCTGACCTTGACTGTTATACTCTCATCCATGTAAAGATCTAAATTTTCCAGATGTTCAATGACCAGTGAATCATGGACATAGCAGAGTAATCCCCCACCATTGTTACAGAGCCTATCCCTTCTTATCATCGTATATCCTGGTACCTCATATAGGCAGCTGTCATCATTTTCATTCAAAAATGTTTCAGCCAAACACAGTATACTAAATTTGTGATCACTAAGAATTAAACGAACCTCTTCCAGTTTGCTTGCCAATCCACGGATATTAAGATATGCGCTATGAAAATTCATTGCCATCATAGAAGTTTTTCAAAATGGCATTTAAGTTTAAGTGAGTCTAAAATCATACCTTGACTGAGGACCTTGTTGTATTGGTCCTGAGTGTCAAACTTTACTTTAAAGATGCGCATTTTCTTTTCCCCTTTGTAAATCCTTATAGCTGAAGAGTTGGGGAAATTCTGTGATATCTCTTTTATTACAAGTTCATCATCAGCATCGATAGGAATGCCTCTCAGCATACCAGTGTTGACTTTTGCTGATTCTGGATTGATTGTCTTTCTTACTTACGAATTTTCAAATAGTAATGTATTCCAAGTGTTTATCAACTTGGTCACTGTCTTTTCATCGCGAAGGTGCAGCATAATTTTTGGAGATTCTGTCTTGAAATTGTAGGTCGTTATGTTTTCTATGATTGTTGGGCCGAATTCACGGTTAATCTCACGTCTGATGTTGTCTTGATTATAGTTTTGGTAGGTTTTTGATGACTTGTTGATACTTATTACGATGCAGTGCTTGGGGTTGAAGTTGTTTGGACGAGCTGTTTTTGTAATAGATGGCATGTGATCTGGTGTGTTGGATGAAGTTGCCGGTGAACTTGGTGTTGGTGTGTTTTGATGTGTTGTTGATGAAGGAATATTTCTGTGGAGTTGTCTACTGCTGCTTGCAACTGATGACCATTGTTGTGTGGTGTTAAGAGTTTGAGTAGTAAAGATATGTTTGTTGTACGGTATTTTTGGAATTTGATGGACATTCCTTTGTACTAGGGCTCTCAGAAAAAGCACTAGTAATTTTATCCAATTTAACCTGCATGCTGTCCATCTTCTCCATCATAATAGAAAGCACGCCATGTAGAGTTCTGCATGACGCACATCCGGGACTCTCCCCACAATCTCTGTCCCTGGAATGACTGGGAGCGCTGTTGACAAATGGAGCAGAAGTCTCCATTGTCTCAGACAGGGAACACTGAGAAGACTCTGGCAGTGAAACTGTAGATCCCCCTAGAGCACCTTGTGTGCTTTGTTGTTGAGTTGTGCTGCTGTTGGCATTGGTTTGCTTACTTTTTAGCGATTCCATTGCATTTGAGCATGAGGAACGGACTTTCTCGTTTAAATTGGCAATTGTTTCTGGCTGTAATTCACCTACCAGCTTAGAGTAGTGACTTATAAACACATCCACATCTTTGATAGCATTCACCAGTATTCTAGAGGTGGTATGGTAAAAGTTTGCAGTATAAAGGCGTCTATCCGATTTCTTCTTGTTTTTAACGGTGAATATGGTGGCTGTTGTGTTTTTGTCCTTATCTTTATTCATTTTCCTAGTTACATAAAGATATTGCTCCTGAATTGATGTTTGAAATATAGATCTGACAAGCTCAAAAACAGCTGTGCTGCAGTCAACGACAATTTGGATGCTTCCCGGATTACCTTTTATGGTGATAGACTCATCAGTGGTAGTAGAGTCGATTTTCTTTTGTAATGCCTTCAACTTGTTGAGCGAATAGGTGAAGATATTATCCTCAGCATCATCCTCATCAGGATCATTACTGGAAATGAGTTTTCTCTTCTTGCCTTTGTTCATTTTGGGTGAAAATTACCCAGATTTATTGTCAATTTTTCTGGAGCTCAGATTTTTTCAGCCTTCAGAATTCAACAATGATGGCATTTCTTGTGTGCACCATGGTTAATGAAAGCAGCTTCGTATGTGAGAACTTTCAAAAAAACTTTGTTTGGCCACAATAATGGTTATTTGGACAGCATGTTTGACGTTATGCAAAGGCGGCGAAAATATAAGCCGTATTCGAGAGTCTACTGTCATTGCAATATGCAAGCTATTTTTTTTAAAGTAAATGTGTATGACATTTGAAGAGAAAATCATAATTAATTTTGATTCGAGCCTATGATCTGTTGTGAACATTGAATTCCATATCTGGAATAGCATCATTAGCTTTCTTTTGCAAAACAAAGGACTTGCAAAAATAGCCAGTCCCTAGTAGCAATCTAGAAATGCCCTAATCATCGACACTGTAGGGGTATAATTAATGTTTGCAATTTTGTAAACAAGACAATTTCTCAGGCTAATTATTTATGCTACTAGGGACAGCCAATCAGATAACAGTCAGATGGGTCCCTGTGTTTAGTGTCCTAACCGTATAACGCTATGATACTATTTCCATTCTAAGAGAAGAATCTAATTCAGTGGTTGTGAATTAATGATTGAAATTTCACATATTTTCACGGCTTTACAAAAAATATGCGTTGTATGGCGTGACGTAAAAAGTCAATTTAGTCTAGTCATATATCAGAGAAAATCAAATTTTATGATGAATGCAAACTCTAAGTATACATTCCACATGTTTTGAAAGTTTTTGCAAATAATTTGACTCTTCCATCTGCATTGACAAAAACAGCGTTTTTTGCCTCATTTCCTCCCTAAAATGACACAACGTCATCGAATCAAGTATTTGTTCAGGTATTCATTTTCAGTAGCTCGGCAGCTTTCCAACGGTATATGATATGTTGATATTCGGATCGGTCTTTGACATTACCTTAATGCTGATTTTTATCTTGCACTTAATCACCGGTTCACCCGATCACCAGTTCATACATGCATTAATTCACTTTAGAATATGCTTCACATAAAAACAAAAAATCTTTTAAATTTTTATAAAATATTTGAACTTGTTTAAAAAGTATACCATCGATCAATTCTGACCTTGGCATAGTCCATAAGTCAGAAACAGCACAAGAGCGTTCATGGTTAAACTTGTTTAACCATGAACAAGTTTGACCATGAACAAGTTTGAGATTGTTGAGCGGGGCGTCAAGTCGCGTAGTCAAAAAGAAAAATTTTCTCTCTAATTTTCTTGTCAAATTACTGGATTTATTACTTATAATGACTCAATGAGCGAACATAAGAAGTAGAAAGGCTATATATTTTATGCTATTGCAAAAGGCAACACCACAGGAATATTCAAAAACTGGTTAAAATGTAACGCCGCAGTAAACAAGGTGAGTGGGGCGACTTATAAGGGATTTCGGTCCCTTGAGGAAGCGGAACAATTTTTAAGACGTGCTGGAGTACAATGTACATAGGCAGACTTTGACCAGTCTTATCTGGATTCCCTATGCAAAGATAGCAGTTCTGCTGATTCAGTCTCCCGGAGCCGATCGCCCCTCTCTGATAGAGGTATAAGTAGAATGGAATGTAATAATAGAATGTCTAGCACGTCGCTAGACGCTGAAGACAATCAGTGTAAAAACTGCATCACGCTAGCTTCCCGTGTGAGATCTTTGTCTTCAGAGATAGAATCTTTGAGAGATAAGATTGAAAAGGTAGAGTGTAATAATATGGTGTCCTCCAAACCAATGGATGAGTCTGTTGGGAAGCCGCTCAACATCCAAATAGAAAAGCTCAATGCTGACGTACAAAGCCTAATGGAAGCATTCAGAGAGCTGTCTGCTAAAGTGTCTGCAAAACCTTTAGCATCTGATTTAGTCAAAAGAAACCTTCAAGGGGCGCTGAATAGTAATCCAGGTGGTTTTACATCAACGCCTGTTCAGAAGAAGAAAATATCTAACCAAGTCAGTAAAGAGGCAGGTGCAGCATTGGAGATATTTAGACCTACCCCATGTCAATTTCCTATCTAATTTTTAAAAATCTCCACCCTTAAATTGTATAACATTTCTTTGTTCTAATCTGGAAAACTTTTTAGAATTAGAAAATTAGAAAAAACTGATATATTAATATTATAGGCTACAAGTTTTCTTAGAATCGGCATATCTTAGTCTTTATCTAATTTAGATAATTTTGATCTAATAAAAAAATACTTAGAGTAAGAAAATCCATTTCTAAATCTAACTTAGAAAAGTTTAGAAAATTATTAGAATCCTTGAAAATCTCCAATCCTGCACCTAACTGTCCGTAAAACGCCAGTCTTTGATTGGAAGAAGTGTTTTGTCGTTGAGAGCAGAAATGCCAGCCTCAACAGAGATGTTATTAGGATCGGTATTTGCAGAAATATGGACCGACTGAAATAAAGCTCATCAATAAATACGAACTGCATGGAGAGGGAGCTGATGGAATCAGGAGTAGGTTCATTGTACAAATCGACGACGACGACAGGATAAAGAAACAAATAGTAGAAAATTGGCCTTCAAGTCTACTTGGAGGCTCTTCAGCAAGAGACACCATTTAAAGACCTATGGACACAGTTATAGTTCCAAATGTTCCTCTGGAATTTCAGGAAGAGGATATTTTAGCAGATATAAATATCGAATATAGAGCTATCTGTGTCAAAAGATTGAAGAACAAAGAAGGTCAATCTCTGAGGGCTGTTGTCGTACAATTTCAGTCTGAAGCAGAGCGGGATCAGGCGATGGCAAGTGGTAAACTAAAATTTCCATCTATGTACAACATAGTGCTTCCGATGAAATTACCAACCAGTAGGAGAAAACAACGCGAAGATTCCACCACCAATCATGTCTAATACAGATAAGCAGATTCATACAACAAACTTTCAGTCACATGTTCAAAATGAGGTTAGTCCCAAACTTAATGATTTTTCTGTTGCACATTTGAATGTTAGAGGTGTGACTTCGAAGATAGATCAAGTCAAAGATCTTTTAGCCAACTATAATTTTTCAACTTTAGGTCTGAGTGAGACTTTTCTCGATGATTCTAAACCAAGCAGTTTTTACCATATTGATTCATATGGGATGGTTAGGGTAGATAGGAGTGGTAGGTCTGGTGGTGGTATTTTGTGCTGCCTCAAATCTGGTTTAAAGTTTGAGGTTTTGTCTCATTTTGGAGTCGATCACTGTAAGTATAGACTTCAAGTCTTCATGTTCATTGCTCATATGTTTTGTGTATCGTCCTCCAGCTTCACGAAGCTCTTGGAATGACCAACTAAAAGTAGTATTGTAAGGAAATTATGATACTTGGTGATTTCAACATGAACTTGATGTACAGCAAAGTGGAAAACCGCTGGATGCAAAAATTTTCAAAATTCTCATTTAGTCAATCGTCACTGAGCCTACGCGTGTCGCTGAAAATTCTTCGACTCTAATTGATCATATCAATTCTAACAGAGAATCTGACATGAAACATGTTTCTGTTATTAAAACGTCAATTAGTGATCACTATTTGACATTTGCTCTACGAAAGATCAGAGTACACAAGCAGATTGGAAAGTCCCGTCTTTGTTTTTATGATTATTCTCACTTTACACCTGAAAAATATCTCAGGTATTCTCCAATATAAACTGGAATCCGGTCATAGTGTCCAGAAATTGCGATGCTATGGTCTCTGAGTTTACCAATATTTTCAAATACAACATACACAAACTGGTAAAAACTAAAACACAATTTGTGAAATCTAAAATTATGCCACCTTGGTTAGATGAAGAGGTTAGAAGCCACAAAGACTCAAATCTCAAAGACAAGGCGAAATGGAAAGATTATAAAAGAGAAATAAATTTGGTTACAAATATGATTAAAAGGAAGAAAAAGAGTCATTTGCGAATCTAGTAAAAAACTCCAAATCTCAGAATACTAAACCTCTTTGGGAGGCTTTAAACTTGAAATCCAAAAATCCTCATTCTGTTTGCTCATCAGATATTACAGCTGATGTTATGAACGAACATTTTTCTACTGTAGCCTCAAAACTATGTTCTAAATTTGTCAGAGATAGGTTTCCTTTCCAGGTGAACTCAAATCAATATGCCATTAAAGGCAATTTGTTATCGTTTGAAAGTTTTACTCCAGCATCAATTTGCTTATATCTTAAAAAAAATTTCATCAAATAAATCTACTGGTCCGGACGGAATTTCTGTCCAAATGCTGAAGAAAACGCGGGCTTATATAGTGGATATTTTGACTGATATGTTCAATAGGATTTTGTCTGTAGGCTGTTTCCCATCTGATCGGAAATTGGCTAGGATTACACCTATTTTCAACCAAGGTGACAAGAGCAATCCTTCAAATTATAGACCTATCTCCATTCTTCCTATATTATTGAAAGTATTTGAGAATTATGCTAACGTCTGTTTGACAAATTTCCTCACAAAAAACAAAGCCATTCATAACTTGCAGGCAGGCTTTCGCACCGGACATTCTTGTATTAATTCAGCTCATAAAATCTTGTCAGATGTTACTGATAAAAAGCAGAAACAGATAACCATTGCAATGTTTTTTGGACTTCTGCAAGGCATTCGACTGCGTTGATCACCAGATTTTGTATCAAAAAATCAGAATTTCAAGATAGAATGCTTAGGGGTGGAACGGATCAGGGTTAGGCAACCTCGGATCGGATATCGGATCGGTCGCTAAATTCAACCTCGGATCGGATCCGGATCCGGATAACGCGTACAAACGCCAAGTCCAAACAGCTGTACTTTTGCACCATAATATACAGTTAAGGTCATTGAATACATGGATAAACAGCGTCAACAATCTTTTCCCTGAACTATTACCCTAATTTAAATGCGCATGTATCTGCTTGGATATAATACTTTACAAGGACCAACTTATCACTCAAACAGCCACGGTGCAAGGATCACACAAACAGTTTATTTGAAAGTATCATTTAATCAGTACAAAGATCTCTTGACTCAATATGCCAGGATCACTCAAACCAATGAGGTTTAGTTCATTGCTCAAACCCCGTTGTTTGTAATCACTGTGAGTTTGAACAAACTCTCTGCACATAGGATAGGAATTGTCCTCCTACTTTGAAGAAGAGGATAACCTTGTACATTAAACTTGATAGTTTGTTACAGGGAACATCATTGGACAAAAATTATGTCCTTATTCACAACGATCTGAGTAAAGATGCTTCTCTCAATTTCAGCAGAAAAACACATCCATCAAATTTAATCAGCAACAATATAATTAGCTATGATAATAAGATAGGTATTGATTGCCTATTGATCACCACTGAGTGCTTTCAGCCAAACTCCATTATCTAATCTGAACCACAAATTAATGACTATCATACTTCTTTCCTTGTCATTTTTAGTGAGATAAATGATGCTTAGTAAGTGTTGATTAAAAAGTATCATCTCGGATCAGACATAACAATATCCGATCCGGTTTGTGGTTGAATCCGAGGTCAAATATCCGAAATTCAACTCCAACCTCAAGAGGTCGTTCCACCCCTAATGAATGCTCATCATTACAAATTCTCAAATCCTTTTTAGTGGATAGGAGACAGTTTGTCTGCTTTTCAAATCAAGTATCCAAGGTTTTGCCTATAACAGTTGGACTTCCGCAAGGCTCCAACTCTGTTTTTGATGTTCATCAATGATCTGTTGACATTGTCTTTGTCATCATTGGCTCACTCTTATGCTGACGATACCACATTCACCTGCTCACATTCAGATTCCCTTCAACTAGAACGATTGTGCTCCGTGGATTTGGAGAAGATACATGAATGGTGTGTTTTGAATAGGATGACTATTAATATTGAGAAGTCACACTTCCTTGTGTTCGGGAAACCAAAAAATAATATCTGTCTTAAAGTAGGTGAAGACATTTTGTCTCAGTCAAATAATACTAAGCTTTTGGGTTTTTACCTAAGTGACTCGATGACATGGAACGAACATGTTAAAAAGTTAGTAGCTAAGTTACAAAGTAATATAAATCTTTTTAAACTATGTAGAAGTTATAGCAGTACATTTGCTGCAAGGCAGTTCAATTTCCAGTTTATCCATAGCCATCTCATATCTGAGATACAAATTTATCTCAACTTATCACAGAAATATCTGATAAATAGCATATTTTTAAAGCAAAAGTCTGCCATGAGAATTATTGCTTATGTTCACCATATACCAAATTATCTTACTGATACAAGAACACTGTGTAAAACATTTAATATTTCACCACTTCCAAGTTTGCTTATTCTTTTGTATTTTAACTCCATATATGGGTATCAAATATTTAATAGTTCTGTTCCTGAGTTTGTGAGTAATTTGTTTATAAGGGTTAATAGCAGATATATATGGAGAGATATTTTAAAACTTAATCTATGTAATGACATCAAGATTAATACGTCCATCGCGAATTCGTACAATGATTTACCAGTTTCTTTTCGTTCAAAGACAAGACTATCCTGTTTAAATGCAGTCTATTTAAATATCTCATTTCACTTAAATAGTTTTTTTCTTTTTTCGTTTATCTCTCTTTTCTGTTTTGGCACTAAATGTAAAACATTTTGCCCAAAATGATTTAGACTGCCAAATAAAGTATTAAAAAAAAAAAAAAAAACTAAAATGCAGAGAGATGGTTTTTAGCTAGCAACATTAGTTACAGTACCATTAGGCCCACTCATAACTGAGTTGATGTCTGATACAAACATCTTTTTAATGAAATAAAATAGCTGGGAGCAGGATTGATTTGTTTGATCATTTTTAATCTC
Organism: Membranipora membranacea; assembly: GCA_914767715.1. NCBI lineage: Eukaryota > Metazoa > Bryozoa > Gymnolaemata > Cheilostomatida > Membraniporidae > Membranipora > Membranipora membranacea. The sequence goes on along the minus strand of OU612072.1, from coordinate 8,773,091 downwards.
AACTTGACATCCAACTGTGTACCATACAAAGCTTTGAGGCGAAGCTTCTCCAATTTGATAAAATTGACATGAAAATGTGGCTTCTTTGTAAATCACCTGGACCTATTCAAATATAAAGGATTCAATTCAGAACAGATCATAGGCGTTGGGAATGGAAAGGTTAGACATGTTAAATGTATGGTGTAGGTAGGGTGTCTCGTCCGATCATGATATGATGTGGCCTTACTAAGGTCGGTCTTGGTTTGAAACAGTCTGGATTTTGTTTTCTTGTTCTTTGTTTGAAACAATCTGATCTGTCATTGTCTCATAAAATGAGGGCGATTTCACTGGTAGTGGGTATCGTTTAGAAAGTTTTGAGAAGTGATTATAAGATAATATGATAGCGCTGGGATGGCATGGTTTTGATTTTGGTTATGACGTGATATCTTGTCTTTCTTCAGTGCACGAAGGGAGGTAACTCCAAATTAGAACTACAAATAAATACCACGACAATAAAGTGACATTTAGAAGTGTCCTGAGTGCAAGACTTAAAACCATTACTAAAACCATGGTTAGAACCAAATTTAAAAGTAGGACGTTTATAGAACAACTATACATACTAATAGTACACAGCATATACTTTAGTATAGGAGTAGTATCAATTCCGTCCCTCACAGCATATACTCTTTTAGAAGTATATGCATGAACAATATCCGTTCCTCACAGCATATACACTTAAAGTATATGCACATGCGAATAATTCTGTTCCTCACAAATACAAGAAACAAGCACATCCGGGAGACTGGAAATTATAATGTAGAGAATGGGAGTTACCTTCCCTTATGGGAGGCACTTTTTCTACCATCAATAATTCATGCCAAGTAGAGCATTTAATGTTTTGACTATGCAAATCTTACAAAACTTATCATAAGTAACTGCCTGACTATAACATGCATCGTTCTTTGGGTAGTCTTCAAATAACAGGGTTAATCATCGTTGTTGGTATTGAGAAGGTTTGGACAAGTTAAATGTAGTGCTGCGTTTTGGCAAGCATCTTATGTGTACAGGATACAATCAGGATATGATGTGGCCTTACTGGTGTTGGTTGTTGTTTGAAATGGTCTGATATTTTTTGTCAAATTAAATGAGGGCGCCTCAAGAAATGTCATTTTGGGTGCAATGTTCTGGTAATGGTTGTCATTTAGAATGGGTGAGAAGTGATCATAATACAATATGTTTTGGCATATAATATGATGGCGTTTGGATGACGCTTGGATGACACGGCTTTGGTTATGACATGTTGCTGGTAGGGTGTATTGAGTATAGTAACAGCAATTTGAATATAAATTGAGCCACCGGCAGGGAGAGGGGAGAGAGTGTTCATTCATAACTCAGCTGGCGTTGGTACACTGGCCGTTTCTCTTCAGTAACTCACAACAGAAAGGTTCGTTTGAAACTACCTATGAAGTACTATCATGTAGGCCTAACTATTATAATAACATTTAAATTTTTGTACAATATATAACTAATTTAAATCTACACAAGCTCAATAAAGTTTATTTAACTTGAGTTAGTGGGATAGTTAGTAGCGGAGGGTGTTCTGCCCCAACAGTTTCACATCTGTTAGATCCCTATACAGCACAAGCTGCATCTACCATTACCGCAGATGGACTTGTTGTACTCATTAAATGGGTCTGGTTGTTTTGGCTTCATGGTCTGATGTTAAATCTCCTCATTGTTCAAAATGAGGGTTTTTCGTTGTAAAAACAGATATGGACATTGTACTGCACATTGCTTTGATAATGGTGTTGCATGTATATTATAAATCAGACTTGCAAGGTTCCAACAAAAAAGATTGCAGCAATTATACCCCTGTAGGAATTTGTGCCTTATCAGCATTCTAGGGATTGATCGAGATATTTTTGCAATGGAACAACCTGTACGCAGTTTTGCATCAGCCACCTGTAGATCCTTTGCTGATCTGTGACATTTGACAAGATTGGTAAATGAAGCCTTAGCAAATTGTCATGCATGCACCCATCACCTTGTTATGCAGAGCCATTTGAATGTCTTGAATACTTGCAGACTCGCAGCCCGCAGATCATATCATAAGTTAGGCAATGCCAAGGTCTGAGGTACTTTCCTGAAATTAACATATGACCTAACATTGGCTCTTTCGTTTTATTAAGTATTTTCAGTTATAAGTGTAACCAATTTCGATATAATCCAGTTCCAATTCCTGTTTGTAACTAAGAAGAGCAGTTCGTTTACTTACAGAACTAAACTCTCCAAGGCGCAGAGATGTGGGCAATAAGAAAACTGAGACTAGCAATGGCTATCACATCACAATGGTTCTTTATTCCATGATGTTTATCAACTTTTCTTCTACTACTGAATATGAACCGGTATGTTGAGACAAATAATAATTTAATTTATGTGCCATTTATGACCCATTTCATGCAGGAAGTCCTATAAATTGTTCTGCACTGTCTACAAAATCTATCAATTATCAGATTGTGTGACGGTGATACTTTGTGCAATGATGTATTTTTGTGTTAATTTGTTTTCATCATGTTAGGTGTAAATTGATGCGACATGTTGTTGGATGCAGAACTTCAAATTGAAACATTTACAATCCCTTTTTGATACACTGTAGGATTTATTTCATATTGATAATGAACGCATAAGACTGGAATGATTATTAAAATTAGTTTTGACTCTTTTTGGCCTACCCGTTTCACTTCTAGCGTCGAAGGCATCCCGGCCCGGCCCGACCCGGTCTTGCTTGGGAGCCATAACCCGAAAAACATTATCGGTCCTGATTTTTTTGTTCCAGTTACAGCCCTACTGCACAGATGAATGGGCTATAGTAAATCACCATGAGGTCTAGTTGTGGTCCAGTCCCATTCCAGCCCTACTGCTGTTTACTGTAGACAGCTTATACCATTTAGTTGTCAAAGTTCGAATGATCGACAGGAATAACTCAGCTGATCACAATATTTATAGTCATATTAAAGAGGAAAGGGCTATAGGAGAGCACAGCTTGGCATTACACTTACATATTATTTCCGTTTCAGAGTGCTTTAGTATGTAGCACCCCAGTGAATGTGATACAGCAGCTGACTAGAGTAAAGAGAGCGTATTATACAAGAGCATGTAACATCATAACAAGCACCAGGTGTGTTGAAAGGAATGTGGTGGGAGCTGATGTTTTACTCAAATTATCAAGAGTTAGAGATCGAAGATGGTCTATTTGTTTCCGAAGGTTTGTTACCGACAGTGAGCCTGCTAGACTTGATACATCTCAGCTACCTCCAGGTTCTCACTGTAATGTTGAGATATTTGGATCTGATGACATCCCATACATTTATGTCAACGTGACAAAATATGCAAACCCATGTAGAAGCGTGAGAGTTGGTGACCGCCTGCGATGTGAAATTGTAGCAACCGTTGTGTGCTAAAATTTAAAGTCACAGTTTCACATTCTGAATCCACTGCTGCAAGAGTGGAAATATTGTACTCATTTAATTCTGTATTGTTCCAAGATAAATGAAGGGAACTTAAATCTCAGAATCGCAACGTCCTTGCCAACATGTTTGCAGAAAAAAGTGTTAAATTAAAGGGCGAAATATGGCAGCCCTTGCAAGTGACAGATGTGTTCAACTCCCTGTACTATGTTGGTATCTAATCTAGGTCATCTAATGCCTCTGTTCACAAGATTTTACCCCCTGCCTTTCACAAGGCCAACATTTTATGTTAAGCCCACCTGACTACTGTCAACCTGTGTCACAAGGTATTTTAATTGTACAAAACTCATCATTTGCAGCTGCAGTGGTTTTATTGATATTATTTTGATTTCAATCACAAATCATGACGAATAAGAGTTTTCCCATATTGTAAATCATTGAAACTGACACTGATGTGTCTGCTTTCTGCTAATCCCTTCTGTTTGTAACACATATGTAATAATAATTAAATTCTGACTTCTCGTCATCAATAATCTTTTATTTTGCTGTTTCTCAGAGTTTGGGGTCGGAGGACTATAAGAGCCCTAACAGTAGGGTAGGGTATTAGGTTGTCAGGTACTCTAGCACACAGGCCTTCGTAATCTTACTGTAACTGTCACAAACCCGATTGATGTTTGTTGATCGAGCTTTCTGCGATATCAACTCAACACTTCTAGAGCATGTATTATTATCTTTAAATTATCTTTCTGTCTCCATCAGCTGCTTGCTTAGAATCATCTACCAAGTTTTTTCCCCCAAAGTAGTTATAACCAGTTAAAATCGGTTGTGTTGAGTCAACCATTAAACATAAAAGTTTAATAAGTAAAGGTCACACAAACATGATCAATGGTGTCAAATCAATCATACCAAATGTAAACAAAACCTTAAAACAATTTTGTACCAAAATGAGGAAAATGTACAAAATCGGCATCGGTTGATCTATCATCAGCCTACACAGGGATGGACCAAAGTTCTCCTTTAATATCATAGGTCAGTTTGGTATGCTAGGTATGTAAGCTACGCTCCCTCCCCTCCCCCTCCCTTCCTACCTCCCTCCCTCCAATCACGGACAGCCAATGCCTAAACAAAGTTGTCGGGAGGTAGCCAGAAGTTGCCCTGAATGCGCTCCTCAACATAATATTGCCCCTCAAAAGCTGTGACAAAATCCATCTGAAGCTAGCCTTCAAAGCGGTTATTAGTTGAAGTATGAGATCATTTATCATCATTTATCATTTGTCCATATTATTTCTTTCTTTCTTGACTCTATGGGTATATTATCCATCATCATCTCCTCTGTACAAACATGAGTCAAGTCTAGAACACTTGTGTAAGAAGGCACATAGAACACAAATTTTATATTTCCTTACTGCGCGCACAAAAACTATTTCAATCTTAGCTGCACTGTTTGTGTACATTGCTCTTCATGGCCTTACTTTTGGCAAAACTTCCTGATGTGGTTGCTGAAGTGCAAGTTAGACTTTGGAATTTAAAATACAGCTGCTCCGAACATCATTTTAAATCTACCGTGGCCCAGAAAGCCGGATAAAACTTATCTGCTGTGAATTTAATTTAAAAAGGCCTGAATTGAATTAAACATTTCATTGAATTTAATCAAACTTCTCTGCATCAAACTTTTCTGTTCTGCATCAAACCTTTCTGTTCTGCATCAAACTTTTCTAATCTGCATCAAACTTTTCTACTCTGAATCAAACTTTTCTACTTGAACCTAACATTTCCGCTCCATTGATATCAACCTCCCTATATTATATATTGCTGTATGTAGGTCCTCAGTCTACCAATAGTTCATAGTCAATAGGCTTTCATTTCAATTCATCATTGCTGATTTGCAATGGAACTGCATGGCAGTCTTTATCAAGGCCACAGTCACACAGCATGGACAATACGTTTCTCCCAAACATTTCGAACAGCTATATCAGAAATCTCTATTTAAACTGGTTTATACAGGGAGACCCTCTGTTTGCTTTTCTAGACAGATTATTATTTCTTCATGTATGTTGGATTCTAAACCCGTCCAGCACATAAATGTGAAAAGTGTATCATCATAGAAATTGTTGATTGCCTCAACAGACAGAAAGTCTCATTCTCTTCGGACCCATCCTTTCACAAATTTCGTTAGGCTATACGCTGAAGCTAAGCTATTATCATGTCTGAGTCTGAGTATGTATGAGTCAGATTGCTAACAAAAATGTATCATAACATTCTGCTGATGCAAAGCAATAAAACCTCATAGAAAAAAAAGAGCTGGCATCTGACCAGATTCAATTCTATTTCATGACACCTGCTCTTACTAAAATAATTACACTAGCAGAGGCTGGCCCTTGCAAAAACCTCCGCACCACTTGGAATACTATTATTACATCTTATGTATTACCTATAGGTAAAAACTCCCAGTAAATTTCCCTAATGTATTGGGATGTTTTCTTGAACTGCAATTTTAGCCTGTCCATATTAGCAGCAACCCACTGGTGTGAATTGTCATGTTTGTATCAGTATCAACTAAAAGTTTGACAAATTGTTTGAAATTGTGGTATTATGTCAGACTTGTGCTAACAGAATGAATTAGGTTTTCGGGGTGAGGATTGTGGCCAGCCCATTTATTTGTAGCCCATTTATTTGTAGTGACCTCAATTAAGTTGCTGCAGAATTCATATTGTCAAGCTAGCAGAAAACAATGTCCATACATTGCTTCATTTTTTTTAAATGTTATATTGGTTATTATAGAAATTTCATGGAAATCGATTATTGGTAACGAGTGGAAGAATAAATTTTATGACTTTACCATTAGTAAGTTAGCAATGAAAATTCCATTTTTATATAGTATAAGAAAGATTTGTGGCTGAGGCCAGTCAGTCTAGGGCTGGTGATAAGCTGTTGCCCTTAGTATAGTAAAGGTCGCTATTAAAGTTTGTTCCCAAAAACTAGGCTTGTTTGCTGACTAACGAAACAAGTATGATAAGCGTAGTGGTTAGGCCCACAAATGAAATTGAAGTTTTATCGTGACTGTATACGACAAAAGGTAAGGATTTTCCATTTGCTGTCAAAGCCATTTGGGAATTCAACAAATATTTATAAATGTATTGATTTCTTATACCTGTGTATTATTGAAATTCCCTGATTAAAAACTTGTAGTTTATAAAGCTGAGGATAACAGCATGTATGATACCAAATCTTAAATAATAGACCTGCATGTATGGTATAAAATATTTGTATTGGGAACGCCAAAAATAGCTGGTTACTCATCTTTCATTTTCCTTCTAACAAATTGTGCACCAAAATATTCTGTGAGGCAAATTTGTAGATTGAGGACCTGCATACAGTAATACATAGTATATAGGGTGGTTGATATCAATGGAGCGGAAAAGTTTGATTCAGAGTAGAAAAGTTTGATGCAGCAAAACAAAAAGTTTGATGCAGAGTATAAAAGTTTGATGCAGAACAGAAAATATTGATGCAGGACAGAAAAGTTTAATTCAGAGTAGAAAAGTTTGATTAAGAGGAGAATAGTTTGATGCAGAACTTGAAAGTTTGATGCAGAAAAGTTTAATGCAGAAAAGTTTGATTAAATTCACTGAAATGTTTAATTCAATTCAGGCCTTTTTTAAATTAAATTCACAGCAGATAAGTTTAATTTTATCCGGCTTTCTGGGCCACGGTATTGTAAATCTGAGTCAGAAATAAAACAACATAATATGATAACAAAAATATGTCATCAGTGACGAAATTCGCTGAAATCGTAAACATTGTTTACTTATTAATTGCAATGCCAGACTCAAACAGGGTCGGATTAAGTGTGGGGGAGAAGGGTTATGTATGTATGCTGACTGTTTTAAATGTTTGGCATGATAGTGTGGGTAGGATTGCCTTACTACTATTTGTCTTGTCTCTCCTGGTTGCCTTCCCCATAACCAACGCATATCTGTTTTGGCTAATATGTCACAGTGTCCATTCAGTATATTTTGAGTTTATCTACACTCAACATTTTCTTACTGCGAGCACAAAAACTATTTCCATATCAGCTGCACTGTTTTCGTACATTGCTATTCATGGCCTTGATCTAGCAAAACTTCCTGATGTGGTTGCTCATGTGCCAGTTAGACTTCGGAATTTAAAATACAGCTGCTCCAAACATCGTTAGCAATCATTAACAACCTATGATAACAAAAAACAAGTCATCAGTAACAAAATTCACTGAAATCCTAAATATTAGTTGCTGATTAATTGCATTGCCAGGCCCAAGCAGGGTCGGATGAAGAAGGGGGAAGGGTTAACTATGAAACCTGACTGTTTGAAATGTTTGGCATGATAGTGTGGGCAGGATTGTCTAACTATTAAGGCTTGTTTATTCTGGTTGCCTTTCCCATAGCTAACTCAAATCTGTTTCGGCTACATGTCAACATTTCAATTCAGAATTTTCTAGGGTTTTTTATCTACACTCAACAGGAAAAATTCAAAATGATGATGACAGCTTGCATGGTACAGCTATTTTCGTGGAAGTTTCAGGCTAAAACCCCATGCTGCATTTTGCAGACATGAAAACATTGTTTTGATTGACCTAGTGTTATATTACGTATTTTCAGTTATAAGAGTCACTGATTTTGACATATTTAATTTTCATTCTTTGTTTGTATCTGATACGAGCAGCAGGTTGTGTACTTAGAAGAACCTAAACTCTCAAAAACACAGAGATGTGGGCAATAGAAAAACTGAGATTAACAATGGCTATTACCATGGTTCTTTATATGGTGATGTTTATCATGTTTTCTTCTACTTCTGGAGCATGGGGTGACGAGGTATGTTGAGACAGATTAAAACTGAATTTATGTGACATTTTAAACCCATTCCATGTAGCTAGTCCTATGAATGGTTCTCTGTTTCTCTGTTCAGCTGTCTGCATCTATATCAGATTTTTTTTCGTGTTCTTTTGTTTTTGGAATGTTTAGATTTACAATGATGTAACATGTTGTTGGATACATAACCAAAATCGAATCAAATTAAAACATATAAAATTCTTTGTCACATTGAGATTTACTTCTTGTTGATACTGGGAGCACAGGGCCGGATTGGGTTTTGACTCGTCCCGCTTGAGAGTCAAACCCCAAAAACCCAATCGAGTCCTGATTTTTTGTACCCTACTGCTGTTTACAACAGACAGCCTATACCATTTAGTTGTCAAAGCTCAAGTGATGAGGAATAGCTCGGTTGATCACAATTTAGTCATATTTAAGAGGGAAGGGCGATTTGAGAGCAAAGCTTTACATAAAACTTACATATTATTTATCAATATATCTTTGAATTTTGAACGCTGATATAAACAGATTTCTCAATTTTAGAATATGTTAGAATGTAGCACCCTGCTGAACGTGAATCAGCAGCTGACAAGAGTCAAGAGATCATATTTAACAAGAACATGTGACATCATCACAAGCACCAGGTGTGTTGAGAATGAACGGCTAGCCGAAGAGCCCCAAATATTAAGAGATAGAGGTCGTAGATCCGCTTCACAGTATATTCTCGATCCTTGTATCCGAAGGGTCGTTACCTACAGAGAGGCTGCTAGACTTGATACATCTCAGCTACCTCAAGGTTATCACTGTGACATAGAGACATTCGGAACTGATGACATCCCATACATTTATGTTAATGTGACAAAATATGAAAACTCATGCTATGATGGTGGAGACGGTATTGTTAGTGACCGCTGGGAATGTTTTAATGTAGCGACCATTGTGTGCTAAAACAGGGCTAAAATTCGAAGTCATTTAATTCGTTATTTTTCCAAAATAAATAAATGGGACTTAAAGCGTAGATCTGCAACCTCCTTACCAGAATATTTGCAGAATGAAGGGTATAAATCAAGGGCGAAATAATGTGACAGCACTATAGTCAGTGACAGATGTTTTTAACTTCCTATACTATATGTCTGTACTACTCAAGATCATCTTAGGCCAGCCGTTAGCAAGATTTTACCCCCTACCTTTCACAAGGCCATTATTACATATTAAGTTAAGTCATTTTTATGCAGTTATCCATTTCTGTACAAAACACATCATTTGCAGCAGTGGGTTTATTGATATTCTTTTGATTTCACTCAAAAAGTTTTACCCATATTGTAAATCATTGATATTTTAACCCCAATATGATAATATTATATATTATTGATGTTTTCACACAGACATAGATGTATGTATATTGCCTGGGAGCTTCTATTAATGTCAAAAATTGTATTTTGCACTGATGTCTGTTTTAGTTTTTCTGCTTATCCCTTCTGTTTCTAACTCACATGTAATGATAACTAAATACTGAAATCTCCTCACCAATATTCTTTTAATTTGCTGCTTCTCAGAACCATATGAATATGACAGTATGCCTGACAAAACTGTTACAGCTTTAAACATATCTGCCGGTTCGGGGTCATATGTTATGTATGCACTTTAATAACCGATCAATGCTGGAGCAAATAAGATCATGTTAATAGAAGAAGGAGCGAAAACTAAAAGTTATTATCTATCTATCATGATGACATTATTCGTATTTCATGAATTACATACAGGCAAAATATAAAAAATGGTCTGGTCAGGTAAAAGAAAGAATGTATGACACTTGAACTAGAAAAACCTATAGAAAAGGCTTTTTAATAGTAGGGCTGTGTGGGTTTTTGCCTGAATATATCTGCCGCTGTGTGCAGAAACTCGTTGAGTGTTTGTGTATTTGTGGAGCAGGTGGTATGGCTCAGTCTTGACTCTATTAACGTAGCCACGGCAAATACGTCTAGCACAAAATTGATACCATCAAGGCCAGCAACTATTTGTCTGTTTTCGCTGCCATCGATACTAGGCAACATGATACGTAGACAGAGCCGCTGATACTTTTCAAGTTTCTCCTGATCGTTTAGAGATATATTTGGGTACCATGCAGGTGCGGCATATGTCACTAGAGGTACAATGCGTGACTTGTAGAATTTACACAAACTGTCATTATTCACTCCAGCTTTCCGCAGTTTAGTGATGGCATGGAAAGCTGGTCTGCATTTGTCAATGAAGACTATTAGAACACTACCTGAAGGGTTGTCAGGTACTCTAACACACAGGCCTTCTTAATCTTACTGTTGCTGTAACAAACGTGATGATATTTTCAAGCTCCCTGCAATATCAACTCAACACTTTAGAGGATATATTATTATCTTCAATATCTTAACACAACATATCCTGATTCCATAAACACTCTGCTTAGGATCATCTATCAAGTAGTTTGAGCACTAAAACTGTACCAGTATAGCTGGTAGGGGCATCTCGTTATCAACTACTCTCCCCACCACCAATGGAAAGTGGTTGATAACGAAATGCACCTACCAGCTATCCCGGCATAGTTTTAGCGCTTAAACTGTCTACCAAGCTATCTTACCAACAATACACAAAACAATCCAATAAATCTTGTCTTATCAAGTAATTACCGGTTGTATCCGGTTAACCATGAAACATAAGAGCATAAACCAAAGGTCACATAAACAGGCACTATACTAAGTAACCACAAAATCATAGTTACTGGATATACCGGTTCGTGACAACCCCATTTTTAAGCGGTATTCCTCAAACACCAAGGTACTTACTGTCTCTATGATGTCACGATTCCATAAATGCGGATGAGTCTGACTGAGTTTTCGTCCGGAATTTTTTTTTGAGTTAGGAAATTCATTCACATTCAGCAGCGTCTTGTTATCAATTTGATTTTGATTTTTCTTTAAAAATAATTTTTAAGTTAAAATTAATAACAAGCTGTTCACAACAAGGTGTTGTAAGGACGCGCTGCCCTTACAAGTTGTGGTGGGTATTTGCAATCACTTAGAAGTACTACGCTACTTCGTTGCAACTTATTAACTGGTTTATTTGATAGTAAAACTTCTTCTATATATGAGACATAAAATATTTAAACCAATAGTAATACAGCAGTTCATATGAATGTAACAAAAGGTAGTCAGGATACAGCGAGCAAATGAATATTCAATCAATTAATTTCGATGACAGCAGAATCAGTCATGAATCTTGGCACATTCTTAAACATGATGACATATTAATGATGATGATATGAATTTGTCTATCCACATCTAATGTCATCCTTACAGTGTAACAGTCAAACACAAAATTCGATTGAAATTGTTTGAGTTCTCAAAATAAAACCTGGTATATGAACTGCAAGTCAATGATGACACCAATTCAATTCAGTGTCGTAACAACACCCACAACAACTGCCTAAACTATCTAATTGGGCTTCCAGGCACTAAACAAAAATAAATAACAGTGTAATAATTGAGAGGTTGTATTACAGCGTGTCTTAGAAGTATATAAGTACGTAATATACATATATATATATATATATATATATTCTGAAAGACAGTCTCACCTTTTGATAGTGCCACAGGTTCATCACCATATAAGGTTGTTCAATTGGTTTTGGTGCATGAATATTGTTTGTTAGAACAACCAAGAAGTATATAGGCTAGACCCACACTTTGAATGGCTAGGAGTAAATTTCTCAGAAGTCCAAGAGGGATCAGGCTTATATACAATGCAAAGGGTCTCTCTGAGCAATGAACATAGAGCCAGATGTTCTCCACCTAGAATTTTGCCAAGTTTAATTGAATGTTACACAATAAGTGCGCTACCAAACTTTACCAGAAGTTAATGATAGTTATGGCCAATTCGCAAAGAAAGTTCAAAGAGGAAACAACTACAATTTAAAACCAAACACTAGATAGATAATTTTGATTAAACTGATTACATGTTGGATCACTAAGATTTACCGTTGTTACATTATCGCTTCTCATGCACAGTATAGGTTTGTGACAGCTATACACTACTAATTACATGAATGCTTTTATTATAAGCTTGCCAGAAAACCTGCACCATCTGTGATCATAGTCGCACACATGGCGACTACAAGCAGGGAGTGTTGTCATGCAACAATCTAATTGATGGACATTTTGCATTGGCATGATTTTGTTATTTTTTGCGATGAATGCTATCAGACCCAATGTCAGACGCACATTCTACTCTGATCATTTCTCTGTGCACAAAATTGGCATGTGACGTAGGCATTTCCATTTTTTACAGCAGTTGCAATTATAGAGCACCTTTCTGACAAAATATGTACATGTATTAATATTGACAGGCATCAATGACCTAGTTTAATGACCGATCAGTTTGGTGCTTCGGCCTTTTTAATTCAAAAAGTAACACCATACACAAAATTTCAAATGATATATATATATAATATATATATATCTATATAGTACTGACTACTGGGGTTTGGTTGGACCCCCAGGTGTGCTCCGACCTGCCTGCAAACTGAGAGCAAATGGGAGCAGATATTGCAGCCTAGCCCCTGCAGAGTTTTTACGCTGTAACAGTAGCTCATGCGCAGCAGAACTCGAGACATTGTTCTCGGGTATATGGAGAGAAGAAGACATCCCACAAGACTGGAGGCGCGGCGTGATCATCAAACCGCCCAAGAAAGGAGACCTGAGTAAGACAACAAATTGGAGGGGTATTACTCTACTACCGTATATCAGTAAAATATTTCTGAAGATTTTACATCACCGAATTGCCGGAGCCCTAGAGGAGAACAGAAGTCTAGATGAAGAGCAAGCAGGTTTTCGCAGCGGAAGAAGTTGTACAGACCACATATTTACACTGAGGAACATCATAGAACAATGTGAAGAATGGAGGATGCCCCTGTACGTCAATTTTATTGATTTCAGGAAAGCTTTTGACAGCATTCATCGGGAGAGCATGTGGAAAGTGATGAAGTTTTATGGTATCCCTGATAAACTCATCACTCTGACACGGGCGTTCTACACCGGGTATGCGTGTAAAATGCAAGGCGGAGCAGAGGACGATTACTTCGAAGTAAAATCAGGAGTTAGACAGGGCTGCGTAATCTCACCTCTGTTATTTATCATGGCTTCAGACTTCATAATGAAGCAAGTACAAGCGACACATCGAACTGAACTCCGATGGAATCTTACAACCAAGCTGAATTATCTAGCTTATGCAGACGATGTCGCGCTATTTTCTACAACACATGGAGGGATGCAAACAGTTACAGACAAGCTCATAACAACAGCGAGTAAAGCGGGATTGCACATCAATGAACAAAAGACGAAAGTTTTGAGGATTCATCGAGATGGAATGGGCCCTGCATCTAACAACAATTTCACAGTCAGCAACAAGTCACTCGAGTTTGTAGATAACTTTTTGTATCTTGGTGCGAAAATTGATGCGTCTGGTGGTGCAGCAGCAGATGTCAAGAACCGCATCAACTCTGCAACTACAGCCTTTTACAGACTGAACAAGGTGTGGAGATCAAGAAGTATGAGCAACCATCTCAAGTTCAAACTCTACAACTCGAACGTGGTGTCTGTGCTCCTCTATGGATGTGAAACATGGCGAATGACGAATGTGGATATGGACAAACTGGAGGTATTTCACATGAACTGCTGCCGTCGGATATTGAAAATATATTGGTGGTCCAAAACTTCCAACTTGGAAGTATGTGAACGCAGCAAGCAGAAACCAGTCTCTCAGCACATTGAAGTTAGAAGATGGAGATACCTAGGACACAGCCTAAGGAGGAAGGAATCTCTCCCTCACACCAGTCTCGGATGGGCCCCTGAAGGCACCCGAAGGAGAGGGCGACCCAATCAGACTTGGCGAAGAACGGCGCTCAAACAGATGAAGGTACACAACATCAAGTCGTGGGCGGAGGCTAGCGAGATGGCTAGAGATCGAGAAAGATGGAAGGGAAAGGAGAAGGCGATTCTGGCGCAATATTCCACTAGGAGTTCTGCAACATAAGTCAAGTAAGTAAGTCATTGCAGCCTAGCCCCTAAGGCAACTAGTAGTTCGCCGCCCATGCTTCGGGATGTGGCGTGTGATATGACATCTGATTTTAATCAACCTTTTTAATCAACCTTTAATCAAACCTTTTAATCAACCTTAATCAACCTCTTCGCCCAATCAACTCATTCCACAGCATTACAATATTTGTTCTTTTCCTCCATTGATTATAATCTGACCTCATTGAACCATTTGACGAGAGTTCTGGTTTCCTGGTTCCTTGTGATTCAGAGTTTAAAGGAAGCACAGAATTATGTATGTATGCTTTTTTCCTTCGCCTGTTTCCTTGTAGCAGAGAAAATGTAAGGAAACATCCATCATCATAGTTATCCTTCATCCATGGCAGTGCCAAATTAGCTATATAAATGGATGCGCCATTTTGAAGATTTTACTGTATTCATTTCAATTGAACTCATAGTTACAGGGTGTTCATTGTTAAATACTTTCACAGAAAGATCATGAATTACTTGTGAGTATACAAACTTTTTATGAATATTTATTGCTGGTACTTGGCAGTTCCTCTGTCCTATTAAATTCATTTTAAGATTGAATATAATGATTATCCTGAATATTGTTTCCAATTCCTCACTTCTGTTTTCTGTACCATTCAACACATTTATGATCAGCAATCGCCCTTATAACTGTTGTGATATAGTCAAATCAAGGCCTGAAATATATCAGCAACCGCTTATGTACACAAATCTACAAATACTCTCAGTCTACTCCTTGCCTAAATGCCGTTGAATTAAAGGATCACCCAAAGTAGTGAAACAATCTCCCAATCCCAACCCCTAGTGTTTATAAAGTGAATAAACATTTTTTTAAAAGAAACTTATCTTACAGTACACATTATAGCTGATTGTTTTCCTATACAAGATCCAATCTCTATATTTTATAGTTTGATGATGAGCGTGGTTATTTTGTTACTGACCTTTGGAGAATGTCAGGAAAGGGGACCCCCCTGCGGTTGTGGACGTGGCTACCAAATATCTGATACGTACATGAGTGGGTGTTTTATCAACAGTAATCCATGTCAAATCGAAATTCCAGCTTTGTACTGTTGTCGAATGGCAGGTTTGGATTAGCTATGGATAAATATTCATGTCGTAATCTGTATGAACCTAATAAAACAACACAGAAGATTACAATGAGATTTATGTACTGCTTGGAGATAAAATTTCGCCAAGACACAATTAAATTATCTTAGTTACTAGATTAGTCCATCTGAATTTCCTAGCTGTTAATGGAATCATCAATATTCGGTCAGACAAACAAAGCATAATAATGAAGTAGAGATTGTGACAGAATCAGGTTTTCGGTATTATTGTAGAGTTTTCAGTCTGACTTAGAATACCACTTGAACTTAATAAACTGCCTGAGGCCCAGTTTCAACTGATTTTTTGAGTTGGGATTATAATGTACTAAAAAGGTACCACTTTAATCATAGTGTATATGCAACAGTAACTTTTTTGTACCTTTCATCCTATTTTTGAGTGAAAATCAGTTTGAACTGGGCCACAGACTCGTCATCAAATTTGAGCAGTATTCGAAATAAGATGATGAACTACAGCAGAATAAAAAAAAACATTATGTCACAATCACATTAAACATTGTACTACCCCAATATCTAAAACTTGTCTACATAGCTCATTAATTTGAGATAGCCTAAAATGATGGAAGTCTTGCTGGAAGGTGATCCAGCTGTTGAGTTGTTTTGGTGGTCATGCCGCAGCCCACTAATTTCTGTGACTCCATGCCACATGGTATATATAGTCCGCCTGCAAAGTAAAAATATAGAACATTTGTCTTTCCTCATATTATAACAAAAGACAGATTATTTTTTTTTAGATCCATGTCCGAAATACCAAACCTTTAACATAACAATATTCTCAGTCAGGGAACTTTTGGTCAATTAATCCTGTACACTGGATCCTCCAAAGAAATTTGTTATTCCATTTGCAAAATGTGATGTTGTTCTTTTGTATCCTGATGGTTTCGCTGGATTATTATTTTTGATTTTGTTGAGTTGAAATTGTATCTGTTGTTTTTTTCGATGACGATAGACTTAATGAATTCGTTAATGGTCTGTCTGGTTAAAGTTGTTGTATGTGCTTGTTTCCTTCTTAATTTCAATAATTAGATTGCTCATAGGAGCGAAGTTGTTTTCTTTGTCCGGTTCTTTTTTGAGTTGTGATCTGATGTTAGATCAGTTGTTGTTGATATGTGAGGAAGTTGATGGGTGTTTAAGTTGCCGGCGATCATATTAAGCTCAGTGCCATGCTTATATTGCTTGATTGTTGGGAGTAAGCTCTTCATGTACTGTGGAATTCGAAGTGAATTCAAATTTACTTTGTAGTTGATTGTTGTTGTGATTCGGGCAATTGATGTTGTTTCAATGATTAACTGTTGTTTAATCAGTTTTACTTCAATGTCCGTAATTTTGCCATCATAACGTTGACAAGGTTGTAAAGATATCTGCATCTTCCACATGTATTTCCTGTATCTATATGTCGCTTGAGGAATTGGGGAACTTGAAGTGTTATCCATGGTAAGAGCTGGGGTTTGATGTGAATATGTCATCTAGAGTTGGCATCTGGATAATTGCAGCATTCATTCTTTCATCACAAGTAATCTCTTCCTTACATAGCTGTTGTTTAGTGGCATTTAATACAGCTGTGGTGGCTTCGGGAATGCTATCAAAAAGCTCGACATTGTGATCGAGGAAAATATTTTTGTCCTTTATTCCATTAACTAGAATAGCGGATGTGGTGTTGGAGAATGCCTTTAAAGGTTTTGCTACATGAGCCCACGAAATGCGTGGAATTGTCTTCCCACGCGTGGTAGGCGTGGCTTCATAGGCTAAACACACCCACCTTGTGACAACATTGCTAAGTGAGTGGCCAATGAGCCAACACCAATGAGTAAGAGTAATGGCCAATTAAATACGCTCTATTGTACCAACTGACCAATGACAGAAGCGTAGGGTCACATCATGGTTAACAACACGAACATGCTGGTCTTTGAAAAGACGCATCGTTAGCATGGCCAACAGCGTGGTTTGGCATCAACAACGCCTGGAATTGCCTCCCCACGCGGTTTCGTGGGGCTGTCTAGCTACACCTTAACAATACAGGTACGCTCACCAACTAACACTAAACTTACTCATTTTCAACAACTAGGCCTACTGTCAAAGCAATTCTTGTCAATTATTATTACTAGTGCAGTCTTTTCTCTTGTCTCTCCGCTTTCTGCTTTTCTTTATTTCTTGGGTTACTTTTTCCTTTACTGAATGCAAAACATTCAAAAGTGATTGTAGATCGACGATAAAAGGTACATAAATAATATATATATATATATATATATATATAATTATAAATGAATCGCCCTGTGGTGTACAAATAATTTTTCCTTTTACTTTTTGTTTTTAAATGGGGCCACTGCAGCAACCGAGTTGTTTAAGTTGGGTCGATGTTGGTTTGGAAAGAGGTGTTGAGATCTTTATCTGAAATAGAAGACTGGAATGTTGATTTGACTACATTGTACGTTATAGAATTGCATACATTAACAATCAGGATATTATTGGACATACCTTTTATCTCAATGTTACTGTCTTGAGTGGTCGAGTCCAGTTTCTTCTGCATCAACTGAGTCACCAACAAGCTTTTACCTTTTTGTACTTACTGAATTATTTTCTGTTCGTTAACTTAATATTCATGTCAGTTTTTCAAGAGAGAGAGAGAGAGTCTATTATGCAAGCAGCTTGTTAGCACAATGTCATGTGCAACAATCACAATCACAACAAACAAAAATAACAATCACAACATTCCTTAGATAGCTTGCTAACCGAGTTATGATGATTTGGACATTACAAATACATGACCATTTCATTATAATAAATATCTGAGATTTAATGCAACTGATTGTGAAAATCAGTTTTTCGGAATTATTTGGCAAAAACACGCTGTGTTGGAAATTTACCAGCACGACTTCGGTTCAGGGTTAAGTACTGCTATGTAAAGAGAAGAATTGGTATCCATTATTCAAGACAGCAAAATTTATGATTGTGCTGAGCGCAGATATTTTCTGACCTGCAAACAGCTCTGTTTGAATTTATCGACAATTGTGTTGAATAAAACATAAACTTTGACATGAGCAAAATCATCTTCAGACCAATAAGACACAGATATTGATGAAAATTGATGATTGCCTGTGTGAAATCGCACCATGATACGCACAGTGCAACATGAATAATCAATTCTACTGTTTATTACAGATTTCACTCAATAACATGGTTTCATGGTTCGTTGGTGGTTTACAGTTTAAAGGGAACGCTTCCAGACTAGAAATGACTTTTTTTGAAGTATCTGTTCTTTAGGTGTAACCAGTAAACAATTACTATGAATATTGAGCAATAATATCAAGTAAACCAAATGTGACCTTGTGAGAGCATGGATAAAGATTCATGATATCGCTAAGTTTGGACCTTAATTAGACCAAAACATTGATGTTGATCGGCGAAGAAATCCTCCCGATTTTGGCTAAGTTTAGGTTTTTTGTTGTCCTAAACTTAGTGATACCATGAAACTTTATCGCTGATAAATCAGTTGGTAAAAATGAGAACAGACTTATCCTCATTTAGGTATCGAAATGTAGGGGAGTGTAACAGGGGACAGTTTCAGGACAACTGCTATTGAATAACTTCATACATAATTTTTGTACCTCCTCTATTGAGCATGTGAAATGTGCAGATGATATATCCTTTACCATCTTGTTAAAAAGTTAAAATATATGACATGGTTCCACAGCACACAAATCTAAGATGCTGTTTCCTGAAGAATATGTCATCTACAGCAATCTTTGAATTGGACATAAATTACGGTTAGAAGAATCATCTTTTTATTTATCTGAAGAAGATCATCAACTTCGCCTTTCAAAAAAGTAGAAATCTTAAGGGAATCAGTAAGTTTCATGACAAAGTAAAATGAGCATTGGTTGGCAGGTAGCCAAAGCCGAATGGACTCAGCAAACAATTTTGGAAAATAGACTACTTGAACCATCGTCTTTCTCACCAACAACTGGTTTATCTCTCCACTTTGAAGGCCTTGTGCCAACTCAATTATCAAAATCATGTACACAAGTAGTGTTGTATTCAGGGTCGAGTCAACGGGTCGGGTTTCGGGTTTCTGTGGTTGGGTCATCTTAGGGTCAAGTCGGGTCAGAGGTCTACATCCTTACGGGTCTCAACTACTAGAGTGATGGTCAAAATGCTGCATGCACCTGGACTCGGACCTGAGACCTAGTGCACTACAGTCCACAATCTTAACCACTATGCTATGGATTTTAGGTGATGATTTTGGAAATAGAGACTATACGATCATAAAACAATAGCTATTAGTCATGCTGTGATTATTATGAGGCTTACAACGCTACATAAAGCTTTCTTCAGACATCTATAATTCGATAAATACTTGACAGAATTTGATGAAACTTGGTCTCAGCATAGTTAATTATGTCTAGATGATATATTACAAACTGAATCAAACTTAACACGCACTATTAGCTGATTGCACTAGTGATTAGTAGATGAATATCCATCATTCTTTTAAATTGTGATATCTGAAGACAGTGTAGGAGTAGGACATCGACTTATGAAGTCGTAATGTAGGCCTAAATCCATTTCATGCGCTCTTTTCGACTCGACCCGACTCGTACCCGAATTTAGGGAAATTTCAGTGGCTCGGCTCATTTTCATTTTTGCTGGCTCGATACAACACTATACACAAGTGGGTGAATGTATCTTGCTTCCCTGTTCCCGGTTCCTTGTAATGGAGAAAAGGTAAGGAAACATCAATCAGTGTAATTACATTTCCTCTGTATATCTGTCCAAACCATAGCCAATATGTTGGCTCTGATATGCTAGGTCATAATGATACTTTCAGCGGTTAGGTCGAATGTAACTTCCAGGTATTGTATGCTGGTTTGCCATGAAATTTTATTTTGTTTACTGCATAACTACAGATATTTGAGCAGAAAATCAGATTAAGATATTTCCAGGTTTGATTATTCACACAGCAGTCTGGATTGTAACGTAATTTTGTTCTGTTGACTTCCAGAAAATAAAATCAAGGCTATCATGAAATATTCACATGTTTGATAACACAACTATGTTTTTCTACACTTGTATCAATATGATATATAGTTGTCAAATGCTATGAGCTTCGTAAAATTGACTTGGTATCAAAATCGGTTAATCACCACAAGTTTGAGAGCATAACTCTTTATAGAGACGCCATGTTTGTTAGTCCGCTGACACTCTGATGCCTATTAGCCTGTGTTTGCTGCCATCATCACTGTACGAGTTAGCGATAAGGATGTTATCTTTAACTCCAATAATCTGTCCTGAAACAGTCCAACCAGGACCTGCCGGGAGCGTCCATAACACGTTAGCATCATATTCTACAAATAACCAATATTGATATAGTGACATCATTAAACTGATTTCAAGGGAAAATAAACTGATTGCCAAATGGGTAACCTGAGTACTCATTTACTTCATGAGCTGTGTTTTGCATGAGGTCGAACTGAGCAAAGGTCAATGCTGTCGGCAGTTCGCACAGAGCTCAAAATTTCAGCTTACACCAAGTCGCTCAATGTACGGCGATCCTGCATGGCTGATTGGTAGGCATAAAAGAATGAATATCGGTCAGGTATCCGAGCACCTTTTCTGATGGCAGCAGACATTTTTGAAGTTTTTAAGTCCATAGAAATGGATGCATATCCCGATGTCAAGCCAAGAGGTGACTAGTCAGCTTTGTCTATAGGTGGACCTCCACATGGAAACATGGTGATTGAGAAATTGTGGATTCACTTTAAGTATGCGAGAGAGCAACAACGGCAGGTTATTGCAAGCCAGCAGTACCAGTGACGTGATAGTCTTTCATGTTCAGTGACTGAGGTTTTATTGCTATGCTGACCAATGCACTAAATATAACGATGACCTGAACGCTCATTGGGGGGGGCAGAGTAATAGGGTTACACATCATATAAAATACCATGATCTACTAAAGCACCATAGACAATTGTAGTGATTTTCCATGTTTCCTAAATAACTTTGCATAGCATGTAACGAAAGATTATCGGATAATCAGGCTCACAGCTGTTGACTGATAGATCAAAAAACAAAAAACTTATTCTCCTGTATGGTATTGGATTGTATTGGATTGGATTTGCTTGCTTTATCTTAAACTATCCGGAATAAGGCTGATATTCCGTTAGTTTGATGATTGTGAATGTACTAGGCCACTTACGCGTTGAGGGTCTCATAGCGACTATGTAATTTCCTGGTCTGGTATAGCCTGATGGACTCCCTGTATACATAGACTGAGGACCATACTGTCCGGTAAAGGCAAACACCAAGGTCATATTCTCTTGGCTGTAGCCAAAAACCTGGAAAATATTTTGACGACAATAAATTAGTGTAGTTTTACAGATCTTCAACATATTTGCAACCCTTTATAAACTTTACTGCAATTCAATTTAATGCATTTAGGCAAGCTTGTAACCTTTAAGATGGTTCATCCTGCTTGAGATGAATTATCCATCATTCTTCGTTAGAACTTTATGTTTTGAAATCAGTTTGTTTAAATCATCTTGCTTAAAATTTCAAAATTTTCTGCCGCTATTCGGATTATAAGTATTTACCATAATTTGTGAGGTGACGAAGGTTGCATCAAATCCAAATATTCTTGTCAGGTTGTAGATGTATTTAAAAGGAGCTGGCTCTCCTAAAGGATATCCCAATATTACTGAGTCAAAGATAGTTCTAGAATCCATCCATATAATCTGAGGTTGATCATTGACTGACCTGCAAGAAAAAATTCACTTCAGATTTGTCTCCACTTTTCTCTGATCTGGACTTTTTTAAGGTGTCAGTATATGATAAGTTACTTTCAAATTGCTTAATTATAGTGGAGATTCTGAGATACAGTAATTACTTCAACATAAAGCAGGAACACCATTGAGTGTGTGCACTGTGTATGGAGATTATCTTTACAATATAGTGCTCACCTTTTCTTGTTGGTAAATGTTGGCGTATCATAACTCGCAAACACTCCGGTGTTGTAATCTATCCTCTGATCCACAGAACCCCTACAATATTTAAAAACTGGTTATGATCTCAATGTGGCGGCTTTAAACAGGAAATGACGTGTGCACCACATATATTTCTACCTTTAAAATAAGAAGGAAACCTTGGAATTACTCAATTGGGACGTATACTCTGCTGTTAATTTCGAGGAGCATAACTTTCCGAGGATTCAGACAACAATCTGACTGATGATGCTCGAAGTTTTTCATTGATGGATAGCAGCTATCTAAATGGCTTTATCTACAATGGCCTATCAAATATTGTACATCCCCCTCACCCATTGATTCCTTTATCTTTTACAATGATAAGGTTGACAACTATTCCTCCCTCGTAACCGAATACCAGATAATCGCCTATGCTTAGCAGGTGACAATCCACGCGAGCCCCATGGTTCTCATTGTGTGCGAATATGTCGATGTACCACTTCTGCATGAGGTATGGAGGCTGGTGGTTGAAGTTAAGGGCGATCACTCGATGTAGCATCTTTAAAACAAGAAATAACAATGACATGTACTATTAAATATGCAGGAAAAAGAGTATACTTTGCCTTGCAATGCGAACAAAAAAAAAAAATCCTGTGACAAGGATAGGGTATACGACAAACATATTTCATACAGTAATGTAATGACATGTGCATCTGAATTCGACGGTATTATGCTTTGCAGTGTAATGTAATTAAACAAGATGGACATGTATGGACATCAAGTCACCTTTACCATTGTGGAAGCATAAGCGGCAACTACTCTCACCCATAAAACAACTCAAATGAGAGCTTCAAAGGTTACCTATGGCTCATGTGTAAATACCACAACATCAGGGATAGCTCAATGTTAGAACCACCCGATTGAGGATCATTAGGTCCTGGGTTCTCGCCCCACCGGGTGCACTGTTTGTCTAGTACTACCTGACTTGGCTGTTGCGGGCCATTCACCCTGGCCAACCTGGAAAGACTAACGGATAATGATATGCCATATTGCCAGGACCTTCAACCATAAAGTTGGCGATCATCCAAGAAAATGAAAAAAAAATAAAGACAGTTAACTGATCACAGATACTTTACCGTGACATTGTTTCTGGCGAGAAAGTACCCTGTTGGAGGATCCAGTTCTCTATTCACCACAATCTTAGACACTGCCAGCCAGGTAGATACAGTGTGGTTAGTGGTTGGGTCCTTCTCATCGATGAAGTAGGATGCGACACACATACCGGCTAAATAATAGTAGGGTAGTTATGGAAATGAGTTTGATGAGCTGGTATTGACCTATATGGAGTTATAGCAGTAAAACAGATAACTACATAGTGTAGAAGTTTTTAAGCGGGTTACCTGAAGGCTGAGATACCTACCAATGCTAACACGATCCTTACGACGACTCTCTACTTTAATAACTTACTGGGAATATTATCGCCAAACCTATTTGTAACAATGGAGACTGGCTTGTGTGACTGGCTTTTTGAACTGGCTAAAAGGTAACTATCTCTTGCAAGATAGTCCGCACAGTTTTTGCATTTGAAAGGAAACACTAGCAAATGGGTTGGCTCTGAATGGCCGGTGATTTCCTGTGAAATCAAAGTGAATGCAAAATTAATTCAGTTCCACTCTCATTACATCTCAAATGGTACTTTCAGTGTCCCACCCAACAGTCAATCAGTAAAGAGCCAACACGTCGTCTGAGGAAAAACTAAATCTCACTCACATGTATCAAAAAGATAAAGTCCTCCTGTCTTGTATGAGGTGAAGAAGAAAAGGCCTGCAACCTCGTCGATATAATGTACACTATAAAATGAAATTAAAAGTTAATTTTTTGATGAATTAATGTTTGATATCTTCGCTATTCTTTTTGGAGTATGGAACACCCTGCAACTGTTTTGAAATGAAATCAATGCAAATTATGAAAGGTAGTGAAGTGCAGTGTATACAATACAATGCCAGTTTCTACGATGTGTGCGATAACCGAACCTAGCAATGAACATAAATACATAGTAAAGAATGCATTCAATACTATGGCAAATGTCGGAAAGCACTACATTTTTCCATCTGTCTCATCTTGCGTTGTTACCTTGATGCATTGCCCAGGTAACCATGGAACTGCAGTGGTTTGCCAATCAATGAACCATTTCTCAGTCTAATTTCTAGAAAATCGCCATCAGTAGCAATATAGTCTCCCTGTTGATTCATAACTGGCATTCTAGGGCTGGTAAGTAAGGTGTCATACCATAACAGTGCTCCATTGGTGGCATTGACAGCTGCATAACCTCTATGAGAGAAGAAATTTAACAACACTGACAAAGTAAACTAGCGGGTAACATCGAATTGGTGTTAATATGAAACAAAAATATTGCATTGCATTATTGTGGCAAACCAGAACAAGTAGAACTTGATGATTTCTTTTACATACACATTTAAGTATTACTATTCATATATATACATATAAAGATTTATATTTATATATACATATACATATACATATATATATATATATACATATATATTATAATATATATATACATACATGATGTAGTCATCGGTTCAACAGCAGATATTCTGCTCTGGCACATATTTGCATGTTACCAATGCATGTAGAAATGCAGAAAGTGATACAGAGTGCATTTGAAATTGCAAAGATGCATTAGTTGAATGATGTATCGATGCACTTACTTTGATTTGCTGTCTGTGATCCTGCAAACTACATTGTTATCGTTTCCGACGCAACCAGTGGTGACCAGTTTACTGTTTGTCTCATTTCCAAGATTGGTGTACCAAAGGACAGTAGGTGATGTACTGCCCACCTAAGTATTGTGTGAAGCAAAGAAAAGAGTAAAGTTTTACTTATGATTCAGAAGGTGGAGCTATGATGCAACATGCCATGACTTTTACCCTTAGTGAGTGGAACAAACAAGATCAGGGCACTTGCAGAATAAACAGGTAAATATAAAAGAATTGCTACAAAGAATTTACAGTACCTTTTGCGCTTGATTGGTCAGGAAGGAAGGAGACAGGGAGGCAGGGAGGCAGGGAGGCAGGGAGGCAGGGAGGTAAGCTTTTCAAGTTGAAGTAGCAACATATGTCAGGCTAAGCTTGATTTGTCGCCACTTTTTGCATACATTATGTCTAGTTGATTCACTTGCCCCTGAATATGATTTTGGAATATCCTGAACCCCTGCAACAATATGAAAAGTTTTCGGTGTGACACAGCTTCCTGACAAAGCTATCTGAACCTAGTAGTATATGAAATTTGAAAACAGACAAGAACGTACCTGGAAATCTGCTTGGCAGTATAGTCCTCTCGAGTCACAGCTCTCCACAGGGCAGCCCCTCTGGCCATAGCAGAGTATGGGCAGAATGGTGGCAATCACTAGCAGTAGCTTGCCTGCCATTTATTAGCTTCACAGCTGCAGCAAATCGACTTATCTATTTGAGCTCAACAGTATCAATGTGATTATTTTCTACTGAAGCCAAATTAGAGAGACGCGATTTTCTTATCAGTTTGATAGATATCCACTCCTGCTTGAGAAGATAAGATTCATACTATAATATTCATACTCTGCACAGACTTTAGTGGAAGATAAACATATTGCACAACATTATCAATAGCTTAGATTGCAAATTTGAAGGTCTATCTATATCTGTGTGGGTGTATGGGTGTTTGCCATTAACCCATATGTCAGTAGAAACCTATGCCAAGGCCCGATTACTGAATCAACATATCCCATTAATATTTGAGGATAGATAGATTTATTAGCTTGTTAGTTGGATTTTTCCTAAGCAAAATTCGAGTAATTTAATCAGGTTGTCGACCAAACACATTGATTTGTATAGGAATTTATAGGACTGATCAAACTCATTTGAATTTACAAATTTTTGATATTGCAGGTTGCAGAAGAAAAAGTGATTGCAAAGTAAATGAAATTAACCCCACTATTCGTTATTGGTATTAAAAAATCCATTACATTAGGCCTATTAACAGAGTTAAAATTCCTATTCCATTTAAAGTTGCAGACAACCCTGGCGCCACTAAATATGAATCAAGATGCAATTCACTTTCACCAGTAGGCAACATACTCAACAATAAAAATCCAAGATAAAAGCTCTGGTTCTGCACCACAGGACGGTCAGCAGCCCCTTAACCCCATGGCTGCAATCAGGAAGAATGGAATGCTGCAATAAACTGAATTTAATTGAGAAGCTATGTTTTGTTTATAATCTTAAAGGAAATGCTTAATATTTTTCATTTTAAGCAATAATATTGTTTTTCGCAGATGATTTCGTAACTGAGAGGACTTTTTACGTATTTTTATGTAAGGTTGACACTAAAAAAAATGAAACTGCTTCAATTCTAGAAGCAAATTCTTTTATGTATCATTTTCTTCCAACAATATTTTTATTTTGAGAGTTTGGGTATTTCTATTAATGAAAAGGAAAAAA
The DNA here is from genome assembly GCA_914767715.1 of Membranipora membranacea. Lineage (NCBI taxonomy): Eukaryota > Metazoa > Bryozoa > Gymnolaemata > Cheilostomatida > Membraniporidae > Membranipora > Membranipora membranacea. Next base: position 8,746,124 of record OU612072.1, on the reverse strand, counting down.
ATGGTGGAAGAGAGTTTGCAATTGAAATGATTTAAATTTTATAAATTAATATATATTTATAACATTTAATTTTAGGAGTACATCATCACGCATCAAATATCAAAATATAATTTTTGTGGTTGTCTGCTACTTTGAGTTTGCTGTCAACACAAGTAATTTTGTAGTTGTAGCCAATTTAATTTTGCTCTATCTTTGACCCAAGACAACTGTATCCTACTTGGTTCTGGGTAAATGTTGTTGGCACTACTATATACATAATATATAGTATATTGCATATGTGCTTGTGCTCAAGACTCACAGAAACTCTGAAGATCGTTTACTATAGTTCACTTTTTTGTATGGTGACTGAGTATTGAGGTATTACTGTAAAAGTCCAGCCATTCTTTGTCCCCGCAGTCCAGTGTAATGTTATGCCCTAGCTCCTGATGGTTTAAGTAAAATTTTCTTTACAGTGAGCTGGATTTTACCTTTGTTATCAGCAAGTGAAGTGAAATGTTATTTACCAGTCGTCATCTCAAATCCAGTTGTGTATTTGTGCTATTCACTCTATGTTCTAGATGCGACGACCTGAGCCAAAATCAGGAGAACAGTCTGTTGGTACTGTTCATACTGACTTTGACAGTCATAGATTGCCTTAGTTTTGACTTATAAAACATCTCTTTCACTACTTCTTCTTCCAAAAAATATACCTTTAAACCGAAATAAAAATAGATACACTTGTTATGAAAATCGAACAGTTTATTTCTTATATCATTCAAATACCATTGCATTTCAATACAAATTCGGTGTGTGTTTATTCTTCTTGTTCTTCTTATATATTGATGATCTCTTCTCTGAAATCATGAGAAATTGTTGACAGAATTAAAATTTACAAGTAATGTTTGCTATGCGGCTTCAAGAGGGAGAAGGTTAGAGCATATGTTTTACATCAACTTTTCAGAAAGATTGACCGCGTTCACACACAGATTCAACCGTGTAACTTGCAAAGTCAACCTCAGAGGTTCCAAAGTTGACCACTTAAATGCTTTGGGAGAACAACAGCAATATATAGTCTGGCAGCTAGTTCTGCAGTAACTATGCAATATTTTCACATTTAGAAAATTCAGAGCACTTCTGGGTAAAAATCATGTATAGTGTTAGAGATGCCCCCCTTCTCATCTAAGAACTTTGAGGTATTCATGAGGCCTAGTGATGTGCCAACACTATACATAAATGTTACCCAGAAATGCTCTGAAGTGTGAAAATATTGCGTAACTACTGCACAACTAGCTGCCAGACTATGTATTGCTGTGGTCCTCCTGGAGTCTTAAAAGCATGATAAGACAAATTCTGGTAATTGTTGTGAAAATTGATTTATGGACGTCATCAAAGTAAAAAGTCAAATTGAAGTCAGATTTTGTTTTTTTCCGAGTCATTGTTCATCTCATCTATGAAAATGTGTCACCCGTACTCCTTGCAATGATTTATAAATTCATATCCATCAATCAGTGTGCATTTTATGTCATTTAAGGCTCATGGTCATTTGTTTTACTTACATTATTTGCAGCCATTCTCCATACATCCATGAAATGATGCAAACTATGATATAAAAAAAAAGTTGGGCAATTATAGCAAATGCAACCAGTTCCAAAAATAAGCCGAGTTATACATCTTCCTTGGTACTACAGACCTGATAGATGAAGACACGCTCATCTTTTATATGAGATAATTTTCAAGGATCACAATTATCTATTGACTATACAAGAGGAAGGCTATTCTAATAATCGTTTTATACTCACACAGCCATCAATGCAACCAGGAGAGAGAACATCAGCCGAATTACATAAGTCCATACATGCCTGTAGGTCATCATGGCATATTAAAAAGAAATATCTAATAGAATAACTGCACGTCGCTGCAGACCCTATAAAAAATTAGTGACACAACGTAGCTTGTGGTTACGATAATAACTGAATGACCAGAAAACCGATGCATTTGATTCCCAGGCCTTTATAAAGTGTGAGGTATAGGTATTTTTGGTTAACCGACCTGATTCAGGTAGTAGCAATGATGCTGATGAAATTCTATTTTGTGATTGAAATCTACTGCATGCACAATACAATACTTGAGGTAATACCTAGAGCATTTACTATTAAAATGATAATCACATTGTCTACTACAAAGACTACAGTTACTATGGGCAAGGTAGTGGAAAAATGGATGCATAATGTATAGACACTGCTGTATATGACCTGATGCATTATACCAGGAGTGTGCATTGTCAGCTAATTAACGCTCAGTTCATACATCAAAGAAAATTTACTAAGAAAAAGTCTTCAATGAAAAACTGTCCACTATAAGAGGAGTAAACATAATCAGTCACCTGTTATAGTTGAAATACACTGAGCGGATGTAAATTAATTACCAGATTAGGGCATACATTGTAGCTTGAGAATTGTTACTAACATTTTATGATTTCAAAAAGAGGATTGATAGAAATAAATAGATAGACAAACACAACACTGTCTTGAAACTAATATTAGTTACATCTGGGTATTGCAATAAACAAATAGCTCCACCTCCATATCAGAAGACTTAGTTTCAAATTTCCTTTTTGTCATATTATTCCTGTTACCTTGCTAAAGATGCAGAATGAGAAAAAAATTAAGCTCTTAATCAACCCGTCCTCGGGCCAATCAATTTGCTAATGCAAACTAACTTCTAGACCAATCAGTTTGCTAATGCAAACTAACTTCTAGGCCAATCAATTAGCTAATGCAAACCAACTTCTAGGCCAATCAATTTGCCAATGCAAACTAACTTTTAATCTCTTTCCTGCACTTTTGGTTATGGCAATTCAATAGTTCCAGTCTTTCATTATCAGAGATGTGAAATTTATAAAAGTTAGAGTATATCAGAGTACTCACCATATGAGAGTACTGCAAGAACGACGATAACAGCTAAGATTCTCGAATTCATGATGATTCTCCAAATGTCTCTGGCTGTTCCCTTAAGTCTTTTTTCTTTTATATACTAATATTACGCCAAACTTGCCACATGCCCGATTCCTATCTTAAATGTCATTTCTTCTTGATAGCACTTGTAATGCTCCTGACATGATGCTGATATGTTGCTAGCACTCGTTATGCTCCTGCCATAATGGTCAAAATACTCAAATTTTACATAACCGCCAGAAATATCTGATAAATCTATTTTAACACATAATATGTTGTAGTTTTAATCACATTTTGTTTTATTGTTTTGCCCCATTCACATCGAAAACTAACTTGGGACAAGTTACAAGTTAGAACAAGTTATATCCAATTGCCTGCATGCCTGTTGCTCCCAATCCACTGGTCACGCCGCGGCGTGACTAGTGGATCGGGAGCTACAGCTCTGAATGCAGGCAAATGGACCAAACTTGGTCTAGTGTACCCAGTCAGAGCAATCATGTCAGCAGAAGATCGGCAGTGCGGCAGCATATCGCAATTTTTCTCAAAATCGCTTATAATAAGTAAAATGTTACGAGTTTAAAACAAGGGTATATCTAGGGTAGATCAACGTGCTGAATCCAAAACTGAGAGTGTACCCGGTTGTAGCAATCATGTCAGCGGCAGCGCGGCAGCATACCTGTAATTTTATTCACAATCGGTTAGGTAAGTGAAATGTTAAGTGATTAATATGGTCAGCAGGAAACACGACTATATGTATGATTTTAACAAGATATTATATCACATCATTTTAAAAGGTGGTCAGCGACAGCACTACATCTCAACGAGAACAAGACAAAAAGCAGCCTAGACATAAGACTGCTCAAAACATGATAGCGTGAGACAAATTTGATGTAGTAAAAAAGTGTGTACCCAGTTGAAGAGGTCAGCCGCAGCACTACTGCATATCCCAAATATTCACACTATCGATATGTGATTAGTGGGAAGTCAAGAGTTTGATACAGTTGGCACAAGTCAAGACTATAGTACTGGGTTCTACATTGTATATGTTTTATCATTGCATGAGATGGTTGATGAGAGACAGCGCTACCGCATATCCCCATATCATGTCATTAGCATGTTAGGAAAGTATGCGAAGCTGGCATATCTAAGTTTTTCAGACTCTGACAGTTTGGTTTCTTTCTGAAAAGTGAGGCACTCATTGAACTCTTTGCTCATGTGTTATGCAAAAGATATTCAGCCAAAAATGACATAAGAGGCAATTGAAACGTCAAAAATGTTGTTTGTAATTGCCCCAAGACAGTAATTTTAAGACCATACGATATCATACTAGCATCAAGTATCCTGCCATCAAGTATTTATAATCTTTGATACTAGTCCCATAAGAAGTTTGACATAATTCAATTGAAATTTTTCAATTTGTGCTGGTCTGATACGAGCAGCCTTCTCTCCAAGTTTACTTGGTGAATTAATTGCCATGTCAAAAAAATCCCACAATGCAATTTCAACCTGGAATTCCCTGATGATTAGATTAGTTAGATTACACAGAATAGGAGTTATTTCCCCACACATATAATGCCAAAACAAAACACCTTTTAATTTCTAAATATGACCAATACAACTGGGTACACCCGGTGAATTTTACAGAACATACACCAATGAAGTATAAAACGTGATCAGTATCCTGCCATCAAATATTGTCCGTGCCATAACAACTTATGCTATAGCTGCTTCTGGCCTACAATAGCTTGTTCGAATTTACAGTAGACAATTAATCCCTTAATTACAGTATCGTCAGAAAGCGTCAGACAGCCAGAATTTGGTTTCATTGTTTCATTTGTGATAATCCAAATAAATCTGAATGATAAACATACTGAGCTAAAACCAATGCAAACAGGTTTTACCTTGCGAATTTCATGAATTCTCCCAAGAATTAAGCCTCGTTTGATTTTGACAAATAAAATGTCAATACACAGCAGGGCTTATGTTTGATAATACCTTCATATTGCCATGCCAGAAGCAGAATTTGTGCTGCTCTTAATCATCATGTTTTTTACTCCCACAATAAATTGCCGTCTTCTCGCTGAGCGAAATAAACTGAAATTAAATTGGAACAGAAATGTACTCCATATCTAGTGAAAATTGCCTCAATCAATATTGAATTAGGTCGGTATTGCTTTGTACAAACTGTCCGACAATTTTTGTGGTTTTCCCTTGTACCAACCATGATTCAGCATATCTAGCTTACTTGGTGTTGACAATTACCCACACAGTTTTCCAAGGTACCTGTCCATGACTTACAGGTCAATGGTGATCATTTCTGGTCCCTGTTAAGAGAGCAAACAACAATTTAATGTTTTGATTTTATTGCAGCTACTCTAAAAAAAGTTAAGTGCAGGTGACCTTCAGCATCCATTCAAACACCACCCATGATGTTCAGATTTTTAGAGGAAAAAACTCCACTGATTGCTGAAGTGATGATAATCCCACAACTACACACTTATCAAATGTTGATAATACCCTATGTCAACAGGCAAGCAAGCTTGAGGATACAATCGTTAAGGCTTTTAAATCCTTGATCTGAGTATACTGCTAAGACAACATGTTATAGTATTGCATGGGCAAGATTTCCTGACGATTTAAGAAAGTTTCTGGTGGCGTTGCAATCTAATTTTGCCTGACATGGCTTTGCGGAGGGATTTTTTATTTGATTTATTGCCAACAGTCCTTACCACCTATCAGTTGTGATGTTGCACAAATGTATGGCAGCTGTCCTACTCCGGGAGAGGATTATTTTAATTATAGTAATAAACTCTCTGATACCTTCTAACTCTGTTTGTGTTCAAAGGCCGGCACACATACAATATTTTGTGTTTATCACCCATATGCATTGCTCATGGTATTCAGATAATTCGAATGATTAGTGTAGACTTGCGATATGGAAAGCAGTTTGTATTCCCATGACATTACACTGGGAATATTCCTCATCACTTCAGACAGTGAAGGTGCTGTCCAGTAAAAGAGGCAAACTGCAAGGCAAGTTACCCTGTTGTAATCAGGGCCGTAGTTTAGAAAAAATGGAAGGGGAGGCAAAAGTACAAGGCGAATCCAAGACATCACCAGTAACCTCCTCCTTGAGTTATTTAAGCCATGTAATAAGCAAATCCCAGAGGAGCTGATTCTGATATGGATTTAAACATTTTAACAGGAGGAAATTTCATTGACGGTCACAGAGACTAGGATTGTTGTTTGTTAGCCATGACAGCAATATACCACCATAGAATCCAAAAAACTCTGCTGTCAGTTCAATCTGATACTCATGTATGGCAGGAGTGTTAAGTAATTATGACTGAGTATAATTATTGACAGACTATACTTAGTCATCTTATGTTGATGCCACTGTTGATCCCTATCAACCCATGTCATCATACTGTCTTACAGTCTGTATTTAACCAGCTGCGCTGTTTCTCGATGTATCCGACAAAACTTTGGTCTAGGGTGCTTATTTAAATGTGACTCTTCCTCGAGTATAACGCCTGTTATGCTACAAATAATGTCTGACCATGGTGGACAAGATAAGACTTGTCCTATCTAGCTGAAACTTATGATTGTCTTTTATGCTGCATCAATCGACTATATTTTCATTTATGGCACAAAATCAATACTTCTAACACTCATTCTTTTGATTTTTTGACAGCAAAGGAAGGGGTGTAGCCAGTGTTTAGATTGTTGTTTATAAAGTATTTTTTAACAGATTAAACATAATCAAGCATTTGTGGAACAATGACTAAGATAAGATGGTCGTTGTGAAAGAGACTAATGCTTGGTTCACATTGTCCCAGATGAAACTAGGATGCCATCCCAGATGCTTATCCCAGTCACATTATAACATTCATCCCAGATAGCCATCCCAGTCAATGTGAACCAGAAAATGACACAATCCCAGACTGTCTGGGTCCATCTGGGATAGCATCGGGAAAGTTTGACGCTTACGAACTTTCCCGATGCTATCCCAGACGGACCCGTACAGTCTGGGATTGTGTCATTTTCTGGTTCACATTGACTGGGATGGCTATCTGGGATGAATGTTATAATGTGACTGGGATAAGCATCTGGGATGGCATCCTAGTGTCATCTGGGACAATGTGAACCAAACTTAATCAGCAAGAAATCAGGTGACAGAGATCCATTAATAAAGGACTATTACCCTTATTAGCAGTTTTGGTAACAGGATATGTGTAACATTAATCTATACCAAAAGTTTGTTTAGAAAGATATGTGGATTGATGGTCCCAAAATGACAACAAATGGAATTATGCTCATAAAACACTGTGTTTTGCACAATCCCCAGTTTCGAAAATGTTCGGGAATTTTCTACAAAGAGGATAAGTTGCGGATCACTTCACCGTATATAGTTGATTGTAAAATAAAGGCAATTGTGACTAAATTTGTACTAGGGCCCTTTGCTACCCAATTAATTTGTGATACAAATCTACTCTAAACTGAATACGAAGTCTGTCATTTCAACACTTGATATAATTACCTGTTCTCCAACACCTCCTCAATTCGAAAAGAAACTAGGTGGTCACCATAGACATTATAGTAAACCTAGACAGGGCACTATATGGAGCATTAGCATTGAGGCACTGAGGCATTTAATTGTAGGCGACGTGAGGACATTGGAAGGTGTAGAAGCAAAGATGCTATCATTGATGTACTGTCTAAAATCCAGGTTTTTGTTGATAGCTCGATCGATTTTGAGTATGAAAATTACAATCGATTTAGCAGCTTGTCCTAAACAGTTAGTCGACTATTTTTAGGCGAACAAATTTTTGTAGAAAAAACAATGTCAAGTTGTAATAAAAAATTGCTTCAATATGCAAATTCTGCTTTTAAAATCAATGAATGGCATATTAATCAATTAAAAAAAAATCATAAATATGTGTATAATTCTAGTCATTTCCTGATATCAAACAGTGTGATTGATAACCACTGAACTTGACGCACCATGATGCAAAATAGAGAATCGATGCAGTTATTTCTTTCAATTTTTGTGCTCACCATAGACCTTAAAATAATAAACATTTCATATTGTAAAAACATTATCAAGTCTATGGGGATAATTCCCTAATTACTAATTGCGTAGTCAGGCTTCAGGGTAAATGCTTCCACAGTTTACAGATACATTCAATTACATTGACTATGGGTCCACAAAATTGATCTTAAAATACAACACTTAGAAACAATATATTCATGACAAGGACATAATTGTATTAAGTTTTTTTGTAAATTGCATCATTGGAAATGTTATACATGACGCCTTTGCTGGTCTAATAACGATTCTCCCAGACAATGAAAAGCTACTGATGTGTTCTGTAAGATATAATTTTTTTCTGGGTTCTGCAACAATTTACTGTATTAAAAATAAATACACTAAAATGATGAAATAAAATAAGGCAGCGGCATGGTCAGATTAGTCTGGGACTAGTGTGGCGACCATCTGATTGTCGAAACAGCGAAGGCTACTGTTCCGAGGGCTAGCCCAGACACACAGCCTACTCGACATGAAGCGAACCACACCCCACAGCGAGGACGCAAACCTCCCACGCAAAGCAGAAGGAGCCGCCCCCTCCTCCCCCAGTAGGTGTGAATTCCACTGGTTAACATTAGTGGTTAACAGTGACATCTCCCCTCTACAGTTGTTGGCTCTCTTAGGGGCAAATTCCTGTTTTGACACAGTGGCTGTGTTAACAGGGGTTTGGATTTCTAACTCTAATTATTAGAAAGTAACAAAACCCTTACAAGTTTAGCTTTGCTTGTGGCAATAATATCATCTCAGAGTGACTCTGTTTTCTTGTTAGTACATATTCAATACTACAACGCCAAGTGACACGCAAGTTTGCCAATATTATCAGCAACAATGCATGATTAACTGAATAGCAATCTAAACAAAATCAAGACATCAATAAATACTGTTGATAAGTTACGTATGAGCACCTGATGTATTCTTAAATATGACCGTTGAAATTATTGCAAGAGATTCACAGCAGAATGAATAATTTGAATAATTGAAAAATTGATAATTATTAAGAACATGGTCAAGCTGTCAAGTCTTACCGTAACATGACATGACAGGGAGAGATAAGCCTATTTTGTTTTCCTCAATGAAAACTTGATATTGTATTATAAGACTCCGAAAGTTTGAGACAAACATCGTGGAATAAATAAATACATGCCACTAATATACTTGAATAAATGATAGAAAATAAGCTGATCACAATTTCAGACATCTTCACATCTTTAATAAGGATGGTGTGAATGGATATCCAGGATACTGATTTTCTTATGTTGTCATGAATTATAAATGACATACAGACATAGTCAGTGCACAATGCGATATATGCAGTCACCAATGAGCTGGCTCTGATTGGCTGGTGGTAGGGAGCCCAACAACCAATCAGATCAGAGCTAACACACAGGTAATGATGCTGGAGGTACTGGATTTTCTAATACTGCTAAATATTGCAATATTTGAAGCTTTGATTATAATTCTAGAATAACTTTTAGTACAAAATAAATATACAGACCTGATTTTGGTGTTGCAGAAGTGGTGATGTAGCCGATAGGCAGATGATTAAAAATATATCAGCGTTCTATCAATATTATTATTTTCGAATCCAATCTGTACTGTCTTTTCAGCTAAGCATTCATATTTTTATCTATGAAGTCATAATTTATCTACAACGTAATTCTGTATGTCTGCACTGAGCTCGGTTTGAGATGAATTTCAGAACTGGAAGACAACTTCTTAAAAGTATGAAGGAGAGATAGACTAGTCTTTTCTATTACTGATTGAGTAGGGAGAGACAACAGCACCTGTAATACAAAAGCATAACATATCAATAAAGATGTAGTGGTGTTATAACATTTGAAAATTTAGCATCAAAATTAAATTTAACAATAAAAATTGTCTAATTTTTTGTGATTCGACAGGGAGTTATTTTCTCATTTTACTGCACAAAATAGTTTACTAAAACATTACAATGTAATGTATATGTACTGTAATGTAATATGATGTAATATAAGAGTCATTTTTATCCCATAGTGCTCGTTGCAGATATGAACAGACTATCATAACGATAAGTTTTACATGACCTGGCCAGCAAATAATGCGTTGATAATTATTAGCTGCAGCATAACATTTTTAATCTTTTGCATACTGTTGCTTCATTTATAGTCCATTTTATCACTGTAAAACATGATATCATTGCCTTGTCCTCGGATCAGTTTCAAATAAAATTAATATTATTATGTATACATTTATTATTAACAATCGCTTGAGTGTATGATACAAAGATTACGCTGTGATTGATTTGAATAGAAAACACACGTAAGCACAGCTGAGACTGGTACTGGTGTTATCTATTACAACGGAAATAGGAAAGGGTGCAATATTAAAGTGATTGTGAAGGAATCAGATTTTTGGTATCATTCTAGAGTTTACAGTCTAATTTAGAAAACTGCTGTAAGGTTTGTTAAAAACATATGACCCAGTTTCAACTGATTTTCACTTAAAGTTGAGATTGGAAGGTACTAAAAAGGTACCATTTTGTATTTACAATGATTAGTTGAAACTGGGGCAAATGCTGTAAAAAAACCTTATAGCAGTTTTCTAAATTAGACTGAGAACTCTAGAATGATACCAAAAACCTGATTCGTCACAATTACTTTAACTGAGATGTAAATCATGGGCTGAGTCATTGGTGAGCGAGAGCACTCAGAGTTTCAACATATTATTAACTGCATCTAAGTTGTGGGAAAACCAAAAAAAGAAAAACAGCATAACCTGTTAGCAAATGTTTCAAAATCCGGTTTTCGTGTGGGCTCGTAACACTTTGCTTTTGCTAGGGATACGATCGAATGCCTGCATTGATCAAGTTTATTCAAGTAGGGATTACAGTTGAAACTCTAATGTGAAGAGATGAGGAAATTGTTTTCTTTATGAAATCACAAGTTGTAAAATGAAACCCAAGAGTTGCCCAACAGTGTATAATTAATACGCTGGATGACCTAAGAAAAAGAAAGTGACTCATCGATAATCTCAAATGTCAATGAAACTCTATCCAAAGGTCACTCAGTTCACTGACTGTGTATAACTGTGTAACAGCTGATGGCACAGTAGGGGTGTAGTATAGAAAACTTGTGGGGGAGGCAAATTTTTGAGGCGAGTTCAAAGCATCACCAGGAGGGGTGCTGTATCTCCTCCATAAGCAATTTAAGGCATTTAGTTGGGGAATGCTGATTCTGACATGGATTATGCAATTACAGTGTGTTTAGGCCACAGCATTTAGCTTTCCAGGGGAGGTAGTGCTTCCCTGCCTCCCCTAGAACTACGATCCTGCACAGTAGGCGAGGATTACTGACTTACTCTTATTTGTGCGTTTACTTGTACTGAGACAAGTTTTTTTACTTAGTTTGGAGAGACATCATTATGAAAGGAGGACCACTTATAGTACAAGCAGCATTTCTTATATTATCATCACTTATAGCGCAAGGTATGCTGACTTCCTAACATATTTGATTAGATTTTTTAGCCTACGCTGAAGTGCCTTTTGGATATATAAAACCTATTTTGAGCAAACAGTTTCTACCTTCATACATGTGTTATATAAGTAATGCAAATGGGACAAGGTATACTGACTTCTAACTTATTCGATGACACTCACATTTACCTACGTTGACTTGTTTTTTCAAATTTATAGCACTTATTTTGAGCAAGGAGTCTCTAAGATCATGTTGAGATTCATCAAATGTGTATACTACTGCTGTGGAACTAGGATAATTCAATCCTTGATAACTCAATATATTAGCAAGTGCACCAACTTTTATTGAACTGAGAGAGAGTCGGAAAAGTTCGGGCCATGGTGCAATTGGGAGTTGTCTAACTTGAAGAGCCTTGCTACGATGGATTTGTCTGTTTTTTTAATGTGGTGAAGTTCTCAGTATTGAGTTGTAAAAATAGGACCGAAACAGGTCAAATCGCATCTAAGCATTCATTCAGCTGTGTTCTTGCACGCAGTATAAATATCCCCCTCTGCCTCTTCAAAAAGAGTAGCAGGCAACGTCGGGCAAGGGTATAGGTTACTACCCCACACAAGCCACTGCGTTTAAGGGGGCCTGTTAACTAGGGCGGTCAAATAAGACCTGGTACATGGAAGAAATAAAAAATGATTTAAGGGTCTAAATAACGCATTACTCTATATGATTGTATATTCCACACACAGTTCTATGTGACGACGGTACAGCTCAGAATGCAGGCAGCAGTATACTTAGACACATGGGACCGGGTGGATTCACAAGGTACAGAGCTTCACAGCTACAGGCCCTAGGAATCATCCCTAAAGGGTTAGAAAACTACAGGAAAACTTATTCCAAGTCTGGAGGTGAGATATAAAAATGCTGTGAATAAGTTTACCCTGCGCTGGATGAGTAAATATTAGCTGGAGTTCACATATCTTGAGGGTGACTTAAATTTAGCTTGCATATAATTCACTGGTTGGCATAGCCATAGGGGAAATATAGGCTATACTCCGTCCAGAGTTGGCCAGGGGAAATGTAGGCTAGTCACAATCTTCACGTTTTCCAGCCTGTGCGAAATGAACAAACTGTTTCTCATGCGAATAACATACTCCTCAGGGATTCCATATATTATTCCGTATTCACTACTTTTGATTCAGTCATTTAACACAAAGGATGCTGCCTAATCTTACTGTGCGGTGGGGGGGGGGGGGGGGTGAGCACAATAGATCAATGATATTTATCATTAACAAGTTCAATTTTGTTTTTGTCCCCTGATCTATGATAATTCTTGATTTGTATAATAATATATAGTTAGATATTGTGTGTATCAATTGTACACTGAAACATTGAATATTGTCGACAAATAAGTTAAATCTATATCATATATTATATTGATATTTTAAACAACATAACAACAACTATCAAAGCACAACTATCAAACTATCAAAACTATCAAACAACAACTATTTAAACAACAACTATCGAAGCACTTTATATCCTATTAATTCTTGTTCCTTGAGTATTTTTTCTTTTTCTCTCCGCTTAAGTTTTTTCTTTTTTGTTCTGTCACTGCATAAAAAACATTCCTAGAGATGATGTAGAATGACAATAAAAAGTATATATATATATTGTAACTACACGTATTTAATCGGTATATTACAGACCCCACAGCCTGCTACAGCGCATACACTGGATATTTTGTGTGTCCGTATAACTCTACTTATGATCTGAGACACTCATACTGCTGCGGAGCCGTGGATAATGAGCACTGCTGTACTTTTCTCAGCGGGTGAGTAACATTGATATCTGCCATATCTTCGCAATGAGATTTTCTTCGCTAGGATGGGTTAAACAATCTGGAAAACTGTCAATGTGAACTTTTGTTCCATTTACAAAGATTCCTGGTATTGAACCTTTTTTTTTATTTAATGCTGATTGATCTGATACGGTTATGAAAATTTAAAACTGTTTGTGTGTTTCGCGCTCAGCCCATAAAAATGCTGGCATTGAGCCCTGGTGACAATCAATCAGCGGCAGTCTTAGGGTGGTTTGTAGCGACTTTGGTGGGAATGCTATCTTGTCAGATTAGGTGGTACCTAGAAATTATTAGGGCAGCGAGAGTTATTCTATTTTGATCTCTGCCTTTTTGATATGTTTAAAAATCATATGTTAGCTCTGGTTCCAGTTCATCATTCTGTTAAGTTTCAAAAGTTTCATGTTTGTTTCTATAGCTTAGGCTATTAGCACCAAAAGATCTTTTACCCCACTTTCAAACTTGTTCTGGAATCAAAGTCGTGGTATTCAAAACAAATAATATGTCTTTGCGTATAGACTTCACCAGTTTTGTTCGCATTGTCAATTTGTAGAAAGACACGACTGATTACAGTTCTTGCCTGTATATTCACTGTAGTAGCGATCATAGTTATCTGTGTAGCGTGGTATAAGTTGAGGGCAAGACAAAGAGAAACTACTAAGAAGATCTCTGTCCCGACCGTCTATGAACAGTGTACTATCGCAATCGCACCACCACTAGTAATACTCAAACACTGATATCACACTCTCAATTCTTCAGAATAGACTAAGAAGATCTCTGTCCCGACTGTCTATGAAAAGTGTACTATCGCAATTGCACCACCACTAGTAATACTTGAACCCTGATATCACACTCTCAATTCTTCATTTATAACCCACACTGATGGAGTGATATACAAATGCATGTATATCTCTGATCGATAGAGAGTGAGCTAATTCACTTAGCATGAGTACCATCACAAAGGATTTGGTGTGACAACTTGCGTTCAAATTTACTAATAAAGGGTGTGTACATGTTAGGTACTGCTACTAAATTGACTCTAACAATCAGAGATACACATGATAATAGCGTAGTCTCGATGTCAGTGTGGCTTTAACCACATAAGGATTCATAAAAGATCCGTCAATTTCTCTGATGCTGTAAGCCACCAGCTAAGGCTTAGAATCAGCTATCCACGCTAAAATCTTACATCTAAAGCTAAATCTGTGATAATATATAACATAAATTATATATTTAATATATGTATATATACATAATGTCATAAATTATATATACAATATATAAAATATAATATAGAAAACTTACCGGCTCGTCCTGACTGCATATATTAGGATTAAGTCCATCTTTTGATACTATAGTATTATATCTTTGTAGGATGAGTGCTAGCTTATTTTTATCTGCTATTCTGGTTGTGCTGCAAAATAATGAAACATTATGTGTTTGAATAGAATTTGTTACTGCGGGCTAGTACTAGCTACAAAACACTTTTGAATAAAAATCTCACAATTATGGTATGTGGAAATGTACTTTGCAACGATTACCAAAACAGCAATATTATCTTAGGATCTATTGAGTCATTTTAAGAGTTGTCTTTTCTAAATCAGTGAAAGGGCAATTCCCATGAACAAACAATGATTCTCGAATTGATATATGTGGTTTCGAATGGGACTATGGATAAAATTCCCAGGTGTTACAACAGCAAAGATTCTGTAAGGTAGATTGATTCTTAACGGAAAATTAACTCTAAAAAAGCTGATGTGACTTTCACATCTTGACTGTTTAGTAAACTTAAAAGGGCACTTGTCAGCCATTGACAGTGACACTTTGATCTTATCATCAGGCCGAGGAGTGATTGACATACTTACCCTATTGGCAGAGGTGACACTTCCAGTGTTCTAAGATTGACCAGGTGATAGTCACATGGTAGTTTAGTTATAGGAGGCGTGTAAGAGGGCGTGGCCTGTCCAGTGTAGGCGGAGACAGGATACATCAGAGATAAGGATAGGTGGAGACTAGATTGAGTTAGTGCAGGTGTTTCCTGTAAAGAAAGGAATCCAATATGTTTCCAAGACAGTTTAATTAATTAATCAATATGATATAAAATTAATACGGCTGAAAACGACGACTTCGGATGTTAGTCACTTGAAAACCTCCGATATGTAGGTAATATTACGGACAATGTAGTGCATCTGTGTCAAGGTTCTGAATTGGCAGACTTGATTTTTTGAAAGTCATCAACAAAATGCAACATCAGCAATAAATTTAGGTCCATGCAGAGACAACTCCAATAATCCTAATTCTCCAGTAGGCATTGTCAGAGTAAGGCAATCTTTGAAAGGTCGTAGCACCTCAATGAATATCAAGTCACAAGAATTCGCAACATTATTTGAAAAGATAAGGGTAAAACAGACTGACTTGTCATCTACATAGTAACTTTAGTTCACGGTTTCTACTGTTTCACTCACCGGATTGCTGATGATCTCAGAGATGAGTCTAAACTGGGTAAGTATCGGAACATTATCAGTTAGTGGATCAGTAACTCCAGCGTGATCATTAAAATCATGTCTCCTATCTAACATGACCTCTAAATGTCCTTCATGTAAGCTTGTTACTCCTGAGTGGTGAATAAATAATAATTGAAACAACTGTATAGCAGAACAAACAGCTGGTTGCTTTTCTGTTTCTAAATTCTATCTTATTTATACTATATTCTAATTTCTATATTTCATTTTCTATATTCTATTTGCTGTTTTCTATATTCTATTTTCTATTTTCTACTTTCTATATTCCATATTCAATATTCTATTTGCTATTTTCTATATTTCTATTTTCTCTATTCTTCATATCCCATAATCTACACCCTACATCCCACACTCTGTCCCGTATTCCCTACCATCAGCTATCTATTTTCTCCATTCTACATTCTATATTGTATCCATTAGACAAACTTAACTTTAATTGATCTTATGAGGATGTTGATATCATGGGGATAGTGATAAACATCCATTATAGTATTGTTTTAAACTATTTTTTCATATTTGCCGCGATCTGATCTCTGCGAGATAAGAATGTTGTCACAGTTAGCTCTTTGAGAAACCAGAATTACAGTGATCAGCCAAGAGACATATTTAACAGTATGGCATATTGATCAATTCAAATAGAAACACAACATACTGTTGGTGATATCTAGATCTAACGCAAATTGGATAGTCTGATTGGTCAAAATATGATATTGCTTTAAAGGCTACCCAATTAGACTGATGCATGTTAAAGTCAGTCAGTTACTTATGATATAGATGTAGTTGTGTCTGATTTGCATGATTAAAAAATTCAATGCTCTACTTGATGTGAATCATTGATGGTGGAAATAGTGCCTTTCATAAGGGATGGTAACTCTCAGTCCCTGTATTATGATGTCACTATGAACAGGATGTGAAATACAAGAAACAAGCACTTCCTGTTCTTAGTGACATCATAATGCAAGGATTTAGAGTAACCTTCCCTTATTGATGGAAAAGCACTCTTTCCACCATCATTAATTCATGACTTTATCATAAGTAACTACCGGACTATAACATGCATTGGTCTTTGGGGATATCCATCACAATAATGCTATTTGTCTGGGTACAGGCTGACTACAGACCTGCCGGTTGTACAGTCAGCAATGTAAGTCTCCGCCTCTGCTCCTCTATGTAGACTGCACTAGTTATCGGGTAATAATTACTGGCTAATGGCAGGTCTGGATAGTGTGAGTGCCTCTCGAGCATTGTAAATGTGTTGCTGTCCGTGTAGAATGCTGATTGGCTCTTAATGTCTGACCCGAATCTCATGTAGAGCTCACCGGTGACCCTCTCTGTGTTTCTTAAATCAAGGCTCACCATCTGTGATATTGACACTCCTGTACAAATAAAGAAATCATTACCTAAAAATGAAGCCCAATTACTGTGACAATGTAAACTATGACAACTTAAAGGCTGCTGTCGCGATTCTGACGTATGCCCTTGTTCTATTACATCCGACCTGAGTCTTTGAACAAAATTTTCCTTTGGCCAGAGAAAAGATATGGTAAAAAACAGTGTTATGAGATTACTTGCACGCGGTTGTGTTGTATGTCAACACACACAGTCACATGATCACACAGTCACATGATCACACAGTCAAATGATCACACAGTCACATGATCACACAGTCACATGATCACACATCCACATGATCACACAGTCACATGATCACACAGTCACATGATCACACAGTCACATGATCACACAGTCACATGATCACACAGTCACATGATCACACAGTCACATGATCACACAGTCACATGATCACACAGTCACATGATTACACAGTCAAATGATCACATGATCACATAGTCACATGACAATATGGTTACATCCCTACCTTGCTCAATGCTGTTTACCCTGAGACACTGTGTGACATATTGACCGACAGATAATATGACAGATTCAACAGCTCCATGTATCAGTATAACCGGGTTTTTGAGTAATAAGTTCTCAACTGGTGCACCTTCCCGTGTTGCAGTAAATATGTATACACCTGATTAAAACAGAAAAGAATACCCATCACTATTTCAGCTATCGGAAATGCATCTGAATGGTATGACATGGCGTGTTCTTATTTGTATCGTTAGCATCGGTCATTGTAATATTTCCAGTCTGATGTTTACACAACGATATTTCAATGACGACAAAGGCTGATCAGCTGGTGGCGCTCCTTTTGTCAGGGAATGAGCTTATCTAAACAGTAGACAGTTCTGTAGCTTTCTGCAACATGTTTAGACACTGCCTGGCCTAGCACTATTCAATTACAATTGTATTGAGCGATCAAAAACCATCGCTTGCACATACCAACAATGCATCCAATGGGAGAACAGATACAAATACTGAACCAATCAGCAAACAAAGAGCAGAGAGCCAATCAGAGAACAGTTAGTGTTCTATGACTCACTGAAATAAATCTTATAAGCAGAACAGGACACAACAAAGCTTTGCAACTAGAGCTCAACTCAACAATAGCCGTCTACAAACCATTCTCTATATAATTATCAGCATATGCATCGTTGTATTCCACATATTTTGGTGTTGCGTTATGGTTTGGTGCTGTTGGTTCTGGTTCTGGTCTGTCATTGTAATTGTACATACCATTTTCCACATTATGATCTTCCGGCGCTGTATTGTACATTCCGAACTGCTGCTTGACGGGCATGAGATCTATATGGAGCAGAGCTCCATCAGCTTTTGAAACATAAACTGAAAGACAATCAGAGACAAATGAGAATTGTAGCCTGTAAGATAAGCACGTTACCTTTTGGAGTCTTTCAATTCAGAGTTGTCTTTTCATTTGTAGTGAGGAAACAACTCATGTTCCACAATGGTCCAAAATTGGATGTCTACTGCAAAAACGAGTGAGGGCACAAATCCTAAACAATTTAAATTTTATAATAAGCGATTATTATTAGTGATTATTTTTAACAGCGATCAATATGCCACATTAGAACAACTTGCATAAAAAAATATTGTTATATTCTTGTCAAACTGAATTGATACTGAACTTTTCTTATACTTGACTGAAATTTAACTGGATGTAAATGAAGCTACAGGTTTTTAACATCAGCGGAAATTGGACAAAGTCTAACTAAGTCCAATTAGAAAGTTCCTGGCAGCTGACTTTGTACACAACTTAACAGCTCATCAACCTAACAACATAATAACTCAAAAACTTACTTTCATTCAGTTTGGTTTTAATAAACATTGGAGTTTCAGTATTTTTCAGTTCAGATTGTATACTGAATCCTGCTCTGATCTTCAACTTCTGAACTTCGGGAACATAATCTCTCTCTACATGCATGCGTACTGAGGTCAGCTGACACAGAGACTGGTTAGGGATGGGATTAGAAGTGAGCTTGTATCTTGCCATACCTGAGTGGAAATGATATACAGACACATAAATCACAACAACATCAAAATAAACTAGATAACCATGTGAGTGAATGGTATAGTGACTAGACAATACGTTAGCTCTGATTGGCTGGTGGGATGAAAGAGAGCCAATGCCGAGGGAGGTGTTACTTTCCCCAAAGTACACATAACTATAATATCTCAGGTAGATAGGTGGCCTGGCATTGGGTCTCTTTCCCATTCACCCAATAGCCAATCATATCAAAGCCAATACGTCACATTCACAACGCTTTATATTCACGTACAAAATCACACCTATATCTCATGAACAAATGACAAAATTATCAAAAGATCCCAGGTAGGTGTGAATTTTGATGCAGATCCGAAACCGAATCTGCAAGTCGTTTGTGAGTCCAAGCGCTCAGACCTCAAGTTTTATAACAGAGTACTCATCACTCTGCTTTGTCTGATCACATAAACTGATCACATGACTTCATCACTGACCTCATCACATCGCCTGATCACATGACCTGATCACCTGACCTGATCGCCTGACCTGATCACCTGACCTGATGACCTGACCTAATTACATGTTCACATTTCAACCAATAGAACATGGCGGACACTTTGAACTAGACACAACATTATCTCACACTTACCCAAAGGACCGATAGTAGCCTCGAACACCAGCTCCAGGTAGTCGCTGCTCATGTGGAACTTGTCAGTGAAGTAAGGGTTAAGCTGACATACAGGGTAATTACCGTCAGCAGACAGGTCCGATAACTGAAACTTAGTAATCCTTCTGGCAACCTGTAGAATGAGAATAAAGACTAACCAATAAACCGAAGCATGTTATAGTCAGGCAGTTACTTAGTTGTAAAGCATTGAATTTTTCTATCATGCAGATCAGACAAAACTTTATTATAAGTAACTGCCTGACAATAACATGCTTTCCTCTTTGGGTCTTAGGGTGTATTTTTGATAATATAATCACACTATTAGTGACTGGTGGACGGTGGACTTTCAATCAGCAATGTCTTTTGATCCGAACCGTTGCACTATCTTTCAAACCACTCCAATGTTGTCTTACAGTTGCGCAAAGTCGTTCCAAAGTCATTCAGGAAGAAACTATATAGTTTCATCAAGGAGTGAGGGATTTATGAAACAGTTCTAGCTTTTCAATTCAGAGACTCGCAAACTAATCACGGATATGCTAAACAGACTCAGTGAGCAGTATGCTGGAATGTTGATCAATGTAGGAACTGCTTGCTTGTTTAAATCTATAGCAGCGCCTACCCATAGTTGGTATCATTTTGAAGGTCTCAGTCCAATAAAGAGCAATGTGGCAACTTTAAAATACCCTCTGGACCTTACTGGAAAGAAAACTCTTCTCAACCCTTCTCAACCTCTAAAGTTGTCCCCTCTTCATAGCTATTTTTAGATATCGACAGTATGAAAAGCTCCAATTTCAGAGCACGATCACCTGAAGTTTGGTAAAATATTAAAAAATAAAATGATAAGTGGTGACCAAGCACTGGTCTTTTCTGCTTCAAAGCTTTTATTGAATGGTCAACCAAAGCCGTACCTGTAGTTTAATATGTACGACAGTCCTGACGGTGTGTGGTCGTGAGTTAAACAAAGTAAAGTATTTCTCATCGTTGTCTGAGAGAAGGAGAACTACTCTTTGCGGAACTGTAAAGTCGCTTTCCTCTGAAAACACAATGATCAGCTATTTAGCTTATTATACTATGGCATGGTATGATATGGAATGGTTCACTATACTGCACCAGCATGTTTTATAGTGTACTATTGTGTACTATAGTGTACTGTAGTGTACTGTAGTGTACTATTACTGTACTATAATGTATTATAGCGCACAATACTGTACTATACTAGGCTATACAGTACAATACTGTACTATACTGCACCAGCATGTTTTAGAATGTACTATAGTGTACTATACTGTACTGTAATGTATCATAGTGCACAATACTGTACTACTAGGCTATACAGTACAATACTGTACTGTACTTTACTGTAATATATTGTACTATAATGTACGATATCATACAAGTATAGCATGTCATATTAGAACAGGATCACCTATCAACGCTTATCACTCACAAAGAGGAGGGGATATCACAATAGATGTCGCTAACTTGTGGATATGTGTATCACATAGAGAAAACTGCATCATACAATCAATACCAGTTACCAGTTGTCAATGATTGTTAGAACTTGGTATTTTTGTTCATTTTGGGTCAAGATTTAAGTTCACTGATTTATCATGCTTGGTACTACATTATCAAACCTCAGATCAAGCAAAGTTGATATAACTTTGAGCTGATCTTATGCCAGCAATGCGTTGGCTCTGCTTGGCTAGTCGGAGGAAGACCCAACATCCAATCATATAATAACCAACACATGGGCTAGCGGTGCTAATACTTACCAATGCCAGTAATAAGCACATGGGGTGATGTATCCATGATGATCTCATCACTGTTTTGTCGTTGCCCATCAATCACGGTCGGTGGTTGGCCGGTCAATGTTTCCATGACAGATACTGAGTAATCTTTCAGACGGGTCAAGGTTGTCTCCAGATTGTGCATAAAGTCTTTCATTGTGAACACGGGACTGGTTCCTATAAAATAGCAATACAGCAAAGGTAAAATTGTTTCAATTGTAAGGAATCAGATTAATATCTTAATGTGGTTCTGAAACACTCATGCACTTATCATCTACGGACATTCGGGAAGAGAGAAATTGCTATACAGAGTGTACTCAGGGCAGGTCAATTTTGAGCGGGCATACTAGAAGACCTCATAATAACTTAAACCATCGTAAGCTAAAGTGATCTAACAAACAAAAAAACAAGAAGAAACTCAGCCTAAGATGATCCCAAGCCCAGTTACATGTGGAGGGGGTGTCACAAAAATTATCAATTTATTTCAACATCATTTCTTTTCTTCTTTTGCAGATAGAAAGTCCCATATAACTCTGCCCGATAACATATTCTTAGTTCATTGCTCGAACCACCTAAACCTCACAGTTTGATGTTTTTTTCGGAGGGGTCTCTGATCATATCAGTTCTAGATATTTTATAGTTATATAGCCTACCAGTGATGGCATCATGATGAAGGAGCCATGACAGTGTCTGTCTCGCTTCTGATAAGACTGACGTTTCTGTCTCCATAACAGCGAGAGCAACGGGTGTTCCAATTTTAAGCTTACAGAGAGAGAATAATATCTCTGTCTGTCTCAGTAAAATCTCTAGCTGTCTTAGCTGCACTACAATATGTGAGGAACAAAGATGGTCACAATCAGTATATCAGCTCAGAGATGTAAACTGACAGATGCACAGCCAGGCAGGAAGATGACTGCGGGCAGCTGTAGCCTTTGTAAACACCGACTGTGTACAGACAAGTAAGTAAAGGTGTCCCATAAAAGCTAAATGGATGGAGTTTCAGTACCCACCTGAAACTACAGTCTTGAAATTGACCTCGCTACTGTCTTGGCTAGCATCAGTATTGTACAAAATGGCATTATACCTTGAAGTTACGTTCTCTCTGATCAAATTATTAAGAGAGTACATAACTTCTTTTTAAAAGGTGTGTTACAAAGTTACTGTTGGTAAATAGTAATTATATGTAGAATATATTTTTATTTTTTTACACTGTTAAAAGCCCAATAATCGGGGCATATTTTTGATGCTTTCAGATTTTTTTTCAGAATATAATAAAGACCATTATCAAATCATTGATGAATTTATTGCCTATTGTCATACTGAAAATACTAACTAAAGAGCTTTAACTGTGTCGAGATACCTGGTGGTAGCATTTACTTATCAACCATTTAACTGCTTAAACCACTAACTCCACAATGAATTTACTCACATTTAATGGCCGGTCGAGTAGTGAAGTAACCAGTCCAGTACACAGCTGTTTTATCTTTGTTTGCGGGCTTGCCCTTGTATACTTTGTCATCTGAGTTATCAGAATAAGGCATGAAGTCTCCGGAAAGTACCGGAAACTTCTCCTTGGACTTAATATCTGCATCTATAGACCTGCAGGGAAAACAATCATTGATATGAAGATAAAGGGCTCGCATCGAATTGAGGAGTTGTGCGCTCACTTGAGGCATTATTATGTTAAAGCAAGTTTGTTTCCTTGCCGGATGTGTGATAACAGGGAACAATATTTACTATTTAATTTTACTTGGTGTGAATTGTTGATGGTGGAAAGAGTGCCGCCCATAAGGGAAGGTAACTATCATTCTCTGCATTATGATGTCATAGTGAACAGGAAGTGCATGTTTTTTGTATTGCACATCCTGTTCACTGTGACATCAGAATGCAGAGAAGAGAATGAGAGTTACCTTCCCTTATGGTAGGCACTCTTTCCACCATCAATAATCCATACCAAGAAGAGCATTGAATTTTTTTCTATGCAAATCTGACATAACTTTATATAAGAACTGCCTGACTATACATCATCTTTGGGTGTCTTTAACAATCATTTTTCAATCGCGATAAATTGTTTAATTATGTCTTAAAACTGCTCTGCCACCTGTTAGCACAAAACTACAACACAACCAGTCACATCGGGGTCAAGCTTTCAGCTAAATATCAGTGAATAATAGTATCTCACTGGAAGTAATCCGCTAATGTACCAAGTTGGAGATCGACTCGAAGCTCAGGATGTTTCTTATAATAGTCACTGAGGTAATTCCAGTTATAATAAACTCCAGCAAACTCTCTGCTGTCTATGTATCTGTTATATAATGAGATTATATTTATTATCATGATAATGCAATGCAATATAATATGTTTATTATAATAATTCGGCACCACTTTTTATTTCATTTTAAACATTTGAAGACAGAATACTGAAACATCACAAAGTGAAAGTCACAAATAAGTCAAGAATTTGAAGCTGATCATACAAACAATGACACCAATATTTTGGACAGATATTTTGCTAAAAAAACTAGAATTGGCTTTATGACTGCACATTGAGAATCAAACGGTGGAGCAACAGATTGCAGATTGCAGGTTTCAGATTTCAGAAACTCAGTGCCTGACTGAATCTCTAGTGGACAAAGACTGAGCGCCCTTTTTATCAGTAGTCCACCAAGACTGATATGCAATTGTGTTCAAAATATAAATATCAAAACATAGATCGTACCATCCTGCTTGAGATGCTTTTCAATATCCATTTGAGGATCATGCGCAAGTCCCTACCTGAAATCATCACCGATGGGCGATAATATTGTGTTGTGTTTGAAGTACTCAGCTTTTCTGTGGATTTGTTCAGAAAGCTTAGTAGCTCTCTCGTGTACTACATGTTCCTCTTGGACTGGTACAGTTACATTATCTCGGTTCTGAACAAAAGGACTGTACATCATCTCGGGAGGGGAGAAGTCAAACGTTCTACAAAATGGAGAATAATGTTCACATCGGTAGGTAACAAGGCCTGCACAGATCATCTACAAGTGTATTTCAAACTGTTGGAGGTTACAAAATTATACAGATGTACATGGGTACAGAGATTTTTATCTTATTTACCAGAGAATGGAGGGCAAATTGAGTTTGATCCAAGTTGCTTGTATATGGAGTTGCTCAGTCTCCAACGACAAGGAGAAGCGACTCTGTATATAGGCAAATTAGATCCCACTTGATTTAATATAGACCTATCTGTCTCAAAGGGCCTTTTGGGTCAATGGTGGCGTTTTTCAGCCAAATGGGGACACAATCTTGGAATAGGACTGCTACAACTCTAGCACCTGACTATCTTGAGTAAATCTAGTAAATCCCACATTTAAACCCTCAGACATTAAACTAAGATAAAAACAGTCTACTGTGTACCTTATAAACTGCTGATCAGGACCAAATGATTGATAAGTCATATATAGCTGCAGTGGCAGTACGTGTGTAAATATATCATCTGTAGAGTCTGTCAGATTACCCTCCTGTCTCCAGAAAAACTCCAAATTCTGAGACTCTCTCATACCTTTCTTCATCTGTAAGCAATCAAAGTGTATTTTCAACATTTATTTATATCCCATGAACTTCTAAATGGATATCATTGTTCAACAAATGTGTTACACTGTCTAAGTACTGTTACAGTACCAGCAATGCATAATACTGTTTAATATTTTTTTCTATCTTGGCATTGTGTTACCCTGTCTAGGCATGTGTTGCATTGTGTAAACATTGTGTTGTACTGTGTGAGCATGGTGTAACATTGAGTAAGCAGTGTGTTGCATTGTGTAAGCATTGTGTTGCAGTGAGTAAACATTGTGTTACACTGAGGATAATATTAGACTGTGTAAGCATTGTGGTACACTGTGTAAGTATTGTGTTACAAAGTCTTAGCATTGTGCTACACTTTGTAGGAATTGTGTTACACCTTTCAGGCATACGTTACACTGTGTAAGCATTGTATTACACAGTCTTAGCAATGTGTTACACTGTGTAACACATTGTGTTGCGATCTGTAGACATCGTGTTGCACGGCATACATATTGTGTTATACAGTCTATGCATTGTGTTAAACAGTCTTAGCATTGTGTTACACTGCCTATAGCCTCACGCCTTAGTTACAGCAGATTAACGCTTGCTAACATCAAGTCATCTCCCAACTAGCTTAACCAAGCTCTAGCTTATATTTACTCCTCAATGGTAAGCTCACAAGTTGCATACATCTTTTTTCTCATGACTTTTATAATTAGAGATAGCAATCAATCAATCAATCAATCAATCAATCAATCAATCAATCAATCAATCGATCGATCAATCAATCAATCAATCAATCAATCAATCGATCAATCAATCGATCAATCAATCGATCAATCAATCGATCAATCAATCGATCAATCAATCGATCAATCAATCGATCAATCAATCGATCAATCAATCGATCAATCAATCGATCAATCAATCATATAACGTACCAGCATATCAATCCGATTTATCACTATAGCTTCTATACCAGCCTGCTTGAGTAGGTAAGGGATTGTAGAGCTGTGACCAAACGGATCATTAGACCAGCTGTACTTCGGGATAACTCCGAACTCAGCGAATATCCATTGATGTCCAAGTATCATATTCTCTACTAGGGAGTATACAGTAGTAGAGGCCTCGTCTGGCATCGACCACGAGCCATGATCCATCTACAATAATAATAAAACATACAGTAGGTAAGATTGATGGTTTTCCATAAGACACATTCTTTGATTCGATTGTTCAGGGTGCCATGGAGGGCATCAGATACCAATTGCTACCCTGCTTCGTCCGTCAAAAGTCTGTAGACCCACCCGCTGAAAAGAACTCTTTTTGGTTTCGCATAGGGTATCAACGCTATGAGAAACTATGGGTTTGATAAAGTCAGACAGAAATAAGTCTGACTAGGCTGTCAGATGTAAGTGGAATCTTCACCAAAAACCTCTTATGACACAATTTATCACAATTCTCAATTGGCCATTTTGGTTATCAGAAAATTGCTAAATGTAAGTTATGATTGCTTGTTGGTTGCAGATTTCCAGAAATTTATGTTTGATAATGTCTTGTTTGCGAAGCAGAAGACACAAACCCCGACTCACATTTAATGTAAGTATTATCAAGGAGTAACAGCTGTTACCCCTGGTATTATTAGCTGCTATGGGGATCGCTAAGTTTCCATAATTAAAATAACTAGGAAAGCCTAGCGCATTAAAATCAGGAACATATCAATATCCGGCGAAATATCAGAAATGATTTACACTTTCAAAAGACTCTATGACTGAATGTACTTTATTGTGGAGAAAGTAATATCACCCAACTGTATGGGGAAAGTGTTCAAAAAATGATTTAAATCTGGCATAATTATTCCCAGTTCACTTTCAAGAAACTTCTACGAAAGATTGAATGAAAACCAGCTGTTACACTTTTGGCATTAATTTTGACCCAGGATTACACTACTAGGATGTGCATCTGATTGTCTGAAGGCAATTTAGACTGAGTACCTCATGAATTCCTTCCCCTTATTCTAGTAAATGACATCGGTTCGGCATACCTAGTTCCCCCTGATGGTACTCATGCTAAGTGAATTATTCACTCCCTATTGATCAGAGATATGCATGCAATATCACGTGATCAGCGTGTACCCGACTGTTATGTAAGTTCCTTAAATGTACTCACCAGGAAGTATCCCTGTTGTATGGCTTTTTTGATGGCATATCTGTAACTCTCGGAAGTATTGCTCTCATAATACCATCTATATAAACTCACAGACTCCGTCCACTGGAAAGGCATCATGGAGCTCCTTGTTGTCAGAAACTCAGCCTTAAATCACAGAAGGTAAATAAAAAGCATGGGTGTTTACTGTAACTTAACTGAACTTGTCTGTGTGGAATTTGTCTGAGTACAATTTGTGCAACATTATGCACAATCATTTAGGAGGACTAATTGGCCTATCAACTGCCATGTTATGATTCAATCATAACAGAAACTGCCTAACAGTTGACCAATGAGCAATAAATTTTCTGCAAGTGAGTGTGCTTGATGTCAGGATGGTTTCCTTGGGTTCATTCCATTTTGGAACAAGGAGTAAGGGTGGCAAATGTCACACAAGAGTCCTTTTTTGAAACAGTAACCCTACACCGAAAAAGAAGATTCTCAAGAGACACGCCCCCCCCCCCACCCCAGTGACACACCTCCTCAGTGACACACTTCTTCTATCGACACACCTCCCCAAGTATCACACCTCTCCAGTGACACGCCTCCCCAAGTGACGTGCATCTCCCAACGACACGCCTGCCACAGTGACACGCCTCCCCAGTGACACGCCTCCCCAGTGACATGCCTCTCCAGCGACACACCTCTCCCAGTGACACGCCTCCCCCCAGTGACACGCCTCCCAAGTGACACACCTCCCCTAGTGACACGCCTCTCCCAGTGACACGCCTCCCCAGTGACATGCCTCCTCAGTGACATGCCTTCCCCAGTGACACACCTCCCCCAGTGACACGCCTCCCCAGTGACACACCTCCCCAGTGACATGCCTCCCCCAGTGACGCGCCTCCCCCAGTGACACTTACATAGTTGCTGAGAGTAGTAGCAGTCCTTTGCTCGTAATACATGTCAAATGTAAAGAGCCATCCAGGATCATTGTGAGAGTGTGGCATCACTATTACCTTTACCACTTCATTATCCTTACTGAATAATGTCTCTACAACAGAGGTAAAAATAATAGGTCAGAAAGTTTGTGCCACTTTGCTATAGATAAGGTTCTTGTTACACACAGTCTGAGCCCCCAGGCTCTTGATGCCCCTCCGACGGCCCCCCATAAACTACACGCCCCTCATGCACATTTAACGTATGCAAATCTCTTAATCTAGATTAATTTTTAAACGCTATAAAACTAGGTCTTATTTGACCCCCTATTTTGTCATCAGATTCCTGCAAGGAACAGGAATGATGGCTGCTTGCTAATACTTGATGTGCAATGAAAGGGTTCTAGTTTGTGTGACACAAAGAGATAGGTCTACCATCTCATACTTTTGTGGGTCTATTCAAACAAAATTAAAGACCTGTAAGTGGCAGCTAATACCAAGATTCATGAAAAAATCAGAATAGCCTTCAATCAATTAGTTATTCGTCTTCAATATTCAGCTCAAAACCAAGAGTAAATGTTACTCCTAGTCTAAGTAACGATAGCTATACGCGTTGGCTCTGATTGGCTGTGTAGGAGGAAAGAGAGCCAATGGGATATAGTGAAAGTGAAACTGAATTACTTTCAAATTAACTGTATAGGTACCTTTCGGAAAGTACCATCTGATCTGGCATTGGCTCTCCCCCCCCCCCCCATCAGCCAATCAGATCCAACACATTTGCTAATAGAAGGATGCTGTTATTGGCCTCACCCTCATTATTGTTGTTAAATCTAAGAGAATTCCCTCTGACCATCTTCCAAAACTTCTCAGCTGAGGCTTTCTTATCTACAACAAAATCAACAGTGAGAATCTGAATCAGAAGTAAAATTTTAAGCAAATCTCTTGTAATTTTGGACTTATTCTAAGTTGTCTGCTCGATGATGCATTATACCCTTGCTATGAGACAATTCTACCAGCTGGACTCTGACCATATAATCACACAAAAAGTATTGGCGACATAACTCATGTCTTCAAGTCTTCCAAGCAATTACCCACAATCATTCATACAAAGAGTATTATTGTTTTATGGACTATGTTAGTCATAAAAAAAGAAAAAACAGAAAGAAAACATATAATAGTTACCGCATAATTTTCTACCAGCAACTCCCCAAACTGTTGAGCTTTTATGAAAACATACAAAATTAAAATATATATAATAACTGTTGTAATACATACACATTTGATCTCTGATAGTGTCTGTTTTGATAACCTCTCCATATTTGGTATTGGTAAGCGCTCTGATCGGTGTTCCAGGATCTGCTGTATCTGCGGGAGCTGTGTCAACATCATCAGCTTTGTCTAACCGAGGTACATTCATGATAACCTCTCCATATTTGGTATTGGTAAGCGCTTTGATCGGTGTTCCAGGATCTGGTGTATCTGCGGGCGTAGGATCAACAACGCCAGCTTTGACTTCAAATTTCGGCTTCCCGACTCTGGGTAGTGTGTCACCAGGGTGAGTGTCAAGCTTCTCTCCGCGATTACTCTGAGGTTTAAGCTGATTGGGGAGATTGCTGCGCACACTGGCATCGTCTGATACTGCTGGTTTGTGGTATTTTCTGGGTTTGATGTTCTTTGCTGCTGGAAGCGGAGCCTCCTCCCTTCCTCTACCATTATCCTAAATTGAATGTGACATTTCTATAATAAGCCCAGCACTACATCTTTGACAGTATTATTGAAGATACTGAATACTTCATTGTCATTGTCATAGTCGTCACATCTTGGATGCATTATTACTCATATTTTGCTTTTTCATGGAGGTTCAAGTTTATCACATGTTTAATTCAATTAAGACTTACAGTCCCTAAAAATCGACTCCAATAAAAAAATCAAGCAGTTGATAATGAGAGTGAGCCCCGCACAAGATGATAACTCCATACAACAGAGAATTATGGGATATAACTCTCTATAGCAGGGTATTATGCAAGATAATTTAAATTAGCGAAAATTCTAAGTAAAAGCAAACTACGGTTTGCTGGACTACTTACCTCAAGGAGCTGTCCTTTAGTTTGTGAGTCGTCCACAAGTTCACTTGATATCAAAGGAATAGGAGCTCTTTGTATATATACTCTCCTATCAGCAGAGTCTGAAATACACAGAAATGTTTTATAAATTAAGGAATAGGACAGTATCTGAAGCAATTAAACTCTACTCAACTATGCTCAAACTTTTTGCTGGATTTATAAAAGGCAGAGACAGGTTGAGGCCATCAGCACCAAATTCGGATATAAGTGGGGAGTAGTTGTGTACCTCACTCCCTTGAATACAAAACCACGTCATTCATACATGTACATACATGCACGTACATACATACTCGTACATACATACGCGTACATACATACACGTACACCCATGTATGTACACATACGTACACACGTACGTATGGGTACATACGCATGCATACGCGTACATACGCGGACATATCTCATCTCTCTTTTCAAATCTGTAGCTGATTGAGTCAAGTTGACAGCATGGATCTTATTAAATTTGGAGATTGGTCTCTTTATTTTATACTAAAATGACAGGTAAAGCAAAATCATATTGCATGTTAGTTTTAGCATTCGAACCATGCCGGGGGAGGGGGGTGCAAATATAAATAATTGCATGTTATTGTTTTATTTCAATACATAACTTGGGTTGAATGGTGTCAGACTCACGGCATGGGATTATCTGGCAGCATTCATCAAAGCATTATACTTTCACTGGGCTAGAATATATATGCTACAGCGCTGAACAACATGAATATTATGAAAAATATAATGTTTAAAATATAATGGTTTTATCATGTAGGTACACTTGCTTGAACCAGGTATACTATATTGATAACAGCTGTTAGTAAGAATGACCAGTGAGTTAGAAGAATATGCTGGTACAGAGATACCAATGTCTGGCTGTAGTGCAGGGCTGTAGCTAAGAAAAATTTCAGGGGAGACAAAAAGCTAACACAGGTTCAAAACATCACTAGGGGGGTGCTGCAACCTCCCCAAAGCAGCTCAGGTTATATGAATAGCAAAAGGAAATCCAAAGGAGCTGTTTATAGCATCGATTATCCAATTAATTTGTTTTAATCAACCTTATTTAGCTGTCTAGGGGAGGCAGTGTCTCCCTGCCTCCCCTAGAACTACGGGCCTGTAGTGTAGGCACTTACAGTAGACAGAATCAGAATCACTAGTACTATCAGTAATAACTAAACCCAATGAGTTGTCCCCTGATCTTAGCAGACTGGTACCTATAATATAATTATGGCATTTCTGATCAATTAGGCTTGAAAACTACGTACTACTAGAATATCCACTAGCTAGTACTAGCCTTACGTACTACTAGAATATCCACTAGCTAGTACTAGCCTTGTTCCCATGGCCGCTTGAACAAGTCTAAGCTGGTACTACTAAGTTTGTACAGTCTAGGAAGTGTTAGTAAGCATGCAGTAAGGGTCTGCACTCTACAGTCCACTGTCTTTCAAGGCATTGGGGGACTTTGCAGAATTGCCTCAATCTAAGAGCGGCAATTCTCAAGACTCGAGTGGTTACGCATACATAAAAACCTACATTCCAAAATTCGAAAAAGTCCTAAGATTTGAATTTAGAAGTTGAGTCAATATTCTTAGAACCAAATACTGATAACAGTTTTGCAAAAGAGGAGGCATGTGTCATTTATGAGAATCAAACTTCTTGTATCAACAGGCATAGTGCAATTTGGAGAAAAAATGAACATTTCAGAAACTGTCAAAAATGTGGGCATTATATTCCATCATCAGCATCAAGAGTCAATATATCTTTGCACTACCTGCTTCTTTCTTTACCATATAGAGTGCACTTATTCACAGAAATTGAAAAGTCAGATTATCGATAAGTGATCAATTATCTCTCTCTGGAGAACAGATCGGGCTATCGTTATCAATGCAGGGCCGTAGTATAGAAACACTGGTAGGGGAGACAAATGTCCGAGGCATCACCAGGAGGGGTGCTGTAAGCAATTTAAGGCATGTAACTAGCAAATGGAAGGAGCCTATTATATATTCAATTTGTGTTTCTTGGCCACTGTATTCAGCTTTGTAGGGGAGGCAGTGCCTGCATGCCTCCCCTAGAACTAAGGGCCTGCATGTCACACGATGTCATGGGCAGCACACAAAGGCTCTAGCACTTCCTGTTTGCAGACTACCTTAAGCCTATTCCACTTCTACACCGCAGCACTTACTACACGGGATGTTCTTGTCTCATAGATGTCAATAATTGCTCATAATTGATCATTCGCTGTTATCGATGAAGTATGATTTCACCCTGTCAGAAATAGTCTTTGAATAGTATGACTACAAATATGCTTCCCACTTACCTTTGGCGTCAAGCCCCGCATCAGCATTTGTCTGTCTGTGATAGTATATAATAAAGAGAGTCACAATCACAGCTACTATCCCTAACACCGGCAGTACTCGCTTCCCTCTACATCCGACATATCGGAGCATCCTCCTCTGCAGACACTGTCAAAAGTCAAAACAAATATGTCACTATATAAAACTCGCGTCCATTTACAGTCTCAATACCCTGTGATACCCAGTGTGAAATCTTCATGTTGGTTGGTTTTTTTTCTGGTAACAGTTCGGATGTACGGACTGGATCCTGATGGGACACAGGAGAATTTGAGGTTACACCAACGTGTTCCGCCAAGAATTTAACACGACCTCTCGATTGAAGACCAATCCCCTATCCACCGCACTATATAACACACCATAAACTTGCAAATTACAACATTACAATACAATTTA
Source organism: Membranipora membranacea (assembly GCA_914767715.1). NCBI lineage: Eukaryota > Metazoa > Bryozoa > Gymnolaemata > Cheilostomatida > Membraniporidae > Membranipora > Membranipora membranacea. The sequence goes on along the minus strand of OU612072.1, from coordinate 8,712,932 downwards.
GTAAACATAGAAAAATCACAGTTCTTATCATGTAGAATGTCAAGAGCCACTACTTTAAGATCAGAACTAGTGTTGATGATAACTCTAGGCTTAAATTGTACAAACTCAGTAGTAATGAACTGACACACTCACTTAGTTACCTATAGATCTGTAACCTGGCAATAAGCTTACTCCTACCCAGCCCACCATAATAAATAATAGTAATTATGTAGAGCATTAAACAAGAGTGCAACCAACCATTGTACGAACCTAAATATGTTACTATCGAAAATATCGTATGATTTATAATGTTCTATCGGAGATAGCGTCTGATTTACATTCGTTATTCTACACGATTATCTTTTGCAGAAAAGTGCCCTTGATGAGAGCAATCACTATCAGGACACAAAATATTGGCTACAAGGTTGAAGTGTTATAATTAGCCCAATATTTTACTTGACTTATAGCGATAGATTTACACCATCATACCAAAAAGATGCATACCTGACAACCCATATTCCTATGTTGTCCTATATTTGTGAACAGTAACCAGTGTACCCACACTGCTCGCCTCCTCGATGAACAACTAAATTACAGGCTAGTTGGCAACATGAAGTCGACTATGAGGTAAGCGACTGAGAGTGGCTTCTCGTACTTTATTAGTCTGCGACAATCCATGATCCTTAAGTAATCATTTAATAAATCCAACAACTGTGCCTACTTTAGTTCATCAACCAAAGCGCTGTCAGCTTACTACATAGTCTCACAGTGTCTAGCTAGAACAGGTTTGATCCAAATTGTCAGCAGTCTGGTCGTTCCCCTTCTGCCCTTTCTACTTGTGAGTTCAAACTCTAAATGCAGGCACATTGGATCATGGCATTTATACGTCAAATCTGTTATAATATTGTCATGTTAGGCTTCAAATCATGTGGGATGTCACATATTATAATATCTTGTCTGTGTGTTTTAAAGACAATGCAGACAATGTTTGGATTATAGGGTGCATCATTGATCAGTCTGACAATAAAAGATCAAACAGAAAGTCAGTCTGATACTGATGACACCGGATGACACCAGTATTAGGTTATTTTATCGGTTTTCTGCGAAAGCTGCAGCAGCACTGGGGAAATCAGTGCAATAATTGTACATTTCTGCCGTCATTGTATTGTTTAGACTTAAAGCAATGTAAGCGGTGACGATTCTAACAGTCCCTAGAGGTTGCCATGTTTGACACCATCACAGAGTAAGGATATATCTTACTACGTGACACTAGGCAGTGAATAATTGCTATATATATCTCGTACATTCAACTCACATAAGATACTAACTGGTAAAAGATTAATGATATTATGACTGCTACCGCTATCTCCTGCCCTGTATAGATCTGATGGATTTACAATTAGAAATGACTATGGGGATTGCATTATTTCAAGTTTTATTGCTTTCCCTGCATTCGTAGTTGCAGTGACCAGGCAAATAGGTCAAAATTGATCAAGGACCTAGGATCAAATTTCTTTGTTATTATGATAGCCTACTTCCTTAATAATTGGATTATTATTATTCTACCTGTATTTTAATATAAGAGTGAATAAAACAAACCATGAGCCTTTTCATATCCGTAAGATGATTCTTTGTTATCCGCTAATCCAGGACATAAAGTCATTCAAAATAATTTACCGAGACCAATAAGTTGGATCGCATCCAACTGCTTGCTGTGAATGTTTATTCTGAACAGGCAGCTCTGACCACACGATACTATAAACACTGGTATCGACCACAGCTTATTAGTATATTCTTAATTTGAGTTGTCATGTCAATGTAATAGTTACAGTTAATAGTTACAGTTACAGGTATAGCTACAGCAGTGTTGTATTGTATTTCTCAGCTTATGAGGAAGTGATTATGTTCAATCTACTTGTCTGTCTGTTACATGGAAACTGCACAGACTGAGGACCCTATAATTATTACTACATCCATCGCAATGCCAAAATTGACGAATTATTTATTGTGTGAAATTCCAATTTTATATGGGATAAAATTGGAATGAAAATATTTTCTCTTGGGAACCTATTATCTAGTATCGTAACAACTGATTATTTGTGAGCACAAAAACATAGATTTACACCAGCTAATAATAATAATCAATAATCAAACGTTCTGAATATGATTTATGCAGCATTGTTTTATATCTTTTACTGAGTGCAGTATTTCTGTTAGAAGAGGAATAATTATCCACTTTGGTATTTCAAATGGAAATGTACGATGGACAAAAGCGTAAAAATCTACTGGTACCACAAACCTGTGATAGTCCTGCAGCGGATTGTTTTACAAGTTATGCGAGTGATTGGCGAGTAGTTGTCTCCTCTCTACGTGAATCTGACATCTGGAATTAGAAACAATCCTTTTGATAATTATATCCATAGATGGTTTTTCTCTGATTGTTCACTGCTTTATGAAGTAATAATATCACCGAGTGTAGGATTTGAGAAAGTGGAGGACCAAAAGAGGAACACCAATATTTTGGTTAAATGCATCTCCCAGCTCAAGGATCCCTCTGAGCATGAGTATCGATAAGCGTACAAGTTGATTTCAGACAGGATGCAATAACCCAAGATGTTGATGTAACGAAATGAGGGAGCAGCTTTGCCCTTTTGGAAGTTGTGTTCTGACTGATAGATCAATGATTTGGATGACAAACTTGGAGTAAAAACAGGACGAGGGGGCGCACAGGATAGTCCCTCGTGACTAGCACTCATGTAGGTTGCGTGACTAATTTTAGCATCTGTAAATTTGCAATGTGGTTGATACTGAACCCGTGTCAGGCATGTGCTTACACTGTCAGAATCCCATTGCTCCTTGAGCTTGCAAGCTCGTCCTTAGTCGATCACCTGTACCAAACATCAAAATTCAAGGGTAGGCCTACAGAGTCCTAAATTTCAATACGGAGGCATGTGAAGCTAATGTGCAGTATTACAGAGTACCAGCTATATCAAAGTTTTGAAACTCCTGTTACCTGAGTTACAAGGTTGCGAGCCAGTGGGCTGTACAGGATCAGTACAAACAGAAGCATGCATAGTCATATGTCGAGGCTTGTAGGCTACGGACATTTAATTTGCTGTCCGAGCAAAATATTGTTGTCAAATCGAGCAAAATGCATCGCAAGCCAACTATTGATTGCTTTGTCCTCTTTTTTATAAGTAGCCTATACAAATTGCGGGCAATTGTTTGTTAGCTACTATAGAGCAATCACTTATCCCCATGTCGTGATGGCAGTTATAAATAGCCTCACCCAACTGGTTTAGAGAACCATAACCTATCACCAGATTACTGATTTGTAATGTGTTAATTGTTCAACGCCTTAAGACTGTCTTACCACCCTCCCCGGATTTACTAAGACAGTCTTTGAGACGTTGTGAGGCAGTCTTGAGACAATGTATTCAGATGTAAGGCCTTTTTGTAGATCCAGAGAATTTCAAAACAACAAAACAAAATAGGCCTACTCAGATGGATATCAATACACTCTAACCTTTGATTTTCATGGACTAGGAACCGTTATATATCAAAACATTCCCTCTAGCCAACAGAGTGACAACCATCACCTTCCTTGTGGCCTGTTTCACTGTAGTTACTGCGTTACACTACAGCAAGTCTAGTTCTATGTGTTAGGCGTCAGCTTTGCCTTCCACCTTACAGTTACAATTATAACAAAAAATAAGAGTAATAAGGTGTATGTGAATACAATGGACTCGGAGCAAACTAAAAATGAATGACAACACAGAGAAGAAAGTAAAACCAATTTTCAATGCCATGTGCCACATCATGTGCCTGTGGATCAGTCAAACTCAAATCAATGAACTTTAGACTATTTCATTATTAGTAATCACTAATGAAATGGTTGGTTGTGGTTATTTAGTATCATTCGCGAGTCAATGTTGCCATATAATACTGACCCACAGAGTGCTGAAGTAGCTATACTGGCTATAGTAATTCTTGGTTACACATTTCAGGCAGAAAAATAAACCTAACCATTCATAGTAACATTCCAGATTTTGCAATGGCTCTTTTAACTTATAGTTGATGATATTATTCAGTGTCAGTTCCGGAAATAGAAACAAAAGCATATAGTGGGTACACTGTCGTGTTCATCACTATCTGATTGGGCAATCAAAGCTTGAGGAGCATTGATTGGTTACTTATCATTTCATTTTTGTTCATACAAGAGTAGATGAATCATGCAACAAGCCTATCATAAAAGCAACAATCATGTAACATAAAAGCCTACCAATCATGCAACCAATGAACTAAGGTTTAGTTCATTGATGCAACAAGCCTACAAGACTTGCTCCAATGAACACATTGCTTGCTCCCTATGTTACAAATTATCAGGACTCAATTGCTTATGTCCAACTCAGGAAAGAATAGCTGCAAAGACACCATGCAAGACCACATGTATGGATGCATAGGTCCTGAGGTTGACTGACGGACCTACCAATCATATGAGTATGACATGTTTTGAACACTGTTGCCAGTTTTACGAGCAATTGCTTCCTGTGCCATATTTTGCTGTGCAAAGCCCAATGAATGATACAAGTGGTTTATGATGAAAAGCAAAGCCTATCAGAAATAAAGAGACAAGGGGATATGGGAGGGAACTTAACCCCAGCTTGGACGAAGTCTCCCCTAATATTAGTGAGGACTGTCCTGTATGCTGCTTCTATTCCCATGTTATACAGAACACTGGTTCAGATCATTCTTTTCAAAATTCGGTGCCAATATCGAAGGAAATGACCACCATAAGAACTGGTTCAATGACTAAAGATGTTCAGTATTACTAGCCGATACCCGTGATAGGTGTAATTTAACCGTTCATACTGCGCTTGGATAGCATATCATTATCAACCATTTTCCCATCCTGAATTTGGGCACAGTCTGAACAGAAACTATAATACGTATGGTGTGGTGCCACATGAAAAGGCAGTTTGGCAGGTTTTCTCAGTGCAAACCAGTAAACCATTACGTGTGAGCAAAGTGCATCATACTCCCATGGACTTATTTAGTGGCGAAACAAATATGATAATACTGCCGAGTGCCAGATGTTTTGAAAATCCCATTTCCTCCCCCTGCCAACCAACTTCTACAAGACTAGCTTTTCCTGCATTTATTAGTCAATTATCAATTAGCAAGTGCTTCAAATCTCGCCCAGCTCCATATGAACCCCTTCAGACAAGATATATGGCTTAGTGTTTATGTGTTTTTACATTTATTGGTTTGGCTTGTGGTTATTATGTACAGACTTTCAAAAAAGTAGTTATAGTACAGAAGCAGAGAAATTAGGTTGACACAACATAGAACTTGCACACAGATGGGGGGGGGGGGGTGTTTTGTTGTTGACATTAGGAAGAAAAACGAGCAGAGCTCGAAAAAAATGTAATGGATGGATCACGATGAAAATAGAAAGTAATTCTGGGAAAACATTAAAACATAACACATTGCACACAACGTTTAATTTTAAATTGCATGTAGCTCCTCCTGCGCAGTGAGGGGCAGCTTTTGTTCTGATGCGTATACGCCAAAGTTAACTATTACTCTCTCTTTCTTGTTATTGCGGTTTTTTTTGGTTCGGCAAATATATACATTTGTTACGTGATAGTTTAGTGGTAAGTGTAGTTGAAGCATTGGTTTAGTCGACCTCCTCCATCTTAGCTGAATCATCATCCTCCTCCAGAGGAGGCATCTCTTCCTCAGCAGTATCCTCTGTTGGCATATCATCCTCATCAATACCTGCAAGGATACAGAATTAAGTTATTATAAAACTGATACAACAGCCGTAAAAATTGACGATCGCAGCCGTCAAGTTAGTTACTCAACACCCCAACAAGATGGCACATATCAGGGAAATTGTCGGATCAATGACCAGGTTTGAAATGTTGTGCAAGCGTGAAACCGAATGGCTATAAGAACATATCCGGGGATTAATCTTCACATTTCAATCTAGCCTCACTTGATTGAGTCGATAACTCGTATTGAAGCTTCACTCTGCCCAAGTGTGGCATAACAATTTTGATTCACAACATGACAAGTTTATAGAACACATACCTAAACCGAGGCAGACCATTCGGTGGATTCTGCTGGCATGCAGCTGTGGGTCTTCTAGAGTGAATCCTGAGGCCATCAAAGAGGTCTCAAACAACAACATAACCAAATCCTTCACTGATTTGTCATTCTTGTCTGCTTCAACCTGCAAATAACATCAGACATAAATGAGTTTGAAAACAAAACTGGGATGCAGTACAGGTACCAGTATTATATTCGGGCAATGCACTGCTGCACTACTATACAGAGAAAGGAGTATGATGCAACATCACATTATTCTAGCTGGCCTCTAAATTATGGCTTCAATATGTTGTGCAAGTTTGAAACCAGATGGCTATAAGAACATATCCGGGGATTAAGCTTCACATTTCAATCTAGCCTCACTTGATTGAGTCGATAACTTGAATCAAAGCTTCACTCTGCCCAAGTGTGGCATAAAACCAGCCATAAGCCATATAATGTTATAGCAAGCCTTACCTTTTCCCTGAGGGTGTTGATGATTGGGTGGTCTGGGTTGATCTCCATGTGTTTTTTAGCTGCCATGTATCCCATAGTACTGGTATCTCTCAGTGCCTGGGCCTTCATAATTCTCTCCATGTTTGCAGACCAGCCATACTGACTAGTTACTATACAGCATGGTGAGCTCACTAATCGATTAGATACCACAACCTAAATAACAAAGAATTGGGTATGAAGTGGAGGCTGGGATAAAGAACTGCACAGCATGTTAAATAAAACTGTAGAATATTAACTTTTGAAAGGTAACTTGATGATATCTCTCTCAAGGTATTGAATGGATGTTGGTGAAGACACCATCAATTGCAGAGCAAAGCTTTGCAACATCGTAGTGTGTTTTACACTATGTATAATCTGGCCACTACTTTAGGCAGCTGCTCTTATTATGAACAGATACCAGGCGACATGGCAACAGAGTAAACATCACTATCTGTCCTTAACGCCCTGTGGCACAAATAACAAATACTAACCTTTTCTACTTTTTTGTCTAAGATGTCGCACATAGCCTTGCAGAGACCTTCGAATTTAGCCTTAGCCTCCTCGAATTTCTTCTTCTCTTCCTCATCCTCGGGGAGCTCTAGGCCCTCCTTGGTGACGCATACAAGGTTCTTACCTAAAATCACGTACAATAAATAATGACTACTGGATACTAGAGAGACTAAGCCCTTAACGAGGACAGGGAGAATGTTGTAAGTAGATATATCAGTATTAAGAGTCATCGGCATCATCGATAAGACGGCATTTCCTATTGTTTAATAATATCATCATGTATATCTACCATGTGTAACTGGGGCTCACTTTGCATTGTATTACATACATACCCTCGTATTCTTTGAGCTGTTGTGTGGCGTACTCATCAATTGGGTCTACCATGTACAGAACCTCCATACCCCTCTTCTTTACTCGCTCAACGAATGATGAGTTGGATACAACATCCTTGCTCTCGCCTGCAAATTGTTAATATCAGTACATGAATATTATACATCTAAGAATAGTTGCATATGAACAGTCAACTTTGTGTACTCCAGCAATATCATAAACAAACGGGTTTGGGAGTTGCCTCACCCTGATATTAGGCAAGCAACTATTGATTCCAAGATTATTCTTATGGGCTGTGAGCAAAGCAGTCTTATCTAACTTACCAGTGATGTAGTAGATGTCTTTCTGGTTTTCCTTCATCCTGCCGACGTAGTCTTTGAGTGATGTCATCTCGTCTCCTGATTGACTGGAGTAGAATCTCATCAAGTTAGCCAGTTTCTTCCTGTTGACACTGTCCTCGTGGATTCCAAGCTACAAATGATAACATAATACATGCTATGTGAGCTTCTCGAGGAGCGGAGTCTTCTTATAATGTGCTGCATAGGGTAATGTGGTCATCAGATTTGGATTAGCTTGAATTTTAGCTGGTTTATCTTCCTCTAGCGTTCTGACGGGGAAAGAGTTCATCATACTGGCCACACAGAGCACTTTATTGGCTCGATCAAATTATAACCATCACATAACAAGATACGGATAGGTAACATCATCCAAGTTCGATGTGACGGAACATATCTTACCTTGAGGTTCTTGGAGAACTGCTCGTAGAATTTCTTGTAGTTTTCAGCATCATCAGCCAGCTCCTCAAAGAGCTCCATACATTTCTTAACCAAGTTCTTTCTGATCACTGCAATCAAGTTAAGTTATGTCATTTAAGGTCCACATCATTGAATACAACACCGTGAAACACGAGCATACTCAGGTTTGTCATCAGATTTGGATTAGCTTGAATTTTAGCTGGTTTATCTTCCTCTAGCGTTCTGACGGGGAAAGAGTTCATCACACTGACAACCTGGAATTTGACTATTTTGCACACTGTTTAACCCTACTACACTCATTAAATTCAGGAAGTGGTTTGGCTTACCTTTGAGGATCTTGCTCTGTTGAAGCATCTCTCTTGAGATGTTGAGAGGTAAATCTTCACTGTCTACGACTCCCTTGACAAAGCTGAGATACTCTGGGATAAGCTCCTCACAGTTATCCATGATGAACACACGTCGGACGTACAGCTTGATGTTATTTTTCTTCTTCTTGTTCTCAAACATGTCGAAGGAAGCTCTTTTTGGGATGAAGAGCAGGGCTCTGAACTCCAGCTGTCCTTCCACTGAGAAGTGCTATGAAAATAGAACAATTCTGATATTAAACATATCATACATTAGAAAGACTGTTAGAAAACACAGCATGGCTTGTTTGATAATTGGGATGGCTGAATAAATGCCCAAACTATTCTGCACCAGGTCAGTTGCCTAGACAACCAGGTCGCTATCAAAGTTGAGAATAACATAAGCATTATTCAACTGGGCAACACAATTAGTTACCGCCTCATTTGGGATACCCTTTGACATGACGAAATCTTCACACCTGTTTGACTATCAAATTAGTACAAGTATAAAAGACCACATAGAGTCTGCATGACATTAAGGCTATTGGCCTGATCAATTTACCTTGACAGCGAGATGATCCTCCCAGTCATTGGTGAGACTCTTGTAGAATTCTCCATATTCATCAGTAGTGATGTCGTCAGGGTTACGAGTCCACAGAGGTTTCGTCTTGTTGAGCTCTTCCTCCTCTGTGTATTTCTCTTTGATTGTCTTCTTTTTCTTCTTGTCGGCTTTCTTGTCCTCATCTTCATCCTCATCGACATCCTCTACCTTTGGCTTATCATCCTAAAATCATCAGAATATGAGTTAAGACATCAGCATTCATTGAACAAACTAGTTAATTATAAATAAAAAAGCTTGTGTAGCGCATCAGACACTAGCTGACTGGTTGTTGTGCAATTATGAAACCGGATGGCTATAAGAACATATCCGGGGATGATTCTTCACATTTCAATCTAGCCTCACTTGATTGAGTCGATAACATGAATCAAAGCTTCACTCTGCCCAAGTGTGGCGTAACATATCATGTGGAGCTTGAAAACATTTAATTTAATTTCAAGTGATGAAAGTCGCAGTTGGTATTCTTAGATTTGTGCACAGCACTGAAACTAGTCAAGTGATTGATTTTTCACGAGCTTGATTTGTGGCACCGATCTGCACTATTTGCAAATATACTTACATCTGCCTCCTCATCCTCTTTCTTCTCTTCAGCCTCTGGCTCAGCCTCATCATCGCTCACCTCTTTGTCTCTCTCTTTCTGGCACTAAAATAGTCGATTTTACAAGTTAGTTTAAAATCCAATCCTCACAAAACATTTCCAAGTTAAATAATGTATTGGGGTCAAACTTTCCCATAGTTATTGTGGAGCAAATTATTTAGAAATTATGTGATTGTAGCATAGCTTGATCTCCTGTGACCGAAAAGTCACAGGAGTGATTTGGCGTAGCAGTTCATCTAGCCAGACGTGGTGAAGTCAAAAGCAGAATATGAGCTAGTAACTTCCAAGGTGTATTGCTGGCAAAATCTATGGTCTAAATGTAATAAGAATCTTACCAGAAGGTGGATTGGGTATCCGATGAACTGAGAGTGTTTCTTGACTACTTCTTTGATTCTCTTCTCTTCACAGTACTCTGTGAGGTCTTCTTTGAGCTCCAGGACAATCTTGGTACCTCGAGTGACTTCTCCCTCTATTAAATATAGCAACAAAACTCAATAATAACATGGATATATTGTTTCCAATACATGCATCCGAGCAAATGTCACCATTACCGCCCCTCCCCAACACATATAAATATCGACAAGATAATGATGTTTCAGTTCTAATTGATTGCAAGATGCTAGAATATTTGAACAAAAAAATATTTGAACATATCCAAAACCTCATATAGCCTATGAGAAATGAGCTGGACTGGTTGTCGTGCAAGATTGAAACCGGATGGCTATAAGAACATATCCGGGGATTAAGCTTCACATTTTAGTCTAGCCTCACTTGATTGAGTCGATACCTCATATTGAAGCTTCACTCTGCCCAAGTGTGGCATAACATAATAATGGAGGTTGACAACTTTGAATTTTACACCAAGTTCTGAAAGTTGCATTCGATATTCTTAAAACTATAGCATTGCTTGTGTAAAGCGCAGAAACTAATTGATTCAGCTTATTGACTGCAATATGCATGTTGCTAGAATCTACCCATAAATTATAACAATTCCAAGAGATTCAACTCACCTGTGTCTGGTTTGATTGTGAATGAACCACCAGCTGAGCTCTCCCAGATGTAACCCTCATCATCATTATGTTTAGATGTGACAATGACTCGGTCTGCTACCAGGTAGGCAGAGTAGAAACCCACACCAAACTGTCCGATCATAGAGATGTCAGCTCCGGCCTGTAAACAAAGTAACAGATAATAATTATTGCATGCTGCTGGAGATGTACATAGGAATGAACAAACTACAAGTCTAAACAAATATGCAAGCTGGTATTTTAACCGTCTTTGTTGCGTAGCTTGATCTCCTATAGCCAACCAGCGTATAGAAAATTTTTCACACAGCAGTTTAATCTAGCCAGACGTGGTGAAGTCAAAAGCGGATATATGGCTAGTAACTTCCAAGGTGATTTGTTGGCTTTGTTGCATTTGTATGTCATGAAGTGGATTTGACCACAGAAAAAACAACTTGATTTATGGATGATGATCTCAGGTTTTCTAAGGCTACTCAGTTAATCTTGTTTTGCCATTCTCTTTGTGTTGCAAGTAAACAAAAGCTGCAGAATCATCATGCTCATAACAATTATAATAAGAATGTACTAGAAGCGTCCCCTTTTACAGACAATACAATAGTACTATTACGACTGATAAGATTATAAAAACAGACCAGAGTTTTATTGAGGGGATTCCCCTTGATGGCCTGATAATCAGGTCACTCCCCATTTTTTTGACAAGGAAGAAGTTCAATGGCCTCACACATTGAGTTTAAGTTAAGCCTACATCATGCCCGACTAATTTTATTTCATAGCCACTAATTGATTTTTTCTGAGAGGGTTCAATGCTCCATTTTCATCGCCATTATTTAATAAGTAACTAGGTTACAATATTAATTTACCTGAAGTGCCTCCATGAAGGCCTTTGTTCCAGATCGAGCGATTGTACCAAGGTTATTTACAAGGTCAGCTTTGGTCATTCCAAGGCCGGTATCGTAGATGGTCAGTGTCTTGTTCTCGGGATCTGGCACCAATCTGATTTGAAGATCCTTACCTGAGGAAACAAATCAATACATTAATACAATGATTAACCTTTGGCCAAAAATTGCAACTGCACAACGATCACCATCAGATTTACCTGTCCTATGTAATAATTATTGGGGATTGAGATTAAAGGCTTTGCCATGAGGTCACCTTTCATAATTTAGCAGCATAACCAGGATTTACAATGCAAAGCACATGGACTGAAGATTCTATACCATGCTACTTACCAGAGTCAAGCTCTGATGGATCTGTGAGAGATTTGTATCTGATTTTGTCGAGGGCATCGCTGGCATTGGAGATCAACTCTCGGAGGAAGATTTCTTTGTTGGAGTAAAATGTGTTGATGATCAAGCTCATAAGCTGTGCAATTTCAGCCTGGAAGGCGAAGGTCTCTACTTCTTCGTTGTCTGCCATTTTATTGTGTGTGTGTTGTGTACCTAAAACAGGACAATAGAATAAACAGCAACAGTTCTCATCCAATTCAAGCTTTTTTATATAACACTTCCATCTACAGCTATAACTATATCAACATCAATAACTCTGATAGTGATGGGCATCACCAGCCGGCACCAACCACCATTCCCATGATGGAATTCATATTTCATTTGTTTCTATAGATAATTAATAAGAGAGAGTAGAGTTTCACTTATTGATGTGCATTGAATTGATCATCAATTTGATGGAGGAAGAAACTATCAATTGCCATCTTTCTAATACTAAAAATAAATGGATCTTTATTTGGAAAACATTGAAATCAATGATGATGGAACTTCTTGAGGGTGCTCACATACACAAGTTAGTAACTCTAACTCAAGTCACTGCTGCAAGCCAACAAACAGACAAATTCAGTGTTATAACTTAGGCAGCATGTAGTATAAGCAATGCAACCCTTCCTAAGGGTAGTGGCACACCATTTTTAAAACAAAAAACAAGATATACTTACTTAAAAACCTGCTTTCCTCAAAAAGTCTGTACAGAAAATTACAGTTGCTGCCACAAGCCACTGCTTTTCAATGGAGAAAGAACGACCCAGAAGAAGCATGGGGAAAACTTCACACTTTATATCCCTACGCGTCTTCCTTCTTCAGTGAAATCCATGGATTATAGTGTGAATTGGCAATACGATTAGCAGTTTGTATATAAAATGCAATTGCTGATAAGGTTTTAAATTTTTTTTTGTTTAAAGAAGAGGAATTATGGCAAATTCACTAGCAATTGAGTTCTTCTTGATGTGCAGTGACTTCCTGTACTCAATAATCTGACATACATCTGGAATGTTCTCTTGATTGTGATTGGCTAATATAGAATGAATTGAAAGAAAAAAGTAGTACCCATATGTTGTGGCTTGCAAACACAACACGCATGAGTTGACAATAATTTGGGCACAGTAACAATTTGCCGCTGTGGGCGGTTCTAGTACATTCAAGGTTGATAAAGAACGCTATCATCAGAGATTATATATTGTCTTCATTCATGCTTGATTCATCACACCCTATCTTTATCAAAGATTATATAGATAGGTTATAAGCTGATCAATCATCGATGTAATAGAACCAAAGATTGTAATTCAGTCATCAATAGAACAATAATATATACTCAAACTACTTTTTATACTATATATCCAAAAAGAACCTAACTATATCGTTTGAAAACATAGCTGTACATACATAGTTTGCCTGCAAAAAGAGGCGTAGTTGTTTTTATTTTGTCTTAAGATAAAATAAAATAGAAAACTCACCAACTAACTAACTAACTAAAGAGAACATTGAGTGCAACTAGTGTCTCTATTTTTAGTTATTTTTCCTCGGCTATTTTTGTCGACAAAGATTATATGTTGTTGGGGATATATGGCTTGGCGACTGGGAGCTGCAGGTCCGTGGCGTGTGACTTGTGAGGGAGGGGTGCCAGATATTTTCCTGCTCGGTGAGTCGAGGCCCTCCCAAAAAACCTCTTTGCAATGAAACCCTGAAATTGAGGGCTCTGTGGTATACCTGAATCCAATACCAATGAAAAAATTCTTATACCGTCGTAGATAGGCACAATCAATGAGTTCATTGGCACAATGATATTTAGTTTAGATGTAATCATAGCTGGAAGCTTGAATTTATAATATATATTCCATTTTTATTCTGGAGAAGAATAAGTCCTCGGGACTTGTACCCAGAAAACAGAAGTATTGATAAAATCTGGTGTAGAATTAAAAAGGCATGTAACCAAAAATCAAGTACAATGAAAGGTAAAATTACTAAGTACACACAGGCATAGCCTGTCTTGACAAGCTTTGTTCCCCAAGACGGGCTAACACAGGCACTAATTAGCAGTAAAACATTACACAAGTTGACACAAAATCTGCGAAAAGAAAAGTTTAGTTAGAACAACTCAGCAGTAGGCTAAAATGAAATGATAACAACTGACTTATTAATTGAGTAGTTTGAGGACGTGGCTCCTAGTGGAATTTTTGAAAGAAGCAAGGGATTGACTCAGCTTAACATGATTGGGTAATTTATTAAACTTCTGAGCACTGAAATTAGCTAAAGCAAATCTAATCAGATCAGAACTTTTAGCAAGCCTAGTTTCACTAGTTAATTTTTCGGGTAACAGGTTGGTATCAATTGTTGGGACTAAATTATTAGCAATTTTATAAAACGTCAGCAGATACAAATATTCAAAACACAATAGTATAGGCATGAATGTTGATCAAGTTTGATCCATTTGCCTACGCTTTGGAGTTGCCCCCCTCTACTAGTCACGCCGCAGTGTGACCAGTGACCAGTGGATCGGGAGCAACTCGGAATGCAGGCAAATGGACCAGACTTGGTCTAGCATGAATGGGGATTACAAATAATAGGCATGAGTTCAAACTAGTAGTAAAATAGGGAGAAGATTACTATGCTTTCTAAAAAATAAGCAGAAGAGTAGAGAATGGAATTGGAATAAGAGTAGAGTTGGCAGCCCCGATGTGTATGTGTGGATGTGTGGATGTGTATGTGTGGATGTGTAGGTGTGGATGTGTATGTGTGGATGTGTAGGTGTGGATGTGTATGTGTGGATGTGTATGTGTGGATGTGTATGTGTGGATGTGTAGGTGTGGATGTGTATGTGTGGATGTGTATGTGTGGATGTGTAGGTGTGGATGTGTATGTGTGGATGTGTAGGTGTGGATGTGTATGTGTGGATGTGTAGGTGTGGATGTGTATGTGTGGATGTGTATGTGTGGATGTGTATGTGTGGATGTGTATGTGTGGATGTGTATGTGTGGATGTGTATGTGTGGATGTGTATGTGTGGATGTGTATGTGTGGATGTGTAGGTGTGGATGCGATTCTTGATGTTTATTGACCGAATTCTGAAATTCAACAAAACTTCCTAATCCAGTTGCAGCCTCCTCCTATCTTTCACTTCCATTTACGATTTTGGGTTGATAGGGTAGGCAGTTGGTTCTGCTAGAGTTTTACATGCTGATCGCAACGGTAATGTTGTACCTTACAACAAGTTACACAATAGTTGGCTAATAGCCAAAAACGCCGGTAATAGGGAAAGTGTGAACAAAAGCTATGTCATGATTATATATCACCAAATTCACAGACCCCGCTCACTGCCTAAATGATCTGGTTCCTAAACATTAGAACACTAGACATTCTGAGCGTCGCCACCATTGACGCAGCACTAGGTGTCGAACAAAACTAAGGAAGCGAACATTTTTTTATTGTTATGTCAATAATGAATGTGTGAAATATGTATAAATGAGAAATTTTTACATAATTTTTATGAGATTTATTTCCAAGATTCCGAGATCCCTACAAAATGCAAGTTTTAAGCATTTTATCATTTTGTCTTCAAATTTCTTGTATCAAAACCTGCAAGGGTGGCCACTTCTCTTAAATATTATCTGGATTGGGAGGTCCCTGGTAGTATATCTAACACAATATTTGGATTCCCCATGTCTTTTTACATCCAAAGTCCAAGTTCCAAGTCTCTGTGACCATTCTGTGAGGAATAATGACCTGGAACAGAAGTGCTGACTTTATTGGCTAGAAACACCTTTTATTTGGGAATCCCTACTTCAGGATGACGTAGGGGCGGAGCTCACATCATCGCAATTACTATAATATTTGTGATTTCTGTTGTTGTCTTCTGCTCATGAAATACCTTTTTAGTGTGTAATACCCATAGAGTTATTATATACTCTAGAGTGGACAATGCAGTGCTCAAAACGTCCTACTTAATTATTGCGAAATCCATGACGTGACGCAATCTGGTTGTGCATGGCTAGTGCCTGTATCATATAATTTATCATTGAGAATTTAGGAATTGGGTATGAAAATTTAAGTTTTAGAGCACTTAAAGCCATTTTTTTGGAAAAATTTTCATGGCACACTATGTGGAACACTTGTAGGTATTTTCACTTGCAGCCATTGGAAAAATTTTCTATGTTTTCCCATGAAAATAAGCCAAAACCCCAACCGCAAACACATCATTGTGATGAAAAAAAATTACCGGGCTAGCTTGTTTTTTTCCACGTTTCTCTCAACCATAAGTTGGATTCTGTCTCTTTTACTCATATGTTAGCCATCAAGTGAGTTAATGTTATTCGTGGAAAAACTGACTGGAGGTTAAAAGTCAGCCGCTAAGTTCCGCCATTTGCAGAAGCAATTTACATACGGTTCTGACTAAGATTTGGCGTTTGGATTTGGCTATGTCATTTTAAGCTCTAAATTTCCTCCCCGGTGGTGTCCTCTAGTTTTTGAATTCGCAAAACCATACACAGCAGGTTTTGAAAGCATATAAATGAATGTATTTTGTAACAATCTTTGAATGGAAAGCTCACATACATACCTATCCAGACTGACTCCAGATTTTTCAGAACAAACACTCACTAATGTGACATTTTAAGTGGACGGAATTTTCTGATTTCTCACCATACTTGAAATAAGGGACCATTTGCTACAGAGCGGTTGTTGTGGATGTTTGATACAATTTTCTGGTATGATTATTATGACTATGGTTGTTGGTTTGTGTTTGTAAATTAGTTGAGATGGCAACTTCAGCATCATACATAATATTTTGTATATACTCCAGTAAAGGCACTGGCAGTTGACGTATATATGTGTATTTGTTTGCATAGTTTTGAGGGAAGGGGGATTAGTGTAGTAGTGTTCAAGCCTTTGAAATGACCTGAGTTAGCATTTCATACAGCTGCGATTCTCTGTCAGAAATGGATTGATGCTATAAAAATATAAGAGAGGCTACCAGACAGTGATCTTATGAGCAATGAGGACTGACAGGAACACCACATCTGATTTTAGCACCAATCTTAATTGATCTTCTTTGACATAAGAAACAAAAAATCTTATAATAATACCCTCAATAAAGTAATGTTATCTGGAGAGCAAATCTGAATCTTGACATTATGTACACTGTGACTGAAAATGAGGCAAGCTGCAAAACTTTACACCTCCGATCACTTGTTCACAGGCTACTCGTACTTCATTTAATCAAAAATAAAATATACCCATTAAATGTGTAACATATGAGTAAGAGGACAGGACACAGCTTATATGGCTGGCAAGTGGCAGTAGAAAAAACAAGCTAGCCCGGTAATTTATTTTCATCACAATGATGTGTTTGCGGTTGGGGCTTTGGCTTATTTTCATGGGAAAACATAGAAAATTTTTCCAATGGCTGCAAGTGAAAATACCTACAAGTGTTCCACATAGTGTGCCATGAAAATTTTTCCAAAAAAATGGCTTTAAGTGCTCTAAAACTTAAATTTTCATACCCAATTCCTAAATTCTCAATGATAAATTATATGATACAGGCACTGGCCATGCACAACCAGATTGCGTCACGTCATGGATTTCGCAATAATTAAGTAGGACAAAAACTGATGCTATTTTTGTACACATTGTCCACTCTAGAGTATATAATAACTTTATGGTAATACCCATCTCCTTACTTAACTTGAGGACATTTCAACTCAACTAGAAGAAGATAATGGAGTGTTACAAGACACTAAAAGTATTTCATGGGAAGAAAAGACCTACAGAAAACAACCAATTTTCAGCTTGTAACATAGCAACAGTGGTAATTTTACTTCCGCCAATATGTAATTCTGAAGGAGGGATTCCCAAATAAAAAGTTTTATAACCAATAAAGTCAGCACTTCTGTTTCAGGTCATAATTCCTCACAGGATTGTCACAGAGATTTGGAACTTGAACTCTGGATGTAAAAAGACATGGGGAATCCAAATATTGTGTTAGATATACTACCAGGGACCTCCCAATGCAGATAAACTTTAAGGTAGCAACCCAATGGTTTGAAATAAAGTTTTATATTATTTGGTTTCAAAATATCCAAAATCTGAACGAGCATGTCATAATGAGTGGATCTACAAGTTTACATGGGTCGGCTAATCTAGCACAGGTGGCCATTGGATGTCTTTGATCACATGGGATTATCCCTCATAGCACCTTAGCATGTTAACATTTCTAATGTGCCTTTAATCTCCGACAACATTAAAACTGTATATAACACACCGATAACGCTACTAGGCCGGAAGCAGCTATACCATAAGCATATTTGATGGCAGGATACTGATCGCGTTTTATACTTCACTGGTGTATGTTCTGCAAAATTCACCAGGTGTACCCAGTTGTAGTGGTCATGTTTATAAATTAAGGTCTGTTTTGTTTTTGAAATATATTTGTGGGGACATAACTCCTACTCTATTTGATCTAACCAATGAACAATATCATAATGAAATCACTTTGAAGTTCACCGCCTCAGGTTTGATACGATTTTGCAGTGTGAGTTCTCCGACACTGTTACCTGAGACGAGGTTGGGAAAGTTGTGAGCCTCAAACTCCAGCACACAACCGATTTGTAAACTCAGACTAATATTATTATATGATGGATTATCGGAGATCAGGGATTTCTCTCAGACTTTTGTGGTGGGAGGACACTAATGATATAATAATGACACTGAAGAGCTCCCTGATTTTACAATAACAATATTTAGAATGAAATTTATAGTGTGCAGGCTAATTAGCATCAAGCATGATCTAGAAACATGGAGAAAAATCCGCATCTCTGAATTAAATCACGTTCCCACTGGATAAATTGTCATTATTACTATAATATCAAAACTAAAATACCTATAAGTTTTAGTCAAAATGTAATTGTTCAAATTCTATGTTCTCTAATATCCTCATCGATGAATAACATAAATCCATAAAAAATATGGATCGATACTTGACAGTACGGCAGAGTGTTGTCAGTCATCAAGGAATTGTGTGCACATTGTAAACAGGAACACAACTCCTGAGTCCTGAGTGAAAAACCCATAGTCATTCCATATATCACTGATATATATTTGATGGATGAGGGGAACATATCTGGCCCAGATCAGGCGTATGGCAATTTATGTGTGACTGCTGGAACGCATTTCTCATCCTTGATTAGAATATTTCTATCAATGTATGCAAACTTATCACCATTGGGGGTGGCGTTATTATTGCTATATAGGGATGATACTGTGTGCCAAATGGGTGTGACATAGCCTTGTCACGCAGCCACGGGACCACCTAACATTTACATCTCATACCAGATCTGTGATATAGATAAAGCTAGATCCGCGGTTCACAGGCTGCTTACCCTCAAGCTTCACGGAGTACGTCTCGGATATGCTGCGCCTACGTGGTACAGCTACCTACCGCAGTATGGGAAAGACCTCATTGAAAGGCATCAAAGTTTGTGTTCAAGACATATTTTTTCCATGACATAGTTTCCTACACCAAGCGCCTTGACAAATCTAAGATCCGATGAATAAATGACGTGTTGAATAAACTATGCAGTAGCTATGTGTTCAAAGTAAGTCTAACGAAAATCACAGGCTACACCACCACACCCCACAGAAGCAATCTATCAACAGGCATAGTGCCAAATTACCAGAAAAATCCATTTTAAACAGCAGAACAGCTCTTCTCAGCAAATCATTGTTTTATAGCTACATGTAAATGCAATAAAAAAAAACCTGGTCAGAGTTGTTAGTTTGTTAGATGCCAGCTCGGCGTAAAGATATACCCTTACTCTGTGATGTCAGTAAGCTCATAACAATGATATCAGGCCCTTATCAGACATAGCATATATTCAGTGTTCTGAGTGAATGGAAACTGGTGGGAACTGAGTTCCCTCAAAAAAATATAGAGGGGAACCTTAAGAGCACAGTTCCCACTGGATTCTGTTCAAAAACAGTGTCAAGTTGTCTCTTTTGACCAGATATCAATCATACTATTACAGATCCATATTTCTGCCTAATTTGATATAGAAATTGCAAAAAATTCACAAAATGATTTTCATCTCAGAGAGTAGAGTACCCACAAAGAAAAAAGTCCACTTAGACCACATATGATTCACCGTAAGTTCCACCTTTAACCCCAGGTTTCTTGTCAGTAAGGCCGGAAACAATGAGCTGCACTGATATATCTGCCCAGTTAGTATTTCAATTTTCAACGTTTTATCAATCGCAGGCTGATATTCCTTTTCAGCGATGGTAGTTTCGATGTGTTGAAAATAGTTTTAACAGTTATACTTGGGTTCCATTCTCCAGAAAAAAAGGGCCTATATTAGCAATTTATGATGTGTGTCAAGTTCGAAGTTTTACTTGGTATACCAGTCTGAGATAGAATGCCTCATGTGGCAAATACTTGCATACTTACTTTATTTTCCTACTCAAAGAAATGCTGGTAGGGTTCTAAGGAAACTCTGGACAAAATAAGTCAAATTATGAGCCTCCAAGAAAAGGCAGGTCTGGTGTAGCCTACTTGGCAAACACCTTAACTCAGAAGACATTGGGCTATACACAGTGTCAAAACATCTGCTATGATTATTAAAACAGGCTGATCTGAATTAGCCGCATCGGGATAATGAATAAGAAGGCTGTCGTAAATTAAGACTGTTTTATATTTCAGGTGCTCAGACTCAGCCTTGTCACGTGGTCACTTTTTTGTGTTTTTGTTCCCAGTTGTATGCTCCTGTAACCGGTTCCGACCACTCGAAGAAATTGACATAATTATTTGATAATACCATTTATCACTATGATTTTGTGTAAATCAGAGAGTTTCGCCCTAACTGGGGATATTGATACAAAATATTATCTGCTCTTTTGACCGTTAAAGTTCGCCTAATATTGTGCTTGTATAAACCAGACCATGCATTTCATTTGCAGCATAATAGAGAGGTTGTGTGAAATCTATCTGGGAACATGATCAACAACTTTTTGTTGGTTCCGGGAAAACAACGCATATTAAAAGGAGTACATCGCTAGAATTTCTACCATTCAAGCTTCATTTTAATTCATTCTATCTTATGGGGGAGGAGGGGATCGGGACTTCCTGTCTGTGGGATCGGCTTGCAGGGGCTTTGGTGGGTAGGTGGCATCGGTGGTTGGATTCTCCTGGTTTTCCGGGCGAACTTAGAAAAAATTCTAAGAGGTTATCTTTTCTATCATTGTGAGGGCGAAACTCCATATCAAGCAAATGTAAGAATTAACCAACACAACAATTTGAAATACCTGAAATCAGTTTCATGTATTTGGGAAAAGCAATTTGGAAATTTAGCGAGCTCCCTGATGTTGCCAATTGACCTAGTCAATCTTGGTTTACGTAGAGTTCATATGTCAAAGAATTTTACATAAAAAACATATCATGTAAGTCATCAAACAAGTCTAAGGAGGTGTAATATTGTACGTTGATTCTGGGAAATATATGCTACTGCATCTGAATTACTAGGTGTTCTCAATACATTGGTTAAACGTCGGCCAGCCTTTTCCTGGTGATTTGATGGATTATTTTTCCAAAAGCTGGCATATTTTTCTGATCATACTTTAATTAGCTCCCCCCTCCATCAGCACTTCATTTGTAAAATGCCAGACCAATAGATTATTTGGGATTTCGGATTGTTTATGAAACATTCCATTACCAAATACATGTGCAGCCAAGTGCATGTGCACTCTAGGTCCCATTCACTATTTTTGCTGTGTCATTAAAATCAATAAATAGTATTATTTTTTCATTCAAGGGTTATATTATTTGATTGCTCATTACTATAGATTGTGTGAATGCACAGAATTCAGCACAAGGCTCTTAACTAGGGGCCATTGTAATATAGCTTACTAACTAAAACTGCTGCTGAATAATCATTGAACACCAAGTTACAAATGCTGCCAGTATTGAGCTAACTAAGCTCCCTCCTTTAGCACTAGCAGCAAGTTTATAGGTGAGTGTTCTATTTTTTTCCTATCTGATGAGAAGTTTAGATACAAATGCAACAGCGTGCTGATTATACACAGTGCACTGTTGTATGATTAATATTCAAAGTGAGCGCCACCAAAATGATGTGTTATGCATGACATAACGTTCCAGCTCAATGTTGATTTACTTTCTGACAGAACAGAAGACACATCATGGGAGAGGCAAAAGTCATCATCGTAACCGGCGCTAACTCTGGAGTGGGCTTGGATAGTGCTACTAGACTGTGCTCCATGGGTCACGATGTGGTGGTCAGCGTACGAGACCACGCCAAAGGCCAGGCAACGATAGCCACTATCAAAGAAACAGTACCACAGGCTAACGTCATGTATCTTACAATGGAACTGACTGACCCTCAATCAATCAGAGATTTCGTTACCAAGTTTAAAGAAACAGGCAAACAGCTGAATGTGCTTGTTAACAACGCTGGTCTCTTTAAAAAGTTTACTGATAAGCAGCGCTATACGGCCAGGAACGACTCAAGCCTCGAACTCACAATGATAGCTAACTGTATGGGCCCGTTTCTACTCACTAACCTCTTACTGGATGATCTGAAAGCTGCTGCCTCTGAAGCTTACCCTTCCAGGATAGTAAATGTGAGCTCTATGATAACTAGCAAAGGTAAAAGTTCACAGTTCTATATCAATGATCTGATGCTTGCTGAGCCAGGACACCATGTCAACGGGTACCAGACTTATAGAAACTCTAAACTCGCTCTCAACTTATGGTCAAACCAGCTGGCTTCAACACTGGCCCGTACTAACGTGGTGATAAACACAGTATGCCCCGGCTTTATTCCTTCCACTAATCTCGGCAGAGACTTCCGAAGCTCAGGAGGCTGGTGAGTAATTTTTCTTTCTTTACACTAGGTCTTTTTTGATGATTAAAATCAGGGGCAGATAACCTTACTTAGTAAGTTTTTGTGTAACACGAAAATCTTCCCTGACCGCCCTAGTTGACGGGATTGTGTGGGGTAGAAACCTTATACCCTTGCCCGCCATTGCCGGCTACTCTTCATTGAAGAAGCAGAGGGGGATCTTTATACTGTGTGCACTGCAAGCACACAGTAGACCTCCTTTATTTATGGTTCTGATCCGAATAGACCTGGCCAGGATGAATGGCTTGCCAGTGCCGAATCAGTCCTTACCCTCAACCATCAGACCATACCTGACTCCCTAGACCACAGACATAGAATAAATATTATCATATTTTACCTTTAGTACCTTAGATCAAGTTTGAGCCTGTTTGCCAGTTAGGTGCAGGATTGGCGAGTTTCAAGGATTCTAATAATTTTCTAAACTTTTCTAAGTTAGATTTAGAAATGGATTTTCTTACTCTAAGTATTTTTTTATTAGATCAAGATTAAGATAATTATTCTAATTCTTAAATACTTCTAAATTCGTCTAAATTAGATAAAGACTAAGATATGCCGATTCTAAGAAAACTTGTAGCCTATAATATTAATATATCATTTTTTCTAATTTTCTAATTCTAAAAAGTTTTCCAGAAATTTGTGAGAAATCTAATTTGGATATCAAGGTGAGAATAACAAGTAAGAAACTTAGAATCTTAGAAAGCCTATACGTTACTATTGAAAAATCTTTCTAATTTATCAAATCTTCTTTTCTTAATCTAAATATGGAATAAGAATTAGAAATTAGAAATATTTCAAGGTGAGAATAACAAGTAAGAAACTTAGAATCTTAGAAAGCCTTCTTTTAAAAATTAAATAGGAAATTAACATGGGGCAGGTCTCAATATCTCCAATGTTGCACCTGCCTCGTTGTTTTGAATATTGTCTGCCTGGGACTGCCATAAAATTGTGTTTTGTATGGTCTTTTTCTGGCTTATGATCCTGACCATGGCCCATGGATGATGATGCTGAACTGTATCATAATTAGCCCAGCAGTCAATAAACGCAAGGCTGAAATCATAACCCAGGCCTAATAAAGAAATAGGTAGGAAGCGTAGCCTTTTTACTGCATCGAGTCTTTCTAATTTCGTAAACCCTCCATAAACTTAGATTAGAACACAGAAATTAGAAACTTAGACAAATTTAGACATTGTAGCATATATACTTTCTCAGATTCTAAGTTTCTAAACCGATAATTTACTGCATCGTGGCTATCTTAATCTGTAAACCCTCCATAAACTTAGATTAGAACACAGAAATTAGAAACTTAGACAAATTTAGACATTGTAGCGTATATACTTTCTCAGATTCTAAGTTTCTAAACCGATATTTTACGGCATCAAATCTTTCTAATTCCATGAACCTTAGATTAGAACAAAGAAATGTTATACAATTTAAGGGTGGAGATTTTTAAAAATTAGATAGGAAATTAACATGGGGTAGGTCTAAATATCTCCAATGCTGCACCTGCCTCCTGTTTGCCTGCATTCAAGTTTGCTACCCTTCTACTGATAAGGCACGGCTGATCAGTGGGGGAAGCAATTCCATATGCAGGCAACTGGGTCAAACTATAATCTAGTAACAACCTAGACTAGAGGATAGAAAGATAAGCTCAAGTTTAGTTCTGTTGGTTCAACTTAATTTACAAGCTAGTATTGATTTTCACTACCAGAGTTTGGGATTTCATGAAGATTAACATATCTAGATCAACTGAAGATCAGCCTATTTTTACTAATAAAACTTGTCTGTCATCTCAAAGGGAGTAAGTTGATGCTGTGCAGTATACAAAAACAACTGTACACAATAGGCTTGACAATGATTACATACGCATATTTTGATGATTTCCATTTGAAGTTTAACTCCATAGACAAAACACTTAACACTGTTATGTATTTTGTCTAGCCCTGTTCACACGGCCACCACCAAAAAAACCAAAACCCGTGGCCGTGTGAACAGGGCTATGTCTTGTCTATGTTTAACTTCAAATGATTTCTGAAAAAAGATTTGGCTGCATGATACCAATATAGCTGATTTCATTGTCATTTGCTCTGTTTATATACACCATTTTATTTGCCAGATAACATCATCCCGCCGGATGTTTTCCGTTACTTACCAAAGAAGTTCTGGCAAAATTTGGGAGGGGGGGGAGGGGAAGAGAAAAATTGATGACATTTCGTGTTTTCTTTGCAGCTTCTCCTGCTGCTTCAGCCTGCTGGATACCTGCTTAGGGAGGGCCTGCTGTAACACTAAGCCTGTGTCACACGGAGGTGATCGAGTGATGGAGTTAGTGTTCGGGGATGAAGCGGGACAAAGCTGCGGAGTTTTCTATGTTTACGGCATGGTCGAGCTAGAAGCGCCTGAAGTAATCGACCTGTCCAATCAGAGGAAGATTTGGGCTTTGTGTGAGAAATATTCGGGGTGAAGGATATAGGGTTAGAGTAATTTTGTGAAATTGTCTAGTAAAACTCAGTTAAATATCATGGGGCCAAAAGTTCCAGACCTTGGAGACTGCCGATCTTTGCCAGGCGATGCCGTCAAAGTTTTACTTCAGGTGATATGTTGCTCAACTAGTTTTTTCAGAAGTTAGTTAACCACCACATTTTAACCTAACTCTTCAGTCAAAAACAGGAACAATGATTAACTAATTTTTGCTTTTTGACACCAACAGATGACTCCAATTCAACCTTGATCTAATATAAAGATATTTTTTTAGAAGATTGTCATGTTAAACTGGTCAGTGTAGAGTTGTGTACGCACTATCACTGCAAGCAAAATATACTCTAAATCTCTCCCTCTGTTTTGATACTCCAGTGTTTTTAGATGGCATGGAATGCTGACAATGTGCCACAGAAAGCTGTGATTTGCTTACACATGTAAATCGGCTTCATAGCTTATGAGTAAAGACATTTAAATTTTATTGGCCGATCAAATCACACGGACATTTGAGACCATGCACTAACACAAAATGATTGGTAAGACTAATCATGCGAAATCAATAGAACCTAAAAGTTTAGAGCGTCAGAAATATCTGCTTATTATCTAGGATTTGGATACTTTTATGAAGATGCAATGGGCAAATACTTTGCATCAGCTCAGATACTCATTACAATCAGGTCGGAAATAAGATATTTTAAGAGTTGTGATGACATTTTAGGGGAGAGGGCAACTCTTTATCAAAGTATTCTCTTTTTTAATGATTCATGATATTGCAAGGCACTAAGCAACACAATAAAAATCAAATTGAAAGTAATTTTTTCCTTTGTTAAAACATCAGGGCAAACGCGAAATGAGGGACTGTCATTGTTTTAATGACACAAACTTTTTTTTATTACCTCGAACCTGTTCCTTACTAGGAGATTAAATATCAACATTGCATCAGTAATTATGTATCCAAATGAAATCATGCTACTGCCTGACTATAACATGCATTGCTCTTTGGGTAGTCTTTAAAGGCTGTTCCACACCGAGGTCGGGTACAGTAAATTTAGATATCAAAATGCATGAGGTAGATTTCAATCCAGTGGGCAATTGGCTTGACAAGTTGCCTTGTCTGCCATACCATAGTACTCTCTATCATTGTACTAGACAATGGAGAGAAGGCATTCACCATTGTGCAACACACTGTTGCTCTGTCTCTAGCAAATTATGAGGACCATATCAAAATCAATCATTTTATCTAAAAAAAATATAATTTTGACAAGAAATGCTGCGACCATAAATGCAACAAAACTTCACGGAACGAAAACAGACCATTTGTTTTGACCTAGGTTAAATTGATTGAATGGCAATGACTACATATTAACAGACTGAGCAATAGGTCAGTAACACTGATATGGCTGTTCTTTCTATACCTATGAGGCCGACAACCTGAGTCTAGCTGTCCTAATTGAATGTCCTTCCTTCAAAGACAAGGTCACAGTTGATTGAGAGTAATTACCAAATGATGCATGGT
Organism: Membranipora membranacea; assembly: GCA_914767715.1. NCBI lineage: Eukaryota > Metazoa > Bryozoa > Gymnolaemata > Cheilostomatida > Membraniporidae > Membranipora > Membranipora membranacea. Next base: position 8,686,010 of record OU612072.1, on the reverse strand, counting down.
TTGTAAATAGACAGTTGTCTGAACTTTAATTTATGCCTCAATTCGGAGTTGTCCTCTCTCCAGTTTGGTACTTTTAACCCATGCCGCATAGGAAAAACCTGCAGAAAGAGGGTTATATTGATAACAGCTAATACTAGGATAGAAATGATTTTTGATTTTGAGTCGGCACCATTGAAAACCCTGTGAGACAGGGTTTCCAAATCACTGGAGGCTTGAATGTTGATAAATCTTAATTTTAGTGACGAAACTCATGAAAGATTCTGCCAAATTGTCCGCAAAACAGGCGGAAAATGCTATAATTGACTATCCAAATACTAAAATATTTCCCAAACTATGTCCATATGAGTTTTCAATGTTGCAGATTCTGAATCAAAAATAATTTTTACCTATTATAAGCGGTTTTCAAGATAACCCTCTTTTCAGCACGTTTACCCATGCGGCGTGAGTTAAAAGTACCAAACTGGAGAGAGGACAACTCTTAATTGAGGCCTAAATCAGAGCTCAGAAAACTGTCTATACACCATAGATTTAGTATGTAGTACAATATACAGTGCTTACCACTCCTTTTTCAACCCGGCCAGCCATGTTCAGTTTACTCAATCCTATACACATGTTAATTGGACAAGATCTCATATCACTGGTTAATCCAGAGAGCATGAGCAATACATCTGACTGTCTGAGATAAATTAATTGTTTCTCATGTCAATTATTGCTGCATAATCAATCAATTGGCTGCAAGTTCATCATTTGATTCAGGTATTTATTTGTACAACACATCAAAACATTTCAGTAACAGGTCATCATTTTTGAATGAAGATAACCTTACAAAACATCGAACTGTCAGAGATAAATTAATTAAGTCATAGATGCCTAAAGCCATGGTACTAAATCGAGTAAAAATGATACGACAGTATCTTTCAGCGTCACTGGAGATATCACCTGGCATGTGAATATCTTAACAACATATAATTCTCAGACTCTAACGCAAACAAGATTATAATAAATTCTGCAGTCAATCTTTGCACAACTTCTAAGGTAACTTACAGTCCGACAGTCAGCGCGATTCTGATTTTATCATCTCCAGACACATCAGCATACACTAAAGATGCAAAGTTGGAAACTAGTTTTACTTCCCATCGGTGGTCTGCATTTTATTTGATTTTGCCTCGTTTCGTTGCACCCTACATTACAACCGGCTTCACTGCGGTGAGTTGTATTCCTACCATTGAGATCTGACTTATAGCATAATATGTTGATGTGAGACAATCTAATAAGGTCAAGGTTTGCTGGCTCCCCTGGCTTTTCAGTAAAAAAGTGGAAGGAATGGATAATTTTTGAAGATTCTTCCTTGTGCGTACACTTACAATTACAATTGATCTTTGTGTCAAGTTTTGTCATCCTAATAATTGGTGTTGCACTTGAAATATTGGATTTTGATTTGTTTATTCTCCTAAAGCAAGATGGTTCATTATGTAACCATTCTGCTTTTTATGTGGTTCATTCACCTCAAAGGAAATGGCTCAAGATATTTTTTTGGAATTCTCTATCATTCCTGCTAGCGTTCAACAAAGATGACATATACAACATATCGTAAAAATTATATAGGTGCAACGTAGGTTTTGTTCGATGTGAAGTAAAATAAATATAAAAGATCAACTACCAATCTGGTCCACTCAGGCTTTGTTGATGCCTACATGGTATTGTGACAAACTTGGCCCACCAACAATGAGGTATATCATGGTGTAAACTGAGATAATAATGTTTTGTCTCTGTGTTTTGACTTATACCATCTTTCATCAATACCATAAATTTCACATCATTTTGAGAGAACACTTGTTCACTTGGGCTGTCTTTGAAATCTGATTCTAGGACCTTCAGTATTTGCTGTGAAAATGACTCTTTGATTGGTTGAGTACCTTTGACTTTGACAGGATTTGGAGACTCAATCCTACCTTCTACACAGTCGTCAACTTTAGGTAGCGTCATGACACAGTGAGTCATACCTATTTTGTCACAGTCTTTGTAGTAGTCATTCTCAGGACCCATGATCAACCATCCCAGATCAGTTTTGATAGCGAAGGGCTCATTATCCCCGCCCGCTATATATTCACGTGGTAAGAATGCACTTTTAGTCTCTCAGGAATTTGAGACGCTATACGTGATAGATGGGGCCATTTGGCTATAGATTCAAGATTTGGAATACTTGAGTCATCAGCAGGTATGAAATCCCTAGTGTATGTTGGAGGCAATCGAATAACTTTGCTACTGTCGGAATATGACCGAATCTGGACATCAAGCATTCCCTTAGTGGCTACTTTGGTACATCTAGAGGCCATGGTACCTAATTTCAAGGTCGTGTCAAAGTAGTCCGCGTCTAGCTGGTCATAAACATCAGATAACACAAAGCACTTCTTTGACATATTGTCTAGCAGAGCATACACTAATATCTCATGAGAGGGATTTTCTCTTGAGGAAACCCAAACTGGAACTATCGTTGTGTAGAAGTTTTCTCAATTGTCAATGTCAAGAATCCTAGTTTTGTCAGCGTTAGATATACTGTGAGATACATCAATAGAATTTATGGCATGAGCAAATGTTTGCGAATTGTCATTCGATTCACTAGAGCTACCAGTGTCAGTGTCTTGTACTGTGTCTCTATGGAGACAAGTCGGGTGTGATTTCTTGCATTTACCACATGTGTGCCGTTTCCTACATTTACTAGCAGGGTGACCATTCAAGAGACAAGCAAAACACAAACGCTTTGTTTTCACAAACTCATGCCTCTCGAACCATGGCTTTTCCATGAATTTTGAACAAGCTGATATGCGATGATCTCAGTTGGCACAGAAACTGCATTGGGCATTTTTCTGATTGTTAGCACTGCTATTTGCTTGTCCTTTGTTATCGTCATTATGTGTATTTACCATCAATTGCATCTTAAGAGAGAGATTGTTTTATTGCTTGTCATCAATGATGAAGCAAAATTATAGTGACTGTAAGAAGGCGTTATCATTTAGGAGTCTGATACTAAAAGGTATGAAACTGTTTAAAAAACGAGTTGTGCGACACTTAGCTGATAAAAAATGTTTTCCTACCTGGAACATAATGTTTGTTAAAAATATGGTCTTCGTCAATAGAATTTACTGCAGTACTAAGAGTTCGGTCTGAGATAAGATTAGGAATGTCACAGCTGTATGAGGTAGAAAAAGGAGATAATAATCGAGATCTCTCCTTTGCGGTGCAAGAGTTAAACCAAACTTCTGAATTATATAATAAAATCGGTAATATATGGGATTGCACAAAATACTCACATTGAGTATTGAGTATTATCAGTCCAATTTAAATCATCATTAAAAAAAGTACCCTGATACTTAAAACATTGAACTTTCTCTACTGGGTTGTCATCAATAAAAACATTAGAAGTGACTTCCTGGGATCTACTGAAGTCAAAGATCATCTCCTTGATCTTAGCGGTATTCGGTATAAGACAGTTAGCTTTGCACCATTCGGAAAAAAAATTGACGGCTTTAAAATAAAATTCATCACTACTGCTATGATCCAAAAGACCCAAAATAACCATGTTATCAGCATACTTATAGATCTTTATGTTAGGGTGATCAGATTGAACCGTGTCAGTGTAGATGGAAAATAACAATGGAGATAAAACACACCCCTGTGGGCAGCCGGTACTACTAGGTAAAATATCAGATTTGTGACTGGAGATTCTAACATGCTGTCGTCGTTCACTGAGAAAAGAATTAATCAATTTTACATAAGGAAAAGGTACACACATAATTAATTTATCTGCTAAAAGTTTTGGCGATATCGTATTAAATGCCGAAGAGAAATCTACAAACAAAGCTCTAGCATACCTCCTTGGTGTATCAAGGTGTTGCCTAACACTGTAGTCAAAAGCAATACATGCATCCTTTGTGCTACGAGACTTCCTATAAGAAAATTGGTTTTGATCTAACCTCAGAGTAGCACACAGTTTTTCTTTAATCAAATGCTCAAAAGTCTTCATAACTACTGAGGTCAAGGCGATAGGTCGATAATCATTCGGGGTTGACGGCTTAGGCTTCGTAGGAGCAGGAACCACCTCCGATCTCCGCCATAGTTGAGGGATGTAACCAGCAGCCAGGCAGCGATTGAAAAGCGTGTGGAATATATCAGCGAGTCGGTTGGCGCATGACTTCAGAATCTAAGTTGGAACTGAGTCTGAGCTTTCCCGGGTACGCACCTCCCTAAAGCAGCGTTGACCTCAGCAATAGTGAAGTCTGACACATTTGAAGGTGTGTTGTCATGAGGCATGAGGCCAAGTTTCTACTGTATCAGCCATCAAGCATGAGGGGTTGAGTTCTACTGAGCTTTATTTTCTTTAGACCGTATCGTAGAAACTACAACATTATGTTTTGCAATAATAACAAAATATCGGTGCGGAGCAATAAAAATTAAAGTAAAAAATATTGTGATCAATGCAAATACATAACAATGCGGGAAGGATGATTCATGGTATTCATCAAACTTAATGTTCATGGAGTTGAGGTACTGCAAGAAAATGATAATAACACATTAATACTAAATACAGTGAGGTAGTTTAGCCACGGAGCCTTGTAGAAAATGCCATTCTCCAGTGATGCCTGAAAGTTGTACGGAAACATTTAGAGATATTTGCAGCGGCAGAGATACAGGCATGGAGATAATGTAGCTCAAGTAGCATGACGAATATAACGGCAGCAGTGTCGAGCATCTCAAACGATTAACGATGTATCACATTAATAGCACAAGAATAATGTTCCATGAATTAATGATCCTTTCAAGTAGTAGTAATTTATCCAAAACACGTCGCTGTGTTTATGGAAAATAATATTATGAAAATATGCAGCAAGAAAATAATATAACATACCTTTAAAAAAGACAGAAAAGGCTCAAAGAGCTGATGTACAGTCGAATTAAACAATAAAGTTCTCGATTACATCAGCATGCTGCTCCTGTGATCATCACAACTAGACTGATCACAGTATCTAAGCTAAGCTATAGCATGAGTCAATACTAAACAGTGAACAAAAGAATAAACAATGGTAAACAGTAATTTAGCACAATTCACACAATAGGTGCTATCGCTCACCACATTGGCAAGCCAACCGACACAACTCCTATAAATCAACTTTAAGAATATAACCCTTGGAGTACCCCAATGGTTCTGTTTAGGTCCACTGTTTTTTAAATATATATATCGATGACCTTGTGAAAGTTTTTAAGTTCAGGTTGACTGTTTTCTGAAAAAATAATATCCAGCCTATTTAAACAACTGCAATTTGATTGAGAAATGTCACACCATGACAACTAGAAAATCCTGTAAAACCAAGCAGGGTTAAAATTGAAAATGGAAAAAGATCTGTGTTTTTACCATTCGTGTGGAAAGCTATCGAATAAATTGGAAAGATTACAAAGGCAAATATTTGATGGAGGCTTCAGGAGATGTGTGTCTCGCAACGGAAAACGATGTATTGGAAAATAAAACTGCTCACACATATTTTGGAGCCAACATATTTAGTATCTTATAGCCATAGAAAATGACTGGCAGGCTGTGAAAGAAGATTTTAGGATCTTGAAGGGTCCTGTGTAGATATCAGACGAGAAAATGTACAAAGGCGAGAAGCCTAAAAGCCCGCTTCTGTAGTAAAAAGAATGGGTTTGTCAAATGAGCTGGGGCTATGTTAAAGCGGATGTGAATACCATAGATTAGGTAACAGAAAACTATGGTGGTAAAAGGTCATCACTGATTTCCTTTCAATGCAAAATCTACCTTGCTGAAATAGTGCAAGATTAGCTTTGAGCTTTTCTTGAAATACAGTCTGTCAATATGATCAATCCCGGAAAGCTTGTCACATATTACATATCCAAGGAGTTTGGTTTTGGTGGGTCTCTCGAGTTCAGAACCAGAAATTGATAAACAAAATCTGAGAATTTGATTCTAAATACGTCTGAAAGTGAATATTTTTCTGTTTCTCAATGATTTTGGATGACATTGTAGACTGGTATTCAGTCCAACAACTTGGAGTTATCTACTTAGGTTGGGTGTTTTGTTTGAGCAGATAACTCAACACAATAACAAACCAAAACCCATCAGCCAATCAAAACAAAACCAAAACACAAGCACATGGTTCCATTTATGAAGGTACAATAATAGTGAGACATGAGTAGACAGCACAACAGAGGCAATAGCCAACATAACTAATAATACAGTCAAGGCCTCATTGTTGGCCTGAATCCAAGGCTAATAAAATTGGTAAAACTGAGGTTGGACGAAAATTGGATGGAACATTTCTATCACCACCTTTACTTATTGGTGTGACTCATGCTGATGTCCATCGTTTTGGGGAAAACCCCTTCAACCAAAAATCTTTTTATCATGACAGTAAGCATGACAGCAATATAATGGAACGTTTTTTCCAAGAATTTTCACTGAAATATTGTCAGAACCACCAGACTTGTTGTTTGATATACTTGACATGTATTTAATACAGTCTGATGGTGTTAAATGTGGAATTGGGTTCATTTTCGATTTTGTGAAAGATTTGACACATGCATGAAGAGTTGGGAATCGACAGATCAAAACATCTGCAATAGAAGTTAAGAGAAATTTTGAAGTCTGCATATAGGTCTGACACAGAATCAAAACTATATATTTTTGATTGACGTTCATGATAAATATCATAGTGTAAATTTTGAATTTATTCTTACAATTTAACGTGATATATCGCTTGTTAAATCTTTTTAATATTGTATTGGTGATCATGTCTAATAGCTATTTTCACAGTTGAAACCTCCAAAATATTTGACATTGAGTTGCAGTGACTTCTGGAAGTTCATTTTGGGGCAAAAAGCGCCTTTTTTAAATTGAGCCCTCTGTGCTTTGTTTTTGAGGTATTTGATTAGTTTATCCTTTCACCATATAGAGGAGGCATGGCACTAACTGGAGGAGTGACATTTTAGTGAAACTTCATGATTTTAGACCTCCTGTCTACATGACTCGAAATTGATTTTTGCAATAGTAATAGGGCCATTTCTGACCCCTCATTACATTTGACCCCAATAATGCAGAAACTAAAATTTCCAATTTATAACACCATTTTGGTCTTGTACTGTCACTTCCATCAATAATCTTACGAGCTTACAGATCCTGGTTGTCACAACTGTAACAGATAATAACCCGAATTTTCACTAATTTAGGTCAAAATTTTCCAGCCAAAATTCAGAAATATGTCAGTCAATTTTGTTGTCAGCATGATGAACAGCAGGAGATTGTCTAGATTTTGATCGTAGGGATTAATGATTATGGCTTTACATCTTGAGATATTTGGATTTTTGTGGCTATACCAGCTTTATTTGCTCCAAAACATGCACTCTTCTCCAGCCAAAAAACTGAAAATAGGTTAAACAATGTGTTATACACACCAGTTTCTATTAAACAAGAGAGTATTTCCGAGGTTTTGATTGTCGCGTTTGATGATAAATTCTAAAGTAGAGAAGTTATGAGCATCAACATTTCTCTTTCAATGCTAAACAATCACCCAAAAAAGATGATCCATTGTTGTACACAATGTGCTTTGCATGTAATACTGCATAGATTTTCATCACGCATTTGCATAACGTAATTTACTGCATCATTTTGCCCATTGCTGCCTATATGTTTTCAATGTATTTTAGTTAATGTTCCATTAATCAAGTTAGAAACATGCGGTTTAAAAAAATTTGCGATCATAAACATAAGTCAGACCACTAGCAACATGTCAGTGAAGGAATTTTTGAGATCGAAGAAGTAGTTCCTGAGAAATTGAAAAGGCAATATATCACGTTAAGAGGTATTTTAATAATCCTTGGTACACTGATAACAAAAATAATCTTACAGAAATGAAAGTAATTGAGAGAGTCGCTGCTGCATTACCTTCCCCTAGAAATAACATGTTTTGGAAAATAAAGTACCAGTAAAATAAATTTTTAATGAGTAAGTTACATTGAAGTCCTATGAAATATAAGGATACAAAAAAGGGCAATGGCCATCTTAAATCAAATCAACTGTGGTGTGCGAAAAGCTGGCTAGGCCAACTTCCAGCCGATGGTCCGAATTTGAGAGTTGCCGAAAAGGTCTTTTTGTTCAGCCAGCCACACCCTTACCATTGAAATAAATTGAAATATACTCCCTTGTCTTGTTCAAAAATTTGGTGTACTCTACATTTAGTATTGTCACAGCTGAAATTCGGGAATATTCTAGTTGTTGCTCTATTGCAGAAAATGGGAGTTCCCCACTACCGGTAAAGTTCATGGATAAGGCAGGTCAAAAAGAAGATTGCATAATAATTGGCGCGGCTAATTGGTATACCCCCAAAAGATTGGCCAGCCCGAGAAATCCCCTAATCCTCCATCCTACATGGGTGACAAGACGCGATCCAAAAAGACTAGCACTAAACCCTTTCCTAAACTTTTTTCAAATTCTTAGCTTAAAATTACATCATTTATAATCACTAAGATGACAAAGAATTTTGGTCATTACAACCCTCATAAACTCCCAAAATGTTCAATGAGAATAGTCTTTATTTGTGGCCGATTGTCTGCAACATCAGTGAAAAGCAATTTTATCCCGTCTCCATGTAAACATGATTGTAGGATTTTAATAGCATAGCATACTGGTTGCCAAATAATGGCACTTGACAAATTCTAGGCACCATATAAAGTTGTTTGGAATGAGGGATGTATGTATGAAAAATCTGCATTAGCCCACACTATTCTTATCTCAATAGAGTCGAGACTGCTCATGATATTCCTGAAAAAGCAGGAGAAGTCTGAATGTTGCTAACCCTACTTGCAATTGACATATCTGGGCGATCGTTTTACATTGACTCAACCTTTTTAACTGGCCTTCCTCTTTAATCTCCTCGTTGTTTAAAATGCGTTAAACATCCTATTGAGAATAGTATGTATATATTTTGAAATGAAGACTGGTTATGATATCACATGACATGATGTTTGCAATGATGTATGAAGGTATTTTGTTAATGACTGCAGCATTTAATGCAAGTTATTTGAATGTTGCATGGAATATGGAGGGTGTTTTCTGGCCTTGCAATGGGGATAGCATAGGATGATATATGCTTTGTATGAACTTGTGTCTATAGAAAGAGATGCAATAATAAAATGTACTAATTTCTGAATATTGAAAATGTTCTCGGGAAATGGAAAAAGGCAGGCTTGTGTCTGTTATTCAAATGGAGATGGTTTTTGTTGGTGTATTATTATTTACATCACATGTTGATCATGTGATCACACTCTTATGTGGAGGACACAAAGGGATTGCGGCTCTTTGGTTTTGGAGTTAGTTAGTGGATCACCACGAGGAGCCTAAAGCAGACAAATGAAGAAACTTATACATAGATAGCTTAATGAGTACTCATTAGATTAGTTAGGCTGGCCAGCTACAAGACATACACCCACCAGGTAACTTTACTTTACAACATGGTGGCAGCTTACCTGATTGTTTGCTGTCCTGGATTTGTGCTGCCTGCTTGTTGCTGTATAGGTGGCTGGAGTTGCTGTTTGCTGTGATCTGTGGTCCAGATCTGCTGATTGCCCTGCCTTGCTTGCTGCTGCTGCTGGTCTGTGGTGTTGTATCATGGATGCCCTTGGTAATGCCCCTCCTTCCCAGTTGAGCTTTGATGGTAACCAGGCTGAAAACTGGAGGAAATGGAGGAGAAACTTTGAGAATTACCTGTTAGCTATTAACTCTGTAGTCCAACCATATGCTGTTGATGCTTAGCCTGCAGCCAATGGTCCTATTTGGTTAAGGTGGATTGCCATACTACGTCATTGTATTGGTGAAGATGCTGTGGAGATTCTGGATCAGTTTGAGTTTGATGATGATGCAAGTGAGGATGCTAACAGATTACCAGATGTCTTGGCCAAATTTGGTGAATATTCAACCAAAGGAGATATGCCCTTTGTGAAGGGTATGTATTCTGGTCGCTAACCCAAGCGGAAAGTGAGCCTTTTGACATGTTTGTTAAGAGGTTAAAGACCTAGGCAGCTATGTGTGATTTGGGTGAGCTAAGATATATGATGATTCTCTGCAGATGCGTATTTGGTATAGGAAACTTCAAACTTAAAGAGAAGCTTCTACAGAACCCAAACATCGTTCTCCCTGGAATTGAGATGATTAGAGCATCAGAGGTCACCAAAAGTCAACTGGAAAGTTTAGGAACTAGTAAGACTGTCGCTACTATTGACAAGGAAATGCCCTCTACACCTGCCTACACCGCTCAGCTGAAAATACTACAGCTATGATCACGTCGAAGGAAAGTGTCCTGCCGCAAATGTAATGGCTTCAAAACTTTCAGCGTTTGCAATGGAGCATCCCAGCAGCATGTCAAGTTCAAACTAGACACAGGTGCACAGGCTAAAATTCTGCCAGTAAAGATAGCTAGAGCACTGGGTGCAGTCATCAAGCCCAGCAGTGCTACGCTGATAGATTATAGTGGTGATGTCATTAAAAATCATGGTACTACTGAGTTATCAATTGACGGTGCTGGATGACAATGAAAGATGTCAACTTCTGGGCCTGTCATCATGTATGGACCTGATTCTAGTCCAGCGGATTGACAGCATCGAAACCCCCGACATAATCTCTGAATTTCATCATTGCTTTAAAGGCATCGGGTGTTTGGAGTTTACTTTACAACAACTGGTAAAAGATATAGTGCATACGGGTGTGTAGTTCATGAATTCAATACTGATTATCTGAATGATTCAAAATTTTACAAATAGCCCAAAGAAGATATGTTCATCTTATTCTGCCGACTCAGAATCTAAGATTTTGGTATTGAAATGTCGTCCTCCACGCTCTAGGGACAAGATCCCTGCCGAAAAATGTAATGATGTGCAGTAATTCCAGTAAACTTTCATCTTATTTTACTAATAACATTGGCGAGGTGGAGTTAACACAGATATGTCATTGTATTTTTATGATTGATAGCACTAGCAGTCATAATTTTCGGTTTCAACATGTGAAACAATTTCTGTTTTAGGAATTTTGCGATCAGTTTGTTTGGCTGAAATCATTAATTTATTCTGCCTTAAGCTCTAGGGTTTCAAGTGCCTGTCAAACCCTTAATCCTCTCATGATTTCTCCACACATTTTGGTGATCTACATGACAAACGGGCCTCAAAAATATCCTGTCATGAGTGTCATCAAATTTTAGGAGACTTGCCAAGGTATTTAACTGAGAAACACCCAGCTATGAGATAAATTTAGACAATGAAAACATTTAATGAGTATTCAAAAGTGTTTTGGTAATCAACAGTACAAATTCCAGGGTTGAATGATTTCTCAGCACGATTTGATGATCTGCATGACAAATGGCCTCGGAAATATCCTGTCACAAGTGTCATCAAATTTTAGGAGACTTGCCAAGGTATTTAACCGAGAAACACCCAGCTATGAGATAAATTTAGACAATGAAAATGTTTAGTGAGTATTCAAAAGTGTTTTGGTAATCAACAGTACAAATTCCAGGGTTGAATGATTTCTCAGCACGATTTGATGATCTGCATGACAAATGGGCCTCGAAAATATCCTGTCACGAGTGTCATCAAATTTTAGGAGACTTGCCAAGGTATTTAACCGAGAAACACCCAGCTATGAGATAAGTTTAGACAATGAAAATATTTAGTGAGTATTAAAAAGTGTTTTGGTAATCAACAGTACAAATTCTGTATTTTAGTTGGTTTAAAAATTGTGGGTTAGGCCTATTGATCATGTCAATGTCAAATATATAATGGCAGAGGCTGAGTGTCACTCAGTGTTGGAAGGTCTGGGCGCTTCCTTTGCATGTTGGGAAACGACAAATGGAGAAAATGGCTCAGAAGGTTTTTGGGTTTTTTTCACAAATGAAGATATCAACACTATGGTAAATCTATTTATGAATAAAAACCCAAGATGATTGCTAAGAAAAGTAAGACCAATGTGTAAATATGATTGGCGTCCCTTTACACTAAATAGATTATGCTTAATACTCTGCTATATTCTATCTCATTCTACTAGGCTGGTGATGCAACTCTGTCTACAGATTGCACCAACCTCAACATTGGTCATTAGTTTTCCCAACTATACTGCATGGATCAGCTCTCAAATCCCGATCATATTCACTTCCCACAATGTTGATTGAGGTTGGGTTGGGTTTTTGCCCCCTCGGTCATGGTTGCTCAACTTAGGCATACTTACATCATCCTCATGTAATAACTCAGTTTCAGAACACCTATAGTGGTTCTCTGGTTTTTACTAGTACGTTTCCTAGCCAGATGTTCTCATGTTTGGAAATGCAATTCTTACTAATTTCAGAAATTTTACTTTTAGCGAGTGAAACTTATGACCTGGTTCAATTGTCTTAGAGTAGGAGCTTAGGTTAACAACATCGCTTTCACATAATCTCCTCTGTCATTGTTTTCTGAAATTGATTGCACTAGCAGTCATATTTACTGTTTCAAACATCCGAGATAATTTTTTATTTTTTTCAATTGACTGAAATCACTGTTTATTCTGCACCAATTCTCCAGGGTTTCAAGTGCCTGTCTAAACCATCAATCTTCTATCATGACAACCTGACCTCAAAAGCATTCCTATGTCTGATACAGTCTGTCACAAGAGTCATCCAATTTCAGGACACTTGCCAAGGCATTGACAGAGAAACACCCAGTTTTGAGATATATTTAGACAACAAGAATATTTGATAAGTATATAAATATGTTTTGTCAATCAACTGTGAAAATTTTCACTCATGATTTTGTAGCAAAACCAACAGTATCGATAAAATTGACTTTATTGGCCTTGATGATCAATCACGCTAAAGTTGAACCAGCCAATTATATTCGACACTTTTCATTGTTATACTATAATGCGATGAGACATACCAGTATCGGTGTCACTATAAAAAGCAATACAAATCTGAAGTGTGACAACAAAACTGCTTTGCAGTCAGTGCAGTTAACTCACAGCTTGATTGTAAACAGAAGCAGTAAGGATGGGAAATGGAGCTACACACGTTGCTAATGCTTGTAATGAGACCATTTATGTAATGGCAGATGCGGAGCGTGGTTTTGTCTCCATGGCAAAATTTTCAGGTAAGATTGATACAAATCAACTAATGATCGGCGTTTGCTATCCTGGCCTTTTCGTCTAATTGCAATACTTGTTGATATAAAGTGGGCCTTTCATATTTGCTACCTATAACTCCAGTTTGTTTCGGAGGCAACTGACAGGGAATTTGAATGAGATAGATGTATGATATGCAACATGGCAACACCTTATATTATCTTTGGCATCCTTTTGTACATACTGTTGTTTTTAGGTCAGCAATGAATTTTTTAAACCTTGGTATAGAGAAAGTTTAAAATAGAGCCAGAATGCTCTCACAAATCTTTGATTTGATACTCAGGCTGAGGCTGGTCTTTCAAACATCAACCTGGTTTTACTAAGCTCATTTCCTTTGCTGACAATAGTATCTGATGGTATCACCCAACGGATAATTATAACTAAAATAACATTGTATTGTGTGAGCGATACCTATATGCCAAAATAGTTGACCGCTATGTCATGACTGCAAACAAACAGTACACCAATAAATATTTTGTAAATATCGAGTTTATTAATCGCAGAGTTGTGGTTACATGGATAATAGTCAGGATCTAACGCTCGGATCATAATGGCCAGGTGTATGCAAGAAATCACTCTGATCAACTACAATCCCAATTTTCAAACTTTGTAGGCTGTCGTATATTATATATGATAATGACTTTTCAGCCTGAGATCTTTAAAACATTGGCCTATACTGTCACTTTAATGACATAAAAAGGTGTTCAGTTATTTTTCATTCATTTAGCTCTATTTTCTAAAAATGTTTTACCTTTCTTTTAGCTGGATATAGTGGTGCTAGCGCGTCTGGTGAGTTCCATCTTGACTGGAACAAGATCCAAGCTGGCTTCTCAAGAATTAACAGCGGAAGTTTTCTGAAATTTAATGTGGATATGGGAGGCAAGTCTACAGTCTACGTATCAGCAGTCACAGAAAGCGGTCTGGTTATTGCCAATGCATTATGCAAAAGGTGTGATTACAGTGTTATTATAGGTGCAGATAAGCAAATTTATGATACCAAATATGGGACAATATGGACTGATACTAGTGGTCGAAATCATGGGATTATTTACAGGTGAAACTTATGATGATGATAATGATGATTATTGCTTCAGCCTTTGTAATTGTTTTTCATTGATTAGTTTTCTTATCCCCAATATAACATAAAGCGCTCGATAATAACGCATATTTTGTTTCTTTACTCCACTGAATGTTTGTCCTTCTTAACTCTCTTATCTTGACTTTTCTTATCATTGTGTCACTGAGAATACAATAATTGTTATAAATAAGTTTGATGTCAAATAAACAGAGAAGTAAAGTTTATTTTAATAAACATAAGTAAACTGTTCAGGTTTCGTTGATTGATTGCATAACCTATTCCTTTACACAGATATATGTATATATATGCTACATATAGGTAGTCACATTTGACTTGAATCAAAAAGTGTATTTCAATTCAATTCAAAATTACATGATTCACACTTATTGAGTACACACAATTATGAAGGTGTTCCTTACATTTTCACTTTCATCTCACAACATAAGTAATCTCCGACAACAAAACTACACGATTATATTCGAGTATTTCTATGCAGTCTATAACTAGTCACGAGCCAAGTATCACTCTAATACGTAATTAGGGTCACTGATTGGATAATGAACAGTGCACTGTTAAATATTTAATTTGTCTATGTCAAGGTCAATGTGTGAATCCATTCATTATTGATTGTGTTCCCATGAAAAAGTAGAGCATAACTCCCCAGCATTTAACGAAAAAGGCATAAATCTGTTTTGCCTATATTACTGAAATTCTTACTTTTGACAAGAATTCTATGTAAAGGGGAGATCATTACTACTCTACAGTTAATTTGATTCGGACAAATATAAGAAAATACTGCATAGATTTCCCATTTTTATTGAATCAACTTATTGTAATTATCTCCCTACCCGCAACCCTGAATTTCAAAATGCCACGTTTTATAAGGCCAAATAACGATCACAACATTGTAAGATCTTGATTGATGAGAAAGGCCATTTATTGACAAGCCTTGTGATCCAGATCACCTCAGTTCCTAGACCTGAGGCTATAGCCATCACTATCATATTTTTTAAATGCAGCATGCCATGACATAATTGAGTTCCTTTTTATATCTAGTGTCAGGGAGCGGAAATGTCCTAATGTAATGGCGGATGTACGTCTCAGTTTTTTCTCTCTGTTTTCTTTCGTATATTCTATCAAGATGCATGGCATGAAAGTCATAGAGGTGCTCTGGTATGGAAATTCTTGATTTAAACACAGGCTAAAAGCCTGCTATGCTAAAGTTCAGATCAGTTAGTGTACATCAGTTTCATGTGTAACTGAAACACTGACCATCTGATTAGTTAAAATTCACCCAGCATAGTATTTTATTAAGAGATTTTGTTAACTAATCACTTTTATTATCGGATAGCGTGACCCAGCATTTCAATTTATTATGAGATTTTATTAACTGATTAAATTGATAGCTAAATAGCATCGACCCAGCAGTTTATTTTGTTTACTGATGCTATTAATTGATAAAACCATGAGCGCCAGGCACCAAGACAGCATGTGAAGAAAAGAAGAATGACTTATTGTCACAAGGCTGATTTCAATGTTGTATTTTTGCTTTTGCATTAAATTTCCATCCCAACTGACAGAAAATTGACAAAACTCCACACAAGATTTTGCCTCATTTTGGACAACGAGGGGAGGAAACATTTTTTATTTCTATGGAATTAGACGGTGTTGCCAAGTATTGTTGAGTTGCTGTAAGTGGTCCTGCATGCTTTTATAGAAATATCCGTCATCCAATTTCACTACAAATAATGATGATTTTATCATTTTATATTTTCAGGGTGTTGGGAATTTTGTTATGAAACTAACCTTGCTTGGTTTATGTATGCGCAGCATGATTAATAACCTAGCATGAAATATAATTGGATAAGTTGAAACAAGCATTTTATGGTGAATTGATTTTATTTTATAAATTAACCCTGGTTGACAGTATTATCATTTTTGAGAATCAACTAACTTTAATAATATGGTTTAATGTTTTATAAAACTTGGCATTTTTGGTAATTGATTTTATTTTATAAATTAAGTGTGGTTGACAGCATTATCTTTTTTAAGAATCAACTAACTATAATAATATGGTTTAGGGTTTGATAATGCTTAGCATTTTATGGTGATTGATTTTATTTTATAAATTAACCGTGGTTGACACCATTATCGATTTTTGAGAATCAACTCATTATAATAATATGGTTTAGGGTTTTTATAATGGTTTGTTTTAACCCCCCCCCCCCTTTTTTCCTTTGATCTATAATGACCGAACTTCAGTACGATTTAAGATAACAATGATGACAATGTTATATGAATCACATCCATCACATCCATCACATGACTGCTACCATCACACCTTATAATATAGTCAAGAGAGATTACTACAAATATCAACCAAAGTCAATGACATTCATACAGATATCATCAAAGTGTAACTGCCTACCAAAGCTGAGTCACGCGTCCATCATTGGCGCAATGATAAGGGTATGCAGCAGCGACTGCCGCCAAAGAGCCGACGTCATGTGTCAAATCTCCACTAAAATCAATGACATTCATACGGATATTATCAAAGTGAAACAGATATCATCATCGGTGCAACATTAAGTATATGCGGCAGGCAAACCTTGAGACAGTGCGATTTTAGACGTCAAACCGAATAGGAATTCAGACGTCAAGCCGAGTGGTAATTTAAACGTCAAGAAGAATATTTTGGACACCAAACCGTGTGGTGTGTCAGAAGTCAAACCAAATACTATCAAACCTTGAGAACAGTATCACCCAGATTGCCATGCAGGTGAACAACTTTCTGCGAGCGTGTAGTGTCATTAACAGAGAGCTGCGGAATATCATTGACGTCATCAGCATCATATATACACATATTGTCTCATTTGATTTGAACGGTCCGGGTAATTAAATAAATAATCTTATGCTAAACAAGTAAATTTCATGATTGTCTGGTTGACGCAAGTTGGAAATTATATCCACCTGACTCTTCAGTAGTCACGATTGTGCAGTCAAGGACTGTCCATAGCTACGGCTTTAAGTGCTAAAACCAAATAGAACCCGAAACTCAATTAAAAGCCCACTCGCTCATCAAAGAGTAGACTCGGAGCAATCCAACTACACCTTGTTGTGTACATTTCCCAATCCGTTTCTCAAACTAGTGTCATAAGACTTAGGCAGATCCAATAACACATAGAATCTTTAATTTTGATCAACTACTGAACCAAGTGTACATAACAGGCAAACTGTTCGAGCAAAGGAAGGAATGGTCAAAGAAGAACAGGAAACATGCATCTTCTCTTTGACTTTATACTAGACTGGCCGCAGCAATTACAGTTATCCAGGTCATGCAAATCGTTGCATCACAGAATTACTCGAAAATATTCCAAAACTACATCATATAAGCAAACACCATCAATCCAGTTATATTCAGAAGAGTTTGGGTAAATCCGATTTAGCAGGATCGTTCAAAAATATTTTACTAAGGTTTAGCTTAAGATTTTCATCGGTCATGAGAGCGCACTAGAAATCTGCCTTCGCGCTGCTTCTCCACTGAAGCCTTCCAAAAATCGTGTCATGTTGTTAACTGCTATGCATATGCCGGCAAGAGTTACTAGAGTACTAGAGTTATATAACCCACAGATATGATTATTCTGAGAGGCTGTCAGCACAAGCCAACCCTGCGTTAAGACTTCTTAGTGAATCAGATAGTTGGAATATTTATACCAAAATTGCCAGCGACTGTGACATAAGCCCCTGAGAGGTGGTCATCACAGCATAGACACAATAGTCGACTGAAGGCCAATCTTTCAGTTAAGGCAAAATATTTTTCCATGATGATGCAAAGAGATTTCATGATATCCAATTTTATTTTAACCACAATACAATACAACACAATATAAATAAATCTGTAATCTGAAAAAAATGTTTATACTAAATAGAAATAAGTGTTAAGATTCAAATTAAATCACAAGAAATGGAAATCTAGAATAAAAATGAATGCGTAATGCTTTGGTCGAGTTGAAATACCTCTGCTCATCATTCCCAGAGAGTTACAGTTGATGAACTGTAGATTTTACTCTAAATGACCATGTTGTTGAAGACAACAAAGAGGCTAGGCTTCCAACCTGCAAAGTTATTGAATTTTACTTAAGTCATATGATTGGCCCTTCAACAAAAAGCGAAGAATATTTACATTAGTACCACATCTACACAACTGTCTCGATAATGAGCTCTCTTGCAGTGCTGTAGCATCTCCAAACACATTGACAGGTTTGTGAAGCATGCTTAATCAGCAGCTCTGATGGTAGGGAGGGTAGCTCGGCAACTAATTCCTCAAATCTGTCATAATTCATCAGCCCGATGTATCCCTCCAATCCTTGCCTCAGGCTGAAAAAGTGATGAGATTGATTCATTTTCAGGGAGACGAATGACAATAATTATTATCTACCAGCTGAAATAATGATTTTAATTAGAAATAGTAATGAACTGTTTGACTTGGGCTCAAATACTTTGTTAACTTGTTGCGTCATAGTTTTTAGCATTTTAACTTATTATTACAGAAAACGAGTATAAGGTCGGTTGTGAAAAGAAAAACCAGCACCTCATTTCCGGATTAGCGTATGCATATGGAGAACTGCCTGCTGTCTTGTGAAGCCTGAATGTTATGAACTCATACAGTTGTTGCAGAAGAAGTTTGGTATTGGACTCTCAAAGACACATCTATCCTTAAGAATAGTTTTCAACCTGGCAGTAAGCTCTTTGTTGTACTCAACTGCTACATCATTGAATGGTTCCTTAAAAAATTACCAAAACTTAGCTGACTGGGTAATTATCTATTTTGAGATGAACCTTACACTCTCTCGCTTTAAAATATATAGTATAAAAGTATATAACTTCAAGCTTAGCAATTCAAATCAGAAATCAAACACACAGCACTGATATTACTTGAGATCAAATGCATTACATTATTTATTTTGTATTTTGCCTACAGTCATGAGGAAGGGCGTCTGTTAACACTCTTTTCCTTATCCTTGCCTATGAATGCTACTGAAACTTTTTTCCAGACCAGGTCTTATTTGCTGATTCACGATTTTATCATTAATATAAGGGTCAGGATATCCCACTACCTGTAGCTTTCAAACTCAAATTTGACAATTATAGTCAAATAAGGAATCAGTTCAGTCAATTCTCTACTCTAACTCTAATGTGGACTCTTGTGAATTGAACTTATCAAAGAAATCATGAATAAATATTTGCTGAACCTGAACAGATTACAATACACCGGCTGTTTCTATAGCTCTCTGATCAGTTCAATAATCTTGTTAAATGTCCACCTTTTTTCTCTCCTTACTTAGCAACTCTACCTGTTCCTTCCTGGTGAGTCAGCCAGTTTGTGTGAACTTTATTAGTAACCACACAGTTTTAACATGCTTTAGCTAGACATCCGATTTCAAGTATGAGGGTGCCTTCACCAATTCTAGTATGTCCCTCATAAACTGACCCAGAGGCCGCTCCATGTTGATGTGCTGCATCACAGTGAGATAGCATATTATCTTCACAAGGTCCTTTAGGTAAGATGTCAGAGTCTGAATGTTACATCCCACAGCGTCACTCATTGCCAAACTCTGCTCCTCACTTAATGGTACCTAGTGTCGATATACATATGCTTATTGAAACTGGTGCCAGAATTAGTAAACCAAGGTTATAATCAGTAAATTGTCCAACAGGCGCAACGAAGCTGTGAATAGGAATTGAGTATTCGTAAACTTTTTCGTAGTGAGATACTTAGTTGAATATTAGCAGTGATAAACTAATTAAACAGGTAATCAAAATAATATAGGCCGCAGAATGTACATAGGTTACAAGAATGAACAAATAGAACATCAGAATAAAAATTTTTACATTTTTTTCAGCTCTTTGTTGAAAATATCTCAAACGATAACAAAACTGATCTTCTAACACCCACCTGCTAATCTACAAGAGCTGCAATCTGATTTAAGGTATTGAAGTCTTCTTTAAACATGTAACAAGGAATATCTTCGGAATCAAGTTTGATTCTTGATTTGTCACCAATAAAACGGGTGATAACCTCTCTCTCTGAGGCTGCGAGGTTGTAATCTGGTGTCTGTTCGCCTGTCTTTGAGTTTAGTTGATACTCGATGTGGGAAGATATCACCTCTAGAAGTTCATCTTTGTCTTTCAATCTGATGACAGCATTGCTTGATATGCCTTGCAATGTCAGCTCACAATACCTAAGAGGAAACTTTTCAACATTTGCACATTTAATAATGGGACAATGCGCCAACGGGTAATTTACACACTGCATGCAATCAACTGAAGCTTTACATCCACAGGGATAATCAAGCTGTGTACGGTAATTCAAAAATTGCGCTCCCACAAGCCAGGACCAGAGATTCTTATCCCAATAGCGTAAATTTGTATGGCTTGACTCGATGGGTTGCATATAGATTATCAAATTAGATTACATATCCCTGAATTTTGAGTTTCTCCCAATGAACTGGCAGTTGGAGCAACTTAAAATTCAGGCAAAATGGATAAAATTAGATCTAGGTTGCCTACTTGCACAAACTAATTAATATATTAATGAAACGCAAAATTTACTAATTTTTGACAATTTCAGATAGGTTGATATTTTGAGAGATACCTGTTGTAATCGGTTAGTTGAAGATTGTTTTCATCTGCTAAGTGTGTGATAAGTCTATGAGGACTCATGAGAGAGAACCTATGCAACTTTTCAGGCAGCAAATCAATCAGCTGAGGATCACTGTCAAGTTCTCTTATGTCTCTTCCAGGATTGACTGTGAGAAGGAAATTGAATCTCGGACATGAATATAGTGCACCAAGAAATTTTCATCTACAAGGTAAATTTGATAAATGTGCTTCATAATTTAGTATTATGTAGTACATATTTCTACTTTTGTTGGGCAGCCAGTACATTTATACAAACTCTTTTAATCATAGTATTGTTAGAACCACCACAAATGACGTCTATTTCAAAATCAGTTTTGTACACATACAATCTTGTGACTTGAGTGAAATATTCCAGGCCTGGATGTAACTGTGAGTCCATCTCTCTAATTTCTCATGCCGAGGTGGGGAGCTGAGTTTGGTGTTTCGGGCCTCCTCACAACTGTATTTGCTGTGGAATGTGTCACAGAGGTATCTCATCAGTTGAATGATATCAGGCAGGAATCTTACAGCTTTTACTGTTTCACATTTCTCCAGTAATTTTAAGATATGCGGATATTCCTAAAACACAATATGACATGATGGTTTAATATAAGATTTATCAAAGTTCTGTTTTTACATACAGTTTTGACAATATAATACCCCCAGGAAATGAAGGGTAATACTCAACAGCCACCCTATCAATGTATTCTTTATTGTAACAATAACAACGTTCCAAGAGTTACCAATTATAGATACTGATAAACTGAACATGAATACCTTGTCATCTTCATTCTAAGCAACGCTTTGTAAGGTCTGTAGAATGACAAGCAATCATATTTGATGTAGGATAACAATTTAATTGTGGGTGGATCAGAAATGACTGATATTAATCATTCCTGTGCACCATACCTCTGAACTATTGCCGATAACATATATGACAGTCATGACAGTCAATGGGCGCTTATAGACCCACAGTTCAGGTGAGTTATGTATGTCTACTTGTTTGGTATCATCAGTGTTAGGGGAGAGGATGTTATCCAACCTTTCAGGTCTCTTACTCTTGAGAGCTAATTTGATTCTATGTAGATTTTCGATCTACAAGATATGAAAGGGAGGTAAGTTATGGGCAACCATACAGAACTACAGCATTAGAAAATATTGATATATTGTTGGTGAGCTTAATGGAAAATGAGTAGAAATTCTTATCTTTTTGGCTAGATGGGATGAAGGCCGACTCAAAGCTTGAAGCCTAGGAATTGCCAATAACAATAGATGCTTACAAATAACAGAATGACTGGAATAACAAACAGGTTTGTGATATTGAGAATGCATTGCTCTCCATTCGTTCAGTAGGAAAGGGTATCAGGAAAAATTGGTATTAACGGAAATGAGCAAGCTGACCTACTGTTGAATGCCTGTTTCGCCCATGACTTTCATGGTCCAGAACCAGCATACCCTATAACCCAATCAGTCATTAAACAGGGAATCAAAGAGTGGCGAAAGATCCAAAAGTTATTTATCGGAGGAATTGTAAACATGGTCATCATACAAAATCATTATTCAATGAATTGAATCTTATATTTGAAACTGGTCTTCTCTGCTTTATACTCTCAGAGATCAATAACCTCATTTCAGTTGTAACTGGTCACGAGCCATCCAAGGTACACTTGCAATAACTCAATCTAGCAGATGAAAAAGAGTGACCGAAATTTGGTCAAGACAAAAACACAGCCCAACACTCTATAACCTCATGCCGAATCAACAAACAAACAATCAGGGCAGCGAACCTTTGGTCAAACTGTCCTAAAGGCGGCAGTTTCGTATTTGCTCTGATGCGTTATGAACAAAGATGTTAGATTAAACTTTGTTCTATGGAAGGCTTGAGTTCTACAGATCCCTGAGACCTGAACCCAGGTTGATTCGATGTTCACTAGTGGGGCAGCATGATACCTACATTGAATGAGCTGCAAATAAATGATCTATCAAACTATTTTTCCCAATCATGGCGAGTTTGGATGTTTACCAGCTGTTCGCATTCTGATGTCGAGGGGTCATCTACAAGCAAATGGTTGCATCTATCAGTGACAACAAAATAACTAACTGGTGGGTCATAACGCTGACTTGCCATTTCAAGAATTATACCAAGGGAGGGTATCATGGTATTTTTTCGCCAAGATCAAAAAATAGATTCGCTTCAAACCTACCTGATAAGGAGGAGTAACTCCTGCTCCTCACAAATCTGAAATCCGTTTGGCACTGTGGGTCTTTGTTCTCCGTCAGCGTTCGTGTTAACGAGGCTCACTTTTGCTCTAAAAAAACATGCCAAACGGCAGCATTGAAAAATTAAATCTCCGTTGGATTCTTATCAAACTCCGACCAGTTCAAGCTCTTATTAGCTTTATTCAAAATGCAAAATATTAGGACCCTCCGCTTAACTGGTGGGTCATAACGCTGACTTGAAATTTCAAAAATTATATCAAGGGAGGGTATCATGGTTTTTTCCGCCAAGGTCATAAATAGATTCGCTCCAAACCTACCTGATAAGGAGGAGTAACTCCTGCTCGTCTCAAATCTGAAATCCGTTCCCAATACTCCTTGATTAAGTTTTGAAATCTTCCAAATATAGCTTTTACACCAAAGAGTGGTGATTATGGGCGTACAATACAGCATAGATAACTCTGACCGAAGGGAGTACAAGGATTGCCGTGGATTCAACAGAAAGTGAGTTCCTCATCAATTTTTGATCATTTTCAAATCGGTTCTATTATGTTATCTTCTAAAGTATGGCTGCCTAAATAAATGTAAGAATAAGTGATGTCATCAAAGTTACTTATTATGATTGTTGCAATTTTTTTTACGGCCTTTTGAACCGGAGGATGTGTGAAGGGGAAAAAAGAAAAGTGATTGCAAAGGTAAATTATTACAAATTGGTTTCATGTTTATAGATAGCAATTAGTTGTGAGGTATTGTATACGAGTATGGGAAGGATGTGGTCACTGATACCTGTGATTGAACATTAAAATTTATTGGCATGCTACAACATTGATATTAGTGTGTTTCTAGTCTAAGCACTTTGCAGGATTTGGTTGGAGTTCTCCTTTCATATAGCCTAAGGGTCACTCAAAGTAAATGGAAATGTGGCAGATTTTTTCCATTACCTGGCAGTGAATATCTCTGGAGCAGTATAGAAGGTGGAAGGATGGAAACTTAAAAGATATTGCAGTTTTAGTAGATCCCTTTATAACTGGTATCTTACAGGAGCAATGTTTTCCGATTTTGTCAAACCAGCAAGGGTATGGAGGCTCAGACTAGTGTGTTTCCAGTGTTGCAGAACTTTTTTTAGGACCTTTGACATATATGGCTAATTTTATGATTACAGGGAGGCCACATATGCGCATATTGTCAAACTGTCATAAGAATGACTGTGAATGCTGGCAGTTGGTGAGCAGCAATGCCACGATATGTGAAAGCTGTTATGGCCGTGCTACATCAAGTGGTGGTTTTTTAACTTGTCCGGATTGCCATCGTGTTTACAAATCATACCGAGGCAACCAGGAGATATCCAATAGTAGTCATTATACCATGACAAATATAGATCAATATTGATTTCGTTTTTACATGAAACTATACATTTTGAGCATAACTTTGTCAGTTTTTTTAAAAACATATCTGTTATTTTCTGTTCTTAAATAATTATGTTGGTCCATTATTAAACCTGATCAATTATATAATTAAACACACACCATCAGCCATATTCATGAACATCGTTATAACATAATCGTGTAATAAGAGTTAATATTGGATACAAATTTAACCCTGACAAAAATGGTCATGATCGTTATATAGCGGGTCGACTGGTGAGGTGATGAATACATGCAACGCAGTGTGTTTCAATAGCTGAATCATCACTATTTGGTGCTGGGATTATTGGGGCCAATAACAATGACTGAACATCAACTGCAAATTTTCTGCTCAAACTTAATTACCAATAGCTCGAAGACATTATAGGCCTTGCTACATCAGCCAAAGAAAAGCGTGGAATTGTCTTCCCACACGTGGTGGGCGTGGCTTCATAGGCTAAACACACCCCCTTGTGACAATATTGCTAAGTGAGTAACCAATGAGCCATGACCAATGAGTAAGGAGTAATGACCAATTAAATACGCTCTATTGTACCAACTGGCCAATGACAGAAGCGTAGGTTCACAACGTGGTTAACAACACGAACATGTTGGTCTTTGAAAAGACGCATCGTTAGCATGCCAAACGGCGTGGGTTGGCATGAACAACGCATGGAATTGCCTCCCCACGCGATTTCGTGGGCCTGTCTAGCTACACCTTTAGGCCATGCTTAGATAAGCACAATTCATTTATTGGAAATTTGATGAAGTACAAATATCGAATGGTAAATATGTTCTATATATGTGTCAAAAGATCTAACTCATTGACTCATAACCCATACAGAATACGGAATATTCCACCAAGCCATTGTTAAAAGTGTTTCAAGAAATAGCATCAGTGAGTGGGACAAAAAACCCAGTATTGGCATGGACAGTTAACAATATTTACTTTATAAACACAGTCCACTTGATAATTGATTTCATGTGCATTAATATTATTTAATATACATATTACGCAGTGGGTCTTTAATTAGTCAAACTAGATTCCTCTCTCTGCTATCCATGGCATGAAAGGTAAGTATGGCGTTTGAAGGGGGCAACTGCTGTTTTAAATTTCAATGATAGATCTTAGATGGAGTTTCATCCAATTGTCTGCATATCGGGTTGCTCTGTTCTACTGGTGTGAGCTCGGCAGCTTGATAGAGGGGGGGGGGGGGGCTCAAAATGGATCAAGTTTGTTACATTTAAAGCTGATTCAAACTGAAAATACAAAATATTTTTCCTCAAAATTTCAATTCTCTGATTGACTTTGTATCAGCTGTTACTTGACTCCAATTAAATCTCGAAGCAGTCATATATTATCTTCAAAATCTGATAACAATGTATTACCTGGTGCCACATGCCGGTCCCATATTTCGAGCTAAGAAAGACAATTAAAACGGAGTAGGCTTTTTCACCGATAATCTGCCTCGAATCCTTTACAAAGATATACTGAACCAAAAAGCCTTGTAGAACTGGACCCGTATATTTAAATATATATATATAATATCATCATATTGACATTTGAATCATTCATTCTATTGTGTTCATGAGACATTTTGTAGTACTCCCTTTGGGTATTTGACTACTAAGATTTCCAAAGTCTTAGAAATAGCACTACTAGCTATTGCATCATGGGAACAGCCAACAGCTTTGATTAAACGCATTCAATGTCATTAATCAATCATGCATGTAGTGAGATTTAAGTGAGAATATTTTAAAATAACCTTGTGCTCAGATCATAAGGCCAATACTAGCCAAAGTGATTAAAATAAATATGTAATTTCACTTTACTCATCATACAGCACCCCATTGGTGGAATGAAGTACTGTTTTATGAATCAGTATGTCTGCTTTGGACTAGAATAATTTTTCCAATTGTTTAAAATAATTCAATTGATATCATTCAGTTACAACTAGGCAATTGGCTGGTCTGATTGAGCCAATGCCAGATGCTACTTTCCTGTTGATACTCATAGTGAATGTGAAAGTAAATCAGTTTCACTTTCACTGCACATCATTGGTACTTTTGGTGACCTGGCATTGGTTCTCTATAGAGCCAAATAGCCAATCAAATCAGAGCCAAATCGTTGACTCAGTCAGTCAGTCAGAAAGTCAGATAGCTTAGTTTAATATACTGTGTCTGGCTCACTAGAATGGGCAAAAAATATTCTCGTGACAGTTCTGACAGAGGAACTTACAATCAGTGTAGGTTTGGAAGGTAAGACTATGGATTCAAGCTCCTTACTCACCTTCGTTACTGACCAGTCATATTGACTGTTTTCACTGATAGGATCATAGTGCTTACAATTGATTGAATGACTCCTATATGGATAAACTAGATCACCATGTAGAGATTGCTCTTAACAATTGTCTTGGATCAACATTGTCGTTGATCATAAAACTTCCATTTCTGGATGGAACAAATTTGTTTAATCATTTTAGCACCAGGTCCAAAAACTACTCTATAAAACGCAGCTGCAATGATTGTGACCAAGTTCTAAATGACGATAATTGCATTTGTAAGTAAATAATATTCTTCATATAATCTTCGAAATTCCTTGTACGTTACTCAAATGCGTTTTTCAATTTATTCGGCCAAATTTTTAGCCTGGTTTTAACATCAATTACTGTACTATTTTGTGTGTAAACTTAAGCTTAATTTTGTGTGTTACTGTTGCAAGAGATTGAAGACAATAGCCTATGTTTTGGTTGTATGTTGAGGAGCAATGGCGAGACAATCGTACTAGAGGTTACAGTGGAAGATGGGAGCGCTGTTGTCAAAGCCATCACGCAGTAAATTATTCACTGGTTCACCTAACTTTAAAATATGGATAGTTCATTGCAAGTTTTTGCTTTAATTCTCTTCATGACTTATGCAATTGTGACCACCATCTGTGGTTATGCTACACAGAACTACTATCCCTGCGACAAAATTTCTAGCCATCACATTTTGTATTGTGAATTTATATTGTGTGCTTCGGTGGTGTCATCTGCACCAATCAAATTACGACTCTATCACAAGGTTTTCTCTGCTTGTTCATTACACCGTATGATTCAGTAGGTTAGACTTCCAATAAAACTGATCCAACTGATCCGCTCTTAGTCTTTTTAACCCAATATTGTTAGCATTCAATTTTATCAATACCATGATATCGGATGCAAAAATAAACTAAACTAAACTAAACCTCCATCATTTTATGGGAACTTTTGTTTGTATTGATTTAATTTATTCAACTTAAGTGCCTCCTTGAGCAAGGATTATTATCGATCACCGCAGCCACTACTGACAGCTTCCAATGAATGTCTGGTTGTAGGTCAGAAGAAGTTCCTGGTTATTTTTGACTTTTGGTGTTCCACCATGCCAATAGATATGTGTTAATCTATCAGCTGCCAAGTGAATTGTAGCAGTGAACTTCCTCTTGAGAGTAGATTGTTTGTAGCCTGCTTGAATTCCTTGCAACTTAAACATGCAAAGAGTCTTAAGTACTTTGTCATGATACTTTCTTGGAGGCTTGTAGTGGTAGAACAGTCTACGCAAGTGTTGTTATGAATTGAACAAAGTTTTTTTCTATTTCTTGTAGTAGTTTAATTTAAACGTTGGCTAGCAGAGGCTAACGAGGATTGAGTAAGGTAAGCTAGCCTATAATATACTTATTGCAAGTTCCTGCAATATTTTACTCCTCTAGGGTATATGAAGCTTGGGCAGGCTGGTTGAGGTGGTTTGGGGGGGGGGTGAGACTGTAAATCATTTTGACATGAGAGGACAACTCGAAAGGAAATTGCAATGCAATCTCCAAGCTGAATTTAAATACATGTAGGTCACTTCAGGTAGTCTTTGCTCATTCAGTAGCAGTTTACAAACAGGATCTGCAATGCAATCTCCAAGCGGAATTTAAATACATGTAGGTCACTTCAGGTAGTCTTTGCTCATTCAGTAGCAGTTTACAAACACGATATGCGATTGTAGGAGAAGGCTTTCTAAATACTATATCAGTTGTGGTAAGTGGCGCCGTATCGTAAATCTGAATTTTAGAGAATGATGGGTGTGTGTTGTGACCTTCAAGTATTACCCAGAATACCCTCCCACCATCCTCAGATAGCCTGCCTGGCTAGGGTATATTATGTATAATATGAGACAACCATTTTTAAGCCATATACACTATATCTATTGTTTGCTACTCTTTTGGACTATCGACTAAAGAAAATAAAAAGTGGCAGTAGTACACTTGGATATCGCTTCTAACTCAAAAATTCCATTTTTCCAATATTAATTGGTTAATAAGTCTCAACAACTTGTTTTGCTGCTTTGCCTTTATTCATGAATTTTATCCAGCTTTGTAATGTTCAATAATGAATTGAAAAATATGCGGTTTTTATTTTGTATATTTATTGGACTATCAAACATTTTAATTTTGTCTGTAATCAGTTTATATTTGATCTATAAATGCTAGGGTATTTGGATAAAAGTGTCTCACATCAGGTTGTTAAACGTGAGTACATGTAAGAAGCATTACAACTAGTTAATCTACTGCTCATCACTGAAAAAAAGCATTTTATGGAATGACCACTGCTTCTTTACCAAGATAAACTTGGCATTGAGTTCTTTGATTCCGAACTTTGAGGTTTGACATCATACCTTCTTCATAAAAACACTTATGCTTTGTTGATAACTTGAAATATGAAACGTTGTATATCTTTCCTGGAATGTTCACCTACTGGCTTCAAACTGGTGTTTCAATGCTGTGCTGCTTAGTATAGCTGTAACATTTCCATACACATTGCCAGGCATGGGAGGCATGTTTGACCTTGAGACCTTGAGGTAAGGGAGGTAACTTTGGCACTATATCCTCGTATCTCTCCAAATCAGGAGCTATAAATCCTTCTAATGCCCACTGCAGGCTACAAACATTAGAAAACAAATTCTTTGTAAACGAATTTTCATCTAATTTTTTGGCAGCAGCTACTCATATAGGTCTCAGTTGTTAGATGATTTAGTGCTGATGACTTGCAGCTGTCATAAATTGAGGTCATGTTTTTAGATTGCTGAAATTTATAATAATTCAGATAGAAGATTTTTCATGTCTTTTAATACGGCCAAGGTACACACAATTCTCATTACCTCACATCTGGATCTGTGCCACCATCTATAGTCCCTGCCACTGTCTTATTGAGCCTAAATGTGATAAAATCAAAAATCTCCTCCAGAAGTAGTTTTGTCTTTGGACTCTTGAATACACATTTCTCTCTGAGCGCTATCTGTAGTCCGGCAGTCAGCCTTTCAGTATACTCCACAGCTATCTCATTAAACGGCTCCTGCATTAAACAGTTCATGAAACGAATTAGTAATATATGGAATGAAAATATAGATCACTTATAGTGTTACTCTACTACTTTAATAAATGTTTAATATGTCTCAGGGTCGTGAATTTACCAGTAGAGCCAATAAAAACTAAGTGATCAGAAAAGGATTCACTGAAACTTGAAGATGTTAAGAAATAAACATATTTTTGGCTTTCAGTAATGAACAAAAAAGACGAAATGTATTTTGTGTCTAGGTTGAGCCTGTATGGAATCAAATCAAATTTTCCACGATGGCAACAGTAAGCACAATTACCTGTTCATTTTTCATCAGTGAATCTGTTTGCGTTAGTTTAAGTAACAGCCACAGATGTTCGACATGTTTAAGTCTGATATCTGCGCTCAAGTACGCAGGAACTCTCACAAGACCCAGAACATCCTTCATGAACTGGCCTAGAGTTCGTTCCATGTCCATGTTTTGCATTACAGTTAGATAGCTGATAATCTTCATCAAATCTTTGAGGTGGGAAGTCAGGGTTTGAATGTTACGCCCCACTCCATCACTCATAGCCACTTTCTGCTCTTCACTGAATCGTTCCTATGAAAGTAAAGCAAAAATTTGACAAAAGTTTCTTTGATTTCTTTCGTAAGAAATAAAAGTAAATACAATACTATGAGTTTTGAGCCAACATATATATTATAAAGTATCCTTACCTGATTAGGAGTAAGGGCGGTTAACTGATTCAGGGTGTTGAAATCTTCTTTGAACATGTAGTTTGGTAAATCATCTTTATCCACCTTGATTTGACCTCTATTGCCGATGAAGCGAAGGGTAACTTCTCGTTCAGAGGCAGATAGATTATAGTCTGGTGTCTGCTCCTCTGTTTCTGAGTTCAGTTTGTACTCAATGTGAGAAGACACAACTCCCAGCAGTTCCTCTTTATTTCTCAATCTCACAACAGTACTACTTGTTATAGCTTGCAGCCTCGTTCGGTCATTCCTGAAAAGATTATAATGACATATGATTGATTTACTGTGAGATTGCACTAATCTTTTAGTTTTCTCTGTTAGAAATGCGTTTTCAGATACAAGTCAGTTGAGCAGTACATTTTGATGTTGCAAATCCTGGTTCACTCACTCTGTAGTACATTTACTTCCCTATAAGGTCTAGAAAGTCAATGAAATGACATGGTAACGGATGCCAATTTGTTATGCTTGATCAACACTCTATGGGGTATATTAAATTTCAGATAAATGATCAATCGACTAGACAACAAACATTATTATGTGTCACTCAAGATTGATTGGGTGTTGTCTCCCTATCAAAGTTACAATGGTACTCTGGGTTTTACATAGACTGAGAAGCATTGCCATTGCTGAAAAACCAAGACACAATAACGGGCTTTAAACAGATTATGTCCGTGAGTACTCATTTACCTGCATTCTTCAGGAATCTGACGATTATGTTCCTCAACAAGGAATGTAACCAATCTGAATGGATTAGTTAGTGATGCAGAGAACCTATTCTGTTTGTCAGGTAGTAAGTCTAGCAGCGCTGGATCCTCGTCGACTGTAAAGGTCTTTCTAGATGAATTGACTGAAAAATATACAATTAAATTATGCGTGCATCCATCCCGAATCAGAAACTGTAGACAATGGCTCAACAAGTGAATATGCTAGTTGTTATAGCCGACACACCTTTGGCCATCACACTGGCCCTATCTAGCTCTAGCGATAGGTAAGCAATGCTTGTAACTGACCAATTTTGATGAGGAAAAATCTGTAAGTAACTCACAATCGATTGATCTGTGTGCTGTCTTCAGCGCCAGCACATAGCTAGTGACCCATCTCTTTACTTTATCCCGAAGGCCACCGTCATTTATCTGTTGGAGGATTGAGCTTATCCTGATGCTGCCTGCCTCTTCTCTACTATATTTACTATGGTAGGTATCACACAAAAATCCTAGCAGATGTAATACATCAGGGAGATACTTCACAGCAGTCACTGTCTCACATCTAACTAACAGTTTTCTTAGCTGTGGAAATTCCTGTGAAAAAAGAGGAGGTATAATAACCAGTGACACAAACGGGTTTCTCTAGGGATATCATTAATACCTTAAAGATGGAGTATAATTCAGATCCAGCATTAAGTGTAGACACTTGGTAGTCTATCTACAGGGATTTACTTGTGCGGGAGTAATAATATTGACCAAATTTTATTTTATGAGACTTACTTTTACCAATTTGCTATGCTCATAATTAAATCCTAAAAACCTATGAGATCACGTTAATTACACGGAGCATAGCATGTCTTGTCAAGAGCCATATTTAATAGCGTTGAGCATGATGATTAATGATATATTGGTTTGAAATTCATTAGAAAATCAATATCATGCAGTGCACCTGCTTTGACACACATTGTGACACTGTAATTTAACTATAAACTGAACTGAAAATTATTGTACTCCTACACTTTTTTACATCTAATTTTCTTCTAAAAAAATAAAATTAGGTTTCAAAACTACATCAGCAGAGTCAAATATAGTTGAGGAATGTGTAGCTATAATGATTTTCAAAAATACTAAATGTTTACTGAGAAAAATGGCTAAATGTAAATCAGTCATTATTGATGATGATGATGATGATGATGATGATCGTTTATTACAGTCTCATATTTGAGAAATATTTTGTTTTCACTGAGCAATAAAAGTTATAGTGTAAACATTAAAAAGTTGATAGGGCATTGTTCATGAGAGTCCTACATATGACATCATATTCTTGCTTATAAATGTAAAAAAATTGTTATGATGTATTTGGCGCAAAACCAAAGCACATATACATAATCGGAATTGGGTGATCTATCAACCTGGATATGGACGGGAGAAAGTGAATCTGACCCGTACCCCCTCTTTAAAGAAAACTAATTTCATGCATAGTTAAAAGGTGGCTTTTACCTAGGTTAAGTTTGATACATTTGCCTGCATTCAGAGTAGCTCACACTACACTGGTCACTGTCACAGCAGGCACATGGATCAAACTTGATAAAGCATCAAACTGACAAGTGGAAAATGCTTGGCCGATTCATTACTCTTATCTGTTCTTCATGAATACATTTGGAGTAGGAGAATGCTCAGTTGGTTAGAACGCCTTAGAAGTCTAGGGTTCCTGCTGCAGTCTACCGATTACTTTGCTTAAGGTTATGATACCAGCGTTGACCGATTTGGACATTTTATATACCGTTGGAAAGCATCTGAGCTACTGATCGCTAATAGCTCATCAAAAACGTGATTGGATGACGTTGCCTCATTTTGTCGGAGAAATGAGGCCGAGAAGGCTGTTTTTAGCAAAGTGGATGGCTGCGCTACATTGATTGCTAGGGTTACATTCATTCTTAGAGACGTAGTTCATGCTAATTTTAGGTTGAAAATAATATTTGATGAGCCCAAAGTGGCTTTTTATGTCAGGTCATAATGCGCATAGTTTTTTTAACTTTGATGATATAATTCAAAATTTTAAGCAACGATTTGAGACAGTTCGAATGAAAAAGGGCCAAATCTTTTGCTTTTTTTCCCTCATATTGCTGTTTAAATGACACACACCACAAATTTCAGCAGTATATCAAATGTATCAATATCAACCTAGACCATCAAAGGTAGATACATTTTGCACCATTTATCAATAACGTCAAACATGCTGTCAAAAGGTCCAGCACTAAGGCCATACAAATTTTTTATGAAAATTCTTACATGCGAAACCGCTCTAATTAAGCATAGTACAAGCAGCAAATGCCAACAAAATATGACACTATGTATTAGTCTATCTCGAATTGCGCCACACAGAATGCCGAAACACACCTAAAAAAGCCCCTTAAATTGGCTGTTTTGGGCATTTTGTGTGGCAATAATATGACGCAACGTCATCCAATCACGTTATTGATGAGCTATTAGCGATCAGTAGCTCAGCAGCTTTCCAACGGTATACAAAATGTCCAAATCGGTCAACGCTAGAATCATAACCTTAATTGAAGCCCCAGTTATGCTCCTACCTGCCCGCAAACTGAGAGCAACATGACGTGGAATATGCCCTTAAAGCACCTTTAATTCTCAGTCTTCAGACAGAGACAGACTTGCGATTCATAACCCCTTAAACCTCTAACCCCAATACAATCAGCATGAGATTTACAAAGAAGCTCACTTTCTATTCTTTTGACCAATGATATATCATACCTCAATGCTGTTGTCGATCAGACCAATGACACTTGTGACTGTCAATGGGCGCTTGTAGACCCAGAGACCTGGGATGTTGAATATATCATCTGTTTGTGATTCATTTGAGTCTGTCGAGAGTATCGCCTCAAGCCTCTCAGGTCGCTTACTCCTCAGTGCAGTCTTAATCTTCTGCAGATTCTCAGCCTTGAAAACAGAAGACTAAAAATCTGAGAAACTTAGACTTAATTTTTGGTGGATGAATAAGGAACTGAATGATTAACTTAGGTTGATTAGAATCTTGAGCAAAATCTCAGTAAAAAACAAATTATGAGATGACCATAAAAGGTCTTAAAATTATCTCATTACCAGTAACCACCGGTGAATTGGGATAAATAGCATGTTTGATTTTGATCAAAAACACACTCAAACGACACCAGAATCCTACATTGAGAAGATAAGCATTGCAGGATTGCAAGCCCCAACCGTTGTCTGGAATAGTTGTTTTACTCACATTGAATGAAGGTTTGATGAAGAGATTGTCAAACTGCTTCTCCCAATAATTCCGTAACTCTATATTCTCCAACTTGCTTGATGCGGACGTTGTGGAAGAATCTATTAAAATAAGATAATCAGTATTGGCAGTGAACAACAACTGAAAGGGAGAAGTTGGCTTGATATCAATTAGCAGTGTTTCATATTATTCCACAAGAAGCTGTACTCAATTAATCCAGGAAGGATGTCCAGTCCTCCGACCCTGGCAATTTTTTGATTCTGACCAGTTTCACACATTAACTATATATGAAGAAGATTATTCTTGAGTAAATCACAGATGTTACATATGATATGAATGTTATCTCAAGTTTCAAACTTCGGAGAAAGTTTTAACTGTATAACCTTACACAAGCTCATGCGATGCAGTACTTCATGCAACAGCAGCATGCAGTCCTCAGTGCCTCCTTGAAAGCAGCCAGCGAGATGCTGTAAGTCAACCTGAATATGTCCCTCTAAGAATGATGAAATCTCTCTCACATTTCCCAAACATGGACGGATCATCTCGAACACCTGCAATATAATTTGCGAGTCTGATGTCAACCAAAAGTGCTATAGCCCACGACGCTGTATCAGATTTTGTCAATATGCGCTTGCGGAGAAGGGGTTCCTGCAATGTTACAGTATATCAGATGATGAACCTACGATTTATTCATCATTTTCAAGCTTTGTGTTTTATGGCAAGTTCTATACATGTGACGCATTTTCATCTGACCTGATTGTGTTTCTCAAAGAACTAGAGTTGCAAAGTTCCCAGAATAACCAAATAAGAGAACATACCTTGTGTTTATTGAATAGTGCTGACGTGAACATGAATATGTGAGTTAAGCATCGCAGCACAGCACAGGACAGCATACTCAACTCTCTCTGCTGCGCTGGCTCACCACGATCAGCAGGGTGCCCCAAAATATGTCCCCCTTGGGTCTGCAGTTGCCTGAAACAGTCGAAATATTTGATATAAGTAAATTAGATTGTAAGTTATTACAATTGCAATTACAACTGCTATACAATCATGACGTGATGATCTCATGCCAGAAATTGTGAGGGTTAGAGTCAAATAACAAAGATGCCAAAAAATTCTGTTTTTGAGCTACGTTGGACTGCGATCTATATTATCGGGATATCAGAATGTTATTGCAAATTAATCCAGATGCTTTTGAGGAGGCCAAATCACATTAAAAAATACTTGTCCTGTTAGTCAGCAATTAGATAACAAAAGATTGTACATGTTCACTATCTGACCTTTGATCCTCTATCTTCACATTGCCTTTAGATGAGGTATGTTGTGATCCTCCTATCTCTTCTCCGCAGTCTGGGCATCTTAGTTTATAGTAGGGCCTGCCACACTGTATGTTATAAAGGAGTATCATGTTAGAATCTCAAGCTCTAACCAGTATATGTATGTGAAATCAATTGAGGTGCAAGCAACACAAAAGAGAACCGAACCTATAGGGTACATGGTGCAGAGCTTACGTGTAGCTACCAGCTTCCATTTAAACTAGTTATCCGATGTAAAGCATATATTTGAGTTGATTAACACACATTGACAAGCCAAAAGGGGCCAGACATCTTGTTGTGTTAAACTGTTGTGAAGGCATGCATCAAACAACAAGAAGCGTACCACCAGATAATGTTCTTAGACCCAATATCAAAAAATTATTCATGATGCCATACTTACATTTCCTATGTAGTAGAGATGACCATTTGGACACTCTGAAATATTGAAAAATGAAAAGTAATTGAGATGGATCAGGCCAATGGTAACAATGGATAACATATATTGATAATCTGGGAATTAATCAGGAGGATAAGGAGAGAGGAAGTTTAATCAGCTGCCTTATTATTCTCCAAAAACGTATACCAAATGTAATGACAACTTTCCTCTGACCAATCTCATTGACGGAAACTCTTCATTTATTAACAGGCATGTTGTGGTAGTATATATTAGTTGCATGTTGCACTTAGCAATTTAACTGGCTCTGACATTTTCATATATGTATCAATGGAAGAGTTCGCTTTCCTCTGATCGAAACCCGTTCCAGGATAACCTCACTGAGGGGCAATGAATTAGCCACTTTGTAACTTACGATAAGGCACAGTCTCTGTTCCATTTGGTTCTTTAAAGCCTTTTGCGAAACGCTTTTTCTGTTCTTGCAGCACCAATTCCATAAGATTGTCATCCATGGTGGGAAAGAGATGAAGCTGCAGTGGAAATAAATCATAATATATGTATAGAAATTAACGAAACATCCTCTACCTATCCCATTGACAGATACAAATTTTCATACACAATTTTGGTCCATGATACATTATCCAGATACCTTGGTAAAAAAAGTAGGTTAATGAAAATCAGTAATCCCTACTGTTTGCTGGCTAGAAAGGGATTGTATTGGGCTAATCTTTCTCAGTACCAAATATATTTAAATGGTATTTCAATGGATATCATGAAAATATTTCATGAGCACAAGATCAATGGTATTGTTGTTGTAGGTAGAGGCAAGGACATAATTGTCATGTAAATAACTGCCCATGGTTCTAGGGGAGGCAGGGGCACTCTGCCTCCCCTAGAACGACGAATAGAGTGGCCTAGAAATGTTATAATTGAATATTCCATGTCAGAATCAGCTCATTTGGGACTTCCATTGGCTATTTGAATCTGTCAAAGGCTTTGGAGGCTGGTGACTGGGGACTCAGGAGGATCTTACAATACCCATCCTGGTGTAACTTCACACCCGTCATAGATTTTTGCCTCCCCTACAAAATTTCTACGGCACTGAATAGTGATTTCTCCTGCTTTAAATTTTTTGGCATCGGAGAGTATTTCAAACATTAGCCAGCCATTATAATACCAATAATCACACATACCCTGGCGCCATCAGGATTAGTGATTATCTCACACAGAGGTGTAAGAATCCCTGTTTGACCATCATTACTGAAAGAAGTGACAGCATTCAGTACTAACATCATCATGTTCAGACCTTTAGCCTGGTCTATGTCCAGCTCCTGAGGCACACATTCCCGAGATAGAAGCATGGGTATGATCGCCTGAAAAATTAGTAATTGCAGGAAATGAAATACATTCAAATTTAGAAACTTCAACTAGTTTAAATCTTTAGAAGGATCACATCCTTATTGTGATAGAAAAAAAAACGTACAAAAGTTAGAGTTGTCTGACGCACAGATTTTCTTCTACTCTATCCATTGTACATTATTTTGCATTTGTTCTGCTGTGGTCATCAATACCAATTTCAAGAAAAGACTACCTTGTTGGTGAGGTCAACAAAATCGGCTTGTAACTGACCACTACAACCACGCATAATTCTTAGCACACATGATAGCGATTCACTGTTATTTAGGATTAAAGGTTTTATATCATATTGCAAAGTACAGAAGGTCTTAGTCCTGACCAAACAGCTTGTGGTAGGAGTAGAAAGCATCCCAGCTAGATGTGTACACTGGTACAACATTTAGTTTCAATTCAGTGTATACCAGCTCTAACATGATTGCCAAAAGATATACAACCGCATTGCTTGATAGCATCACAGAGCAACCCATATTAGTCAGCAACATACCATAGGAACCGAGATCAAAGATTAAAATTACCTAGAAGGGTAGTTTACCAGCTGCCGGGATGAAATGTAGCTAACAGACTTACCTTTAAATGATAGCTCTTACAAGACTGTCTCAGAGCTTCATTCAGCTTCTCACAAACTTCATGCGGTACTGGCTTCTCTTGTGTCAGGGACCTAGTTACTCTTGCGAATACTGCATGCAGAAGATCACGATCGTTTCGAGAGGGATGCTGAAACAACGTAACATGTACATCTCTGTTGTTAATAATTACAAGAGAAGGTTTTCCCTGAACAGCATATTTTCCTTTTGTATGACATAATTACATAAATGCCTCCACTTCAGTGGGAAGATAATAACACATTTTGTGACGCAGCACCAAATTCAGGAAACAGCTGCTCAGAAATGAATACATCAAAGGTTCGGGCAAACCTGCAGTAATGGTGAAAAAATCTGCAGACTCACAGTGAGAATTTGCTGTATAGCAGATGCAAGCTTCTCTTCACTATTAGAGGCTGTAATAGTTGTATTGATTGCAGCTAACATGTGGGTGTAAGATTCTTTCTGGAAGGCATCATAGACATTCGGCACGTTGTACCCTGCTAAGCTCTTCTGGATATTGTGTGGTACCAAGAAATTGAGGGGCGTGTTGAGGATATCCTTCACATAACACTCGCCATTCAAGGTCAGTAGTTGTCTCACAATATAATATCTACAGTAATATAAAATCCATGCAGGAGGTTTCCTGTGCAAGTTTTCGGAGGAAGGGTGGGGGACAGCCTTAGTAAATCCATTAGACAAGAGAGGACAGCTTGAAAATAAATTGCAAAAGTTGTGAGTTCGGATTAAAATAAGAGTTGTTTGATTTGATTATATTGTCTATTGGCCATGAGGTCACAATGCTGAATTTAAATAAATCTACTTGACTCCAGCCAGTCTCTACTAGCTAAGCTTAAGTGAGTAGTAGTTTTACACGCAGTATGGCATGACAAATGAGCCACCTACCACAATAGCCACCTACCACAACTGACACGAAATTTGTGTTAGTTGTGTTAGTTGTGGTAGTTGTGGTAGGTGGCTCTCTATCGTAGATCAAAATTTATGAAATTGATAGATAGATCTGTGTCGTTACTTTGAAAAGTTCGGGAAGGATGATGAAATGAGGTGACATCGAGCTGTTGAATGAGCCACTGCTTTGACACAGTTTTAAAATGGTAATGAGCACCATACCTGACTTGCGTTTTCTCCTCTGGAGCAGCACTTTCTAGGAAGTTCTTAAGAGCTTCTACAGGAAGTTCATCAGATGACACACCGTTTCGAGTTCTGTTCAATGCCAAGTGCAGGATGTAGCGAATCATAGCAATGGTTGAAAGTGATTGAACACTGACAGCTCTGCCTGCAGGATCCCTGATCCAAACACTTGCACCATCCAACATCTCTACAAGTCTCTCCAAGCTTTGCTCAATATCCAGATCATACTGGTCCTGAGGTAAAAGTACTTGTGATCACAATTTGCAAGACACCATAATTTTGACTTCGAACTATGATTCTTTGGGTCTCTCAAATTTAGTTTGCAACCAAATAAGGAAATATTAAAATTACATAGCATCCCTAAGACAAAGACAAAGGAAATGCTTTTCTCTACTCAATGTCTCAAACCTAACATTCCTAACCTGAACCTGGATGGCACCAATATATCCTTTTGTGAAAAGGTAAAATACCTTGGTGTAGACATTGATAACAAACTAAGATTCGAAGATTATGTGCATACAATAACTGGCGAAGCAAGTCAAAGGATGTATGTTGTTAAAAATGTTATGTATCTGAGTTCGAAGCCATTAGCCTCCATGCTGTTCAAAAGTTTTGTAGTTTCACTCTTAATGTATTGTCTACCTGTTTTGCACACTAGCATATATGCTAAGGACAAGAAATTACTAAGAAAAGTTTTCAACGATGCCAAGAATTTAGGGCTTGACGTAGGCGATCTCGATACCATTGTTAAACAGAGAACTAAATCCATTATCATGTGCTGTTTTTCTGATGAAGACCACTTTATACACGATTTTCTCGAACATTGCCCTTCTGGTCGTCTTAGACATATTAAATATCGCAGCTCATGGGGCAAAGACTGTTTTCTGAGGCAAATGTGCATCACAATTAATGAGATTCTTTTTTAAAAAGTCCATAGTTCCATACACTGGTAGCAAGCTCTTATTATGACAAAGTATATGCATCCATTTTTCGCAACATTTAATGTATGTGATAGCTAATAAATCAATCAATCAATCAAGAGATCAAAAATTTTTGGATCATTTCTGAAGGGGAGAACCATCTATCATCTAGGTTAAATATATAAAACAGAGAATTAAACTGATCTGCCACAGTCATCCCCTAAAAGAGGTATAAAGCAATAAGTAGGTAGCAAAGTAAATTGTGTCTTGATCATGGGACTTTGTGTCTTACCTGGTAACAGTCCACTAGCATTGCCATCTTTTGGACTTTGAATACTCCAGCCTCCTCGGCCCAAGATTGTACTACTTGATTGAGATGATCCTCAACTGAAGGATATTGTAGGAAGAGCTTCAGAAGGAATGAACGGAGAACAGGTGTTGGATCAATGACATCCTGAGTATTGAAAACACTCAGTTCTCTTGTCTGCTTCTCATTGAACGCCACACAGTCCATCAGCCATTGTACTATTTCATAATCAGGTCTT
Source organism: Membranipora membranacea (assembly GCA_914767715.1). Taxonomy (NCBI): domain Eukaryota; kingdom Metazoa; phylum Bryozoa; class Gymnolaemata; order Cheilostomatida; family Membraniporidae; genus Membranipora; species Membranipora membranacea. The sequence continues at coordinate 8,645,045 of OU612072.1, read as the reverse complement.
CTGTTAGGTGTGAACACAAGCTCCGACACAAAGTGCATGAAGAACTTATTTAGGCGGCTCCGAAGTTCTTTGAATGCTTGAAGCAGCTCTGGGCTACACAATCAAAATGGCAAATATAACTTTTTAGTTTGCTTGAAATGAAAAATCTAACTATTCATATCAGATAACTTCATGTTTCTGGTTAAGTTTGTAATTCTGTGTTTGAATACAAGAAATGATGGACTACCATAGCCATCTCTCTTGTTTATACTTATGATGCATACTTACTTTATGTCATCCTGTGATGGGTCATACACATAGTCCTCAGGTTTGTCTGCACTGCAGTCGGGTTCTTGACATACAGTGACCTCCTTTACACAGACATCACAGACAAAGTGCCCACATGGTAGTTTGGCAGGTGAATCAAGTGAATTTTTACAAGACGAGCATTGGTCAGGACAATCACTGTCAATTGAACAAAAGGTTGGTAGCAAAAGAATATCATTATGAACATTATGATACCAAGATTCACCACCATCAATACAGTACCACTCTAACGACTTCATCAACATTCATTGGTATGATTATACCCCACCTCCCTTGTAGCTTATACAAGTTCGATTTGATTCAGTTTGTCTGTTTTCAAAAGTTTGAACCTTTTTGCCTACATTTTGAGTTATTCCCCTTGTGCTGTTTGGCTGGCAACAGTGTGGATCGAGAACTTTCTTTAAATCAGTAGGTGTTGCCTGCCTGGCGTCAAAAAGTGGCTCGCATGTACAAATATACCAGGGAGGCAACTTTCAGTAAACTCAATTTCAATGCTAATTAGAAACCCAATTCACCACCAGTGAGAGGATGATTCCTGCAACTATGCGATGATTCTTAATCCCTTTCAATCCCTTAGGTCTGTGTGTGGGTTGAGTGGAAGAAACACAATGCATGACAGTAACATAAAACTTCATCATACCTATATAGATCGCGGATACCAAATCTGACAATAATTTTCATTGCTGCTTTAACTTGATCAAAGCTGTCTGCTTGGTTGAAATTCAGTTTCGTTACAGTCTGAAAAGTAAATAATTTTATGGAGTCAATAGGCCACTCATCAGCCCATATCACATACTAGGTATCCGCATATATGACAATTGTTTAGGTGTAAATGTGTAACATTTTCTCTCAATCTTCCCTTTATAAGGGTTTACATATGTGGATATTGAGGAGCTGACATGGGTGAGCCCAAAAGCATGTCACTTTGTTTTTAGACCAAGGATGGCTTGGTCTACTTCCTCCAATGTGATGTTAGCTAGGGACACTTCTCATCTAAGTTATCACAATTTCGTTAAAGGCTACGGCTGTTTCTCTATGGAAATCAAAGGCACCCACCTCAGAAATAATCTGCAGAAAAAGGGATAACCTGCCTCTCCACTTAATTTTAAACAATACTGGCAAGATTTTCCAGCTGGTACTAGAATAATAGATGATACCTACACGATGTGTAGGGTGATATTATTGACTCACTCTCATGAATGATATCACACGGCAGTGTTTTCGTCTGTTGGTCTCCTTATCGATTGGACTAGGAATTATTACATGTTCCACATAGAGCTTCTTCAGGCTAAGCTCATACCAGCATCTACATAGAAATAACCGGTTACATACGGATTGCTTGGTATACAATACCTCAGCAATTTTGGAAGGGCTAAACTTTGCCCTTTACCCTTTGGTGATTACCTAAGTCTCAGTCAAATCAATTGTCTCCAAAGGTATCAGCAACTTACTTACTTGAGGTTAAGAGATTAAAGCCTTGTGCCTCTGCCATCATTTGTTGATGAATTTCACATTACAAATTGCCGATTGTTCAGTGAAAAAAAACTCACTCATAAATATCTCTCAGGCGATCACAGGAAAGACTTCCGCATGTTATCATTATCCTCTCCATAACTGAACCACACTGGTCTACCTCATCCACCCACCCTTGTGGGTTTGTCTGAATTTCCCCCAAAGATACCTGTCCAGCATTTTCTAGAAGTACTGTCAGTGCCACAACATCACATGCCTGTAAAACATCAAGTTAATGGTACTGGGAATAATCATTAATCTCATTTACCTTTTTCTATTTGAGATATGCTAGAAAACTAGAAGCCTAGACTTTTTGCATACTTTGATTTATGAGCAAGATCTCAATGTGTGAAATTTGTGTATACTTGCGCATTGAGTCTGATTTTTTGTCAGAACATTTTCAAACGAAATGCATTTAACGTGAGTTGATATATCAAATTTTACTTATTACCATCATATGAGATTTTTCTGTGAACATGGCTTCCTCAGCCTGGTCATTGTTCTGAACTTCATTGTCATCATCAGCAACTGATACTTCATCATGTTGCATATTTTGTGCCGGCTCATTGTCTTCGATATCTTGATGTCTCTCCAACTGAATCTCTTTAGTGAAGTTAGCTTCCTCTTCTGCTATGGCCTCTCTAACCAATACATATATAGGTTGCTCTCTACGATCTGCTACTCCTAGGTTGAATATCTCACACATATTTGTTATCTGGGTCAGCATCTCCTCATAGACAAGGTGGACGTGAGCGACAGATATGTGCTCAGGTTTGAACAGTAGAGTAACCCGATTCATCACCAAGCTCAGCAGAAGCTAAAACAAAGACAGTAATATTGTAATATAGTGATATCTCAAACAAATCTAAGGGAGTATGATAAATAATTAGAATTTGATAATGATAAGTTAGTTGCTCGAACTATAGACGCATGAGGCTACTGAAACACTCTCTGAAACCATGGGGAGGATAAGGGAAGCAATATTACGACAATCAGTTAAGATCTCAGAAAGGAAAGTATACAGTGCAATCAAGGTGTTGTCTCAGAATGGTTCAAGAGAAGATGAGGGAATACCATACATATACATACATAAACTACATATGGTATTTGTGGATCACGAGAAAGCGTATGATATGGTGCCAAGAGAACAGACCTGGCACTGTCTGAGAAAGAAGCAAGTTCCAGAGGAATATGTCAGAGTAATCCAGGACTTGTATGCACAATGTACAACATCAGCCAGCACAGCAGTAGGAGAGACAGAAGAAGTGAGTGATGAAGTAGGATTAAACCAGGGTTCAGAGCTAAGTCATTCCTGTTCAATTTGTTAACGGATATCATCACAGATGATATTGAAGGAGACTCTCTCTGGACCATGTTGTTTGCAGACCACCTTGTGTTGTGCAACAGAGACAGTGAGAGAATAGAAAAAGGGCTGGAATGGTGGAGGGAACATCCGGAGGACGCATTATTGGAATAAAGTAGAGCGATGTTACCACAAGAGGATAGAAGGAAGTTGATGCTGAAGAATTACAACATTGTAGCAACAATTGATAGGGAAGGAGGATGTGGTGTTGAGATTATAAAAAAAAATTGGAGATTTATGGGACTGATGGAGTACTGCGAGAAAAGAGCATTCCTGTCAAACTGAAGTATCTTCTCGATATAACAGCTATAAGACAAACTCTCAAGTAAGGGAATGAAATATGGCCCATTACACAGCGTCAAGAAGAGAGAATAGAAGCAACAGAGAGAGGTATATTCATTATATTCATAATGTCAATTGGGAAGACCATGCAAGAAATGAACAATTGCGAGAGGAACGAGAGTGAAACCAATCTCTGTGAGCACGAGGAAGAGGACACCCCAACGGTTTGGTCCTGTATACAGCCGAGAGGAGGATTATCATTTTAGAAAGGTAGTTGATCTCAAGATATCATAAGATAAAAAATAGGGAGGCCAAAACAGAGGTGGAGAGACATCGTCAACCGGGACCTAAAGAAGTATGTCCTAGACACTGACAGTGGAGTGACATAGACGATAGAGTACGATGGCGCTCAATGATTGAGTTGGGAAGCCGGCAGAACTGTCACCCGAACAGGACAACGGCAGCATAGGTGTGAAAGGTGCGAAAGGTGTTCAATAAAATTGTTACAGGGGATGTTTTGAAATTACCTCATGGAAGTCTTCTTCAAAGCAGCTGTTGTTTACCATATGTAGGAAATCTGAGGCATAGTCTCTCACTCTTGGGATATTTCCAGTAATAGTCTCACCCAAAATTACATCACCGAGATCTGTTTGCTTGAGTGGATCAATAAGCCACTTTCCTGCCGAATCTGGTAACAGTTTTGTAAAAACTTGTTAGTATTCATCATAAATCTAGTGATGTGTTTGTGGCACCTTTTATATGAGATTGAGGTGTCAAATCCGCCGCCTGTATAAGCATTTCTTGCTAGAGTATTGTTTGAAATCACATGAAATCAGATTCTGGAACTTTTTATGGCTGAGAATTTATCAACATATACCAACTGAGGTAACATAATGGCAACTATTTACCTATGTGAATGGCTGAAAAGTTGGGTAGCTGCACAATGCTGTCGATGGCCTCTTTAACCTTCCATGAGAATGGAAACTTGACCTTGAATGTCTGGGCTCCCTGAGCATAGTTTTTCAAACGAAATGAAACCTGAAGAGCCTTCAAAATGAATACAAATTAACATCATAAACTATGCGATGCATGGAGTTTAAAAATCAGCGGAGTTTGTCAATAATGTTGCATCCTGAGGCATAGGTGTGGAGATATTAGTTGTTTGCAGGGCAATGATGCAATTACTACACCAACGCGCTCTCGGTTCAGTCTGCCAGTCAGAGCACCAAAATATAGGTATAGTGATAGTTGTTAGGATTGGAACCAACTGAGGTGCTTCATCCTCTTAATACAGATATAATTCTATTTTAGTAAAAATGGAAATAAGTTTGCCAAAACTTACAGAAGATGTCCGTTGACGTAGATCTTCAAAAGCTAGACCAAGACAGCCACAAAGTCTGAATATTGAGATCCAGAGTCCAGCAGTTTCCTCATCAGAATTGAGTAAGAGCTCCAGATTATCATGAGAGTCGACAAAAGCTATGACTGCTGTTAATGGAGGTAATAGGGCTCTCTCCAGAGAATCCTCCAAAGAATGCCTTAAATAGTTGGAAGCAGTCATAAGAACCATGGTTATGGCTAAAAGAATGAGTGACAATGTTTGAATTGTCAATGGATTGTAAAAACCAGAAACCACTTATGTTGAATTTAGTCTACTTTTAAAGCTATGGACACGTCTGATCTGGTTGACAACAGAGGCACTTTGGTGACAGCAAAATGTGATCGTAATGCCAATGACCTTAGTTCTAGATCAATATATCTTGAAAAATCAATGTTGTCTCCCCAGGATCATTCATAGATAAAAAATAGCTAGAAAGTTGAGAAATAAAGATCTTCGAACCTCAATGTCTCAGATTTCTTCATATTGCTCGCTTTAGCAGCCTCTGATTTCACCCACTGAATCTTGAGTGGAGTGTACTGCTCAGCATCAACCATCAAGGAGAGCATGTGGTCCAGAAAAACACAGACAAAATCTGAAACAAAAAGTAGGTTTAGTCATAACTTAACATACCCTTGTTTGCTAATGAGGATGAAAAATTATACTGCAAGTCTGCTGTGGTCTGACAGCCACAATGTTCCACTCTATAACTGCTTGGCCTCAGAAAAAGCATCCAAATTTTTCAAATGAAAATAGAATGGATAATGGTGACTAATTTGATCTGGGTTGTGGTTGATATATTGTGTGTTGTAAAGCTCAAGGACTCTGGAATTCTTGAGAGGGCAAACGCATGAATTATGATGATTTTTGTAGTTATGTACCTTCTCTGTGGTTGAATAAATTTTTCACAACATCAAATCTGTATTCTGCTCTATCTGTCTTGATATTCGCCACTGCTGCTGGTAGGCAGTAATCTATGAATGGCAGTATGTTCACTGTACCAGCATCGCTGCTGATTACACGAGGGTGTTCATCTCCTTGTGCTTCTGTAAGTTCCACGTCAGGATACTCATCATCCTGTGCAATGTTAACAATTTGTCAACATGGCAAATCCTATGGCTTTAAGCGGACAATGCATCAAAAGGATATTGGGGTTACACTGGTATCATAGAACTCATTCTCGGTCAAATTCATTCTATTTGCAAATGAGTATTTGTGCTAGCATACAAGCATACAAAGTATGTAATTTAGAGAACTCATACACGTCAAATACTACTAACGCAAGCAATAAGTTTGCATGACAATCTAAAGTCAGTGAATGATTGGTATTTTGGCATTTATATTGTTACAGAGCTATTTTTCAGCAGTGTGAATTAAAACTCATACCCTCATAGTTTCCTTGTTCATATTTTCATCTCCCTCCAAGGCAGGCACTTCTGTTGAATAACTACCATTGAGCTGATTTATCTGAGCTTGTATGATTTGACTTGGCTTGCATCCAATGCATTCCCTCCAAGATGGGAGAACAAATCTAGGTGACCTTGGGTCATCAACATGCACACATCTCCAGCGTCCACCTTCATTGAATAAAGCCTTCATTCATCCGTCAGTGGTTAAAACATTTTAAAGCAAGCTTGACTCTGACCCGTCAGATATGAACACAATGCTGTCGGATCGGCAGCAGATGAGAAATTGATGCAAATTGTCTATGTGTTACAAATCAGTAAAGTAATGTAGAAATGATATGCAAAGGAAAAAAAAGAAAAAAACATTGAGCCCCAAAATAATATCCTAAACATATTTTTGATTTCTAATAAATCATAAATCCATTGAGTTGATTCTTACCTTGGAATCCACTGAATGGCCGGCCTCGAGCAACGCTAAGCAGGAGTACTGTATGATTGATATGATTCGAATCCTCAGTATCAGAATATGAATTGGTTTCTCTCTGGATTATGTAACGGACTGAGTCCAGGAGTTCTGTAGAGTCATTAGCGGATTCACACTGAACTATCATAATACCGGCTCCTTCAGCTGATACAGAATAAAATGTGCTAAAACAGAGAAACAGGTCAACAGGTTGGAGGATTACAGGTTACCAGGTTGTACAAGGAGAAACATTTGAAAATTCTCTATTCACTGGCTTGTCCAGAACAGTTTTGCACTGCATTCTGGTTCACCTACCTCAGCTTATCTGTCAGTTGACTCTCCCTGGTGAAATCCTTCAAGAATATAGTTTGCACCCTGCAACTTGGCATTCTGATGGAAAGGTGCTCCCTAAGGGTTAGCATATCATCATTATTCATGAGTTCAGCAAATGTGGTCACCTGTAAGGTCATAGAAGGGAGCATCATTTATTGTTATAAAAAAATACCTGAGGAATAAAACAAAATCCCTTATCCAGGTTACCAACAACAAATTAACAAAGTATAAGAAAGTAAGAAATGACGAACAACCAACAACAACAACAACAACGAACAACAATGCAATATAATTTGATTGCAACGCTTCTGTAAAACACCAATAAATATCATAATTTGTGTATGCGGGCTACTCATCTCAGCTATCATGAGGCTGCAAACCTTACAAAGAGATTGCTTTGTCTTCCATTACCAGCTGGCTAACCAAATTAGGTCAACAATTTTTGATGGAAAGGGTTTTACAACCATCATTGATCCTCATTTCATATTGCTCCTCTCACTTGTAGTAATTGTGACTCAGTCACACTTGGTAGTGTAAATTCTAGGTACTGAAGAAGGTTCTCGTGGTTCTGGTCTCTGAGGTAGTTTCCCTGGATTTTATCTGCTTCATCACAGAGCATAGTTTTGTCAAGCCTTAAGACAGCTTCTGCTGTGGCACACTCCAACAAGTAACATTTTGCTCTGCGCTCCACCTAGATGCAAGCAGTTATCACAAACTTGATAGATCATAGACAGGATAAGATGAGCGCTCGATGATTGCCAAATTTAGAATCTCCATGCTTCATCGATTATATCCACCAATGTTTATTGCTTTGCTGCCATCAGGTGTTGAGATATAGGCAGCAACTACTTGATGGATGCAAAAACATTATGTAATATGGTATCCTCAAGGCTGTGACAGGGATAAAGGGAATTAAGCATTAAGTACTATTGTATTCTAGTATGTATTCAATCTCTTGATGAAGACCTTTAGCTTCCAAACCCTCATATAAGCCTATAGAAAAGTTTATTTGGAGTGTTTTCAGCCAGCTATAAAAGCCTGTTTTCAAAAAGTCACTTTAGCTGACTCGTATGATGATCATTACACATCATCATTGAACTGTATTTAGGCTTTTCGCATTTATCTCCACCTAACTCCAAATTCTCTTCATACACAATTTGGAATAACTTCTAGAATGTGCTACTTAGAGGCCTGAGAAAAAGGTAGGCAGATGTAATGGAGCATCAAGTTTACAAGTCTGGTATACAAAGGCTCTTTACCCTCAATCCTTTTCTATTAATTTTTAAATTTCAAAGCACATTCGAGACCCCGAGCAGTTTGTTTCATTGTTTTGAGGGAAATTTAAGTCATACCTCTGCCTGAAGCATGTGTTGCTCTACTTTGCCATATAGTTCATCTGTTGACTTCTTTACTACCAGAGCTGTCGTTTCTGAACTGTAGCCGATGAAGCATGAATGGATACTGCAGTTCTCAAAGTATTGTCTGTGGAACAAAGTATTGACGTGGCAATTAATATTATGGTTCAAGAGACACTTTGCGTTGTTCAAAAACTTGTTTTCAGTGCACCTGAGTTGTTAAATCATGCTTCTCAACGAGAAAGTCAGCCTATTTGAAACAAGATCGCCAACATGCTTGTTAGTTCAACTTGATGTTGAGCTAGGCCATAGGATACTCATGTTGCAGTGCTAATTATGATGAGAGTGATGCCTAGTAATCTGATATGAATTTCAAAACAAATACAAAAAAATAAAGCTTAGTAATAGATGCACGATACGAGGATAAACACACCTGTTCTCAAGGGCTTGTTTATCAACAGACCAGTTTTCAATCTCAGTGTAGCAATCACAATCACTGACTGGACATTTGTTTGGCATTTTTCCACGGAATATCTCCTCTCTACAGCATTCTCCGACATGATGAATCAAACAGGGCATTTTATAAGGCTGATCCATCTCTTTATGACAGCCTTGGCACCTCTTTGGACAACACTCATTGCTACAAAAAAAAGAGCAGATACAAAATGACAATTAATAAACTCTTTGAGTTGATAACAAGTTTTTACAGAACATTCAATTGATTGACGGTTCAAGGGCAGAAGGATGAGCCAAACCTGTTGATGGTTGGGCTGACAAAGCGCTCAAGCCAATCCTCCAGTCTCTTCCTAATAACCTTCTGGGTCGGATCTAGCAATGTCATAGCTGTCATGTAATGCTTCTCTAGTCGATTGATCAAAGGAATAGGAAACTGTGAGAGAGCCTTTTGTTTGTCCGCAATAACGACCAGCCTAGTAAGAAAACACATGACATAATATAGGTGTTCCATTGTATAAGATGAAAATATCATGGCTTGGTTGGAATCACACTCACAATTTTCACAACAATAACAATGCTATTGGTGTAAAATGTAGCCAATGTGCTGACTCAACCCTGCCCAAAAGAGATGATTGGCTGGGTGGAACCAATACATTGTCTCATGGTCAACTATCAGCAATCCAGCATAGCATGACAAGCTTTATATCACTCCATGTTCTACTGACAGACAGAAAAAAACATAATGTAAAAGGCAATAAGGAGTATCATGAATCAGGTGACACTTGTCCTTACCTAAAAGTATCAGCTACAGAGGCTTTCACTCTGTGTGTGCCGAGACCTAGATCTACAAACTTCTTTTTACCAAAAGTCATGAAGTACTGGTTCAGCGCGTCATAGAGGCTTTCATAGAGATCATCCAAATTGAGGAGGATGACAGGCCGACCCATGTCCATACAAGTCTTTATTCTGTATATGTTGTGACATACCTGAGTGTCAAAATAGGAATTAAGTATCGGAACTGCAACTTTGGCTCGCGCTGTAGGATTCATGTTACCTTTGCGGTTAGGGTTATACAAGATAACACACTAAGTATACATACTTGCATTTCCCATTTGGTCTTGCTGATGATTTTGAGCTTGATTTCATGGATGCTTAAATATATGTATATGAACATATTTAGTGGACATAAAACTTGACACCTTGTTGAAAGACCGTCTTACTTGGGTATAAGAAAGATCATCCTTGAATCTGCTGCCAAAAACCACCTCAGGGTAAAGCTCTTGCTCATGGAAATCATCGAGAACAATATTCAGAATGCTCAGGTTGTCGGTAAGTATCAGCAGATACCTGCTCTCCATTCTACATAAATAAAACACGAAGTATTTCTCAATAAAAGAGAAGAATGCTCATAGAAAGATTTTACCAGAAACGCGATGGCATGTTTTCCAAGCTACATGTTGAATATTGTTTGTACTTTGATTCCCCTGTTATTTACAAGTTGTTGTAGTATAATAACACCATGAACTAAAACCATATGAATAGAATTTTTCGGACAACTGTGAATAGCAATCCATACCCTTGGAGGGCAGTCTCGCTACCAGATAGGCTAGATTTGATGAGTCCAATTGGATCTGTAGGCGGCTTGTCTCCGCCTTTTTTGAGTGTGTTTATAGTTGGGCAGCACCTTTCAAATGCCACCATCGGATCGAACTCAGCTGGATCAAAACCACCAAAGTTTCGCTTGATACTATGCTCCAGATGATTCCTGTTCAGAGTGTCATTTGTCTTAGCAAAACTGACCACCATCTTCATGAGGCTGTAAACAAAATATAATTTGGTTTTGGGTGTAAGAAATGGACTCCAGTTATGTACTGGTCAGTCAGTCACAGAAAGTTTGATATTTGGCTATTGCCAAGTAATCAATATCCTCCCAAAAACTTCTCAATGTATGATTAATCTACTTAGAAAACACTTTTACGTTAAAAATATGGGCAGTATAACCTAACAACAAACTACCGTAGAACACTCATGCTTCCTCTGCATGGCTTTTCACTCATAACTTCCGGGCTAATTGGTCCATGACCTTCTTACTTTCACATTATAACTATCATTGTCTCAAATTACATACTGTAAAGTTTTGAGGATGGACAACTTCCAGAGATATAGCCAGATAAAAAAAGCTCCTCTTGATTTTGTTAATTTGCTTGTTTTGATGGCTCCCTGCAGGTCACATGACTTGTCACAACGTAACGTTATTTTAGTCTGATGAAAGTATTGGCTGTTGTGATAATAGATTTCATGGTAGGGATAAAGATAGCTTAGGAAATTAATCTTGAGTTATTCTACAAACTTCATGATTTTCCATGTACACCATCCATATGTGTAGCACTATAATTCCAAAATCTCTTTGTTTAAAAGTGTGGTAATGATGTTTGTTTTACCTGTAGAAATCACGCAGGCCATAGAATTCTGTAAGATCCCTTTCATCAGGTTTTTGGTCACGACAGACTGCAAGGAATCCTTGAGCAAGTGAGGTGATGAAAGGTTCAACATTACCCCTTGCCTTTGGTCCTGCAGACCTGCATATCTCCCTGAATATAGAAGTCAAATCAGTGAATATTAAGTCTATCTGCATTGGACTCCAGAAGTAAAAAAAAATATCATACCAGCTAGTGCTGTAACATTGTATTATTCAGCTGAATTTCTACTCTCAACGGAAGTCGGTGGCTTTGATCATATTAGGAATCTACCCAACCCTCACCTTGAGACTTGCTCGAGCTCATCATCCCCTAGAGTGCCTCTCTGCACAAAGATCCCTCTGTTCATCTTAGCAGGATCTAGAGCCCAGTTTGAGATACCAACAAATGCACACCGTGATGAATGGTCAGTACCAGCTCTCTCTAAAGTTCCATCTTCCAATAACGGATGGAGTGCCTAAAAATGTTACCACAAACACTAAATTATTCCTGATTCTCTTTTACATCCTCCAACTTTGACTATTCATATGCGTGGGATCTGGCAGTTACAATAAGATACCATAGCACCTCATATAGCCCATCAGCTGGTAGTGAATGAGCTGTATGCTTACAATTACCTGGCAGCTAACTCAAAGGATTTGAGCGATTTGAACCGTTGTCCTTTAGTTTTTTTTTATAAGGTCGATTGGTGAGAGCGATGAGATTGAAACCTCTGGATGGGCTTGATCCCTCAGCAAACAAAGATAAGATAAACTCAAGTTATTGTAAGCGGTTTTCAAGATAACCCTCTTTTCAGCTCCTTTTTCCTATGCGGCCTGGGTTAAAAGTACCAAACTGGAGGGAGGACAACTCCAAATAGAGCTTCAAATTAGAGCTCAGAAAACTGTCTATTTGTTATTTACTATCTGTATATTATTCTGGTAAGGTAAGTTACCTTCAAGGGCATATTCTCAGAGTCTTCAGCTAAGCCGACCTCATCTAGAACGACGACAGAGACAAACTTTGACTTGTCTTGTTTCTCCTGGAATGTTGCGCAGTCTTTGAATACTGCCATAATACTAGCTGCTGTAGCGTGCTTGCTACATTGAAATGACACCATGTGAGTCTGTAAAACCAATAATTCTGTGGCATTAAATTTTACAACATCGTCTTTACCTCCATTAATGCATGCCCCAAATCGCTAGAAATAGATGACCCTCCGTATCAACCAAAACAAATTCAGGGTTGTACATCAAGACATCTGCAAATATGTCATAATCAAATTGTGAATAAAATAATAACATTGTAAAAAACATCCTAAATTGTACTGTTCAAAATACATCCCTTAGGAAAGACTGTAAGGAACAGAGAAACAAAGTGATTCCATATTCAATCATAACTATACACTTAGACTACATAACATAACAATACGATACCTTTTTCATCTGTTTGAAGTGGTTGCTCTTGGACTGATCCCCCTTCATTGCATCAAGAACTAGGGATTTTGACAAAGATTTTGAGCTGCCTGGCTTTCCAACCACAAACAGAGGTATCCTGTTTTCGATGCAAACTATCATCATGAACACATTTTCTTTCAGAGCTTTGTTCTTGGCTATGATGGCATTGGATCTAGGATCAACAACCTCATCTATGAAGTAATCTTGGCACCTTGTAAACAAAATGTATATATTCAAAAGCAGTCAACCAGTGAAGCTATAGGGCAGTGATATTAATCTTGAAATCACTACAAAAATACAGTGCCCTAGCTGAATTTACATCTAACATCACCATCATCAAATAAATCATCATGGTCAATAACACGGCAAAGTGCATACAGAAAGCTTCTTTGTGCCAAAGTGCGATGTTCAATTGATAAGTACCTCATTTTTGACTTCAACCCTGGTCTGAAGGAAATGTTGTTTACCACTCACAGTTCTAGTTGTTGGAGAAGGACTTTGTTTTCACCGACGGCATGCTGTGTTAGCTTTCCTACAAAACTAGATGTATATTGGGCATATTTGCTTCTTGTAGGGAGATCCAGCCTGGCTAGATATGTAACCCCTACAGCTAGGAGTAAGCTTCGAACTTCATCAGTGGGCTAAATAAAGAAAAGAATTTTTTATATTGTTGTAGAGTGGGTATCATTGCTAATGCAAGTGAAAGTAATTGACAAAGTGAGAGTAAATTTTTAGTGACAAAAAGTCTTGGAAAAACAGAAGACAATCAGCCATTCATTATATCACTTGATTGACTCATCAATCAGCCATGACGCCAGAAAACTGGTTACATGCTGATCGTCAGAACATCATAAGTCTTCTCAAGACTGCAGGGACAGACTTATTGGCCAGCCTCATTGGATGACTTTGCTATTGCGAAAACCTATGTAGCCACTGCACAAGAGTATTAAACCGTTTTCAAGATCTATGAGAGACATAATTGTTCACCCACCGCTTTGTATGGCTGTTCTCGCTTTGATTCTAAAAGCTGTCTCTTCTTCAGTTCATCCATTTTCGGATAAAGTGATCGTCGTTGGTCATAAAACCAGCTAGAGATGTGCAGCAGTCGAGAGACTTCTCGTAGACTGACGAAACTACACTCATCCTATGAAACAGAAATGTAGGAGGCTAAGGTTGAACAGAGTTGGGCGTGAATCTCATTGTTGTTACAGTTTTCTATGTAGCAAAGTCATGACAATAGATAATATATTCAATCAATTAACTGAGGTTGCACAGTTGAACCATCTCCTGGAAATACTATGTAAATGATCAGTTACTTACCTCTTGCTGTCGCATAAAATCCTGGGACAATGCGAGAAGCCCGGCTACACATTGCTCCATTCCAGTAAACCTCAGTCCGGATTCCTGAGACTCCTTGAAAGTGAATAACCATAGCACTTCAATATGAGGGGACTTATTCTACTGACAGGATTTAATTGTTGAACATCCTATTATTATCACAGAGAAAAATATTTTGGCCGAATTAAGAGTTCCAACATTCCAATGGCACCTGTGACCCTAAAACATACCAAGAACTTCTCTATTATTCTCATGATGTATTCCTTTTCAATATTCCCTTCTTTGCCATGTGACTGCAGTGTGCCAAAGTCCCATACTAGTGGTAAGAGGCTCTGTGGGAGTGGCTGTACACGATATACTAGATGTCTCATCGGGATTTGACCTGATTGAAAACATTGGAATTTAGAACAGAGGATAGAAAAATTTCTTCTGAGTAATCAGAAATGAGCACTTTTTATGCGCTAAACATTATGGAAATTCAAGAGAAATATTCTACATCCATCTATCACTCCACTATTTCAAGGGATCCTATTGGCTTTTTTTTGTCACACAAGCAAGAATATGGTATGCTTATACTTAGGATATTGGCTTGATACACATTTAAGAGCCTTGCTCGCTGAACAAAATCCTTATAATACTGAATCGGAAATAAACTTACCAAACTTGTCTGCCGTGTCCTCCTCACCAACGTTGTATCCAAGTCCTGCTTGCTTCAGCTTGTATATCATAGCTGGTGTGTGGCTATAAAGAAGACTGTGAGTATGAGTGAGGGCATTCTATAATCACGAGATTAATAGATCGAAGCTTCAAACACCAATGTAAGGTCTAAACATATAATATATATCAAATATATTTAAGGATCAAATCACTCGGAAATATGAGGCCATGAAAAAACACTAATAAATGGAAAAAATTATCAGGTGAATTTCTTAAAAATAATAAGCGCCCTCAACAGCAGGGTAAAACTCTCACCTTCACTTCTGGTTCATACATTGAACATATATTTTTTGTATGGAATTAATCAGGGTGGAACAGTAGCAACTACATATTTTGCCACTTTTAGTATGAGACCGCTATGTTATTCACAGTCACTAAACACAAATCGGTGGTTGTCATATTGGTCTGCATTCTTGATTATTGTTCGAGACATAGGTTAATGTGATTGAGAAAAGTCGACTAACAACAGAGCATACCGACGGTAGGGATTACAAGCTGCGATAATCTTCAGTCCAGTATCAGTCCCTAATGGTACTCCACACATCCTACTGTCACATAGGATTTCCTTAATCAGACCAATAGCTTCAGTTGTGTTGGCCTCATCCAAGAACAATATGGTGTACACAGTAGGAACCTAGGAGCAACAAGATGAATAATAACTATGGCTGTATGTACCTATGAACTGAACTTCTTCGATAGATTATACTTAACTGGCCCTGGTTTTATTTTCTACTTTTTTATATTTCAACGTTTGTTCCAGAAAGTTGCCAAGGCAAGGGAGAGCAAATCTAAGTATGATAAGTATGTGATCTTGAGCATTTCCACGGCCAGCTATAGAATTTAGTAGATTTGCAGAAGAAACTTTGCAAACAGATTTAAAATGATAGCTACCTCAGTGCAGCTATAATCCTTGGCAAAAGTCTGGCAAACTTTCTGGTTTGCCTTGGCGAGCTCTTGAGCTTCCAATACAGTTGAGATAATGTCCTCCTTTGTGGTGCCACCATGGATCTGACGAAAGAAGTAAGGAAGATGACTAGGAAATTTTTGAAGCTATTAATAATTTTTAGTCTAAAATTTCCTAGTCATCTTCTTTACAGATTCCAGAAAAAGTCAATTTCTGTATGTGCAGTAGCAAATTTTATGGAATATTCATTGTAGAGGTATTTTTGGCGCAGCCATGTTTCGTGGTAAGACACATATTAGTTACTTAGTCCAATGCAACACTTATACAATTCCCGATGTGCGACGGGTATTGCAAGACATGAGGCAGATTACGTATGGGACATATCTCACAGAACTCCTGCAGCCCCTTAAGCACTCACAACAATGCTGTATAGGCCTGGTTTGCTGTAAGACATCTTCCACATAGCATCTGCCACACGTCTCACAACACCTGTCGCCAGCGCCTGTTTTTAGTGCCCATTCAGAACAGCATAAAATTTTGAAAATTTATGCATATTTTGTCTCATCCTAAACTGAAAACTTGGGTGCGCCAATCCATAAAAGCGTCACATCTTTGCAAGGCAGGCAAAACTTCAAAAACACCGCACCTGTAAAACTCAAACTAATTTTTTTCTACCTTCACAATCTTCATTGTTGTTAGTGTGTCCTTCAGCTTGGTTGGGATCTGTAACTTTGACATGAAGTCAATAAGCTTAGTCTTGCCACATCCTGTTTCTCCCATGATAATGACAGGGATGTTTACTCTAAAAAATAAACTCCATTTTTAAATTACCCATCCGACTGTTGCCAGTTGCAATCAGTTCCATACAATCCCTTGAGGTGCAGCGGACTTAGATATCAGTTAATCTGTTTAATAGTCAGCATGAATCAAGTCTAGGTTGAGCTTATATGTGATGTGCAATTCATGGTACTCATCAGGAGCACAAGAAATGAGGCAGAGTTTTGCCTGTCTAAGAAGTAATGAGAGAGAGAAATCCTGAGTTATTTGACTGTAGCCAAAGAGATGAAGAACAGTCCGCTATTCACGGGTTACAAGAAGCAAAGGCACAGCAATTATTGTGCAATATGCAGTAAGACAGCATTTAATTCATGCTTCAAGTTATATACCTGAGTCTTTGATGAATGGCTAGAATCTTCTTGGCATTGTCCATAGTAATCACATATTTATCATCGGGATCATCTCGGGCCGCAAAAAGTGGTCTGTCTACTGTCTGGGATTTTTTGGGACTTCGCTTTTTTGCTGTATGCTTGATATCACTACTCATAACATTGCGTAGCTTTGCGAGTTGGGCGGACCTATAGAAAAATGGAATAGCGGAATTAAGAATATTGATGGATATCATTTAAAAACAAAATTACAATAACCACATCTCTGTTAAACAATGACTAGAGAAAATTTATCACAATGAGATGAGATGATGTAATAACATCAGGAAAGTATTATCCCTACCTTGATAGTGTGTTGAAAGTCTCTGACATCTCCATCTTGTTGTGGCGTAATCCCTGAAAGAGATCTGTGGATATCCGATGTCCAGACAATCTGTAGCTTGGTCCATCTGCAGAAAAATGTTCAAAATTTAAAATTGGTGACAGCTCTTAAGAAGTGAGAGTGACAGGTTATTGGCAGTCGCACAATTGGTTGGCAACTTTTAAAGGTTCACCAATTTTCCAGGCTATAAATATCATGTTCTAGGATTTGTTACATATAGTACGTTAAGAAAATTTGGAGAAAGGTGGAGATAATTCTGAAAAGTGAAGTAAAGTAAGTGAATTCCGAAAACTTCCTGACGTTCAATGATGGCTAATGATGATGGGTCATGATGACTTTGTGAATTTGTTTCAATGATTTTTGGGATCAGAGGCTTCAACATCTGGCTTGAGACACATCAAACATACCTTCTCTGAACTTTCTGAGGGTTTAAAAACTAAAGGCCTAGATCAAGAGATCGATTAGATATTTGAATACTAGAATACCAATGCTTTTCCATGCGATTTGTCGCATAACCTAGAGAGAATTCCCATTATAGATGTAAATACTTCTGAGATTTACCCTAAAATTTTGTATTAATGCAAAGTAGGTATTGCTGTACATCACTGAATGGCAGCGGAGTGGAAATAATTGGTGGATTGAGCATGGTGATTATTAATCTGGCAAATTAAAGGCTGTGTCAGCTCAATCTTTAAACAAACAAGAACTGCAGTAGCCATGTTAAAAATATCTCCTAGTTAGCTACATATATCTGCATTGAGGATAACCAACAGCAAAAATGTCTCTGAGGGGTATGTGTGCATGTAGGATGCACTATGTATATGAAATCACAACACGCGATCTTTCGTCATGTAATTGAAGAGACACAAAAACAGACTTACCCTTTGTGGTGGTGAATCCGAGAGATGTGAAGGTAATGCCATCTTCATTAAAGAATAGGTAAGGACTGTTTGAGCTCTCCCATGTCTTCTTCATTGATAACTGTTGCAGAAACTTGGATGCATCTCCAGCACCCATCTGTAACACAACACTATGTTATTCTCTCAAGAATATTTATTCAATGTATATTTCAAGTCTTTGCAGGTTGAAACTTATCAAGACTAACTTCTGTCAATATTAGAAAAAATTGAAGGAAAGGCTCCTACCTCTTGCAGATTTTTACCAGGTGTCTCCTCAGCTATTTTCAATGATCTTGTGCCAAAATCCTGAAATCAGACAATATCTATAATAAGATGAAAAAGCAAGATCTGTTTATCACCAAGGATAGGCATTAAATGAGCTCACTACATTATTTGATCAACTGATACTATTGTTATTTATATAGATAATTGTGAATACCTGTGCCATTGAAATCATGAATTGTACCACAAAGCTTTTGAATCCTGGAAGAGCTTCCTCATGATGACAAAAGGGATTTTTCTGTACTTTCTTCAACTGGTCACCCAGGAAATGCACGAAGTGTTGTAGCTCAAGCCAGGTTGGGTCATTATGCCCGCAGTACCTATAAGGTTGAAAAAATCGAAACAGCACAGCAACGAAAAGTTAATCACGAGTCAACGAAAGGATTTGAGCTGAATGGTAGTTAAGATTGATCAGAAAACATATGGTGCTATTCAACAATATATATATCATATAATATACTATTTGTAATGTAATATATTTGAAATCTAATTACACATACTTGAGCACAAGCTGTAGCGCTTCAGCTGGAGTGAAGTTGTTTTTTCTTTGAACTGAGAAATCTCCTTTAGATGCAGCATGCAATGTTCTGAGAACCATCTGCCAACTATCGGTGCTCAGTATTCCATTGTCAAAACCAACAAACTCTGAATGCAACAGAGCAAATTCCACTAAACTCCTATTATTTTCAAAGCAACACTTTGTCTTGGTAGGGTGTCCATGATATTGGTGAGATGAGGAAATAGAACAACAATTATAAAGATTTGATATTCACCGGATGGGCAGTAAAAGTAACATCAAATTAAAGATGAGTCTCTTAAATACATTACCAGCTTGGTTTCTGTTCTGAAGGTAGTTCTGCAGACATTCTGAAGGTGTTGTACATACAAGCGTTGGGAGTAGGTCAAGCACTTCATGGGAACTCACCAGGCCCTAAGTAAGAAGCAGACAAGTGACATTACCAAGATGAACACACATCATGCATACTAATGGCTTGTCCTTGCACATCATTCACTGGTGTAACTCGAATCAACCAAGGTTGATTCGAGTTACCTCGATCAGCCCCTTCTCAAAGACAAGACAAGACAAGACTGGTGTGTCGAAATGGCTCAGAAGTTGTTCATCATAGTGTAGCCTTACTACAGTGTTGATATCACAGGCGACGCGAGAAAAATGCGGGTAGGGAGATAATGTAAAGAATCTTCATAATATTCAATGTTCTATCTGTACTGTATTTATATTCTATGGGTCCGACACAGCATATAGAACATTTATAAAGAGCATGCTAATAACATACTGTTTTTGTGAATGGCATACACTCTATGATGTAATACTGTGAGTTCCTTGCTTGCCACACATGACCATCAGAGTTCGCAACACTGCCAAGTACAATGAGGTTGAAGAGAAACTCATCAACACCTGTTTCAACCTAAAGAATAGTACATTTCTGTTATAAATATGGATTGATATGTCCTGCAACCAATACATGCGGTAACTGTAAATTGCTGAACAGGCTGAACGGACTGAACAGCTGAACAGAATTTCTCAGGCTGCTATTTTTGATTCTTTACATGTTGGCTAATTTTGCACAAGCCTGGACAACTCCTTATATTCTGCTGGACCACTGATGGCATTGTGCTGAATAATGTTTTTGGTTTCCTAAACACCATCATATCTTGTCAGATTTGGTACATTGATTGCTTCATTTGCTTGCCCTCAATGATATTAATCTTTGGATCAGTTGTAAAACGCATAGCGGGCTATTTGTGAAGATATGCCATCAGTATAAAGCTTTGTGTCAGGATATAAATAAAGCTATAAATCTTGCAGCTTTTAAATTAAGCATGATTGTCGTCCCAATAACAACCTTCAAAAACTCAGGCAAGCGCTGGGGCCAATCAAAGATGAAAAATGCGGTCCAGCAACCATACATGAATAGCCATACGCCTTCTCAGGGTTAGATATGTATCCTACATTCATAAAATATACTTATCAGTGATTGCCCTAAACCGAATATATTAGATGCCAACAAGAACTTAGTGACTCATTATACTCATTAAATCATTTGGCTGGGAGGAATGTGTTTGAGAAGTGAGAGTCAGCCACAGAGAAGAACACAAAAAATAATTTTAGTCTGAGAAATTATTCTGTTCAGCTGTTCAGTGTGTTCAGCCTGTTCAGCAATTTACAGTTACCGCAATACATGTCTATTCAGTCACAATAGTCCTGATCAAGTTTTGTCAAATTTACCTACCCTCTATTGATCAGTAGAAAGAGGATGGTGCTAACAAATTGTCACAGACTACAAGGAGGTGTTGCTAACACTCTCATTTTAGTCAGAGCCCACTCGAAGACCTTGATCTAGTCAAAAGCATAATGGACATTGATAGATGATTGTGATAGCTGTGCTACCTGTCTTTCAGCATGCGGATGCACATTACCTCATGAGCAATATCTATGTGGATAGTGTCACTTCCATCCTCATATCCTGTTCCAAGTGTATCCATCAATGAGCTCATGATATCATCAGTATCTATTTCTCTGTACACAGGTATCGTTACATCCTTGCCCCTGATGTTCTTGTTCACACGAAGTTTTCCAATTATATTCCTGTGCTGCAGGGACTTTCCAACTCCTGCACGCTTTGATCTGATCAGCCGAGAGGATGACCTGTAGAAGGGTTGAAATACAGGTAGGTTGTTCTGATTCAAGCAATTGCAAGCACATAAAAGGATGTTGGGAGAATGCACTTAAATGATCAAATTTTAAAATGTTTTCTAACAATAAGTTTTGAGCGCTTGAGATAAAACAACAAGTGATTAATCCGCACAATTTCACGATACATTTCACAATTCTGATAATACTTGGGACCTTTTTGCTAGTCAAAGAATGACTAGGGTACAAAATTCAACAGGATATTTGAGAGACTAGTCAATCTTTCTATATCATTGTCTCTCAAGGTATCAATTCACATTCGACCAACTCTTTCTGCACGTGAGCAGAGCAAAACTCATTTAAGCATCGAGACAAAAATCAAACCTGTCAGTATCTACACATGAAGCAGCGGAATCACAAGTAAGAGTGCGGGAGATTAGAATTCTGCTGACATAGGCTTTGAGATTCGACATATCATCTAGTCGCGAGTCTCTGGTCAGATGTTTGTCTAGGTAAGACTTTATTCTTGCGTCTTTGGCTTCCTCAGCATATATAAACGCTAACCCATATCTTTCTACCGGGTGATCGCCAAGCTTACTTAGCCTGTCCTCAATATCTCGGCAGACCTCAAAACTAAGCAAGTGGCAGTTCACCATACAGTAGAATGACTTATCATCAAACAGTGCCCTGTTCATAAACAATCTAACCTGCAATATACAAAAACAGCACTTATAAAAAGAACTTCTAAATCCCAAAGGAAAAATATGCACAGCTACCGTATTATATACTATTTTTGCCGAGTCTTGTATGGCCTGCAAGAGGTGATCAACCATTGTCCAAAAATTAAGATATTTTAAAGAAATAATCTGCTGCGAGTTTGACAAGGATAGAAATACAAGTCAACTTGTTTCTCTGCTTCTTTTGCCTTTGCTTTACGCTGCTTTGCTTGAGGTTGTTTGCCCATACAATTATCTTCTTTCCTTGTTGGGCTGAGCTCTAGGAGTTACGGTTCTATTCTGCTCTAAGTTTCTTTTCCTTTTATAGAGCAAACTTTTTCATTTAGGGTAGCACATTTACTATAATCCTCTTTACTGTGGTTCAGTTCTGCAGTTTTCCCAGCTCTAGGAGCAACGGTTCTGTTCGGTTCTAAGTTTCTTTTCCTTTTATAGAGCAAACATTTTCATTTTTCATTCAGGGTGGTACATTTATAATCCTCCTTACTGTGGTTCAGTTCTGCAGTTTTTCCAGGATATTTCAATTTCTTCTTTTGCCTTTGGTTTCTTCTGCTTTGCTAGCTCTGCTAGCTCTGCTCTAAATTTCTTCTTTTTTTTTCCATTTATAGAGCAAACATTTTCATTTTTGTTTTTCTTAAAGCATACAGTCTTGCTCTTTGCTGGTTGGGTCCTAGTCCGCACTAGTGACTTTTAGTGTGGGGAAGTGACACCACTCTCTTTAGGTTGTGATGCCCAGCCCAATGAGAACCCGCAGCCCTCTGGCAAACCCTAGCCGCCCTGGCATAACACCTATCCAAGCAAACCCAAACAATTGTCAGAAATGTACCAGAGCCATTGCCAAAAAGCCAGCGTTGAAATGTAGCTGCTGTTATCTGCCAACCTACTCTACATGCTTACCAGACTGGGCGGATATTACTACTATGTCAGAATTTACTAAAATAATAAATAGGACAGGACTCCTATGGTACTGTCTTAAGTGTCAACCTAAGCTGCCTGACTATTTTTATAGACCAGGAGTTAAACCCTCCTCAGCTCAACTTGAAACAAAACTAGATGCATTGACAAAAATTGTAACAGAGAGCCACAAAATGACAAAAACATATGCTCAAGTTACAGGGGAATCTAAGGAAGATAGTTCTGAAATCAAGGCCATTGCAAAGCGTCTTGATGAAAGGGCAAAACAGGATTCTCTCACCAGAGAGAAACTAGAGGGCAAACAATCAGCTATATTGCACAACCTTTCAGAAAAGGTTGACACCCACAAGGATGTATGTAACCTATTGAATTATCTCCTATTTCACCCTAATTCCACCACTAGGATCCCTAGGCTTGGTTCGCTGAAACAAAATGAGGGCCAATCGAAATCCAGACCAGTCAAGATTCAATTTCACACTGAGGTTATGAAAATAGATTTCCTTCGTAAGTTTAATAGTCTGAATTCGCCACACAAAGAAGGAATGTTTGCCACGCTGGACCTCACCAAAGACGAACAAGAGAAAGAGTTCATCATGAGGCGTGCAAGGAGGTCACTAGCTGAAAAATTTCCAGATAATAAATATAGAGTTCGTAGTGGTGATCTACAACGCCGCACCAGTGATAACCAAACTTGGTGCAATATTGATAATAATGGTGAACCAATAACTACAGCTGCAAAGAATGCCACTGTTCAAAGTGAATCATCCTAATAACTAATATAAATACATATTTTCTGACTACATAGGTAGGAAGAAGGCAGAAAATGAATAACAAGCACTCAATTAAAATAATGAACTGGAATTGCAATGGTATCAGTGGAAAGAGTCATCAACTGGAAGTTGCCCTAAACCAGCACAAACCTGATATCTTCGCACTAACTGAGCCAAATTGATCCATTGTATTACTGATAAAGAAATATGTATAAATTACACTCTGTATAGGTTAGACCGCACAGATTCTGTAGGACGTGGAGGTGGTGTGCTTATTGGCGTTCTTGACTCCTCAAACATTGTTGTCACCCAAGTCTTACCTGCAGAAACAGGTGAATTGTTATCGATTGCTGCTAGTGTTGGCAGCTTTTCATTCGATCTTACTGTATACTACCACAGGCCTTCAGTTAGGAATGTTGATGACTTCATCACATGGTGCAAAAATGAATCATCGTGCAGACAAGTCATTGTTGGCGATTTCAACTTACCTGATATAGATTGGACTACATGTAATTTAAAAAAAAGGCAAGACATCCATATGCATGAATCATTTCTGACCTTCATAGATTCCACTGACTTACAGCAGCATGTCAAATTCCCAACACATCGGCATGGCAATACTCTCAATCTTGTCATTTCAAACCTTGACCTCTCCACTCCAACGAGCCAACCAAGTTGTTCTGACCACGATATAATACTCTTTGATCTTTTCTCAGAAGACCCTGTTTCCCATACAAATGAGAATAATAACACCACCCCATTTTATATATTCAAAAAAGCAAATATCCCAGACATCATGGTAGACTGCTTTGATCTTGAGAAAGCTGTATGCCAACTTATTGAAAACAAAGCCCCAGTGGACAGGGTATGGGAAACTTTTAAAAATTGTATCCACCGCACCGCTAATGCAAATATTCCTAGTCGTACTAGGAAAACCAACGCAGGCCCTTGGCTATCGATGGCAACGAAGAGAGAGATTGCCCGTCGAAAAAGGTGGCATAAAACTAGCATCATCTATAACACCAAAGAAAACAGGGACAAACTAGCTGCTCAATCCAAATTGTGCAATACTCTCATGAATAGAGACTACAACTTATTCTTAAATAGACACATTTGTGATAGGCTAGAAAATGGCGATACAAAACCTCTTTTCAAATTCATAGCATTCGCCGTGGTAATAACAATACTATTAAAAAACTTGATGGCTGTAGTGAAAACTCACCAGCAGAGCTTGCCGAATGTTTTGCCTCCTCATTTAGTTCAGTATTCACGGTCGATGATGGTAGATGCCCACCAACTATTGACAACATCGCAAAACAGACTACTAAAATTATCATTTGACCAAGAAGGGTACTAAGACAACTTGAAACCCTAGACAGGACCAAAGGCGCTGGGCCTGATGGCCTTTCCTCTGCACTCTTAAAATTACTAGCAAATTATATTTATAAATCTTTAGCAATGATATTTCAATACTCGTTTGATACGGGTCTGGTTCCAGATGACTAGAGACGGGCTAACGTAATACCTATTCACAAAAAGGATTCCAGAACAGCACCTCTCAATTACCGCCCAATATCCATGACTTGTATTGCATCTAAGGTATTAGAACATATAATTTGCCATGACATCAACAACTTTTTGGACACCAACCACTTGCTTTCAGACTGCCAGCACGGTTTCAGAAAAAGGCACGGTTGCGACACTCAACTTTTAACAACAATCTCAGAACTTGTGGACTCATGATCTAAATGTCCCTACCGAGCTTGCTGTACTTGATTTTTCTAAAGCTTTTGATGTTGTCTCTCACAGGAAGCTAGCTTTAAAGCTTAAGGCGATAGGTGTACATCCTATAACATGAGACTGGATATCAGGCTGGTTGTCCAAACGTACACTCTCTGTGACTGTGAATGGTGCAAAATCCTCACATCACAATGTAACCTCAGGAGTGCCCAAGGGTAGTGTACTTGGACCTCTTCTTTTCCTCATTTTTATCAATGATATGCCGTCCTGCATTAATAACTCCACCTTAAGACTTTTTGCTGATGACTCTCTAGTATATCATCGAATCAAAACACAAGCGGACGAAATCGACTTACAGTCTGATCTAGATAACCTTGCAAAATGGGCCGACACCTGGCAGATGTGCTCGAATGTCTGAAAGTGTGAATTTATGAGAGTCGAGAGGCAGGCACAGGCCAGCATCAACGACCCTTCCCAAACCTACAACTTAAATGCTACCCAATTATCACACGTCTCTTTTGTAAAATACCTAGGTGTGCAAATAGATGCACACCTCTCTTTTGACAAGCGTATCAGAGAGATTTGCAAGAAAGCCACAAGAACGCTTCATATGCTTATGCATAACTTAAAAAAAGCTAAAACTAAGACTAAAACAGTATCATTTAAAACTATTTGCAGACCAATCTTAGAGTATGCCTCTCATGGTTGGTCTCCTCATTTGGGTAAGCATATAGATGTCATGGAGGCCATAAACAGAAAAGCCTTTAGGTGGGCATATCAAAAAAGATGTAGTGACCATATCAGTGCCCATATGGCTGAAGTCGGATGGCAAACATTGTTTGAAAGAAGGAAGGGTGCTGACTTAAAGTTATATTTTAAAATCATCACCGGTACAGCTGCAGTTAATGGGGAAATGGTCAATGTGTCACATTCCCACCATCACACAAGGATAGGCGCCATCAAAGGCACTATCAACACTGATGTCAAACGCTATTCTTTCAAACAGCGTGTTTATAAGTATATGAATCCAACTTTAAATAGGCTGAATAGTACATAGCAAAATGGCAATAAAATGCGACCAATGACAGTGTAGTTTCTTTCTCTTCTCTTTTTTTTTCTGCTTGGTCGGACCGGTCTGGAGGTGAAATGAGACCTACAAATATATCTTGCCCCGAAATAGCATCGAGGAATCACCGAATCTACTTTGACTTCACTGTACCAGACAGACCTCTCTTTTACACTTGGTTTATACAAGTGTGACTCCTTTACTCCTTTCCTTAGATTATGTACCCACTCTGAGGTGATGCTCAGTGGTAACATAAACAGCCCCCTTTTTCTTTTTTACTCATAATAACAATTCAATGCTGTTAAAACATGAAACCCCCATTAATAATGATAACAACTAAATAATGGACTTTCTGATCGTTACTGACTTATTTCTGATTAACTGTGCTACAGTCAATCAAGTAAACACTAAATATCGCCAATTAACGGAGCCCAAGCTCAGACAGCGATCAAACCATCGGATGAATCGGATGAATCAAGTTGTGACAGAGTTTGATTAAGCATGAATCCGTATCGCATCGAATCGCAAAACAGTATACCAACCTCTTCACTTCTAGTGTTTCTGTTGCATATCAGAACTTCATTTCTGGATGGTGGTGCAAAATTCGGGTCAGCTGCATATATGGTGAGAACCATTTTGAAGGTGTCACCTGGAATTTTACAGAAAGTCAAGGTGAGGTGTATACCCTTTTGCTATAAAACTTTAATTTAGAATGATCATTCAATGTTCAATTTAATCTTGAGTTTTGTAGCTTTGAGCTTCACAGCAAAAGTTTCAACCAATGATAATCAACCATGCCATCACTACCTTAATACTGACAAATAAACTTTTGATACAACAGCCTGCCTTGATAATAAAACGTTTCACCAAATTCACTTGATTATTTCACTATTTACTTTTTGTGTGCGTGGTCTTATAAGCCAAAGTGACTTTATCTGCGAATAAAATTGATAAATATACATATACAATAAAAACCACACCTAATTAAACGAATAATGCAATATTAGTTTACAATAATTAATAAAAAGGTAATATTACTTTATCACATACATTCAGGCGCAGCAATCAACAATGGTTTCCCGCGTTGCAGATTCAGCCAGGGTGGTAATGTACGAGGTTTCTTTGTCGTTCCTTTCATATCTGCAACCAGGTTAAAACAAGATATTTTATGTCATCATAACATTACTCATTGTTTCACCACTAGCACAATCTTCAATGTATTCTTCAATTAGTGAGCTCTGATTTACATAATATGCAGTTTACCAAAATTTATGAGCATAAAAGGACCTTTTTACATAATGTAATGCCTTGTCCACAGACCTTCCAAAGTTTTTAGAAGGAATCCAAGGTGATTGATTCCAAGCAAATCCTTGATGCTGCCACGTGTATGAGCAACAAAATCATTCCACAGTCTTTCCATTTCATCACCAAGGGTAATGTTCCTGTAAGCAGATGTAATTTGCAACAAATGTTTGTGATATATTCCAAAGTGAGTGTTAGCTTGCCTCAAATTATCATGATAAGCATGAGTACTGAATAACAGTCTACGGGTATTGATCTATCTACCAATAGCACAATACTCCACAGAATTAGCCAAATGTATTCTCATTTGCCCTAAAGGAGAAAACCGTATTGCAATGTTTTGCAGAAGATAATTTTCATGCCTCTCTGCTACATCTGATACATAATCATGTCCAGCAATAACTTCAAAACCATGTCTCAGCTGTTGAGTGGGATAATAAAGTCAGGACAAAATTTGTTTATTCATGCAGAGTATAAGCATAGCCATGTGACATTATGGCTTGTCTAGACAAATTGAGGAGATATATACAGGTTCTTGGGGCTGGAACAATCAATCCTGAAAGCTTCCCAAGTGGGACTTAAACCAAAGACGCCTGTAGCACCGTTCCATTGACAGTGAAAAGTAAGAGCCTATACACCACAGAGTAATTTTCCTAAGACATTCCTAATATGGTACATTGGTTGAGATATTGGCCTTGATATCACCTGACGGAAAGTCATCATCACATTGGTGATAATGAATTAATAAAAATAATAATTATATAATAACGAGACTTGGTATCCGAAATTATAACATGCACTTCGGTAAGGCAGCCTGCCTGAGTTTAGATGGCAGGTTCTTGGATGTCAATATATTCATAAAGTAAAAGTTATAACTGTCTTGTTAGCTAGATGCGCACCAAATTCCTCAATAAACAACCATGAACTATGTATTTTACCAGTAATCAGTGAATTCATATCGGTAATAATATAGCAATTTCGAAGCCATTAGGAATTCAACAAGATTGAAACAAATAACATTATTTTGCCTGTATTTGTCTTGCCACTGAATGGCTCCTAGTTGCTAAGCAGTTAATATGTTATTGAAGCTCATCCGCAGGACATAATTTTGATGGTTGCCTTCTAAAGCAACCTCATACAGGACCTTGGAGAAGTGAGAAGCGAAATGAAGGGCCTGCTAAGTTAAAAATGCAGGGTATCCTGTATTATTTCCAAAGTCATAAATATACATACAATGTAGGATTCATTGACAGCCTCAGAAGAATATCATCAGTAGTGTCAGAGGTACCAAGCTTAGCTTGCTCTTTCTCTTTCCTAGTCTCATTCCACTGTCTAAGCACATCTGGAAGATATATTCAACATGCAAAGAAGGCAAAAACGGATCATTCAAGGTGTAATAATGATGAGTTATACATTTGATATCCCATACGGCACAAAATGATCATAAAAGTTTAATACCTGATCATAAATGGCATTTTTCTCGTTGAGTTCGGACATATAGGAGCTTACCTGGATTGAGAGCAGTGTCTCCAAGTTCCTGGGCTGCGATCACAGCAACCATCCTCTCCTTCAGCTGAAGCTCCTCTATCACGTGGTCCACAATATCCTTCTCTTTTCTATTCATCTTGTGATACGGTTTGTATTTTGTACTATCCTTGGTTTCGGCAACAACCGCATGCTTTCTCTGGTGTTCTTTGAGTATCATTAGGATATCTGAGCTCTTTACAGTATTTACCATCGCAAGCAATGGCAAAGACTAAAACGAGTCGTTTCAGACTACAATTTTACTCATGTATCCAATTCTTCAATTGCACACCATTTGTTCAAGCTGGTGACTCAAGAGATACTTAGAGAAATAATAAATAAAAGGGATTGTTGACATTCAAGGAGTATCTGATTAAAATTTTATTGGCTATATGTACCTTCTGAAGGCATGCGAGACTGCCTCCTGATAGGAACTGGCCTAGCTCCTTTCTCAGTATCCTGATCTGCTCTGTTGTATAGAAATTCAATTCCGAATTTCCCCTACAAAATCAAATACAAGTGGAATGTTGGATCAGACTGAAGTGTGATGGCTGCAACTATCATAGCCGAAAACAAAAAACAAAATGAAATCACTGTTATGAGATTTGGCTGTTTACACTCCTTGCCACAGACAACAATAAAACTGCTTTGTTTTATCGGAAGGCAATTACAAAGAAGAGAGGATAATTACCTTCTTTCCTCATCCATAGTTGCTCTCCATTTAAGCACACATTCGTTCAGATAGTTGTAGATATATTGACAATGTTCAAGGGCAGATTTTTCCTGTGATCGGCCGCTGAATGTCTGGTCTATTGATTGAAGGATTATCTCCACCACGATTGATCGCTCAGGGTTACAGTGAATACGTACCAGCAGATCATCAAACTGGATACAACCTTGCCTCCTAATTTCTATATAAGCCAACGCAAGATTCTCAACAGCATCCCTCATCTGTTTTGAAAATAAATTAACACCCAAATCTTCGCTTTCTGCAGTTAGAGGAATTCGATCGTACTAGCAGTTGTACCAAAAACTAATTAATTTAGTAATAGTATGGGCTTACAAACAATGTTAAGTGAGATAATTGTCATAATATGATAATCGGTGAGGATCGCTATGCCAGTAAAACAATCTCACCTCATCAAAGCGTTGTATGATTTCTTTGTTGTCTGTATGTTTATCTCCAGCTACCAATGTGAGCTTACTCTGCAGCTCCCTGATCTCTGCGTAGTTATATTTTCTCTTCTTCTTGACCTCCTGTTTATCCACAACCTCTGTGTATTCACATGTCAGTCTGATCACATCATCTACAGACTGATAACAATATTTTGCATGACAAGGACTCTCTCGACATGACAAGTGTTTAGAAGAATAGAACCAGGAGTTGTCTGAGGGTAAGCATTTAGGATCTTGTATCCAAATTCATTTTTTTAGCCATTGGTGGTTTCTGATTTATTGGTATTGGTATTGGTAAAGACTTGGTCTGTGGGGGAAAACACAAAGGAACACAAGTTATACCAATTGATTGACGAAACATACATCGGCGTTGTAATGGTTTTTTTCCATAAGGTTTATTCCCATGGATCAGAGAACAAAACATGATAACAAAGGAATATCTCCAACACAATGCACCTGTGCCAGGAGCCCAATGTCACCACACAGGCATCTGATTTTTCTAACAATCAGACTTTTCCAAGATGTTTGGCACTCACTTTGCAATATTTGCTATCTCGACGAATATTTCCAACTTCGTACTGCCCTGTCATGTTTATTGCTGTGGCCTGGGATATAGATGCAAGCTCTACATTTCCAAAGTTTTCCTTCACTTCCTTGAAGAACTCAAGTTGTGATGCAGAATACCTCTGAAAGTATCAAAAAGATAGAAGGTGATCGATAATATCTACACATTGATTGTGTAAGAGAAGTACTATCATTTCAGTTGGAGGTTTGCTCTCTGTATTGTATATATTGTGTCTTTCCTAAACCTTAATACATGTAAATTGCTAAAAACGGAGATAAGGATTGATCAGGCCTATTTTTATATGGACCAGGCTTCTTCTGTATATTATGAAATCCATAAGTCTGCATGTCTATTTTAGAATTGCATATATCAACTTTGAAAAACTTAATCTAAAGTCTTTCCAAGGTTCCAAGAGTTCTGATAAAAAATAGCCAATTCTGAGGGTTGGTCAGCGGATCTGTACAGCAGTTAACTTTTTACTTGGACTCATTGATGTACTTGTTTATGGACACTGTTTTGTCAGAACTACGTTATGTTTTTCATTAGGACTCAAGATATCAATCAAAAAAGTAACAAAGCAGTTATTGTCCCTTTTTACTTCATGCGCATTTCAGTACACATCAGGCACATTTTCTTATAATCACGACAACACACTTAGTTAGGTTACCTAGTTCTAGGATATTGTTTCAATTGCTCATCATTAACCAAGGTGATTTCAAAGCCTGATCATCAAATAAACCTTATGCTAGCAATTTGATATTCCACATAGCAAGTTTACAGATGAATGTGCCTATGACACTACTGTTTTTTAGGCTTTGAGCTTTTAGGGATTTTAACATAACAATAAAAATGCCATTTACTTCTGTGTAACAACTTTTTAAATGGTCCTGAAAGTGGTGCTGCAACTCATTGACGACACTTCGCTCTGGATAAATCACATTCAAACAAAAGTTATATTGTTTCTTTTCATACCAGATTTTCAGGTAGCTCTGAGTTTGTTTCCAAAGACTTCCACACTTTCTCACATGCTTCTAGAAACTTTGCATAGTTCGCACCCTCAGAGTCAATATCATACAGAAGAGGGAGGAATCCATTCAGGGCATTGTGTAGGTAAAGACTTTTCTGTGCAGCCAAATCATCTTCACCAAACGTGCTTCCAGCCAACTCCACAAAGACACTTATCTCTGATTCTAAATAGTTAAAACATTTAACACTGCAGAGGTTCCTCAGAAAAAAAAACAGATATACAGAGTGGTATGTCTCCTTTGGTTGATACTTGACATGTTTAAAGTCTGGGGATTTTAAGTGTTTCATATCCTAGAGAAATGTTGTGGCGGTACTTCCATTTCTGCAACAAAAGTGTTTTTTAAATGTATTTAAAGTATGGTCAGCTAATGATTGAGTACCATACTGTGGTATCTTACTGTCTATAGCTTCTCTGACCCACTCCACAAACTCGATGCAGTCACGGAAGGCAGTCAAACAATCGATCTGAGGGTCAGTGATTCCGTGCAATATGGCAGCACTTTCAGCAAGAGCAGGCGTCAGGGAATTCAGTTGCAATTCGTCATCATTCTGCAAGAAATTGTGATCACCGGTATATAATTGTTCATGCAAAAAAAAAATGCTAAGCACAATAAAAGTGGAAGCACACCATTAATCAGCAGTATTCATCATTCTCATTGGCATCAGGCAGGTGCAATTCATATATCTTTTTACAGATTGAGTGATGGCAGAGAGGTTATTTACCTCATGGATCTCTGTAAGGAATTAAATTAGACGGTGTCCTCTTTAGCACCATCAAGTTATGTACATAGAATGTAGCCTTACCACGCAGAGAAAAGGGCCTGTTGTCGTAAAACAAGAAAAAGTGGATGTGCAAAGTTATAACGTTGTTGGTGTGATTATCAAATCACTCAACCGAGGAGGCCCCATGTTACCGTCTCAAACACACAGCGTAGATCCGAGAAGTTTCCCTCAAATTTGAACATGTCTCTCATCGACAGCATTGCTTGTGCACCCTTCTGGAACTTATCCAGCTCAACAAGAATGCTGATACTCTTCACGCGAGCCTCCCGTATGGATTCATCTGGTATCATTGATGGGAGTTCTTTCATCAGCTCCATTTTGTCTCCATTGAAGTACTGGCGTTGTTTCTCTCTAAGCGCAGCTACAGTTATAGTTCCTTCAAAAGACCAGCAGCCATCATTAACAATTCAACTTTTAATATGATTAATGCGGTTTGTGGAGTCGACTTTCAATAGGTCTTGGCCACTCAGTAAAATAAAATGTTGATAAATTCAACAAGATCAGAGAGTTACACTAGGCAGAGACAGCTCCATAAGGTACATGTCTAGTATCTCATCATTTTAGTATAGTCACGAGACCAACGGGTTCAAAATTGAAACCTTGTCTAGATCCATGACAACCTGAGAGGGATGCTGAACATATGAATGGGTGCCTTTAGATAAAAAAAAACATTTCTCAAATTGACACCATAAAAAAGACATGAACATATATTCTGAGTGTTTCACTGAGGTATACTTGGAAAATAAGCCAATGCATTGCACTATCATAGGACGAACATATTACCTTCAGTCAGAGTTTTTAAAAACTCCTGGTACTTGTGTCTTGCAGTGTTGAAGGCCTCAACTACCTCCTCCCAGTTGTCGATGCCATGAACTTCATATGTAAACATCTGTTCAAACATGCTATGTCTGCTTAGACCTCTATAATCCACAAGGATATCTCTGACAGTCTCAGGTATCATGGAGGACACTACCTGTTGGGTCATCTGGTTAACTGCTTTGTTGAAGACCCTCTTGTCTAGTGGCTGCTGTAACCATGCAGTCAATGCCTTCACTTGATCTGCAAAGAGAATATGTGCCAAAAATTCACTTGGAGTACATTGAACATGTTTACATTTTCTTAACCGGTGTACCATATCAAGCAACCTTTTTCAACATTTGCTAGGTCTATCAAAACGTTCACATGTTATTTTTTACTAATAAATAAGAGGATGTCATCTTCAAAATATGGCTAACACATTGGATAAATACCTGCTGGAAAGAAAGATTTACACATCTGCCATAGTTTGCCCAAGTCAGATAAATAAGCAACGAAAGTCTGATACTCCGTAAGTCGGTTCTTGAACGCCATCTCGATGTCTTGGGATTTGTTGCTGTAATGTTTTGAAATGGCTCTCAATTGTAAAATCCTATCCCTGAATTTCTCGATCCTCTCAAAATCTCCAACTGATATATCTGCTTTAAGTAAGCTGTCTACTACCTTCTCGTATGCAATAATGGAATTACTGATGACTTGAGAGCTGTGTGTGTTAACATTTGACTTGTCCTCCATTTTCTCTGAAATATTACAAACCATTCCATGCCTCAACTTTGTCTTTCAAGCTCATCAATTACACTCATGTCTAGCCAGTGTTGGCTCTGATTGGTTGGGTTAGTTCAAACAGCCAATCAGAGAGAGAACACATTGGCTACTCATGCCCATAATTTTCTTTGTTCCTAGGGTTGTTCAGGCGGAGATGGGTGAAGACAAAGGACTCTGAACCATTGAATTCCATATCTGGAATAGCATCATTAGCTTTCTTTTGCAAAACAAAGGGCTTGCAAAAATAGCCAGTCCCTAGTAGCAATCTAGAAATGCCCTAATCATCGACACTGTATGGGGTATAATTACTGTTTGCAATTTTGTAAACAAGACAATTTCTCAGGCTAATTATTCATGCTACTTGGGAGAGCCAATCAGATAACAGTCAGATGGGTCCCTGTGTTTAGTGTCCTAGCCGTATAACGCTATGATACTATTTCCATTCTAAGAGAAGAATCTAATTCAGTGCTCTGAACCAATAATGGAGGTATTTTGTGATTATTGAATAATCTTCCAGAAGCATGTTACATCAAATCTTTGAAACAAAAAATATTGTAAAAAATAATAGCAAATTTGCTTACCGTAGAACTTCCAGATATTGATAAAGTTTGTCCAATCACATAAAGAGACAAATACAGCCATACGGTTATTCTCGATAGACTCATCCCAATATTTATGGATAATGTTGTCGATAAACTGACCGAGTTTCTCAGGAGGCAATGGAAACCCCTCAAGGTAAGACGAATTCTCAGGCTGCAATGAACAAATTTTGATCATAAACAAATTGAGATTCAATCTCAATATATATGCCACTGTATCATGATAACACAAAGATTTCCTAAAAATCATAAGCAACCATATTATTGTCTGTTTTAATGGTTTCATAAGACAAGCTAAACTAGATTTTTAAATGTTTGTCAGCTTTCTCATCCGAACTTTGTTACATATCAATTGGAATCCCTGCCCTTCTTATATTATCTAGACAAAAAAAACCAAATCGTCTTTGAACATTTTGTCGTATCTTTTTTTTACCCTCTCATGAGTCAGTACAAACCTTTAGTAGCCACTCATATTGTGAGAACATGTATTGCGTGACAACTTCTGCCAAATCCTGATTTGATAATGGTTTGGATGGGTCTATGTATATTTCCATGACAAGGCCAGGCTGATCGACCTGCAAAAACAATAAGCTATATTATTACACATTAATGATAGCATAAACAATTACT
The DNA here is from genome assembly GCA_914767715.1 of Membranipora membranacea. Taxonomy (NCBI): domain Eukaryota; kingdom Metazoa; phylum Bryozoa; class Gymnolaemata; order Cheilostomatida; family Membraniporidae; genus Membranipora; species Membranipora membranacea. Next base: position 8,609,526 of record OU612072.1, on the reverse strand, counting down.
TCTCAACAGAATAAATTCATAGGGAAACTTTCCATCCATACATCAGGGGAAGCCAGCACTTGATATTTCTGTACTGGGTATATGCGCGTTAGGAAGAAGAATTTTGTCAATTTGTTAATATTCCAAATGGGCTCACGCAAACTAAGGAGGTGTTTTTTTATTTTGTTCCCTCAAATGACATATCGGCAAATAAGCAAGTATACATTGTATATTAATGCCTTTTCCTTACTTCATTTCAAGATTAATTCAAGATTTCAAGAAATCATAGAGTAATAAAGGTCAGCATAGCATACCTGCTTCAGTCGTGAATGAAACAGTGCCTGACATTTCTCCTTCCACCACTGCTTGACCACGCCCTCTTTCACACTATCAGTCATGAGCATCATTTCCCAACCCTTAAAGTGGAAGGAATCGAAGAGGGTGCACGGGATTCATCATGTGAAGTGACAGGCAAGACCATTGGCTGATCAATGTAATTAGAGGCGGAGAATGGCCTTGGTCTCCACCTCCAACAGCCAGTCCACGTTGCGTTCTCAAGTGGTCAAGTGTGTTATATAAGAAATTGTGATTCGCAGACACCCATAAATAAAGTTGAATAGAAGCGTATGATATAGCTATTGTTGTGTTGGCTCATTACTCTTGGGATTATAGGGTTTAATTACAACGTTCAATTTCAATCTTGACAACGGTATCTAAGCAACCTCTAAAACCATAAATCATAACGTCAAAATTGACCAATAAGAGCTCGTATATTTTGAAGGGGATGATTTGAAATCATTGGAACTGGGCGATTTCATATGACATCAGTCATATTTTCACCACTTTCCAATGCCATTATTGGAATGAAAATTTATTTATGTGTATCACACAATTCCGCATCAGCACGTCTGATTCCCATTAAAAATAATTCACTCCTTCTCCTCTTAATTCCGAAAAAGCAGGAGGAATTTGAATGCTGCTAACCCCATTTGAATTTGATATGGCTGGGTGATCGCTTTACATTGACTGGCCCTTATATACCGGTCGAGCCACTTTAAATAATAATAATAATAATGTGACATTGGGTTTGCAGAAGAGCGACTAATTGCATCAATCCCTTAGTAACCGAACCTTCCACATTCAATATATAGCAGAGCACTGAGTTGAAGAACATGAGTTTCCTTAATTATAAGCGCTGTTAAAAGTCAAATTGCCATTTCATTTCAACTAATAATTGTACCTTGCATGAAACAGACCCAGAAGCAAGTATATTCTATGAAATTCTATGTGATGGCCCAAAGTTATACCAATAGCAGATTGGAATCACTTCTGTAAAGTTGGTGTGGAGTTGGGTGAACTGTGTATTGTTTCTAAGGGCATACTTTGAGTTAACCTACCTGAAACTCAGTGGTTATGAGCACTGTCTGTGAGTGAGCAGAGTTTGGATGACTATAGTTCCTAGTTGTGATTGCATTCTTTAGCTTATCTGTAAAGGCGATGAGACTATGACCAAGGCCATTCACTGCTTTCCTGCCCGAGTACTGTAGAACACGGTCCAGTATAAGTAGATAAACCTGAATGGCTTCGGATGCATTAGACCAAACTACTGTTTTTCCATCAACTGAGACAGTTGGGAAAATGTTTAGGAGATCAGATGCTAGTGTTATGATGGTATCTTCATCGACAGAGTTTCTGCAAATTGATAACAGCAATTGCTTATACAATTGAATGGGCTTTGATATAGGTTGGGGAGTTAGTGGCCTTTAGTAACAAGATTGTGTAACCTTCCAAAACTAAGTATCGGCAGTAGCTGGGTGGTGTTTTACATAAATGTTCTCTGCCATATAGACATAAATTTCTGAGCTGATTACACTGAATTAGATTCTTCTCTTAGAATGGAAATAGTATCATAGCGTTATACGGTTAGGACACTAAATACAGGGACCCATCTGACTGTTATCTGATTGGCTGTCCCTAGTAGCATGAATAATTAGCCTGAGAAATTGTCTTGTTTACAAAATTGCAAACAGTAATTATACCCCATACAGTCATACTGACTCTCGTGATATGACTGGGCATGTAGATCACTGATAAACTAGGCTATAGTTACCACAAAGTAGATGTCGTAAGGCTAAGTATAAATCATGCGTGACTTTAAATTGTGCATGTGCAAGAACAATGAGTTTAGTCTAGGTTCTGAGAGAAAATTTGGTCAGGGAGAATGGGATAGCCCCTGCATGAACTGCCAATCAAAAATCAGCTAATAGTGACAAGAGAGAATAATACTATCAATATCAATTCCGCACGCATCGAAGAGCATACCACCAGAGCAGGTAGCCAATCAGATGGCTTCGGAATTCCGAGACTCAATTTTGCAGAGATCAGCTCATGCCCAGAGCTGAGCATGCGCAGAATGCCATACAGTGTCGATGATTAGGGCATTTCTAGATTGCTACTAGGGACTGGCTATTTTTGCAAGCCCTTTGTTTTGCAAAAGAAAGCTAATGATGCTATTCCAGATATGGAATTCAATGGCTGATTATTATAACTGGGATCTCATGGAACAGTAAGAACTTTCCCCATTTCAAATCAATCAAACAATTTCAGAGGTGTTGGTGTATTCAAAAATACCATAGATGATAGAATATATATTTTGTCAATACCCCCGAATATGGTCACATGGTCAAAACATATTAGGCAGGGAAATTGATCAAAAGGTTAGGCAAACAGTAGTGGAAAAAATGATCAAGTATCATGGGATAACAAACAAGCCCCATCGCTTGACTCAACTGGATAGTAGAATAGAGGCAAAGAAGCTTTGGGGACTAGGGGGAGCTAGGATGGTCTTCTGATAAAGCCACAATTGACCCAAAACAATGAATAAATGCCAACGTCGCAATACTCAAAGGGTCACTAGAGATGCAGGAGAAGATGAACAGACACGGGACATCACTAACAGATACAGGTGTGTTGTCATTGTACGGATCATCGAAAATGGTAAAAGGATGTGAGTAGTTAAACTTAGAGCCAAGTGAAGTTGCAATCATGCCCTAGCGAACCCTATAACACCATAAAACTTGTATGGTCATCCTTTCCCGCTACATTACCCAAACGACCCTCGTGAAAATTGTGTTTCGGTAATTTGTTTTGCACTATTTTACATTTATAGGTTTTCTATTTTTCTGTTTTCCCTCTGTTATGTTTGGGCATCTAAGGGAAAACAAACATGGAAATGATTGTGGCAGCTGATAACATTTATTCAAAATAAAAGATACCTTACCCTTCCGTAGGCGAGGTGTGTGACAAATAATCTTTCAGTGCACGGTAAACCTTCACCTTCAGATGCTACAATGAAGAGCAAGGAGTGATGCTACAATAAACTACTGTTTATCAATCAATTTAGGAATATTATGAAAGATTCGAATGCAAGCGTTCGAAAATCCTGTTATGTGATTGGGTCTACTGAGATTCCTTGCAAAAAAACAGATCACTAACATCCACATGAGAACTCAACGATCATGGCAATTCCTATATGTTGTGTAGGTCTGTCAAACTCATAGCGCATTGATTGTGGTGTTATCCCAATACATGAATGCCAAGTGACATACATCGATGATAATATAAGAACGAGTAGGCGTTAACATACTCATATCAATACTGATAATCTATTGGGTCATGAATTATTGCACGAATTACAACTCCAGCTTAGAAAGGGAGTTACCATGATTGATCAGTTTTCCCATTGATTATTGATTTGTCGTTTTCTTAACAATTTCATTGGCATGTTTATATCATTGTGATAACTAATTAAACCGCCATAGCACATGTCATTGCCCTGTCTAAAAATTTAGATTGCAATCATTCACCGCAGTACAACACAAAAATGTGGCAATATACTGAACAATGAATGAACTGATTTTGATCATAATTCATTTCTTGTCATCCACTTTAATATCTTTCTAAAAACAAAAAATCATCGATAGATAATCAGCTGAATTATCTCTTTCATTTTTTGTAAATAGATTTCCAAACTAAATGTGACCTTACAATAATATAGTTATGCCACTTACTTGATGCTTGGATTTATCATGTTTATCAATGTGATACCAACAGAAAGCAAGTAGGCTCTCCAGATCCAGATACTCCCAACACCGGGAATCGTCAGAAACAAGAAAAGTTTCTACTTCTTTGTTGGAAAGCAAGGCCAGTAGCGTGCATGGTAAGAGAGAACATAATTGCATCCAGGGTGCTAACATTGTCATGTACTTCATCCAACTTTTGCTAAAAAGAAAAATGGCATGCGAGTTAAAGAGAAAGGGACAGGAAGGGAGAGAGAGTGAAAGGGAGAGCACAATTAAGCAAGAAGACACACAAACCAGACACTCCTACATATTCATAAAGTGACACCAAGATAATAAATCTTTGTCAAAGTATTTGGATTCAGTTTTTGAAGGAGGTCAAGTTCCAAGACTAAGCATTTATTAAAGTTCCGACTGCAGATTGTACACATGATCATAACCCTACTCAAAGAATAAGCCACGCCCCAGCAAGGAGAACCACACCCACTCACATACTAACCTCTCACTAAACACTTTCAGAGTTTGTACTTCTGCATCAAAACCGTCAGTTCCCCACCATTTCGGAGTTTTGTGGTTATGATCATGAATATCTCGAGATATGCTGTTCAGAAGGTGGTAAATTGGGATGAGATAAATCCATCTTTGATCCTTCTCAAAAGAGCCTCTTTGCATCAGAAGGATAATGTTGCTACATAGCTTCCTTTAAAAATGAGAATGATGTCTATGTGAGGTAACAGGAAAATGAAGAAAGGGATATTCATGAAATCCCTTATTCATAATAATATTGTGGCAATGGGTCTTATGGTGTTAAATATCAAGGAAGCACTATCAGCTGGAAGCAACAACAGTGAGCAATCACTAATAAATTATTGAGTTGTCAAGAGTTGATGCGATATTTCTACACTTCTTGACTGTACTAATAAGTCTACTTCACCTTCTGTAGTTTTCACTAAACGTTGTATGTATCCGTTGAAGCTCCCTGGCGGTAGTGGTGGTCTCATCGCAGAGGGAAAGTGCAATCTCATTCATGGTAATATCAATCAGGTCATATGCTATTAGGTAAAACTCATCATGACGTTTGCTGGAGAAGTACTGGCCCACCAATCCAATAAACCCGATGAGGGATTGGTATAGCTTTTCCAGTGGCATTTGCTTCTTGAGTAGGTTTTCCTTCATGTTGTTCATTTGTTGTAGAAGATACTCTCGGAGAATCTGAAACGATAATAGTATGATCAGTATGACTGATTAATTGATTTATTACATATCACAGACCAAAATACATGTTGCGAAATCCGCTGTAACTACTGGCCTTAAAAGTAGACATAAACAAAAATGGAAAAAAGAGTCAGAACTCTCTAGGAGGATTGTTTAAAGCAAAATATCATTTAAAGTATGTATGAGATAGTGGTAAAAAACTATCTATGTCACATGCTCCTCTATATTGAATGGTTGATATCTTCCAGACTCTGGAAGATATTGAACCTGCCATTGCTGAAACCCGCACAAGTGCCAGTGCGAATACCAGTATAAGTACTCTGAAACCATCGCTGACTGTGTGGCTGTCATCAGTTGTTGCTTAACAATAACAATAGAATTGAGTACAACGCTTGACAACTTAGGCTGGTATTTGTCTGGCGAGCAAGCACTTTGACATCACATGCGCTGTAATCAAATTCTGCGGGTTTTTGCACAGTAGGGCATTGACTAAAAAGTGTGTCAATGAAACGATCAGCGTCATCTACATATTTGATGTCAAGTATTTTAGTTGGTTTCTGAATGTGAAGATCTATTTCATGATACTCAATACCAAGTTTGGAACAATCTTTAAAATTTTCTGACGGCCTTTTCATCACTGGCTTAGATACGAGTAAAAAGAATAGTAAGGTAAACAATTGGAGATGAGGGACATGAAAAAACTTTCGAATAATATATCGGCTAATGATCTGAAACCAAAATCTTAGACACTTACAATGCTCCCCACCTCCTGTGATAAAATTTTACCAAGAATATATCTACTGCTTGAACGATGACTTAGTTCTTTATTGCTATAATCAAGGAGTTACCCTTTGCTATAATTATCCTGACATGATAATCAAACAGTAGGCTGTTCAAATTTCCCTGCTGCATTATTGCAATTGACAAAAGTTTGGACCATTTATCAAGTTTATAAAATTTTAGTTTGTCAGTCACTAGGCCTACATCGAAATTTAAACTTTCAGCTAATATACTTGCCTCTCCTATTCTGTAATTGCTGGTGTTCCATAATGGAAAGTTTTGCACAGCTGAGCTTTGATGTTTGGTTACATTTTCAACCCAAGTGGTAAGGTTCTCAATGGATAGGCCTCTCTCTGTCTCTACTGCCCAGTTGGGCCACATAGCATTACACCCAGCCTCGCGTATTTTCTTCACATCTTGTGGTGCTGGTCTAAATGTCTTTGTAAAGAAATTGAATACTGTATTCCATGTGCTTTCTTTTTCCTCTACAACTATCGCCCCATCATAAATTGTGAACATTGATCCATCTTCTAAAATCAAAACAAAGCAACAACTTTATTAAATCTTAATTGAATGGATATGCATTATGCAATCTCATTTTGGTTAAGTAGAGGAATCTGGCTAAACAAAATAATGAAACTCACAAGAAAAAGGAAGACTATTTTTTGTCGACACACTTGTGGCAGGGGTGGGGTAAGTTTGGGCACAAACTGAAAGTGGCCCCCACTGACAGAGTACCGTATACATAATGTTTCAAAGTACATTCAGTCCAAGGTTTCCTGACGCATTTTGTTGAATACAATGCAATGTTATTTAATACAATTTCAGCTATGATTACTAATGGAATAGTGATAACATATTAATGATCTCTAGATTGGAAGTTCACCAAGGACTCAAACTTTTGTGAAGCAAAAAGTAAACGCAGACACAATATTGACTTTTTTGGGGGGGGGGGCAACATTCTTCTCATCAGTTTGTAAGCAAGAGTTCACAGTCCCAACCCCACCCAATGGAGCATGTCAAGACAGGCTAGAAAGGCAAATCCAAATACAGCCATCCAAGCCATCTTGCTCATCAAGGTCAACTGAGTTATGGAGATATGGGTCTCCATAGATGTAGATCTGATGGAAAATCGAAAAACTTGATTATTTTTTTTGGTCAAAATCATTGCAGGGAAATACATAATTATTGCACTGGTCACTCTTATCTGAACCTTTTCTTAAGATTATATGCAATAGGAGGTTCTGAGAGCAATATTGGACATCATTACTGATTCCCAATAACAGTCACATTCACAGTGCAAGTTTGAAGCCTCTGTGACAAACCAGTGAGAAGTTATGTCGTTGAAGATAAGTCAATTCTATCTTTGACATTTAACTTGTTCCTATAACATGTAACTATTTTTCCTTTAAACATAATAGACATGTAAAACAATACATTTCTGTGGTCATCATTAAATACAACACTGCTTTTACAGAGCCACCGGTCCATGCACGAGCCTTCTAGAATATGACATTTTTAGAGAAGATGACTCTATCACAAGTAATACTAATTCTTTCTCATGCCATTTTCTGGATGGATTGTCTCATAGAGAAGATATTGCAGTAATGGGACATGATATCCCTTGGGGTTCTTTCAAATAGAAAGATCCAAAATAATATGATCGCTCACTCAGTGGCTGAGCGATACCTGCTAGGCTCTCGCCCCAAAATTTCTCAGTCATTGATGGAGATATATACATTCTGAGTGAGCAATGTTGGTACGATTTTGTGATAATTTTGAGTGCTGTGATGTGATGGTGATAACTTGATTTAGTAAAGCATCGCTCTTTATAAATTGAAAGACCCACCTGAAAGGCAATAGGATGTCAGCTTGCATCATTGCTAACCAACAATAATCAAGTATAAACATGACAGTGACATACCTGGCAGCGTGACCTTCCTGTGATCACTGATACTCTTTGCAACACTAAGATGCTCCCAGACACCTTTCGTGCCACCTGGCTTCGAGATCCAATACTTGTAGTGAAATGACTTTCTCCTCAAGGGGATTTTTAGACAGTCTCCAACAAGAACGTTGTCTCTAAGTATAAAATCAATTATTTTCATGTCTTTCTTGAACCAGTATACATTGCAAAATGCGATTTATTCTTCATATTTTATGGTCAATGCAACTCAAACATTGCTCTAGTGGTATTTCCTTGATGCTCTTTATGAAACATAAATATCACCTTTTGTGCCAGGGTCACTGGTATTCAGTGGGTACTGAATTTTGGGAAATGTGCGAAATTCTATGAGCATTGTGAATGATCAGATGTAACATTTCCAAGAAAGCCTTATAGGCTTATAAGGGGCTCTGAACTAAGCAAAGAGATTCAAGAGCTTGTTGACAAACCTTTCATGCATGACTGCGATTCGGGTGTAAGTCCCAGCTAAATCAGGTGAATGTACTTCTACCTGCATCTGCCCACTCGACTCTCTCATTAGCTTTGCTGCGTTGTCAGAAAGGACTGCCTTGAAAGTCAACTTCCAGCTGCCGGTTCTACTGCTTATGAAAACCGAATGCAAAAATTGGGAATTTTCGAATTTCCACAACTCAAGCTGGTGGAGAGTCTCGCAAAGACCAGATGTTAGTGATAGAACAAAACTTGATATAAAGAGATTTAATTAGAGCAAATACCATTTTTCCCTTCATTCGATCAACAAGTCTACCTCCATTCTATTTTTTAACCTCTCACCTTGGGGTCTGTTGAGGACCGTTTCTATTGCCATCTCCTGTCTTCTGAAATACAGAAAACAGAAATTTAGTACTCTATTTTAATAAAAATTAAAGCAAATTGATTTGGCAAATTATCTTTCATGGCAGCAAATATCCCAACAGTTCACAACCCAATAATGATTAGACACGCAAGGAATCTGCTCTGAAATTTGTTTCAGTCTTTGCACTTGTGAGTTCCCAAGCTAGGACACATAAATTGCATAGCTGTATGATTGGAGTTCAGTATAGCATGTACTAGGACCGCCTTCGCTGACAAACACCATTCTAGACATTATTGATTTCTGTGCACCATCTAGTCTAATAACCTAGCATTCCTTTGTAACTATTTTTTCGCTTATTACCGTTTCACATTGTAAAACAGAGCTAATTTTTATCTCACTTTTTATCCTTCCAATTGTGATCACTGTCTCATTGCTATCACAAGTAGGCCAGAAGCAGCCTAGCTCTAAGTGCTCTAAAAAAAAATGGCACGGACAATTTTTGATGGCAGGAAAAACACAAGTGTTTCTAGGGTAAAAAAGTGTGCTGAATCCAAAAATGAGGGTGTACCCGGTTGTAGCGGTCATCGTCAGCGGCAGCGTGGCAGTATATGGCAGCATATCACAAATTTTCAATAAATCGCATTTAGTTAGTAAAGATTGTAGTGTTTGTTACAGCCAACAGAGAACAAGAATATATCTGTTTCTAGGGTAAAAAAGTGTGCTGAATCCAAAAATGAGGGTGTACCCGGTTGTATTGGTCATTGTCAGTGGCAGCGCGGCAGCATATGCCACATCTTTTACAAATTCTCATTTAGTTAGTTAAAATTGTAGTGTTTGATACAGTCAACGGTCAACAGAGAACAAGAATAATATGTTTCTAGAGTAAAAAAGTGTGCTGAATCCAAAAATGAGGGTGTACCTGGTTGTAGGGGTCATCATCAGCGGCAGCGTGGCAGTATATGGCAGCATGTCCCAAAATTTTCAACCAAGCGCTTTTAGTTAGTGAATATTTTAGTGTTTGATACAGCCAACAGAGAACAAGAATATATATGTTTCTAGGGTAAAAAAGGGTGCTGAATTCAAAAATGAGGGTGTACCCAGTTGTATCAGTCATTGTCAGCGGCAGCGTGGGAGCAAATCCGACTTTTTTTTACAAATTCACTTCTACTAAGTGAAAATTGTGGCATTTGATACAGTCAACGGTCAACAGAGAACAAGATTAATATGCTTCTAATGTAAAAAAATGTGCTGAATCCAAAAATGAGGGTGTTCCCGGTTATAGTGGTCACCATCAGCGGCAGCGTGGCAGTATATGACAGCATATCCCAAATTATTCAATAAAGAGCTTTAAGTTAGTGAAGATTTTAGTGTTCGATACAGCCAACAGAGAACGAGAATATAAATGTTTCTAGGGTAAAAAAGGGTGCTGAATTAACAAATAAGGGTGTACCCGGTTGCATCAGTCATTGTCAGCATCTCACAAATCTTTCACAAAATCACTTTTAGTTAGTGAAAATTGTAGTATTTTTTGTTACAGTCAACAAGAACTTTTATTATTTGGTCACTCATTTTCCTCATCCTCATCATCCTCGTCTCTGCCAGCCTCCTCCTCCTCCTCATCAAGACTGTTCTCTCTGAAAGCTGTATTTGCAGCTTGCTTCAAAGCAAGTGCTGTTTCGAGCCTAATAATTGAGTCATAGCTGCAAGAATGACCAAATCCATGAATAAGTTTGGCTAGCAATTTAGACCCAGTCATATGCCTCACTGTTAGGCCGATGGCTAAAGACTTAGGAGTAACAGCAGCACCTTTGGAGCTTAGCTGTACAATGTCTTGGGCAAAGCTGAGAATTTTTAGGCGAACAGAGGCGTCCAAATTATAGTAGGTGTTCCAGTCACAGACCACATCAGCATGACCTGTCGTCATAGCTAGAAAATTAAATAGTGGTGGGGGACCAAATTCGACACAGGCCTCAGCGTTAAGGTTGTCTGCAGTAGGTGGCCAGGGGATCTCGACATTTTCGGTTTGATCTATATACAAACGGAGTGAAATTGCTGCCTGATTGAGTTGATATTGATTGGATTGGGTTACACTATTGAAAGGGATTTCCTCATCACATGAGCTGGCAGTGTCGACCTCGCTCAAGAGGCTGGATGTGTTTGTGAGTACTGATGTATCAGTCACTAAATCAGTCAAAACTGCATTGCTGCTCGTCACTATATCACCATGAGAGGGATCAGAGGCTTGATGAAAACTAAGGCGGCCTTTAAACTCTCTCTTCAGGCGGTAGACAAAAGCTTTTCGGCTGTAAAAAGATGATATCTTTGTCTTAAAGCACAATAAATGTTAGTCCGAGGAAGAAAAAAATTTTGACATAGCTTTTCATATTTTTTTAATTAATCCTAATCTAACAAGGCCAAAGTTTGATCAATGCATTTGAGTGTTCTCAAAACCGCATGTTGATAATGCTTGCACAATGCAACTTCAACCTGGGAACCCCAGTCTCGCAAGATTTTATAGCCCTGATCTCACTGGGAATTCCAGGAAATTGCATTGTGGGATACTAGTATATATAAATATATATCATAGTCTTACCTGGTCTCATCTTCTCTGTTATCTCTACGTAGTTTATTAGTTAAGCCAAGTAAATCAGATACAGTGTAAGAACCCTTCTCGCGCTCTATCTTTGAGCTAACCAGGTCCTCAAGGATCTCCTAACTGAAAACTTGACAACAGCTTTGTGTCATTCTTGGCTTCTGCGGCAGGAAGTAAACCCCCTAAATAGAAGGATAATATTTTTGAAAGCTGGCTCTCTCACTGATGTATCATTCGTCTCCAGATAGTTATGATTGATGCAGCTTAGATCATTCAACACATGTAATTGAAAAAGTTCCCTCAATTAATCAACAATTCAACCCTACAGAGTCTGCAGAAGGCAGAATAAAACCCGAGATTATGATGTAGCAGTTTATTGTACTTACCAGCATCTAAAGTCTCAGCTCTAGAGGTCGGTAGTTTCTTGCGGTTTTTGTACTTCTCCTTATTACATATGACACAGGTAGAAGAGAATGTCTGAGGCTTACTAGTACTCTGTTCTGAAGACCTGAGTTTCTTTGGGCTCGGCAAATTGGCTCCATCCTCATTCTTAAAAACAGGATATTATTAGAGCAGGGTTAATGAGTAGCAATTACAAGGGTCAATCAATCAAGACTGAAAAAAATTGAAGGCATCTCAGATTTTCCAACTATGATTTAATTCAGTGTTGTGATCATTCTGTGATAAATAATAGAGTTCTATCAAGGAGTAAAAGTCTTTTACTCCTTGATAGAACTCTCTTGGCCCAAACACTCTCTCTGACTGAGAGCAACGTCACACAAAGTTTCATATCAGTTCAAACAAAGCAACACAAGGTCCCAGCCGGCAAGGTTTAGCCAGCAACCTTTTGTAGAGGTTGCCAATGGGCAGCTTTATTGTTGGCCAATATCCTCTGACATCACCTGTCTTTGATAGGTATGCCAGAGGGAGCCAGATATCCCAATTTCCCAGCAACAGATATAATTGGTTGTAGATGTTTCTGCTTTTATACTCTATTTTCTTGCCATTGGCGGTTGCAGAAATAACCTTTCTGGACTGACAACACATAGCCAACACTCAAATATTAATGTATTTACCATCTATTAGTATGGCTCCAGCATGAGAACAGTTTACTCCCCATTGTTTTCGATAGGGCTCTCAACCACTCAGGTTTAGCCTGAGTTACTCAGATTTTTGGGTTCAACTCAGGCTACTCAGGGGATTTGAGAATGTAAGCTAAAAACTCAGATTTTGCTCGTTGGCAGAGATGATTAATATATAAACAATGCTAAATGTTGCCTTACAATAATTTATGCCATATTATTAATGAATGATCAGGTATAAGATTCTAGTTGTGATAAGCTATGTAAATAATACTGCACTGCCTAAACTAATAATACCAAAGATTATAAATACTCTCACTGCGCTGCCTATTCAAGTCATTTATGTGAAATCGATATGGCTAAATTCCAATTTGCATTTGAGAATGCTTTTAAAATTTAGCTTGTAACGAACTTGACATGATTGAATGAATCTAGTCTCTAATTTGAATACACTAATAATAATAAATTCTATTTATGAAACACTTAATAAAATTGTTTAAAAACAATGGTTTCTAAACGCTATAGAATATCGACACATTACGCCAAGACCCCCACTGAGATGAATAATAAAGATAACATCAAACTTTTGCATGAGAATAATGTGTGGTATTTGTTGTAGGTATTTTATTTCATTTGTGATAAGCTATGCTCTTATTGAACTGCCAATCCCAGTGATTTGCGAAATAGAATATTATGTCTAAATAGAAGTTTAGACATGTTAAAAAAGTGATTTTGCAGGTGAACCGGATAAATCCAGGCAATGATTTCAATAGCATCAAATTACATTGATTATGGCTTTCTACCATGGCGCCTCGACTCGTCAGCGTTTAAATGAATATTTCTACAACCATCATATTTTAACATCATGGGGATACATTTTCGCCTGTGGCGACGGTCTTGGTTAGTCCATATGAATTGGTTCATCTGGATCAAATCTAAAATTGTTTGCGATTTTATGTTTACAAGAAATGCTCTAGGTTTTTATTGATTTACTTGCTATCACAAACATGAAATGTTGCGAGAAAAGGATGCATATACTTTGTCAATAAAGGAGCTTGTTGCTAGAGTATGGAACTTGCATTTGAGGGCATCGCTCTAAAAAAATTGTGTTTGATGTGATGCCCATCAGCAAAACAGCACAATAATATCGAGGTCGCCTACGTCAAGCCTCAAATTCTTGGCATCATTAAAAACTTTCCTTAGTAATTTCTTGTCTATGGTACATATGCTCATGTGCAAAACAGGCAGACAGTACATCAAGAGGGAAACTACAAAACCTTTGAACATCATGAAAGCTAATGGCTTTGAACTTAGATGCAACATTGTTTTAACAACATACATTCTTTGACTTGCTTTGCCAGCTATTCTTTGCACATAATCTTCAAATATCAGGGGTTTCACCCGACAATATTTCTGTGCCATCTCAGGCGTACCCTCAGCTGTTTATGCTCAGGGTGTTTTACACCTTTAAAATACCACTATATGACATGCTAATATCAAAACTCAGGTTTCGAATCCTCCCAGGTTGAGAGCCCTGGGTTTCGATGGTACAAATTTACTGTAGTACCAATCCTAGAGGTCTAGGCTGAGTGTAAAAATGGTTGTCACGGTTAGGTCGATGTAATTTGCAGACCAATGTAGCATTTGTCTCCCCTAGCGAAGTGCTTGTTTTTGAGAATGCTTTACATCCAGACACCAAGTAATCAAATAAGACATGAGCATCCTCAAATAATTCCTGTGAACCAGTATCACATCCAAGAAATTTGAAATAGGCAAATAAGACGTGGCCATTGATTGAATCAATTGCTTCTGGCACCACTTAATACGCAACACAACAAGTGGTGGTCAGGAAATGATACATTTGTTAAATTATGAATTAATTATTCTTGCTAGGTATCTAAATACCAAATGCTAAATGCTCTTAGCAAGGCAGAAGCACACTACAGACCCCACTCAGCCAGTACCTCTTACTCCCTCTCCCACAGGCCTTTTAGGTAATTTTATAATATAAATAAATATAACAAATAATTTAACGATATAATCTTGATATCGGATAATATTGGATAGAGACAGTTAATAATATCCCTGATATATCCTTCCCTGAGAAGGATATATCAGGGATATTATTAACCTGTCTCTGAGAAGGATATAAAACCTCTATTAAAATTCTTGAAGAGGTTGCTAAAAATACCTTTTTGGCAACCTCATCCACCGGTCCATATGGCATACTATTGGCAACAGTGTTCAGCCTCTTCCGGTAACCTCTTTCCAACTCATTTTAGACAACTATTTGCCCGCTAGGGGTGGTCTTCCATACAGCACCGTGGTCATCAATTAATACCTGGAGAATAAATCCTGAATCATGAGCATGTTCTATACATACCTTTCTCTTCATGGCACTTTCCTTGGCTCATTCTAGCTTGGATTTAGAAAATCTGAACATACAAAGACGATGGTATTTATAGGTACTACATTCATCCATTGTCATTGTCAATAGACTAGTAGATTTTTGGCAATGAAGCATTCCGGCTCTTTCCCAGTTTTCACCCACTCTTTAGCCACATATTTGAGTTCAGCAAGCTTTGAGGCTGACAAAACAACACTGTCGGCTGTTTCATCTACTTTCTCATAGATAATAATACACTCAATAATGATAGTCAAAGTGATACCGTCATTTTGTTCGACATGTGTTCATCCTTCCTTGTATTATCATATTATGTCATCTGCTAAAGCATGAGAGTTAAATTTAACAAAGGCTGGGCGTAAGTCAATAGCACCGTACAAAGATGCATTATAAATATTTGCTATGTCAATGCCAAATTCAAGTTGATGTGATTGAGTATTTTATAAATAGATTTCTATTATCACACTGATGATTGGTCCTCTATACAAGTAGGTCAGCTTGAGGATTTATGTTCTCTTCATTTAAATTGAAAACGAATTGCCATTTATTTTCAAAATATGACCACTACAACTGGGTACACCCGGTGAATTTTACAGAACATATATTGATGTAGTATAAAAAGTGATCAGAATCCTGCCATCAAATATTGTCCGTGCCATAACAACTTAGGCTATAGCTGCTTCTGGCCTAAAGTACTGACAGGAATATAAAGTCCATACAAACAGACAAAGAGAGGTATTATAACTTACATAGTTTCCAACGCTTTGGTGATATCTGGTGAGCAAATCTGAACCATTATTGATGAATTTAGAAAATCCTTGATATGATCCTTCCAGTTTTTTTTTCATGGACTCCTGGCTAGTTGTTCCAGGTCTGCTTTTCTGAAAGGCAGCATAGGCTTTCTGATATGACTCGTCAACATTTTTGCCCTTAGTTACTGCTTCTTTGAGCTCTTTGAAAAGCTCTTTATTCTTTTTCCGAACGGCCTCAGGCAGTGTTTCACTCTTTTTCTGATACAGGTTTATCTTCTTCTGGATATTCAAAAAATCCGATCTCAACTCTACAAAACATATACATATATTTTAGGTTTTCAGGGCCTCTCTGAAAAGGCAGATGTCAACAGCTGGTCTGAGATACGGAAATTGATAAATTTGGCTCCCCTATTTGAGAATCCTGGTGCAGATTGCAAAAATTTTCTAAGAGAAGCAAATTGTTGATTGTTCAAACTTTAAACAATGTAACGCATATACTTGATTGAACTTAAAACCTCTGTAGTTTTAACATTTAATTTCAACTTAAAAAATAACCATGCCACCACGGAGGACTACTAGATTCAAATTTCTGAAGATTAGTCAGTTTTATTTATGGTTTTACCCTGTGTTTTGATGAGAACATTTTTGATCATGTTATTCTACATTGATATTATACTACCATTGTACTACCATGCACCTCGGTGACAGAGGTACTTTCCTCTCCAACTTACTCCCACAGAACCACAGTCTCCTACATCCAATCAGGGCAAGGCTCAAATTATGTATGATGTCCAGAACTGACAGCCCACTAACTAAAAGATTACATCAGGCATCAGGCACATGCTCTGGTGTGGGCAGTGTCAGGTAGGCCAACGTGTATACCACAGCTATCCGTTGCAAACATGGGTTCTAGAATCACCTCCCTACACAATTTTCCTCCTATGGTAGGATGTAATTTTAGGCACTGGGCTACCATTTCAGCCTAGTTACAGTGCCTCTGTGTAATGTGGTAAATTGAAACTTACTTGGTGTATCTTTGAGAACTGATGAATAGCTCAGACCAGGAGTTGAACCTATAACAAAAAACATAGTCGCACAACACATATTTAATTCATATAAGTAGACAAGAGTTATAGGTATATGGTATAGGTGTACGGTATAGGTATACGGTATAGGTATACAGTATAGGAATATGGTATAGGTATACATTATAGCTATATATATATATATCTGTTATAGGTTTACAGTATATATATATACCCTATACGGTGAAGGTATACAGTATGGGTATATGGTATATGTATATGGTATAGGTACATTATAAGGTATATGGTATAGGTATACAGTATAGGTATGCCCTATTTGGTGAAGGTATACAGTATATAGGTATATAGTATAGGTATACAGTATTGGTACACGGTATAGGTATATGGTAGAGGTATATGGTATAGGTATACATTATAGCCATATAATATGTATATATATACATGTTATAGGTATACAGTATAGGTATATGGTACAGGTATACAGTGTAGGTACATGGTATTTGATATAGGCATACAATACAATCAACACTAACTGAGCATTTCGTCTCCCTCACATAAGTCTTTCCTAATATTTAAAGGTATGGAGTACTCCCACAAAAAGCGAACTGAGCTGAAATGAATATGACTCTGGGCGGTGCTAGCGAGAGATATTTCCAGTTTTCATGTAAGTGCAAGACTCTCAAATCATGAAGGAGTGCTGCTTCATTAACGATAAGGTTGACAACATTGATAATATAGGACATTACCATGAGGGGCAGCACCAGCGCCAAATACAGCAGTCTCTTGACCATCACCACCATCTGCAATGTAGATATATGCTTGGTACCTAGTTGCAATTGGTCTAGACTGGGTGGGTTATTACAGATAATTAGGATAGTTTTTGGATCGTATAGGCTTTGACAGCATCACCAAACATATTTTGACTTGCTCAGTCATGGCGTTGTTTAATAGATATGAATATACAGTAGCTACATAGAACACAAAAGCCTCATGAATCTTGCCAGAAGTCCCTTGCTACAATAAGCTCCTAGTGAGATTACAATGTTTTTCCAAATTACTTCGCAAAATAATATTTTCTCATCAATGACTGTCAGATAATTGTCTACACGCCCATGCATAAAAACTCTGTAAATTCCTTGCACCTATCACAACCCAGCAAACATTCATCATTTTCTTTCATGATTGTAAATTGTTGTATGAGAACTTGATTGAAACACCACTAAATTTTGTGGTTTAGTCAATGCTAAATCCAATAGTAAAGACCAAAGCATGTTATACTCAGGCAGTCACTTCGGATAATGTTGCTTCAGATGTGCATGGTAAAAAGTTCAATGCTTTACTTGGCATGAATTATTGATGGCGAAAAGAGTGGCTTCTATATAGGAAGGTAACTCTCATTATCTGCATTATGATGCCACAGTCTTCCGGAAGTGTTTGTTTCTTGTATTGCACATCGGGGAAACAGTGACAGCATAATACAGAGAATGATAGTTACCTCTCCTTTTAGAAGGCACTCTCTCCACCATCAATAACTCATGCCAAGTAGAGCATTGAATTTGTTTACCATGCAAATCTGAACAACTTTATTCTAACTAACTGCCTGACTATCAAATGTCTTTGGGTAGTCTTTGTCTGCCTGATGGATTACTTAATCAGCCGAAACAAAAATTGAGACCTAGTTTTGCAATGTGTCTTATGATTGCTAGAAGTTTGAAACCACAGTGTATGTTGGCATCTTCCACATGACTGACCTAGCAACTACTGGGTTGGTCTTACTTGCTTTATTAGAAATGGATCCTACATAGACTTAATATACATAGACTTAATATACTTACTATGTCTATGGGTTCCTAGTAAGAGCCACACTCGGGCTATATCATTTACCGGCGTGAAAATTTACCCACAGGTTGAGCACCGGCCTTGTGACACAATTTATGGTTGCCAGGGCGATATCTTGGAGCAAAGGTTTTTAAATCAACAAAAACCTACCAGATTCATGTTCTTTTACTCCTGGGTCATTCTTCTCCTCTGCACTCTTCAGGCTAAAAATTATCAGTTATATAATCAATCTTATTCACATATATGATTTAAAATAGTCTAAGACAGCTAGCCCTCATTGTCAAGGACATATGTGAAATGAATAAAAAGACTGGCAGGCTAAAGCTACTGAAATTTGATTAAGGAATGCCATTAAAATCATGGTGCTGCACAAGCCCTTAAACTATCGTATTTCAAGGAGTTTAAGAAAATAACGGCAATTAACAAGAGAAATAATTGATGTTAGGGTCATTTAGCCCTTTGCAATCTTAGTAAACCCAGGGATTAAAACTGACCTTTCATCAGATGCAGTAGCTTCGCTCTCATCAGAATTACTTTTGGATGACTCCATGTCAATAGCCACGTCCTTGTTCAGAGTAGGCTTTTGACCCTGATCCTCTCCAGCTATCTTGGATCTGTATTCCATCACCATATTCATTTGAACTGCTGTCTTGTTTTGCATAAGCTGAGACATTTGCATCGCTTGATCCGGAACTGACATTGTGCCTGGAAATGGCTGTCTTTCTGTCTGCTTACCTTCAAAGTCTGCATCGGGATGTTTGGTAATATTGTTACTTATCTGCATATCTGCAAAAGTTAAATTCCATACAACTGGTTATCACCAACTCCCTGATTTAACCCTGATTTAATGCTACATTGTAGAAAGTTGTATTTTCTATAATTGTGAGAGCACAACTTCGATTGATGCAAACCAGCCACCCTGCCCGGCCTGAAGTACTAGGTTATGAACTGTAAAGGTCAATAATTTAAACCTGTGACACAGTTTGAGCCCCAAAGACTCCAGCGGAGGGAGAAATTGCCGTATATATAAATCAAACAATATCTTATTTGGAAAAACTGGAGCGGCGTTTTCATTTCACACATTACAAATGACAATGTCACAGTTTCAACATTATCAACAACTGTAGAGACTTGAGGCAAGGAGTTAAAGACAAGGAGTTCAACTCTTTGCTTGAGGTTACCGGTTTCTTTTAGCTCTGCAATTTGGTGGTTCTCAGTTTCTGTGTTGGGTATGTTGATATGGACATTCTCCAATGAAGCTTCCTCTACCGGCTGAGCAGTTGCTTGCTGAGGAATGGTCTCATTTTTATTCTGGCCACTTGCGTGTCTCTCTGATAAAAGACTTAGTTTGCAGTACAACTTATAATCATAAGGGGTACAAGTGAACCTTTTGAACTTAGTGCAGATGTTATGGGAAATAGAGCATGAGTAGCATGTAAGTGGGACAGCGTAAAGAACGTAAAGGACTCAAAGGTAAAGTAAACAAACATTCACTATTGAAGTTTATTATGCAAGTAAGGAAGACATTATTACAAATTAAAATACAAGATGATACCTCCCTCTAGCACAAGATAATTCTACTGAGCTATCAAAATGTTTGTCTAGAATCTAGATAAGCTTAGCTAAATAATCTAGATATATCTCATTGTGTCAATAGTCTAGTAGGTTGTATGTGATTCATATTACCACACTAAACGAAACGTAGTGTTATTGTATCGAAATCATGAGTGGTAAATCCAGTCATGAGTCCTTGTCTGATCATGCGGTCTGATTTTAACCTTCAATCAGTCTACTTCCGTGATCGAGGGCCAAAATAATTCAGGTATGGCAGACATTGCAATTGACTGCCGCTTAAAATCATTGTTTTTGTAGTCAATGGCAGCCCAAAGCTTTTGAAAAGAGAGTTCCCCCACCCTATGAAAAACTAGTCGGCTAGGCTTCCGAATTATGTTTACTTTCAATGTGACTAAATATCGAAATCCTGTCGTCCATCTAGTGGTGGGAATAGTAACCAAGAACCTTACTCTTGGATATAAAAACTCTTGACAGGTCCAACACAAGAACTGTTCATTCCCTTTCCACCAAGACAAGACAGGTTGCAAAAGTTGCTTACCGCTGTGGGATGTAGCAGTTTCGCCTTCTGCTGTTGCATAGTTGAATTTACATTCTCCACAGATCTTTATGTGCTGTCCAGTTCTTTTTTTTTTCCTGTTAGTGTGACATCTTGGACATTGAGTCAATGTGTGTAGAAAGCTAAGATCGTGACCGCAGTCCTCACAGAATTTTGGCAGGGTTCCATCATCATTTCGTTCTATGACCTCCTCACATGAAGGACAGTGATGATCATCTGCCTGGTTAGGTGTAGCGCCTGAGTCTTCAACCCCAGCCATCAATACCTATTTGGAGGTGACCTGAAATTACAGACAATGATGAAAAGAGCTATCTAACATCCTATTCAAAGACATATGTCCCCAGCTTGTATTCAAATACAAAAATCTCCAGCGGAAAGGCATACAATCTAAAGAAGAGGCACCATAAATCCAGGTCCATGTATTGCGTAGTTTGACACTCACCTTGTCTGATGCTAAGCTCCAGCTTTTAATGAGTCAGTTGCCCAGCTTATACTTCCCAAACTTCACTGCAGAACAAACTGCGGCTAAATGGCAATTATTAAAACCGATCGTCTGAAAGTCCCCTAGTCTAGAAGGGGATTCCCCACTGTAACATACCAATCAATAATCTATGACTTGTGCACAACTTAGTACACTCATTTCAATAGGTTAGGTACATAATACTAGCACATTATTTGTCATGTGTGGTCATAGAGGTTTGTCTACAATACATCATTGTAAGCGGCATTATAGCCACAAGCTCAATTGAGCTTTTTGAGAAAGCCAGCTAAAACTGAGCAGAAGATAGACGAGGGGAACCGTGATTATCGATAATTTATTTAGTTCACCAATAGAACATGAGGCTAAGAATAGCAACATAAAACAATCATTAAACATGAACCAATGAGATGAAGCATTCAACAGTATCAGTCATCACTGTCTTACTTGTTGAACAAAGCTTATAAAAATATGGCACATCACTATCTTGCATTACATTTGATCATGGGTGTGAGAAAGTCACAGTCGCTTCTCGGCCTATTGGCTAAGATCAAAGTGTCACTGCCAATGGCCGATTAGTGCCAGTTCAGTTTTGGCAGCTTGCTGCGCACATATGATTAGGAGGTCCTCTATGGCCTCACCTCCAGGATGCATTCTAGTTTTCTAGAATGTATCACATTCTCAGTATGAGGATTAGGGCAGCTTGCGTCCCTCTTTAGGGGCAGCCCAATCTTCTGTTTCTTAGCAAACAGCAAGTCACAGTAAACTACAAACGGTCTGCGCACAAGATGTTTACTCTAACTCCTGGTTGTGCACACATACCAGATTTCTATTTAGAAACTCACTGGGTATCTATCAGAATACCACCATGTATCTTAACTGCACCTCTAACGACAGCAACAGGTCACCCAACTGTCGGAAACACAATTCAATGCATGTACCGCCCCGATAAAGCGTGTGAACGCCGACGACCCTAAATAATTTCAAATCTTCTATTGCTAAACCATGTTGAGGCTCCTCATATGAATAGCCAATAGATTCCATAATGTAGGTTTATTTTCCTGGGGCTATGTGTCTTTGAATGCAATACAGCAATGAGATTAAATGATAATCCAGAAAAAGTTGGTGACAGCAATGTCTTAAGGTATTTGTACTTGGTGGATCTGGTCGTTGTCAACCTGCAATGTCAAGTCAATTAAAATATTTAAATACCATATAGCCTTGTCACAGGATATAAAACAAAAAAAGTAGCTGGTGACAAGGCTAAATGCCACAGAAAAGTCTAAATGACACCTCGAAATTTGATGGGGTAGGTTCCGCTTGTCCTAGTCACTAACCAGACACTTATCAAAGATGGCAAATCTGAAAATCCCTCTGATGATTGTCACAAATTGAATGACTTCATTCAAAAACTGAACAATATGATTTCATATTTACGATGTCTATTTGTATCTGAACAACTTAGCACCAAATAAGAACCCCACACCAAGGGGACCACCTGTTTGTAGATTTGGTTAGCCTAATGTCCGACTTAGCTGATCCGGATAGATTGTTGAAATATAGCCTCATTGAGCTTAGTCATGAAATCAGGATCATCCTGAGTGAGATTAGCGTATAACATATGTCTATGATGCGGTGTCCAGTCGTTATACCACTGATTGAATAGTTTTATTTGGCACTGGAATATAGAAGGTGGTCTGTCGGATACCGTCACATGATTCATCGCTTCGAATAATGTATCCACCTGCAAAATTGAAAACAATACAAGGTCAAAATAACATTCAAATAGACTGTAAGATAACAGCTTGCATAGTCTCCGAGCAACATGACTGCAATATTGAAGGCTTCATATCAAGGTCACTATTGTAACAATGCTGTTAATGATTAGATCAGATTGGAATTGTGACCCAACAAAACAACACGGATTAGAAAACTTTGGTGATCAAAAGAGTGTCAGGTGATATTCATGTATAGGGAAACAAGATAACACTAGCATAGCAGGGATAAAGAATCCACAACATGTGAGTGTGAAGGGCTCAGACCAATCAACTTAACTGCAAGGATTTGGCAGCTTCCACAAAAATTCGAAAATGAAATAATGGATCACATAATGGTTACAATAATGTTTGATAGGCAAAGAGACATGAGATGTTGCTACATTAGGTAAATTCGCGCCCTTGTTATCTTTATTAAATAATCATTAACTATAATCATTTTTATGGGGAAATCCAACTGAATAGATTTTATGATTAGGTATACAGTTTTTCTATATCAGCCAAATGAAACTTAGAATTATCTCCTCATTGGTAATAGGGATACAACTTGAATTCAAGTTGGATTCAGTTGGATTTCCCCATGAAAATGAATATGATTAATGATTATTTAATATAGATACCAAGGGCGCGAATTTACCTATTGAAACATTTCATCAACTTAAACAGTGTGCCATAAAATCTTAACAGCATGCATGCACAGAATGAACTGTCAGCATAGCCCAACAAGTGTTCTGATGGTTATGTGGATCAAACAGAGCAATACTCATAAAATTCAGCTACATTCTGAATTTACTAACAAATCTGCTCTATTATGAGACTTATCCTCCCTCGCACTCAGAGAGGACAACTCTTGTATATTGAAACAACCAGCTAGCTACTATTTCTTTGACCAAGGATGCACAATCCAAAGAGTCAAATGGGCATGGTGGAATTCACCAATGCTATCAACGTGACACTTCCTATCAACAGGATAATTTCTCTCAACACAATTAGCACAATTTACACAAGTTCCACCTGGTTTGAGGGCATCCCAGGTTCAAGAATTTTGTAAAAGACTATAAGAATATTGTCGTGGCTCAGCAAAATAAGGTGAATACCAGCAGTATCAAACAAGATTATACAATCAAAGGTATAGTTTAAATACAACTGACACCTGCATGTTTGGACAAGAAACGATCTGTCAGGGTCCATACACGATGTTCATCCAAGTTATTGATAACCTCTATGGTAAGTTCCATGACCTAATTTAGATTCACATTGGACCAGTTATCTATTACAGAATACGCGTCCTACCAAATTCTAATAAGCCCTCTTCACAAACATTGAAGACAACACCTACGTTTGATGGCACCGCCTTGTCGAGAAGGACTTTGAGGAACTCAGATTTCTCATGTTGTCTCCAGCCAGAGAACCAGTGAGTTATACATTGTATCTCTTTATCACAGTGTGAGTTATCTCCCATAGCAAGACACACCAACCTACAAACACACATAGAAATGTACAGGTTTCATGAAAATAGAGTATTGGCATTTCTCTACATGATTTTCTTTGTGATGATCTATGGAAATAATGTGAGAGCCCTGGGACTGTGTTGCTTCAAGGAAAGAATGGGGAGGGTTTCACCATTTGATTATTTAAGTTCCATGATAAACTACGAAGTGTTTGACAACGAATTACAAGCTCGACTAAAAGTATTGCTAGTAGTCTGTGTTGGGTACAGAAGAGCTGCGGCTGGTGAGCCCAGTCACAGCACTAGAATCTAACCATGTAATTTATGTCTACGGTACTATTTTCAGATAACTTCAATGGAAGCAGCCATAAAATAAAATAGCACAGCTATCAAAATAAATGAAACCAGCTTTGTCACTTTTCAACACCTGAAGGACAGAGCAGATCAACTTTAAGAGTTGGCTAAATTTTCCTGATCTAACACATTTCTCGTCTTTAGGCCGTTATATGATAGAAATAAGTTATGGTCACGAAAAATTGAAAAAAAGCAAGAAATGACATCCGTTCTTTCCATTGAAACGCTAAAGTAATAGTTGGGTTTGCTCAATTATCATATTGTATTCTCAAGGCTCTTCACCTTTATGAAGAGCCTTGAGAATACAATTTGATTCCCTAAATACAACTAACACAACTGTGAGCTAATTGATAATCGAATCCTATGATATGTCTAATTACTGCTGCTAGAACTATTTACTTGAACTCAAACTGTGTTGGACTGTATCACAACTAACTGCTGAGCCTATAAAGGGGTCGGATATTGTTAAAAAAACCGTGCAATGAATCGGTGAGACAGGTAGGTTGACTGATTTTTAGAATTCACAATCTACAGTCAATTATGTTAGGTCAGTTGTGAAAAAGTGAGTAGTGAAGACCATTCCTGATCAGGGCTGAAAATTGCTCTTTTGCAATTTTTAAATTGTCAATTTTTAAACAAGAAAATCCGGTTCTGTTCTCAGGTCTGGGCCACAAATCATTAACTGAAATAATGTGCAACCTCATATTTGTATACTTATGTTTGGACTCTGTAAATTCCATCACAAGCAATCGCTCAGAGAGAATCACAACATACAATCAACAGTTTGTCAGCACCTGACGTTGATCTCAGCTCACAGTAAAATTCAGAGAGGATTTACTATCAGGTGAGTCATGTAGATTGAGACTGGAAGGGTGGTGACACATTGGTTCTTGCAAACATGTAGGCCTACTTTGCCTTGTTACGTCACATAACTTGAAAACCTAAAAAATTCTGCTGTCTGATAATCAGTGACAATCTTTGCAACTCCACACCTGTATGTAGGAAGCCATATGAGCTAAACACATTGGCTTAATTAGATCACCTTCAACTTCGCTCAAAACTAATAAAATGAGGCTGCGATCTGTGCATTGTAACCTAATGAGCAAATAATAGACAGTTTTCTGAGCTCTAATTTAGGCCTCAATTAGGAGTTGTCCTCTCTCCAGTTTGGTACTTTTAACCCACGCCGCAAAGGAAAAACCTGCTGAAAAGAGGGATATCTTGAAAACCGCTTATAATAGGACATAAATTATTTTCGATTCAGAATCTGCGACATTGAAAACTCATATGGACATAGTTTGGGAAATAGTTTTAGTACTTGGATGGTCAATTATAGCATTTTCTGCCTGTTTTGCGGACAATTTGGCAGACTTTTTCACAAGTTTCGTCACTAAAATTAAGATTTGTCAACATTCAAGCCTCCAATGATTTGGAAACCCTGTCTCACAGGGTTCTCAATGGTGCAGACTCTGAATCAAACATCATTTTTATCCTTACATAAGCGGTTTTCAGGATAACCCTCTTTCAGCAGGTTTTCTCTATGCGGCGTGGGTTAAAAGTACCAAACTGGAGAGAGGACAACTCCAACTAGAGGCAAAAATAAGAGCTCAGAAAACTGTCTATATGCACAAACTGATCGTCAAAATCAGGGTATGAAATTGATCATCTACCGTATCATGTGGCGTAATTATCGTCTTACTAGTGGGAATTAATGACGCCATCAGCTTGTGCGTAAAATTCATGCCCTGATTTTGAAGATAAGTTTGTGCAAATTATTTGTCAATTAGGTGACAATTCTGAGATCAAAGTCTCAATTAGCTATCTTGGAGCTATACAAAATTCAATGAGCACAAATTTGCCTGTGTGGCAGCAGTAGTTTAAGGCGTTTCGGAAGTTAGAATCTAGTTTGTTTTTCCAGGTATGTGTTTTACCTACTCGAGGAAATGTTCCTAGACATTCCCTGATCAAGTTGCCCTTATCCTGATGAGGACCCAAAGTATCAACCCTTCAGTAACAGGGCCACTGAACAGGGTCAATGAGAGGGGGATAGTAGGACTGACGCATTCCCTAAGTTTTGGAAATATGATAGTTGTGCGTAAATGGACGTGAGATAGTCGTACGTAGCAATTGTAGGTCTACTGAACTCGAGCAAGATACTGAAAGCCCCAGCAGGCCATGCATAGGACTCTTAAGCAGGCCCTAAGTTGCAATATATTTATCAGTTCTGAAAGGAAACCTTGACCGGTTGCTGGCGACTGGTGCCCTCATAAGATGTGTCTTTAGACGTTGTAGACAGTCTTGAGATAATGTGAAACTGTCTTGAGGCGTTGTTTGCAATCTTCAGGCCTAACTGTGGACCAAGAACATTTTGCACAAAAGAAAAGACTATGATGAACACACCCTTAGGGCCTAACTTAGATTTTCATGGAACTTATGTTATGAACCTTTCAGAACTTGTTTAATTTTGTTATGCATGTTTTCCATGTACCTTACATGGATACTAACCAGGCCCATGAGTACGAGAGACGAAAAATAGCAGAAAAAAACATGACATTACAAAATTCACCTAGTTCTGAAAGGTGCATGACATTAGTTCCATGAGTATTGATATTCATCCAAGTATTTCTTTTCTTTTGTAAAGTGATCTGGGTCTATGAATTGTCCATTATGGCTGCTTACAACGCCTCAAGACTGTCTAACAACATCTCATGACTGTCTTACAACGTCTCAAGACGTGTCATTTTCAGACCGGTCCTACAACCTCTCAAGACTGCCTTAAAACATGTCTAATAAGTCTTCACACATGTCAGCGACTCAAGGTCTGGTCAAAGTTAGTACTAGTACCACAGGTCTATTCCAAAACCTGGGATTTTGGCAACGTTTGTCTTCCCCCCTTGAGTTATTGACAACAAAAACTCAAGGGGGTAGTCAAACATCCCAGGTTTTGGAGTAGACCTGTGACTAGTACCCTTTCAGAACTGATAAACAAATTGTGTTGTTGATAGAGACAGTTAAGATGATATTTATCTGCGGTACAGCACCCCTATTTGACCAACCATGGGCCTGTTGAACCACTGCTCGAAGAAAAATAAATTACAAATTTGATCAAAAACAGGCTCGAAAAGCCGAGCTATTGCATTGGTGAGTTGTAGAATACTATGGAAATATTCTCAAATGCGTAAAAACTGAAATTCGAAAAATAAAATGATATAAAACTTAAAGCATTTATAGCCTTTGATGGTGTCCATGTTTGCAATGGAAATGTGCAGTAAAAATGGGGAATTTTCGATTGGTGCTCTTTCCAGGCCTGTAATAAAGTTTGCAATGCTCAGGATTTGACAGAAATGATACATATTAAAATACAGGTTTTGAGCTACATTTTGAGTGGTTATTCATGGCGAGTAGCCTATCACGTTTTGAAGGCGGCTTTTGCTTTGGAGCTAGCAAGACAGCATGATTCATATATATGCATCATCATGGGGAAATAAATAGAGGTATTGTACCTGCAAGTCTAATCAGGGAGTACCAACTATTCCTTGTATTTATCCATTTATCTAGATTGGAATGAGAAAATGATTATTGTCTAGCTATTATAAATAAATATAATAATAATATCATGTTTATTATAAATAATAAAATAATACTGAATTTTACAATTTATTTTAGGCCTAGTTCTATATTGTACATTTCATTCTTCTTCCCTTACTCACACCTCATAGACAATCAAGCCTCAATCGAACTTTGAAGAACCTAAAGTGTCTAGAATACTCCCGACTCTCTGGAATCTTCTAAATATTAAAAGCCTCTTAAACTTTCCTCATAAATTAAGTTGTTGTCTCTGCATTTGGATTCTATCAAACATTAAGCCAATCAACGCTCTTATAACAACAAAATAAATCTAAAGCTGATAATACTGTGGGGGCTACAATGTCAAATGCCTAAGTTCTTCATATCATAATATGGCCATGGGAAGGCAACTCGTGAGTTATTGAAAATTGAACAATGTACCCAAAATAAACTTTTTCAATCACAAACTCCTTACAGAATGTAGTTGTAAAGTAAACAGACAACACTTACACAGGTTCATAATACTGTTTGTTGAAGGCTGGATTCGCAAATCTAGGGTATTTTATGACAAACCTGTTGTAAAACAGCTCGCAGTAACGGCAACTACAGTCATTGTAACAACCTCTACTTTCAGTCATTGCAGTGTGCATTTCAATAATCCAATGATTTCAGCTGTACCTGATGATTTACTCAGATTTACACTTAACGATGGAGTAATGATATTTTGACATCTTTCGGCACTTCCGGTCAATGGGAGACTCAACAATTGAGAGAAATACTTCAAGCTACACATTATGACAGGCTCAGCTTTTTGATGATGTAATGCCAATTTTGCAATAATTCACCACTTACATATATAAATGTTTAAAGCTTCTTTTATCATTGTCCTCACTGAAGATAGCTTTGGCTTATGTTGCTCAATGCTCATATTACTTTCCGTAATGTAGCATTGCTTCTTTGCTGCATAACGCAAAGCATAAAGATTAACTCATATTTACTCAGTGATGTGCGCAGGAAATCTGCGTTGGGGATGAATCATTATGTACACAGAGGCAATGTCCAGAAGGCAGCTACCAATCACCTTCAATGATAAGCCTGATTAAAATTATTCGCTCATCGAAAATCAGAGAACAAGACATTTTTTTAAAACCCTACCCTTTGCCATGTTAGATTAGGTTACCAGGCTAAGCGATTACAGTTTACTGTATCGCCTTTGGTTATGTGATTATCCATTTCCATATCAAACCAGATATCCAGAACACTCCAACATGCCAGATGGGGTTATGACTTTAGATTGGTGACATTTTAAGAGGGTTTGACCAAGGAGTTAAAGACTTGGTTTGACTGTAAAGAAAACTAGTTGCCTAGCTAAAGCGCATCATAACGTCGAGAATGAGCTCATTACACACACTTTTAACCAATGTCTATTGAACAAGAAGTGATATGTCTGCTGGGATAACAGAGGGTCAAATACTGACCCCAATTCTATTCAGTTCTGCAACTGGCTTGCTCAAAATTTTGCTTGTTATGATTGGATATGTAAAAGTTTGGAGTTGTCTTAGCAGACAACAAGGCAGGATAACTCTATAAATTTTTTAATTTCTCCAATAACTACCTGAGAAAACTGAAATGCCTCATGGTGTTCCGATGTTTGACCTAGCATGACTCTACCGTGATAAGGTGCAGGAACGGAGATGACTCATTTTGTCAGTAAAACAAACCTTAACCAAATAGACAGTTTTCTGAGCTCTGATATATGCCCCAATTCGGAGTTGTCCTCTCTCCAGTTTAATACTTATAACCCTCGCCGCATAGGAGAAACCTGCTGAAAGAGGGTTTCATTGAAAACCGCTGATGCTAGGATAAAAATGATTTTTGATTCAGAGTCTGCACCATTGAAAACCCTGGGAGACAGGGTTTCCAAATCATTGGAGGCTTGACTGTTGATAAGTCTTAATTTTAGTGACGAAACTCATGAAGGATTCTGCCAAATTGTCCGCAAAACTGGCAGAAAATGCTATAATTGACTATCCAAATACTAAAATTATTTACCAAACATTGTTCATTATGAGTTTTCAATGTTGCATATTCTGAATCAAAAACAATTTTTTTCCTATTATAAGCGGTTTTCAAGATAACCCTCTTTTTAGCACGTTTTTCCTATGCGGCGTGGGTTAAAAGTACCAGACTGGAGAGAGGACAATTCCAAATTGAGGCCTAAATCAGAGCTCAGAAAACTGTCTATAACATGATTTTCCATGAGATTAAAGACTTACTTTGAGGCTGCTATTTTGTATAACATCTTATTCTCCATATTTTATCCTATCATGTGTGCGATTTTCAGCTTTAGAAACATAATCAATCAGCATTGGGAATCACCAGGCAATCCTCATCCTCTGTCACAATGATATACTAATAATTTCACAGATATGATGATGATACAAATTCTTGGGTACAGGTAGGGTTCAACCCAGGTATAATATACCATCAGGCAACTCTGCTACCATTGCACCACAAGGTACAGCTGATGGTGATAGCAGACACCATGGTGCAGTGGTAGCAGCGTTGCTTGGTTGTACATTATCCCTGTGTTCGAGTATACTGTAACGGAATGACCTTGAGTCAAAATGATGTGGTGATGCCATCGAGACCGTAAAGAAATAAAACTTAATTGCACAGCACTCCCTCATATATTAATCAATCAATTTGAACCCAAAAATACATATGATAACGGTATAGTTTAGGCTTCATAATTGTATAATATTATTTTAGGTTTCCCTGATAGGGATGTGTGTGTGTTTACTTAAGTGTGATTGAAGTCTTGTCAGGAGTCATGAATACATGATGGCTGATCAGATCTTAGAATTCTAGATATTATCCAGATTAGTACAGCTACATACATCTGCTTTGAGTAGAATTAACACAGGAAATGGTTTAGGAAACTGGCCGTCCATCAACAGTTACATACTTTCCATTATCAATGTGATATGAAGAGATTCCATGATTGAAAAAGTCTATGGCCCTGCAAAAATTAGGGAGTTGATATAGCTTTGTAGTGTGTCTTTGATAGTCTTGTTAGCTTAGCTTGGTGAGGGCATGTCAACTCTTGCGAACAAGATGTCGATAAGGTGAGTTGTTCCATCTTGAGAGCTCTATCTACCCCCCCCCCCCCACTTTGCACCCAACAAAGCTTGACAAGACAGGCCAACCTTTTAGAGATCACATAATTTGTAACTCAGATAATAACTGTCTACTGGCTTAGAAATTTTTCAACAAGTAGGCCAAACAGGATCACTGCTTTTGGTCTTGCGACAAACACCACGACCTCTTAGGTTACAGGCTACAGGTTACAGGCTTCCATACACAGATCAATTAAACTAAATTGAATTATTTTTTTGCTGCCGATGGCTGAAGTTGCCCTCACTGTAGTCTCAGTTGGCACACAATTTGTGCAGACACTTAAAAATTTGCATCCTCTTTACATCGACTCAATTTCAGTGATGTAAATGTCGTCAATAATGATGACAATGATAAATTTGATATTTGCATCAATGTTGTTGACTATGGTAGCTTGTATTACCTAGCAGAGTAAATTATTCGCAGTAGAAAAAGTTCCCCTCCGCACATGTGTAAAAAGTGAAAATTGTTGCAAACTTACTTTTGTTAGAAAAGTCTCTTATTCTTCTGAGAACCTTTCGCTGGTGGTAATGCTGGGTATCTGCAAACAAATAAACATTATTGTCATTAAAACATAATATGTTACGTTGCTAGACACCAACGCCAAGTTTGATCTATATCTGTAGGCCGAGGTTATTCTGTTGCTTGTATCTTACAATTTCATGTCATTTCTACAATGAAGCCTTATATTCCCTCATCAATTTTCACCTTAATTACACAGCGTAAATAAGAGTTGTGCCCACACAATGTATATTACAAAATTAAGTCAATAATTCAAAAATATTGTTAGCGCTAACACATATATCATAACATTCTATTCTTAAGGAAAACTTACATTTCTAAGAGGCGTTGATTATCATTGTATCCAAGAGATCTTGTATGCAATGCCCTGGTGCCCAAATGAATCTGGTCGCATAGTGTTTCAAATCTATCACTGTAAATTTAATCAGATCATCATCAAATGAATACAGCAAAGGCATATCATCACTGCAATAAAACTCTTTGGATTCCTATTCCTTTCGCTTTCCTACAACACTAAATATATCTTATAAATTTTTAGTAGTATCAATAGGGATTTTGGCAATACATTCACTGAAATGTTATATTGACGATCCTGTGGTCCAAATGTCTGATCAACGAACTCTCCAGTCTTGCTGCCATCGATGTGTTTCACTCTACGCTTACTGTTAGCAGGGTAGCAGCAAATTAGCTGTGTGTTGTGGTAGAAGCAGTTATTAGCGATCCTGCGATGCTCATCATCTTGACTGGAAACTTTGTACACATTACAGCTCTCCAGTTGCCTCAGTTGTCATTTTTAGAGTCATTTGTGCCTAAGAATTCACAGTATAAACAGAGCCTATAGATGATAGATGATATCTATAGTCTCTGGTATAAAGACCATGATTAGCGTGCTAGCTTGGCATGCCATCAAACTAATGATTTATCCACTAGAATTTGATCACGCCTGAGAGCTCCTCGAACACTCCTAAATTTTAAGTGATCGATGATTTAATGCCACTAACTTGCATCACAATCATCGAGCACTTCAAATAAGTTAGGGCAGGCAATTCTCAACTACTTTTCAGACCTTCACAGCATTCGTTAAAACAGAATTTGAATCGGGTCAGATATTTTACATAATTATACGGCACTGATATCCTATCACACTGATATTAAGGTTGTTACATGGAATGGTTTTATACTGCTGCATCTATAAACCATGATTAATGACATTTCGGCTGAAGCTGAATTCTATCGTGCGCTAGCAACACACAAAGAATCAATAATAATTGTACAAAATAAACAGCTCATGTTTTTTTCTTTCTTTGTTGAAAGTTGCAAAGCTGCTGACAGTGAGCAAACTCAATGCAAGGGATCGAGTCGTATTGACATATTTACAGTTATAATGGGAAAATGGAATTCCAAAGTTAGTCATGATTCCCACGTGTACATTTTTCATTTGTTAATCGATGTTGGCAACTCTCCATGACTATTCAACACAAATAAAGACTTGTGTGAGGCAGCAAAAATATCAAAGTGAATGCTGTTCTCGGCTGGAGTACTATTATTGCAGGAGACAGTATCGGTGAGTATGCGAGTAGCGTTTGCAATGCTTCATGTATTTGAGATGAACACAACGAATAAGTCACATCAAGTCAAGCTTTTTAGACTCTATAATAATATACGAAATACCACCTCTGAAAGTCGCAGCCTAGTTAAGGATTAACATGCTTGGCAGTGACAACCCAACCCCTTATTTATGACATAAAATCTGACGGATCTATTGTTATCAAGTTTAAACTGATCAGGCATCTTTTTGCATTTATTACAGAGCCTCATTTGAGCGTTTTATTGGCCACTAGTATATCAAATCCCAAATCAACATGGTGAAGATGTTGGAAAGTACACCTCTCGGGGATCAGCTTGTAATCGTCGGACTTGTATTTGCAAGCGTGTTTTTCATACTTGGACTTTGCACCTATCTGGTTGGCATATGCTGCCCAAGAAGATATGATCATCAGAAAACAGATGACACTAAAAACTGCAACACACCCCGTTGCGGTGTACTATGGATGTTCTTCAGTCTTTTCTCGATTGCAGCTATTATAGTAGCCTACGGTGCTTTTGCAAAAGCAAACTCTCAAAATCTGCTTTCAACTTGAATGTGTCGATTTTACATTCTTACATCTGTTTCATATTAAAGATTGGTATCGCAATGTTGAAAAACACATGCGTAGCTTATTAGTGGCTTGATCAGCATTCTTTTCTCTGTTTTCTTTTATTTGTTTGGCAAAATTATTTCTGGTTCTACCTTTTTTTTGCACTACCAATCTGCAAGTGTCTGATGTTAACATTGCTGTGATAACTGCGACAAGTATACATTTTAATTGATCATAAACATAAATCGAGACTAAAGTTAGCAGCCATAATGGCTGACTTGCTGTACTGTTCTAAATGTATTTCCTTGTCCTGGTGATCGCACAACCAGCTAGGTCACCAGACAACCATTCACATTTACCATCCCTGTCTCAATATTTTACCAGAGAGTTTGGCATTGAATGAATAGGATGTTGCTATCCTGGCTGGCAAACTTTCCATGTGAATGCTAATATCTGAACATTGTTTCATGTATACAGTCTTTGGGTTTCAGAAAATATTGTGGAAAATGGTATCAATGAAGTATTGATTGTTTGTTGTAGCAACCATGAATAATAATTCAGTAGCCTCCTGGCATGATTTTGCAGTTTTGAAAAACAGGAATTTCCAAATTCAGGGAATCCCAGGTTGTGAAAGATATCTTTTGTGAATAAACCAAAAAAACAGGTTATATATATAGATAAAAATAAGACTGACAAGACCGCAATCAATTGTACTGCAACTGATTTTTGTGCGATTATACTGCAATAAAACAAGGGTGTGAGCTGTTCGAACTTTGCTGTAGTGGCAGTTTCAATATACAACTTTTTTGTCGACCTAAGTAGAGAATTAACATCAGGTAATTGAATTGATCAACATGCAAGCCACATAAAAGTTGGTGCAAAATCTAGTGTTTGACATTTGAGGATTAAAACAATTACCGATAGGCAGATGATGCATCTTCAAGTGCTATCATTGCAAGTTGGGTAGGAACTACATGACCAAGTTAAATAATATGATTGTCTTCTCTTTGGATAAGGGAAGACAACTAACCACAAATCTGAGCTAGTATCTTAATTTAAATTTAATTTAAATTTAATCAGATGATCATCAAATGAATACAGCAAAGGCATATCATCACTGCAATAAAACTCTTTGGATTCCTATTCCTTTCGCTTTCCTTCAACACTAAATATATCTCATGAATTTTTAGTAGTATCAATAGGGATTTTGGCAATACATTCACTAAAATGTTATATTGACGATCCTGTGGTCCAAATGTCAGATCAACGAACTCTTCAGTCTTGCTGTCATCAATGTGTTTCACTATACGCTTACTGTTAGCAGGGTAGCAGCAAATTAGCTGTGTGTTGTGGTAGAAACAGTTATTAGCGATCCTGCGATGCTCATCATCTTGGCTGGAAACTTTGTACACCTTACAGCTCTCCAGTTGCCTCAGTTGTCATTTTCTGAATCATTTGTGCCTAGAAATTCACAGTATAAAGACCATGATTAGCGTGCTAGCTTGGTATGCCATCAAACTAATGATTTATCCACTAGAATTGGATCACGCCTGAGAGCTCCTCGAACACTCCTAAATTTTAAGTGGTGGATGATTTAATGCCACTAACTTGCATCACAGTCATCGAGCACTTCAAATATGTCAGGGCAGGCAATTCTCAACTACTTTTCAGACCTTCACAGCATTCGTTAAAACAGAATTTGAATCAGGTCAGATATTTTACATAATTAGACGGCACTGATATCCTATATCACACTGAAATTAAGGTTGTTACGTGGAATGGTTTTATACTGCTGCATCTATAAACCATGATTAATGACATTTCGGCTGAAGCTGAATTCTATCGGTGCTAGCAACGCACAAAGAATCAATAATTGTACATAATAAACAGCTCATGTGTTTTTCTTTCTTTGTTGAATGTTGCAAAGCTGCTGACAGTGAGCAAACTCAATGCAAGGGATAACTGTCGTATTGCCAATAACTGTCCCATTGCCAATAACTGTCGTATTGGCATATTTACAGTTATAATGGGAAAATGGAATTCCAAAGTTAGTCATGATTTCCACGTGTAAATTTTTCATTTGTTAATCGATGTTGGCAACTCTCCATGACTAATCAACACAAATAAAGACTTGTGTGAAGCAGCAAAAATATCAAAGTGAATTCTGTTCTTGGCTGGAGTACTATTATTGCAGGAGACAGTATCGGTGAGTATACAAGTAGCGTTTGCATAGCTTCATGTATTCGAGATGAACACAGCGATTAAGTCACATCAAGTCAAGCTTTTTAGACTCTATAATAATATACGAAATACCACCTCGAAAGGTTGCAGCCTAGTTAAAGATTAACATGCTTGGCAGTGACAACCCAACACCTTATTTATGTCATAAAATCTGACGGATCTATTGTTATCAAGTTTAAACTGATCAGGCATTTTTTTGCATTTATTACAGAGCCTCATTTGAGCGTTTTATTGGCCACTAGTATATCAAATCCCAAATCAACATGGTGAAGATGTTGGAGAGTACACCTCTCGGGGATCAGCTTGTAATCGTCGGACTTGTATTTGCAAGCGTGTTTTTCATACTTGGACTTTGCACCTATCTGGTTGGCATATGCTGCCCAAGAAGATATGATCATCAGAAATCAGATGACACTAAAAACTGCAACACACCCCGTTGCGGTGTACTATGGATGTTCTTCAGTCTTTTCTCGATTGCAGCTATTATAGTAGCCCACGGTGCTTATGCAAAAGCAAACTCTCAAAATCTGCTTTCAACTTCAATTTTTCATTCTAACATCTGTTTCATATTAAAGATTAGTATCATTCTTTTCTCTGTTTGCTTTTATTTGTTTGTCAAAATTATTTCTGGTTCTAGATTTTGTTTGCACTACCAATCTGCAAGTGTCTGATGTAAACATTGCTGTGATAACTGCGACAAGAATACATTTTTATTGATCATAAAACATAAATCAAAACTAAAGTTAGCAGCCATAATGGCTGACTTGCTGTACTGTACTGCTGTACTGTACTGCTGTACTGTACTACATGTATTTCCTTATCCTGGTGATAGCACAACCAGCTAGGTCACCAGGCAACCATTCACATCTACCATCCCTGTCTCAACATTTGACCAGAGAGTTTGGCATTGAATGCATATGATGTTGCTATCCTGGCTGGCAAACTTTCCATGTGAATGCTAATATCTGAACACTGTTTCATGTATACAGTCTTTGGGTTTCCGAAAATATTGTGGAAACTGGTATCAATGAAGTATTGATTGTTTGCTGTAGCAACCATGAATAATAATTCAATAGCCTCTTGGCATGATTTTGCAGTTTTGAAAAACAGGAATTTCCAAATTCAGGGAATCCCAGGTTGTGAAAGAAATCTTTTGTGACTAAACCAAAGAAACAGGTTATATATAGATAAAAATAAGACTGACAAGACCGCAATTAATTGTACTGCAACTGATTTTTGTGCGCTTATACTGCAATACATGGAGTGTAAATTGAAATGACTGGAACCACTGGAATCATCACACTAATGTAAAACATGTTCTGATACAAATGTTTTTTCAAACAAACATTTTTGTACATTTTAATAAAGTTTATATCAATCAATCAATAAAACAAGGGTGTGAGCTACTCGAACTCTGCTGTAGTGGCAGTTTAAAATATACAACTTTTTTGTCGACCTATGTAGATAATTAACATCAGGTAATTGAATTGATCAACATGCAAGCCACATAAAAGTTGGTGCAAAATCTAGTGTTTGACATTTGAGGATTAAAACAATTACCGATAGGCAGATGATGCACCTTCAAGTGCTATCATTGCAAGTTGGGTAGGAACTACATGACAAAATTAAATAATATGATTGTCTTCTCTTTGGATAAGGGAAGACAACTAACCGCAAATCTGAGTTAGGGTATTATGTGTAAGAGGGAATGCGCCCTGCTTATAATATGACCATAATAAGCTAATTCGTGTGCTGAAAAACTGCCTAGATTGCTGGTACCCTTCCGTTACTTTTGACCACATCCGGTTATGAGGTCGTTGATAATAATGAATTCTGCATTTCATGGCTAGTCTTGGGTAATGTTATGACCAAATCGATCAGCCTTTAGAGAGATTCAAACCAATTGCAGATTTCTCTAATTTTATCATTGATGTTAAACCTTGAACTATATATGTAGCTGTTCATTCATTTTGTTGTATCAGCAGATAAATGCTTACAAAAATCGAAATTAAAAAAACAAGAAGTTTCCAATCAAAACTTCCCAGGTAAAAGAATCTCCTGGTAGAACCAAAGAATTCAATAAGGTATAAAAGCATAGGAAGAGAAAATAAATAAGATCAAAACGAGACAGATAAGCATCTGGGATGAGCTGCATGTAAGAAAACAGCTGATGTTCAGTTGTTTTGTTTGTTCATGGCGTTGTGAAACAGTCAATGAAAATGAGCACCCATACAATATGACTGACATTACACTGTAGCGCACTCTGAAAAAAATTGTTTCATGATAGATATCTGCTTCAGAATATTTACAGCCTATCCGACTTCATAATATCAACCGCATCGACCGGTCACGTTTGATGACTGGTCACATGACGTGCAGTCATATTTCTGAAAGCCAAATGGCTGATTCAGCCTTTGTCAACTAAGATAGAATATATATTACATTCTGTGGTAGTAAATTATTCCAGAAAACAGAGATAAAAAGGATTACTTTCAAAAGGAAATGCTAATTGAGTTAATTATAAAAGTGAGTTTGAACTACAAGGATACACAAAAGCTGGTATAAAAATACAGAGAGTACATGTAAATGAGATTGTTGCAATTAAAAATTTACTATGGATGGATGGATGGATTTTATTACTATCACTGACAGCATTATTAAAAGAAAAAATGAGTCGCGAAATACAGTGTAATTGCTGGCACTTTGAATCAGCAATAAAAAAAGCGAAGACACTTGGAATAAAAAATCAAATCTCTGTCTAAAAAAGTATTTCGTTTAAAATAAGAGTGATATGACGCAGAAAACAGTCTCTCCCCAGTGAGCTTCTATGTTTTACTGTACGGTATCTGCCAGATGGACATTTACTCAACAAATCATTGATGAAATGATCCTCATCGTGAATATAGCGTAAGGCCAGTGTTCGTGTCTGATTGTCCATCATGGTATAAATATCGGGATGTTCAATGCCTAACTTAATAGCGTCCTTGAAAATTTTACACAGGCGTTGCTTGTCAGCAGCATACAAGCTTTTAAAAATAATGGGTAAGCAATAGGAGATTCGTGTTACAATAAAACTTTTAAAAAGCATATTTGATAGTGATTTAGAGCTTAAAAATACAAAATTCCTGACTACATACATCCTTTGAGAGGCGGTTGAAACTATACCATGCACATGATCATTAAAACGCAGCTTATCGTCAACTAATACACCAAGTTATTTAACTTTATCACTAAAAGCAATAGCAGTATCGTTTAAAACAAGTGTAGGGGTAGAAGGTTTAACATATTGGGTGGATAGCATCATTTCCTGGGTCTTAGTATGGTTTAATAAAAGATTTAAATCAGCACATTGTTTAGCAATTCTATGGAGTTCATCAAAATAGGAGTTGAGATCTGATTGATTAGCTATGCAGCCTATGATGCAAGTGTCATCTGCGTACTTAATTATTGTAACATTACTCAGGTTTGAGGTAATCCGGTTTGTATATATGGAGAACAAAAGGGGAGACAGACAGCAGCCCTGGGGGGTGCCAGTGTTCGTTATAATAGCATTTGAAGTTTTACCATCAACAACAGTTCTTTGCACTCTGTTAGATAAGAAGCTGTAGATCCACTCAGTGACATTGGAGTCAAGATGAGTAAGCTGCGAGATAAGATCAGGAACATGTATAGTGTTAAAGGCCGATGAAAAGTCTAAGAAGAGACATCTAGCTTAGTGTGAAGCCTTCTGGTCAATAAAGCTGGTGACGGTCGAAGTTAGACAGAGCAGGGCATCTTGTGTAGACCGATTAGCTTGATATGCGAACTGGTATCTATCCATAGGAGTATGAGCCATAATATAATGTTTTACAAGCCGCTCCATCATCTTGCAGAGACAGCTAGTTAGCGCTATTGGTCGATATTGTTTAAGTTGAGCAGGGTCTTTGACTTTTGGTAGAGGTTTTATTATAGCCGATTTCCATGAAGCAGGTGTAGTTTTAGAGTTGATAGAGGAGCTGAACAGTCTAGTGATGATAGGCGCCAGCTGGTTGGAGCATAGCTTTAAAACTTTGGGAATAAGGCCATCTGGTCTGGGGCCTTTCCTAGGGTTAAGTCCACTGAGCTGTTTGAGGACTATATCTTCTTTTATTTCTAGTGGTGGTGCTGTAGTGTTAGAATTGTTTATCACAGGCGGGACGGGTATAGGTTTCTCATATCTGGTGAAGAAGGTATTCAGGTCATCTGGGGCAAATAGGTTCTGCTTAGGAGTTGTGTTGGTGCTAGTAGGTAGCCCACTAATTTTCTTGATATCTGTCCATGCTTTTGTAGGTTGTTTGACTAGTTGTTGTTGAATTTTGGTAGAGTAGCTTTTCTTAGCGATAATTATTGCCTTGGTTATATCACGCTTAAGTTTGTTATACAGTTTACGATTGCCAGTTTCATGAGCAGTTTGTTTTTGTTCCAACATCTCTGATATATGCTTGTTCATCCACGGTTTTTGGTTGGTACACATCCTGAAACTTTTAGTGGGTATGCAGGTGTCTGTACAGAAATTGATATAGTCTGAGATAACTTCAGTCTGGGTGTGGATATCATCCTCATCAGAAAATAAATTATCCGAGAGTGTAATATCCAAAGCTGCTTTCAAGTTGTCACAGTTTTCGTTTGTAAACATACGACGGGTTACTCTGGTAGGTTTATATTTGGAGAGGGGTGGGTAGGTTGGGATGAGATGAGTTATGTAATGGTCAGATCCTCCGAGGTTTGCAAGTTGGTGGCAATGGCTGAAGGCGTCTTTGAGTCTGATGTAACATTTGTCTAGGATTCTATTGTTTCTTGTCAGTGTTTTTACTACCTGGTAGTATCCATCAAGTCTGAAAGGAAGCTGGTTGAAATCGCCCATTACCATAATACAAGAATCAGGGTGATTTTTCTCCAGCTCCTTAACGTGTGTAGAGATTGTTTTAGCAGTGGAAGTAGCATTATGTTTGAGTCTGGAATTACCGGTAAACGGAGTGTAGCATGAAACAGAGATTATGGAAGAAAATTCACGAGGTAGCCAATGTGGCCGGGATTTGATAGTAAGGATTTCACAGTGGTTGTCATTATGATTGAAGATTACGTTATTGTTTGTTGACCATTTGCTGTCGATGTAGACGAGAATACCTCCTCCACATGATTTACCGCTAGTGTCAGGTTGTCTATCATTTCTAAATTGTTCATATCCATCGAGTTCAGTACGAGAGGTTGATATAGCAGGGCTGAGCCAGGATTCTGTGATGCAGATAAGCTGAGATTGATTTTTTAGGCGCTTAGTGTTCAAGAGAGAGTGCAGTTCATCAAGCTTATTCCGAATCGATTGTGCATTGGTGAGTACAACAGCAGGCAGCGGTACTTTACCATTTTTATTACTATGGTTCACACGCACCCCGCCTCGTCTACCTCTCTTTGAAGATCGTAAAAGTTCAGGAGCAGTGTCTTTCACTAGCTGCTTATAATTTATATTCCATATATCTTTTAGCTGACGTTGATTCAATGAGTTTTTAATATCCGACAGAGATTGATAACCCACAAAGTGTTCTAGGCATTTCACACCTCTAGGCTGGTATATGAGGGTGATTATGAGAGCCAGTAAGAACAAAGGCTGCAATAGCTGCGCCATAATGTTAGCAGTAAAGTATTGATAATAGGATTACAGAGAGCTATTGTGAAACACAACCTCACTCTGCAAGAGCCAACTGCCAACTATGTTATGAAGAAAAATAAAGAATAAAAAATACATACCTATGTGTGATTGTCTGATCTAATACTTTATTTGGTCAACAAACTCTATGCCATTAGATACAACAAAAGTGCACCATTCAAACGATGCATACAAATGGTGACATTGCATCCTCCAAAACTATAAGGTATAAAACGCTATTGTTAAGTCTACATTTGTTACCTGTTTCCTCCTCACTACAAACTAGCTTAATTAGGATATAATATTTCATACGTTATATAGTTTAGAGTTATTCATTTATCTTATATATTATATATATATATATATTGTTATTAGGTTTGGTAAATAAAATCCTGTGATGATCGCTCTATTCCTCCACTGTGATTATGATAGGATCGCATCCCAATACCACAAGGTTACAGTGTGCAATGCTTCCTTGATTGTTGAATTTCTATTGAAAGTTCTTTATCT
Source organism: Membranipora membranacea (assembly GCA_914767715.1). NCBI lineage: Eukaryota > Metazoa > Bryozoa > Gymnolaemata > Cheilostomatida > Membraniporidae > Membranipora > Membranipora membranacea. Next base: position 8,566,993 of record OU612072.1, on the reverse strand, counting down.
GCAGAATAAATGTGCAACATAACTGATATGAAAAGTAAATTCAACACAAGGCATGTACTTGGTCAGACGTCACTAGGCGACATAAGTTGTCAGCATATTTATGAGTTTGTACGTGGAGAAAATGTTAAAACTGTGGTTGAGGCTGCATTTGTGGCACTATGAGGGGCATGTAGCTGATGATGAAGCTTGAACTCAACTAGCCACCCTAATTCCAAAAGTCTCAAGTAACTAGACATATTGTACATTTTGTTCACATGGTTGTTTCGAATTCTCTGTGTTTACTTGCTATACTGAATGAGATGAGTATGTCACTTTATAGGTCAGTTTAATTCAACATGCCTGGAGTAGGTGGTAGCCGATTGGTTTGAGCACCTGACCTCAAACATGCATGTATTGGACGTCTGGGTTTGAGTCCCACTGCAGTCCATTTACTGCTGGGCACTGTGCCCCAGGTGTGTTCCTACCTGCCTAAAAACTGAGAACTTGGTGCCTGATATAGTGGCCTTGCCCTTAAGATGCCTCTTTTTCTCAGTCTTCTGACAGAGACAAAAAACTTGCAATTTTTAACCAACTATATCCTATGCTTTTAAATGAATGTAATTAAGTCTATGAAATAGCCGAGATTCTTTCCTGCTACGCTAACAAATACTGATCATAATTTATTTTTCATGCAATGACAGTATTTCAGAAGCCTACTGAGAATACATACAAGCCTTCTCTGGTGAGGGTGTACTTTAGAACAACAAAATCGGATGTACTTACATGTTCATTATTTTTCTAAGTATGCGTCAGAGGGACTTCAGGATATGTCGGGTATTTTACTATGACTCTCTTATCGTATCCCCAAAAGTAGTCATATTTAGAATCTAATGAATGATACCAGTGACTCGCGTCTGGGTGAAGAGTCTGCATTTTTTCATACACTAATCTGCATATCTACCAAACGAAAAATATATCGAAGTTGTATTATTGCATCAATTATTTGTGACAACTCATCCCAATTGAACAGGATGATGACCATTGACAAAATCAAAATTTACTTTTATATTTCGATCTGTGATACCTAATATATGCATGCATTTTGGTTCAAGCTAATAGATGACTTATGATCCTTTATCGCGCCAACGGACCGGCATGAGAAGTAATGATTCAATAACACAATTTAAGGCCTGGGCACACTATAGCGTACCATAGTCTGTAGCTCGTAAAAGTTATGGAGTACATCTGACAACCAACTAGTCATGGGAATGCTCTGGATCTAAAGCTAATCCGGATTTTTAACCCATACGGACAGCTAATAAATTTGTGTTACGGGACAGATACCCAATTGTGTGCATAAGCCTTAAGCCCGTTTGTAAGATATCACATTCTGTAATTCTGTTGACCGATAATTTTTAAAATATTTCAGTTTTCCTTACACATGACACAGATGATGAAACAAAAACTTTTGGTGGTTATGTCCACCTACATTAGAGGAGAAAGTGCAGACTAGGTAATCAGTCATAGAGAGCAGATGTATACCTATTAAGACACCTCTCAGTGAATTATCAGTGTATCTATCAGGACAGTCTGCCTTCTGTGATATAGATACATCTCCAAAGAATTCATAATCCGGATATCTGAAACAATTTGGATTTAGATATATTAATTACATAATACAGCGTAACCCACTTAATTCAAACTGCAGGGGACCCAAGACATTTGAATTATGAATTGTTCTAATTACAATAATGCCAGGGGATAATTGCCAGGGGATTTTCAACAAATGTGGGGCTTATTTCAGGGATTTGACAAACAGCAACTTTTTATTTGTTGTATTGTGCAATGCAAGTGATAATGAAAATAAAACACTGATGACAAGTGAGCAGTAGGAACCACTGAATTGAGTATGCAGGTTTGGCAGCTTTGTTTAAGAGTCTTAAATCCAAATACTGATCACTCCCTTTGTCTGCATCATCAAAACAAACAACTGAACAAGGAGTTACATTCTTCCTAAAAACCATTGGCTGAGCTGGTACCACACTCAGTTGTCTGAATTAATCAGAATTTCAAATTATCAGGATTCGAATTACCCAGCTTACACTGTACATCCAGAATTTATATTAATATCGATTCACACTATTATGTTTCAACAATCTAGTACGATTATGTCTGTGTAACATGAGGCTGCTGCTATAATATGATAGTAGAATCAAGGGAGGAGGATAGATAGCGCAAATGATCACATCTTTCACTATCAAGCAAGAGGTCCCAGGTTCAAACCCCGCTCTTGTCTCGAGGGATTTACCCTGGCTTCTCCCTACCCACATATCACAAAACTCATATTCAACTTCAACCAACACACAAACAAACACACATCTCAAACTCAGACAACCCTCATAATCACAAAACCAACTGATAGAACTATATATACAATATACATATACATATCTATACATATATAATAAATGTCAACAATTAGAGCAATATCTAAGTATGACCCACTTTTTCCTAGCTTCCGGTAGCACCGTTGGGTCATCTGATGCTATATAAACTCTTCTCTTGTCTATTCTGTTGGGAATCCTTTCCTGAGTCAGAAACCATTGGTCCACATGTTCCATATACTCCTCAATACCATGCAACTTTGCTTCTTTTACAAGTTTGTCGGTCCGTCGCACCTGTATACTAACTCAAACAATGTACAATATTTACATTGACCAGAAGAATGAACTTTTCCATGAAGTCAACATGAGGCAGAGAATCAATAGTTGCTGTGTCTTAAATTCTCTCTTTGAAGCTTGAAATACTATGTGGGTAACAAAGTAGCTTATAAACTCGCAAAACATAATTATTTCTAAAATGTCATTTACATTTATGGGTGTCAGAGTATCATGTATGATGATGGCCATTTCTGGATATTCAACCAAAATATTCATCAAACTTCATTTGGAGAAAAAAAATATTAAGAATGTAATGAGGACATTTTTGGGTCTTTGAGATACACTATATTCAGGTACGAGACACCCGGAACCTCACCCGACTATCGGATTTTTGAACTTCATCGTTTCTTTAACACTGTCTATATCGTCCTGTAAATGTTTCTGAGGCCTCATCAAATATTTAACAAACTGAGATATAAACAATACGGATGGATCTCCATGTAATGTTCTACAATAGAATACATTCTCAACAGCTCTTTTAGCTTCTTGTACGAGAAATGTGGATTAGGACAAAGGGGGAAATATTCAAACTTGATAAGCCCATCCCACAGCACTGCATTATCATCGTATACAAGAAAATGGTAAAAAATCTCTTACTTAAACAGCTGTTCGTACACGCGCCATATGAATATAAAAGGATGCTGCAGCAAGTTTCACGGCTATGTTATTCAAGCAGATTATCTGGACCGGTGGTCTACATAGTAAACACTCGTTGAAGCTAGGACTTATTTATTTATTTATGAGGTTAGAAGTGTACAGATAACAAAAATAATTCTATTATAGGTAACTTGCTGACTTCAGGACGTCGAGTCAGTTTTGTCAACATTTCAATTTCTTATACCAATATGATGGTTCAGAATTCTCAGCATTGTAGAGGCGGGAGGGGAGCTGATCTTGCTAAACAGATCATAAGTTATACCTTCTACATATTAAAATAATACTCACTGTAGCCTTTGAGCCAGATCCGCTGGGATTGATAAAGGCATATATGGGGGAGGGGGGGCTTTCAAGCGTGCAGCTACTGGCACCACAACGACATCAACATCTTTAGTCTGAGCTTCCCCTAAAACAATGATAAAAGCAAAATAAAAAGGAATATCTAAATCGGCCCCACAGGGATGTTAAAAATTCATGTCATTGTGAGCCTATTGTAAATATCTCATCATGGATAACAAATAGATAAATTTGCATAGCGTGTTACAGTTTCTTTTTAACTAGCAGACTGATGTGGGATGTCATCGGATAAAACTTCAGCAAATCTGATCTACAAAGCGCTCAGTACATTTTAAGGCAGACTTACCACTCCATTTAAGTTGGGTTTGACCTTCAGATACATCTTTACATGTGTCATTGACTGGTCTGAATACTGAGTCCCATCCCTTGGATGTGTATTTAAATCCCTGTATAACGCAACAACCAAATAACTAATAATAGTGTGACTAGCGGATTAGGGGTTGAGAATAGAACTGAGTAAAGAAATAAAGCTAGCCTTGAACTTGTATACTTAGCTAAACAGGAATTTGAATCATTCCTCTTGGCACTGCCAAATGAGGTGACAGTAAAATGCATGAAAGTTTAGCTGAGTGGCCGTCCAAATAATGTTTTATTTTTGATTTATGTGGCGTGCATGATACATTGCAATGTTTGAAAATGTCTTGGTCAATGCTGATAAGTTCGAGGGAATTTGATGAAAACAAGAGGTTTTAGCTATCAACATTTAAATATTTATCTTGACTTACATCTGATTGAAGTATCAAAGTCCTTTCAAGGCCGTAAGCCATCATTAGGCAGTAGCTAACATGATGAAACTGACATCCGAATCCACAACCTACTTTCATGTCACACAACAGCTTCTTAGCTTTAGAACAGTCCTTGGGATTCTAAAAATATAGATATTGACCTTATTAAAGTTACACTACTCGATATCCAGACAAACACTTACTAAGATAGTTGAGGAGTTGTGCCATATAAGTAAATGAGTGATCATCTTCTGAATATGAATGTAGAATCTTAATACAATGTCAACAGGGAGTTGGAACACGTTCCATCCACCGCTGCTAACCTGAGCAACACTGTGGCGTGTTAGGATTGTTGGCTTAACATGTCACATTGCTGAAACACCTGATAGTGATTTTTAACTTTATTATTGAATTTGCAGCTGCACTTTGAGCTAGGGTAATGTAGTGAAGGCAGAGGTAGTAAATCCAAATAAATGAAAAGAGATATAATCTACACCTATTTCTTACTTACACAAGCCATCTTTAGGTTGTAAAGTCCAGTAGTTGAGTATTTCATTGGTGGGAGCCTATTATCTTTTGGGAAATTGATGGAAAGGTACCACATTCAATGTTCCTGAGTAATAACTACATCTTTCTCTATCTAATTAGCTTGAAAATCTGATTAGGGAATGATATGGAAAAAACCCGAGGGTGTTTTCACCAAAGGTTTGATATGTAAGCCAGATACGTCACCTGTAGATGGTATATTCTTCTCTGCATGAGGTCTTGTAGTTCTCTGTGCTCATTCTCTCTCCAATCCTGATTATTGTCAACATTACTCAACGTCATCGAATCTACCTCTATCAATCTACAGCAATGAAAGTGAAAGGAATAAACCTTTACTAAAAGTTATCAAATATAATATTAAACATACATCTTATCAGAAAATTATGTACTCCTCGATCTGGCGCTTGAATGCTTATGGTGTGCGCTAATTGTGTATTATATCAATTTTATTTGCACTGATGTCAGTGTTACGCTCGATTACAGGGTACTGTTATCTACCTGTGTCTATGTCCGATGTTGTCCAGAATCTTTTTGGCTACATCGTTGTTCAGTTTCTTGAGCTGTGATTTAGTAGAAAACCATGTATCATGTTTATTATCAGCCAGTCTAAATCTAGCCATTTCATGGTCATAACTTGGTCCTGACCCTGAAAAAATGAATATATTGTAACAACAAATTTGAAAGAAAGGTGTTCGAGCATAGTGCTAAGTAGTCTAATTTGGGCTTCAAACCCTGATACACAATAAATTCACCATATTATAATTATTTCTTTTCAATTAGTTAGCTAGGCCAAAGCTAATAGTGAAAACGCTGACGTTGACTGAAGTGTATCTGTACGCAGAGATCGATGCAGTAACTACTGTCAGCTCATTTTGAAATGAAGAATAATTATGGTCTTATAAGCAGTTCATGCAATATCCCAATCTGTAGATAGTTCCTATTTCTTCACAAGAGGCAATGGATTCTACCTACCTGCAATTAATATGGAAATGAGGTCACTTTGCAATGTATTTGATTGGCTGAGATTCCCCCAAGCCCCCAACAATTGGTTATTTCATGTAATGGAGAACTTAAAGACTACCCAACGACCATTACATGTTATAGTCAGGCAGTTACTTATGATAAAGTTTTGTCAGATATCTATGGTAAGAAAATTCAATGCTCTATTTCGCATGAATTATTGATGGTGGAAGAGAGCCTACAACAAGGGAAGGTTTCTCCCTGCATTATGATGTCACAGTCCCCCAGTAGCACTTGTTTTGTATTGTACTTCCATGAGACTGTGACATGATAATGCAAAGAATCGGAGATATCTTCCCTTATGGTAGGCACTTTCTTACCATCAATAATTCATTTCAAAAGAGCTTTGAAATTCTTACCATGCAAAACTGGCAAAGCCTTATCATAAGTAACTTCCTGACTATAACATCCATTGGTCTTACGGTAGTATTTATTGACTTCATTTCGTTTTCATATCTGCCTTGATAGCGCCCTGTTTATGACAAAACAGAGGGTGTGCTGCCCCTAAAGAGGGAGGCAAGTTGCCCGAAGTCCTCATAGTGAGAGTGTGATACATCCTAGTAAACTACAATGCATCCTAGAGGTGAGGCCATGGTGGACCTCCTAATCGTGAGTGCGCAGCAAGCTGCCGGAAACTGAAACAGGCACCATTGGCCATGACACTCTGATCTTAGCCAAAAGGCTGAGAAGCCTTGATAGCGCCCTGTTTATGACAAAACAGAGGGTGGGCGGCCCCTAAAGAGGGACGCAAGTTGCCCGAAATCCTCGTACTGCGAGTGTGATGCATCCTAGAAAACTAGAAGACATCCTAGAGGTGAGGCCATGGTGGACCTCCTAATCGTGAGTGTGCAGCAAGCTGCCAGAAACTGAAACAGGCACCATTGGCCATGACACTTTGATCTTAGCCAATAGGCCGAGAAGCTCCCTGTTTATGACAAAACAGAGGGTGGGCTGCCCCTAAAGAAGGACGGGAGTTGCCCAAAGTCCTTGTACTGAGAGTGTGATACATCCTAGTAAACTAGAATGCATCCTAGAGTTGAGGCCATGGTGGACCTCCTAATCGTGAGTGTGCAGCAAGCTGCCAGAAAATGAAGCAGGCACTATTCAGCCATTGGCCATGACACTTTGATCTTAGCCAATAGGCCGAGAAGCGTAGTTGATATTAAAACGGGATTTTGCACTACCAGACATAGGTTTGATGTACATGCAATATGTAATACAACGTACACTGTGTATACAAGAACTTGTACAAAGTGACATCATTCTTATATCAGACACACTGATATCAGAAATCAGAAATTTGACTGCGGGTAAATTAGTTTATTACAAACCAGATGTGGCTATAACTCCATCCTTTTGACCTTGTACAAAATCCTTACCTTGACTTTGTAAGGCTCGCAACTCCTGAACAGTTGACTCGAGTTTATCAATCTACAACAGAAAGGGTTTGTGATATACATTAATTTATAAATACTGTAGACTGGGAACGATTATATATATGATGCAGGGTAAGCGTCCTCTTAAATTCAGTGTACATCAAAGCAGAGTTCTAAATGCACATCAAATAAATAAACACGATAACAGTTCACTAAAGTTACCTTCGCCATGTACTGCTCTTTGATAATTTCTGCTTCCTCATTCATCACGTCTTCTTTTGAAATGTCCACAATCCTGTAAAGCACTACTAGGTATTATTCTCTTTAGCCCAAATAATGCTAATCCATGGGAATTTCATAGATTAAATAAAACCCTGCTACATCTCGCTGATAAGCTATGCCAGTGCAAGTAAACAATACTATATCTGTGAGTGAATCAGAATTCATACCAGAGGATTCTGTGACAAAATTCTGCTAGTTTTATGTTTATCTTGCATTCTTACATTTAGGTGTGTAAGATAAAAAAAGTCAGTCAATGACCGTATAAGATTCTCATTCACACACGCAAACGGGTTGTTTGCTATAATTGTATGTAATCTAGTGTCTGAAGTAGCAAAATGTTTTCTTAGCTTCTTTTCAATTCTTGCATATGCCATTCCAAATTCAACTCAGCCAAGCATTCAGTTGCATAAGATGTCTGAAGGAAGCTTAGCCAAGAACCCCTATAACCGTCAGTCAAGTCTGAGCAGCCGAGTCAGATATTTATACTTACGGAACAAATTAAAATTGTAAAATAGGTTTTGTGTTTCATCCATCTGCAGACAACAGCATACAATTTATGTTCAATTTTGAAAAATGAAAGCTCTGACTTTGAAAACTGTGATAGATTCAGTGGCTAGCTGTCATCAGTTTGCTGTTTGATTGTAGCTCAGGTAGAATTAGGGCAAAATAAAATTTGATATTCTTTATACACTAAGCGTAATAGAAGAATATTCAATCTTCATTTATGCAAGACACTCCTATTTCAACTTAGTTATAGATATGTGTACAGCATGTATACTGCCACTCTGCGCTCCTGTTGCTCCCCACCCATGTAAATTTTATATGAATGTTTAAGCCAGAACTATGGGATGTGCTAAAACACTAAACCCTTAAGTGAGACTACTAGCAACGTCTCAGTGAAGAAAATTTGAGATGGGACAAGTAGTTCCTGAGATATTGAAAAGGCGATATATCACGTTAATTGAGATGCTTAGTTCGGATCTCGATCGCATGGATACGACTTACCTTAGTGAAGTCGACTGCATGGTAGGGTGCAACAAAACGAGGCAAAGTCCAACAAAGAGCAGACCAATGATTAGAAGATAAACTGGTTTCCAATTTTGCATCTTCTACTAATGTGTCTGGAGACGATAGAATTGCAAACACACTGGCTCTCGGACTGTAGGTTACGTTAGAAGTTGACCGCTCAAGCAATTCCAGTCCTGTTAACAATAGAGGCTGAGAAGTACATATATACTGTTAAAATATTCACATGCCAGATGATATCTCGTTTGTGTTACACTGACAGATATTACGAATCAATTTCATTCTACCCCTCGATTGACTTAATTAATTTATATCTGATAGTCCAATGTATTGTTCTTGTTCTGTGGATTAACCAGTGATATGAGATCTTGTCCAATTAACATGTATAGGATTTAGTAAATTGCACTTGGCTGGCTGGGCCAAAAAAGGAATGGCATGTATGTGTGTGTGGTACTATGTACTAAATGTTAAGTGTATTTAGCGAACCATACATAATTTGGTAATTACTCTCAATCAACTGTGACCTTGTCTTTGAGTGAAGGCATCCAAAATCGGCTAATTATACTCAGGTTGTCGACCTCATAGGTATAAAAAGTATCGATGATAATTTTTCTCTTTGCTCAGTTTGCGATTATAGTTTCATTGCCAACCCACCAACTTAACCTAGTGAACAAATGGTCTGCTTTCGCTCTCCTGAAGTTTTGTTGCTTTTATCTTTGCAGCATTTCTGATAATCATCAGCCTACATTTTTTTTTGGATACAGATTGTTTTTTGAATGGTCCTTATAAATTGCTAAAAAGCAACAGTGCCCGCAATTCAAGGGGATTCAAGGGGACGCCCCCTTGGAGTCTTTGTTGTTCGGTTGTTTGTCAACAACAAAAACTCAAGAGGTGCAGTCAAACATTGCTAAATACCGAGGTTGTTAGAGTAAACCTGTGGTCCACCATTGTTACAGTATTTATACACTTACTACTAGTTGGCAGACATTTTCCTCTTTAACGCAGCAGACAAGTAATAGTTATTTAGTTTCAAGGACACCAACGTGTGTCTTTCATTGCCTTACCCTTATCCTTAACCTTGTGTTCTGGTCATGGATGAGCCTGAGGGGTTCACACATTTGGACTCGTCTCATGGCAAGTCCTAGACAATGGTCATTGAAGCTAGACCACAAGATAAATAAGATAGTATATACACAGGGCCGTAGGTTAGAGAAATGGTATGTGAGGCAAAAGTGTGAGTGAATCCACAGCATCACCAGAAGGGGTGCTGTGAGCTCCTCCCCAACGGGTGCTGTGAGCTCCTCCCCAATGGGTGCTCTAAGCTCCTCCCCAAGGGGTGCTGTGAGCTCCTCCCCAAGCAATTTAAGGGATATAATTAGCAAATGGAAATCCCAGAGGAGCTGACTATGACATGGATTATAGTGTTTTAAGGTCAACCTTCTAGGGGAGGCAGTGCCTCCCTGCCTCCCCTAGAACTACGGACCTAATACAGAAGGATAATATGAAGTGCCGCCAAGAGACTAAACAATTGTGTGAGCTTGCTTCACAAATAAACAAGCAAAATAATGTAATTATTTGATTACATTAATTAATCTTTAATCTTATTGCCATGGTCGGTGGACCACGTCCACTGCAATTGCTGAAAATTAAAAATGCTAAAATTATCAGTTTGACAGTTACATTATTGGTTAACCGATTTCCACTTACCTCCTAATGAGCAGATTAATGAGAGCAAAATGATGGTATGAACTAGGATTATGTAGCACTTCTGTTGGTACCACTGTAGTTGATAAGGATTAGAGATTTGTCAACTCTACTGTCTTGACTTTAAACAAACAATCACTCACTCAGAACAGTGAGTTTACCACAACGTCAAACTTTCCTACTGTTGACCTCTATAACTTGGTGAAAATATCATGTGTACTTATACAAGATATTCTAGTATGATAGGCTATTGTACCAATGCAGGGCCGTAGTTCTAGATGAGGCAGGGAGGCATTGCCTCCCCTAGAAAGCTAAATACAGTGGCCTATAAACATTCTAAATTAATAATACATATCGGAATCAGCTACTCTGGGACTTCTTTTTGCTTATTGTATGGCTTAAATTGCTCGGGGAGAAGGTTACTGGTGATGCTTTGTACTTGCCTCTGACTTTTGCGTCCCCTACCATTCTTTCTAAGCTACGGCCCTGACTGAGTAGCAAGGCAGTCACGTAGTGATCCATGCTCTTGGCTATTGTACTTGCAGATCTTGAGTTTACTGCGTCTGGGCTGTTGTAATTTTTTGTGTTCGCTGTGCAGATATTGCGATTACTGTGCTATTACAGCCATATAAAATTCCATGTGGAATATGTAACCACTTAACTAAAATGGATTTAACAAAGTCTTTGGTAGGCCACTATGAAATCAATGATCTTCTAGGGAAATTAATGTCAAGTTGGCATTCACCTCACACTTCGCCCTACTTTTGGAGAAAATGTATCCAATGTGGCTCTTTGGTGGCTCTTCCCTGTTAAACTGGCAATGAGAGCCAACTCATTGGCTAGAGAATAGGATCTTCTAAATTTTGAGGGGTGTATGAAGTACCAAAGAATTGCCACAAATACGCTCAAAACACTTAGTTTGCTATTCAGTTGTTTGTTCTGTTTTATGATTATATATGGTACAAGTTTTCTGTCTGGTTAACTATTGGCTATTGCAATGTCTTCTTATTTATTCTGATAATGTGTCACATTTTTATGTTGCAGAGCCTCGTTTGAGCTCACTGTCGGACACTAGTTCCAATTCAACATGAAGCAGCTAGTACAGCAACAGTACACCTATCGGAGAACAGCTCATGATTGTTGGACTTGTCTTTTTGAGCATATTTTTCTTGCTCGGTCTACTCATCGTTCTGGGCTGCGCTTGTTGGGTGAGACGTAAAGGTGGTAAATCTGATGAATCTAAGAATTGCAGCACATCCTGCTGTGGTTATATATGGATGATTATCAGTTTTATCTTAATTGTCTCTATACTAATTGCTCATGCTCACGAAAATCAAAAGTCGCTCATTCTACACACAGTCTGGAGATTACACCTACTTCATGATAAAAGGTTTTTTCCTTTGCCCATCTGTGTAACTTATGGAAGATAAACAGTGACTAGCATTGAACCTTGTACAGATACTATATTTGATCATAGGACAAATGTCCGATAGTCATAACTTTTATACTTCTGTACCTATTTTCACATTCTGTTAGATTAGTCCTGTATGTCATAGACTTTTTTTTCTTTTTTTTTTACACTTTTATTGGCAGTCTATTTCATTCCAGTAGGGGAATGTTTTCCGAATAGTGCCGAAAAAAAAGGAAAAGGAAAAGAGAAAAAAAGGAAAGCTTGAGACTGAAGATGAGTTAAAACGTTTCAGCAGTGAGGTTGAAATAGATAGGATGTCTTTGAGAAGAGAGAAAATAAAAATGTTAAGATATTTTCATTATAGTGTTGTGCAGAGGCAAAACTTGTTGCAGAGATAAAAAGATAATGTTATAATTGAAACAAAAGATATTTGAATACGCCAGATTTAAATGATGTTACCTTGCTCAGTGAGCGTATTGACAAAGGAAGATTATTAAAAGATGAAGCAATTGCAATGTTTAGTTTATCATTAGGAGGTAAAATAAGAAAATTATCGCGCTTGGGGTGTCTTCGATTTCTAGTAAGAAAAAGATCATTAATATAGCTAGGTGTGATGTTATACATTATTCTGTAGGCATAGATAGAACTAAAATATATAAGAAGACTAGGAAGTGGCAATATTTTTAATGTACGACATAAGAAAAACGAATTCGATAATTGAACTGGATTGTAATGAATATTTGCAATAATTCTTAGCGCAGCTTTCTGATAAACATAAAGTGAATCTAGCTGATATTTTGGACTGATATTCAAGAAAAATTGTATTCCATTTATGATGTGGCAATGTATGAATTGAAAGTAAAACTGTCTGGCTGATTGTGTGGTCAAAAAAGTTCTGCATAATTGTAACAAATTGGTATTTTTTTGTATTTTAGTTTTTATATATTCAATATGATTATCAAATGACATCGAATCACTAATTGTAAATCCGAGTAGTTTAGTGGTAGATGATCGTAACAGGGTGGTATTGGAGAATTTTAAATCAAATTTATGTTTTGCATTGCCAAAAACAAGGTAATGGGATTTTTCTATATTTATGGTCATCCGATTATTATAGCACCATTCTTGGACGACACCCAAGTCACAAGTGACTTGCTAAGCAATACTTCATTGTTGCATTTAAAAATCAGTTTATGTTGTGTAGCCCTAAAATATAAACAAATACAGGTACTCTGCATAAATTTATAATCAATATATTGGTTAAAATTTAAAGATGATATTGAAAGGAATACAGGGAGGCAAGTAAAGACCTTGGTCATGTTTTACAAGTTCAGATCCTTTGGGTATGAGTGAATATAATGTATTTGCCTGGTTACTAATATCCAATATTTGTATTATTTCCGATGATATATTCTCTGATATCATATAAGCCCTCATGTCAAACATTCGGCCCACATGAGGCCTAACAGACACCCCTCTTTTACTCATTATTCCTTATATTTATTTCGTATGGAGTTATCCCTTCCTTTTAAGGAAGGGGGCAACTTCATACAAATGATTTTTTGTATTTACCCAGATTTGTCCAGCATAGTTTTTTAATGTGTTTTGGTAAGTTTCCACTGCACTGTAGTTCCTAAAAAGGATAGAAGATGTCAACTCCAATAAAGTGTGATCGCTCCATAAAAATAGAGGGTGTTGTGCTCTTGAGGGCTCTCCAAAAAGAAGTACTAAGCCTTGATGTTCACCCGGTTATATACGCAACGGTTGTTCCTCACTGCTGGTAGTTGTTGGCCTGAAAAAACAGAGATTGGGTTTGCTTATCAATCAATGCCCATTAAAATTTTCAAATAAAATGATATCCGAAACACCTCCAATCCTCCATATTCATTTACACCAGGGAGATAAAGTCTCCTTGATTACACAAGCCCAAATCTCATCCTCAGTGACTATTCACAAGTCTTGTGAGTTTTGTTGTTGTTAGTATCCATAAACATTGCCTGAAAAAATATATACAACCATCTCCTGTACTAAACCAGCTTGAACCGTTCACCACAACTGTTTCAAAAGATTTTGATATAAAGCATAGCTAATCCAAATTTACTAGCTGAAAAAGAACTGTTCTGAGTGCTTCTTCCAGGTATGTTTTGCTTTTGGTTCCACCAGAATTGTGCTAATAAAAAAAGTTGTGGCTCTAACAAAATAGGAGCAATGTAAAAAAATAGCCTACTTACTGGTTTCATTGCTCAAAAATTGCCTAGGTGGTTCTCTTGGTAAACTGTATACATAAATAATTACAAATTCCAACCAGGAAATTTAGCTTTGTGACCACAAAAGTTTACATAACAAGTTGATTTCGTTCAGCTGGGTGTATGAGAAAGGGATAATGTTTATAACCATGTTTGAAAAGAGGTTGTGGTTCTGGCATATGATTCACATTGTGTTACATGTAATTTATATTACTGAAAGAATATTTTAGTGTTAGTAAAAATGCCCTATGGTTTGATAAAATAGAATGAGAATTTACGTAAAACAATGAATGTGAGTACAAGATTAGCGCATGAAAAGAAAACATGATTGCTCGAATCGATCATTTCAAAATCAATATTCTGTTATTTAAAACATTTACTGAGCTCATTCCATACCGCCATATATTAAACGTTTTTATATTGATTTCAATGTTTTAATAATAAACATTATACAAAATGCTTTTGAGGATTAATGTACTACAGAATGCAATGGATGATTTGCATTCATAATCAGTGAGCGATGTGTTTGTTTAAAAAGCCTTTTTTTCTTGTACATGTAGCTTTCAATTTCACAAACTGTGAGCTGTCCCAAAGATTGAAGAGAAGGCAATGTTGCACATATCTTCTCAACCTGATTCTGAAGGTGAGACAATGGTTTGATTTTTCTCAGTTTGGTCATGATATTTTCTATTTGATAGTCAAAATGATCTGAAGTTTTCTCGCTTGGAGTTAAATCTGTTTTCCTACTATGATACCTATTTTCATTCAGCAGGCCCGTAGTTCTAGGGGAGGCAGGGAGGCACTGCCTCCTCTAGAATGCTAAATACAGCGGCCTAAACACTAAAAATGAATAATCTATGTCAGAATCAGCTCCTCTGCGATTTCCATTTGCTAATTATTTGCCTTAGAATGCTTAGGGAGGAACTAACAGCACCCCTTTTGGTGATGCTTCGGACTTGCCTCAGACTTTTGCCTCCCCTACCACTTTTCCTTTACTACGGCCCTGTTTTGTTTTATCAAGCATTAATGAGAAATGATTGGATAACTGCCTTGGCATTTCTCATCTTTCTATACCAGTCTTTACCTGATGATAGCTAGGTCCTGGAGAGACCCGTGAGACACTAGACAAACTGTTTTCTTGAATAGTGAGGTCATGAGTTTAAGATAGAATCAATGAAGCAGGGGGACTTTCAACTTCGATAATCTGATTGCTCACTGAGTAAGTCAGACCCTACCAGGTCTCACTCACTCAGTGAGCAATCAGATGGCAAGGGTCTCCCTCACTCATTGGTGAAACTATATACATTCTAAGTGAGCTAATTGAATATCAAGTGAGCGATGATCTTCAGCGAAACGGTAGCGATAATTTGCTTTAGTATTGCATCACTCACTCCGATTGAAAGAAGGAAACAGAGTATGAGGACTGTTACTCCTAAAAATCTGGACTTTGTACTGTACATTAGTGTCAATTTCTCATTTGTTGCCTGAGTCTCTGGCCATGCAAACGTAACCATTATCAATTGATATATTTAATTGGTTTGGACTAACAATGCAGATAGATCAGTACATTTTGTGTTGTAGGTTGGCAGTGTTTGTATATAGGGTGAATCATGTGGTGCCATTCACTGAAAAGTGCTACTCAAAATTGAATGTGGCAGATGGAATACCATGCCTTACTGTTGTTGTTCCTTGTTCATTAGTTAATGTCCTTTGCATATTCTGGCAGGTAATGTCACTGCATGAGTCATAGAACTTATCCCACAATATAATAATAGTGAGCTGCCCAAGTTTTACATTAATTTTATGTTCATGGCGTAGGTTAGCTAATAGTCTAAGATTTAAATTACAGTCCAACAAACTGGAGCTTCAAATATGATAGCAGAGTCAGGATATGGACCTGGAAGCAAGATGTGCAATGCAGTCCTAGAAGTTACAAATGAAGAGCTTCATGTTAATAAAGAGGTAATTGTAATACCATTTTTATTGAGTTACAGCAACTAGATATACCATCAAAAGCTATTTTATGTCAACACATTGTGATGAGGCTCAACTTGAATTCGTTTCAGAACAACCGCTGGTTGAAAAAAATTAAATTCTGACTCGAGTAGGATACGATAATGATCTGAAGTTAAGGGAAATACTAAGAATAGTCATACAAATTGAACCACCTGACAAATATTTTGGAGAGCAACTATTGAAGGGGTGTCTATGGTTTAGTTGATCGGATACCCTTTGCAATAATTGTGATGAGTTACTCTAGCTTTGTCTCACTTGTGTATTATAAAACTAAAGGCATCAGCAGCTAATAGGTAGTGGGTATGTTTCCAGATCCTCATGGTGGGCTCAGAGGTTTTTCACCAGATGTTTACGAGCAACTTCAGTGAGACTCAGTCGCTACCTTATACGGTTAAACTACCCACAAAAGCTTTGGAAGATATAATCTATTTGCTTGATTTCCTCTACCCAAACAAGATTTTCGAAATGACAGGTAAACTTAATATCATTTTAGGCCAGTCTGTTATTCTTATAACCAAATTTTTTATGGAAAAACAATCAAGCAGTCGTAGACATATTTCTTTATGTATGCACAGATATTCAATAAAGTTTAGCACCTTTTCAAAGAAAGAAAGAAAGCTGGTATACAATATATATGACGTTGTGACGTTCAATCATGATTATAAAAGTATTATTAAAGTTACATACTGTTCAGTTTCTGTTTTTTTATTCCTGTAGAAAGAAAAGCTATAAAGTTGCTTCCACTATCTGATGAATACCAGATAGAAAACCTGAAGAACCTCTGTGTTGCTGAATTACTTAAACAGGCTAACCCATCTCTGGAGATTGTGAAAATGGCAGAAACCTACAGTTTAACTGAACTTTTGGATATGAGTATTCAAGGCTGTGCAGCGAGGGTGAAACCTTGTCTGCTTGAGAAACAACAGGAAAAGCACAAGATAACAGAGGGATCGATGTTAAGGATATACAAGTAAGTGTAAATATGAACATTCGTAGAGAACATGTTTACCAGGTGTAAGTAGTATTTAAAAATAATATTATCAACCTTGACACTCGGGCATGTTCTAAAGTCCAGCTGCTTGGAATCATAATATAAAATTCATACCCTATACCCTAGAGCCTAGACTAAGATAAGTCCATCACCGCAAGCGTGACCAATGGAAGGGAACAACTGGAATGCAGGCAATTGGATTAAACTTGGTCAGATTAGATGTAGTTTAAACCACAAGCCAAAACCTATCTTAAGTGCTCAAACGGTGCAAGATGCTGGTAGAGGCATTTCATTATCAACCAAGAGGTTGATAATGAAATGCCTCTACCCGCATCTTGCACCGTTTGAGCACTTAAACTAGCCAAAACCATAAATCTTTAACAGTGGAAGCACCATTTTTCATACATATGCTATGCACTCCAGTGAACAAGTGGATAGCACAGTGTTGTGGTGTCATGAGGAATGCACTGAATTAGGGAGGACACTGAGCCTGTATGAAAAAGCCAATACTTTCCAGTCTAGAGTAATTATTTGTTTATGAGTGAATTCTTTAAAATTTCAACATTATTTTAGATGAGTTGTATGCAAATCATTTTGATAATATAAAATGTGAGCAGCTGTTCCCTTCGTACCTAATGTGTCAAAAGATCCTGATTTTCCATTAATATTATTCTCTCATAGTAATTGAGCAAAATTCTGTCAACATATTATTGTCTTTTAACCGGGAGCAAAGCACATTCATTGAAAGCTTGCTATAACACAAATATAGTAGGATCCAATCACATAACGAATAATAAATGATGAATGCTTATTTTGCAGAATTAAAACGAAAGTAGCCAGTCGAATTCTATTCGAAATTGGTGATAAGATTAGAGAGGAAAAGAGAAGTTCCCAGCCACGTGGAAAACTGGCGCGATTTGAAAAAGACTACCCAGCATTAATTTTCAATGCTATAACAAAATATGAAGCCATGTTTGATATAGCTGTGACCTGTCCCACTGATGGCGAGCCCACATTTGATGATATAAAAGTTAAAGATAGGCGGAAATATATTGAATGAAACAGCAGATCCCTTGAAGTTACGTAAGCTTAGATAATTAAGTAAAGTTATTGTTGACGACACATTATACCAAACAATTTCACTTTCGATTTATTCACTGTTAACTAATTTGTGATGTCTAATATAAATTTCAACCAGTCCAAATCCAATAATATTATCATAGAGCACATTTTGGCACAGAAAAAAATATGTGGCCGATTTTCAACAAACACATTTTTATTTGTCACCTACATATGTTATTGTAAGTTTTATGTACATCACAAAGAATTTTACCATAACCACTAATAGGCAATGATTATTATTGCACTTTTTCTAAATAATAAAATTGCAATATACTATCCGCTAAATGGAATTACTATGAAAAGGTTTAAGAAAATTCTAATGCAACACTTCATGGGTATAGTTAATATTTGAATTTTTCCTATTATTGCTGCTAATTAAGTAACAGAAGATAGGTAAATAGTGCTTTTCTTTTTTTGGCCACTTAAGTTTTTGTCACATCGTGAAAAGCCTTCGAGATGAGTTGTTACTGACAATAATTGTAATATGTTACTATATAAGTTTATTCCTATTATCACTTGTTCAATGTCAAGGTCATACAGTTTCGTTTGCTAATAATAGACATGGTAATTCACATACTGATAGCCAATGCAATTACAAGCAACACCACAGATGTGTCTAGTTATTGCCGGCCAAGGGAGGCAATGACAATACTTTATTGCTCTTGCTAACTCAATGCTGATACCATTTCTCCAAAAAGAAATGACATACCGGTTAGTTACCAGTTTTAAATTATTTTATTTTGCAGCTACAAGTCCACTAACGCTTCCCTGAACTTAAAATATCTAATAACATTACCTTAGCGGACTGACTGACTATTCTTTGTGATAGTGGCTTTGGGGAAGGACATGCACTTTGTTATGCACTTAATAAAACTTGCATTGAGAAGGGCTTGGGCAGTAGGGTCCCATCGAAAGGCCTTCAGTGGAAAGTTGCAAACTAATTCAATGGCATGATTTTTATGTGTATTCACATGTTTTGAACCGAACCGTTATAAAGTATTTAATTGTCTCCAAAACTTTTTAGCAACTGATTGGGTAGCTTTATCTTGGGGGCCTTAAAACAGGCAGGCAGTATCATATGCGAAGCATGACCTTCGGTAGCATTTAATACAGGCGGCATAAAAATCGTTTTACAGTGTGTAGTTGTGCTTTCTTGGAAGAAAGGGAGGCAACTCTGATTGTTGATAGAATAGCTTAGGGTCTTCAATTATATGTTTTTTTCCAGGCGCGCTTTCCACCTTAGAGTGATATGCGACGTGAGACAGGGATTCAGCCCCATCATCATGTAAGTGTAAGATTGTCAGGAGTGGGCATGCTTCAAGATCAATGTGACGGCAGTTATCCCTGATTTGGTACTGGCACAACATTCAAACATGATGTTCGTGTGAGACTATAAATATGGTCCAATGTACATGTTTGCCATCATTCTATGGCAAGGGTAACACAAGAGAGGCATCAGAAAGATCATGGTTAGAGCCCTTTATTTAAAAAATTGAATTTCAGCTTAGTGATTCTATTTCGTTCTGAGTGATTGCGGTTATTTTTGCAAACAATCTGCAGTGTGTTTCTCTCTGTCAGGTTGTTGGCTGAAACGTTGAGGAAATCATGTCAAAAACTTGTGTGGTTTAGAGTGAGATGGTGAAGTAAGAACAATTTTGATCCAGTTTGCCTGCTTACTAGTTGCTGCTGTTCCACTGGCCATGTGTGGCCAGTGGATGGAGAGCAACTCCGAATGCAGGCGAACGGACCGGACTTGGTCTGGGATGAAGTATGCTTTAAACAAGCGCCAGATGTTTAGTGTCAAACAGGATAATCTAACAACAAACTGTGTGTTACAGCATCATCAAACAATCATGTCTTTGAATGTTAAGATTATCATATTTGATTAAAATGATCCGTGAATGAAACGAGATTCAGGTAACATTTTGAGTAATTCCATTAGGGTCAACATATTAATCTGGAGCTAAGTTGAAACAGTTACCTCAAGGTTGACAACACAGCAAGATCACTGTTTCTGAGGCCGCAGCAAATTTAGAGATTATTACACTGATTATCAAATGAATTAATTTGTCCAGAACTTGATCACTGTTTCTTCTGTTTTGCCATACAAGGTGAGAGCAATATTAAATGTTCAACCGCTATTTTAAACATCTGCTACATTTTGAGAGACCTTTTCTCAGGTTGTAGACATAAGGGTGAAAAAAGAAGTCTCCATCTAAAAAAAATTTATCCACAAGGCAGCAGTGAGACTGGAAGGCAAAAATAACTTTTTGATTATTTTCGGTGTCCTTTATGACGATAGGTGGTTTGTGAAAATCATACAGTGTTAGCGATGTAATGAATTGTTTGATGATGACGAAATTGCCATTTGTTTGTTTGTAATAATGACAGTTTATGCCTAACCACTGAGAAAAAAAAGTTAGATGGTCCAAATGATTTAGTTTTTGATGTGAAGCAATGGCCTGGGTGCATGTTTCAATGTATGTGATTAGATCAGTACAAAGCCTGTTCGCAGTAATTTACAGAGTTCTCTTCTGATTTTTTGTAGATGCACCTTAGACAGTCATTAATATTCATCACTCTGTTAGCTATATCTGGTACGATAGCTCAAGTTCAAACTGTTAGCCCTAGATCATGTTATCAATGCAGCTCAGAGGGAACCACAGATGAGAACACATGTGATAATGCCCTTCCTGATACTGTCAATTCTACAGCTTGTCTGGCTGATCAACTAATATGCAGGGTTAGAAAACTCAGGAAACATAACTTGTAATTGTGCTTGAAAAACCAACAAAATTTATTATGATGCAAACAGACTAATGGGTCAGTCTGAAAGATTTTTTTCTTTCTAGTCTGAAACATGTGGAACAGGTAACTGAGCCAGCCTCTTTCTTACCCTTTAGAAACTAACTTGTAACAGCTAAGTAAGATCATTCGAGAAGGGGAATAAATCCTTGACACTACTGTAGTGATGAGTGCAAACAAAGAAGCAATGAAGTCTAAATCTAATGCTCGGCCTTGCTAACAGAAATAACTTAAGGCTTCTAGGATAGGTCAGGTTGTTTTGATAGACGGAGGCAATCACTACCAGGATAGAAATATTGAGCCGAAATGTTTTGTGTTTCTTGTAGAAGATTGTAACGATAAGTACACCAGGTGGTAAGCCGAGCTATCTGACAAGGGAATGTGCTAAATCATGTGTGGAATCTGCATCAATGGTGGGAGTGGGTACATCTATTTACTGCTGCACCGCTGATCACTGTAACTTAGCAACTATGTCAACAATCAGCATGGCTACAATCATTATACCTGTAACATTGTTAGTTACCTGGCTTACCAGTCTGCTCTAGGCCATCCAAAGAAACTTCAAGGACTGATGCTAGCTCGAACACTTTACCTGACACTATGATGAAGTGAAATTTGAAAGTGATGCATTCTATGATTTCTTTGCTATTATCAATGTTTTCGTCTGACAATAACATTCATAATAATAATTTCATGGGAATATAAAAATAAAATAGAACATAATTCATGTATTTGTTTGATGTGGATCAATGGTGGGCCAGATATAATCATCCGGACCTGTACCAGGTGCAAACATTTGTCTCACATTGATATTAATCCGTGAAGTCTCTAAATATTTCTCAAATGGTTCCCAGAATTCATCGTCAGCAACTTTTTCCATAAGACCAGTACATTTAACGTCAGCGGCGCCACATTCTGACTTGGACCGTTTTTTATCTGACTCATCACCTAAGGTTGTCATGCCAGTTCGTTTTTTAGTGGATGCACTTCCCGATAACATGTCCTCGGATTCAACTAAATCACAACCTCCCTCACTTGTATTGATGTGACTACTAGTCTGCATGTTATGATGGTGCCCATTACTAACTGTCCCATATCTGGAGCCATTATTTGAGGGGCCCTCTGTTGTCCTTTCAGAGTGTAGGGAGTCTGCTGGTATTGAAGGTAAGACCTTAGGCACAGCGTGATAAGACATCCGGGCCGCTCCAGACATTATGATAACATCTCCGTCTCTGAGATACAAAGCCTCGGGTATCTGTGATTTAGTCTGCCCTCCGATCATAAATATGCACGGAAGTCCAAAACTGCAACAACAATTATACAATAAATTAAAGGGCAACCAAGGTTTCGCAGCAATGCATTAATGGGTAGCAAATAATGTGCTGGGCAGCATCAGCTTTGTGCATTACGCGATGCAAAACTCAAAGTAGTTGCTGACTCTAAGCAGGGTAACACTTCAGTTTAGGGGAGGTTCCAAGACATTGCTGTAATGATGATAGAGCACAGGCTAAATAATAACAGGAACAGGAAACTGCTCTGTGGTTTTCTATTTTAGCTGAGTTTGAGTGCCTGATGGAAGAAATGTTTCACAAGAATTCTGGCTGAATAATCATCCGAATTATATTTTGTCTTTTTCCCCATGCAGAAGGTGCAATCTGCTATTAATCAATGGCCATCAATGAGAAGTTGTTTGAAACCTTGGTTGCACTTTAAGTTGAATTTACAGCAATGACCTTATTGATACAGAAAAAGACATGATCGACTAATTTGAAGTAAAAGTTTGCAGACAAGGTTGATGCAAAATATCTTTTAAGCAATGAGCTTGGCTAGAGTACAAAGACAAACAAGCAAGGCCACACACATACACTTAATCAAACAAGATATCAGATTGTGTACCTAAATGAACAACCTAATATTTTTAACCTTTCAATATTAATTTTGTTTTAAAACAAATTTGCGTCAGAGTCAAATATTTAATCTGTTATAAATGCTGACAGTTTGATACTTGTTGATCACGGTTTTATATTGAAATTTTATGCTGAGACTCACTAAACATTTTCATATTACTAATATAATAATCTCTGGCGATGACTTCAGTCTAAATAGATAGCTCAGCTGCAAAATTTAATCTGACTTGATGGAAGCCAGATGATTGCTCAATTCCAAAACTATGTCACAGAGCATTTACACCCGACAAGTAATGTTATATTTGGCAATCACAAAGAAAGGTAGATATTCGGATTGCAATAAAGTACCTTTTGCATATTTCTTTTTGGATAGGTCTGGGGAATAATTTTACTGAACAGCAATAAAAATTTTCAGAAAAATATTTGGAGGTAATCTAGCCCGACAGTCAATTTATTGTAGGCAGCCTAATAACAATCATTTTATGTTTTGTATCAGAGGCATGGAGTTTTGCTCCCATTGAACTTGTAGTTGGACAACTCTGATATCCAAATAATATATAAAACAAATTTATCACCGCAGATATGGACAGATATTTTATGGCCACTAACCTGATTGATATGAGTGGAGCTGTGAGATCAAACTCACTGTGGTCTGTGTGCCCAGATAATGCCGAGTCTAGGTGATAATAGTTAACTATTGCCGCCTCTGGAGTAAAACGCACCTTACTACCGAGTACTGTGTCTAATATATACTTTGATATGTATGATAAGTCGGGTGGGAACTCGCCTAGCAAATCTCTGTCATATATCTATCAGTGAAGAAAAAAAGATATCCGGATCATAAACCGCTACCAATCATTCCTTAATTATATGTGGTAATCGCATCAATTATTGTCAGTCAGAAGATGTATCTCATGATGAACTCGAGGGGAGCTGTAGCGTAGACTAATATACATTCAATATTACTGAGGAACCACATGCAATACAGTTATGATTTCCATGGCGGTGTCTGCTTTGAGATTTAAAAACAACATAACATTTCACTGCAGAGACTACAAATTTGTATAGTACTAGTAACCGGTACTGTAGAGCCGGGGATTCAGGCCAAAAATGGTATCTTGTCTGGATTATGGGTAGAGTTGGATATTGCTTCTGTGGAGTTATCTACTCATGTATCACCATTGCGTATTTCTGAGTAGATTCATGTGCTTGTGTTTTGGTTTGATTGGCTGATGTATTGTGGTTTGTTGTTGTGGGGAATTTTCTGTTCATGTTTGGTTTTGTTTGCTGAGTAGATAACCCCAAATTAATGGACTGAATCCCAGTCTAGATATAGTATTATGCCTACTATGATTACCAGTACCCAGCCCAAATTGTTTTTGTTCAGGTTAACATCTACAAAGGTGCAAAGGGAAACCCATAATTACCAAGTACTGAACGATGGGGAACATGCTGGTCCAACACCTGAGTCCACAGACAGTCATTTATTCAAAGAAAAAAACAAACATAATTTGTAACCTGAATCGTCAATTCAATTTCAAGTTTGGAGGGCCCACTGACAAAATTTAGACATTGGAGATGCTCTCGTGATTAAATTTCATTGGCAACAGGTGTCAAATATGGCGGCTGGGACTCGGTGCACAAAGAAGCAATCTTACTCCATCTATTCTAGTTAAAATTGAAAAACAGATCTATGATTCGGCAAAAACTTTACCTTTTTAGTCCAATCGTAATGATATCCAAGTGTTGTCCATCGCAATTTTCTCAATTCTTTCTGTGCTCTTCAATACAAAATAGTCATAAAAATTAGAACCCGTTCACTCCGCAACAGCATGACTCATCATTAATTTAAAGCTATCTAAGATAATTTCCTGAAGTCTCCGAAACTTGTCGCCCCTTGTGTAAATCTGACAACAGATATAATTTACATTCTGAAAAAATTCACTTACATTGCAGTCTCACTATCTGTTGTTGGGTGATTTGCAATTTGCCATAAATCGTCAAATTTTCTACCGGCAGCATCCAGATTTGTGATGTTTGGTTTGAGTGGATAATCAGAGAGACAACGGGCTATCAAAAAACGTCTGAAGTCAGCTGTGAAAGGGTTACAGAGAAAGAGAGCTCCTACAAAATAGATCATGATGGAAACACTTTCTTTTTTTGAGGCTACAAAAATACCAATACATGTTACTGTCAGACAGTTACTTATGATTTGCATGGTAAAAAATTCAGTGCTCTACTTGGCATGAATTATTGACGGTGGAAAGAGTGTCTCCCACAAGGGAAGGTGACTCTTATTTATTCACTTCTTATATGAGACACTCTCTCAACCATCGATAATGCATGCCAAGTAGAGCTTTGCAGTTTTTTACCATGCAAATCTGACACAACTTTATCTGTAACTGGGTGACAATGGATTGGTCTTTGGGAAATCCTAAACACTAACTGAAAACCCAAGACTCGAGACCCCATATGGTTGACAACTATACTACTTAGTTGTTGTAGAGACATTTTTCTATGTTTCAGATTACAAATTTGGTGTTACGAATATGAGTCGTCAGCCGGCATCAAAGATCGGTAAGTGTATAAGTATTGAGTGGCCAAAAATCTGGGGGGGGGGGATACTGAGTCAAAATATAGGCCAGTTATAGTTATATGATACTGGCTACCAAATTAATTCTACAGTATCATCCTAGTTGTACATGACCTGGTGCTGGAGAAGTAATAAGTCATTTGAAACCCGAGAGATGTTGATATTACTTGATCACAATGAATGGGAGGATGTTGACTTACCAGGTACAGAGTTTAACTCGTAGATCTGCCATTTCTCCACAGGTATCAGTTCTGTGGTATTTGAGCTGTGTGCTGATCCACCATCTACTGGTTCAACTTGATGAGCCTGCACAAGAAGAAGTTGTAGTAAGAGATAGTTCAATTGGTTCTCAATTGTATCTACCAGATAGACCCTGAAATTGTTGATACAGATTCTGACAACATCGACTTTGGTGGGGTTACTGTGCCACAATTAAAATTCAAAACCTTATACACTTCAAGTACTTTTTGCATTATAATTTAAAAAATAAACTTTTAGCATAACAGAGTAACATCATTTATAGTGCATAAAGAAGTCACATTCAAAAGGTGAGTTATCATTTGTTTGCTTAGGCATTGAGTAATACCTATGTTGTGATAGAATCCTGCCTGCTTGCAACAGGACAGTGATGATTCGCACTTCAATGCACAACGATCTTAAGATATATCATGTGATGACCTTTTCACCACATGTCACTTGAGGTCTAGGTGTGGTGAAGACAAAATAACGAGAGAGATTGTCCTCATCAACAGTTGAGGATAAAACAGACAAATGAAATTGAAATTCCTACAATACCAGTTCTCACCTTGTCATGTACATTCGCCCCGGTGTAGAAATCGATAACTTCACTCAAGTCTGGTGCTGGTTTCCTTTTCTTCAGTTCTTTGAACCTGTGCATGAATAGGTCTGTTGTAGGAGAATCCATTCTTGTCTGTCTGTGATGTCATAAATTCTATAATAAAAAATCACTATTTTAATGCATACTTAGGTCAAGTTTGTTTCACTTGAAAAAATGGGGTGATGTTACAGGTTGGGCACCTGGCGTTCATAAATATGAGCTCAGTTATCTGGTAGTTGTACTGTTGCATAAAATAGTGATGTAGCAACAAGAGAGCAATACATTATGAGTAGGCTAAACTACAGAACACATCAATGCATTTGTTTATTGCAATATCATTTGACAGCCAGCAAAGTGTACCAATAACACATTGACAGTGCATGCACGACAAAGAGTCATACATAGTCATGAACATTTATTAAATTACAAATTTGTTTTTGAAGATTATGTTATTTTTGAACCAACGGGCTTAGGACAACTTAGGTACAACTGCAAGGCCCTGAACCCTATGGTGTTTAAGTTCATTTGGTTAAGTACTTGACTCGATATTCTAAAGAATCTTCATATTGTATTCCCTCCCTTTACTGCTATTGATTCATTAGAATTTTTTAAAAAGTTTTGAAAGGACACTTGGACCAGTCGCTAAAGATGGGTGTATGAAGACTCATAAGACATAATATTGTGAGGCAGTCATGAGATGTTGTCCGGCACAATATTGAGATGTGTACTAAGACAGTCTACTAGGCTTAATTCATAAACCCAGAACAGGTGTGTAATTCCATAATAATAATGGGATATAAATGACAAGGATAGTCATAATCATAATGGGAGTAAGTAATATTTTTAATAATATGACTTCTTAACAACAACATAGGGCATGGCTGTGGACTCGATATTAGAATGTATCCTATGTCGATGTCCATGATCAATCAACTCTCCTGCAACACAAACTTTGTAATATTTGGGAATTACATAAGGATTGATTTTATGGCATGTTGATGATGGATTATTTCAATTCAGATTTAGTTAGTTACTAAGTTACTAGACTTGAAACTATATATATATATGTAGTAATTTTCGTGATTTGTGAACTTACCTTCCCTTTATTTGAAGAATCCTAATATATTTACAACATACAACCTAGAGTCTTATCTACTTTGTTTATTAACAATTCTCAGTTCATTAAAGTCAATTTGGGCAAATCTTGGGCTAAGAAGTTGTCTTCTCTTATTGTTGAAATTTGGTGGCTCATTTGCAGTATAGAGTTATCACCCCATCTATCTATCTGTGTAAAACATTTTAGTTTCAAGCATGTGGATAGACTGCTTCACAGAGTAAAGGGATTCAGAGTACATTTTTTAACAATAGTCAAGGAAAGAGTTTTTTACTCCTTGGTCAAGGTACTTGCGAGCTTTGCATCAAGGGGAAAGTTATGGGAAGCTTGATGCCAAAAACTCCTTTCATCTATTTGTCACAATTATAGGGTTCTAGAGAATGAACTGAATTCAATGTTCTTGATTACAGTAAAAAATAGAATATGCAGGCTCTCCCGTAAAAATTTCTCTTTGTACAGCCTTACTCCACAATTAGACATGAAGTTTTATGCTTAAATTACACCTAACTATCCTAGCTAAATTGATACGGTGGGTATAGCTAGGAAGGCAGTATTGTGGCAGTTTTTACAATAGGATTAACTATTACAATCGTTGAATGATGCTGCCACAATGTACCCTTGGTCTGTGCAATCATTGAACCTTAAATTTATCGAAAGGGCCTCATATCAAGTGTGTCTGCGGTCCATCGTCTACTGGGCTTTGGCTGGCACCCAGGTGTGCGCCGACCTGCCTGCAAACAGAGAGCAACCTGGCGCAGATATTGTGGCCTGGCCACTAAGGCAACGAATTTCGCCGCCTATGCTCCGGGATGTGGCTTGTGACAAGACATCTGATTTAAATCAACCTTCAATTTTAATCAGTCTTGAGACACAAAGGTTATCCTCAGGTTTTGATATTCTAATATTACATTGCCTTTAATTTGGAAAAGATAAACAAGGTACAACCGTAACAAATTCTTTCCCTGTAATGAAACACAGAGACTGCAATACAAATAAGATTTTCTTGAGGGATTAGAAAATTTACTGTGAGAAAACAATGTCTGTAACTGCTCTAACTGATATCTTCATCCAGCTTAGGTCTCAATTGTACTTGGATCGTTTCAATGCACCGCATGGAGAATTGCTTCAGATTTTGTTTGGAGGCCATCTCAGATTTGTTGTTTATTGAGGCAGCCCACCTGTTTGGCTAACCGAATCCTCAAAAGTAACGACATTATAACTTGTTGCAGTATAGATGCAGTCCCAGGGCACCCTCTACTTGATTGTGCAATAACTCCCGGAAGAAGGTTTACCCGGCTAACCAAGAGTGAAGTGATTGCAACATTGTATAACTTTTTAGAAGCATGGACCGTGTTTTTGTTGAGTAAAGAGAGTGTGGATAATTGAATGTCGACAAGGTGTCATGGTCGATTGCAAAAATGTAAATATATGAGTAGCCAGCCACTAAAGCCTATTGATTCAACATAATATGATATGATATTTTAGATGCAATAAAATTGGTATAAAAAAACAGGGCACCCAATATGGGCTAAATTTTTTGTATCAGAACTGGGGTTTCAGGCTTGGAATGCTGGTTGGAAAATATATTTGGACTGAGCAGGATAACAAATTGTCTAGCACTGGGCTATGGTTGGAACCCAGGTGTGCTCCGACCTGCCTGCAAACAGAGAGCATCCTGGCGCAGATATTGCGGCCTGGCCACTAAGGCAACAAATTTTGCCGCCTAAGCTCCAGGATGTTGCTTGCGACAAGACATCTGATTTAATTCAACCTTCAATTTTAATCTGATGTAATAATGCTATAATACATAAATATCATAAGAAGCAACAAGTCTGGAGACACAAAGGTAATCCTCAGGTTTTGATATTCTAAAATTACATTGCCTTTAAATCCTTTGGAAAAGATAAACAAGGCACAACAGTAACAAATTCTTTCCCTGTAATGAAACACAGAGACTGCAATACACTGGTTGTTTACAAATAAGATTTTCTTGAGGGATTAGAAAATTTACTCTGAGAAAACAATGTCTGTAATTGCTCTAACTGATATCTTCATCCAGCAGAGGTCTCAATTGTACTTGGATCGTTTCAATGCACTGCGTGAAGAATTGCTTCCAATTTTGTTTGGAGGCCATCTCAGATTTGTTGTTTATTGAGGCAGCCCACCTGTTTGGCTAACCGAATCCTCAAAAGTAACAACATTATAACTTGTTGCAGTATAGATGCAGTCCCAGGGCACGATTTTTAAACAAATGTACAAATTCAACCGTAACATGAATGCTGTCAATGGTTATTTCAGGACTGCAATTCCTTAATGGTGATAGATACACCAAGGTCGAACATACAGAAACCAGCTCACTGAAAATACAGCAGAATATTTCACATAGAATATCATGTGTGTTAGTAAGGGTGAGCCCTCCAGACACACAGTTATCGTAATCCTATACGCATCCAGCATAGTTACATCAGTGTTTTTCAATGATAAAAATATTGGGATGACATTCGAGTAAAATTTAAGCTCAAACATTTGGGTGTAGTTTGAAAATGCTATCATTGAACATTATCCACTGAAAAAGCCAAATCCAAACCATGTTTCGGAATATTAATAATATTAATTATTTTGAGGTCTATAGTCATTCTGATGGAATTTGATGGGTGACTGATGGGTCACCACGATCTATACTGAAAACTTATATCAACCAACAGAAATATTCTTTTGTTTAAGTTCAGTATAGCATCTCCATTGTCATTTGTAAATTGCTCCACTCCTTTGATAAAAGGCAATTAGAATTTGTTTGAAACTGTACACAATGGCATAGAAACTACAAATATATAGGCTCTTTGCACTGCCTTGGGCAACATTGCCACTGCACTGATGGATGAAATAAGCACCGTAATGAAAAAGTAAATCGCAATTTTAAATATGTCAAAAAAATATTTCAAACATGCCCTCAAAAGCTCATTTAGATAATGTGATGAACTGATGCTCTAAAAAAAACCAGATCTCTGTGAGTTACCATGTCGAAGTGTAGTTCTGCCCAAACAGAAAAACACGAACTTGGAGATTTTTTGTCAGATTTGGAGTTTTTTGCAGAAAGAGATAAATGAATAGTTAGCTGATTGACTGACGATCCAGGTGACCAAATGTGGTTATTCTGAACTAAAAACTGTAGGAAGGAGATAGCTTTTGGAAAAGTAAGGAGGAGATAACTACAACTGAGCATTTTTGACTTTAAATAACTGAGTTGATATTCACATATGTAGGTCCTATCTAAGAGTTCATAAGTCCTATTCTTACTAGCAACAAAATTTGTTTCTTGATATAGGCATACATGATATCCGGTTGCAAAGTGAGATTCATATAGCCCCAATGTTATGGAACGAGCGAAATCTTTGTCAGTAATCTACCAAAACGCGTCTAAATCTCTTCAGAGTTGATTCCTGTCTGAGAATTTTGTGAAAAAAAAGAAGAAATAATGTTAGCATTCGCATTTGCCAGGGGACCAATGAATCCTCAGGGATGTATCATTATACTATGTGCTGAGACCAAGAGTGGGCTTGGTATTGTACTTTTTTTTAAAAATATCCAAGGAATTTTCTGATGCCTGACCAGTCAGAGAGTACTGATTTTCTTGTGTGATTTGAATCAGAGTGGTGGATAGAAATTGCCTTGCACCAAAAGAATAATCTGATTGTACATTGCAATTATAGTTCAGATTTACGCTTGCAAGCCAGTGAGAAATACTGAGTAGGTTCTTCTCTATATGCCTGCCATCTGATTACAAAGAGAGAACTGAAAACCACTGACTGTGACTGTCAGACTTGCCAACCTAATTTTTCCAAAATGAGTACAAAAATTTGCAAAATGCTTAAAAATGAGTACAAAACTCCAGGGTGCCCCAAATGACCAGAAAACGCCCCAAAAAATTCTATTATCACAGTAAGTAGTCCTTAGTGGCATAGCAGTGCAGATCACTCAACATTAGTCTTTTTCCCTTTGCGTTGTAAGGTGCAATCTGCTAATAATAAATGAGAAATTGTTTGTAACCTAGCCTGTCTGGATAAGACAGGCTATTTGAAACCCTGTTTGCCCATCCTCCCTGGTTTGCCCTTGAAACACTGGGGCAGGAGATCTGAGTTATTTCACCCCAACAAGGAGGTAGACAACTTTGTTACTCTGATTAAAGAAAAGTTGAAGTTGGCAGAACCACCATATTCTACAATGGATTACTAGTTATGTTGTGTCTCATTGAAGAAAAGTTGCAATTTGGCTCATGCAAAACTTGGACAGGTAAAAAGTCAACTGTAAATCAACATCATGGTTTTCTGCAGCCAAAACCAGATTTTTAGTCTATTATTTAACCATGACAACCAAGTAAACACTAAAGATAAAAGATGCGTTTTTGATTGCCTAATTAGATGAACAGGCGTTTGGAAAACCATAAATGAGTACAACTAGCGTTTTGCGTTTAAAACTCAATTAGTGTCAAATAAGCGTTTACAAACTGTTGATGTTGTCTTCTGTGACTACTAGGCTTTTTAGCCTGCTTTTTTTACAGAAGGTCAAGTTCTATATGGGCAGTAGCTTGTTTTATGGAGGAATCACACTAGACCTTATCGTTGTACAACCCATGTCTCATATGTCTTAGCATGCAACATGGGTTGTACAACGATAAGGTCTAGTGTGATTCCTCCATAAAACAAGCTACTGCCCATATAGAACTTGACCTTTTCTGAAAAAAAAGTAGGCTAAAAAGCCTAGTATTCACAGAACACAACATCAACAGTCACAGTCAGTGGTTTTACAGTTCTCTCTTCGTCATCAGATGGCAGGCATATAGAGAAGAACCTACTCAGTATTTCTCATGTATGTCATGCAGCGTGTGTGTGGCATGGGCCCCTGGGACAAACATGCATTTACTTTGCCAATATCCCTTACCAACCACCCCCAGTACACCTTGGCCCCATGGGACTTACATGTCTTTACTTTGCCAATGTCCAGTATCAACCACCCAAAAAACGCCAAACAGGGTAAGACACAAAAAAAGAAATTTTTTACAACCTACTTTGAAATCTCTCACACTAACTCACACCTCCTTCCTCTTTCATTTGCTTCAGGTTTCAAGGTTCTAGCACAAACATAGTTTATTAGAAGCTTAAAAATTAATGAACGTAATTTAGAAATCATATATGAGTGTAAAAAGAACCAATTTAGTGGAATAGAAAAACGTACAATAATCATGTGGGGATGTCAATACTCATATGCAGCCATTTCAGCCTACTCAGGTTTTTGTTAACATATTTTTCCTCTGGTCCATAAAGTCAGCTATTTTTGTGCTAGAACCTTCAAACCTGAAGCAAATTAAAGAGGAAGG
The DNA here is from genome assembly GCA_914767715.1 of Membranipora membranacea. Lineage (NCBI taxonomy): Eukaryota > Metazoa > Bryozoa > Gymnolaemata > Cheilostomatida > Membraniporidae > Membranipora > Membranipora membranacea. Next base: position 8,534,184 of record OU612072.1, on the reverse strand, counting down.
AGGTGTGAGTTAGTGTGAGAGATTTCAAGGTAGGTAGTAACAATTTCTTTTTTTGTGTCTTACCCTGTTTGGTGTTTTTTGGGTCGTTGATACTGGACATTGGCAAAGTAAAGACATGTAAGTCCCAGAGGCCCGTGCTTGGCCCCGAGGACTTACGTGCCTCAACTTTGCCAATGTTCAGTAACAACCACTGGACATTGGCAAATGTCATACGACCTTTGGTGCTGTAAGAAAAGTCCCATACAGCACCTGCACATTCAGTACAGCATAAATTGTTGTAGTGTTGGCAAGCTCATATGTGGAGTGGGGGGGGGGGGGGGGGGCGGGGAAAGAAACAAAGTTACTACTTCTGAGAACGAGTTGTCGAGAGACTGAGTTGTCCTATCTTGAATTCGGATAGGAAACTACTGGTAATAAATCCTGAGATAAATTGGATTTGGAAACGGAAATACCGATATTGCGAGTTGTCCCCCAGTTGAAATGGGAGGACCACTCTTTTAAAATCTCAGGATTGTAAGTTTTCTACCTGATTTCAACAGGGAACAACTCGGCATATTAACACCCTTTCTGCCCCCCCCCCCCTCACAACAAAGCTAAGGCTAAGGTTTTTGTATAGTTCTTTCAACCTTTGTATAGTGTAATTTTTATAGGCTTCACAATGATTACACAATCACATGTCTCACGACAGCCATCGGATGAAATCACCATTGAATACAATTGCAGACCACCGTATAACTGAACTCTAATTGCAAAATTATGTTCAGTTAAACCTGTTACCTGGGTTTAAAGTTTGTAAACCAATTAGATACAGGGATCCGTTGCATAAAACAGCCTTACATAGGGCCTACTACCAGAAATCTGAACTCTAGTTTGAAGTATGGGAAATGATATACCTAGTGGCGCTATGGCCTTTTATGATTGCTCCATTTGAAACATTGCCAGTTCAAAACAGTGGTTTGCATAGGCCTTACATGTGTATAGCTTGATGGGGCGAAAGTGTGTGAATTGATATCTGTTGGAGTTTCAAATCGGCATATGACATATGGTGGTTGGATTCACTTGCATTCCTGTTTGCCGTGAATATCGATTTTATTGAATGTAAAGGTATACATTTTGGTTAGAAGTCCAGCTTTATGTGCAAGTTCAATTAGAGAATGGGTATTGACACTAGTTCTTTTTGTGCTGATTACAATGGAAATTTTGAGAAATAAGTTTGTGCCCATTGCCTAAAGTGTTCCAACTAGGATAAAGTAAGTGTCTGGAAAATGATGTTAAACTTGCATATATATCAGAGCCTGAGACTTGATAAGAAACTTAGCCTGGTAATGAAGCAGGGCAGGAGACAATGTACATCTTACAATACATTAAGTTGTCTAGTAGCAATTGTATTATCTCATTTCCAGTTCATGATAGTTTGCTGATACCTTGAAGAACGTTGCTCAGGTTTTGAGTTTGGAAATTGTAATACAAGTATCAATTTAATCTGACGCTATTGTTGAAAATAGTATTAAAAAGCATCAAAGCAAAATCATTATTGCTACTACTGTTGTTTTGTCGGTTCAGTGTCATTCAATTATGTACCTCGATGCTCATGATGTATGTATTCTATATTGAGAAATTATCAATTAGAGATTGGTTGAATGGTTGATCAAGGTTTGCTACATTTGCATAGGTCCAAAATATTTCTAGGATTAAGCCAGTCTATGGATGACTGACCTGTACAAGACACACAAAGTCAGGCTAAAAATTACTGTACTGTTTTCATTGTAGCCCATCTATGAAATTTGCTACATAGGTTTAGCCACCCTTTAGCTGTGAAAGACTGGCTGATCTTCATTGTATCTTGAAGTCACTCCAATTCAACCCCAACTCAGGCACTTTCCATTGTGAATGTATTTGATAAAAATAATATGCATTAATCAATGATGTTGGCTTGTGACTGTGTAATCCGCTAGTTTATAGTATAAATACCCCGGTATTTAATGTTGATTAGGTAACATATATGTAGATGCTGCACAAGTGATGCTGCTGTATGGACTATATGATACTGTGCCTCCTCCTCCAGCCCCCGACATTACGTATATTATGAAGAAATCCAATGTTCAGCTGTGATACTCTTATGAAGATATCTTTTGCTCGCATTTACACACTCGGTTTGAATCGCCATTCATGATGTTTTTCATTTTCTTTTGTGGATTGCAGCTGAAGTGCTGATCTAGCCTGGTATCATGTCGTGGAACAGGAAGGTTGTACTGGCAGCAAACTTTTATGGCTCCTATCTCGACCCTAAAGAATTTGATGATACTATCATCATATCAGATGGAGGTATCGATGAGTGAGTAGATATTATCAGTATTCCATGTACTGTCCGACTTTGAACACCTTTCTTAGTCATATATCCTGAACAGGGGCTCAAAAACGGTATTTCTCATGAATTAGTTTATGCATTAATGGTACAGGGATTAAAACTTTTGTTTGCGAGAAAGAAAACCTTCAAATGCAGATTTTCATAGCCTTTTTGACCTTGGAGAATGTTCCTCTCCTTGGGTCCTTGCCCCCATGCTATGCACCAGTTGTGTCCATTGTATAGATTTCATCAAATCGTGAGTTATTCCTATAACTACAAAAACTCTTAGCCTATTTATCATCTTCACTAAGTGGATGTTGAGGTATATATATATATATATAAATGACTCAACATTCACTTTGTATATATATATACAGCCTCTGCCGTCTTTGCCTACCTTTGAATCAAATAAAACAGCCAATAATTTTGATTACAGATTAGTGGAGAAGTCTCTAGATAAGGTAGCTATGTATTATGACATCAGTCATGGAGAAGCTGAGGTTTATGTATTCTGTGTGCTCGGAATTACTGATATGATACAAAAAACTATGTGCAACAATAAATGTAAGTTTCTAACAGGCAGGTAAAGATTCGTCTAGTCAATGTGTTAGCTTTGATATGATTTGATACTTGATCGGAAAAGAGAGCCAATGCTAGGTCACTGAAAGTACCTATTGATATAATAATGAAGGCGAAACCGAATTACTTCTACATGCAATTTATATGTTGATCATTCATGCGCTTTAAGTATGCACCGTAAAAATATTGGCATACCAATAATTTCATCAATGTAGGTTTGAAAATTTGTAACTGGGAGTTGTGTGCTCATTGACATTGGGAAGACAACTCTTAATTACGGATATTCACTCAACTCAGTCCCAAACTCCCTGGTGCAATGCTTATATTCAATAGAATATCTATTGGGGACTGTTAACAATGAGATCCCATCATTGGATAAATATTGGAACTCTCCTCAGTCACTAGTCAGATTGAAGGATTTTGAAAGGCGAAGTCTGTGTGAAAAGCTTGTGAAAAGTGATTCATAGAATTTTATGACATGAGTGGAGACTCTTAGATTGTTCCGCATGAGTTGGGAGTCAGTTGAGTGTGTTATGGCAGTTTAAAACTTGATATTCTTAGATGTGCTGAAGCCCCAACAGTCTTCTCTGCACATGCTCGAACGGAAGATGGATAGCGCCATTCAGAAGTTACGGCGATACGGTGCAAAGATAGTCTGGACAACCACATATCCAATATCACTATCTAAGTATCATCAAAGTCAGGGCTGGGATATCAACAACATGATGCAGTAAGTATTTGGGTGTCTATAAGTACTCAATCTTGTCCCATTGTCCTCTTTTTATGAGCTATTTTAATTATGCAATATAAGGACCGACTCCGGGATTAATTTCCACTTAAACCACTAGGTGGCTCAATATTACTTATGCATCACATTATTCTCTGATTCTTTACCTCCGTAATGATATGCTTCTTAAAAAAATTGATCCACTCTAAGTGCATTATATATCTATCGCAGTAGAGGCCTTCCTAAAAACGCTCGCATAAAATTAACGCTGAAAAGGGTGTGATATTTGACGTCACAGAGCTGTTAGTGCGCTGTGTTGATAGAAATTCCTCAACAACTTTAGCTAAATAGGTCACGCATCAACATCTTTGTTGAATACACACAGTATCCTAGTGGATGCGGTTATGTCTACATGGCCAATGTTTTATAATCTTTGACAAGGCTCTCCCCACATAAATTATCACATTGCTGTCAAAACAAACATTATTGTGGCTGGATGATTGCAAAATATGCTGATCGTATAAACATCCATCACAGGAATGATACAAGCCCCAATTCACAAAGCCAGAGTTTATTAGCTACAATCAATTTATCTAACATTATTCAACACACATTATTAAATTCACGATCCTTAGTTTTGTGCAAAATATTTCAATGGCAATAATGTCATCAGATAACTGATGTTATCTAAGTGACAGATCTGTTGATTCAGAGAATGAAGCTTCTGGGGCCATTCTGGAGGAATAGGGCAGGCAACTGATGGTGAAGGAATAGGTTTCTTCCCAAGAACTGACCGTGGAAGACATGCATGTAGAGGTAGGCTTGTTTCTCAAGCAGAAAGACAATAATATTTCAATGGACATTACAATAATTGATGACAAATGGATTTTGATTTACATAATCAGCAAAAATTTGTGTAAATAAAAATGTGGTTGATTTTCTGGCTATTTAAACAAAGAAAAAGAATCTTGTTCGCAGTTAGCCGCAGCACAGAATTTTTTGGATTTACCTCGGAACACCATCTACCCAGAACATTATTTAGAACTTTATCATCACATAGAATATTTGTCTGCTGATAAAGTCGGATCAATTAAAAATCTCCAAATATAAACATACAATGGATGGCAAACAGCAGGTCCTCACCGAAAGTTTTTAGTTAAGTTCACATTATTATACATAACGGCACGCAGGCATACTGATAAGCTTGTCAGTTTCAAAAATGTGAGAACAGTAACACAGTTAATGTCTAAAGCTTTATCTAAAGTCTAAAGCTAAAAGAAATTGGAATGCTAAGGTCTAAAAATTCTTGATCTCCTTTCCGTCGTCGCCCTATTTTCACCAACTTCGTGCAGCCGATGACTCAGCTATCGCTCGATTATTTTATTATCTGACCTGCGTCTTACCTCAGTTTATAGCATGTGTCATTTATTCTCGATCGAACACACACACCGCTGTGCTTGTTGTAGTATAAAATTCCAAGTTTGTTTAGTTAGCCAGTAGATTTCAGTGGAGTATTGTACCCAATGGGGGCCTTTCATAGAATACCTTACTACACAATATAGCCTTAGTTCAGTGCTCTGTGTTGACCTACATTTGCAGAAATGACACAAATAAGCTGACTTTTTAGACCATCATATCTCAAATTTGGGGACGGGGATGCCAGTGCCCTTCCATGAGGTTGCAATTGAGATGTGGATGCAAAGGCTCATAGTGGAAGATGAAAATCAGCACCATGGATTTTCTGCTGTATTGAATACAAGATAGCTCTGTTTGTTTTGATTTTACAATAGGCTGACCACTCAAACAGCTCTCTGACGTCACAAAACGTTAGTCTGGCTTGATGTGAGCGTTTTCGGGAAGGCCTCTACTGCGATAGATATAAAATGCACTAAGAGTGGACCAATTTTCTAAAGAAGCACATCATTACGGAGCTGAAGAATCAGAGAATAATTTGATGCATGGATAAAATTGAGCCACCTAGTTGTTTAATAAGTCAATTCCTAGATATTGAACTGCTCAGTCATCCCTCTCTTTGGGCTTACCATTCTAGCTAGGAAAATTTGTCGATTCACACGCAGCCTATAGGAATGGCCCACTGCAGAGCACCCTCATGAAATTAACCAATTTTGACAAACTTAGGTCACAAAGCCGCCCGTCAAGCTCCATGCTACTGCAACCACACATATGGACCATGAATTTGGGAAGCAAAGTTTATCTGAATGCTATCAGGCAGACAGGGTGATATTTGGTATATCGAATAAACCAAAACTGCCCTCCACAAGCAGCCGAACAATGTTGATGCTTTTCCATGACACTGGGAGCAGTTGTATACTATACTATGTTATACAGCTATACTATACAAGATTGGTAAACTCAACATGGGCAATACGATGAATTGTCTGAACATCGGCAAGATTGCTTTTCCAAAACTGTCAACTTGGTTTATTTGCCAAAAGTTAACATCACAATATTGCAGCCATTACGCCGCTATATTCATTGTTGAATTTTCTTTGGAAATCCCAAACATTCAATTCATTCCACACTAAAATGAGGTGGTTTATAAGTTCCTTAACTTCAGCAATAGCAATTGGTCATTTCCGATTCAGCAAAGAACTGGTAGATACAGATGCAGTGCCGGATTAATCAGTATCCTCAGCCTCTCTTGACAAGCTTTGTTGTTGGTTGGGGGGCAGAGCTTGTCAACTCTGGCGAACAAGCTTTTAAGAGGCCGATTTGTCCCTCTTGAAATCGGGTGCATACCACCAATCAATTTATATAGGAAAAATGAGTTGTCTTCCCGAGGGCATAACTGCCATATCTCATTTTCCGGTCCAAATTATCCCAGGATTGAACAGGGTTTTCTATGATTTCGAGAGGGGACAACTAGGCTTCCTGCTCGCTCACAAGAGCTTTGTCCCTACGCCACGCCCTACGCCACAACAACGCTTGTCAAGATAGGCTACCAAACGCTATGGTCACACTGTTCAGTTGAAACTGGTAAAACATGGCATCGATCAGTCGTAATCAGCAAATACCAAGTCAGCTGCGCTTTCTTTTGTCCCACCGCTCTGTATCATATCACGTTATCGTGATGCAAATTGGTGATCACTTAGGTCCAAGAAGGCACCCTTGATACCCACTGATATCTTGGGCGATAAGCATCACATATCATCTATCCTCACACATGTGTGGATATGATAGTTCATTTACAAAGCAGATGGATTCTCTTATGATCCATTCAGCTTCACCTACAAATGTTGAGTTACAGTTTGTGAAGGCCATGAAAATGGCGGTCAATGTAGAGGTGAGAACCTCAACAGTAAACGGTAGGGCTGTGGTTGTACTGCTGTCGAACTATGACCTTTCAATTGAATGGTAAGATTCAGTTGGGAATGGCTGACCGCCATTTTGAGGCTCGAACCCATTCTGACACTTGAAAAAGACGGCACTGGCAAAGCAGAACCAGAGCAAACTAGATTTAAAGTTATGATTTGCGCCAAGCAAAATAACTTTCTGTCTAGCTAACTAGAAAAAGAAGTCCTTTGATTTGGGACATAAGATCCCCCCATATCTCCCACTCTCAAGTTGACGAGACAAATCTCTGCAGGTGTCAAATTTTATTTATCCAGGTTTGGGCTTTCAAAGGGTCTGATGGAAGAGCAAGAGCTCTTGTACAATATGTGTGAGAGGTTCATGGACCTCTGTCATACATTCAACAAGAGAAATGGCCTCACAGACTGTTTCCTTATAAGGAAGGTAAGCTTAATGATCTTCAACTAAAAGATCAATCTTGCCAGCATAGGCACAACTGCCATGTAGCACTTATATGAGCCGGTACAGTCTGGTATTGACTTGTACAAAGCAATTTGACCAGATCAAATTGAATGTTGTTATGCCCTTAGACAGCATAATCTAAGCTATCAGGCTACCAGGCTGTGTATTATCTGGCACACAGTACCAGAGCAGTAACGTTGAGGGGATGGGGGAGGGAGTTGCTACAATGTGCAACACTGACAACAGTGCTTGAAGATAGCTAGAAGATCTTCAGACATAGGAGCACATCTATTGATGCACTGAAATCTGTTGTAAGGCCATCTATCTTATCGTTCCAAATCTCTACAACAACGACTTTGACAAGACCTTAGGTCGTTGATCATCAGTGAATTGTCGCTTAAGCTATTCATTGGCCATTTCTAAGGCAGCTTAATTGATCAAATGCCAAGAAGAAATTTGGTTAGGTTGATGTTTTTAGTCCTCTGAATCTGATCCATTGAGACGTTACAGCTAATCGAATCAAAAATGCATAATGGCATGTGGTTGAGACAAAAAGAACATTACTGAAAAAAATGACCGTGGTATAATTTCATTGCATCACTGCATTTGGCGCCATATAGTTTTGCCTAGAAGTATGGGAAGATCAACCACAAATCATTTGTTATGATTAATTTTAGGTCTTCTACTCATATAATGGCGAAAGGGAACTGCTGACGCATAATTTGCTAGAAGATGGTATAAATCCTGGGCCGTCGGTGATAGTGGAGTGGAAGATTGAACTCAGGCAATACATTCAGGATATCCGCGTGTCCCAACAAAGCTCACAACTCATGTCACATCGGTACCTCTCTGATGAACCCCCCAGCTCACAAGACTCAAGGCCCTTTGGAGGGACCCTGTTTGACTATGGTAAGCGTCAAGATGACCAGTTCGCACAAGGAAGCGCAGCAGTATCAGCTGCTAAAAGACCCTTGGGTTATGAGAGAGAGGGTTCTCAACCAAAGCGAAGTCGCGTTGAGGATGTCCTCATGGAGAAACTTGGTAGCAAGAGTGGAGATGTTCAGAAGAAACTGGCTATGGGAATGCTGAAGTTTATTGCTGATAATTTGGGAGACCATGCACTGAGCACAGGAGATGTGAAGAAGAAAGAAGAAACTCGGTCTTACTATTCACATATGGACTCTCGTTCGGGGTACTCAGATGACAGATGTGGCGCTGACCAGGAGGTAGCAGGCAGATTCAATCGTCAGGAAAGGTTTGAAGACCCAAAACAGCAGTTGCCAACTTTGCTCGCCAGGCCATCTGGACCCTCAAAAACGCAGATGCATCCCCGACAACTAAAAGATATCCAACCCAATAAGAATTATCCAACCCAGAATGCAACGAAGTTCCAAGGCCCAAAATACCAAACCTTTTCTGATCACAGTGGGCCAGGTGCCACCAGAAGAGGCAAAAAGCGGGGAAAATCTGGCAAATTGCCGGCCCAAGGAGCTGATGATAGTAAAAGGGATGAAGCTTTCAACCAAGGCAGATCTCAAAGCTTCGGAAATCAGTTTATGGATGCAACACCACATCTACCAGTCTTTGAACACAGCCGGCAACCTCTCATTAAGCCTCTGATGCAAACAGCTCCAGGCAACTACCAAGAGCCAGGGATTAATTTGAGTCATGGCTATATGCAAGGGCAAAAACAGCTACGTCCAAGACCCTTACTAGACTTTCCCCTGGAACCAAATACTTCCCATATCTCCTCACTTACCCATATCCCTTCCCTTACCGATATCCCTTCCCAGACCCTTATCCAACCCAATCCTCAAAAGCAACCAAATGAAACTTTTTGGATGCATGATAAAAACATAACTGGAAGACGAGCCAAAGCCCTCATTCTTCCACGGCCAAAGAAATTGCTGAGTAATAGTTCCATGCACATGCCAAAATTTGATATACAATATTTGTTGACATCTTTTTGGAAGGATGAAGATCATTTAACAACTGAGACCATACCAGAGAAGCATTCCAAGAAGGGTAATGAATTTAGTACCTACATCTTAATGCTCAACGAATCATCAGGGTATAACTACACCAGGCTAAAGACTAGTGACATTAACCCTTGGTCTGAAGACACTCAGCCTGGTCATCCAGGGTACCCCTATTTCACTCCTCTTGAGCTAAGTGATGGAAAAATCCCTTCCGTCGAGTTCATTGCCCCAACTGTGTGGAAACCTGGACATGAGAAAGTCGCTCCAATGACAAGACTGCAGAAAGAGGTGGCTTCATTCAATCTTCTTCTTTATGGCATGCGGAACAAGCGCAAAGCACTTATGAAAAAGCTGATGAATAAAAAAGATAAATCCTGTACTGCAGACAGTGAGCATCCAGTTCTGCCACAAAGAGTTCATAGAAGCGAAAGAGGCAACGGGATAAATCAGCAACAACCCGGTAAAGCATCTACAAACAGACCTTCTGCAACAGCAGGGCCCAGTCCAGTGGAAACTGAGAGTGGAGATGTCATAGAAAGCAAAGCTGCTCCTACAGATATGATAACACTAATTGAAGGTGGCAATGAATCATCCAATCAGGAAAAAGAAGCAGATGAACAAACAATCAAGAGTCAAAAAGAAGTAGATGAAGAACCAATCAAGGGTCAAAAGGAAGAACCAAAAGATGAGGGAATCAATGAAGAGGACAAAGAGGGCCAGCACTTGGTTGTGAATGAAGAAGAGATGGACAACAGAGCAAGTGAAGAAGTTGCAGGTGAAGAAGACGACTGGGAGGATTTAGATGACCAGAACTACCCATCAGTTACAGATGAGACAAACAATGATGATCACCCAGCTGCTGATACTACTGGAGATACAGATATGAAGGATGTATTTGAGACTGGACAGGATGATTTTATTGTTATAAGCGAAGATGTTGGTGATGAACTAGACCCTAATGAAGATACTGAGAATGAGCTTGATGCCAATAATACAAATGAGAGCGACAGGGCAGATGATTTGGAACAAGAAAGCTCAGAAGGCCACAAAGAACAACCGACTGTTGATGATCATTGTAAAAATGATATTGATATGGAAACTGCAGTAGGCAGAACCAACGATGGAGAGCAAAGTGGTCCTCCTGAAACATCGGAGGCTTGTGTGAAGACTGTGAATCATTCGGACAATAATGGTTCTAACAAGACTGGTGCATTGTCAGAGGCAGAAGATTCCGTCGATCTGGATACTCAGAGAGTGGTGGATGAATCTCTAATTCGCTACAAGGAGCTGGGTGATACAGCTGCAAAAGAGGAGCTTGGGACACAAGCCGCGTCTAGCCCGTTGCTGTCCAGTACAGAAGCTACAGACAATGCCTAATGACATTCTAGATAATTGACACTCACTCTATGGCCAATGGATGTTGCCTACTTTTGCTGTTTAGCTGACAATATTCACACTGATGAAGTGCCATCATTGGTTAAGCGAATGTTCACCTCTTACTTGTATATAATATTGTATTTTATTGTTACTTACAATACAAATACATCCCACATGTTGTAAATTCAATGCTTCGATACATAAGAAACCCCATTAAATTGTAATTGAATCCAGCGCATGTTGTTTTGGTTTCTGAAAACATAATGCTTGCCTTCCCTCTCAGTTTGCTGCTCCAAAAATTCATCCCGATAAACATGGAATTTACTTGACAAGTAGTAACCATCCCCTAGTCCTTGACTTTTTTCAAGCAGTCTTAAAACTGAAACTATATATTGTCAATTCTTGATAAAACAAAGCCTGTTTGATGATTCATCTGATATGTAAATTCGGTAAAAACAAATGATTGTCAGCGTCGTTGTTTCTAGTCCAATATTCATTTTAAATACCCTATAAAGGGCTCACATTGCCTGCTTGGTTATGACGCAGTAAAGATGGAAAACATGAACCCTTCTAAACCTCTTCTTTACCTCTTGGTGATCACAACCTACAAGGTAAGAGTGAATACTATGATTAGGAGGCCCTAAACACCATTGCGGCGGCAATCCAGTGGGTGGGGGATAAGCGCTCATGTTTGAAATATAATACACACAATAATCTAACCCTTTTGATCACACAACAATGCAGAAGGTGGTTTTAAATAATATTTGCAAATTCCCAGATGCTTGTGAGGTGTGCTGACAATTAATTAGAAATATCTGAGGCGAGTCAAAAGCAACACCAGTAAACTCCTTCCCAAGCAATTTGAGGCATATGATAATCAAATGGATATCCCCAAGGAGCTGATTCAAACATGGATTATTCAATTTGTAGTGTTTTTATGCCACTATTTAGCTTTCTAGAGGAGGCAGTGCCTCCCTGCCTCCTTTAGAACTACGGGCCTGATTGTGTGTATGTTTTACTTGTCTGTCGTTTTGTTTCTAAATGTTTTGTGTTAAACTCTACCCGCTAGTAGTAATATCAAAGCAGCAGCTGGGATGGGGTTGGTGTTTGAATGCCAGTTTGAGCACTCTGATATGTGAATGCATAGTGCAGATTATCAAAGATTATGTAAGAATAGTATATTTCATCTGCTTTTCGTGAAGAGGGAGGGGGGAGAGAGAGAGGGAGGGAGGGAGGGAGGCAGAGAGAGAGAGAGAGAGTGCCCAGTAGACAGTCAGAAGGAGTATTAGTCGATGAGAGAATTTCACTGTGATACGTGGCTAATCCATACCTCGTATCACAGGGGCACACCTGCGCTGACACCCTCCTATTTAAGTTTAGGGTGCTGTTGCAACCCCCCTCATGATCCTTTTATCACTGGAAGGTTCACTAGGCTAGCCAGAACGAAGCGACAACTTTTGGTTTGGGGACTTAACACCTCCACGCTATTAGGTGTAATCGCTGAGAGATACAGTGGTACTCTGGTCTAGTTAGGAGGGTCCTCAGTCCTATTTACCTTAATAGAGTTATCCCCCCTCCCTTCTTTTATCAGATGGGTGACTAGAGTTCAGTGTGAAGCTATGCAGCTGAAGGTTGTTGAGTCAGTTGTGATGACAGTTAAACAAGTAATCTGATGTCCTAATTATGTGTGTTATCATAACCTAGCCAAATTGCTCAATCTACAGAAATAAGGATTTTTTGATGTCTTCCTTTTTGTAGCCCAGAACTTGGGAAAGATTCACATCGAAAGGCCAGGAATGGAAAAAGTGAGAGAGAAGTGTGATTACTGTTCAACCAAATTGAGGTAAATTCAATTTCAGAAAGTTACTCTGTTGTATGTGATATAAGTGCAAAGCTGCATGTGATTATGTCAGATGATAAGATCTTAATCTAACCATAGTGGATCCATCTCCCTCGAGGAGATTTTGAGACACTATGATGACTTTAGTAGGCCTCGTATGTCTATATGTTGATTCAGTCCTTGTTGACGTGCAGGAAAATATGTGCCTTACAGTCAGGTTTTTTATTTTAGACAAACTCCGATCATATGACAGCTCAGTGAGTGAGAACTCTGGTGATGACCCTTTATATTTTGGTATGATAATGAACTTTAATACCATTGCAAGCTGTGGGTTTCTGCTTTCATAGAAAGAATATTATTATGTCACAGCCAGGCTGTCTGACAACACCTTTTGCCCTTTGAAATAATGTGCTCCAATTTGGCCCCAACACGTATACTGTTTTGTTGACATGGATCAGTGGCGTAATAATAATGAGGGAGTTCATTGGTAATATGTTGGTAGAAGTAAGTCACATACTATTTTTTAAAGTCGACAATATATTTCTCAAGGAAGTTAACCCCCATATTGATGACTAGGACGCATCTGTAATCAAAGCTGCATCTGAACCAAAGTACCCCTTTAAGCTTATTTATCAAGGGAAATATTCTTCTGTATCAGCAAGAATTTTATATAGTATGAGAATAAACTTGATAATTTTCCATCTGTTCAGCTTTGTACGACATTAATATAATAACTAAATCACTATTGAACGGACAATGATCAAACCTTATGCTGTCTCTCACAGATATAGTCCTTTCCTCATCACATCTTAAATAAACATACCATGTTCTCTCTAACACCTGAGGTCCTGATTAATCCCCTCAACCTAAATTATAAATTGTATTTCAAGTTGGCAACACATTCAGACATCACCCTTTCTATATGGAGTGTAGATCTTATTCATCACCACTCCCACCTCAATAATACTGTTTGTATAAACGGGTTCACTGGGATTGCATGAGGAACATGGTCTGTTGATTCGCTGGTGAATCCCGTCATCAGATGGTGTCACTGTGAGAACCAGTGGTGTGACATGACCAGGAGGTGCCCCTTACCGTACCCAAACCCCAATTATTGAAAGGTGCGATGAAGATGGGAATTTATGTGGTTTGAGATCTCAAAATGGAGGATCGCGATACAGCAAATTAGCTGAGTAAAACATTCTGATATCCCGTATGAAGGTTCTCTGTTGATTAATATTCATGAACACGACATCGTTTTCTTACATGTCTGGGCTTATTTTACAGTTATGGTGATGATTTGCAGTTACTCGCAATGGAATGGAGATTAAATATCGCAGAAGAGGTGGCTAAAAGCCCCAGCCAGCCTAGCAGTTGAAAAGCAAGAAGCCATGTCGGACTCAATATTTTATGTGTCAATAAAGGTCTGTAATTTATTTTTGGTACTTTCGTTCACGCTTTAAAAGTTTTGGTAACTCTTAACATATTAAAATTTAGTTCACCACTCCACCGGCCTGATAGACTAATGAATGTATCTTTAATGCTACAAACTGATCTATGATGGCCCAACAATTGAAGCTGAATAGAGCAGAAATGATATTTTGTATATTTTGTATATTTGTTACCTTTTGCGCACTAGGTCTTTTAGGCTCTTGTATTTATGCTCCCAAACATATCTTGATAGGATTTTTAGCACACCAGTGTCAAATCAGAAATTACTGCTGACTCCATATTACTGTGCTTCTTTTGCTTGTTCAGATGTTGGTTTTCTTTTAATCTAAAATAATAAAATATAATGCATTTATTCAGGTCAGCACTGGCACAGATTGATTGGTCAGCCCTTCTTACTGCCATACTTCCAGGTATCCGAATGAAACGGTAAGTTTTGTACATCAATACCAATTGAGAAGCAATTATACAGTTAAACCTGCGGGACACATGATGACATTCATATTCTTTCTGTCCAAAGCCATTGTCATATGTAACGTGAACCTATTTTCAACGCCATGTCTATAGTTTAGTTGAGATGTTTTCCCCTTAGTATGAGTGTTGTCTAGAAGTTATTTCCACATACCACTGTCTACGAGAGCAGTCAAAAAATTACCCCCTGAGGTACAATACCTCTATTTATTTCCCCATTGTGTTATATATGAATCATGCTGTCTTGCTAGCTCCAAAAGCCTGCTTCAAAACGTGATACTCACCATGAATAACCACTCAAAATGTAGCTCAAAACCTGTATATTAATATATGTCATTTCTGTCAAATCCTTAGCATTGCAAACTTTTTTACAGGCCTGGAAAGAGCACCAAAAGAAATTTCCCCCTTTTTTACTGCACATTTCCATTGCCAACATGGACACCATCGAAGGCTATAAATGCATTATCCTTTAGATTTTATATCATTTTATTTTTCGAATTTTAATTCTTTACACATTTGAGAGTATTTCCATAGTATTCTACAACTCACCAATGCAATAGCTCGGCATTTTTAGCTTGTTTTTGATCAAATTTGTAATTTATTTTTCTTCAAGTAGTAGTTCAACAGGCCCATGATTGGTCAAATAGGGGTGTTGTACCTAATATCATGCTGAAGAGCGCAGTCATGAAGTTTTCCCCTTCCCCATCATGTAGATTATTTCAAGCATCCGGCCCTCAAGGTATGCTGGGGATCTGGTATCTTGATTGTTTAACTCCCTGCACATATTGAGAGGTCAGCCTTCATATGCCCTACTACCAGGTAATGAAGGTGGGTTTGATAATTATACAAATTAAAAAGAGATATGTGAATCTACTGGACAAATGATGAGTTCACAAGCTTAGTGAACACAGCCATTAGGATGTGATGTAATGAGGATCGATACCGTGATCCTTTCTCAAGAAATAAGCCAACATTTTCTACCTAAGAATGCAATTAAGACATTACCCACTACTTAAAGAAATCCCCCCCCCCACCTTATTATGCCTATGGGAGCAGTCAAGAAGTTATCTCCCTTCCCCTTCTTGTGGATTATTTCAAGCATTCGGCCCACAAGGTGTGCCGGGGATCCGGTATCTTGGTAGGTTTTTTTGGGTTGTGGCTGGCAATCTACTTTTGATGGTCAATTTGTTTTCAGCTATTTAGTTTTTAGTCTTTAGTTTGTAGTGCTCATCTCATGAACTGTATATCTATTCTGATGTCCAGGTATTATTTTTCATGATTTACTATAAATGTTATGACTACAGTTCAAGTCTTATATACGCCCCTTTCTGTTCTCACTTTTGTAGAAGACATAGTTACATGACATGGTGTGAAAGTTAGGAGGGAGATGTTAACCAAAAATTAATCAATTTAGCTACCCTGATAATGCAGTGTCAAGTGTATATGAACATCATCAATACATTGAAAGATATTTATCCATCCAAGATCCATCACAAGGTAATATAATTTATTATAAATCTCCCAATCTGGCACTGCCAAAAAACTTGCTTTTATTTCCCTCTGGAGACAATGATCACCCCAATTATTATCATGGTAATAATTAGGGCATTGCTTGTCTGGACATCCAAGATAACCCAGAATGCTTTGGCATACACATTGTTATTATCATGCTCACCACTTTGTAATTTTGACTCTATATAATAAGAATTGTGCGCTCAACATCAATGAGAGCATAACTTCTAATTATCACAGCAGTTTATTGAATATCACCTGATGTTTCCTTTTGTGTTCAATACAATAAACAGCAAATCAACCAAATATTGTATGTATAACTGATAATACAACATTTACAGATCTGACTCGTATCATCTCAAATCCCCATTAATTGGTTGGAATGGATCCTAAACTGGTTGTAGCATCGTACAGTTTATCGCGTATGCATCGCCATCAATTGTATGCGTTTTAACTTGTCATTGTGGCTTCAGAGGAATTTGATTTATAAGTAATAGACAGAGGAGTTTGTGCTAGAGTATATAACTCCTTGAGTAGAACTATGTGGCATCTAGTTGACACTGTGGGTAAGTCTGAAACTTCAAGTCCTGTTGAGAACCTTTGTGAACAAAGCCTTTGTTATCTGAAGTAATTAGGATCTATATATTGGAAGTTTGTAATCTTTTCAAGACACAATCTTCCCTCCTTTTTATGCCTTATAGTGCAGTCAAGAAATTATGCCCCACTTTATGTCTAACAGTGCAGTTAAGAAATACCTTCCCTTTAGGTCAATTGGTTAGCCTTAAAATTACCCCCCTTATTATGCAAAAAAAGTTCAGTCAAGAAATTATCCCCAACGATATATATGATTTTGCCTCACGTACTCTGCATGACTAGGTAACAGTTCTAAACTTATACACATGATGCCCTCTATGATGTCTCTTTTTAGTACTGAGTGGACAGACTCACATGACATTGTGCAACTGGAGATTATATTGGAGGTAGAGGAACAATATGGATGGTTGTGAGAATCTGTAACACTAGCGTAAGCGGATGTAGAAACTGATTCAAACTAGTTACATTCATCACAAGTCTGCCAATTCTCTTATCTACAAGGAGCTTTGCTTAAGGTACAAGTAAGCTCAGACGGCCAGATTTATATTCATTGATATGGTTATAGGACACATGATGAGAAAATTTAGTTTTGTAGCTGGCTTGCTCCCTTTCTGACTGTTAAACACTAACTCTCTAGTAATCATATCTCCCTTTAAGTTACACCCTCTATCACCCTGGTCTTTTAACAACATGGAAGAAGGCACTGAGGTAAATGACTGAACTAGCCAGTGGGCTCGTTCCCTGACCCAACCCTGAAGGCAACTGAGAACTTGAGCTAACGGTGTCAGGGCGGTGCTCATGTGTTACTTGGCTGTTGTAGTTGCAGTGAGTTGTTGTTGTTGCCGTATGACATGAGGCTAATCCATACCACATGTCAACAGGTGTCTGTACTGCCCTGACACCCCCAAATAAGGAGTTTGGAGTGCCCCCTCATGATCCTCTCATCACCATCAATGAGAGCATAACTTCTTAATGTTACAAAACTCAATACAACTCTCACCTGGCAAATATTTGTATCGAATTATTGAATGTTAGAATCATGTGATTTCATTCCTACATCCACCTTGTCAAATGTGTTCAATACAATAAACAGCAAATCAACCAAATATTGTATGTTTAACTGATAATACAACATTTACAGATCTGACTCGTATCATCTCAAATCCTCATTAATTGGTTGGAATGGATCCTAAATTGGTTGTAGCATCGTACAGTTTATCGCGTATGCATCGCCATCAACTGGGAGATACCAATTGTATGCGTTTTAACTTTACTCATTCCCTACAATATACTTGCTCTATATACTGTTTCCGATATATCTTTTGTAGAGCCTGACGCAATATGTCATTGTGGCTTCAGAGGAATTTGATTTATAAGTAATAGACAAAGGAGTTTGGGCTAGAGTATATAAATCCTTGAGTAGAACTATGTGGCATCTAGTTGACACTGTGGGTAAGTCTGAAACTTCATGTCCTGTTGAGAACCTTTGTGAACAAAGCCTTTGTTATCTGAAGTAATGAGGATCTATATATTGGAAGTTTGTAATCTTTTCAAGACACAATCTTCCCTCCTTTTTATGCCTTATAGTGCAGTCAAGAAATTATGCCCCACTTTATGTCTAACAGTGCAGTTAAGAAATACCTTCCATTTAGGTCAATTGGTTAGCCTTAAAATTACCCCCCTTATTATGCAAAAAAAGTTCAGTCAAGAAATTATCCCCAACGATATATATGATTTTGCCTCACGTACTCTGCATGACTAGGTAACAGTTCTAAACTTATACAGACGATACCCTCTATGATGTCTCTTTTCAGTACTGAGTGGACAGACTCACATGACATTGTGCAACTGGAGATTATATTGGAGGTAGAGGAACAATATAGATGGTTGTGAGAATCTGTAACACTAGCGTAAGCGGATGTAGAAACTGATTCAAACTAGTTACATTCATCACAAGTCTGCCAATTCTCTTATCTACAAGGAGCTTTGCTTAA
Source organism: Membranipora membranacea (assembly GCA_914767715.1). Taxonomy (NCBI): domain Eukaryota; kingdom Metazoa; phylum Bryozoa; class Gymnolaemata; order Cheilostomatida; family Membraniporidae; genus Membranipora; species Membranipora membranacea. Next base: position 8,515,541 of record OU612072.1, on the reverse strand, counting down.
GGTACAAGTAAGCTCAGACTGCCAGATTTATATTCATTGATATGGTTATAGGACAAATGATGAGAAAATTTAGTTTTGTAGCTGGCTTGCTCCTTTTCTGACTGTTAAACACTAACTCTCTAGTAATCATATCTCCCTTAAAGTTACACCCTCTATCACCCTGGTCTTTTAACAACATAGAAGAAGGCACTGAAGTAAATGACTGAACTAGCCAGTGGGCTCGTTCCCTGACCCAACCCTGAAGGCAACTGAGAACTTGAGCTAACGGTGTCAGGGCGGTGCTCATGTGTTACTTGGCTGTTGTAGTTGCAGTGAGTTGTTGTTGTTGCCGTATGACATGAGGCTAATCCATACCACATGTCAACAGGTGTCTGTACTGCCCTGACACCCCCAAATAAGGAGTTTGGAGTCCCCCCCTCATGATCCTCTCATCACCATCAATGAGAGCACCACTTCTTAATGTTACAAAACTCAATACAAATCTCACCTGGCACATATTTGTATCGAATTATTGAATGTTAGAATCATGTGATTTCATTCCTACATCCACCTTGTCAAATTGGAAAATTTGACAAAGATTTATGAATATTTGTATTGTTTTAGGTTTGATGGATAACACAGACATGGTGGGAAGCTTGGATTGTAAACAGCAGAGTATCTCTGTAGATACAGTATGTCACATTCAGCTACTGTAAGTATGATATCACAGCTGAGGGTCAGCGGCAGCTGTTTCTCTCTACTAGATCTTCAGAGCAATAATCTGGTTGCTTCAATCAATCCAGTTTGTGCTTGCTGTCCTGACCCTTAATGAACTAAATAAAAAAAAAACATCATGTATCAGTTACATAGGTGCGCAATGCCTGTGTAACACTATCAAATCATGCTGGTTGGTGTTATTGACTTTCAGCATAGGATGAACCTGCTGATTTCTGGTGAAGGCATTGTCACTTATCTTATACTCCAAAGGTATGCCAATATTTTAAACACTGTTCAACATAGAATAGGACAGCTTACTCTATCGTCGAAAATAATCTCCGTTAAAAAAACTTCCTGCGCTCGAAGCTGACACATTTCTATACATTAACTGAATATGAATCTTCCTCAGGGAAGGTAACCATGGCTCATATTGTCATTTGTAAATATGATCTGAATGAATTGTATGTTTGACATAACATCATTCCTACACTACTTAGTAGGTCCACACAGGTGTGCTTTTGTTTTTGGGCCAGTCACTTGTTCATCAGCTTTCATATAGTTAAAGAGCTATAACTCCGGTGGTTCAGTGGCATTACATTATCATCTCCCCCATAATGTGGACGGCCAGTCATTAATAGAAAAATCTATAAGGTTTAAAGTATGTTTATTTATTTAAAGATATCTCAAATATCACATTTGTTGCTGTAGGTGAGCACATAGATATATTATAAAAATCACAAAAACATTAGATGGAGTGGAAATTTGGAGGAGAGAAAGTTTAAGAAGAAAGTAGAGACAAAGTAGAGCTGGAAAATAAAGTGACTGCACAGATGAAGATATTACGAGTACCTTAGACGAGTAATTCTAGCTAACTTTATCTCACCCTATCTTTTCTTAACATTATATAGACTCTCACTTCAGGTAGCTAAAATTTAGTGTTAACTTTTCAAACTTAACTCTGGCTGACAATTATCCCTCTGGTATTTACTTTGCATGGAAGAGAGAGAGTTTAAGTCTAGTGCTAGCTAATATTAACTAATGGCAATGATGGATGGGGGTTGACGATATTTCTTTCTTTACCACCAACGTGGACCAAAGTATAGATATTTGAGCTAACTCAGGGTGAGCCTACCTACAAAGAAAGGAGAAGCATGAATGCTAACTCGGGTCAAAGAAATGACTAGAACCATTCTGCCACGTTTGTAATTCTGAGACATACTAAAACTCACGACTGCTATTAGTTCTCAGAATATGTTTTCAGTAGACCTTTTTCTCAAAATAAGGGCCTGAGGTAAAATACCAATTTTTTATAGTCCTACATGAAAATTAAAGTAAATTAAAAGAAAACATATTGACCGCCACTTGCCATCTTCTTCTCTGAATTGTGGGTACCGAAACCGATTTTCTGAATTCAGTTTAAATACCTCAAATGATGACAACTTTAACATAATCGATTTTTCCATGCCATATTAAAATTGAGGGTTATTTACATATCATATTGGAGGCATCAGATAGTATACTAAAGGGGCCGTAGATAGGTCATTCGGTCAGTCCGACTCATTGCAACGGAAAATGAAAGAAAGTTTGATAGATTCCTTTTAATCTCATGACTAAGGAAAGAACTAGTAAAAAGCCTTCTATTTTATTGTAGAAGCAGAGTTTTGAGGTGCTGACTGACTTGATCTACCTGAGTAGACTATAAACCCCTTTACAAAAGTGCAGCTTGTAGTTTTAGCATGCGTTTTAGTTGACTAAGAAGCTTGCTAGTACCTCGCAAAATACAGCCAACTGGTGCACTGAGGGTGCATATGTTCAACATTGCAACCTGAAAACAGCTGAGGGCTGAATCGAGTCAAAAAAACTACTGACCATTCTGACACTAGTGTAATTCTGGCATATACTATAAGTCTCATTCAGTCTACTGACATATAGCAGGTCGCAATTACCATTCCATTTCCTTGCTATTTTCATTCCATTTCATTTTAGATTTGAAGACAAATTTTCTTGATTTCTATACAGCCAGTTCTGAAGAATTTCCATACTACTCAAACTATCAATAGCAGGAGTTATCCAAATAGATGTTGGTGTATACAATTTAGCAATGGCATCAGATAGATCATGTATACTAGAGGGATCGTAGAAAAGGTATTGTGTTCCCTTTGTTCACCTTTGTCCACCTTTTACCACCATGTCCTGATTGGGTGGCCGGTTTTGCCTGACTCCCAGTTAAACCAAACTGTTCCACCTTACTCGATCACTTGTATCACTTTGACCTAGATCTAGCCAGCAGAGGTCCCCATTGACTGTGTCACTCCAGCGCTGTTTTGCTCGTCCACGCCCTTTACTTCCCTCCGCCCTCATCACGTACAGTCTCTTGATATCTTCATCTCTCTCACAAACATGACCATACCATCCTAGCCTCTTTTTCCACATGGCATCTCTGATTGGCAAAAATAATATTTGCTTCTGCCTTTATCAACTTAGTATGCGCATCTCACAAGAAGAGGGTTCCTGTTACGGGCCAGGTCTTATTCCCATACGTCAGGGCTAGTCATAAAGCAGCCTTGTAGATTATGTAGTGTATTTCTTTCAGGTGTGCTGGTAATTTGGTACGAAATTAAAAGCAATTTAATGCACTGTCTGACTGCAAGACGAAATTCAATGTAACTTGATAGATTTTTGTTTAATTTCTAAGAGCGAACAAAACCCTCCTATTTTTATTCCAGAATCAAGAGTTTTGCGGTGCTGACTGACTAGATCTACCTGATTAGACTATACAACCCCTTGTAGTTTTATCACTGGATCTCTATGGTTGAGCTTCTTCTACTGATATGATCTGTTTCCTGTCACAGGGTAAGTCACCTACCTACAAGTATATGTGATAGGCGCTTATATGGAATATCATTAAACCTCAGTAGCGATGAGTAGCCAAAGGTATGATAAACTCCGTATGTTCTAGATTCTGTCCAACAATTCATATCCTCATAACCTTAAAGGTAAATGACTAAGGTATTAGTTTGAGTTGGTACCTTTCGATGGCAGGTTGTAGGTAAGTACTCCTCGGTATTACACTGTTAGTATCTATATTGGAGTTGTTCCCTCCCATACATGACTGTTCAATGAGGGGTAACTTCTAACTTTAAGCTCGGCTTAGTACAAAATTTCAAGCATAAATTAAAACCATTAAATGCATTAACTGAGTATGGGCATACACCAGATGAGTGAAGTGTTTCGCAGAATGGAAAGTTCGCCTTTTTCGCATACATTGATATAGCTTAAGTTAATGCTGGCTTACACTACTCACCTTGTTTACTTACACAGACTCTCACTTCTGCTAGCCCTAGCTAGAACAAGTTTAATCCAATTGCCTACATTCCTGCTGCTCCCTTCCACTGGTCACACCGCAGACTAGTGGATCGGGCGCGACTTGGAATGCAGGAATGCAGGATTACATCTACACTGTCGAATATCACAGTACTCAAATACGCGGATGACACTTGTGTAATTGGATTAGTTGGTAATGATTTAGACTGATGTAATTATTTTTCTGAAATTAATCGAATCTCCAAACAATGCACTGATTTAGATTTACTACTTAATGCTTCTAAGACAAAGGAAATGCTTTTCTCTACTCAACGTCTCAAACCTAACACTCCTAAACTGAACCTAGATGGCACCAATATATCATTTTGTGAAAAGGTAAAATACCTTGGTGTAGACATTGATAACAAACTAAGATTCGAAGATTATGTGCATAAAATAACTGGCAAAGCAAGTCAAAGGATGTATGTTGTTAAAAATTTTATGTATCTGAGTTCGAAGCCATTAGCCTCCATGGTGTTCAAAAGTTTTGTAGTTTCACTCTTAATGTAATGTCTACCTGTTTTGCACACTAGCATATATGCTAAGGACAAGAAACTACTAAGAAAAGTTTTCAACGATGCCAAGAATTTAGGGCTTGACGTAGGCGATCTCGATACCATTGTTAAACAGAGAACTAAATCCATTATCATGTGCTGTTTTCCTGATGAAGACCACTTTATACACAATTTTCTCGAACATTGCCCTTCTGGTCGTCTTAGACATATTAAATGTCGCAGCTCATGGGGCAAAGACTGTTTTCTGAGGCAAATGTGCATCACACTAAATGAGATTATTTTTAAAAAGTCCATAGTTCCATACACTGGTAGCAAGCTCTTATTATGACCAAGTATATATGCATCCATTTTTCGCAACATTTAATGTTTGTGATAGCTAATAAATCAATCAATCAATCGAAAATGGACCAAACTTGGTCTAGGCACTAGCTGACATTAATTGACCCTCAGACTAGTTAAACTACACTTTAGCTAAATTTTACACCTCTACTTAAAACATGCTGCTGGTTGTATGAACTGAAGCGGATCACTGGGTCTCCCGTCGGTAGAGCTGGTACAACTTAATAGGACATTTGACTTACTGCTGTAGGTGGTATTATTATGTTTATTATGAAGCTGATATCAGCATTGCCGGTATTGATGCATTCAGCTGTCACATTTCATGACTTTGAACATACATGGAGTAGATATTAAACTGGACTTTCATACCATTCACGCAGTACATTACATATATTCATTTTCCCTTGTCTCAGCTTCATCTGGACTCTACTGCTACTGATACAACAGCCAGGTCAGCCACAATTCACCAGACGCTGGGGCAGAACGTGTAGAACTTCAGAATCTACTGGACAAAAGAACTAGATGGTGAGAATCCCGGGTGTAAAAAACACAGTGACAAGAAAGACTCCTTGTGGTTTTAAACATTGTTGTAAGCCAAGGAGGTGTTGTAAGTTGCCAATATTCAATATTCTTATTTGTATTTCAACTTTTTTGGAACTAAGGATACTATTTAACTCATTAATCTCACAGACAACTTGTAGGTTTCTATCTCAGGAATTTTTTTCTCCGTTTCCACTATCACTTATCACAATTATTCTATTTCATACACTTCAACTATACACTTTAGGAATTCTATGATGATAACTTTATCTTATTTTAAATTGGTATTCCCAGACACTTTACATAGTGCGGAAGCATGTACATTATTTTATTTTCATGATTCTAATATTATAAAAACCTTGTAGGTGCCTAATTTTAACTCACTTTAATTCGGTGTTTTCACATCATTTTGCAACAATTATTTACCAGATAAATCTATAGAATAAAGTTTACTTTTGCGTTCTACATAATTCCTGTTTTGATAACAACAATAATACCTGCCCAAATGGTGCAACAGGTACTAGTCTTTGGTAAATACACAAAATGTATATAAGATGGCTCAAGTCTGCCCATCATTGTTTTTTCTTTCCCTTCTTTTCCTTCCCCCCCCCCTCTCACTTCCCTTTTTCTCCATCTTTTCTCCCTTTATCTCACCCATTCTCTTTGCAAGCAGCCCTGTCTTAATTTACAGGATGCCATTTGTGCCATGATTCAATGTTATTCGTGAGTGGAGGGAATGCCCAGACCGGGAACTCCAAGCATGGCTGCCTGGCTCCAACATAAAAAAAATCTTCCCTCTAAGCTTGCTGGCTAATTGGATCAAACGCTATCTAGCCAGTCATGGTAGAGTATTGAGCCTAATTAGTTAGCAGTGTAAATAATATACTGTCAAAATTTAAAAAAAATTGATGTGTAATAGCTGCTAGCTTTTCATCAGTCCAATTTTGGATTGTAAAATATGATGTTAATAAATGATAATATTCTTAATTGGTGTAAATGCATCTTTTATGTATATTTCGTAAAAAAAATTTCTGGAAAATGTATTTTAAAATTCAACGCTCATGCTTTGTTGTAGCAGGATTGGACAATGTACCAACGAGGTGTTACATTTGGTTCCAATTTGTGATTCGGCAAGAAATGGAATCTCAATGCTATAAAAAGAATGATGATGATGATAAAAAATGCCAAAGGCTTTTCTCTATCCTAATCTGTACTTGTAGCTTGTAATTCCTCTGTCACACAGGGTAGTAACTCGTCGGCTTGGGTCGCTACATAACAAAGAGAAGCGTAATAATCTTTTGAAATCTTCAGGCTTTCATGCTTTAGCGATGGTATTGAAAAGTGAAAGCAAAGAGATATTTATTTTAATCATCTAAATAAAGACTGCCCAAAATTAAATACAATGAGCTTTCACAACTGGTTAACTCAGTAGTACATAAGCGAAGGCATGAGCTGAGAGTGCCGCTCTTCTGATCCAGATGCTGCATGGACAGGATGGGCCGGAGAGAGTCATCCAGTGACATTGTAAGCATCTACTGAAGTGTTATTCACTGACATAAAGTATTTGGGCTGGGTGTCAATCACATCATTGCGTTGTTCATGTACCTCTGTCTGCTTGCTTGTTTCCTTGTGATGTTGTAAAAAAAAGGTGATGAGCACAATTGATCAGTATTTTGTTCTGCTAATAGTAATTCAGCAGGTGCTTGCTCTTCCATGATTTGCCTTACTTTTATTTTGCTCATACCTAACTAGCAACATATAATTTCCGCAGCCTGCAAAGTAACACCACGTCCCATACAAACACAATCACATCGCAGCAGAGCCGAAATTGTTGTTTTTTGCTCTGCTATAAGCCATTCACCAACTGCAGCCTCTGTGTCCATGAGAAATTCGAAAGCATGCTGATATAAATACAATTGCTTTGCGGTAACACTGTTCTGGCCTACGTTACGTATTTGTTATTAAGATATGGCTCATAAACACTGTTGTCTTTTGGGTTGTTTGGTATGTTTGGTTGTTTAATATTCTCATCATGTATGATGAATATGGAGATTTCTCCACTGCTCAATACAGTGAGAAAATAAGAATATCCTTAGATTGACCTGGTGGGTTTGACATCTACCTCAGAGGAATATTGAACATGCCATCATTATATTCCATCCGTTTTATGCTGTGTAGGTCGTAAAAGTCAATAAGACACATTTGCGCAAAATACCACTTTGATCTAATCCATGAAACTGCAACCGCATGCTATGATACACCTGCTAACTGCAAAGCACCATCTCTGCTCAACTTTACTTTTTTAAATTGTTTTGTTTAGTTCCTTGGATATTATTCCTTTTTTTGTCACATGAAAACATTAAAAAGTGATGAATTGTTGATGACAAGTATTATGGATAATATGAACTTTTCATGGAATCTGTGAGCTTGTTTAGGTGGTGTTTGATTGTGTAGAAAAATGTTGTGTTACAGCCTTTTGTGAACTTTTCCATATTTATTTTTCAGGTCTGATTGGTGTCACAGCTTTAATGTGAAAGCCAATTACAACCAACAGTGAGAGCTGTGAGACGTCTGGCTCTGTAGAGTTTTCTGGCCTAATACAATCAGAACCAAAGTATGGTCAACGAACACCTCTGTAGACATTTGAAGATGGGCCTATTCGTCTCAACAGCAGCCTGCACATATCAAAGCATGACTCGACATCTAAGACAGTCCTAACCTGAAAAAAGAACAGCTAATACATTTTAAAAAGCTTCTGACATAAGAAGATTAGCCTACGCATTTCAAGATACGCCTTTGCATCTCCAGATTGGCCTACACTCCTTAGGACACCACATCTCAAGCCTGGCTCAAGCATCTCAAGAACAGCATGTACATCTCAAGATTGGCACAGAGCCCACACATCTTAGGATACACCTTTGCATCTCAAGATGGGCCTAAGAGTCTCAAGAATGACCTATACGCATCTCAGAACTGGACTATGCATCTCAGGACTGGCCTACGCATCTCAAGGCTGGCATACACATTTCAAGATGGGCATTTAAAAGACAGTTCTATGTATCTAAAAACAAGCCTATACAACTCAAGATAACCCTTTGCACCTGAAGACAGGCTTATACATCTGGAGAGGACCCTGTTCATCTGAAGACGGGCCTATGAATCTCAAGGATGTTCCTCTGCAGCTCCAGACACGCCTACGCATCTCGTTCGAGCCTTTGCAAATGAGGCTCCACGTCCCGACCCTGTTTGGTGATTATTAATACACTTACTGTTATTGCTGTTATCACATTCGGCATTTTTTGTTGAATTTTCAGGATTAGGTTTTAGTTACTTAGTTCTTTCTAAAGTATCATACTTGTCCAAAAAAGAGGCAAATCTTGAATTTCCTTAATTCCAATTTTGTTGTATCTCATACGCCTGGTGTCGAGCTTCAAATGCGTACAAACGGAGCCTGTGAATTCGTTGTTAACTATACTGGTAAGATAAAATTGCAGCGCTTCTGTTTCACACTGTTATCTGGCCGTGTGAATTTCTATTATGTGGATGTTTCCTTGGGATTTGCATTCTTTAAGACTAGGTGTTGACAATTCTGGTTTTTGAAACGGCAAAGCTAGAATCAACAGGGAGTTTGCCCACATGTATTTATACAATATTTAGTTTGTACATTTTCATTTCAGGTACACAATGCTTGCAATTCCTAAGCAGCACTCAGCTAGTACCGCATCATCATTATGACCGAAGAGACCTGTGCATACGTCTCCTGATCTGTGCGGATAGGATGCCTGGTGAATGTGGTGAGTTATATTGTATGCTTTCTAAAGGAAAGCTGACAGTGGTGATACATTTTGGTTGCTTAAAGGGCAACCAAGGTTTCGCAGCAATGCATTAATGGGTAGTAAATAATGTGCTAGGCAGCATCAGCTTTGTGCATTACGCGATGCTAAACTCAAAGTAGTTGCTGACTCTAAGCTGGGTAACACTTCAGTTTAGGGGAGGTTACAAGACATTGTTGTAATGATGATAGAGCACAGTCTAAATAAAAACAGGAACAGGAAACTGCTCTATGGTATTCTATTTTAGCTGAGTTTGAGTACCTGACCGATGGAACGTTTTACAAGAATTCTGGCTGAATAATCATCCTAATTAGATTTTGTCTTTTTCCCTATGCAGAAGGTGCAATCTGCTATTGATCAATGAGAAGTTGTTTGAAACCTTGGTTGCCCTTTATCTTTAGTGTTGCTTTTCATGCTTTACGCTTCATTATCTATTACAAATCAAGCCTTGAATTCTACTGCTTTTGTGGATGCTTGATATTTATAGCTCATGGCTTGGTATTCCAGCCGTTTAGATGCTTCATGAAAGTGGGACAAGTTGGCTGGTTAGTAAATATGACCCCCCTCCCTGCGTTTTCAATAAAATCGATGACACATGGTTCAAGGTGCCATTACTCACATTATAAGATAGGACTAAAAATTTTGCGGTAACTGCAGCAGATGAGAATTACTCGATACTCACAGCCTCAGATAACAACTTGGGAGTTCATTTCAGTCCAAAAACTTTTAATGCTGGTAGGTATGCCTGTAACCTATTTAGGAGTATGTCATGGACATCTTATTATTACCTTTGCATGTCTGAACAGCCCTTCTCCTATATGATATAGAGCTGTGATTGCTTGGAATCTTATGCAGAGTGTAACCAATGAGCCAACTACTGTCCCTATGTAGACCCTGCTCAGACAAGGTTCCTGTTGAATAAAGAAGATTATCACAGTACATGAGGTGAGTATTGTTAAAGTGACTGTTTGCACTGCAGTCTTAATGAGTTTGGCTGATTTAGTTGAATGTTAAAGCTTGGTTTTGGCTTGGAAAAAAGACACTGGTGTTCAGTTCGGCTTAAAAATACATATAAATCGGGCCTATGAATTTGTTGATATCAATTCGTAGACTTAATGATAGATCTGAACAGAACACTATATACAGCTGAAGTGAGTCAGTAAATTGTGGGCGACGTAATGGCATTGCAAGGTGTAAAAACAATGGTGCTATCGATGATTCATAACTTCGGATTTTTAATTTGAAATTTGCTTTACAATCAGCAGCAGCAGCATGAGCAGCATCTTGTTATAAACTTGATGTTATTTCTTCTTCAAGAAATCGTTTTGCCTAAATTGTGTATCAAACTGTTTACAACAAGCTGGTTAATATATTGTAATTTTCAAATTCAAAATCCACAACATCTTCCAACGTCGTTACCTCGTTATGCCTCAGTGCCTCAATGCTTATGTTCCATATGGTGTCCTGTCTAGGTTTATTATTCAGTCTTTGTATTGAATATATTTATGTATTTATATACGTATACATAGTCACCACCATCCTTCTTGCTGTATGACCTGCAATATGACTGTGTTTGTTTTTATAATATATGTATGTTTCCTTCGGATTCGATTTCTTTAAAATTGTGCAGAAAATGTTAGCTTCAATTTTTGAAACATTGGTGCTAAAGCCAGAAAAAAATGCTGAGGTTAAGTGTGTTTGTATTGTGCAAGAAAGTCAAAACATCTAGTTTGTTGTTTTTTTTGTTTCAGACACACTGCAACTTGGGCAGAATTGATCACTGCGCAGAACTGCACATACGTCTCCTCATCTAACTAAGCACTGCATGGACAGAATACCAGTTGAGTGAAGAAGTGATTCACTGAGAAATAATGGTGAGTTACATTACAGTGGTTATTTCTGGAGACTTTCTACAGGAAAGCAGACTGCGCTGATATTTGCTTGGTTGATTTTGTAAAGCACTGCAAATCAAGCCTTGAATTTCATTTTTTTTTTGGATGCTTGATGGCCCATGGCTAGGTCTTTCAGCTGTTTTGATGTTTCATGATAGTTGGCACAAGTTGGCTGGTTATTAAGAGTGACATAATTTTCATGTCACCTCTGCTATCAGGTAGTTTTGGACATACTACCTGCTGCCTATTTATATTTAAATTGTTGTGAGGCTATGTTTTTTAGAAGTTTTTCGAGTGCTTAGTGCTCACAACATATTTTGTAATTCCAACAGAATAACACAGGTTATGAGTTTCATTCCAAATTTTTACCCACAGACAACACATTTGTTTTGCAATCGAATACTTTAATGCTGGTAGCTAAACTTATTCATGGACATCTTCTACTTCCCCTAGGGAGTAAATAGGAAGTTCTGATCTGATAAGCTTCATTTGAAAACTTGGGTGGAGTTTCTGACAATCCTTCATCCTTCCATGCCAGCAATACCCAGATGGTATAAATTGGTTGTAGCAAATTTCACAACCACAACTACACATGTTAATTCTACCACACTGATTAAGGTTGAGCGTCAAACAGACCCGCTTTAAGAGCTGATCTTTCTGCTGAGAATAGAAAGGAGAAGGAGAGGACTGATGGTTTTCAATTTATAAGAAAAGACATGAACTGATCCAGATGCTGCTTGGACAGGACGAGCCTAAGAGAGACGTGCATTGATTGACCTGGTGAGAATCTTCTGAACGATTTTCCTGTTCTGATAGGACACATTCTATTTGGACACCGGTGTTGATCACTGCATTACATTGTATGTCACCACATTAAGTGGCTTGCTCATTTGATTGATTGATGATTTTGATTGATTGATTGAAAAATGTATATTACTGATCTGATTTACAATAAATATAAAAGTACAGCATAAAAATTATTTAATAAAATTACAAAAGAGGGAGACCATCTCAATCAGCATTAGGCATCAGTTTCACATCATATTCCCATATTTGATGAAGAGACATCTGCTTCAATGTAATTTCTTACACAACTGGTACACAACTCCTACATTGTTACTGATTATTTTGTCTGCTATATCAAGGCTCTTTCCAAGATTTGTTTCACTTTCATTTTTTGCTTTTCCGATCGGATTTTTACATACCAAGTTGAAAAATTAGAAATTATGAATTTTGCTCCATAGATGGTGCAAGGAGTTGTAGACCTGTGGTCTACAACTCCTTGGATGGTGATATAATTACAGTTGTACCGGCAGTGCAGCTGTTGATAATTGTTCTGATTATTTATTATTCAGATTTGGATCATAAGCACTGCTGTCGTTAAGGTTGCTTGGCTTAAACATTCATTGGGAGAAAATCAGCTATAATCTCATGTACAATGTCATATGTTCAGCCGATGATCGTAATGGTGAAGATGCCTCCACTCTTCAAGGTACAATGTGAATGTCTTCGAATTATTTTGGTGAGTTTGTCATAAATTGCTTTACAAGTTACATAGTCTCCCATCATTATCTTCCATCCTTTTTTTTTCCTGAATAGGAGTCAATTCGACACATGTGTTCATATTACCATCATGATCTTATTCATAAAATTGCAACCACATGCAATGATCTGACTACTACATCACAGAGGATTATCGCTGCTCTCTTTGTAAACATATCTTTATGCTAACATTATTTTTGTTCACATAAAAAAGAACATTAGAAATGGTCCATTGTTGATGTCAATAAAATTATTATATAAACATGTAGGGACCTAATAGCTTTTGATCAGCAGTTGCACCTTTTTGAGGACTTTCAGACTCATTTTTTTTCAGGTCTGATTGGTGTCACAGCTCTAATACATATATGCCGCATAGATCTGGAACTGAGAGAGCTATATACAGCCATCAATCAAAGTATGGATATGTCTGACTTTACTTCTGGCCTCAAAAGATCTGAACCAAAGAATTGTCTAAGAACGCTTTTGTAGACAAATCGAAAGTCGAGCATATGCTGCACAACCTAAACAATGTCTCAGAGTGTAAAGAAATACCAATTAAGGTGAGTTTGACATCTTGCTTTACGAGTTACATAACATCCCATCATCATCTTCCTTCCATTTTTTTCTGAGGAGGGGGCAACAACAGATATTTTCTCAAAACAGATATTTTCTCAAAACACAGCTATATGATCTAATTCATAAAATTGCAATCTGAATTCAATGCTGCTCACTTTCTTGAAATTACTTTGTTGCAACCTTTATTTTATTTCGTCCTCTTTTGCCATTCATGTTTGACTCACGTCATGAAACACATTAGAAGTGATGTATTGTCGATGGAAATAATGAAAATGATATATGGAATCTGTGAATCCGCTCTTTCACAATTTGTCTCATTTTCATGTTATGCTGTTGCTAATTGTTCATTCAATCAGATTTCTGCAGCCTCCATGTCAATTATAGATTTGATTCTGTGGATGATGAAAAGAAAATACCATTGTATCGGTAGTGTAGCTTTTGAAGGCTTGTTCTATTTATTTGTTATTCAGATTTGGATCATCAGCACTGTAGCCGTTCGGATTGCTCAACTTAAACATTCATTGGGAGAAATATGTTTGGCCGATGATCACGATGGTGAACATTCCCCTCAACTCCTCAAGATAGAATGGGAATATCCCCCAACTGGTATGGTGAGTTTGAAATCTTGCTTTACTGGTTACAAAACAGCCCATCATTATCTTCTCTTCGATTTTCTCTGTGTAGTAGTCAGTTAGACATATTTGCTCAAGAAACCCACTATACAACTGAATTCATAAAACTGCTACATCACAGAGCATCACCGAGCATCACAGAGCATCACCGAGCATCACAGAGCATCACAGAGCATCACAGAGCATCACAGAGCATCTCAGAGCATCACAGAGCATCACAGAGCATCACAGAGCATCACAGAGCATCACAGAGCATTTGTACTGCTCAATTTCTTAAGATATCTGTATTGCAACATTTTTCATGTAATTCTATTTTTATTTGTTAGTTTTTATATTTCCGTTTATTTTGTTTATTGCAACATGAGAACATTATTATTAATTAGTAATTTAATTTATGCTAACTTTTCATGGAATCTGTGAGCTTGTTCAGCAGTTGCAGCCTTTTGAGAATTGTTCTATGTTTATTTTTCAGATCTTCATTTAGAGCAATGAGGCATCAAGCTCTACAGAGTCTTCCGGCATAAAATGGTTAGAACCAAAGTATGGTCTAAGAACACCTTTGTAGACTTTTGCAGATGGGCCTACACGTCTTAATACATGGCTAAGCATCTAGATACACCTCTCTCAAGACACGCCCATGCAACTGATCATCATCATAATCACTGCATAGAGGTGCATATATGTCTCCTTATCAAGCTCTGCATGGACAGGATACTTCATTGGTCAGTCATACAAGTTTGATAACCATTAGATGCAAGAGCAAACTTGCTTTCCAGGGCCTCTGAGTACTATGGGTATCTGTACTTGGATAATACAATCATCGTATTATCCCCATTGAAGACAAGACAAGAACAGGATACCAGTTGAGCAAAGAAGCAATCCACTGATAAATGTGGTGAGTTACAATACAGTGGTTTCCTCACATACTATGGTGAGATTTCTACATGAAAACTGACTGTGCTGATACATTTAGGTTCTATTACTTTGGTGCTGCTTTCCTATTTTGACCTTCATAATGCATTACAAATTAAGTCTTGAATTTCATTGCTTTTGTGGATGCTCGATAGCCTGTGGCTTTCAGATGTTTTGATGCTTCATTATAGGGGTGTAATCCGGCTGGTTAGTGAGTTTTGGATAAAACCCTGCCGCAATCTCTTTTAAACCCTATAGATGCTAAATTCTTTAGGTTTTTTTGAGTGCTTAACACTGGTGATGAGATTTACTCCATATTCACAACAGTTTTTTTTACAACCATATACATTTATGCTGGTAGGTATAACCTATTCAGGAGTGTGTCATGAGGATCTTTGTACTTTTTTTGCAGGTCTGAATAACTGTACAACTGTTGTGATTGATAGCCGGATATTCATATATAAATAAAGTCACTCAGCACAATGCAGGATACAAGCCAGTATTGATACTCGGACATTGCTCTCCTCATCCACAAAAAGGCCTGAGTAATGCGCATACAAAGGTAAGCCAAACAAACATGTTTTGACATTTTATGTTTCATGTTGTTCTGCCTCTGTTATAAGGATACTGTAGCATGATTGGATATGATAAAAAAGTTTAATTGAAATGGCTAATAGACTTAAAGACTACTGAAAGAACCATGCAATTCAAAGTTTGGCAGCTTGTCCTGAAGTAGTAATGCAATATTTTCGCACTGAAAAAGTTCATGAGCACCTTTGAGTAAAAATTATATGTAGTGTGTTTGAAATTGTCCCTCTGCTCAAGGTATATTTTGCTACCAACAATACCCAGATGGTAAAAATTGTTTGTAGCCAATTTCACAGCCACATATACACTTATTAACATTCTACCGATCTGTTTTAGGTTTAACGGAAATCAGACCTACTCGGAGAGCTGATTTTTCAGCTTCGATTAGGAAGGAACTGCCGAAGGAGGGAGCTTGGACTTGGACAGGACGGGCTGGAGAGAGACATCCATTGATTGACAAGGTGAGTATCTACTGAATAGATTTACTGTTTTGGAAGGACACATGCTACTTACTGAAAATGGAGTATTTGGACACTATTGATGCGATTACTGCTTTGCACTGTTCATGTCAATCTGGCCACATTTTATTGGCTTGCATATTTCAATGTGATTTGGCTTTTGCAAACCTTTTTAATGTCATTGATTATATTGCTCCGCTCATTTACAATTTGTCTCTTTTTTATTTTATGCAGCCTCCATGTCAGGTTGCAAAAAAAATTATAAATATGATTCTATGCATGCAAATTTAATGGAATACAACTTTATCGGTAGTGCAGTTGATGGTTTGCTCTATTTATTTGTTTTTCAGATTTGGATCATCAGCACTGCTGTTGTCGAAGTTGCATGAGTTAAACAATCATTGGGAGAAAATCAACCGTAATCTGGTGTGTGATGTCACTGATCCGACAAATAATCGCTACAGTAGAAATTCCTCCACTCCCCAAGATAGAATGAGAATATACTATTAGTATGATGAGATTGGCTGATGAGTCTCGAAGAAAAGCCTGTGTGTCTTGAGACACACCTTCACATCCCAAGAGCGGCCTACACGTCTCAAGAATGGCCAACACGTCTCAAGAGCGGCCTAAATGCCTCAAATGCGGCCTACACGTTTGAAGAGCAGCCTGCACGTCACAAGAGCGGCCTACACCTGTCAAGAATGGCCAACACGTGTCAAGAATGTCCAACAAGTCTCGAGAACAGCCTACAAGTCTCAAGAACGGCCTACAAGTCCCAAGAACGGCCTGCATATCTTAAGAGTGGCCTACACCTCTCAAAGATGCGCCTACACATGTCAAGATGGGCATATACATTTCAGGATGAGCTTATGCCAACCAGTCTCCAACTTACACCCTGCTGCTTATACAAGGAACCTGGTGAATAATGAAGCTAATCACGATAAAGGAGGTGAGTTTTATCACAGTCACTGCTTTCTATGCAGTATTCAGATTTTGACTGTTTTTTTTTAATATTTAGGCTTGGGTTTTAGACACTATTGTGAGTCACAGTTCTTTATCCAAGTAACATAATTTTGAGAAAAAAAGAGAGAAATCTAAAAATTATGTATTTCCAATTCCGCTGCACTTTTGATTCCAATCTTCAGTCTGGTTTCAATTACAGTCAAAAGGAGAGTTCATGAAATAAAATGATTAGGCCCAGTGGTATGGAATATTACACTTCGCTGATTCATAATACGTATGTCGTTTTGGGACTTGCATTCTATGATTTATAGAAAATAGTAAAGCCAAAATAAATGAGAAGTTTGTCCTAGACCTAATGTTTTATTAAATATGTTGCAATAATTATTTAGTTTATCCATTTTCGTTTCAGGTACACAATGGTTGTTATTACCTAAACAACACTCATGCAGATAGTGGTACTACACCATCATGGTCCCTGTAAATAACCCTACACACACATCTCTTAGCATCTGCAATCCACTGATAAATGTGGTGAGTTATAGTACCATCCTTATGTCAGAAACATTATGTGGTTTCTACAGGAAAGACAACTGCATTGAAATTCTCCGGATGTTTTGCTGTGGTTTTGCTTTTCATTTTTCAAGTTTCATAATGCATAACAAATCATGCTTTGATAATACTAATGCGTTAGTTGCTGCTGCATAGCCCATGGCTAGGTCTCACAGCATGCCCGATGCTTCATCTCAGTGGCGCAAATTGGCTGGTAGTTAGAAATGAAATAATTCTGCTGTTGGCCCGGTCCTAACTGCGAGCAGTAAGTTTTGGAAAAACCCCCTGCTGCTATTTATATAAAATTCATGCTGGTTTTTGGGTGTCGTGCTCAACCATTCAAGGTCTTCTTGGTCTAGACTTGTACTCATTCAAACAATTTGGAGTTATCTACTCAGGTTGAGTGTGTTGGTTTGTTGACCCGACAACTCCACACAACAACAAACCAAAACCCATCAGCCAATCGACACAAAACCAAACAACCAACACAAGCACATTTCTATTCAGAAATGCATAATATAGATACATGAGTTGATAACATCACAGAAGCAATATCCAACACAACCAATAATACAGACGAGGCCCCACTCATGACCTGAGTCCGGAGTTTTCCTGAATTTCACATCGATATAATTTTTCATATCTGTAGTTTTCATATAAATATCATAGATTTTCAGATCATTGTAAAGCTAGAATAATGTTAGCATACGCTACGTCTGTACTGTACAGGAACTTTGAAACTACTAGTTTGCCCTTTTTTGTCACAGGTGCACAATGTCCTAAACAAGGCTCATGCGATACAATATCATCATAATAACCGCACAGAACTGCACATATATCTCCTCCAAGGCATTGCCGGACAGGGTATCTGCTGAGTAAAGAATCAATCCACTGATGAATGTGGTGAGTTATAGCGCTGTGGTTTTGTCAAACACTTTGGGAGAGCTGACCTAGTTGGTATATTTTGGTTGTGCTACTTTGGTGTTGCTTTTTCATAAGTTGAAATCTATTTTGTGTTGCAAATCAAACTTTGATGCTTTGGTTGTTGTCTTTAAGTTGGTTTGATGCTTTAAGATAGTAGATGTGGTAATTGCAACAGATTAGCACACTTAATGAAATTGTATACTCACACCCTCACATAACAAGCCGTTCTAAATGTGAACTTTTCTTTTACATTGACTTATTGACTTATTTTTACATTAATTTTCACATGTTTTGCTGACCAAATTTAAAACCCTCTTGAGCTACTGGCCACTCACCAGTAGAAGGGGAGCTACCTGGAATGCAGGCATATTGAATCAAACTGAAAGCAAATGTAACTATCATCCTCTTTCCCTTGTTAAAGGTCTGAACAGCCCCATCCCTGATAGGATTAGGAGCTGTGATATTATCTTGATTCTTATCCAAACCACACATACAAAGCGGAGGTAACCAATAATCCAATATTGACACTACAACGCTGCTCTGCTTGTCCAGGGTATGCCGAAGAAATGAGCATCTATCAATAACAAGGTTAGCGCATTACAAAACTTGCTTGATAACAAAACTTGATGAGACATATTTTAATGTTTCATGTTTTTCTGTGTCTGTATCGCGAATACCGTTGCATGATGGAATAAAAATCCAGGGCTGAACCAAACTTTTCTTCTGGTTGAAGGGATTGATGCTGCAAGTTGGAGACGTGATACTGGCAGACAGCAAGAAGATGGTACACTGCTCAGCTGATCAGGATTTACATTGACGTGGCAGTGAAGTTCAAAGAGGTAATTCTTTAATGAGATCGCCTTCATCGAGTCATGGATATTCGAATGTGCTTCAGGTTCTGCTCGATTTGTGTCAAGAGTTGCTAATAACACTTTATCCTCCTGTACCAACAATAGCCAGGTGATATCACCTAACTAGAATTAACAAGATCACAATTCCATGGTTCTATTTTAGGTTGTGCGGAAATCATGCCTGATCAGAGAGCTGATTCTTCTACTGAGAATAGGAAGCCACTTTCATTTACTGCGAGCAACTGATCTCCGCCGTGGGAGAGAAATGTTTGCCCATTTTATATTAATAGTATTAATGGTATCATAGTAATATGCAAGGGCACTAAAAAGAGGTAGGGCATGTGGTACTCACACAATCATTCAATCTTTCACTCACTCATCCAATTACCACAGCATAACCCCATGTCAACTTAGGGACATCACCAATCTGCTCACTCCGCTTCGGCAGCATAGAAATACTTATGTGACGAAACACACATATCATAATACATAAATATACATGTAATACATACATTGTAATATCTCACAATATCAATGGCAATGTAATAATTCAATTTTAGCGCAAATAAAAGATTTCAGGAATTTGGTTTATATTAGAAAAATAAGATTTCAATTCGATTTTGTGTATGTTCCTCAGCTGGTGCAAGGAACTTTCTATACTTAACTTTGACTTGACTGAACAGGACACACTACTTCTCTCTCTCTCTCTGTTTTATACGGCGTTTTCTAGTTAGCCCATTAGTTAGTGAGCTAACTTGTTAACTCCTTGCACTAACACTGTTGCCCAGCTGAAGAACAAATCGATAAACAGGAAAGTCAAACCATAAATCTCCTTTATTCAAGCGCGCAAACGATTTTTTTCTTTTAACGAAATTTAAACTACATTTGAAACTGTAAAATAAACAAACACCATCAAGTTTAGGGCAGATTTTGCACAAGATTTCAAAAAGAGCGAATAAATAAAAATAACAAATACATGCATATCCTACACAAATTCTTTTCGAATCAGTAGGAGAAATATCGATGCACCACCCATCCTTCTATGACAATCAACTCAACGCTGCCAATCTCAAGTCCCCCCCACACCAAAGTCTCCCAGTCTCAAGTCTCCCAGTCTCAAATTCACGCAGCGTTTGGTTTGGTTTATTGTCCTTCATTATCATAAGCTATATAATAATTATTTTGTTTGTTTTGTTTTTTTTGGTTTCCGCAACAATTTATTATATTTAAAATCAAAGTACCAAAATAGTGAAATTAAATAAGGCTGCGGCATGGTCAGATTAGTCCAGGTTCAGTACGGCGACCATCCGATTATCGGGAAAACGAAGGCTACTGTCCCCAGGGCAAGCCCAGAGACGCAGCCTACTCGACAAGAAGCGAACCACACCCCCACAGCGAGGACGCCAACCCCCCGCAAAACAGAAGGAGCCGCCCCTCCTCTCCCAGTAGGTATGAATTCCACAGGTTAACACCTGTGGTTAACAGGGACCTCTCCCCTCTACAGTTGTTGGCTCTCTTTGGGGCAAATTTTTCCTTAGACCTAGTGGCTGTAATAGCAGGGGTTTGAATTTCTAACTCCCCATTAAGGCGAGTATTGTTAACATGTAACAAATAGCGGTATTTAAAAAGCATTTCAATGGGCATAATTTGATACTCAGAGAAGAAAGAGGTCACATGACCACATGGGAGGATGCATCATTTGTAAAATTATAAAAAGGCAATTTTTTATCAAAATATCATGATTGATGGTATCAAAAGCCTTGCTGAAGTCTACAAATATTCCTTGTGTAATTTTACTGTCATTTTACTGCTATTAAAACTGATATAGCAGAGGTTGTGTTCCGCTTTTCAATTAAAATATTAGAATTTTCCAAATAAAACCGTAATTGGAAAGCTAACACTTTTTCTGCAATTTTGGATATTGCAGTTAGTATTGATATCGGCCGATAGTTGTTACAGTCAAATTTATCACCATTTTTATGCAGTGGTTGTACTCTAGCAATTTTCTGGCTATCTGGAAATTTTGATGTTCGAACGATAAGATTGATCATGTGGGTCAAGATTCGGCTGATACCATTTTTATTTTCTTTAATGATTTTCATGGAACTCCCATCGTACCCCACTGCTTTTTTTGCAGAGGAATTTTTATGACACTCTCTGTAATGTCATTCGTAATTTCTAAGAAGTCAAAATTAGTTGCATTTAGAATATGTATATTTAGTAGAGTGGAGAATTTTATTGGTATGGTGTGATAATGTGTGGTATAAGATGGTGTATGGTATGGTATGTTTGTATGTATGGTAGGAGAGGTAAGCAGAATCTACTCATACTGTGTTTTCACCTATGCTTTGTCTATAGTAGTCACTTGTTGTTGTTGTTGTTGTTGTTATTTTCTGCATTCAGGTTTTAAAAAAAGTAGATCAATGGACTTGCTCTTCAAAGGTGTCCCGAATGGCTTTGTCCGTATATGGTCTTTTTGGTAAGGAGGGGTAAGCATCCATTTGTGCTGTTTCCCACTACTTTGTTTTTCTCTTTATCTGTCACATAATTGTATCTCTTCTGATGCCAATTTTCATCATCATTGTTGGATCTTTTATTTGTGTAGAATTGTTGCTGGTAAGTTTTTGCATCTATATATACTAAGTTGTTATTTTTGATATTGATGCATACTGTTGTTCAAATTTTTCTTGCGCCATTGAAAGACTGCGTTAGTTCAAAGGTATCCAAAATAGAACCAAACTGCATATAATTTATATCTTCATTTAGCAGATACACTGTGAATAACAAACTCAAAAAGCCGTGAGTTCTTGTCTGGAACACTGGAGTTCCAGAGTTTCTTTAGGTTCGTCAGTAGGTTGCTGCAGTTTACTGCGGTTTCCTGCTGTCGGTCTTTGTGGTTCCCCTCCAGTATCACTTATTACTAACTTTTACTGCTCTAACAATAACTAATACTTAATACTAATAACTAATACTAATAACTAATACTAATAACTAATACTAATAATTAATACTAATAATTAATACTAATACTTAATACTAATACTAATACTTAATACTAATACTAATACTAATACTAATACTAATACTAATACTAATACTTAATACTAATACTAATACTAATACTAATACTAATAATTAATATTTTCTTAATACTTATACTAATACTTAATACTAATACTTAATACTAATACTTAATACTAATACTAAAACTTAATACTCATACTTAATACTAATACTTAATACTAATACTTAATACTAATACTTAATACTAGTACTTAATACTAATAATTAATACTAATACTTAATACTAATAATTAATACTAATACTAATACTAATACTTAATACTAATAATTAATACTAATAATTAATACTAATACTAATACTAATACTAATACTTAATACTAATACTTAATACTAATACTCAATACTAATAGTTAATACTAATAATTAATACTAATAATTAATACTAATAATTAATACTAATTATTAAAACTAATACTTAATACTAATACCTAATACCTAATACCTAATACCTAATACCTAATAACTAATAACTAATAACTAATAACTAATAACTAATAACTAATAACTAATAACTAACACTAATAACTAACACTAATAACTAACACTAATAACTAACACTAATAACTAACACTAATAACTAACACTAATAACTAACACTAATAACTAACACTAATAACTAACACTAATAACTAACACTAATAACTAACACTAATAACTAACACTAATAACTAACACTAATAACTAACACTAATAACTAACACTAATAACTAACACTAATAACTAACACTAATAACTAACACTAATAACTAACACTAATAACTAACACTAATAACTAACACTAATAACTAACACTAATAACTAACACTAATAACTAACCCTAATAACTAACCCTAATAACTAACCCTAATAACTAACCCTAATAACTAACACTAATAACTAACACTAATAACTAACACTAATAACTAACACTAATAACTAACACTAATAACTAACACTAATAACTAACACTAATAACTAACACTAATAACTAACACTAATAACTAACACTAATAACTAACACTAATAACTAACACTAATAACTAACACTAATAACTAACACTAATAACTAACACTAATAACTAACACTAATAACTAACACTAATAACTAACACTAATAACTAACACTAATAACTAACACTAATAACTAACACTAATAACTAACACTAATAACTAACACTAATAACTAACACTAATAACTAACACTAATAACTAACACTAATAACTAACACTAATAACTAACACTAATAACTAACACTAATAACTAACACTAATAACTAACACTAATAACTAACACTAATAACTAACACTAATAACTAACACTAATAACTAACACTAATAACTAACACTAATAACTAACACTAATAACTAACACTAATAACTAACACTAATAACTAACACTAATAACTAACACTAATAACTAACACTAATAACTAACACTAATAACTAACACTAATAACTAACACTAATAACTAACACTAATAACTAACACTAATAACTAACACTAATAACTAACACTAATAACTAACACTAATAACTAACACTAATAACTAACACTAATAACTAACACTAATAACTAACACTAATAACTAACACTAATAACTAACACTAATAACTAACACTAATAACTAACACTAATAACTAACACTAATAACTAACACTAATAACTAACACTAATAACTAACACTAATAACTAACACTAATAACTAACACTAATACTAACACTAATACTAACACTAATACTAACACTAATACTAATAATTAATACTAATACTAATACTAATACTAATAATTAATACTAATAATTTATACTAATAATTTATACTAATAATTTATACTAATAATTTATACTAATAATTTATACTAATAATTTATACTAATAATTTATACTAATAATTAATACTAATACTTAATACTAATACTTAATACTAATACTTAATACTAATACTTAATACTAATACTTAATACTAATACTTAATACTAATAACTAATACTAATACTAATAACTAATACTAATAACTAATACTAATACTTAATACTAATACTTAATACTAATACTTAATACTAATACTTAATACTAATACTTAATACTAATACTTAATACTAATACTTAATACTAATAATTAATACTAATAATTAATACTAATAATTAATACTAATAATTAATACTTATACTTAATACTAATACTTAATACTAATACTTAATACTAATACTTAATACTAATAATTAATACTAATACTTAATAATTAATATTAATACTAATACTAATACTTAATACTAATACTAATACTAATAACTAATACTAATAACTAATACTAATACTTAATACTAATACTTAATACTAATACTTAATACTAATACTTAATACTAATACTTAATACTAATACTTAATACTAATACTTAATACTAATACTTAATACTAATACTTAATACTAATAATTAATACTAATAATTAATACTAATAATTAATACTTATACTTAATACTAATACTTAATACTAATACTTAATACTAATACTTAATACTAATAATTAATACTAATACTTAATAATTAATATTAATACTAATACTAATACTTAATACTAATACTAATACTTAATACTAATACTTAATACTAATACTAATACTTAATACTAATACTAATACTTAATACTAATACTTAATACTAATACTAATACTTAATACTAATACTTAACACTAACTGATTTAACACTTAACACTAACTGATTTAACACTTAACACTTAACACTAACTGATTTAACTTACTAACTTACTGCTCTCACACTAACACTGGTACTTGAGGGGTTTGTGCCCCTGAGGAATTTCCGGAGATTCCAAAGGGGTTGGTTCCACGGCCTGCGCCCTGCGGTAGTGGAACCTGTCCTGGCTTCCGCCGTCCTTGCATTGTAATTTGTACTTCTGTATTTAACAGTTAGAATAACAAACCCTAATAATACCTGGTGGGGGCCGGGGGTTCTTGCTCTGGAGTTTTGAGCTCCGATTCCAGAGAGTCTTAAGGCCCTGGGCAGCAGCAATAATCTGGTTGTTCTCAATCAATCCAGTTTGTGCTTGCTGTCCTGACCCTTAACGAACTAAATCGCATAAAAGACATGTATACTGGTCTTTGCCGCAAAAGACCTATGTAAAACTACACATCTTACATAGACAATGCCACATCATAATTGAGGTTGATTATTGGCACTTGCAGCACAAAATAAGTAAATTAGCAGATAAGAATATTTTTTTAAAAAAAACCCAGTCTGTAAATGGGTTTTTTTTATGGCTATGCCACGTAAACTAAATAGAACTTAACTTATTCCTCATATTTACATATTTTAGCATTAGATAATTTAAATTTAAATTCAATTTAATTTAATTTTAATTTAAATTTAAAAATTTAAATTAAAAAATTTAATTTAATTTTAATCTAAATTTAAAAAGTGTACAAATTTTAATTAATAATCTATCTTAGCTAACTAGTAATAACGAGAACCACAAAAACCAGGTAGCCATCTATTTATCTATCTATATTAATACTAATTATTAAAACTAATACTTAATACTAATACTAATACCTAATACCTAATACCTAATACCTAATAACTAATAACTAACACTAATAACTAACACTAATAACTAACACTAATAACTAACACTAATAACTAACACTAATAACTAACACTAATAACTAACACTAATAACTAGCACTAATAACTAGCACTAATAACTAGCACTAATAACTAGCACTAATAACTAACACTAATAACTAACACTAATAACTAACACTAATAACTAACACTAATAACTTACACTAATAACTAACACTAATAACTAACACTAATAACTAACACTAATAACTAACACTAATAACTAACACTAATAACTAACACTAATAACTAACACTAATAACTAACACTAATAACTAACACTAATAACTAACACTAATAACTAACACTAATAACTAACACTAATAACTAACACTAATAACTAACACTAATAACTAACACTAATAACTAACACTAATAACTAACACTAATAACTAACACTAATAACTAACACTAATAACTAACACTAATAACTAACACTAATAACTAACACTAATAACTAACACTTATAACTAACACTAATAACTAACACTAATAACTAACACTAATAACTAACACTAATAACTAACACTAATAACTAACACTAATAACTAACACTAATAACTAACACTAATAACTAACACTAATAACTAACACTAATAACTAACACTAATAACTAACACTAATACTAACACTAATACTAACACTAATACTAACACTAATACTAACACTAATACTAACACTAATACTAACACTAATAATTAACACTAATACTAACACTAATAACTAACACTAATAACTAACACTAATAACTAACACTAATAACTAACACTAATAACTAACACTAATAACTAACACTAATAACTAACACTAATAACTAACACTAATAACTAACACTAATAACTAACACTAATAACTAACACTAATAACTAACACTAATAACTAACACTAATAACTAACACTAATAACTAACACTAATAACTAACACTAATAACTAACACTAATAACTAACACTAATAACTAACACTAATAACTAACACTAATAACTAACACTAATAACTAACACTAATAACTAACACTAATAACTAACACTAATAACTAACACTAATAACTAACACTAATAACTAACACTAATAACTAACACTAATAACTAACACTAATAACAAACACTAATAACAAACACTAATAACTAACACTAATAACTAACACTAATAACTAACACTAATAACTAACACTAATAACTAACACTAATAACTAACACTAATAACTAACACTAATAACTAACACTAATAACTAACACTAATAACTAACACTAATAACTAACACTAATACCTAACACTAATAACTAACACTAATAACTAACACTAATAACTAACACTAATACTAACACTAATACTAACACTAATACTAACACTAATACTAACACTAATACTAACACTAATACTAACACTAATACTAACACTAATACTAACACTAATAATTAATACTAATACTAACACTAATAATTAACACTAATAATTAATACTAATAATTAATACTAATAATTAATACTAATAATTAATACTAATAATTAATACTAATAACTAATACTAATACTTAATACTAATACTTAATACTAATACTTAATACTAATACTTAATACTAATACTTAATACTAATACTTAATACTTAATACTAATACTTAATACTAATAATTAATACTAATAATTAATACTAATACTTAATACTAATACTTAATACTAATACTTAATACTAATACTAATACTAATACTAATACTTAATACTAATACTTAATACTAATAATTAATACTAATAATTAATACTAATAATTAATACTAATACTTAATACTAATACTTAATACTAATACTTAATACTAATACTTAATACTAATACTTAATACTAATACTTAATACTAATACTTAATACTAATACTTAATACTAATACTTAATACTAATACTTAATACTAATACTTAATACTAATACTTAATACCAATACTTAATACTAATACTTAATACTAATAATTAATACTAATAATTAATACTTATACTTAATACTAATACTTAATACTAATGATTAATACTAATACTTAATACTAATAATTAATACTAATACTTAATACTTAATAATTAATAATTAATATTAATACTAATACTAATACTTAATACTAATACTAATACTTAATACTAATACTAATACTAATACTTAATACTAATACTAATACTAATACTAATACTAATACTAATACTAATACTAATACTTAATACTAATACTTAATACTAATACTTAACACTAACTGATTTAACACTTAACACTAACTGATTTAACACTTAACACTTAACACTAACTGATTCAACTTACTAACTTACTGCTCTCACACTAACACTGGTACTTGAGGGGTTTGTGCCCCTGAGGAATTTCCGCAGATTCCAAAGGGGTTGGTTCCACGGCCTGCGCCCTGCGGTAGTGGAACCTGTCCTGGCTTCCGCCGTCCTTGCATTGTAACTTGTACTTCTGTATTTAACAGTTAGAATAACAAACCCTAATAATACCTGGTGGGGGCCGGGGGTTCTTGCTCTGGAGTTTTGAGCTCCGATTCCAGAGAGTCTTAAGGCCCTGGGCAGCAGCAATAATCTGGTTGTTCTCAATCAATCCAGTTTGTGCTTGCTGTCCTGACCCTTAACGAACTAAATCGCATAAAAGACATGTATACTGGTCTTTGCCGCAAAAGACCTATGTAAAACTACACATCTTACATAGACAATGCCACATCATAATTGAGGTTCATTATTGGCACTTGCAGCACAAAATAAGTAAATTAGCAGATAAGAATATTTTTTTTAAAAAAACCCAGTCTGTAAATGGGTTTTTTTTATGGCTATGCCACGTAAACTAAATAGAACTTAACTTATTCCTCATCATATTCACATATTTTAGCATTAGATAATTTAAATTTAAATTCAATTTAATTTAATTTTAATTTTAATTTAAAAATTTAAATTAAAAAATTTAATTTAATTTTAATTTAAATTTAAAAAGTGTACAAATTTTAATTAATAATCTATCTTAGCTAACTAGTAATAACGAGAACCACAAAAACCAGGTAGCCATCTATTTATCTATCTTAGTCAGATGGATGCAAAGCTGAGCAGCTGAGATGCCAGAATGAATTTTTTCAATGATAAACAATGATTCATTCATCGTTGTCAAAGCCTGGTGCAGCTAAAGTAAATTTAGGGGCTTCCCAGGATTCAGGTGGCCTTGTATGTCCAATTGACGTAAGCTGCTCAAGCACAGATTAATCATTATTACAATGTATACCTAAGGAATATAGGAACGTCTTTGATTGAGAGATTGTATCCACTAGACGTGATATATCAGTCTCTCAGTGTAGGAATGATTGTGATATTTGTGACTATGGAAAAGAGAATCTTGTCGCATTTTTCAGTGATTCCATAAATAAGATCATGGCATTTTTCACACATTTCCAGATTTATTTTCACTGAATATCCCAAAATGATTTTGCTAGAAATTCTTCAAATCTTGAATCAACAAAATTTCCAAAAACACCATACAGGGTTCAATATCACTGACAGCAGTATTTTTAAGTCATCTACAGCCTGACTTGTCATCAGTAAATATTTGTGAGTTTGCACAGAGGAAACCTGCATCTAGAGACCAGCAACTTCATATTTGGGAAACTATGGAGAAACTCTTGTGAGTTGCTTTCCAGTTTAGACAAGGCGTTTGCTGCTTACCGGCTTTGGGGTTACCAAAACCAAGCTAATCACAAAGGAGGCACGCCCATGTGCTAGCAATGGTTGCTTAAACGCAACAGGGCTGCATTCTTTCAACTGACGCTACGATGAGTGTCATCAGGAAACCTCCTCTGTGTAAACTCAGCTTAACAGGTGTATCCCCAGTACAGATTGTGCCAGGAAGGGTTTCAATAAAATAGGTACAGTTATTTCAAACAAGTCGGCATCTATTGTTCACATCATAATGTAAGTAAGGTGTGCAAGATACTGATTCAAATTATGAAGATCAGCAGCTGTGTTTGGAGACTCATCATGAAGCCAGTGAAAAACAAACAGCCTTAATTTGACGCTTGCGGCTTACGTGAATCAGCGTTCTCAATAAATGGACTATACTGTGTTTGTACTTCATCAACTTACTGGGTTTCAAAATATTCCACAGAAAAACAAGCAATTTTATTCATAGCAAATACAGGTCACCTGACCACAGATTTTCATTTAGAAATAATTTTCCATTGCTCCTAGAAAGTTCGATAACTTCAAGCTACAATAAACTTCCATAAGAGAACATCAATCTTATTTTTCTTTCAAACATTAACTGTATCAACTGTATCAACATATCAATGGCATACACTATTAATTTCTTTTGTTTTTCTTTAGATCAATCATGTCTACAAAAAAATATTTCTGTGTTTTTTACTCCAAATGGAACACATTCTCCAAATGATTACGGAAGTCAATAAAGTGATATAATTTATAAACATACATATCTATGGTTGTGGAGCAACAACTGACATGACCAATTTCAATGGGTTATGAAAAGAGTGGTAGAGTAGTGTTCACAGCCTGCTCTATAGTGTCTGCGGTGTGTATTATTGTACAGCTGCACTGCATTGTAATTGGTATGGAACAATGTGGAGAGAGATAATCATGATACTTTCCATGTCCATATTTGTGTCAAGTGTTCTACTGCAAAATCCAGGATACTGTTAAAAATTCTCACACATTTGGATATGGATATGGCCTTACTAAGAGGAATATGCAAGAATCTATTTTATATGATTTCATTTTCTTTCATTTTCTTTCGATTTTATTTAATTAATTGTATTTTAATTAAATTAATTTTATTGTAGGAGCGCAGCAAACAAACTAAAGCATGACAAGACAATAAAATTATTTACCAGCCATTAAATGTCAGGAGTTGTCTTCTATAAAGGTATGAGGGGTAACACTCATAACCTGAGTAATGGTGAAACAAAAGGCAGTGTAGAACCCATTTCTTCATAGCCACAGTTAAAACAGAATAAAAGCAATTTGTATATTCTTAAATTTTTCTATTTATCAATGTTTTGTTACTTGGCTGTATTTGACAATATTTTTATAGACAAATTTTTCTACTGGCTAGTGTGGCGGACTGTTAACTTGGATGGTGAGGGTTCAATTCCAGCTCTTGTGGGCTTGAATTCAATTCCCAGTTCAAGAATTCTGGAGTTAATATCAGCTGTTATCGGTTTTAAATCTTATTATTTAGACTTCGTGAGACACAGAGAACAGATTGTTTAACCTGAGACTTATATGCAGCAGTAGCCGACTGGCCTAGTGGTAAGAGTTGCGGATTGTAACCTCGTTGGGTGCAGGTTCGATTCCAGCAACCAACAGGGTGACACATTTTAGGCGTCTTCAGGCATATATTTCAGGTATAAACCAAACCTTTACTGTTAAGGTGTTAACGCCGGCAAGGTGGAGGGGTGGTACTCGTGGACAGACAGCAAGCAGGAGAGTAGTGGATCGAGGCCCAGCAGGAGCAGGAGTGTGTAAGGTGGAGCAGGTGCAACAGGCAGCAGAGGAAGCAGAGGCAGTAGGCGTCAGCGGCAGTAGAACTCCGCTACAAAACCAGACTTTTGAATTTTTTCAACAAGTATAACCAAAAAATCCCCACTCATGTTCGGCAGTGTTCCATAACCACACAGTATTCTCATCCACGCCTCACCAACATCTGCTGCCTACTCGCTGACACCTGCTGCTCCTGTAAATATATCATCTGCACCTGCTGACTCTCTGACACCCTAAAATATGGTAAAGAACCTCACCATGCCACCACCTCACCATCAGCCTGCCTCACAAACACAACAACTGAAATGAAGTAGAGTGGTAATGTTCTGGCTGGGGATTGAACCTATGACCAGTAAGCCCATGATCACGGGTCGGACACCCTAACCACTACACTACCGTAGTTGCTGTGTTTCCAGCAGGTCAAAACTTGGTCTGATACCTCTCACGGGTATGAGAAACAATTAGGGTTACTAGCAACCTTACCTAAACATAATCCTTAACCTTAACTGAAAATAAATTGAGATATCCAACCCAATCTTCAAATCATAAACAGTTATGTGAAATATAACACCTAATCAAATGTCAAGCAACATTCACTGATTTTCTTGTTATTTGATGACCCTGTCCACAGGGTGACGGTGACGGCCAGTTATATAATTAATTGAATAAGTTAGAAATACTATAGAATATCTAATTGGGTTGGATACATGTATTGGGTTGTCTCGATCAGTTTTAGAATAGCATACAAATCAAATTTCATAAAACAGAACACGATAAATTGAATGGTTTACGACAAATATAAAATTAGGTGCGCGCCAAAACGAAAGTATTTTGAGCTTCAATTACTCTACCAATTCCAGCCAGAGTAAAAAAAAACTTGATACACTAGTTACAGACTCACAGAAAAACTGAAGGAATACTGCAGATACAATAGAAAACATGTTATACTCTATCGTGAGAAGAGTCAACATGAAAATGAACATAAATAGTATCATAATTCGAAATCGGGATTTCAAGAAAAAAGAGCAAAATCAACTTGAAATATTTCCATATAAACGGAAGATCGATGAATTTTTTGAATACCATCTATAAAGAGTCTCATCTCACTGACATCACACGGTACGGTCTCTTCATCATGTAGGATTCAGCGACTCTAAATTGCATCTTACTGAAAGAGAGATAGGAACAACGTGAGCTACTCTCGTATATGTGATTTAAGGTCACCACTACATCATGACAATGGTGACCAAACCATGATCATAACATAACCAACTTTATCACAATTGTCTAATGTCCCAAACTCCCTGCTGGCAGCATCCAATTTCAAACACATCTGGTTGAAATTGGATGCTGGCATGCATCGATATTTGACCACCTGCCCATTTTAGTAATTATGCAGTAACTTAAGTTTCTTTACGCACAGCTCCGGGAAACCTGATGAAAATGGGTCGCAACTTCTGCAGCCTCTTTGAATAGACTACACAAATAGAAAAAAAACATAATCATAACATATCATAGTGGTAATCCAACCTCGATGTATATAATAGGCTTGAGTTAAGCTAAGCCAGTCTGTTGGTGACTTAACATTTACTATTTCAACTATGTGGGCAATGTATGTAGTTGAAGGTTGAACATTGAAGTACTCGACTTAAGGTAATGTCAAAGACCGATCCGAATATCAACATATATTATACCGTTGGAGAGCTGCCGAGCTACTGAAAATGAATACCTGAACAAAAACTTGATTCGATGACGTTGTGTCATTAAAGGGAGGAAATGAGGCAGAAAACGCTGTTTTTGTCAAAGCAGATGAAAGAGTCAAATTAATTGCAAGAAATTTCAAAACAGGTGGAATGTATACTTAGAGATTGAGTTCATAGTAAAATTTGATTTTCTTTGATATATGACTAGTCTAAACTGACTTTTATATGTCACGCCATACAACGCATTTTTTTTTGTTAAGCCGTGAAAATATGTGAAATTTCAATCATTAATTCAGAACAGATCATAGGCTCGAAACAAAATTAATTATGATTTTCCCTTAAACTACACTTCAAATGTCATACATATTGACTTTCAACAAATTAGCTTGCATATTGCGAAAACAGTGGACTCTCGAATACACCTGATATTTTTCGCAACTTTTGCATAACTTCAAATGTGCTGTCCAAATGACCATTATTGTGGCCAAACACCGTTTTTTTGAAAGTTCTCACATACGAAGCCGCTTTTATTACCCATGGTGCACGCAGGAAATGCCAACAGATTTTTTCACTGCATCTTTGTTTTTCTTGAATTTAACGCAAAAGAATGGCCAAAAACACCTCAAAAGTCCCAAAAAATAGCTGTACTATAAAGGAAAATCATAATTAATTTTGTTTCGAGTCTATGACCTGTTCTGAATTCATGATTGAAATTTCACATATTTTCACGGCTTCACAAAAAAAATGCATTGTATGGCGTGACGTAAAAAGTCAGTTTAGACTAGTCATATTGTCGCATATTCGACCCACTTGGGGCCGAATACCCGAGCAGAACAGACACCACTATTTCATTCATTTTGCTCATGTTTATTTTGTATGGAGTTAACTTCTTCCTGTTGAGAAAAAAGGCAACTCCATACAAAAAGTGTTTTGTTTACCTAATCAAATTTATACACAACATTGTTCATTAGCATTTTGTTACAAGTAGGTATTAATTCAATTTACTAATGACTCATAGTTGAGATACCTTTTCGACATTAAAATTAATTTTTATTCTTGAATAATAAACTAAGTTAGATACCAGAAAAGCAATCTATACTTTACTTTACTGCCTTGATGTTCCCCCGGTTTTTATATGCACAGGGGTTCATCACGGCGGGTGAGCATGGCCAAAAAACCGGAGATTGCATTTGCCCATCCTCTTGACAAAAGCGGAGATTTGATTTAGATTTTGTGTCTGATAAAAAGGTTTTAATTATATATATTATTCCAATGTCTGCGTTTGAACCCTCCAAAAAGACGGAGGTTGGACTTTAATTTATTTCTAATAAAAAGGTTTTAATTATATATATTATTCAAATGTCTGCGTTTGAACCCTCCAAAAAGACGGAGGTTGGTTGGTTATCTCACAGCTTCTGCCGCTCCTTCTCCTGACCCTCCTGGGTCCTCCAAAGGAAGCTGTGAAGTTATCTCACAATATATCAAAGAAAATCAAATTTTAAGATGAACGCAATCTCTTAGTATGCATTCCACCTGGTTTGAAATTTATTGCATTTAATTTGACTCCTCCATCTGCTTTGACAAAAAAGTTTTTGTTCAGGTATTCATTTTCATTAGCTTGGCAGCTTTCCAACGGTATATGATATGTTGATATTCGGATCGGTCTTTGACATTACCTTAAGTGCCCCAGCACAGCTACAGCTAATAAAACTTTCTATATAACCATTGTACATTATCCACAAAGTAACAGGGGTGGCAAACTGTGTAGAGAGTCGGCCCACAATGAAAAGATTAGACTGATATCTACTATCTATCTATCAAATGGAAGCAGGGAATTTTTTTTGGCATCATACTTTGAGAACCCTCATAAGAAGTTTGTTATTTACTCTGGAATAGTAGGAATAAATATCAATGCATGATTGACCGACTACCAACTGGCTGTTTTGAGAGTCAAACTGAAAATGGCCATTATAGAACGAATGAGTTAAGCCAAGGAGGAGAGCTATGATCTGATTCTGCCCTATTTCTCTCTCATGCGGCATTTTATATATATGGTATTGTTTAGATTATATACTGGTTAATAAATTTAAACAGGAAACCATATACAGCTAATGTGAGCACTTAATTGTGGGCAACGTAACAATATAGGATGGTGTAGAAGCAATGATGCTATCATTGATTTACTATCCACAATCCAAGTTTTTTGTTCATACCATCGTTGTTCATTTATTAAGTTTGAATATTGGTTTTATAATCAGCAGTATCTTGTTATCAACTTGACGTTATTTCTTCTTCTTCCTTTTGCCTAAATTAGTTTCCATCTGGTCACGGTCAAGCTGCTAAAACCATCGTAATTTTCAAACCCAAAATTCGATCAATATTGATCGAGTTATCAACAAAAAAACTGGTATATGAGCCACAAGTCAAGGATGTCACCATGCTACAGCCCCATCCAATGTCATTACATCGGCCACAATAAAATGCCTCGGTGGTCAATGCTAATGCTTCATATAGTGTCATGTCTAGGTTATTAATGAGTCTGTGGTATAGATAAATACCAGTTAAAGTGCTACTACACACTCAGAGTAGATTTTTATGGTTTTTGCAACTGGTGAAATACCTATTCACAATGCCCTCAGTAATTATATAGAAACATATTGTATAATAGGCCAGCAGCGGCATACATAAAGGCTCTGAAAATTACATCGACGTAAGTGTCTTGAACAGAGAAAATTGAAGACTGTATCTGGTGTAGTTTTTCATGGTCGTTCTGATGACGCATATGTTCCATTTCACAAATGGGGCAAAAAGGGGCGAATCCAAGTAAGAAACACGGAAAAGGGGGTTAAAAGGGCGTTTTTTGCAATTTAACTTCTTTTGGCAAAGTTCATAGAATGAAGCAGTGTCATTGAATTTTTTTTATCAATATCATGCGTATCTTGAGTAGTTTTTGGGAAAATATCATACAGCTAAACCCAATGGTTGACGTTTTACAGACAAATTGTAGTGACCCCTCGAACACAGTTGCGGCATAATAATAGGTTTTGTGCAAGCGTGCAAGAATAACAGTGATAAATGTACTTCTCATGTCATTTTTCATGATTAGTTTTTAAAAAGACCCCATCATAAAGTATCTGGTAGCAGTGTAATAATAAATTGAGAATATATGAGAAAGGGATGGATCCAGTTGGGATGTGAAACACAGGTGAACGTTTATGAAGTTTTATTCTGGTAAAGCGTGTAATCTGATTATGTATTTTGAACTTAATAGCTATTTTAAATAGCACATAAGTATCACTGCTAAAACAAAACAAAGAAAGGATGCAAATTCATACTAGTTTAAAGGTCAAGGTCTTCATCATGGGTAATTTGGTCATACTCATCTTGCTGAGTGTCGTCCCTGCCATTGTCGCATTGAAGGCATCCACACAATTGCGTACAATGCAAACCGGCATTCAAACATGAGCATCCACCGCTTTTGTCTGGGGCATACTTGCCAAGTCTCCCGATGTAGGCGTGACCCTCCAGATTTTTACACCATCCTCCCACTTTTTGTAAATCTCACTATTTCCTCCAGATTTTAGAGAAAACAGTCCAATCGCAATTTTTTGATAGTTATCCAAGCACATGTTGTTGTTGACTAGTTACTGTTAAGGTCTTTGCACACAAAATTGAAATAATTATCAAATTAAATAATCCTAACAATTTTACCTGTTTTGTTAAGATTCAGCCTATTATTGTAAATGGCCAATAGCATCCTCTCATAACTCACAACATTGACTGTCATTGGTCACAATATAAAGTAGCTAGTCAAGTGCATATATTTAGTTTTCATTTCCTTTCAGATCGCACATTTTTTAGTATTAATTTTGTACTGTCTACTCTAGTTAAATTTAAGTGAAGGGAAATAGAAACCTAACAATTCCAAAGGTAGGTCCACTACAATTTAGCAAAGCTCGGACCAAAGACTTTGAAACACATTTAATGTTAGCAATGAAGTTTTTTTATCCAAATTTATGCTTTTAACCTTTACACAAACAAATTTTAACATTGCAAATTTTACAAAGAGTGTTTGTTCAGTGTCAAAGAGTATTTGTTCAGTACCAAAGAGTATTATTGTTCAGTACAAAGAGTACTTGTTCATAACAAAGAGATATTGTTCACTCTTGACTGGAGCAACTCCTTGCTTGGAGTTAGCTTGGAGCCTGGACTGGATTGGATACAAACTGGAGTGGAAACAAACTGGACTGGAAATAGCTTGGAGCCTGGACTGGATTGGATACAAACTGGAGTGGAAACAAACTGGACTGGAAATAAACTGGACTGGAAACAAACTGGATTGGAATCAACACTGGACTGGATCATGGATTACACCGGAAGAGGCTCATCTAACCTGACAACTGGAAAGCAGCATGATGACACCGTGAACCAGGAGGAGCCCATTGAAATCAGCAGCCTCTATCTCTGTGGAGCTTGTCACCATCCTGTCACATGGGAAGATAAAGGTATACTATGCGAAGACTGCTTAACATGGTTCCACATTTCATGCCAAAACATCAACTCAAATGAATACTCAAGACTTGACAACAGTAGCGTTGCCTGGGCATGTCTGAACTGTAATTCCATCAACTACAGCCATATTGCCCTCAACTGCTCAGTGACAAACAGTACAGTACAGTACCACTAATGAAGATTTGTCGAGTGACTCTCAGACCAGTATAGATTCTGTAGATGATAATGCTATGCCTAAACATGAGTCATCTCCCAAATTGGAGCGAAAAACCAGACAAAAAGACAAACCACTGAGACTCATCAATGTAAATTGCCAGTCGCTACTTTCCAAACTCGGAGCCTGGAAAAACATGATAGAGTGCTCAGAACCAGACATCATGATAGCGACAGAGACATGGCTGAAACCAGAGATCTACACAGCTGAGCTTGAACTCGATGACTAGAGCGTGTTTAGAAGAGACCGCCCAGCTGGAGGTGGTGGTGGAGTTCTCATTGCTGTCCACAACACCATCAGCTCTACAGAGGTTGACGAGAAAAGCCAAGGCGCAGAATTCATCTGGGTCAAGGCTATTCTGACTGGACAACAACATCTCTACATAGGAGCTTGCTATAGACCCAATGTAGCAGACAAAACAACCATCCCTCAGTTATGAAACTGTGTTGATAATATTTTAGCAGACAACCATAAAAACATCATCATCGCAGGTGACTTCAACCTACCAGGCTGGGACTGGACTGCCATGCAACTCAAACCAAATTGCCCTCAACAATCAAACCATCAGGAATTCAAAGAATTACTAGACACTGCAGGTCTGACACAGCTTGTTAAAGAACCCACAAGGATCAACAAAACACTGGATCTAATGATGACGAATATACCAGAACGAGTCAACAGAACCAAAATCTTACCAGGCATCAGCGATCACCACATCTGCTACACAGAACTGTCACTCCGGGCCAACAGGAGAAAACAGGCCCCAAGGACCATCTGGCTGTACAAGCGCGCTGATTGGGATGGACTAATGAAACATGTTACACCAACACTACAAAAGCTCACAACTAGCCGACAACCAGTTGAAAAGATGTGGAAGCACCTCAAGAACACCATCCATGAGGGAGCTAAGAAATTTATCCCTACCAAGATAACAAAGAAACACAATCGAAAACCGGGGGTCAGCCCTATCCTGGAGCAGAAGATCAAACTCAAAAAACGACTGCATAGAAGAACGAGGAAAAGTGGAGGACAACAACTGGAGGAGAGATACAATGATGTCAGAAAAGAAGTTCAGAGAGAGTTTCGCAAGGAACACAACAAGTTCGTGGAAAACATCTTGACGGAAGAAGAAAATGATAGCAGCAAGACAAACAAGAAATTCTGGGCTTACGTCAAACAGAAAAGAACAGACAACTCTGGAGTTGGCACATTGCGAGTCAACTTGAAACTAATTATAGACCCTACAGAAAAGGCAGAGGCACTAATTAAACAGTTTTACTCTGTCTTCAACCCTGTCTCCCCATCAGAGCATGTAAACACCGCTGGCTCCAATGACATGTCAAAGATAAAAATCTCTGAAAATGGAGTCCTAGCTTTACTGAAAAAACTCAATCCCTACAAGGCCACAGGACCTGATGACCTCAGCCCTAGACTATTAAAGCAGTTGGCACCAGTATTAGCAGGACCTTTAACCCATCTCTTTCAGAGATCCCTGGACACCTCAACGATACCATCCGACTTGAGGAAAGCACGAGTCTGTCCAGTCTTCAAAAAAGGAGATAAATACCAGTCTTCTAACTACCGACCCATTAGCCTCACCTGTGTCGCGAGCAAACTACTTGAGCATATCATCACTAGCCAAGTAGCACACCACCTGGAGACTACAGAGAAACTGACACCAAAACAACATTGATTTCGACCAAAACGATGTTGTGAGTCGCAGCTCGTAGAGCTTTTAGCAGATATCTCGGCACTCATGGACCAAGGGAAAGAAGTTGATGCTTGCTTCTTGGACTTTGCGAAAGCTTTCGACAAGGTTGACCATGTCAAACTTGTCCACAAGCTAAAAAACATCGGAGTCAATATTCAAGCCACCAGATTGATTGAGGACTTCCTTTCAAAGAGAACCCAAGTCGTGGTTGTGGATGGCTTTCCTTCCACTCCCTGTAAAGTAACATCAGGAGTTCCCCAAGGCTCAGTCATTGGGCCCCTACTCTTCACCATCTTCATCAATGACCTCCCTGACTCTGTCAGGTCCAATGTCAGACTATTTGCGGATGACGCTGTCATCTATAATACTGCTGACAATCGAGATAAACTCCAAGAAGACCTCCACACACTAGAGACTTGGGAGAAAGAATGGAAAATGAAATTCAATGCTCTCAAATGCGAGCATATCAAGTTCAGCCGAAAACGAGAGCGAGGTGTGAACAATACCTTCACCCTGCACAACATTGACATGCCAAAAGCTACCGGAGTGAAATACCTAGGAGTCAAGATGGAAAACACACTGAGATGGAATGAAAACAGTACGTTTATCACCAGTAAAGCATCGGGTAGACTTGGCTATGTCAGCAGAACTATCCCCCCGTCGCTCCCGGAATTGAGAAGTCGGGCCTACAAATAT
Organism: Membranipora membranacea; assembly: GCA_914767715.1. Taxonomy (NCBI): domain Eukaryota; kingdom Metazoa; phylum Bryozoa; class Gymnolaemata; order Cheilostomatida; family Membraniporidae; genus Membranipora; species Membranipora membranacea. Next base: position 8,475,299 of record OU612072.1, on the reverse strand, counting down.
CTGGTTCGACCCGTCATTGAGTACTCGAGCACGGTGTGGGATGAAGCTCTGACCAATACTCAGATAAACTCCATTTAAGCAGTCCAGATGGTGTCCAATGTCAGAAGAACTGATCACACCACCAGCACTACAAAACTTCGGGAGGACCTGGAGTGGGACACACTCAAAGACCAGAGGGAGAGAAGAAGGCTCGGCATCTTCCGCGCTATGCACTACAACAAGGTTGCTGTTAACATCACTGACTACCTCACTCCACATCCTACACATGCTGGACAGAAACACCAATCGCAGCGTTTTATCCCTCACTGCAATACCAGACTGCACCAGAACAGCTTCTTTGTGAGCACTGCTAAACTGTGGAACGCCCTACCGATCGGCAGCACCCTCCTCGAAGGACCCCCAGTGGCAGGCTAAGGTTGATGGCGATCGATCTACAGACCCTACGTTGCAGACCCGGAACGGAGACGGACAGACGAGATGACATATTGCCACAACCTTCTCACAGAAGTTGGCGATCAACCTTCAAGTACCAAGTAAGTACAGGAATATAGTACCTTATCCGGATTCTCACTGTCTGTGACTGAGCACATTTTCAGATCTTGATGATGCATGGGCACTTGTAGCCATGGGCCCCTGGGACTTACATGCCTCTACCGTGTCAATGGGGTGTTTGATACTGGACATTGACAATGTAAAGGCATGTATGTAAGAGTCCCAGGGGCCCATGGATTGATTGTAATTGTTTAAAGTGTATTTCACCTCAGTTTGATATTTAAGTACTAGTACAAACATGAAATTATTTGGGGTCAAATATTCCTTTTTAGCCCTTCCTAGTGCCTGGAAACACTCGCAGAGCTTCTGCAGACGGGGCTCCGCCCGTACCCCGTTGGGGGCTCACACCGTCCCCAAACCCCCAGGTGGGTGACTCGGGTGCTTCGCACCCTCGAAGCACCATGTCGTGGTGTAGTATCGCCGTAAAATGGAATCTCCCTATTTTGTATTTAGATTACTTGGCAAGTATGGTCTGGGGTAGTTTTTTATGGCCGTTCTGATGGCGCATATGTACTACTTTAAAAATGGGGCAAAAGGGGGCGGATCCAAGTAAGAAACGTGGAAAAGGGGGTATATAGAGCGTTTTTTACCATTTAACTTCTTTCGGCAAAGATCATTTAGAATGAATTGGCGTCATTGAAATTTTTTTTATCAATATCATGCAGATCTTGAGTGGTTTTTGAGAAAATATCATACTGTTAAATCCATCTATTGACGTTTTACAGACAGATTGTAGACCCCTCAAACACAGTTGTGGCATAAAAAAAGGTTTTGCGCAACCTTTCCAGAATAACAGCGATAAATAAACTTCATATTTGATTTTCATTATCTTTTTATAGGAAGACCCTATTATAAAATAACTGGTAGCAGTCTAATTATGAATTGGGAATATATGGGGACAGGGTGGATCCAGTTAAGATGTGAAAAACTGTTAAGATGCGAAAAACAGGTAGAGTACAGAAACTTCTTGCCAATGAGTGATCAAAAAATTGCATTTAATAATAGTTATCTCTCTGGGGTTACCTAGAATTGAGTGAAACTAGACCCGAATTTCGCTGCGAATCCAATTATGTAAAGTTCATAACTCTCAGAGTGCATATTCTTTCTACAGAGGCTAAGAAAAGACAAAAAAGTTGCAAAATTTCGTTTTTTAATGAGCATTCTGCATGTGTATTATCTACCAAGGCACAAACAGATCCTCTTTATTGACTTATTGAGAGGTGCAATATAAGTACACACCAGTATAAACAAAGATATATCCACAATGTGACCAGTGTCAACGTGAAGGAAAGCAAAGAAAGACGAACTAATATGCTTATCAAATGCATCGAAAACCTGTATTGATATAATACATTCTTTATCAAGGTAAAAATCCAGTCAATGACTTATTGGAAGGTGAGATATATGTACAAACATATATAAAATTGTTACATAAAAATACAATAAGTGAATACCAACAATAATATGACCTGTGTAAACAAGAAGGAAAGCAAAAAAAAAGGAGTATTTCCTGCTGTGAAAACCAGTATTGAAAAATACATTCAAGGTACAAATCCTCTTCATTGACTAATTTGAAAGTAGATATTGGTACAAGCCTGTATCAAATGAATATATACAGCAGTAAAATACATACCTGCAATGTTACCTATGTCAACGTGTGGGCATGCAACAAAGGACATCAAGAATATAAAATTCATGTGAAAACATGCTTTGACACAAATGCATGCAGAGTATTTTTGTACTTGGTCATCTTGTTAAATTTGGTGCTTCTTAGTCTTGGACTTTGGCAATGATCTATGATCGGAATAGTTATTTTAAGCCTTTTTGCATGGTTCTTCCTCCTTCGCTGTATCACTGAAAGAATGATGAAACTCAAGATTAAGGAGCGGAAATATAATCGCATAACTGGATCTCAACTCAAGTTAACAGCAGGAGGTAGAACAACCTTTGAACAAAAAATGATTCTATCTCACGTCACATCTAGCAGCTAAGTTAAAGAGCTTGCAGAACAAATCTGTTGGAGGAATATGTTATTCGTATTACAAGCAAGTAGATATATAAACACGGGGGAGGAAGGGGGGGTTATGGCTTTCTTGTAATGGATGTCAACTGCTTAGACCTATAACATCACCCTTCACATATTTTACAAGCAGACTCTTCTTTAAATAAAACATAGATGCTGAAATAGATATAACACTACAGAAATAACCTATAGTTACCCTAGAGGAGTAATATTTGGCTTAGTTTAGCTAGTTTATGGGTGACTTAATGTTAGCTATCACTAACTTTTGGCAAGCTGAGGTGAGAGTCTAAATGAAGTAAGGCTTGGATGTCACCTGTCTTAGGAGTGTGTGAAATTGTGAACATCTCCTCCAGCAAACTATTTACTCCTCTAGAGTTTTCAAGGTTTTGAACTATCCTTCCTGGAATAGTATTTGATAGTAGTGTGCTTCTCCTGCCACATCATCAGAGTTTTCAAATATATAATAGAAAGCTCTCTATTTCATTAGCTTGAGCCACTTGGTACAAGCCAGCTGAAAAAAAAACGAATCGAGCATCTGTAATTCATAAACACTGAACATTAAAGAGTAACCAAGCTGTCGCCTTGTTTCCGTTGTCATCATCACTACTAGATGTATCTTCATTCTAAATACATAAATGATAGTTTGATAACACTGCTATCACATCACATTAACACTACTAATAATGCTAACAGCAGTGTTACGCCTTGCTAGTAGTAACAGCAATCCAGTCCCACTAGCATTAAAAGGCTGATGAGTAACTGGCATGCTTTAAATGTAGTGATTTGGACCACAGTCCTTCTGTAGTTGGTGCAAGTCCAGTGGTCGAGTGCCCCAGTGGTCGAGGCCTTTTCTCTCTTAGGCATTGACCACTGGGGCACTCGACCACTGGACTTGCAACAACTACAGAAGGCCTGTGATTTGGACTGGAGTAAGCTGTAATAGCAAAGTTACTCCTTGCTGAAAGTAAGGTCAACAATTACATAGACCCTATTTATTTTACGTAAACCCAATCCTTTTAAATTATTGATTTTCTAATAATATTGATAACCTACCATCACATTGAAACACCTGGGATGAGGATAGGCTACTAGTACTAGAAGAGACACTAGTATGTATATGAAATAAACAAATAAATGTACTTGTAGTAAACAAAAACATTGAAACTTGAAAGTGAAGTAAACTATCACAATCATTCATCTTAACACTCAAATTTTTCCTGGTGTGGGCTTTCTGTGCAGCTACTAGTTTTGTTATGCAAATCTCAGATAGCAGATTTTGTGAGCATAGAAAGAATGTTCATTTCTATTGTCATCATTCTCCATTCTATCACAATATATATCCCATGATCATATCAATGAACTGAGGTTTAGTTTATTGATCATATGCATTATGATGGTAGCTTACCTCTCTGATCCAGAGTAATTCAGTAGCTTCCTGCTGCTCAGGCTGTTTGTCTAGCAAAACCCAATCCTCAGCTTTGCTCAGAGCATTGTCCAGTTGCTGTTGTGACAATTTAATCAGTGGATTTTATCATATACTCTGTGTTGTGGGAATTGATGCAGCAAGCCTCATGTTTGGCGGCCATCTTTTATAAACAAAAACGCTCTGCACTGTCATTGGCTAATCATCAAAATTATCCATTTTGATTGGCTAAATGTTGCCAAGTAGCTTTTGCAAGTTAGTTCTGCAGAAATATTGTAGAATCTGCATCAGAAAATAATTTTAGCAAAACATTTTTTATTGCCCCACTTATGGAATAGTACCACTTCAAAAATCCAAACAATAATAAATATCATTTGATTATTTGCTATTAATTTTCTCTGTTCATCATCCTTACACACAATGAAACAATAGTGAGGTGCTGCTGCTGCTGGCCTATAACAACAATCCTTCCTCAAGCTGATCTGAAAATATCAACAAAATCCATTGATTATTAGTGCCCGATCAGGTTGAAACAAAAAGGATGTTTCTAGCACAAGTCCAATGTTCCTCCATGTATAACATAATGGGGGAAATAAATGAAGTCAACACGACTCACTGTTACGCTTCAGTGGTTCTATCTGAATAGAATTTTCTTTAGGAATGCAATAGTAAAGTAGTCAGTATTATGATCATATCTGTGCTGCTCTAAGTGTTGTCACTGGCCTTTGTACCAACAGATGCCTGGTGCAACATGCCTTGTCAACAGACCAGTTAGTGGTGACATGATTGTAGCTTTGGGAAACATCCATGATCAATGTTATGGCAAGCAAAGTCATCGCATAAACGGCAGCAATTCACACAGTGTTTATTTTATATGTAGGTGCAACGACTTGGTTAAACTATATTTCGATTCATTCTTGTCGCTATCCAGCCTGAATACATTATATACATTTGTATCCTATACGAGTGAATGTTAGCTTTAGTTTATTTTGGTTAGCTGAATGTTAGCCATCACTAAACAATATCACGGTGAAGATGGAGACAATGAGGTAACAACCTAATGTTTTTCAGAAGTTCATAATATTGCAGTGTGGTATCCACTCAAAAGAGATCAAAGTAATGGGTTTGAGGATAAGCCGAATTTCGGCCTTGCTGCTTACAAAGAGTCGAGTTCAAGCTAAAAATGTGATAGCTGCGGCACTGTGAAATTGTATGCACACACCATAACCTCAGGTTATGCTGGCGGACCAGTACACAGTTCTGATGATTTACAATGATAACTTTATTTTTTGTAGCATAGGCCTATATATGTCTGATAAATACTTGATGTATAGTGACGTTTCAGGGAGCAGTATAGGCGTTACTCCGGAATAATATGAGAAATGCAGTTGGTTTAAATAATCTTCCTATATTTAATGAAGGTGTAGATATCCATTCTCGGCAAGCAACGATATCTATTATCAGCATCGAGTGTCTCATTCTAAAGTTTGTAATATGTCCACAGATCATGCAGGTCAGGGGGCGGTTATTGCGACTTCACATCAGATGGAACGCTGTCGCAGAGCGTGTTGTCATACTTTTAGTAAATTTAATCCATTATTTGCTAGAATTGCGTCTGAACTTAGTGTTGACAGGTTGTTAATATGTTGGCGAGATCCAGTTGTATCATCATCTACAAAAAAAAACCATACATGATCGATAGATATACCAATTTGTATCTCACCAGGGGTGCGGTGTGGAGCAACAGACAAGCAGAGTAACAGGACCGGGCTTATCAAACCAAAACAAATTATTATTGTATGTATATTGGACCAAGAATAGTATGCTTTTAGAGCAAATTTATCAACAGTGTTCGAGGTTCAAATAAATCCCTCTCGGGAACACAAAAAAGGGAATAGGCTGACAATGCAATTTGTAAAAGACACAAGAAGAAAATCTTGAGAAATTGAAACACGAACCTAGTAGTTATTTAGTCTCAACAGACCCTGCACCTAATCCCCAGGGAGAGGGAGTTCATTGCCTTGTCAGACAGATAATAAATCAGCAGCTCAATGAAGTCACAAATAAGTAAAAAAGCTCAGTCTACTAATCAAGGAGTCAGAAGGAGTCTAACTAATTCATGGATTGATTCAGCAGCATTAGCCTTTTCACTGTACAAATATAACTATATTATGTTGTCAGGACATGCATTGGTTGGGGGTAACCCTTGGGTCACCACACAAACAAACAAATGAACTAAAAACAGAGAGAAGCTCAACTTACATATTTAGTATGTTCACTATTATTTATCATTATTAGGGGTGGAACGGATCAGGGTTAGGCAACCTCGGATCGGATATCGGATCGGTCGATAAATTCAACCTCGGATCGGATCCGGATAACGCGTACAAATGCTAAGTCCAAGCAGCTGTACTTTTGCACCATAATATACAGTTAAGGTCATTAAACACATGGATAAACAGCGTCAACAATATTTTCCCTGAACCATTACCCTAATTTAAATGCGCATGTATCTGCTTGGATATAATACTTTACAAGGACCAACTTATCACTCAAACAGCCATGGTACAGGGATCACACAAACAGTTTATTTGAAACTCCCTGCTCATATGTCCCAAACCCTCTGCTGTGATTAGGATAGGAATTGTCCTCCTACTTTGAAGAAGAAGATAACCTTGTACATTAAACTAGATAGTTTGTTACAGGGAACATCATTGGACAAAAATTATGTCCTTATTCACAACAATCTGAGTAAAGATGCTTCTCATAACTTCAGCAGAAAAACACATCCATCAAATTTAATCAGCAACAATATGATTAGCTATGAAAATAAGATATGTATTGATTGCCTACTGATCACCACTGATTGCTTTCAGCCAAACTCCTATATCTAATCTGAACCACAAATTAATGACTATCATACTTCTTTCCTTGTCATTTTTAGTGAGATAAATGATGCTAAGTAGGCCTAAGTGTTGATTAAAAACGTATCATATCGGATCAGACATAGCACATATCCGATCCGGTTTGTGGTTGAATCCGAGGTCAAATATCCGAAATTCAACTCCAACCTCAAGAGGTCGTTCCACCCCTAATCATTATACATTCCGAATGTTTGATTTATTACACTTACTTACTCCCTGAGCTGAGCTGGTAATACTTGTTTCTGTAGTAGGAAGTAGTTGCTATTCATTTGCTGTTTCATTGTCTGTCTAGTGAGCAGAAGCTAGAGCTTTGGGAAGCCTAAAGAAACTCCCAGAGAAATTCCCTGTCCTGTTGTTGAAACTAGCAAAAATGCACTGAACCATTCTGTCTCTGAGTTTGTCCATTACAAAATAAAGTACACCTATGCTGTAGTATGTTGGATAGGCCCTGGGGGCCGATGTCAGGGAGACATGCCCCAATGCACCTATGAGAGTTGTGTAACAAAAGGCCTTTTGTTTGGTGAACAAAGGAGTACAATGGCAGGCAAAGTGTGCTTGTCTGAATGCATGTTGGATTCATGTGATTGCATGCTGGGGCGCGTGTATGCTAGGCTCAGCTCTCTACTTTTGCTACACTCATTTGTGGGTATACACAATCCACCCGCTGCTACGATATGTAGGAACCACTGGTAAAGGGTATTTCACAACTGTACTTTATTTTGTAATGTCTGAATTTGTAATAGTGAAGAAGTTCTCTGACTACTAACTTTACTGAATGAATCAAATCTGAAAAATGTGCTCTAGCCTGGAAAGTCTGTCATGTGTGGATGGGGGGTACACCCTCCGCCCACCCACCCACACAACACAGCCTGCCTAAGATAAATGTGTTCACCGGAAATCCATATGTCTATGGAAATCCAGAATACTAGTCCACTCCATTCATTGGCTGAGCCTTCTTCTTCTTCTGCTTCTGGCCAGAATCAAGAAGGGACGCCACAATCTTTATGCAATTAATACACCAAATATTTTTTTCCAAAAAAACTTCATTTTTATGTTTTTCTTTATTTTCACATTATTTCACATTTCAGCTGAGATTTAGACCAGTGAGCTTTAATACAATCAATTTTATGAGCAAAAGTTGTTTTTCTCTGGGTAGTTGCACTGAAACTTGTTTATAGACTGCCCATAGACAGCTGCTGATTACCAAACACTCAACTCTTACCTAGACCTGGAGTAGATGCTCAGAGAAGCCTGGATGGTTGGATGGAGTTCGACGTCATACTCGGATTGTTCAACTGAGAAGTTCACTCCTGGTGTTAATAGTTCTTCACCAGCTATTTGTGCCCATGAATTACTCTGGAAGGAATAATTATAATACATAATGTTTCATGCTTAGTCATACACACACCCTACTCCTAGGAGAGTATGTCGTTGTATGAACTTTAAAAATCTATATTGCGGGAGGCCGAGGTTCAGATCAGAACTTTGCTACTAATAAAAATGTACAACATCGCTCCCCAGATGAGCGAGGAATTATTTTGTATCAACTGTCCTATATGCCTAAGTGGAGAGAAGTGATATGTGAATGAGGCCATATTATCCACAGAACCACTGACTACTGAAAATATGCTGACTGATGCTAAAAAAACTCAAACTTGGTGTCACATCAAGTAGTATGAGTACTGATTATTGGCATAGTCTAAACTACGCTCCTTGTGATTATTGAGAGTGAATGGCTTTCAGCTATTTCTATTTGTTGGCCAAAGATGCTCTGAGCATGGAGTTAGCTCTGAATGTTATCGTATGTGGACTGAGGGAGGCAAAGGTAAATCAACTATCGTAAGCCTGGTATATATTCATTACCTGTCTACAAAGGAGCTCTTGATATTATACTATATCATTCTCAGCCATCTCAGTTATACGGTGTACAGGAAGCAATTTTGGCATATTTCTCTCTCACTCTTGGATGGTAGTTCCCTAGTAGGTGTTGGCACTAGTACAGATAGTATTAAAATGTTAGACTAATGGCAACACCGTTTAAAGTAATAAATTTTAATCTGTCAGCTTGAGTGCCACAAGCAGGGAGGCTAGCCAATAACAGGCATAATTACATAATTACCTTGATATCCTGGTTGTCAAAATTTTTAATTGTACAATTAAGTATAATTAACACTGTTTGTTAATCCTTCATACACATTCCATTGCACTTGTAACAAGTCATCATGACACACTTGTGGAATCAGAGAGACAGGAGTCATTGTAAGCTGACCTAACTTCCTGTCTTTTGCTGCTGATAATGAATGCGATGAGTTTTAAATTTCACGAATATTCATTTTTAAAATGATGGTTGTTTGGGTGTAATTGCAATCATGATCATTATTTGTCAGAAGAGTGAGGGGCGGGAAGTTGTAACATTTTATGCAAAATACTAGATAATTATCCAAATTCCATTTGTATATTTTTATCAATTTATTTCACCAAACTCTGCTTCAAAGCTCATCATTGTACAGAGTTATTATGTCAAGAATGAGATTGCCTCGCAAAAAACCTTAAATTCTCAGGCGCCCTTATTCTCTAGTATTTGCAAAAAGGTTTCATTGATTTTCCGCGCTTCTTGGTCAACTTCAAGAGTTGAGCCAGCATTATATGATAATCTGTGTCTTTACCCACAGGGTTGTCCATTTTTAAATCTACTGGTACCAGGGGCGTATATTCTAAAAAATTTCACTCACTGACTTTTCAGAGATGAGCATAATAATCGGGCGCAGCCGGATCCACACGCCGTAGGCGTGGCGGGGAGGGTGTGGGAGGTTACAACTTCCCGCCCCCTCACCCTTCCGTCAAAGAATGATCATGATTGCACTTACACCCAAACAACCATCATTATAAAAATGAATATTCGCGAAATTAAAAATTCACGGCATTCATTATCAGCGGTAAAAGACAGGAAGTTAGGTCAGCTTACAATGACTCCTGTCTCTCTGATTCCACAAGTGTGTCATGATGACTTGTTACAAGTGCAATGGAATGTGTGTGAAGGATTAACAAACATTGTTAATTATACTTAATTGGACAATTAAAAATTTTGACAACCAGGATATCAAGGTAGTTATGTAATTATGCCTGTTATTGGCCAATCTCCCTGCTTGTGGCACTCAAGCTGACAGATTAAAATTTATTACATTACGGTGTTGCCACTAGTCTAACATTTTAATACTATCTGTACTAGTGCCAACACCTACTAGGGGACTACCATCCAAGAGTGAGAGAGAACTATGCCAGAATTGCTTCCTGTACACCATATAACTGAGATGGCTGAGAATGACATAGTATAACATCAAGAGCTCCTTTGTAGACAGGTAATGAATATATACCAGGCTTACAATAGTTGATTTACCTTTGGCTCCCTCAGCCCACATACCATAACATTCAGAGCTAACTCCATGCTCAGAGCATCTTTGGCCAACAAATAGAAATAGCTGAAAGCCATTCACTCTCAATAATCACAAGGAGCGTAGTTTAGACTATGCCAATAATCAGTACTCATACTACTTGCTGTGACACCAAGTTTGAGTTTTTTTAGCATTAAGCAGTTGATACAAAGTAATTCCTCGCTCATCTGGGGAGCGATGTTGTACATTTTTATTAGTAGCAAAGTTTTCTGATAATTCAGCTAGCATAGTTTAGCTGATGTATTCTATTTATGCAGTTGCTCCCAATATTAACAGATTGCACAAAATATAACGTAGGGTATGGTACAACACAGAAGAGTTGAACATAAGTATTTTGTCGCGTCATCATATTCATTACTAAGAGTTTTCCGTGCTTACGAGAATTGTGAGCCGACAATTCCAATGGAATGCTTTCATTTTCCATCACGATGATACGAAAAGAAAAGATTTGCCCCGGCGGGGAGTTGTACCTGGGCCTCCCGCAATATAGATTTCGATGCTACCTTGCACAGCAATATCTATTCATTACAGCATATCCAATTGTATGATATTGACTAGAACTGTAAAGGCTTATACTATGGCTATACAATATCAATAATGAAGGTAATTTGTTTAGCAGGCAGGGTTAATTACACAATGATGGTTGCTGGTTGGTTAATGATATATAGGTCAGTTTATGACAATTCTAGAATTGTACAGAATTGTCAGACAATTCTTGGGTATGAAACGCAGTGGAGACATCTCTTATATAGACAGTTTTCTGAGCTCTGATTTAGGCCTCAATTTGGAGTTGTCCTCTCTCCAGTTTGGTACTTTAAACACACGCCGCATAGGAAAAACGTGCTGAAAAGAGGGTTATCTTGAAGACCGCTTTTAATAGGATAAAGATTATTTTTGATTCAGAATCTGTAACATTGAAAACTCATATGGACATAGTTTGGGTAATAATTTCAGTATTTGGATAGTCAATTATAGCATTTTCTTGAGTTGCGTCACTGAAATTAAGATTTATCAACATTAAAGCCTTCAATGATTTGGAAACCCTGTCTCACAGGGTTTTCGATGGTGCAGACTCTGAATCAAAAATAATTTTTATCCTAACATTAGCGGTCTTCAATATAACCCTCTTTCAGCAGGTTTTTCCTATGCGGTATGGGTTAGAAGTACTAAACAGGAGAGAGGACAACTACGAATTGAGGCATAAATAAGGGCTCAGAAAACTGTCTATTAGCCCACCAAAAACAAAATGCCAGTACCGGATCTGACAATACATGCCTGTGGCTAAAACCTCCATGGCCACAGGCATTGATACCAAAACTAGTATCACTGATGATGCAGATTGGACATCTCCGCCAGTTAATGAGCTCAATACTCGGCTTTGTGGTTCTTGCACCCAAGTGCTAGACTTAATGCGCTTGATGTCAGGTCAATTGGCCTCCCTTTCATCAGAAGTATCAAGGCTGAACTTGATAGTAGAGCAGCTATCACAGAAACAAGTTCCAGACCAAAGCTGGCGAGATGTAGTATCTGCAACGCGACCTACTCCACCCCCTCGACACCTTCAAATACCACAACACCAACAACAACAATCTGGAAACCAATCTACACAAGGCCAACAACCAACACAAGTCGAACAAAACAAACCAGAAACAACCAACCACCAGCAACCACAACCCACCAGACGTACTCCCAGACCAACCGACCCAGTATTCAATCCCCAAAAATGCATAATTATCCACAGCACAACCAAATACTGTTCCCAAGTCAACCATGATAATGTCAGAGCTGCCGTCGCATCAACCTCCAACAAACCAATACTAATCGAGATCATTAACCGTGATAAGCCGACTTCCCTCCACCAAAAATACATCGTACAGCTCGCAGACGAGAAACTGGTCGATACTATCATAAAAAATTGGAAACCTACTCACCTAGGAGGCAGCACCGCTAGGAAATCAATAAAACTGAACAACAACACCGCCGTTTTGAAAGATGTCCCAAATTACATCCCCGGTGATCAACTAAAAAAGGAAATTGAAAAATCATGTGGAACAACAGTGTCAATTTATCGACTTAAATCCAAAGAAGGCAAGCCATTACATACAGTGAAAATAACATTCAAAACAAACGAACAATTAGAGCATGCAATTAAAAATAGCATTCCTCTAGATTCAATCAACCTTATACTGCCAGCAATGAAGTTCATTGCTGCCAGTGGAACGGCTAATAAAAAATGATACCTAATCAGCTACCTGACAGACCTCAACATCAAACCCTATATGACTTCAAACTCAGACTTCATAACAGATTATGGGAAATATATCATCTCTAGCAACAAAGAGCAGATCTAAGGACACATCTCTACACCGTCTCCATCCCTTTATAAAAAAATTCACTATTATGAAAGTCTAAATTTAGCAAATTGCACTGATATTTTCTCTGTTTCAGAAACCTGGCTCAAACCAGAATTACCATACCAAATGATCAGCTTATTAGAATTTAATCTCATCAGATGTGACAGAAAATCAGCCACAAAAACCAGAGGTGGTGGGGCAGCAATTTATGTATATTCCAATTATAACTTCACAGAACTTTCTCAACCACAAAAAAAACTCTGGCAATTGTGTGACTCATTCTGGGTCAATATAAAAATGCATCAAAACAGTGATCCTCCTATAGTAGCCTCATTCTACCTTCCGCCAGACTCTGATAAGCAAAATTTTATTACACTGCAGAGCGATATTTTACATCAAAAACAATTCATTGGAACAAAGGTAATTTTACTGGGTGACTTCAACATCAACTGGAATTCAAACTCCAGGGAAAAACCTTGTGCCTTACTTCTGCTGGCCTTCAGCAAGTAGTTGTAGGTACATCTTTCATCATTAACCATGGCAATGGAAGGTTGTAAGACCATAATTATGTTAATTGTGATTTATTAGTGAACGCCTGTAAGATATTGACATGTGACAGATCTATTTCTGATCACTACGCCACATTCCTTTAAATTGGTAGAATCAAACCTGCAAAGGCAAAACGATTGCTGATTGAAATTCGGAACTTTAAAAAACTAAACCCTATGGACTTTTGCAATGACTGCTCTCATCTTCCACTCCGGCAAATTGCTTCAGATCCCAACCTATCCATTCATGAACGGACAGAGAAATTAGAGCAATTAATCATCAGTATAGTTGACAAGCATGCACCTGAAAAAAAATCGAGTGCGTTGCAAGAAAAACAAATGGCTAACACCAGAAATACTACGTCTCATCACCCTCAGAAACAAATACTATAAACAGGTTTTTATCAAATCTCTTCACTCTCCACCTGATGCCCAAATAGATCAATAGAAAAAATTCAGGAAATATGTAACTTATCAAATAAGAGAAGCAAAGAAAAACTATGTAAGTAAGTCCCTCTCAGAAAGCGATAAAAGTTTCCATTCATGTTTAAAATCAAGACTAAGAAAGGAAAATCTGAGACAACCATTGAGCAAATAGTTTATAAAAACACTACATACAATGATGGAATAGACATAGCTAGCGCCCTTAATGAATACTTTGTCAAGGTCGGTGGGCACTCAGAATTTGATCCAATAATACACATCAGCCAAGCAGTAGTCAACCAACCTTCTCATTCACTCCCATAACCAGTAAAACTGTAACACTACTAATCAAATCACTAAAACCGAACAAACGAGGAGGTTTAAGGTAATGTCAAAGACCGATCCGAATATCAACAAATCATATACCGTTGGAAAGCTGCCGAGCTACTGAAAATGAATACTTGAACAAAAACTTGATTCAATGACGTTGTGTCATTTTAGGGAGGAAATGAGGCAGATAACGCTGTTTTTGTCAAAGCAGATGGAGGAGTCAAATTAAATGCAAGAAATTTCAAACCAGGTGGAATGCATACTTAGAGATTGCGTTCATCGTAAAATTTGATTTTCTTTGATATATGACTAGTCTAAACTGACTTTTTACGTCACGCCATACAATGCATTTTATTTTGTGAAGCCGTGAAAAGATGTGAAATTTCAATCATTAATTCAGAACAGATCATAGGCTCGAAACAAAATTAATTATGATTTTCCCTAAGAGTACACTGGAAATGTCATACCTATTAACTTTCAACAAATTAGCTTGCATATTGCGAAAAAAGTAGACTCTCGAATGCAGCTAATATTTTTTGCAACTTTTGCATAACATCAAATGTGCTGTCCAAATGACCATTATTGTGGCCAAACGAAGTTTTTTTGAAACTTCTCACATACGAAGCCGCTTTCATTAGCCATGGTGCACACAGGAAATGCCAAAAGATTTTTTCCCTGCATCTTCGTTTTTCTTGAATTTAACACAAAAGAATGCCAAAAAACAGCTATTTTTGGGGACTTTTGAGGTGTTTTTGGCCATTCTTTTGCGCTAAATTCAAGAAAAACGAAGATGCAGTGAAAAAATCTGCCTCATTTCCTCCCTTTAGTGACACAACGTCATCGAATCAAGTTTTTGTTCAGGTATTCATTTTCAGTAGCTTGGCAGCTTTCCAACGGTATATGATATGTTGATATTCGGATCGGTCTTTGACATTACCTTAAAATCTGTTTTCGAAGCAGGTAGTGCCATTGACAAGTTCGTACAAATATTTGTGAAAAAGTTATTAAATATTTCTGAATAATGCTTTTGGATCATCAATTACTTTTCGGTGGTCATCTTTAAGAGCGGTACAACTAGTCTCTGCTTTTTAGTTTTTATTATGTAGACTTTTGAGAAAACGCCATTATTCATTTTGGTTGTTCTTGCATCGTGAAAACTGAAATTTAAAATAACTGCGCTTGACTTCTTTGATATGTGTTGTTACAAAATTGCAGATGTTTTGCTTTGTCATGCAGTTCAGTGCACTTTTTAGTCAAATGAAACAGCTCAGGTGTCATCCATCTTTTTGGAAGGCTTTTCTTGGTGATTTACCGCTTTCAATTTTAGAGCTTTTACTTGAACTTTCAATAGCCTTGGTAAAAATTTTACATACCATCTTGGGAAATTCTCTTGGTGGTTGTATCTCTGTATCTCTTTATTTCACAGCTCAAATGGCCTGCAATAATGAATATCAGCAGGTTATGACTCATATATTGAATAAAATGAATATTTGATTATACAATCCAAAAAAAGCATATAATGGACTAAGGAATGACTCACATTGCATCGGAGAAGAAGCCAAACAAAGAAGACATGAACATCACAATAATTTATTTCAACCTCAGTGATGATCTCACAATGAATTAAAATGATTCAATTGGCACCCAAAGTTTTTTGGTAGCTGTGACCACAGATGCAAAGTGGGTATTTCAGACATTTATGAGATTATTAACATACAGTTGAGACACTACAAAATGAATTAAGCAACTAGTTTTTAATATTATTTTACATCACTATACATGACCATGCAGCTCATTTACATCACTACATGAAACCTATTCTATTTCTATGGATTTTGTATGCCCATGTACTTCTCACTGATATTGAGATTCAGGTATATCCTTCAATCAGTCCATCGATCGATCTGCCCTCGTACTAACCTACACTGCACGGAGACGTTGTAGTAACAGAGAACAGGTGAATGATTGATTGACTCCATCTAAATAGAGAAAATTTGGGTTTGTCACAAAATCGGGATTTGTAGTTCAACAATTGGGGTTTGTGATTGAAATTGGGGTTTTAGGTTCATGAATTGGTACAGCATAGAGGAGTTACTTACAACCAAAATATCAGACAAAAAATCCAATATTACAAATGCCAATATGGTGAGCAATGCAGTGTAACTTGAGTAGTATAAAGAAGGAGAATCCCAATCAAATATCGTCCTCATTTTCACTAAAGCGACATTTAATGTAGACGTTATCAGATACATATACTAACCTTAGTACTATTTAGTTTATATAAATGCCGGTATTGGTATTGAAACGGTCTTAAATCAGCTGCTGGCTACCATACACTGTTCTCAAAGTCTAACTTAGGTCTGGAATGGTTGCTAGAGTAGCCAAGATGGTCGGGCCAAGTTCCATATTACACTGTACATAAAGAATTAATAATGTAAAATTAGGGTAGGTTTCTTCCAAAATTCATCAAAAGCTGTTGGCCAATTTAAAGATGCCGACTGCAAACCACTGTCACATTTCAGGAAGTGTTCAGGTATGTGATCATGATAGATGCGAAATCCTAATCTTTTCTTCAATTGTATTGATTGATTGATTTATTACATATCACAGACAATATGACATGTGGCGAAATTCAGTGTAAATATTGGCCTTAAAAGAAGACATGAACAAAAATGGAAAAAAGCTCTGTAGGATTGTTTAAAACATGTTTCAGAGATCAACTATTAGATTTATACTAACATTATTTTGAAATTGTTGCCTACCTGAAAGTTGAGGCTATTAGGATGGGATTGGTTTCATTTCTGCTCATATCTATTAATAGATATCGCCATGTTCTCCAGTTTGACGTTATGAGAATCTAGCTAAACCTCGACTAGGACAGCTGGTCAGCAATATCTCCCGCTCCAACAAGAGGTTGCATGACCCCCTGGATCTTTGCCTGTAAAGAAACAAGGCAGTGTCTACCAGAACGAGATGTTCACCTTTTTACTGAGTAGGCGAATCATGTTGAGCGAACTAGAAGGTTCCCCCCTTTCCTGGAGCCTCCAATGACGACTTCAAACACTTTGTTATCAAATGACACAGGTATGTCTGCAATAATTGGCCTTGGCAGCTCCCTGCAAGGAATACAAGAACAACGCTATGTCTTTCTACCTAATGTTTCGCAAACAGCCCGGGTAGTATAAGATAATCTCATGCAGTCATGAACATACAAATTCGATAACAATTTCCTACATGTCAGATGTGGTTCATCCATACCTTTCTTCAACTTCTTCAGGAATCTCATAGGGGATATGACAAAGATCCAAGGATGGCCGTTAGATTCCATAAATATGCTCCAAATGGAAGCTGGAGGCAGGTTCAACATATCAATCATCATCTGTGCTTGATTCGTCTGTGGATGCAACCAAGAATACAGGACTTCCAGTTCTAAAAATGGTGATCATCAGATGTAGGACCACTGAAATATGCACATTGAAATAAAAATTATATTTATATTTATAAATGTAAATAATGACCATGGTCACCCGGAAAGTTTATTTTTGCTATTTTTTGTAAAAAAAAGTAGCCTGGTGTCTTTCGCACACTTCCAGCACAAGTGTGGCACTCTCCTCTTCCAGATTGTGAAACATCATATCAGTGTAATTTATACATATTCTCTCACTTATTATTGCCAGTCAAAGTTCTGCAATTCTATAGTTTACCGAGCGTTTTTCCACATAATATCTCAAAGGGTATCCATCCTATTCATGTGAATTTAAAGTGGTAAACATCATCATCCTAGAACTCATAACCACCTCCATAGATATATTACTGGTCATTGAAAGCCTATTGATCATCCAATGAGAATATAGGTAGGAATCCCAGGGGTGATCCTGAGTGACTTTTATCTCCCCTCAGACATTAGCGGGACAATTCCATATACTTGCTAGATTTTCTTATATCCTACAAGCCTATCAAATTTAATGACTCGTATAAGTTATATACATAGTTACCACAGTACCTGTTGCTTTAATACAAGTCAAGTCTAAATAATGTATAATAACTTTGTCGAAAGTTTCACCTACCATCAAATTGTGTGGAGAATGGAGGAAGATAATCAGCTCACACAAACCCATTGGTAAACCTCTTGTAGCATCCTGATTTCAGAGTTCACATAGCCTGCAATAATGAATGATTGGCATTATATGATTTATATATCGAGTAAAATAAATATTTGGTTAGGGGAAGGCGGGGTTTGTTGAGTCATGGGGTACGTTGAGCCACCCTACTTTTTCCCCTCCATCAGAGTTCATGTGACCATATGCACCCTTTTTGAGCGGACGAAAAGAAAGGTAACTACTAAGGGAAGATAATTAACTTGATTTTCATCATTTTTGGCGTAAAAAGTAAATAATAATAATTTTTTTTAACCAACAAGATGTGCTCGATCATGTTTAGGCATTGGGATAACTTCCTCTTAACACCAGGGTGCTTTATCAGATGCATAAACATAGCCGGTTACGCCGTGCCATATTGGTAAGACCAGGTTTCAATACTTTAAAAGGTCAGTTGCAGTTACAGCTCTTCCCACCATCACTAAAATAAAGTTATGATGTCCTGTTTTTAAAAAATTCTAGAGTGGATGTGAATGCTGGAAAAAACAATGATTTTATCACCAACAGTTCTGAGGTTATTATGAAAACAAGATTGAATCTCCAGGATCCATGATAGCGGTTACATTGCGTCATATGATGGGACGCAAATGAAAGTAAGTTTTCTGTGATTGTGGTGTTGAGAACTTCCCTATGATGTACAAAACAACTAATTGGTTGATGATATGATTTGGTTGTTGCAATTATAGCTTATTATACAACATCCAGTTTTGCATTGGCATGTTATGGGGTTGAAATAATACCATTTTTTACTTAGGTACCGGGGTATTTGCAAGTATGTATAATGTTGAAGCAGCAAGTACTAAAATAAAAGTAAAGCAAAGTTGAACAGTCAACATCAACCTAATTTAATGGTGTACCCCTTATCGACAATATCCGGTTGATAGCTGTTAGGCTGGCACGCGGAGCTACTATTTGGGCAATCTTTGTTTTCTTAGTGAATGACTTGGCTATAATGAGCTAAGTTCAATACCACTCTTGTGAAATCCATGTGCCCTCACAGCCGTAATTTTAACCAATATGGAGTAAATTTTACACACTAATGTTGTCTAAAAACGGAATTTCCATTCAGAAATCTGTTGTCAGGTTCATGTACAAGGTGTGAGGTATGTTTTAAAGGACCTCAAATACTGCGGTGTTAAATGAGGACCAAAATAAACTAATAAGCAGCTGGTTCCTCTGAAGGGTTCTGATGTGCCACCAGTACAGACCAACTCTTCGACTTGAATCATGATAGCTTCTGATCCAGTCAACTGTCACATCACACTAACCTCTTGTTTACCTGGTGTAAATACTTCTGCTCGGCCGCAATTGTCTAACAATCAATATAGATTGAAACTATGCATGAGAATTCAATCCTCAGCTGTGATAAGGACCTATAAACATAATTTCACATTAGCAGCTTTAGGGGGGAAACTAAGACGAAGGTTTCCTACCTGCAACCACCTACCTGCCACATACTTTGGTTGCAATTTTTTTGTGAGAAACGTTTTGCCTTGAGAAATTGCCCGTAAATAAATTAGTGCCGTAGGTTGCATATGGAAGGAAACTTAAACTATTTTCTGTTCTTTACACAAAGATTTAGGTGGGAGTTATACTTTTTGGTCCTATCACATCCTAGTTTTTCGCTAAAAACCAACGACTTGGTTTACCCGTGTCCCGTCATAATAAGGCTCGGGCGTAGAAATATGTGAAACAACCGCTGTGGCAGTCAAAGCGTAGTGGTATGTAGTAAGATATTGGATATTCACTTATAGCTAGCTAGTCTCAGTTTTTCGTCAGAGATCGAAATTTTCAACCCCTTTCCCTAAATGCCTTATATGGAAATTGACATGGTTTGATTACAAGCTGTGAAAAGTGAAAGCTTACAATTTCAAACAATTTATACATGGTTAAGCTGGTTGATCTCTTTGCTTGGATGAATCTTCATATATGGAAGTTTGGTAAACACGTATAATCAGGTGAGCTAAGGAAGAACACAAACCAAAGATCAACGTCAGTTTCAGCCGATATATCATTGGAGGACTCTTACCTTCAGTGGGGAGATGTCGCTTTAGATTCAAACTAAGTTCTGGAGCAAAAAAGGTTCATTACAGAATAAGTTCAGTTCTGTATGGGTCACAGGTCTACTCCAAAACCTGGGACTTTTGAAATGTTTGACTGCCCCCCCCCCTAGTCAAACATTGCCAAAGGGGGGCAGTCAAACATTGCCAAAGTATGCAGGATGAGCTAGCATCCCAACAACTATCTAGACCAGGGCTGCCCATCGAGTGGCCCTAGGCCGCTGACCCAATTTTATGCGGCCCCCTACCCGTCTGAGAAAATCGCTTAGTCATGAAAACAATTTTCACCCCTATATTTATTACATTCTTCATTTGTCCAATAATAAAGAACGCTCTACTTCTAGGCACAGTATTTTGGAATTCCCCAACCATTGCATTTGAGTGAGCTCCGATAAATAAATCCCCCACTGCAGAGATGAAATTACTGCACACCCATTATGAATGTTTGATTTATGGCGAGGTTTCGGGCCCCCAAGGACATTACAATATGTGGATGCGGCCCCCTCAATGAAGAGGTTGGGCACCCCTGATCTAGACAACCGACTCTTAATATCGAAAGCATACAGCCTAATTGTCAAATAAGTATGCTTTTACTATAAACACCAACTAGCATGATCAATCATCGCGTTCAGTGTTTCGAGTATACGTGCCCGCTACAGCATTGGTTGGTTACAATATAGCCTTCCGTCAAATGTGTTAGCAGCACACCCTTTTGTATAGGACACCCCTAGCATAGCACAACCTTGTATCTAACTCAGATCCATTAAATGTTAACATAATTAGAAGTCTAGCAGATACCAAAGGCTATACACTGCTAGGCATGTGACTTACTCTTCCTGGTGCAGTAATCTTCCTCTTTTCTGCTGATGACACCGTACTACACGGATCCTTGAGGAGAGCTATAGCTATAGCTACATACAGATGTCAGAATCAGAAGCTTCTAAAAAAAAACCGGGTCGTTACTAATAGTAGATAAGTATCTACAAGTGTATTCATAACCCCCAGTATTTGAATATATATATAAATATATAATATATAGCAACAATGAATGGGAATATGAGATTGAGAAGATGAAAGCAAGAAGAGCCTTTCAATACAAATCTGGTCACAATTAGTTTACTTACTAGTCAAGTAGTCATTGGGCTGGTAGTTCAGTGGCACAAACAAGCTGCTTATCTCAAACTAAGAATAGGACAGTAATCATTTCTTTGGTGAAATTAGTAGAACTTGTTACAGAACAATTTCCAGTAGGTTCCCATCACTGACACAACATCCGCAATGAACTCTGTTAGTCTTTGATTAGACATCATTGCAACAAATGATGACTATACAAGTGGAAATTCTATTGGCCATCATCTATTGTTATTTGGAGTTGCCCATTCCCTCAAAGAGGGAAGACAATTTATTACAAGCTTATTGGGTCAGGGTCCCTGCTGGGACTCCCTTCCTATGAAAAAATATACTTTTACACACATCCTCCCACTGCAACCGCTATTATCTACAATTAGGCTGGAATCATAATGTCTCGATAGGTCTACCGTAGTTCCAGAATCTCAGCAATAACCAGCCAACAGAAATTGTAGCAACAAAGCGCCAGGGGATGGAGACAGATAATCTTTTTCAGAACATCACATATACAAAAGTTTGGTGGAATCCAGTGTCCTAGCATGTCCGTGACATTGGAATCTCTTCGAACAAGCTCAACCCTGTAAGTGAATAAGAAGTTTGTAGCAGGGATAGGAGCAGGAGGTGTGCCAAAGGATAATCTTGTAATGTATTATATTTCTGAAATATTTAAAGGAATCAAATAACACCAACAGCCTGTCACTTTCAAGTGAAACCAATATCTACCAACCAAAGAAATATATGACAGGCTGTCAAGCTAGCCAATGTGTGTTTGTTCTGATTGGTTGGGTCGGGGTCGGGTTTCAGATCAGAGCCAACACATTGGCTACGTAAGTCTAATGTTGTTATGAGGCATATTTACAAATATCTTTTGAAAGCTGGCAATCACCTTACGTCTCCGGCAATCCCAGAAAAATGCATTATGGTACACTCTATTGAGTTTCACTCCGTACTTACTTCGCAATAAAGTTTCATTGACGGAGCGTTTGTGGATCATTGGAACTTTCTTCTGATCAAGTACGTACCTTAAAGTTCTGTACATATCGAATGGAGTTATTGACGCATTCTCAGCATTGTACTACAAACCAATAACAAATCAATAAGCGAAGTGGACTCTTACAAAGAGATGTGATGGGCTCAAATCCAAAAAAAGCTGCTTATAAGATATTGCTCATGTGCTACACTTATACTTATGATTTCTCACTGAGAGCTGTAGGCTGTAGAATGTATATTTTCTAAACAGAATTCAGAGGAAAATCCATTCTCAAACCTGTCCATTTCCATGGTTGTACTACTTACAGATCCATCCCACTTATTACCCACACTCACCAGGTAATGACAGAGAAATACTTTACTAGAGTAAGAGCATGATAGAGAAACCCTAACGGTTTCCCGCCGAGGTCTTACACTGATATAATAGGTTAGCAAGAAAAATCACCTGTAACATTTCATAGATCTCCTTATATTCATTTTTGAACCACTCGGGAAAAACCAGCAGCTGTAGTGGAAGCCTTTCCTCCATCCTGCCGAGCGAAGTTCCCCTAAATGCGCCGAATCGAGCTCCGTGGTCGCTACCGAATATCAGCAGTGTGTTCTTAAAGGTGCCTACAAGTAAGCAAGCTATCATTATTCGAGGTGCTGATTTGTATTAATTTAGTTTAAAAAAATGGGTTAAAATCGCAAGTGTTTACTCCATCAGAGGACTGAGAGATATCAGTGCCTTAAGGGCGCGGCCGCCGTATTCGGCGCCAAGTTGCTCTTAATTTCCAGGCATATCGGAGCACACCTGGGGCGTCATATGAGCCCAGTAGTCAGTAGACTGCAGCGGGATTCCAACCCAGGACCTCCGACGCCTGCGCATTAGAGGGCAGGCGCTCTAACCAACTGAGCTACCTCCTACTCCATCAAGATGCTTTTCACAAATTTATTATAATATTATGATAAATATATGATATAATAATAATGTGCAAATACATCAAAATCCTATTCACAAATATATATAATATAATAAATACATAATATGACAATATATATGTAAATAAATAAACGATATGATAGAAGACTGGAAACGTATTGCAGTAATTCCAAAAAATGAATAGCACTGATAACTCTCCCATTACAAACTCATTGAAAGTGACATTTTTGTGTGGGTTGGCGGCCTCCAACGTTTTCGGCTGTTAGGAAAACCACCTGCATCGAAACCCCATGACAAGTACATGTACCTGTTTGTAGTTGTGCCTACCTGCATCAAAATGTCTTTTGAAGAATCTGTACTAGTCATTGTCAGCCCTACCTAAAGGGAAGGGATTGTAGTGGCTTAGAAGGTTCAGAAACAACAAAAAGAAATAGTCGCTGTCTTGTGTAGTGATAGAAAATCATGTAATATATGCAGCATAGTTTATTGTAAGTAAAAATTTGGATCTTAAAGCATAAACAAATATCCCTATTACCGACCCTACCTTACTGACCTATTGACCTTACCCTACTGACTTTGTATTATAATCAGTCCCAATTAATCCCTTTTCAACAGTAGGAATCTTTTAAAAAACAATCTGAACAGCTGAGATGTACCACACCATGTGTGACAACTTGAATCCGCGACAACTTGGCCCGAGCCAAACTTGCCCGAGCCAAACTTGGCCCGAGCCAAACTTGGCCCGAGCCAAACTTGGCCCGAGCCAAACTTGGTCCCAAATATAAAACTCAGCCCGATGTATTGAAACTTGGCCCCAATTAGTAAAACTTGGCCCCAATTAGTAAAACTTGGCCCCATGCAATGAAACTTGGCCCCATTTAGTAAAGCTTGGCCCCGGTTAGCAAAACTTGACCCCAAATATGAAACTTGGCCCAATGCAATGAAACTTGGTCCGAAATATAAAACTTGGCCTCATGTACTGAAAATTCGCCTCAATTACAAAATTGGCCCCATATACTGAAACTTGGCCCCAATTAGTAAACCTTGGCCCCAAATATGAAACTTGGCCCCATATACTGAAACTTGGCCCCAAGTAGTAAAACTTGGCCCTCAGTACTTGGCCCCAATTAGTAAAACTTAGCCCCATGCAAGGAAACTTGGCCCCAAGTAGTAAAACTTGGCCCCAAGTACTGAAACTTGGCCCCAATTAGTAAAACTAGGCCCCAAATATGAAACTTGGCCCCATGTACTGAAACTTAGCCCCAATTAGTAAAACTTGGCCCCCTCATATAAAACTTGGCCCCATGGAATGAAACTTGGTCTCAATTATGAAATCTTGGCCCCAAATATTAAACATGGCCCCATGGAATGAAACTTGGCCCCAATTAGTAAAACCTAGCCCTAGCTTTCAATTAAAGAACAACAAACATAACAATGTTTCATTACAATTTCACATCGAGACAACAAATTGTTATAATAAAATAAATGAATATAATAAGCACCGCTTTAATCTGTATTATCAAACTCTGTGTACAGACCCGGGACTTCTTTGTTCCTCTTTCACAGTTAGAAGAGATGGAAACACTTTATAAAACCAGGATTCAACCAAAGTAAATTACGTTGACATCATATGTGCGCAGCAATTCCATTTCATATCTTGCATGAGATCAAGGAGACGTGATGGTAACTCCACCTGTTTGTGAGTGATAACTCTGGGTAATGAAGAATGGGCTGATCTTTTATATATCCGATATAAAAATATTTGTTACCTCTCATGTTGTACGAAGACTGGGGAAATTGATCTGCAAATATGTTATAATATGACAGTGCATTATCATCCACTATTTAGGCGGTATTAAATTAGTTATTGGTCATCCAAATCTACTGGATACTTAATATTTTCCACTCCTGAGGTTGGATAGAGAATACTCAGTGCTGACAGACTATGAGCCAAATTGCTATGAATGACACATTGCATCAGTTATGGGGATCTGACTAGCTATCAGCTTATCAGCTATATGTCATATCTTAGTATATTCCGATCACATAGGGTGATATCCAGATTGATGGATGTAGATCCTCGGTAAGCCAATCTGCAATATGTGATACCGCAGTATCTTCTACTCTCATAGGGTTGTATAGCGATTGGTGGGTGCCAATCTGTTGAAGATTTTCTTGCCGCAAGTGGACTATAGTGTAGGAGTTTCTTGTACAAATGTTCACCTGCCCAGTTCCTATTATAAAAGACTGTTCTACAATATGACCTGGCGATGCAGCTAGTTGGTCACGTTATTGACACTATATTTTATATTTCTATTTCTATATTTTCATCTTGATCAAATGAGCTTCAATGTGGCATATATTAAGTATTACAGACAAAATCAACCTAAATAAACAGTCCATATAATGAGCTGCAATAAAAATGAACATGCTAATTGTTTACGCATTTCTGGTCTGTTTACTGTATGTATATTTCTGGAGTTATCTGTGTCATGCTTATAAGAAGGCAATTCTGAATTCAAACATCAGCCACAGTATTTTGGTTTGTGATAATTGCATCATACAATTTTTGCAAACCTGTGAACTTGCCATGCCAACAAGGGTTCCATATTGCTCATGTTTGCATGCTTACTCAGGAATGAAAGCTAAATGTGTTCTAACTAAGAATTATATGGTCGATGGTGAAATGTAAATTTTTAAAATAAATGATCATGATGGTGATTTGTAAACAACACAAGGAATGATGAAAGTGATTTGCAGCTTAAAGTTTGGTTATTCATAGATCTGCACATTCTGATTGTAATGGCATGTTTCATTCCACCTTACATTATGAATGGAAAGTTGGCTGGACTCCATATTTATTATAGTGCGTAGAGGCCTAACTCTGCAACCTAGCCACAGCAGCATTTCAAGTCCTTTGAGAATTTTGTTGAGTATTATTATGTCAAAAAGTTATGTAAAGTTAAAACACACTCCATCTTGTTCTCACTTTCGATCTGGTACAGAAAATTAATGGAAATATCAAACAGTTAATACGCGCAAAGTGTTGCTAGGATCATCTGATACCAAATGTTAACACCCAACTACTTGATGTAGCCAGTAGGATGATTTCATTTTTCTTGTGATTCTATTCATTACTTGGGAAACATCAATTTCAGTAAACAAACTATAATTATTCTTACAGGATTATATGCTTTGATTGTGTTATTTGGAGTTTTCTCCTCATCTCCGAAAATATGACTACTCCTTTTTAAGGTTTAATGTAAGTAAAAAATCTGATTGTATGATCAATCTGTTTAGAAGAGATCATTCTGTTGTGGGAATTGCAAGTGTCTAAAAATAAATAATTAATGAGTAAATTTCTAAATATACAATTGGGGGAGGGGGTTATGGGTGTTTGATCTATCTGTTAATGAGATAACAATTTGTTTTGGAAATTGCAGGTAATTCAGATCTAAAATTCATCTTTTCTTGGTGTAAACAAAACCACATAGCCATGAATATTGCAATACAAGCTTTCCTCTGAAGACCACAAACACAACTCTCAAAGTAACCATAGAACTTCTGTTTGCTTAACATTGGGTGATCATGATAGGCTAGTCACAAAAACGAATTCTGCCGAACGTTTTACTGAGCAGGCCTTTAAGAGAATTTTCACATACAATCTATTTCCAGTTAAATGATTTTCATATCAGGAAAGGGATCTATCTATGTATCATGGACTATCAAAGGCAGCTAAAAACCATTTTTCATTTCATGTTTATTCAGACGAGATCCCTACTCCTTTATATTAAACATGGCTATGTCAAGCTGTCAGTCACTACCTTACTGCCAAAAGAGAATCTACCACCAACAATTGGAACTCGATATTTTGAGTAGTTGGAATTGCATTGTTCTGGAGATACAGTGGCCTTGCCTGCAATATGATCCTCTAAATACTGAGTTGATCTGAAATCAGTCATTGCATATAATTCTCTCTGATGATTAAGATCAACTAAAATTGGTATCTAACTTAATAAAATGATTCATAAAATAATTTGGATACTACGCTGTGATTGTCGTTTTCACTGTTTGATTATCACTAACTCTTTGGTGATACAAACAAGCGTCAGTCTGTGCTAGAACAAAGCCTAAGCAGTGACTTTCATCTATAACAAGAATCTAATTCATAATATATAAATTAATAACTGACAGGTTTTCACACACAAGTGCTAGTCAGTTATCATGGATGCTGCTGTAAGGGTTGAAGTTAATCTGGGATTTAATGATTGTTAATAAATCAGGTTATTAAATTTTCAAACGAGTTAATTAGGCTGGCTCTTCCGATTTTTCTGCTCCGTTTTCATGGAATCATAACTGCTTGATTTTTCAAAACCATATACGTGACGTGTGCCACTATACCGCGCTTTTCCGTGAAACTCTAATTTTGCTTTCTTCCTATGGCTAGTAAATCCACTTGCGGTTTTGATTGAAACTGGAGCTTTCTCAGGAGCCCCTGTGATTAAGGGTTCAGCCATTGAATAGTTTGGCTGTATGAAAATTTTGGCTACGATAGCTTGTAGACGCATGTCTTTCATTTGAGCAAGTAGAAGATTGATTCCTGACTGGTGCAGTTTTATCAGGAAGGACATCATTAAACATATTTGGGTAATGCTACCAGCAGGGTCAAAGGCGACTCTAAAATAAAAGAAATATCAATAAATGATCCCATTTGCTTCATTTCTGCTATTCACATTGAGCTGTGGAGTAGTCTTACTAGCTAAGTACACATTACATCTTGAGCACTACTGAGTACAACTTAGTGTATACCTGCATCCAGATGCTTCTCAGGCTATCGGAGTATATTGAGTGCTGAACTTATTTCCTGGGTACTACTAAGAGTTTATAAAAATGTTAACCAATCATCACTGTCGAACAAGACAGAAAATAGGAGAGGTTTGCTGCGTGCTGGCACACCAAACATGCAGCAAAACAATACAATGCAGTACAATGAGCCTGAATTGTGATGAGCAATTGGATTGATTTTCTTGCCCAAGCCTAGATTCCCAACCTTGTAGGCAAGTATTCGCAAAAACTGCTGTAGTCGACATCAATAACTGTAGTATTCCATCTGTGTCATTTAACATTAATAAAACAAGTTTTGGAAGAATTTTCTTTGAAAACATGATTTATTTTAGAGGTACCATGTCGATTTCTTTCTGGTGCAGTGGTGTCAGGAAGAACATCTTAATTCGTCTTTTGACGGTAGTTAAATGCAACTCCACAATTGTACTAAGTCGATTAAATGATCAATGCATCTTGTACCAATGAAGATGGCCAATTATTAGCACCCCTGAATAGGAATACTGATCACAAACTTTTTGTTTCACATCTTTACTAGTTTTATTGCTCAAACCAATGGGAATCAAAAGTTTGAATAATGATTCAATAACACACTCTTCAACCACCAACACAATGTAGACTCCGCTGAATTTAAAACATATCTAATGACATATTTACTGCATCATCATTTTGGTTATGATAGTGGTTGTTGTAGCTGTCATGGAGTCACATATCTGATTAACCATCAATGAACTGGATAAAAGGTCTGCGTTGCACAGGCAATGTGTTTGGTGCAAATTTTTTTATGTGTTACTGGGCCATTATGTCAGCTGGCGTCAAAGCCTCATTTATGACAAAACTATGCCTATTAATAGCTAGGCCTATTCCTTTCAATAACAATAAATTTTGGGTCTGCTTTGCCTTCCTATAGTTCAACTTGAACGAAGTAAACCAATCACTATTTAGTAATTTAATTAAGCCACGCCTCTTTCACAAATAACAAAGGAATAGGCCAAGCTTTGCAGGCCTGACTACGGATAGAACGAACATGTTCATTAGCTCATCTGAGTTATCTACCAGAGATAACCTAGCTATCCTATGCATCCTATGCATTATGCAGTGATGATATGTCTAGGTAAATATGGGTGATGGACATCAATTAGAATTCTTTGAGAAGTAACTAGAATATATTGGTATTTAATATGATGGCGTTTGGGTGACGTGGTTGCACATCAATTAGACTTCTATAGAATACTGTCAGTACTTAAACCAGTCAACCCAGGGATTCTGCGCTTTAGGTTCTACAGATGCCATATGATCCAAGTCAATATTCAAACAAATGTACCTAGTGACCTCAAGGGTATATAGCAATCACCAGATTAAACTGCAAGCAGCTTTATACATAAGAGAACCATCAGAAAAGTAATGATAACAACAGATTATGCTAATCATATATCATCACTCACTTCCGCAAGAAGAACGTTAGTTCACTAAACTGCAATGAAGTCCAAAAATAGAAGAATGAATTGAAAAAGATTGACACAGACAAAGATATATAATATGAGGTGACCGCAGAACAGTTTCCTTTACCAATGCCACAATAGACACTAATCTTCAAGATGACATCAAAGGCCTCGTTTGGTATCAAATCATGCTGTTGAGCTAGAAGGACTAACTAATTTGTATGCGGTAATTGGTGGAACCGCTTCTCCTAAAACTTTCCTAGTAGGAATATGATTTATTTCTTTAAAATCCTTCTATTGAATCGTCTCATATGACTAATATATATGTTGCCTTTCGTATCAGGGAATGCTTTGAGGATTTTGTCAGGAAGTGAGTGGATTTAGTACCAATGCCACTTAGTGCGGAATCGAGAATGTTGGTTGAGTCTGAATCAGAAGAAAAGGTTAGTTCATAAGCTTTCATATTATTCGGTTTAGGTTATTAGTACTAACCTTTGCATTTATGCCTGTTATGTAGTGAAACTGAATTCATATTAACCCAAGTACTGTTATATTACTGAATTCTGCTTGGTACATATCCCTCGAGACTTATCTAGAATGTAACTGCGTGGCTATATACCTGACTAACCTTTCAGAAAGACTGCAGTAGTGTATCATAAGTGGTGTGCATGCAAGCTTGTGATAATAGGCTCAATCATTGATCTATCCAATAAAAAAAAAACTCCTTTAAAACCATCACAGTGATAGTGATTGATTGCTTACACAACCAACAACTGTAGATGCAAAATGAGCTTTAAAATTTGAATATTATAGGCAAATTACGGTCACAATGAAGCACAAGTGGTGGTGAGATAGGTATTTCCACACCGTACCCAAAATGCACCTTGCACCCATGAGATGCTTGCCAAAACACACCATTTAACCTGCCTAAAACCTTCTAAATACCAACACCAATGAGTAATCACGTTATATATTCCTGTATAATTCATAGATTATGGACTTATTCTATAAAAATGTCACCAACCTGCAGATATGCCTTAATAATGGCTTTGACCACGTTAACCGATCCTTATCAAGTCAAGTCTCATAAGTTCTTTTGAGACATTACCATAGGCGACAAGTAATTAGAAGCAATACTGTTCGTGGTCACGTTAAATGGTAACAACTTTCTGGCTCCAAATTCAAAAACATTTCTTCAACCCTAAACTTTTTATCGTATACAATTTATTATTTAACATATTAAATACAATCTACACTTAATCTCAGTTCAGACTGTGACATGATATGCTTGCATGGATATTATCAGTGACAGGTATCACTATCAGATACGGGGTGACCCTGAAACGCTATATAACTTTTACATTCATAACCAATGTCATAAACATAAACATAATTAACACCCGTTGAAAACCTGGGGTCATTGTTGTTGCGGGACGGACAGAGCTAAAAACATATTACCCTATTTCCCATCACCTTTCAATTCATCGAGGAAAAATCGGGGCCACAAAATATTATAAGTGTTCATCAATATGTTTGTAATATTCAGACTTTTAGTACCCACTGTTGGATTGGCTGTTTTAGTGTGGCCCAGGCAATGAGTTACAATATTTAACACTGTTTGTTAGAATTTCTCCACAAATGCCTTATAGAAGCGCATTTAAACCGACCGTTCACTTTTGGACAGTCGGAACTTTGCTAATTACCCAAAAAGTTTCTGTCTGCTGGGTCAATTCAGGTGAGCATCCCTTCAATAAAGCTTTGATGTATTAAAAAGTCTAATAATAATAAGACTTATCTGTCCAGAGGCAAAGAGAGAGAGCAATCTTCAAAAGGGGTTATTTTGTCACTCTTTTGTCGAGTTGCCTCCTCTTTTGACACTCTTTCGCCACAATATCCCTTTTTTTGTTATCCACTTTAGCACCTTTTCATTGTTTTTCTCTTTCTATATTATTGCACATACGCTGTTGTAATACTGAAAATCTTCTCCTGTCCAAACAAAATACTGAAAAAGTTTATTTCTGCATGCTGCCGTTAAATTACTCCAAACTGTTCCTATACTTCTGCAATAACATGATCAATATACAATGGCAAACCGTAGGCCAACTCCTTATGCCTTTTGACCAACAAATGATGGGAGAAAGCTTCCATGGGAACTAGGAAGACCTGGTGAAATGAACATTCCTACAGTGCCAAGTGATAGTGATTCACATAGCCACAGTGCTCAGTCCTCTGCAAATCCCACTCCCCAGAGACCAGCTAGGTTTGAACAATGGTTAGCCCAACAAGAATTTGAGGAGCCAGTTGTACCAGCACCAGCAGATGATGAAGCACCACCATCACCGCCACCCCACAAAGGAGGAGATGCCAGCAGTGTACTTGTGGTGAAGCTGGTAGAAATTCAACAAGGTAAGCATCCTCATGATTGTGCAACTTGACAGAAATTGTATGTAGGGCTAACCGCTCCCCCCCCCCCCTAACCTCCTAAAGTATGAAACATGTATGAAAAAAGATGACAAGCATATAGTCCATCAAGCCAAAAATCATTCAGCAAGTTTTTATTGAAATGTTTACCTCAATGCAAAGCATCATCATTGTGGGACGAATAGTGTTATACCATAGCAATTAAGAAGAGTACTCATGCTGCAGTGACCAATAGAGTCATAGACATATCACCGGTACATAAACTCTGTTGTTTTGTGATGATAGTGTTAGATTTCCCAACAATGATTATCAATCTTTAAGCTGAGGTATTGCATAGGTTAATTGAAACTTTGGAAAATTGGCTGCTGAAATCTGGCTATATACTTTTGGCCACATCCCAACTGCAACCACCCTTTTTTTGAATGTTGGAATGGTGTTGAAAAAATATAACAATTGTGTCTCTGCTCACTTTACATCAATCATATACAGTTCAACCCGGATACAGAAATATTCATACTCAACGAGGTCTATTCGTACAACTAATACACATGACATCACCTGGCGAGATCAAGGACTGATATCATCTCGAACCTCAGGAGGATGGTACCCATATACACCTATAACTGGCAAATTATATGCTCTTGAGGTCATTGGTGTAATTTATAGACTGATCAGTAATACTGCAATCCACTAGCAATATTCATTATTCAAAACTATTTTTGACTGGAACATGTATTTTCTATCGCGTGAAGTGTCATACAGTTTTATAAATAGGTCTTATACTCAAGATAACGCATAAAAAAACAAATTGAGTTGTCAAATTTATAAATATCACTAATTCTCCACTGAGACAGCACAGCGGGGAATTTTGTTCTTGTATTGCACAATAGATGGCTATGTATGAAACCGAAATGTTTTAGTATTTTAAATGCACACATGATACACAGCTATATATGAAACAATAATTTTATATTTCTTGTTACTATTCTATGTACACTAAGTAATACATTAGAATCATGCCAATACATGGCTATACATACACAGCTATATATGAAATGATAATTTCAGCTATCCAGAATGACTATAGTCAACTATACTTGTACGCCAACACAATTCTTGGAACACGCTTAGACTTATATTATAAGAAAGATATAAGCGCCTATTAGTCTGTGAATGAGTAAAACTTTATGACAATCATATGTCTAGAGTATAATTGTTCCTAAAATCTCCTATACTTCAAATAATCCTTTACGGCGGTATCAAAATCAGGTTTTTCGACATCTTTACTGAGACGAGCTCCACGATCCTGGAAACAATAAAAACAACAAGTTCAATATATTATTATTATCATTTTGTTGCAAAGCTCCTTTAAAATGTTTCAGCATAGAGTTAAGATCATATGTTAGTTATCATTGACAATGCATTGTGGGAGGAAATCATATGTTGTGTAGCTGACATGTAAACATTTTTCACTCCTAAAACAGACATTATGAAGCTCAGTGTGGACATTTCATAATATTTACATGTTAGGTATGATGATAGTTCATTCATATACTTACCGGTAGCATAGGGTTGGGTGGTGTAGTGTGGACAGCATCACCCTCCTTGTAATCCTCAATGTGTGTAGCAGTTAAATCACCTTCCATCCATCCTCGATGTCATTGGATCCAATTTATGTGACGCTGTTAACCCATATCACAGCACAGCAGATTTCCGATGGTGTACAACAAGCCAATAAATTATCTGTCCAGTTTCTCTACCTTAACTCGCTGCTAAATTTTAGGCTTCAGCAGCATTTGCTCAATGATTCAGAATAAATCGAGAATATTTCTTGCATTAAATTTATTATAAAATAACAAATCGACCAATGCATCATGCATTTCACATTCAAAGCCTCATTTATAAACACCGATTGAGCCAAAATGCAACCAATATGTCTGGAAATGTTACGAATGTATCACTGCTGTACTTTTTTTGGCTCCATTGGTGTCTCTTTCACATATAAACATCAGCTCCCAAGATGTGCAGAAATGATCATCAAATCCAAACATCTCATTTCTTGGCAGTTTTGACCAATATTTGGTATCTCCGACAGAAGTTAAGCAGCTCTGACCTCCATTGTTTGGTTTGTCGATTACCCATCCATCTGTGGTCATTGGGATTCAGTAGCATTCCGCCCCTTCCAGTACCATACATTGTCTGCGCCTCTATAGCCGCCCAACCACATGTCATGGGACCTACAATGAAAAATATTTGTTTGAAGGTCCTCTGATTGTTGATGCTGCAAAAAATTACAGTATGGGTAATGTAATAGTCTCTTGATGCGTATAGAAACATGAAGATAACGAAACAGAAGACTCACCTAAGGATTGGTGATGAGCTCCTGTAGCCTTTGATCCAGTAGAGTTCATTCGATGTCTCGAGGGAGGCCAGACCACCTCCCATCTCTTCACATTCATCCTGAGCGCCCTGCCAGGTAAGGGTCAGGTTTGTCACAAATTTGTAACAAGAGCTCAGTCCTTCAACCCACTCATGAGGGCAAACTGCAAAATATAACGATCTTTGATTTGGGATTTTGGAATGAAAGAGCCTTAATGCAATTACCAACACTCTGAAAGTCAGACATAAAGACAAACTGACCAAGGAGTAGAATGTTTGCCAATTGAGTACTACATGTTTAGCGCGCAATGTCATCAGTTCGAATCCTGCAGCCCACTATTGGCCTCTTGAGGTCCCAGTCTAACCTCAACACAAAGAGTTATTTGGCAGAGCAATTGCAGGCTCCAAACTTATATTTTGGGATGTGGCGTGATATGCGGCCCCATGCTTTTGACAAATGCGTTGGATATTTGCGGCCCCTCACCCAACATTATATATTATCTTGTACGCTGTACCTAGAATCTAAGATGTTTTCTGTATGACTTTGTGGTGATCAGTTAGTTGTTTTTCTTAACTTTTTGAGATACAATTCTCATCATTCACCACTTCTAAGTTTTTAAAACACTTTGCAGTCTGAGCTATACAGAGACGAATAGCGAGTCACATGTCATCTAAAGACATTTGAGAATAGTTACCACAATAGAACTCGCACACCTTCCATGCTTATACACTTAAGATAATTCAGCACACCTACTTAATTAACTCACATTAGGTTGCCAAAGCAGATGACAGCAGCATAGCTGAGCACAGTAGCTGTATTATCGTGGTGGCCATGTCTTCTATGGTGTAAAGCGTTGCCTACCATATAAAGATGATCAGCAAATAATAAAATATGGTAATATTAAAATAGGAGCAATTATTTAAAAAAACTCCTGAAAGCTTATTAAAATATAACTGCAAACATTTTTCTCATATCACATCACAATATTATCATATTATATTATTATTTCAAAATAGTAAACTTTACCTTCTAGATTCAGTGGAAGAATGATATCAATTGTCTCTGCTCTTCTCTTATATATGGTACATCAAAAACTGCTGGTTGTTGTGGAGTCCAGTAAGCCAATCAGAACTCATGTTTTATCCCTGTTTTCGACCTGCTCATGTTTTGGCCAATCGCGGTCAGGTGCTCCTTTTTCTCATATCCTAGACAACTAGAGTACCCTACCATTTATCATCTGATCCTAGAAGAGCACACTAGTAAAGGCTTCCCTCAGGAAATGCATTGCAAGTCGAATTCAGTCATGTGGTGTGCAGTTTGTCTGACCAATATGACAACGCTGACCTGGGTCAAAGCGTCTGCTGAAGTAAAAAACTTCAGCGCATATTTGAATTTTCTTAAATGCTGCCTGCAGTAACAGTAATTAATTTGTAAGGTCATGACTGCAAATCAAGTCAGAGACAGTGAGAGTAACAATTGCATTGGAAGGACCTATTGACCTATAGACCATGGGTATTTTGGTTTGTTGTGAATCTTACAGACCAAACTGTCCCGTGAGCCTGGGTATCAAGAAGTGATGTCGATGTCTCTGTCTTGTGAGACTTATTTCCTCGAGACGATACTCTTGAAACATGTCGATACTTGTTCATTATAAACATTGTTATGATGATTACTAAATCGGCCATACATACAGTAAACACCTAAATATACTGTTGATATTCCAAAATGAGAATTTCAAAATTAATAAAGTCATTTCTGTATCATATTCACTTTCCAGATGCCAACAAAATTGCAGTTTTCAATTTTATCGCAATCGATATATGTCGGTTTGCTGCTGTCTTGGTCTCGTCATGTCACGTCAAAATCTGACAATTTGTGATCACTAGTATCAATTCATTAAATGTTGTTTCCGGTTATCTAGTTGCCACATCACCTTGCCACGTCATAGAAATCATCCTCAGCAGTTGAGAACTCCATTGGCCTTGACAATGTGGATGCTGGCTTGTGGCCTTGTGCTTTGTATACCAGTATATGATTGTGTTTCTGTGGCAAGCAAGATATTTGTACCACTAGTTCAACTGAGCACACCATCTGAAACACACCAGCGGCAGCACACCCACCAGAGGGTGCAAGCGTAACGTACATTTGGCATCAAACAAGCGGAAGCCACATGGTGGCAGCCCAACAGCATCTGCAACATTCACTACCAAGCACCTGCACTGAATACCTTTCATCTCAAGCACTGTAACATACATTGTGTGGCCCTCAATGCAAACAATCCACGCAGTAGCCCCTTAAAGCAGCCGACTTGACTTTACTTCACTTGACAAAATTTGCTCAGCATACCAGACTCAGGCAGACAACCCAGTTTTGGCAGCAGCATCCGGTAGCGGGAATGAATGCAAACCCCAGTATATCCCCATGAAGAAAATAACAATTTAGGCTACATTTGCAATGTTTAATTTTTGTTTTTTTGTCTTTCAACACAAAAAATGAAAAACAAAGTTGAAATATGAAAATAGGATTCATATCAATAAGAAAATCAAAAAACCAAAATTGACTTGATTTTCATATTTTGATTTGTTGTTTTGGAACAGAAAAAAAAACAGGTTGTATTTTGTTTTTTAGCATCAGTGCGCAAAACTGAAAATCAAACGATGCTAAGTCCCCGTATATAAAATGGCGGTAAAATTGTGTCTGGCATAATTCAAAAATTCATGTTCTATTATGATTGTCAATGTATATTTTAAGGGTACTTAGTATCTTTTGATTTTCAATTTTGCGCACTGATGCTAAAAAACAAAATCAAACTTGTTTTTTGTTTTCTGTTCCAAAACAACAAACCAAAATATTTCTGAAACAACACCAACAAAGTTACAAGAAGAAGCTATCCATTTAGAAAACTGGTGCGTCTCCAATGACCTTCTTCTCAATGCCAAGAAAACGAAGGAGCTAGTATTCAGCAATGTAAGAGGTAACCCTCTGCCAGCGCTGTCACTACTCATCAACAATACTAACATCGAAGGTTTGAACTCCTTCACCTATCTGGGCACAGTTTTATCTAATAAACTAGACTTTACACTTAAGACCAAGAGGACCATCAAGAAAGCTCGTACCAGAACTCACATACTTGCCAAACTCTACCATCTAGGCATAAACAAGAAAATCAAATATGTTACAAATCTTTTCTAGAAAGTGTTATCAGCTACAATCTAGTGGTAGTCTTTAAACTACTCAGCTCCAGCTTGGTTTCCTTTCTTAGCAGACTATCTCAGAAACGAGCTGGAAAAGATCCAGAAACTAGCACTGCGAATAATTTTCAATGACCTTGAACATTATATCGATAGACTCAACGCTGCTAAGTTAACACCACTTTGCGATTTACTCCATGACGTATGCTCAACCTATGTGCTGAGAATCGTCAATAATCCAGAACATCTGCTGAGAAACCGCCTAAATAACAAAACCAACGTAAGACCACAGAGATCTGTAAGAAAGTGTCAAACTGATGTGTATATAAAACGGTCACGAACTGTGAAATGTAGCAAGGCAATCTTAAAAAACAAAGACTATCTAGCCTAACAAGTTTAAATTGTTTCTGTTTTTACAATTTATTATTTATTATTTTCTCTCTCCAAGGGGGCTTTTTATCTCGATGTAAACATCTTTGGACAAAGAGTATAAATTAAACAAACAAACAAACATCTCAAATCAGACTCTCCTCGAAAACTAAAACATCTTATCAGTACTGCAGAATACCTAGCAGGCGGTCAATCTTTTACTAATA
Source organism: Membranipora membranacea (assembly GCA_914767715.1). Classification (NCBI taxonomy): domain Eukaryota; kingdom Metazoa; phylum Bryozoa; class Gymnolaemata; order Cheilostomatida; family Membraniporidae; genus Membranipora; species Membranipora membranacea. The sequence continues at coordinate 8,437,141 of OU612072.1, read as the reverse complement.
CACAATACCTATGCATATAAACTGAAAACAAAGAGCCTGAGAATGGTTGCTGGCAGCCATTCTGATCCAGTGCTAACATTTACAACGCTTCCATCAGACCGGTTTCAGGCAATAAAACAACGCACTCAGCTACGCTCTAACTGTTTTAGGGCCCACTCCGTTAGATATTTAAACACAGTTTCTGTAAATAGATTGAAGTGCAATTTGTATATACAATTTTATTCCATATATCGTTTTATATCCATTATTTTTACATTATAATCAAACTAAGCTTACTTTTAGAGAATATTTTTAGAGAGCACCCACATAAACATTTTTATTTCTCTTCCTGAGACAATACAATGCATACATAAAAGTGACGCTCCTTAACATCTACGCTGACGGAGAATGAAAAGTGACAAATACATACAGTTTTAGTACAGTAATTAGCACAAGTTGCTCATACACATGAGATAGGTTTGTTAACCAACCAGTCTCTACCCTGGCAGCAAACTTTGAAGAGAATGGAATGAGCTGTAGCATGCATCGCTGTATAGTGTTGTGATTGTATTCCTGTAATTATAACAACAACTGTGTCGCCTTCCACTAACAGGAGATTATTAAAGTCAAGTTGTGAAATCAGTGCACCATAACTTCTGTTGCGGACCTGGCATCTCCTTTTAAGATAATTATCACATAAATTCTTTTCCAGTTAAATGATAGAAATATCAGGAAGGGAATTGAAATATCATTGCTAGCTGTTTATATTAAATGTGACTATCTCCAGCTTTCAGTCATTACCTTAATGCCTAAGGTGAATCCACCACCAACGATTGTAATTTCATTTATAATACAGTAGGTAAATATTGTGATGTTCGGGTCATACAGTGGCCTTGCCTGCATTTTGAGGCAAGAAATACTGGATTCATATAAAATCAATGATCACATATAGCCTACGAGCTATAACTCTAACTGATTATCAGTATCATTTAGAATTACCAGGAAAGTCAATAAAGTTATATGTAAAATAATTGGGATGCTAATCTGCGACTGTAGTTTTAAAAGCTTGCCTTTTCATCCCTGACTTCATGTGCCAAAAAAAAATCCTTTGTCTTTGTTAGACTGAGGCCTTAGCAGCAACTCATCTATAACGGGGGTCCGAATATTATACATTAATAACTGACAGGTTTTCACACACCAGTGCTTGTCAGTTATGATAATGCTGCTGTGCATGTCGGAGTCAACTTGGCATTGAATGTCCTCATAGGAAATTAAATGTTGAAACACACTAATATATTGGCAGGCTTTTCTGATATTTTTGTCAGATTTCAATAAAGCTAATGAGACCAAAACTGTTTGCTTGTTTGAAAGCATATATCAGGTCTGTACCACTGTACCACAACTTGCCTTCATGTTGATGCTGAAAATACTGACTTTTTAAAACAAAATTATATGTCATCAAATATAGCCTACTAGCTATAACTCTCACTGATAATTGGCATCAAACTCAATAATATGATTCAGAAAATAATTGGGATGCTACTCTGTGATGGATTTTTCGATGTCTGATTATTATTAACTTGTTGGTGATAAAAACATGCGTCAGTCTGTGCTAGACTGAAGCTTTAGCAGTGGCTTTCATCTATGATGGGAATCATATTCATAACATACATCAATAGCTGAGGGGTGGGCTTAAAATCAATATGTAATTAAATGTTTGTTATTAAATCAGGTAATTGAATCTTCAAACGTAGGCTCTTCCGATTTTTCTGCTTGATTTTCATACATTCAAAACTGCGTGGTTTTACAAAACTGCATACGTGACCTGTGCCCATAAACAGTAGTACGCCGTGAAACTTTAGTTTTGCTTCCTTCCTATTGGTACTACATCCACTTTTGTTCTTTATTGAAACAGAAAGAAGTGGAGATAAGTATTTCCAGGAGCCCCTGCGACGAAAGGTTCACCGATTAAGTATTTTGGCAGTATGAAGAATTTAGCTTCGACAGCTTGTATAGGCGCATGTCTTTCATTTGAGCAATTTCGCAATTGATTCCTGATTGGTGTGGTGGTATCAGGAAGAACATTGTGATACTTTTTTGGATAATGCTACAAGCAGGTTCAAAGGCAACTCCATAGTAAAAAAACATCAAGCAAATGATCTCTCCTTGAATGTGAAGAGCCTGTCAAAATTTCCAATTCTATGCAAACCACTCATCTCACACACAGTCAACACCATCACAAGCCATGGACAGTTCAGGTCTAACCAGACTAAATTGACATTTGCTGATGAACTGTCATGTCCTGGTTGTGGTGCACACCTGGATGACTATATTCACTATGTTTACCATTGTCTCTAATACAATAGCAGTAGACATTAGACATTAGACAACTTTCTTCCAAAAACCACTCACATTCTGGATGAACCAGCTGTCATTTAGGAAACTACGCATTGACTTGATGTTCCAGATCTTGTTGATTTCATTCGTCAGTCATATGAGTTTGATCTCCATTAGATGCAAGAGCAAACTTGCTTGTTGGGGCTTCTGAGTACTATGGGTACCTGGACTTGTACTCGGATAGTACAATCATGTTGTATTATTCCCCATTGAAGACAAGACAAGATATCATTTTTACTGTCATGGTATCCACCCTGACCTGGTCCTTGCGCAACAAGACTGAAAATAGGGGACGCATGCTGCTTGCTTGCACAACAAACATGCAGTTAACAGATCACTTCATTTCTCATCGATACATAGAGCCAGAATTCTGAAGGGCAAGGGGGATGATTTTATCAGAAGTTCAGAATCCTCACTTTATGGGCAAGTGTTTGCACAAACTACTGTAGTGGTTTTCAATAACGACGCGGTTTCAACTGTGTTATTAAATAAAAGAATGAATTGAAAAAGTTAACATTTAAAAAACAATGTTGGGAAGACCTTTCTTCAAAAAAACATGACTCATTTGAGCATGTTGTTGAGCTTGAGGTGCTGCAGAAGCCAGATATAAGCCATTGTTATGTTATCAAGAGACCATTATTTTGGGGTTTAAGAACAGGAATATCTCTCCTTGGGAAATGACATCTATCAAAAGACAAAATATGTCTGTGATGTTATTTTGGGTTGCATTGTAGATATGATAATATGTAGACCATATATAAAATGACAGAAAATGATGATATGGGGTGTTAACAGTCCCTGTACCAGCTATTGTAACTGAAACTACATCTTTTTCATGAAGGGAAGAAGTTGAGGTCAGGTTAGGAGTGCCTCTGATTTGAAGTTCAAACTTCGGATAATGGTTGTTGCAATAAAAATGTATACAATGAATAGTTAGGGCGTATGATCAATTGTCTGATAGCTTGTCGACAAAGGGACCAGCCGTGGCTCTCAAGGAAAACCTGCAGATCTTTTATCCGAGAGAGTCACTTGTTACATTCCCCTCTGGGGCAGTGGCATCAGGGAGAATATCCTTATTTATCACATGGTCATATTTAAAGGAATTTTCATGGTTATACCAAGTAGATAAAAAGATAAATGCATTTTTTACTAGAAAGATGGCTAATTATGAGCAAACCTGAATACCGATCACAAGCTTGTTAGTTCATATCTTTGCTAGCTGTACCGCTCAAACCACCAGAAATCAACAATTTGATAAATAACTGAATCACCCAACTTTCAAACACCAACACAATATTGAATGCTTTGAAATTCAAACGTACATAATGACATATTTTCTTGCCAGCTGTTTTGTAAGCTGATTGGTTAATTGGAAAACCAAAAATGGTATAAAAACATGCAGCTGGTATCATAAGACCATACCGCCTGTACAGACTCTGTCAGCCTCTCATATCTAACAAAAACGGTGAGTGAAATAGAGAGTTGTTCATCATTGAAAAAAAGGTGACTAAGAATTATCATAGGCAAAATTGCTAGTTATATTTATGAATACATTTTCATTATGACATATCTTGTAGAATATATGTGTGACCAATGAGACATTTACATTTTATTCTCTTTCCATTTATAGATAAAATCTATTATTCACCAGCCTATTACAATCACAGGCAAAGATGGCATCTTCAAACATGATTTTAGTAAGTTTTAGGACATATATATATATATATATATATACATATGTGTAATACATATTGTTATTGGCATTAATCTCATTTGATTACATCTTTTCCAAATTAAGCCTAAAAGAAATAATCTAACAAAAAGGCAAATAATTAATTGGTCAAACCAAAGTGGAGTGATCAATTTAACACTGTGATTTGAAATTTTAAACATTTAATGATGAACAAATTTTATGATGCTTTGATCAAAAGTTAGGGTCCGTGATTGATTGATATGTGTTCCGTTGTTCGATCAGCAACAATAAGTAATATAGTTATATCCGCAATATGCATAATATATGTGCACATTGTTGTGGCATGCTGTGAATATTAGATCATTCAGTTTGTTCCTTGATTGATAACCGTTGTGGCGTTACTTTTGACCATCGCGTTTTGAAGGTATCTGCTCTGCTGATAGGCTATTTTACCTGCATCATCTATGGTTTATGTGATAGAGACTGCTGCTCAGCTAAGGAGCTGAATGGAGGGGGCTCGACTCCCAATCTAGCTAGAGGTAGATATTAACAGAAATATTTTGCAATCTTACATGCACAAATATCAATTCTTCAAAAGAAATATTTTCACAGGAACTTTTTGGTTATTGTTCTCTTTTTGTGATACTTAATAATTAACATGTAATTAATCTGAGCGTTTTTCCTACGCAAGTTCAGAGGCAAGTTGACTGTAAAACTGCTACAGCTGTAACTACTAAATGTCATAAACACTTATACTGAAATATAAGCTTTTACTTCTGAACCAAAGGTATACATCCTCTGACACCCAGTAACCTTCAGGATTTTGAAAAATGATGAACGACAGTTAATTTATTGTTACTCTAAGAAATGTCTATACTGATATACTGTATTATTTCCACTTCCACTTTAGATGGAGGAGTTTCTGCGAGTCTTTCTTCTACATACCAATGTCTTAAAGATTCCTGTTTCCCAGCACACAAAGCAATTGATGGTATTTATATCCCCGAGACAGAGGGTGCTAGTAATGATTTTGAAAGTATAGCACACACACTCAAAACCAGCTCACCCTACATCCAGATAGATCTTGGCAGAAGTCGATGTGTGAAAGGTGTTAAGATATGGAATAGAAGTAATAACCCTAACGGTAAGAGGTTAAACAAGAAAAATCAATTAAGAAAATAAATTTTCAGCTTTTGATGCCTTTGACCATGCGAAGTTTCTATTGAGAATAAACCTTAGCATTATTACCAATAAGTCTTTGTGAAACAAACAATTCTAGAACCAAATGAGTCTGACTTTTCTTTAGGTGCCACGACCGAGAGATTCAGGAATGCTCTTATCAGCGTAGCAGATTCCACATCAGCTTCAGGATTTGGATCAAACTCAGGATCAACCAAATGTTCATATCTCCCCGGATATCAGGCTCCTGTAAGGTATCATCATTGCTCAACTCCAATGTTCGGCCGATATGTCAGAATTACTGGTCTGAATATGAATAATTATCTTAACCTCTATGAGATTGAGATACACGGATGGTACTAGTTTACTTGTTTACCTATTCTAGAAAGTAATGAGACAAATATGAGCTGAACATGATTCATGAACTGATCAATTAATTAATTGATCATACTAAACATTTTAATATAATATTATGCAAAAACTAAAGAAAACAAGGCAACAAAAATTTAAATAATCAAAACCTTCAGAATGATTATGTTCCAAAATACTGAAACATTTGTTTTCTGCTTGGTGTTTAGAATACAACCTTATGTATCGTAAGTCATTTGTGTCTGTTTGTTATGTCAGGGTGTTCTCCCTATCTATTAATGTCAATAAAACTCATAAAAAAGCTTCAAAAAATATATGGGTCAATTCCGCCTGTCTCTTTGAACTTGTGCAAGTTCAGATCCTGGTGCCAGAAGTGACTCTAGATCTATTCAGTGCATGTGCACTCAAGCTCATTGCTTAGGCCTACTGTAAGATCAGGGGTTTGGGTCCAACCACCATTGCTCAAGAGAGTAAAACTCTCCAGTATTTAGGACTTAGAATTAGTGAAGCCCTAAGTCTGACTCACATCATTGGATGAAAAGTAGAAGCAGAGATTTTTTACCTATTAAAACTTTGTGAATCCCTTTACATAGCTGATTTTCATAGATCTCTTGTGGTTGCACCTGTTTTTTTCTACCAAAATGTCTTACTGAATATTTTCATTTCCCACGCTTCAAAACAGCCAGAACAGACACTTCCTCGCATCATTGAGTCTTACTTTGTGGCTGTGCAAATAATTTATGAGATAATTATCTAAGGTTATTTCAACTAAAACTTCTTATCTTTGAATAAGATAATGGTTCAGTCTTGGTGTGAGACAATGTCTCAGGAGTAAATATTTTAGAAAGAAATGTTATGCTTAGTTCTCTGTATCATTTGTGACAACAAAGCTAATATTAGAATACCGACAATATTGTGAACTAAAGAGGCTTGGTGCCATGTTAAAAATGGTTCAAAATTTAAAAAGTAAAGAAGCTATTAGCAGGATTATCAGTTTAAGCTTTCAACATTTTGGACTGGAATATCATAGAGGGGGTCTCCTGGTTGTATACGAAACAATTATTCATTAGGGAGAAGCCTCGTACAATATGTACATTCAATCTGCTGCAGTGTTTTTCAGCTGGTTCATTTTTGAGCGGCGTGGACATGTACAGCGTGGTTTATGAGTCAGTTGTTAGTGGATTGAAGTAAAATGAGAGCACTTTACTTGTTCAGTTTAAATGTATGCCTGATATGCATAACTTCATTTTGCTGTCTGTTTTGATGTCAGACGGTCGGTTTGTCTCAGGGTTCTTCGGTGTCTTAAACACGAGAATTTACAAATACTGAGACGTCTTACAGGTAAATCGGGGTTATACTTCACCATAGAATGTCGAATATCAAGCTAAGGAGTTGTCCAGTCCATTTCAAACTGTAAAATAAGCGTCAATATACTCAATCACTACGGCGCAAAGTGTCACCATGACTAGAATGGTTATTTTCTAGCACACGCTAGACAATGCGATAAGCACATGGTTGTATTCAAAATGCACAATAGTGAAACATGAGTAGATAACACTACGGAAGCAATATCCAACACAATCCATAATACAGACGAGGCCCCGTTGTTGGCCCGAATCCTATGCTACTTCATCACCTACAGTTTGGTTCGCATTCATTTTGCCTTTATTGGCTCGCAATGAGAATTACAGATTATTGAACAATGTTACAAATTATGTGACAAAGTAAGCTATGACCATTATTACCTGTAATACACCATGATAGCCGCTCCTATATATAGAGCTCCCCTCACCAAATTCATAACTCTTCCGACACCCTGTACAGCTGATCTACAGGACTCTATCTCTGAGCCTAGATCCTACCACAGATTCCCATCAGATGATAATAGAGTCCGATTATTCACTTCTGGGTATCGACTCAGACAAGCTACAATAACTCAAACATGATTATTAGTATCCAGGACAATACTACTTTCACGTTAACTCTAACCTCTCGTAAACATGCTGATTGATATGTTCTCATAATTTATTTGACGTTATAACATTCTCCTTTGTTATTGTTTTGATAATCACCATTGCAAAAGGCGATATGCTCTGAGCATGCCCAGTGAAGGCTTCCCTCTATATTCTGATGGTGATCATGGAAGAAATCTATAAAATATAATCCAGCAATATATGACTTGTTAATGAACATCAGAAATGATTTCTTCGAATATCTTAGAGCCTACAACATGCTTTGTCTTATGCTCTGCCAAGGAGGGCAACACAGTCAGAGTTACATAATGATAGCTAAGGTTGAGGGTAAGACTGTGACGTAAAAAATGCAGGAGACATCATCACATACCTGGCTGTTGTAAGTCATGTATGAGAACAGATACAAATCTAGGAGAACATGATCTGATTAAGAGAGGAATGAGCACCTGCTCTGTGTAAGACAGTCTGCTGTGTTTATCTCCTGTCACATGTATGACACAGCAGCTGTAACAAAAGGTCAGAGGTTATCTTAGGTTGACTGGGAGTCAGCAATAATAATGCAACCAATAAAATGAAGAAAAATACTTTTTCAAGACAATTCATTGCATTGCATTCATTGTAATAACTGTTTCTCAAATACCTTTGTAGAAAGAAATTGAGCTGAAACAAGCATTATACTGACTTTAATACCTTATACAAATATTTATGTATATATATATATATATATATATATATATATATATAAATATGATCGAACGGAATAAAAAGTTATATATATATATATATAGATAAAAATCTGTGCTTTTAAGTGTCACCTGTGTGTATTTGGCCCCAACTAAGTGTCACTCAAAAATAAGGAGTCATTTTATATGATCCACAAAATAATCATGTCTTAAATCCTCTTAAATAATCATGTTGGGCATCCTAAACCCAGTAGTAGATAAAATAGCCTGAGAAGGTCGATGTACGATGGGACTGTTACGCTGTGAAACTCTATGTGTAGCTGCACCATGCTGTGTTATGTTTTGATACGCCGTGAGTAACTACACCATGCTGAGTTAATTATCATCAAATTCAGGGAGTGAAATCAATCAACGAATAGATGATTTTGATCAGTACCAATCATAACGAGGTAACACGCCACTCATAAACCATATTCATCGATTTGACTCCCTGTTGGTTTTTCAAAAGCCAATTTGGCCATGAGGTGACCATTCAGGTATAAAAGTCTCAATATATATTTAAGGTATGAAGACCTACAAAAAAACAATGAGGAGAAACAAATGTGACTTGCAGCAGTGGTTTAGACTACTGCTACCACTCAAGCAATCTTGTGCTCATTGAATTATGTGTAGTTTGAAGATAACTAGTTGAGGCTTTAATCTCAGTATTATCACCTGATGGGCAAATAATTTGCACTAATCGATTTTCAAAATCAGGGTATAAAATTACGGCTCCAGGAAATGATGTCGTAATTGTCCACTGGTCAGCCGGTAACTGTGTAGATAATTTTTCTCATACCCTGATTTTGACAACCAGTCTGTGCAAATTAGTTGCCCACTAAGTGACAATGCTGCGATTGTAGCCTCATAATATTAGTTTTGTGCTATACAGAATTCAATAAGCACACATTTGCCTGTGTGGCAGCAGCGGTTTACGCCAGGTAGTCATAGCATTTTTTGTTGTCACAGCAAAAATTTATATGCAAGCTCTAACATTGTCTTCTATATATTGGAGTGATGGTATCTTTAGTAATTACCTCCCTTGTTACTCTCCTAGCCTGAGGCGTAAAAGAATCTGTCTCTGTAAGTATAAGTAAAAGTATATCTTTTTAAAAGCTTGCCTTTTCATCAATGTGCCAAAAAACAATCCTTAGTCTTTGTTAGACTGAGGCCGTGGCAGCAGCTCATCCATAACGGGTGTCCGAACAATATACATTAATAACTGACAGGTTTCACACCCCAATGCTTGTCATTTTTAATAATGCTGCTGTGCAGGTGGGAGTCAATCTGCCATTGAATGTTGTCATAGGAAATTAAATAATGAGACATTATTATTATTTTGGCAGGCTTTTCTGTTATTTTGGTCAGGTTTGAGGAAGCCATGAGATCAAAACTGTTTGATTGTTTAAAAATATATAACAAGCATGTACCACTGTACCACAACTTTCCATGAAGTTCTTCTTTTATCTTTGTACGGTCACTAAATCCAGTGGTGTTTTTTAACGAAAAGGAAGAAGTAGAGGTTAGCGGTCTCAAGAGGGAATGCGATTAGAGGTTCAGCCATTGAGAAGTAAGGCTGTATGAATAGTCTTCTGATAGCTTGTCAACAATGGAGTACCCGCACGCATGCACGATTTTCAAAGGGTATTTGGTCAGTAGATAGGTATTTACACCTAAAAATTATGTTGGCATTTTTTGTGTGCACCATGGTTAATGAAAGCGGCTTCGTATGTGAGAACTTTCTAAAAAAACTTTGTTTGGCCACAATAATGGTTATTTGGACAGCATGTTTGGCGTTATGCAAAGGTGGCGAAAATATTAGCTGCATTCGAGAGTCTACTGTCACTGCAATATGCGAGCTAATTTTTTGAAAGTCAATGTGTATGACATTTGAAGAGTACTCTAAGAGAAAATCATAATTAATTTTGATTCGAGCCTATGATCTGTTGTGAATATATGATTGAAAATTCACATATTTTCACGGCTTCACAAAAAAAATGCGTTGTATGGCGTGACGTGAAAAGTCAATTTAGACTAGTCATATATCAGAGAAAATCAAATTTTATGATGAATGCAATCTCTAAGTATACATTCCACATGTTTTGAATTTTTTTGCAATTAATTTGACTCCTCCATCTGCATTGACAAAACCAGCGGTTTTTGCCTCATTTCCTCCCTAAAATGACACAACGTCTTCGAATCAAGTTTTTGTTCAGGTATTCATTTTCAGTAGCTCGGCAGCTTTCCAACAGTATATGATATGTTGATATTCGGATCGGTCTTTGACATTGTATATTTAGAAATGTATTTATTAGTTATTTATTTTGAGATACCCTATAGGAGTTTAACTTAGCTAGAGTTTAATTTCGGACCTATCTGGACCTGGTACTAAATTTCGCTAGTACTAAATTTCGCTAGTAGGGTTACTAGTGAAAATTAAAAAAAAATGTCCAAGCTGGGATTCGAACCGAGGGCAAAACCATCCATCTGATTGCAAGGCAGACACTTAGACCACTACACCTCACTACCTTGCATGCGTAGGTTAGGTGTATTCCCGTATAAATGTACATTGTTTATGTAACTATGGTCATTTAGTTTAATTTAAGATAAACTAAATTTCGCTAATTAGGCACAAACGCGAAAAGCGAGTACTAAATGCCGGGAAAACTAAACTCCTATAGGGTACTTGCAAATCCCAAAACAGAATGATCTCTTCTAAACAGATTGATCATACATTCAGATTTTTTCTTACCTCAATGATTAACAAGATAGCTGGGGGTTCCCCAATCGGAGGGGGGCGACTAATAAGCCATTTCCTGGTTAACCCCCAATAAGTTAGAAATAAACATTTAAGTAAGTACAGTAAGTTGCTGGAGAACAGCATGGGCAGGGCAAGAACTTTAAAGGAGGAAATTCGGCCTCGATACTTTAGAAAAGGCGGAAATTTTAGCACCAACCACACATGCACCCAAGTCACCTTTCACACACTGAGAAATATAATAACATAAGGTAGTATTTTAGGGCGGGAGGGTGGGAATTGTGAAAAGAAGACTTGTCAATTCAGTTGTCTAGAATGAATGGGATGAGAAAAACCAACGAACTGATGAGATAAGTGAATTTGCACAAACTCACTATAAGGTGCGCCGTGGTACAGCATAATGCTTAAGGTAAGATAAGATAACTACAAACTATGAGGCTCTGAAACCAGATTAAAGCTAGTTAATTTTACCAGTTATAACACAGTACTGTGTTATTAAATAACTGAGCCTTGTCACATTGCTCAAGAAAAAATGAGTTATTTAGGTGTAAAAAACTCTGTATTTTTTACTTACATTAAACATTAAACAGTATTGAGTGACGGTGTCACAATACCTATCTACTGACCAAATACCCTTTGAAAATCGTGCATGCGTGCGGGTACTCCATTGTTGACAAGCTATCAGATGACTATTCATACAGCCTTACTTCTCAATGGCTGAACCTCTAATCGCATTCCCTCTTGAGACAGCTAACCTCTACTTCTTCCTTTTCGTTAAAAAACACCACTGGATTTAGTGACCGTACAAAGATAAAAGAAGAACTTCATGGAAAGTTGTGGTACAGTGGTACATGCTTGTTATATATTTTTAAACAATCAAACAGTTTTGATCTCGTGGCTTCCTCAAACCTGACAAAAATAACAGAAAAGCCTGCCAAAATAATAATTATGTCTCGTTATTTAATTTCCTATGACAACATTCAATGGCAGATTGACTCCAGCCCGCACAGCAGCATTATTAAAAATGACAAGCATTGGGGTGTGGAACCTGTCAGTTATTAATGTATATTGTTCGGACACCCGTTATGGATGAGCTGCTGCCACGGCCTCAGTCTAACAAAGACTAAGGATTCTTTTTTGGCACATTGATGAAAAGGCAAGCTTTTAAAAAGATATACTTTTACTTATACTTACAGAGACAGCTTCTTTTACGCCTCAGGCTAGGAGAGTAACAAGGGAGGTAATTACTAAAGATACCATCACTCCAATATAAAGAAGACAATGTTGGAGCTTGCATATAAATTTTTGCTGTGACAACAAAAAATGCTATGACTACCTAGCGTAAACCACTGCTGCCACACAGGCAAATGTGTGCTTATTGAATTCTGTATAGCACAAAACTAATATTATGAGGCTACAATCGCAGCATTGTCACTTAGTGGGCAACTAATTTGCACAGACTGGTTGTCAAAATCAGGGTATGAGAAAAATTATCTATATAGTTACCGGCTGACCAGTGGACAATTACGACATCGTTTCCTGGAGCCGTAATTTTATACCCTGATTTTGAAAATCGATTAGTGCAAATTATTTGCCCATCAGGTGATAATACTGAGATTAAAGCCTCAACTAGTTATCTCCAAACTACACATAATTCAATGAGCACAAGATTGCTTGAGTGGTAGCAGTAGTCTAAACCACTGCTGCAAGTCACATTTGTTTCTCCTCATTGTCTTTTTGTAGGTCTTCATACCTTAAATATATATTGAGACTTTTATACCTGAATGGTCACCTCATGGCCAAATTGGCTTTTGAAAAACCAACAGGGAGTCAAATCGATGAATATGGTTTATGAGTGGCGTGTTACCTCGTTATGATTGTTACTGATCAAAATCATCTATTCGTTGATCGATTTCACTCCCTGAATTTGATGATAATTAACTCAGCATGGTGTAGTTACTCACGGCGTATCAAAACATAACACAGCATGGTGCAGCTACACATAGAGTTTCACAGCGTAACAGCCCCATCGTACATCGACCATCTCAGGCTATTTTATCTACTACTGGGTTTAAGATGCCCAACATGATTATTTAAGAGGATTTAAGACATGATTATTTTGTGGATCATATAAAATGACTCCTTATTTTTGAGTGACACTTAGTTGGGGCCAAATACACACAGATGACACTTAAAAGCACAGATTTTTATCTATATATATGTAATTTTTTATTCCGTTCAATCATATTTATATATCTATATATATATATACATAAATATTTGTAAAAGGTATTAAAGTCAGTATAATGCTTGTTTCAGCTCAATTTCTTTCTACAAAGGTATTTGAGAAACAGTTATTACAATGAATGCAATGCAATGAATTGTCTTGAAAAAGTATTTTTCTTCATTTTATTTGTTGCATTATTATTGCTGACTCCCAGTCAACCTGAGATAACCTCTGACCTTTTGTTACAGCTGCTGTGTCATACATGTGACAGGAGATAAACACAGCAGACTGTCTCACACAGAGCAGGTGCTCATTCCTCTCTTAATCAGATCATGTTCTCCTAGATTTGTATCTGTTCTCATACATGACTTACTACAGCCAGGTATGTGATGATGTCTCCTGCATTTTGTACGACACAGTCTTACCCTCAACCTTCGCTATCATTATGTAACTCTGACTGTGTTGCCCTCCTTAGCAGAGCATAAGACAAAGCATGTTGTAGGCTCTAAGATATTTGAAGAAATCATTTCTGATGTTCATTAACAAGTCATATATTGCTGGATTATATTTGATAGATTTCTTCCATGATCACCATCAGAATATAGAGGGAAGCCTTCACTGGGCATGCTCAGAGCATATCACCTTTTTCAATAGTGATTATCAAAACAATAACAAAGGGAATGTTATAACGTCAAATAAATTATGAGAACACATCAATCAGCATGTTTACGAGAGGTTAGAGTTAACGTGAAAGTAGTATTGTCCTGGATACTAATAATCATGTTTGAGTTATTTTAGCTTGTCTGAGTCGATACCCAGAAGTGAATAATCGGACTCTTTTATCATCTGATGAGAATCTGTGGTAGGATCTAGGCTCAGAGATAGAGTCCTGTAGATCAGCTGTACAGGGTGTCGGAAGAGTTATGAATTTGATGAGGGGAGCTCTATATATAGGAGCGGCTATCATGGTGTATTACAGGTAATAATGGACATAGCTTACTTTGTCACATAATTTGTAACATTGTTCAATAATCTGTAATTCTCATTGTGAGCCAATAAAGGCAAAATGAATGCGAACTCCACTGTAGGTGATGAAGTAGCATAGGATTCGGGCCAACAACTGGGTCTCGTCTGTATTATGGATTATGTTGGATATTGCTTCCGTAGTGTTATCTACTCATGTTTCACTATTGTGCATTTTGAATATACCCATGTGCTTATCGCATTGTCTAGCGTGTGCTACAAAATAACAATTCTAATCATGGTGGCACTTTGCGCTGTAGTGATTGAGTATTTTGACGCTTATTTTACAGTGGACTGGACTGGACAACTCCTTAGCTTGATATTCGAAATTCTATGGTGAAGGATAACCCCGATTTACCTGTAAGACGTCTCAGTATTTGTAAATTCGCGTGTTTAAGACACCGAAGATCCCTGAGACAAACCAACTGTCTGACATCAAAACAGACAGCAAAGTGAAGTTATGCATATCAGGCATACGCTTAAACTGAACAAGTGAAGTGCTCTCATTATACTTTAATCCACTAACAACTGACTCATAAACCACGCTGTACATTTCCACGCCGCAAGAATGAACCAGCTGAAAAACACTGCAGCAGATTGAATGTACATTTTGTACGAGGTTCTCCCTAATGAAGAATTGTTTCGTATACAACCAGGAGACCCCCTCTATGATATTCTAGTCCAAAATGTTGAAAGCTCAAACTGATAATCCTGCTAATGGCTTCTTTACTTTTTAAATTATAAACCATTTTAAACATGGCACCAAGCCTATTTAGTTCCAAATATTGTCAGTATTCTAATATTAGCTTTGTTGTCACAAATGATACAATGAACTAGGCATAACATTTAAAAAAAAAAAATTTACTCCAGAGAATGTTGTCTCACACCAAGACTGAACCATTACTTTATTCAAAGATAAGAAGTTTTAGTTGCCATAATCTCATAAATTATTTGCACAGCCACAAAGTAAGACTCAATGATGCAAGGAAGTGTCTGTTCTGGCAGTTTTGAAGCGTGAGAAATTAAAATATTCAATACAAAATTTTGGTAGAAAAAAACAGGTGCAACCACAAGAGATAACTATGAAAATCAGCTATGTAAAGGGATTCACAAAGTTTTACTTTTTGATGGTAATATGTAAAAAATCTTTGCTCCTACTTTTCATCCAATGATGTGAGTCAGACTTAGGGCTTCACTATTTCTAAGTCCTAAGTACTGGAGAGTTTTACTCTCTTTAACAATGGTGGTTGGACCAAAACCCCCGATCTTACAGTTGGCCTGAGCAATGAGCTTGGGTGCAAATGCACTGAAGAGATCGAGAGTCACTTCTGGCACCAGGATTTGAACTTGCACAAGTTCAAAGAGACAGGCGGAATTGACCCATATATTTTTTGAAGCTTTTTTATGAGTTTTATTGACATTAATAGATAGGGAGAACACCCTCACATAACAAACAGACACAAATGACTTACGATACATAAGGTTGTATTCTAAACACCAAGCAGAAAACAAATGTTTCAGTTTATTGGAACAAAATCATTGCTCATAATTGGCCATCTTTCTAGTAAAAAAATGCATTTATCTTTTTATCTACTTGGTATAACCATGAAGTTTCCTTTAAATATGACCATGTGATAAATAAGGATGTTCTCCCTGATGCCACTGCACCAGAGGGGAATGGAACAAGTGACTCTCTCGGATAAAAGATCTGCAGGTTTTCCTTGAGAGCCATGGCTGGTCCCTTTGTCGACAAGCTATCAGACAATTAATCATACGCCCTAACTATTCATTGTATACATTTTTATTGCAACAACCATTATCCGAAGTTTGAACTTCAAATCAGAGGCACTCCTAACCTGACCTCAACTTCTTCCCTTCATGAAAAAGATGTAGTTTCAGTTACAATAGCTGGTACAGGGACTGTTAACACCCTATATCATCATTCTCTGTCATTTTATATATGGTCTACATATTATCATATGTACAATGCAACCCAAAATAACATCACAGACATATTTTGTCTTTTGATAGATGTCAAAATAATGGTCTCTTGATAACATAACAATGGCTTATATCCGGCTTCTGCAGCACCTCAAGCTCAACAACATGCTCAAATGAGTCATGTTTTTTTGAAGAAAGGTCTTCCCAACATTGTTTTTTAAATGTTAACTTTTTCAATTCATTCTTTTATTTAATAACACAGTTGAAACCGCGTCGTTATTGAAAACCACTACAGTAGTTTGTGCAAATACTTGCCCATAAAGTGAGGATTCTGAACTTCTGATAAAATCATCCCCCTTGCCCTTCAGAATTCTGGCTCTATGTATCGATGAGAAATGAAGTGATCTGTTAACTGCATGTTTGTTGTGCAAGCAAGCAGCATGCGTCCCCTATTTTCAGTCTTGTTGCGCAAGGACCAGGTCAGGGTGGATACCATGACAGTAAAAATGATATCTTGTCTTCAATGGGGAATAATACAACATGATTGTACTATCCGAGTACAAGTCCAGGTACCCATAGTACTCAGAAGCCCCAACAAGCAAGTTTGCTCTTGCATCTAATGGAGATCAAACTCATATGACTGACAAATGAAATCAACAAGATCTGGAACATCAGTCAATGCGTAGTTTCTTAAATGACAGGTGGTTTATCCAGGATGTGAGTGGTTTTTGGAAGAAAGTTATCTAATGTCTAATGTCTAACTGCTATTGTATTAGAGACAATGGTAAACATAGTGAATATGGTCATCCAGGTGTGCACAACAACCAGGACATGAAAGCTCCTCAGCAAATGTCAATTTAGTCTGGTTAGACCTGAACTGCCCATGGCCTGTGATGGTATTGACTGTGTGTGAGATGAGTGGTTTGCATAGAATTGGAAATTTTTACAGGCTCTTCATATTCAAGGAGAGATCATTTGCTTGATGTTTTTTTACTATGGAGTTGCCTTTGAACCTGCTTGTAGCATTATCCAAAAAAGTATCACAATGTTCTTCCTGATACCACCGCACCAATCAGGAATCAATTGCGAAATTGCTCAAAGGAAAGACATGCGCCTATACAAGCTGTCGAAGCTAAATTCTTCATACTGCCAAAATACTTAATCGGTGAACCTTTCATCGCAGGGGCTCCTGGAAAAGCTCATCTCCACTTCTTTCTGTTTCAATAAAGAACAAAAGTGGATGTAGTACCAATAGGAAGGAAGCAAAATTAAAGTTTCACGGCGTACTACTGTATATGGGCACAGGTCACGTATGCAGTTTTGTAAAACCACGCAGCTTTGAATCTATGAAAATCAAGCAGAAAAATCGGAAGAGCCTACGTTTGAAGATTTAATTACCTGATTTAATAACAAACATTTAATTACATATTGATTTTAAGCCCACCCCTCAGCTATTGATGTATGTTATGAATATGATTCCCATCATAGATGAAAGCCACTGCTAAAGCTTCAGTCTAGCACAGACTGACGCATGTTTTTATCACCAACAAGTTAATAATAATCAGACATCGAAAAATCCATCACAGAGTAGCATCCCAATTATTTTCTGAATCATATTATTGAGTTTGATGCAAATTATCAGTGAGAGTTATAGCTAGTAGGCTATATTTGATGACATATAATTTTTTTTTTAAAAGTCAGTATTTTCAGCATCAACATGAAGGCAAGGCCCCTGTATCCACAGAAAGATGCAATTTAAACTACTAAATATGTGGAGTTCCAATTCTTTGTGGTAGGATCTCCTATGGCAGTAAGGTGATGACTGGAGGCATGAGGTAGACACGTGTTGATCTAAACAGACTGATCGTACAATCAGATTTGTACTATACATTGGAACAGCATTCAGTAATGGTGGCTTTTCTTATGTCTCGATACCTATCTACTGGCCAAATACTATCTGAGAAGATAATACAGTTTTTTTCGTTTGGCAGATGTCATTGTGAAATTGCATTTGACCATGATTATAGCCTGTCAAATTACATATCAGGAAGGTCTTGCTGATACCATGGCACCAGTCAGGGATGTAACATGGGGCCTCTCGTATGCATAACCTGCATTTTACCAACTGACATGCGGCTACTCCCTCTGTTCACATGCTATCAGGAGAACATTCATACAGCCTCTACTTCTTCAATTTTGAAAAAAACCACTGGATTTAGTGTCATAAAAAAATAGAAATAGAAATTCTTGGAAAGTTGTGGTACAGTGGTACAGACCTGATATATGCGTTCAAACAAGCAAACAGTTTTGGTCTCATTAGCTTTATTGAAATCTGACAAAAATATCAGAAAAGCCTGCCAATACATTAGTGTGTTTCAACATTTAATTTCCTATGAGGACATTCAATGCCATGTTGACTCCGACATGCACAGCAGCATTATCATAACTGACAAGCACTGGTGTGTGAAAACCTGTCAGTTATTAATGTATAATGTTCGGACCCCCGTTATAGATGAGTTGCTGCTAAGGCCTCAGTCTAACAAAGACAAAGGATTTTTTTTTGGCACATTGAGTCAGGGATGAAAAGGCAAGCTTTTAAAACTACAGTCGCAGATTAGCATCCCAATTATTTTACATATAACTTTAGTGAATTTCCTGGTAATTCTAAATGATACTGATAATCAGTTAGAGTTATAGCTCGTAGGCTATATGTGATCACTGATTTCATATGAATCCAGTATTTCTTGCCTCAAAATGCAGGCAAGGCCACTGTATGACCAGAACATCACAATATTTACCTACTGTATTATAAATGAAATTACAATCGTTGGTGGTGGATTCACCTTAGGCATTAAGATAATGACTGAAAGCTGGAGATAGTCACATTTAATATAAACAGCTAGGGATTTTGCCTGATTTCATTCTACAGTAACACTATTCAGCTCTTCACGGACATTCAAGTTCATACTATAATCCATAAATAGATTTGAAATATGTCGAACAGGGAGCTTGTCTAAGCATGTCACATCGCGGTTTTTATAATGAACGCTGCGGTTATCAGCTATCAAGTACCACTAGTTTGCAGACTATCATTGGATAGTTCATGATATTTCAATTCCCTTCCTGATATTTCTATCATTTAACTGGAAAAGAATTCATGTGATAATTATCTTAAAAGGAGATGCCTGCTCCGCAACAGAAGTTATGGTGCACTGATTTCACAACTTGACTTAAATAATCTCCTGTTAGTGGAAGGCGACACAGTTGTTGTTATAATTACAGGAATACAATCACAATATTATACAGCGATGCATGTTACAGCTCATTCCATTCTCTTCAAAGTTTGCTGCCAGGGTAGAGACTGGTTGGTTAACAAACCTATCTCATGTGTAGGGGCAACTCGTGCTAATTACGTAACTGAAACTGTATGGATTTGTCACTTTTCATTCTCCGTCAGCGTAGATGTTAAGGAGCGTCACTTTTATGTATGCATTGTATTGTCTCAGGAAGAGAAATAAAAATGTTTATGTGGGTGCTCTCTAAAAATATTCTCTAAAAGTAAGCTTAGTTTGATTATAATGAAAAAATAATGGATATAAAACGATATATGGAATAAAATTGTATATACAAATTGCACTTCAATCTATTTACAAAAACTGTGTTTAAATATCTAACGGAGTGGGCCCTAAAACAGTTAGAGCGTAGCTGAGTGCGTTGTTTTATTGCCTGAAACCGGTCTGATGGAAGCGTTGTAAATGTTAGCACTGGATCGGAATGGCTGCCAGCAACTGTATGTATGGCCCATTTAGTAATCATCATAACAATGTTTATAATGAACAAGTATCGACATGTTTCAAGAGTATCATCTTGAGGAGATTAAGTCTCACAAGACAGAGACATTGCCATCACTTCTTGATACCCAGGCTCGTGGGACAGTTTGGTCTGTAAGAATCACAACAAACCAAAACACCCATGGTCTATAGGTCAATAGGTCAATAGGTCCTTCCAATACAATTGTTACTCTCACTGTCTCTGACTTGCTTTGCAGTCATGACCTTACGAATTAATTACTGTTACTGCAGGCATCATTTTAAGAAAATTCAAATATGCGTGGAAGTTTTTAACTTCAGCAGACACTTTGACCCAGGTCAGCGTTGTCATTTTGGTCAGACACACTGCACACCACATAACTGAATTCGACTTGCAATGCATTTCCTGACGGAAGCCTTTACTAGTATGCTCCTCTAGGATCAAATGATAAATGGTAGGGTACTCTTGTTGTCTAGGATATGAGAAAAAGGAGCACCTGACCGCGATTGGCCAAAACATGAGCAGGTCGAAAACAGAGATAAAACATGAGTTCTGATTGGCTTACTGGACTCCACAACAACCAGCAGTTGTTGATGTACCATATAAAAGAGAAGAGCAGACACATTGGATATCATTCTTCCACTGAATCTAGAAGGTAAAGTTTATTATTGTGAAATAATAATATAATATGATAATATTGTGATGTGATATGAGAAAAATGTTTGCAGTTATATTTTACTAAGTTTTCAGGAGTTTTTTTGAACAATTGCTCCTATTTTAGTATTACCGTATTTTAATATTTGCTGATCATCTTTATATGGTAGGCAACGCTTTACACCATAGAAGACATGGCCACCACGATTATACAGCTACTGTGCTCAGCTATGCTGCTTTCATCTGCTTTGGCAACCTCAGGTGAGTTAATAAAGTAGGTGTGCTGAATTATCTTAAGTGTATAAGCATGGAAGGTGTGCGAGTTCTATTGTGGTAACTATTCTCAATATGTCTTAAGATGACATGTGACCCGGTATTCGTCTCTGTATAGCTCAGACTGCAAAGTGTTATAAAAATTTAGAAGTGGTGAATGATGAGAATTTTATCTCAAAAAGTCAAGAAAAACAACTAACTGATCACTAGAAAGTCAAACAAAAAAAATTTTAGAATCTAGGTTCAGCGTACAAGATAGTATATAATGTTGGTTGAGGGGCCGCGAATATCCAACGCATTTGTCAAAAGCATGGGGCCGCATATCACGCCACATTCCAAAATATAAGTTGGGAGCCTGCAATTGCTCTGCCAAATAACTCTTTGTGTTGAGGTTAGACTGAGCACTCAAGAGGCCAATAGTGGGCTGCAGGTTTCGAACTGATGACATTGCGCGCTAAACATCTAGTACTCAATTGGCCAACATTCTACTCCTTAGTCAGTTTGTGTTTATGTCTGTCTTTCAGAGTGTTGGTAATTGCATTAACTGCAAATGACTGTTTCCAAAATCCAAAATCAAAGATCCTTATATTTTGCAGTTTGCCCTCATGAGTGGGTTGAAGGACCGAGCTCTTGTTACAAATTTGTGACAAACCCGACCCTTACCTGGCAGGGCGCTCAGGATGAATGTGAAGAGATGGGAGGTGGTCTGGCCTCCCTCGAGACATCGAATGAACTCTACTGGATCAAAGGCTACAGGAGCTCATCACCGATTCTTAGGTGAGTCTTCTGTTCAGTTATCTTCATGGTTCTTTATGCATCAAGAGACTATAACATTACCCAATTTATTTCTTCTGTCCATACTGTAATTTTTTCAGCATAAACAATCAGAAGACCTTCAAACACATATTTTTCATTGTAGGTCCAATGACATGTGGTTGGGTGGCTATAGAGGCGCAGACAATGAATGGTACTGGAAGGGGCGGGATGCTACTGATATCCCAATGACCACAGATGCATGGGTAACCGACGAACCGAACAACTGCTGCGGAGGTCAGGGCTGCTTAACTTCTGTCGGAGGTACCGGATTTTGGTCAAAACTGCCAAGAAATGAGGTTTTTGGATTTGATGATAATTTCTGCACATCTACGAAGCTGATGTTTATATGTGAAAGAGACACCAATGGAGCCAAATAAAGTACAGCAGTGATACATTTGTAACATTTCTCGACATATTGGTTGCGTTTTGGCTCAATCGTTGTTTAGAAATGAGGCTTTGATGTGAAATGTATGATGCATTGGTCGATTTGTTATTTCATAATAAATTTAATGCAAGAAATATTCTGGCTTTATTCTGAATCATTGAGCAAATGCTGCTAAAGCCTCAAATTTAGCAGCGAGTTAAGGTAGAGTAGCTGGAAAGATAATTTATTAGCTTGTTGCACACTATCGGAAATCTGCTGTGCTGTGATGTGGGTTAACAGCGTCACATAAATTGGATCCAATGACATCGAGTAATTTTATCAAAGAAATGAGGTAAAAAAACACCTTTAAAGCCTTCTTAGAAGGACTGCTTGGGCATTCTACTCAGCGCGCAATTTAGGTGAAGCTGATATGTAGACCTTTAAATTATGATCAGCTATATCTCTTAGAATAAATATCACCTGTTTGAAATTTCTTGCAGTCAATTCGACCCCTCTATTCATTTTGATAAAAACAGCTTTTTCTGTCTCATTTCTTTGACAATATGATTGCTGAACCTGCGCAAAGTCACCACCCCTAGGGTGGCTAATAGAAACTGTACGTTGAAAGCTTGCGACCACATCATGAGTAAAATGTTGACACTTGATGGCGAGTTTTAGATGGACGAATTGAGAAGTAATGGGTATGAGAGGAGGTAATAATATGTGTTTCCCATAAGCTTCGTGTGAGTCGGTAAATAACAGCCACCTTCTCGCTTCTCTTTAAATGCGCTTTTATAAGGCATTTGTGGAGAAATTCTGACAAACAGTGTTAAATATTGAAACTCATTGCCTGGGCCACACTAAAACAGCAAATCCAACCGTGGGTAATAAAAGTCTGAGTATTACAAACATATTGATGAACACTTATAATATTTTGTGGCCCCGATTTTTCCTCGATGAATTGAAAGGTAATGGACAATAGCGGTAATATGTTTTTAGCTCTGTCCGTCCCGCAACAACAATGACCCCAGCTTTTCAACGGGTCTTAATGATGTTTATGTTTATGATATTGGTTATGAATGTAAAAGTTATATAGCGTTTCAGGGTCACCCCGTATCTGATAGTGATACCTGTCGCTGATAGTATCCATACAAGCATATCATGACACAGTCTGAACTGAGATTAAGTGTAGATTGTATTTAATAAATTAAATAATTAATCGTACATGATAAATAATTTAGGGTTGAAGAAATGTTTTTGAATTTGGAACCAGAAAATTGTTACCATTTAACACGACCACAAACAGTATTGCTTCAAATTACTTGTCGCCTATGGTAATGTCTCAAAAAAACTTATGAGACTTGACTTGATAAGGATCGGTTTACGTGGTCAAAGCCATTATTAAGGCATATCAGCAGGATGGTCCATAATCTATGAATTATACAGGAATATATAACGTGATTACTCATTGGTGTTGGTAGTTAGAAGGTTTTAGGCAGGGTAAATGGTGTGTTTTGGCAAGCAAGGTGCATTTGGGGTATGTTGTGGAAATACCTATCTCACCACCACTTGTGCTTCATTGTGACCGTAATTTACCTATGATATTCAAATTTTAAAGCTCATTTTGCATCTACAGTTCTTGGTTGTGTAAGCAATCAATCACTATCACTGTCATTGTTTTAAAGGAGTTTTTTTTTTATTGGATAGATCAATGATTGAGCCTATTATCACAAGCTTGCATGCACACCACTTATGATGGTTAGTCAGGTATATAGCCACACAGTTACAAGGTAGATAAGTCTCGAGGGATATGTGCCACGCAGAATTCAGTAATATAACAGTACTTGGGTTAATATGAATTCAGTTTCACTACATAACAGGCATAAATGCAAAGGTTAGTACTAATAACCTAAACCGAACAATATCAAAGCTTATGAACTAACCTTTTCTTCTGATTCAGACTCAACCAACATTCTCGATTCCGCACTAAGTGGCATTGGTACTAAATCCACTCATTTCCTGACAAAATCTTCAAAGCATTCTTTGATACGAAAGGCAACATATATATTAGTCATATGATACGATTCACTAGAAAGATTTTAGAAGAATTAAATCATATTCCTACGAGGAAGGTTTTAGGAGAAGCTGTTCCACCAATTACCACATACAAATTAGTTAGTCCTTCTAGCTCAACAGCATGATTTGATACCAAACGAGGCCTTTGATGTCATCTTGAAGATTAGTGTCTATTGTGGCATTGGTAAAGGAAACTGTTCTGCGGTCACCTCACATTATATATATTTGTCTGTGTCTATCTTTTTTGAATTCATTCTTTTATTTTTGGACTTCATTGCAGTTTAGTGAACTAACGTTCTTCTTGCGGAAGTGAATGATGATATATGATTAGCATAATCTGTTGTTATCTTTACTTTTCTGATGCTTCTCTTATGTATAAAGCTGCTTGCACTTTAATCTGGTGATTGCTATATACCCTGGAGGTCACTAGGTATATTTGTTTGAATATTGACTTGGATCATACTAAAGCGCAGAATCCCTGGGTTAACTGGTTTTAGTACTGACAGTATTCTATAGAAGTCTAATTTATGTGCAACCACGGCATCCAAACGCCATCATATTAAATACCAATATATTCCAGTTACTTCTCAAAGAATTCTAGTTGATGACCATCATCCATAATTACCTAGACATATCATCACTGCATAATGCATAGGATGCATAGGATAGCTAGGTTATCTCTGGTAGATAACTCAGATGAGCTAATAAACATGTTCGTTCTATTCGTATTCAGGCCAGCAAAGCTTGGCCTATTCCTTTGTCATTTGTGAAAGAGGCGTGGCTTAATTAAATTACTAAAATTAGTGATTGATTTACTTCATTCAAGTTGAACTATAGGAAAGCAAAGCAGACCAAATATTTATTGTTATTGAAAGGAATAGGCCTAGCTATTAATAGGCATAGTTTTGTCATAAATGAGGCTTTGACACTAGCTGACATAACGGCCCAGTAACACATAAAAAACTTTGCACCAAACATATTGCCTGTGCAACGCAGACCTTTTATCCAGTTCATTGATGGTTAATCAGATATGTGACTCCATGACAGCTACAACAACCACTATCATAACCAAAATGATGATGCAGTAAATATGTCATTAGGTATGTTTTAAATTCAGCGGAGTCTACATTGTGTTGGTGGTTGAAGACTGTGTTATTGAATCATTATTCAAACTTTTGATTCCCATTGGTTTGAGCAATAAAACTATTAAAGATGTGAAACAAAAAGTTTGTGATCAGTCTTCCTATTCAGGGGTCCTAATAACTGGCCATCTTCATTGGTACAAGATGCATTGATCACTTAATCGACTTAGTACAATTGTGGAGTTGCATTTAACTACCTTCAAAAGACAAATTAAGATCTTCTTCCTGACACCACTGCACCAGAGAGAAATCGACATGGCGCCTCTAAAAGAACTCATGCTTTCAAAGAAAAGTCTTCCAAAACTTGTTTTATTAATGTTAAATGACACAGATGGAATACTACAGTTATTGATATCCACTACAGCAGTTTTTGCAAATACTCGCCCACAAGGTTGGGATTTTAGGCTTGAGCAAGAAAATCAATCCAATTGCTCATCACAATTCAGGCTCATTGTACTGCATTGTATTGTTTTGCTGCATGTTTGGTTTGCCAGCACGCAGCGGACCTCTCCTATTTTCTGTCTTGTTCGACAGTGATGATTGGTTAACATTTTGATAAACTCTTAGTAGTACCCAGGAAATAAGTTCAGCACTCAATATACTCCGATAGCCTGAGAAGCATCTGGAACCAGGTATACACTAGGTTGTACTCAGTAGTGCCCAAGATGTAATGTGTACTTAGCTAGGAAGACTCTTCCACAGCTCAATGTGAATAGCAGAAAAGAAGCAAATGGGATCATTTATTGATATTTCTTTCATATTAGAGTCAACTTTGACCCTGCTGGTAGCATTACCCAATTATGTTTCCTGATAAAACTGCACAAGTCAGGAATCAATCTTCTACTTGCTCAAATGAAAGACATGCATCTACAAGCTATCGTAGCTAAACTTTTCATACAGCCAAACTATTCAATGGGTGAACCTTTGATCACAGGGGCTCCTGAGAAAGCTCCAGTTCTCTCTGTTTCAATAAAAAACGCCAGTGGATTTACTAGCCATAGGAAGAAAGCAAAATTAGAGCTTCACGGAAAACCGCGGTATAGCGGCACACGTCACGTATATGGTTTTGAAAAATCAAGCAGTTTTGATTCCATGAAAACGGAGCAGAAAAATCGGAAGAGCCAGCCTAATTAACTCCTTTGAAAACTTAATAACCTGATTTATTAACAATCATCAAACACAGATTAACATCAACCCTTACAGCAGCATCCATGATAACTGACTAGCACTTGTGTGTGAAAACCTGTCAGTAATTAATGTAATATATATTATGAATTAGATTCTCCTTATAGATGAAAGTCACTGCTTAGGCTTTGTTCTAGCACAGACTGACGCTTGTTAATATCACCAAAGATTAGTGGTAATCAAACAGCGAAAACGACAATCGCAGTGTAGTATCCAAATTATTTTATCAATCATTTTATTAAGTTAGATACCAATTTTAGTTGATCCTAATCATCGGTGAGAATTATATGCAATGACTGATTTCAGATCAACTCAGTATTTAGAGGATCATATTGCAGGCAAGGCCACTGTATCTCCGGAACAATGCAATTCCAACTACTTAAAATATCGAGTTCCAATTGTTGGTGGTAGATTCTCTTTGGGCAGTAAGGCAGTGACTGACAGCTTGAGACAGCCATGTTTAATATAAACGGGTAGGGATGTATATATGAGAAAATTCTCTTAAAAGCCTGCTCAGTAAAACGTTCGGCGCAAATTGTTTTTGTGACTAGCCCATCATGATCACCCAATGTTAAGCAAACAGAAGTTCTATGGTTACTTTGAGAGTTGTGTTTGTGGTCTTCAGACACAACCCCAGAGTAAAGCTTGCATTGCAAGTAATGAAACTAATCGAGTTTAATATTCATGGCTATGTGGTTTTGTTTACACCAAGAAAAGATGAATTTTTGATCTGAATTACCTGCAATTTCCTAAACAAATTGTTATATCATTAACAGATTGATCAAACACCCATACCCCCCTCCCCCCATTGTATATTTAGAAATTTATTAATTATTTATTTTGAGATACTTGCAATTCCCAAAACAGAATGACCTCTTCTAAACAGATTGATCATATAATCAGATTTTTTACTTACATTAAACATTAAACAGTATCGAGTGACGGTGTCTCAATACCTATCTTCTGACCAAATACCCTTTGAGAAGATAACGCAATGCTTCTCTTTGGGCATATGTCATTGTGGAGTTGCATTAGACCATGATGATAGCCTGTAGTCAGTAATCGTGCTTGGGGTCTCTTGTATGCAATACCTGCGTTTACCAAATGACATGCGGGTACTCCGTTTGTTGACAAGCTATCAGAAGATTATTCATACAGCATCACTTCTCACTGGCTGAACCTCTAATCGCATTCCCTCTTGAGACCGCTAACCTCTACTTCTTCCTTTTTGTAAAAAAACACCACTGGATTTAGTGACCGTACAAAGATAAAAGAAGAACTTCATGGAAAGTTGTGGTACAGTGGTACATGCTTGTTATATATTTTTAAACAATCATACAGTTTTGATCTCATAGCATTTCTCAAACCTGACAAAAATAACAGAAAAGCCTGCCAAATTAATGATAATGTCTCATTATTTAATTTCCTATGACAACATTCAATGGCAGATTGACTCCCACCTGCACAGCAGCATCATTGTAAATGACTAGCAATTGGGTGTGAGACCTGTCAATTAATAATGTATATTGTTCGGACCCCCGTTTTAGATGAGTTGCTGCCAGAGCCTCAGTCTAACAAAGACTATGGCTTGTTTGGCACATGAAAAGGCAAGCTTTTAGAAAGATATACTTTTACTTATACTTACAGAGACAGCTTCTTTTACGCCTCAGGCTAGGAGAGTAACAAGGGAGGTAATTACTAAAGATACCATCACTACAATATATAGACAAGGTGAGAGCTTGTCTATTCTACTCCAGAGCACAATTCAAAGAGCACAAGTTTGCTTAAGTGGTAGCAGTATTCCAAACCACTGCTGCAAGTCAGGTTTGTTTCCCCTCATTGTTTTTTGAAGATATGCATACCTTGAATATAACCAATTGAGACTTTTATACCTGAATGGTTGCCTCATGGCCAAGTTAGCTTTTGAAAAACCAGCAGGGAGTCAAATCGATGAATATTGTTTATGAGTGGCGTGTTACTTTGTTATGATTGGTACTGATCTAAGTCATCTATTCGTTGATTGATTTCACTCCCAGAATTTGATGATAATTAACTCAGCATGGTGTATTTACTCACGGCGTATCAAAAAATAACACAGCATGGTGCAGCTAGACATAGAGTTTCACAGCGTAACAGTCACATCGTACACAACATGGTACAGCTACTTGCAGATGACTTTACTTGACACATATAAACTACAATATGAATCGATAACAATATTTAATGAGTATTTACTAGATGAGAAACTTTGGTTAGATGCTGTTGTGATATTTAACTGCTCTTCTGTATATAACCACAGCATAACCAGGAGGCTTATCAAGGAGATGGAGGGTAAGAGGAAGTAGAGACTCAGGATACCAGCTAGAGACAACACAGCGGCAAGTGGAGATCAGCTACATCAGGCAATTGTCAGGATTGCTGGACAGTGGTATTTCTCTCTCTAACCTCTTTTACATATATATATATATATATATACATATATGATTGAACGGAATGAAAAATTATATATATATAATAATTATATATATAAATGTTTGTATTAGGTATTAAAGTCAGTATAATGTGTGTTTCAGCTCAATTTCTTTCTACTCATGTATTTGAGAAACAATTATTACAATGCATGCAATGCGATGAATTGTCTTGAAAAAGCTTTTTTCTTCATTTTATTTGTTGCTTTATTATTGCTGACTCCCACTCAACCTAATATAACCTCTGACCTTTTGTTACAGCTGCTGTGTCATACATGTGTCAGGAGATAAACACAGCAGTCTATCTCACACAGAGCAGGTGCTCATACCTCTCTTAATCAGATCATGTTCTCCTAGATTTGTATCTGTTCTCATACATGACTTACAATAGCCAGGTATGTGATGATGTCTCCTGCCTTTTGTACGTCACAATCTCACCCTCAACCTTCGCTATCATTATGTTACTCTGACTGTGTTGCCCTCCTTAGCAGAGCATAATACAAAGCAGGTTGACAAAAATTACAGAACAGCCTGCCAAAATAATAATAATGTCTTATTATTTAATTTCCTATGACAACATTCAATGGCAGATTGACTCCCACCCGCACAGCGGCACTATTATAAATGACAAGCAATGGGAAGTGCAACCTGTCAGTTATTAATGCATTTTGTTCGGACCCGTATTGATTATCAAAACAACAACAAAGGAGAATGTTACAACATCAAATGCAAGTCATATATTACTGGATTATATTTTATAGATTTCTTCCATGATCGCCATCAGAATATAGAGGGAAGCCTTCACTGGGCATGCTCAGAGAATGGCTCCTATTGCCGTTGTGATCAAATGTTATCAAAACAATAACAAAGGAGAATGTTACAACATCAAATGCATTACAAGAGCACATCAATAAGGATGTTAAGGAGAGTTCTGAGTTAACGTGAGAGTAGTATTTGGGTGGACACTAATCATGTTTGTGTTATTTTAGTATTGCTGAGTCGATACCCAGAAGTGAATAATCGGACTCTATTATCATCATAGGATCTTGTCTCAGAGATAGAGTCCTATAGATCAGCTTCACAGGGTGTGGGAAGAGTTATGAATTTGATGAGGGGAGCTCTATATGTAGGAGGCGCTTTTCTTAATATACCCACATCCTTGTGCTTTGGTTTCGATTGGCTGATGGGTTTTTAGTTGTTGTTAATGTGTGCAGTTGCCTTTCAACCCAACCTGAGAAGATAGCTCCCAATAGTTGGATTGAATCCCAGTCTAGCAATGAAGTATTTGTAATAATATCCAATCACCCTACTGATGATCCAGATGTTATTAATAGTGATGAGAGCTTGTACACATAGATTGGGATTGCGCCTGACTACCCCTCATTAGCTAGAAATGAAGCTTATGAAGGGTAGTGATACATAGGAGTGCTTTCACCTATGTAATGCTAATGTTATATATGTCATTCTTATGTTATTAGCATGATGTAAAATCAGACCAGCATACAAATGTTATTACTGAACTTATCGCACTTGGTCTTCAAGAAAGTTGCATTGTTGGAAACCGATTCTTAAACTGGCTCACTAAATTCATAGTATCGTGCTGTCTAGCATGTGCTACAAAGAGATCATTCTGATTTAGGTGATATGATCGACCAGTTTCTTATGGTGACACTTGGTACTGTGGATATTTAGTGCTTCGTTTCTTATTTTACAGTTTGAGGTGACTGGTCAATTCTTAAGCTGTATATTCGACATTCCATGGTGAAATATAAACTGGCATAGCTTCATGAAACAATGACTCCATAATACTCATTTTTTGCATTTCATACACCAGTGATCTTTAAATCGAAGCAAACTTCTTATATCTAAGTAGCCAGTACGATGGAGGTAATAGATGAGGCATGAGCTAAACCTGAACTATTAAAGTACTCTTATATACTCTTATTCGTTCTACAGCTTATTTTGAAACTGAGATGTACGCGACCATGTCACTCAAAATAGAATGTAAATTTTGTACGAGGCTTTTCCCTAATGAAGAAGCGTGTCGTATACATTGAGGAGATTCCCTCTATGCTGTACCAATTTTATAATGTTGAAAGCTAAAACTGATGAGCGTGCCAATAGCGTTTTTACTTTATATATTATGTACTTTTCAAACCATAGCACCGAGCCTTTTAGTTCAGAATATTGTCAGCATTATAATATTACCATTGCTGCCACAAATGATACAGGGAAATAAACATGAACATCCATTCTTAAACATTTTTAAATAAATTTTTTTGTTAAACATTTACTCCCAAGTAGGTTGTCGCACAGCGAGACTTAAGCATTATTTTATTATAATCTCATAAACTGTTTGTCTCTTCAAAGCAAGAGTGAATGATGCAATTATGTGTCTGTTCTTAAGATTTTGAGACATGCATAGAAATTTAAATGTTCAATGAAAAATCATGGAAAATCAAACGATTGAAGCTCTGAAACGGGTGCAACTACTAGAGATAACCAGTGATAATTCTCCTTGTATGCTGCAAAGTTTCACTTTTGATAGTAATGGGTAATAAATATTTCCTCCTTCTTTTCATGTTATGATGTGAGTCAGACTTAAGACTACATTAATTCTTAGTCTTCAATGCTAGGATAGTTATCCTCTCTAGACTGCAGTTGCTGGTACCAATGGTTTTCAAGCCTTGGCCTACACCCGGGCCCTCCAAAATTATGGCACTCTCAATATCAAAAAGCCAGAGGGGGATATGTTCACCGATTGAACTTTTTGGGATCTCGCAGTTGACCACCGGTATTTTGTAGTCTTGTTTTGCAATGAGCTGGCTTTGGTATATTGCATGCCAGTAACAGATCGAGAATGATGATGCATGGCACCGGAAGTTGAACTTTGACCCAATTTAATAGAAACAGCAGGAATTCAGCCCATATTTTTTGCAGTTCATAAATATATCTTATTGACAATAATATTCAGAGCGAAAACGAAGAGACATATATGACTTACGAGACATCAGGTTGTATACCGAACATCAAGCAGAAAAAAAGACATCTCAGTACTTCGGAGCAAAATCATCTGATTATTTGAATTTTTGTTTACTTAATTTTCGCAATTATATTTGTGTCATTACATTCGAGATATGGTAAACAAGTAAACTAGTACCATCTGTGTATTTCAATCTCATAGAGATTAAGAAAATGATTCATGTTCAGACCAGTAATTCTCACATATCGATTAAACATTGGAGTTGAGCAGTCTAGCAGTGCCGGATGTTGGTTTGATGCTAATAAGCTCCACCAGTTTCAAAACCGTTTCGACAACCAATCTGCTAACTCTGCTGTATAACCTGATATCAGCACAATATGGAATTCGATGAAATGTTCACTCATATGAATTGTATGTGTTTACATTTCAACGAGGACCAGATTTTGCTTGTTGATGAAGGTTGAGTTTTTGCTTTTTCGTCAGTCCGTTGATGTTTTGGTGGTCTTGAGGAGGTTTTCCTAGAGAAGGCCTCGAAACAACACTTGAGTCATGGTTTCTAGCTGAAGACCTGTGTGTTGTGCAGTTGTACGTGCACCACTGTTTGTTGTATCTCGATTAATTTTCTATTTAACCTAAATACTGATTTCCAACTTTTTTGAGATGTCAAACCTTCAAGCTATGCACCATACTTTTGTCATTTTTGCTTGGATACATAGGCTACAAGCTATCAGGGTTTCAAAAATAAGTTATAACACATAGATTTACTTATGAAATGGGTCAGTTCACAAACATTTCCTAGTATTGATGACCAGAAGTATATCAATTGCCGCTTCAGAGGTTTCTTGTAAACATTATGCAGTTGAAAGTCTGATATGAACCAGAGTGTCTGCACCACATCGTCCTAAAAATCCTTCTCAAAGACGATTTTCCTTCCTTTTATCAAAAATAGCACAACGCCATGGCATGAAGTCCTGCTGAAACAAATATTTTCAAAATCGGTTATGGATTAGCCATCCAACGATGAATAGGTTGTCAAAATCGCACAACGTTGGTATCATAACCTAAAGGCTGATTTCAAACTTTTGTGAAATGTCAAACCCTCAATCTATGCACCATATTATTGTCATTTTTGCTAGGATACATAGGCTACAGGTTATCTGGGTTTCAAAAATAAATTATAACACATAGATTTAGGCAAAAATACTTGGGTCAGTACACAAACATTTCCTAATTTTGATGACCGTAACTCTGGCAATTGTCCTACGTGAATATATCCATCCGTATATCCCTAGAATAGTAGCAGAAAGGTTCCGTGCCCTCAACATTAATACCAGAAAACAAGCTAGACACCTTCAGTCATTGATCCAAACCAGCCGAGGCCTGGATATCTGTTGTATATTCTGATACCAGCACAATTTGGAATTCGATGAAATGTACATTCATATGATTTGTATGTGCTTACATTTCAACGAATTCCGGGATTTTGCTGGTTGATGAAGTTTGATTTTTTGCTTATTCGTCATTCCGTTGATGTTTTGGTGGTTTGAGCGATAAAAATAGCTCAAATTCGGCTGATAGATTTGCAGGAATCGATAAAGAAGATCATAAAGTAACAGAGTAAGGCTATACAGAGTGGCACTTCAGCGATATTATGGCGTCTGCGGGTTTAGATTTACTTTTGGAAAATCGTCAATCTTGATACCTTAAGATTTCTCATTTCATTGTTTTTATTGTTGCACTGAAACAATGAAGAGTTGGCAGCCGCCATGGTTACTCAGCAGTGTAAACACATCGATTATGTCGATACACCGAAACTGAAAATATGCAATGAGATCCCGATGGAATTCATTGAGATGCTCATCACACACCGGGGTGGCTTCATGCTACTGGGGCCAACCATGAGGAGGTTTTTCTAGAGAAGGCCTCGAAACAGCATTTGACTCATGGTTTTTAGCTGAAGACCTGTGTGTTGTGCAGTTGTACGTGCACCACTGTTTGTTGTATCTAGATTCATTTTCTATTTAACCTAAATACTGATTTCCAACTTTTTTGAGATGTCAAACCTTCAAGCTATGCACCATACTTTTGTCATTTTTGCTAGGATACATAGGCTACAAGCTATCAGGGTTTCAACAATAAGTTATGACACATAGATTTACGTATGCCATGGGTCAGTTCACAAACATTTCCTAATATTGATGACCAGAAGTATATCAATTGTCCTATGTACCGAACTGTATTGATAGAAAGAAAATAGGCTTTCTTCAGTCAGTGATCCAATGAAAAATTAGATATGCCAAAGCAGCATATGCAAAAACTATTGGGAATTCTTATACTAAGAAAGCTGCTGAGACCCGAAAATGTCATAAATCTGGGGTTTCATTAAATTATAGCAGTGCCGGCCGTCAGTTTGATGCCCAACCAGTTTTATAACCATATACCTTATACCAGTATTATATGGAATTCGTAGAAATGTAAGTACAATTTGACTCCTCCATGTGCATTGACAAAACAGAGTTTTCTGCCTCATTTCCTCCCTAAACTGACACAACGTCTTCGAATCAAGTTTTTGTTCAGGTATTCACTTTCATCATAAACATTTAGCAATCAAGGAGAAAGCGTAGCTGAAGCTGTCACCTACATTATGAAATGGGCCAAAGATAATATGATGCTTTTGAATGCTAACAAGACGGTCATTATGAATGTTTATTTTAATGGTCGTACTAATTATGATGAGACTATTATTGTTGATGATTCAGTAAGTGTTCAACCTTCTACGGATAAGAAGTTTTTAGGCATACGCATTGACAAACATCTAACTTTTAGTAATAATGTTGACAGCATTGTTTCAAGTTGCAATTCAAGGCTTTTTCTGTTACGCCAGCTGAAAGTCCTTGGTATGAATAGAGAAGGACTTAAACGATACTACTGTGCCAACATCCGATTCCTAATCACGTATGCCTCCCCTGCTTGGTTTTTAATGTTATCTGATCAAAACAGTCCAACACAAAATAGGCACTCTCATTGTTTTTTACAGTAAATAGGTTAGTCTGTCAGTTAACATTAGGTTATTGAGCATGCAGATATAATTGGTTTGTTACTAGGTTACAGTTGAAGTAGGTTGAAACATTATTTGTGGCAGACAACACAATACTTTCTTGTCTTGTTAGTCAGACAGGGGAACGCAGGTAATTTGTAGTTTAATGACAAATCTGTAGCACCTCCATCGCCATTGTCTCATGTGCCACTTTTGATGAACGGCAATTTAAAGACTCGAAACTCTCGCAAATAATATTAGCAGGAAGTAGAAAGCAAATGATATAAAAGGAAATATTTTTATTTATGAGATGCTTGTGTTGGAATTTCAAATCACCTTCATGGAATTCTGATTCTCAGGGAAAACAATTTTAAGTGATACATTTCAGCTTATTTCATTAACTACATTTTTATAGTATTCTGACATATTGATTAGTAAGATCAAATGATAAATCAATCAGCTCAGTCTAGAGCTGAATATTCGAAGCAGCTAGTACCATCCATGTACCTCAATCTCATAGAGGTTGAGCCAGCTATTCATGTTTATACCAGTAACTCTGATATATCTTCCAAACATTGGTGCGGAGCATTGATGAAATCTGACTGCTGCTTGATGACCAGCGAGATATGCACATTTTGTTGATCCTGAATTGGTTCCATATCCGGAAGCTGATGGGGAGTCTGCAACACTGATGAGAGCATTCTGGAAACGATCCATAGTAGTGGCTGAAAAGATATAGTGGCATCATAATGCTGAAAAAATACAGTAACCCGGACCTTTGCATCCCATCCTCAAATTTTACGGTCAATCGCTGTAAAACAACGTGTCAAATCAACAAACACTTTCCTAAATTATAGAAAATGATTTGAAATTTCGATGTCAAAGATTCATATCTAGTAACCAGGTCTTAGATTCATCAAGGTAAGTCACTGTGATGACCTTTTTTTTTTTTATCAATTTATGGTAAATAACAATCAACCAAATTGGCAGCATATTAATTACGATATGTTTGTCTATCACCGTCGCTGGTCCTCAAGTTTGATAGGCATTTGTTTAGGGCTATATTTGTAACTTGCAGTACAGTATTTATTATCTAGCATAGAACATATAGATAACTTACCGCCATTGTTGACTCTATTCCAAATTTTCACTCCTCTTACACATCTGTTTCTGCCAAGGTCTATTTGTATATAGGGTGACTGGGTCTTTTTGGTGATTGCAATGCTTTCGTGATCAACAGAAGAGCTTGTTATTTCCGGAACATAGATGCCATCAAATGCTTTTGATGCTGGGAAGCAGAAACCCCATCCACAAGCGTATTGAGAAGACAGGCTACCAGTAACGCGAGGGTCTAGAAAAGTGAACGTGAAAGTAATAGTTTCATCGCATAACAGAGAGGGCTAGGTGATCGGTCTAAAGAATTGCAAATGAAATTTTGTCAATAGTTGAAATGCCCATAAGAAGTGCAACGCGCTGTAACCCGCATCAAGTCTGTTAATCACCGCTGAACCAACCGCTTTGCGCGTTATTCAAGCGTATCCTAGCAAAAGCTCAATAACATCACACATAACATACACATGAACACAGACATAAACTGCACCTATTTTGTGTCGAATTGTTTCAAAAAAGTGTTTTGATAAATAATATATTATAGTATATTGCTCAGTCACATATTGTTTGCCAAAAGAAATATGTGACATTGAGAAAACTAGCAACTTTAATTCAATCTTCAGCTTCAAAATATCAATTTAGATTAGCCGACAATGCCCAACTCAGGCTGTTGCTATGGCTCCACACTTCAATCAAGACATTAACTTAACAAGAATGCCGCCACAGTTGCACCGGAAAAACGCTCAGATTAATTATATGTTAACCATTAAGTATCACAAAAAGAGAACAATAAACAAATAGTCACTGTGAAAATATGTCTTTCGAACTATCAATGTTTGTGCATGCAAGATTGCTAAAAAATTTTGTTCATATCTACCTTTAGCTAGATAGGGAGTTGAGCCCTCGCCATTTAGGTCCTTAGCTGAGCAGCAGTTTTCATCACATGCTTCAATAATGGTGGGGGCAAAATAGCCTATCAGCAGAGCAGATACCTTCAAAACAAGATGGAGGACAGTAACACCACAATGATGATCAATCAAGGTACATTCAAAATGATCTAATATTCACACCGTGCTACATGAATGTGTGTATATACTATGCATATTGCGGAAATAAGTATATTACCTATTGTTGATGATCAAACAACGGAACACATATCAATCAATCACGGACCCTAATTTTTTATCAAAGCATCATAAAATTTGTTCATCATTACATGTTAAAAATTTCAAATTACAGTGTTGAATGTATTACTCCACTTTTGTTTGCCTAATTAATTAATTGCCTTTTTGTTAGATTATTTCTTTTTGGCTTATTTTGAAAAAACGTTGTAATCAAATGAGATTAATGCCAATAACAATATATTTCACACATTTGTCCTAAAACTTACTAAAATCATGTTTGGCGATGCCATCTTTGCTTGTGATTGTAATAGGCTGGTGAATGAAAGATTTTATCTATAAATGGAAAGAAAATAAAATGTAACTGTTTCATTGGTCACACAAATATTCTACAAGACGTGTCATAATAAAAATGTATTCATAAATTAATACAACTAGCAGTCCCTTATTAAATTTTGCCTATGATAATTCTAAGTCAGTTTTTTTTCAATGATGAACAACTCTCTATTTCACTCACCGTTTATGTTAGATATGAGAGGCTGACTGTGTCTGTACAGGCGGTATGGTCTTATGATACCAGCTGCAGGTTTTTTATACCCTTTTTGGTCTTCCAATTAACCAATCAGCTTAGAGAACAGCTCACAGGAAACCGCTTCAATTTCAATGAATTCTATATTGTGCTGGTGGTTGAAGGTTGAGTTTTTTCTTTTGATCAATCCGTTGTGGTTTTGGTAGTTTGAGAATATAAAGAGCACAAAGTTGGCTGATAGATTTCATAATAACACAGTTTCAGGATATACAGATGGGTACTACAATGATATTATAGCCCC
The DNA here is from genome assembly GCA_914767715.1 of Membranipora membranacea. Taxonomy (NCBI): domain Eukaryota; kingdom Metazoa; phylum Bryozoa; class Gymnolaemata; order Cheilostomatida; family Membraniporidae; genus Membranipora; species Membranipora membranacea. Next base: position 8,399,011 of record OU612072.1, on the reverse strand, counting down.
TGCAGTTTTGATTTACGGGCGGAAAATCGTCAGTATGTACACCTCCCAATTTCTTAGTTACACTATTCCTTTAGATTTAAGGTTATGATACCAACATTGACTGATTTGGACATTGTATATATAGTTTGAAAGTTGATCGAACACTGATTCCATAATATCGCTTTCAGCACGACGTCATGTCATAGTGTTGTGCTATTTTGATAAAAGTCGGGATATGCATCTTTGAGGAGACTTTTTTAGAACGATGTGGTGCAGATACAATGAATGAGCAAATAAACTATACATAAAATATGATTTTTCTTCTGGTGCACAATATGAGAGCATCCAGAAATTGCACCTAATTGGCGCTTCGGAGGTTTCTTGTAAACATTATGCAGTTGAAAGTCTGATATGAACCATAGTGTATGCACCACATCATTTGGATTAGTTATCCAACGATGTATAGATTGTCAAAATTGGACAACGTTGGTATCATAACCTAAAGGCTGATTTCCCACTTTTTTGAAATGTCAAACCTTCAATCTATGCACCATATTATTGTCATTTTTGCTAGGATACATAGGCTACAGGTTATCTGGGTTTCAAAAAGAAATTATAACACATAGATTTAGGCGTAAATACTTGGGTCAGTACACAAACATTTCCTAATTTTGATGACCGTAACTCTGGCAATTGTCCCACGTGAATATATCCATCCGTATATCCCTAGACTAGTAGCAGAAAGGTTCCGTGCCCTCAACATTAATACCAGAAAACAAGCTAGACACCTTCAGTCATTGATCCAAACCAGCCGAGGCCTGGATATCTGTTGTATATTCTGATACCAGCACAATATGGAATTCGATGAAATGTACATTCATATGATTTGTATGTGCTTACATTTCAGCGAATTCCGGATTTTGCTGGTTGATGAAGGTTGATTTTTTGCTTTTTTGTCAGTCCGTTGATGTTTTGGTGGTTTGAGCGATAAAAATAGCTCAAATTCGGCTGATAGATTACCAGGAATCGATAAAGAAGATCATAAAGTAACAGAGTAAGGCTATACAGAGTGGCACTTCAGCGATACTATGGCGTCTGCGGGGTGGCTTCATGCTACTGGGGCCAGCCATGAGGAGGTTTTTCTAGAGAAGGCCTCGAAACGGCATTCGACTCATGGGTTTTAGCTGAAGACCTGTGTGTCGTACTGTGGTACGCGCACCACTGTGTGTTACATCTCAATTCATTTTGTATTTAACCTAAAGACTGATTTCCAGTGTTATCAAAATGTCAAACCTTCAGCCTATGCACTATATTATTGTCGTTTTCGCTAGCATACATAGGCTACAGGTTATCTGGGTTCCAAAAATGAGTTATAAAACATAGATTTACATGTGATTTGGGTCAGTAAACAAACATTTCCTAATTTTAATGACCAGAAGTCTATCAATTGTCCTACATCAATCTAGACTAGTAACGGAAAGGTTTCAGGCCCTGAATAGTAATGATAAAAGACAAGGTAGATACCTTCAGTAAGTGATCCAATGTAAAATTAGGCATGCTAAAGCGGACTATGCAACATCCATTGGGAGTTTTTTTAATATCAAACCTGCCGAGACCTGGATATCTCATTAAATCTGTACTTTTATAAAAATTCTAGCAGTGCCGGATGTCGGTTTGATGCTAATAAGCTCAACCAGCTTTATAACCATTTCGACAACCAATCTGCTAACTCTGCTGTATAACATGATACCAGCACAATATGGAATTTGATCAAATGCAGACTCATATGAATTGTATGTGCTTACATTTCAACGAATTCCAGATTTTGCTTGTTGATGAAGGTTGAGTTTTTGCTTTTTCGTCAGTCCGTTGATGTTTTGGTGGTTTGAGCGATAAAAATAGATCGTCAATCTTGATGCCTTAAGTTTTCTCATTTCATTGTTTTTATTGTTGCACTGAAACAATGAAGAGTTGGCAGCGGCCATGGTTACTCAGCAGTGTAAACACATCGATTGTCGCTTCAGCGGTTCCTTGTAAACATTATGCAGTTGAAAGTCTGATATGAAACAGAGTGTCTGCACCACATCGTCCTAAAAATCCTTCTCAAAGACGATTATCTTTCCTTTTATCAAAAATAGCACAACGCCATGGCATGCGGTCCTGCTGAAACCAATATTTTCAGAATCGGTTTTGGATTAGCTATCCAACGATAATTATATAGATTGTCAAAATCGCACAACGTTCGTATCATAACCTAAAGGCTGACTTGCAACTTTTGTGAAATGTCAAACCCTCAATCTATGCACCATATTATTGTCATTTTGGCTAGGATACATAGGCTACAGGTTATCTGGGTTGCAAAACTAAATTGTACCACATAGATTTAGGCGAAAACACTTGGGTCAGTACACAAACATTTCCTAATTTTGATGACCGTAACTCTGGCAATTGTTCTACGTGAATATATCCATCCGTATATCCCTAGACTAGTAGCAGAAAGGTTCCGTGCCCTCAACATTAATACCAGAAAACAAGCTAGACACCTTCAGTCATTGATCCAAACCAGCCGAGGCCTGGATGTCTGTTGTGTATTCTGATACCAGCACAATATGGAATTTGATCAAATGCAGACTCATATGAATTGTATGTGCTTATATTTCAACGAATTCCAGATTTTGCTTGTTGATGAAGGTTGAGTTTTTGCTTTTTCGTCAGTCCGTTGATGTTTTGGTGGTTTGAGCGATAAAAATAGCTCAAATTCGGCTGATAGATTTCCAGGAATCAATAAAGAAGATCATAAAGTCACAGAGTAAGGCTATACAGAGTGGCACTTCAATGATATTATAGCGTCTGCCGTCAGTTTGATGCCCAACCAGTTTTATAACCATATACCTTATACCAGTATAATATGGAATTCGTAGAAATGTAAGTACAATTTGACTCCTCCATGTGCATTGACAAAACAGAGTTTTCTGCCTAATTTCCTCCCTAAACTGACACAACGTCTTCGAATCAATTTTTTGTTCAGGTATTCACTTTCATCATAAACATTTAGCAATCAAGGAGAAAGCGTAGCTGAAGCTGTCACCTACATTATGAAATGGGCCGAAGATAATATGATGCTTTTGAATGCTAACAAGACGGTCATTATGAATGTTTATTTTAATGGTCGTACTAATTATGATGAGACTATTTTTGTTGATGATTCAGTAAGTGTTCAACCTTCTACGGATACCAAGTTTTTAGGCATACACATTGACAAACATCTAACTTTTAGTAATAATGTTGACAGCATTTTTTCTAGATGCAATTCAAGGCTTTTTCTGTGACGCCAACTGAAAGTCCTTGGTATGAATAGAGAAGGACTTAAACGATACTACTGTGCCAACATCCGATTCCAAATCACGTATGCCTTCCCTGCTTGGTTTTTAATGTTATCTTATCAAAGGAGGGATAGAGTAGAAAGAATACAGCGATCAGCTAGCAGGATGATTTTACCTGATCTTAGTTATAGTTAGAGATTACAAGTTGTAGCTTTGCCCACCGAATATGATTTTATTTTTGAACTCTCGAAGTGCCATTTTTACGAATAGCTGATGATCCGACCCATCCACTTTATAATGGAATAGCAAGAAAGTTTAGTAGGGTTTCCTCTCGCAATAATACCATTTTTAGACCTAAGAAATGTAGAACACCAAAGCGTGCCAAATCGTTTTTTCCTTTTTTATGACATATTTCAACAATCACCGCTCTTAGTATTTTTTTTTAAGCATTGTTCACATTCCACACTATCATCATTGATAACGAATGTATCAATAAAATCTAATCTAATCCAAACTTGGCAAAGTATCATTCTGAAAATTGTGATTACTTGGACAATGGTAGCTGTTAGCAAGGCACTGCAAGGACAGTGTGTTCTGTGATGTGGTAACTAAACATCTATTTATCTTCGGCTTAGTGTACCTTTCTTCGCAAACCAGACGCATCTTAATCATAGGAGCTTCACATAACAACTAGTGTTCTGGTGACTGGTGATAACTAGATCTATCAGGTACTTCATGAAGAAGCTTTATACACTCTATCATAATGGTAATGATATACCACCATAATGCTTGCTAGGAAACTGTATTACCAGAACTAGTCAACATTGAACTACTATATATATGAAGTTTTAAATGTTGGTGGTGTGTTCACCTTTGGCAGTAAGGTAATGACTTATATAGACACGTTAAATCTAAATTGATAGGGGATTCTTATGATTTCATTCTGCAATAATACTTTTTGGCTATTCGTTAAAAATCAAATTCATGCTAGGTGCATGCATATATTTAAGATTTCTCAATAATATGGCAGCTAGTTGAAGTCTCCCCGATCAATAATGAGCGCTGAGGTTATGAGCTACAAATTTGATAGTTCATGATTTTTAGATTCCTTACCTGATATGACTACCTTTCTCTTAAAAGGAAAGGCCTGCTTAGCAAAAGGCTTAGAGCGATTTCTTTTAAGAGTTGTGTTGACTCTAGAGGAACGCTAGTAATGTAAGTCAAGAAACTGATCAAGTTTAATATTTATGGTTGTGTGGTTTTGTCTACACTAGGAGAAGATGGAATTGAGATTACAATTACCAACAATTCCAAAGAACTTGAATCTTCTAAACTGATCGATCTTTTCGTAACACACTGAGGTCTTCTAAGATTATTGATCTCATCTAAACAGATTGATTTCTTTTCTTTGAAAACATTGATCATAAGATCAGATATTTAACTTACATGTAAATTCACTATATTTATACCGTGGAATGCTTAAAATGGCACCATTTTACGCCTCGAGCCATGATACAGACAGCCTTTACAAACAGTATTCCATGGTGGGTAAGTGACTCTTTTCTATAAGTAGTTAGTAATCTTTGAATTATAAATCCTTAAATAACAGGATTATTCATGGGTGTTGGTATTGAGAAAGTTATAGACAGGCTAATTGGAGTGGTGTGTTTCCGCAAATTTTCTGCTATGTTTTAATTTAAAAAAACGATGGTGCTTCAGAATGTAGTTTTGGGTGCAGTATGCAGTTATGATATGGCTTAGGCTTTACTGGTGAGGGCTGTCGTACAAAACCCTCAAAACAAACAAGTGCAGTATGCAGAAGTAATTATAATATTTGGTATATAAAATTTTAGTTTGGTTTTGGTACATAATATGATGGCGCTTGGATGTCATAATTTTCAATATCTAGCTATGATATGATGTGAGTTCCCATTTCGATTTCAATATACATTGAGCCATCTGCAGGAAGAGAGTTGAGGGTTGTTGTATGGAATTTTCCGCTATGTACAGGGTGTCGCAAGAGTTATGAATACCCCGCTCTAGGCGACGAAGTAGCCTGGGATTCAGGCCAGCAGTTGGGCCTCATCTGTATTACGGATTGTATTGGATATTGCTGCTATGGTGTTATCTACTCATGTTTCACTATTGCGCTTTTCTGAATATACCCACATCCTTGTGCTTTGGTTTCGATTGGCTGATGGGATTTCAGTTGTTGTTAATGTGTGGAGTTGCCTGTTAACCCAACCTGAGAAGACACCTACGGAAGACGAACGATGACATAAAGAATTTTTTATTTTCTATACAGGAAAAAAATTCTGTGTCATCCCTCGGCTTCGGTATTTGCCCGGACTATGACATATAAAATTTAGTATACCTGCAGGTAAACTAATTCACATGTCTCACCTCGTCTACACACAAAAAGGGGACAACTCTGATTCATAGACTGTCATATAAGTATTACTCAATCGGAATAATGTGATTGCTGTGGGTGTGGCTTAAATGTGAAGTGTAATATGTGGCTTATCTTTATGTTGTTCTCAGATTACATCTTGCTTTTGTCAAGCAGACAATTAAATCAACCGCATAACATCCTTCAAGATTTTAAATTGGACACTGACAGGTGCAATCCAATGACTTTTGATGAGTAGTACACACCTCAGCAGTGACAGCAAGAAATTAGTCAATTTCAGTCCTTGGGCTTGGTCACAGATATAGCAACCCTTGTTTAGACCAATGGAATGGTGTATCAATGAACTAAACATTGGGTGTATCATACCCTTTTTTCTGATCTGATGCCATCATATCTCCCCTTTTTTTGGAAAATCCAATCCAAGTACAGTTCAACAAGAGTGTATTCTTCTGCAATCTGTTACCAAACTGAATAGGGTGCTTGATTCAAATAATATAGCAGGACACTATTTACAATTTACAGGAATGGAGATCTCCAACTGCCAATGGAACATACACAGAGACCCTTTGCGAAATATGATACATGTTACTCAACTCAGTCTTCAAAATAGCAAAAACATGAGAGATCCAAAGCCAAAAAAAGATTTTTCTTCAAGGCTCATAGTCATGCAACTATTAGCAGAGACACGGGATATACCGCTACATCACCATTTTAATCGAAAGAGATTAAGTTAAGTTAAAGCGTCATTTGCTACTTGGTAGTGCATCCAAGGAGTGAGAGGGACTCATTGTCACGTCTTCAGGTAGTAAAATGAATGAATGAATGAGTAGTCAATGATATAACAATTCACATAAACAGGTACATAAGTTGTGAAAACCTGACAAAAACAATTGATCGATATACAATCAGTGTATGCCTTATACTGAAGGCCTTGTATGTATAATTACTACCCACAAACATTGCCATTAATAGTAGACAAGGAACCAATATTGATGAGCTTCTGTTTGTAAATTTTATTGCAGTACCATCTAATAATTGTTTTTTTAAAACTTATTTTATCCAAAACATACATTGGCCGAGTGTGACATACACTCAGAAAATAGATGCACCCTAAATGGACAAGGCCTGTTAGTGAAAATGCAAAGGTGCAGGTAACATTCTTTTAGGGCCGCAATCACCAGCAATCACATTCAATGTTTTTTCCGTACTGCCTGAAACAATAAATACATGCAACGTGATAAAACTCATGAAATCATGGAATTTTCTTGGAGGATTTGATGTTTCTTTCTGGGTATAAATCACACTTCACATAGTTAATTTTGGCTGAACAATGGCAAACTTCAGACACAGAAACTCCAAGCTTGACGGTGCTTTAGATAAGTACAGTACAGTACAGTATTGAGTTCTTGCTGTGTTTTCTAACTGTAACAAATTTAGGTTTCATAAATCTGGTTGTTGATTTGTGAACTTTTTGAAATGGAGGCACATACAAACATTGTTACAGTACAGGAAAATACAAATCTATTTACACGCTATTGATGAATTACCCTCAGTTCACCATCACCGTTCAACATCAGGTTAACTTCCACACAGTGGTCATTTTTCAAAATGAAATGTGGAAAAATAATCCCAATACATAACTCTTCTCACAAAAAAAACCCCAAGTCTGTCCCCATTTCATGGCACTCTCACAGAATGACAACCTTGGGAACATATGCAGAATTAGGCATAGCAATACAGGGTGCGAGGGCTGCCTTACGCAATGAACCTTATTCTCAGTTCTCTGGGGCCTGCACCCAGTGACCAAGCACCCTGATTGAGTTTGCTAATATAATTAATTAATATCGCAAACAAACGTAAGTATCTCTATGATTCGCTCTGTGTTTAGAGATTACCTGAAGGCCCCAGTCCCCAAGATTTTATCTGTCAATGATAAAGGGGTAGTACTAGTACCAAAGACAAATTCCCAAGTTTTGAATTTTTGCCAAGTCCTAATGAATTGACTGAATAGTGTAAAAATAAGAGTTGTATGTTTATAGCATGGACAGAATGTCAGGGCTAAGAGTTATTTTTATTTTAAAAAGATGCTTCAATACGCAATCATTGCACACCCATCATACTATTACTAACCTGCTTTGTCTTGCTCAAACTTTTTGATCAGCTTGTTCTCCAGCTGTTTTTGTGGGCCTGTTTGCTCCAGGTTCAAAGAACTGCATAATATGCTTCAAATAAGTGTATGTCCTACTTCTTGAAACCTTGAATAAACACTGTTGAACTATTTCACCACTACACACCACATTGTACCCTGATAATAAAACATCGCAAAGTAAGAATTGTGATAAGGCTTCAGAGAGTATACAGTACACACTAGTTTGAGTGCTCAATGCATAGTTGGCTTTGGTTGCTGGAAATGTCATTCCATCATTGAAACCCTGACCTAACCCAACACTGTTTCGGTTAGGGTAATGAAAATGGAATTTCAATTCCAGTGACCCAAGCAAAGTTTGAGCCCACAAATTAGTCTCCCATATAATATTATCAGCTCAGTATGCTTACCCTCTGCAAACATTGATTCCTGCTGTGGAAATTTGTTAGGAGTTCTCTTTCTTCAGCTGATTAAGTCTCTGGTTGCTTTCTGTTCTTGTTTGGCGCTTCCTGGTGCTGCTGGACAAGAGGCAGCAGGGTAAGAGCTTGCATGGATGGAAGGGTTTCTCCTCGCTGTAGTTTCAGCTAATTTAGCAGGTTTCTGTTGAAAGAAAACTAATTGAGATTAGATTATACACAGCTAAATGAGCGTAGGGAGGTATTCAAGAAATACGATGATCAAAAAACACAGGAAAAGGGAGTGTTGATTGATTAGACTGTTGACATATGCGGAAGGATTTTTTCAAAGAAAAAATAATTGAGATAAGAACAAAGAACTAAACGATGAACTAAGTAGGGAGATTCAGACACCATGTGCCTCTTATTGGGGCCTTGACACTGTGTGTTGGACTGTACATAGTCTGATTTTGGTGGGTGAGATGTTCTTAAATGTCTCATACAGAGTATAAACAGATAAAGCTCTTATCGAGATTGTAATGTTGGGGGAGTGGGGTGTCGCTTTTCATGTATTAAATCCGCATCTTATTCAGCCTCTTCAACAGTTTTCAAGTTTTTATAATCATTCCGCTTGTTATAAATAAAATCTAATCTAGTCTTCAGCTGTGAGACACATGTGTGTAAAAATCAGAGCTGTCAAATATATAATATTCACTTTTTTTGCAATACATTGCCACTTTCGGGGGGGGGGGGGGGCAATGAGAATATGCTTACATAAGATTAATGATACAACTCGTTTAATCAGCGCACACTTGTTCAAAGTTAGGGTGGGCAAGCTAGGCTATTGTCCGGAGAGCTCACTTCCTTTACCAGCATGAGTAGTGACTGGGATTTGAACCTGCAACTCTCAATTCTAACCACTACACCACCCTGTCGAGAATATGGATTTAACAGCTATGCCTATATACAAATAATCAAGTTAACCAATGCGACAGCGAGGATGAGGGTGTGAGAGTTTGAACTGTAGCAGAGACAGAAAAATGATTGACCAGCTAGCAGGATAGATTTCACTTACTCCTTGTATTCACTCTGAGGTCACTTTACAGAGGTGTTGTATAGTAAATGATCTGCAAGATGACAGCATGGATTTTCATATTAATCCAATCCATGATGACATCAAGCCTATACATGCTTTGCAAATTTGTATCATAACAATCAATTAAAAACTAAATTTTGTAAAACAACCTGTTACCATTGTCTGCTGCTGATGAGAGCAGCGGCCTCATGGAGGCAATGATAGTGATGCCATCTGTCGACTGGAAACCAGGGCAGTCATTAACATTACCATCTTTACAAGTCCCAAGTTCCACCTGAAAGATTCACATAACAAAACTGTCTGTTAAATTTTTATGCTTGTGATTCACGCAAAATTTGGTTACGATTAAGCAATTAGCTGTTGAGAATCGAGATCATGATGCAAGCTGATCAAGTTCATGTTGGCCAGCCAGCCAGAGTAGCTAATGGTTGGGGTGCATGCTGATGGCTTCAGAGCACTCTAACTAACTTAAGGATCCTCTGACGCGCCTTTCGGGGAAAGCATGAGGCAAATGATAAGCAGATTACAGTGATGATGTCTGGTAATGTAGGTTGTCAATATCTCAACGTTGGTATATTTGTAGGTTAGATGAGAAAAAGGTGCCGTTTGGTTACAAGAAAGAAATCAGACCTAGAAGCGGCAGTGACACATCACCACCAAAATAAGAATACATATAGCTATGCTCCAAAGGAGGTGACCCTCTGCAAGAGTCCGATGGATAAATATCAATGTCAATCACAATATTGAATATTATTATCGCTCCAGTGACTCACTCTGATCATCATCATCATGTAATCTATGTGTGTAGTCACATACATATGACTAAGGACTGGAGTAACAGGCTACTCCTTGATATGACCAATACAAAACACCAAGGTTGGTTACATGTATGATCATGTATGTGACTAAGTCCTGTGCATTTACTGTAGTTACAATTATTACTGACTACTCACATCACATAATAATGGATTTTATTCATTTCCACATGAGGATTGGTGATTTGCACCTCTCATGTACTTACCTTAATAATGAACAATGAAAGAGGAGGGAGTTCATTGCAATCATCAGATCGGATCATTACTTTCAAGCACATATTGATAGCCATATAGTATCATACTCATATTATATTTGGTTTGCATATTCCATAGAACTCCCGGCTCCTCATCTTCTTGGCTTATCCTGCTCAGGCTTGACTATAACTACTACCTACATTGAGATGCTTTGCTATTCTATTGTCAACTTTCAGAGAACTGAGTGACTTTGTTATAGCCGCCAAGAAAAGACACGCCCACTAAACCTGTTACCGATTGCATAAGAGCTCTTATTCAGGCTAGGATAATTCATACTTACTGGGAGGTACCCTCTCTCTTCGTGTAGCCGAGTACTGACAAATTTTTTTTTACCTGCTGATTTTCAAAATTTCCCCTGTCATAGCCCGGGCAAATAGCAAAGCCGAGGGATGACACACAATTTTTTTCTTGGGAAAAATAAAAATGATTGTTTGTCATTGCTCCTCTTCCGTAGATACCTCCCGATGAAGTCTTAGGTATACTATCCAATCACCCTATTGATGATCCTGATGTTATTAATAGTGACGAAAGCGTGTACACATAGATTGGGTTTGTGCCCCACTACCCCTCATTAGCTAGAAATGAAGCTTATGAAGGGTAGTGAGACATAGGAGTGCTTTCACCTATGTAATGCTAATGTTATATATGTCCTTCTTACGTGATTAGCATGATGTAAAATCAGACCAGCATACAAATGTTATTACTGAACTAATCGCACTTGGTTTTCAAGAAAGTTGCATTGTGGGATACCAATTTTTAAACTGGCTCACTAAATTCATAGTATCGCTTTGTCTAGCATGTGCTACAAAGAGATCATTCTGATTGAGGTGATATGATCGATCAGTTTTTTATGATGACACTTGGTACTGTGGATATTTAGTACTTCGTTTCTTATTTTACAGTTTGAAGTTGACTGGTCAATTCCTAAGCTGTATATTCGACATTCCATGGTGAAATATAAACTGGCATAGCTTGATGAAACAATGACCCCATAATACTCACTTTTTGCATTTCATACACCAATGATGATCTAAATCGAAGCAACCTTCTAATATCTAAGAAGCCAGTACATTGAAGGTTTTAAATGTTTATCTTATTGACTAAACCTGAACCATTAAAGTGCTCTTATATACTCTTATCCGTTCTACATCTTACTTAACAACTGAGATGTATGCGACCATGTCTCTCAAGATAGAATGTGAATTTTGTACGAGGCTTCTCCCTAATGAAGAAGCGTGTTGTATACATCCAGGAGATTCCCTCTATGCTGTACCGATTTTATAATGTTGAAAGCTAAAACTGATGAGCGTGCCAATAGCCTTTTTACTTTTTATATTATGAGCTTTCCTAACCATAGCACCGAGCCTTTTAGTCCAGAATATTGCCAGCATTATAAAAATTACCATTGCTGGCACAAATGATACAGGGAAATAAACATAAACATCCCATCTTAAAAAATTTTTAAATAAATTCTTTCTTAAATATTTACTCCCTAGTAGGTTGTCTCACAGCGAGACTGAAGCATTATTATATTATAATCTCATGAACTGTTTGTCTCTTCAAAGCAAGAGTGAATGATGCAATGATGTGTCTGTTCTTAAGGTTTTGAGACATGCATAAAAATTAAAATGTTCAATAAAACATCTCGGAAAATCAAATGATTGAAGCTCTGAAACGGGTGCAACCACCAGAGATAACCAATGATAGTAATCGGTAAAAAATATTTCCTCCTTCTTTTCATGTTATGATGTGAGTCGGACTTAGGACTATACTAATTCTTAGTCTTCAATGCTAGGATAGTTACCCTCTCTAGAGTGCAGTTGCTGGGACCAATGGTTTTCAAGCCTTGGCCTACACCCGGGCCCTCCAAAATTATGGCACTCTCAATATCAAAAAGCCAGAGGGGGATATGTTCACTGATTGCATTATTTGGGATGTCACAGTAGACAACCGGTATTTTTTAGTCCTGTTTTGCAATGAGCTGGCTTTGGTATATTGCTTGCCAGTAACAGATCAAGAATGACGACTCATGGCACCGGAAGTTGAACTTTGACCCAATTTAATAGAAACAGCAGGAATTCAGCCCATGTTTTCTGCAGTTCATAAATTTATCTTATTGACAATACTATTCAGAGCGACAAAGAACAGACATATATGACTTACGAGACATCAGGTTGTATACCAAACATCAAGGAGAAAAAAAAACGTCTCAGTACTTTGGAGCAACACCATCTGATTATTTGAATTTTTGTTTACTTAATTTTTGCATAATGTTAAATAAAATGTTCAGTATGATCAGTTAATTTATGTATCTGTTCATTTTTCATGTTCATGTCATATTTGTGTCATTTCATTCGAGATACGGTAAACAAGTAAACTAGTACCATCTGTGTATTTCAATCTCATAGAGATTAAGAAAATTATTTATGTTCAGACCAGTAATTCTCACATTTCGATTAAATATTGGAGTTGAGCATTGATGATACTTTTAGTCTATCTTTCAGCTTTCCTTCATATAGATCAGTTTATACATACATTTTTCTTGTTGAAATGTAAGCTTTTAACAAAGCAATAGTTCGAGTTTGATATTGTCTGCTGATTCAAATCGAAAGGTTGCTGCTGGTTTGGAATTCCCCTACAACTTGCAAGTTGTTTCACTGTCACCTTCCTAATTGCAAACAACAAATTTGGATGATCAATATGATTTCACTTTTGGCAAATGCTTGCCATGCATGATTCGAAACAGTCCAACACAAAATAGGCACTCTCATTGTTTTTTATAGTAAAGAGGTTAGACTGTCAGTTGAAATTTGGTTTTTTAGTATGCAGATATAATTCGGTTGTTACTAGGTTACAATTGAAGTAGGTTGCAACATTATTTGTTGACAGACAACAAAATACTTTCTTGCCTTGTTAAGCAGACAGGGGAACGCAGGTAATTTGTAGTTTAATGACAAATCTGTAGCACCTCCATCGCCATTATCTCATGTGCCACTTTTGATGAACGACAATTTAAAGACTGGAAACTCTCACATAAAATATTAGCAGGAAGTAGAAAGCCAATGATATAAAAGGAAATATTTTTATTTCTGAGATGCTTGTGTTGGAATTTCAAATCACCTTAATGGAATTCTGATTCTCAGGGAAAACAATTTTAACTGATACAGTTCAGCTTATTTTATTAACTACATTTTTATAGTATTGTGTCATATTGATTAGTAAGATCAAATGAAAAATCAATCAGCTCAGGCTTGAGCTGAATATTCGAAGCAGCTAGTACCATCCATGTACCTCAATCTCATAAAGGTGGAGCCAGCTATTCATGTTTATACCAGTAACTCTGATATATCTACCAAACATTGGTGCGGAGCATTGATGAAATCTGACTGCTGCTTGATGACCAGCGAGATATGCACATTTTGTTGATCCTGAATTGGTTGTAAATTCGGAATCTAATGGGGAGTCTGCAACACTGATGAGAGCATTCTGGAAACGATCCATAGTAGTGACTGAAAAGATATAGTGGCATCATTACGCTGAAAAAAAACAGTAGCCCGGACCTTGGCATCCCATCCTCAACTTTTGGTGAAAATTTAGTGACCCCTCAGGGTCAATCGCTGAAAAACAATGTGTCAAATCAATAAACACTTTCCTAAATTATAGAAAACGATTTGAAATTTCAATTTCAAAGATTCATATCTAGTAACCAGGTCTTAGATTCATCAAGGTAAGTCACTGTAATGACCTTTTTTTCATCAATTTATGGTCAATAACAATCAACCAAATTGGCAGCATATTAATTACGATATGTTTGTCTATCACCGTCACTGGTCCTCAAGTTTGATAGGCACTTGTTTAGGGCTATATTTGTAACTTGCAGTACAGTATTTATTATCTAGCGTAGAACATATAGATAACTTACCGCCATTGTTGACTCTAGTCCAAATGTTCACTCCTCTTACACATCTGCTTCTGCCAAGGTCTATTTGTATATGGGGTGACTGGGTATTTTTGGTCATTGCAATGCTTTCGTGATCAAAAGAAGAGCTTGTTATTTCTGAGACATAGATGCCATCAAATGCTTTTGATGCTGGGAAGCAGAAACCCCATCCACACCTGTATTGAGAAGAAAGGCTTACGGGAACGTCCGGGTCTAGAAAAGTCATCGTCAAAGTAATAGTTTTATTACATAACAGAGAGGGCTAGGTCATCGGTCTAAAGAATTGCAAATGAAGTTTTGTTCATAGTGGAAATGCCCATAATATGTACAACCACTGGTAGCCCACATCAAGTTTGTTGATCACCGCTGAAATGCTTTGCACATTATTCAACCGTATACTAGCAAAAGGTCAATGATAATATCACATATAACATACACATCAACACACACATAAACTGACAGGCTCACCTCTTTTGAGCAGCTTCAATAAGAGCACCTATTTTGTGTCGAATTGTTTCAAGAGAGTGTTTGAGAAAATAAAAGTATATTGCTCTGTCACATATTGTTTGTGAAAAGAAGTATGTGACAGTGAGACAACTAGCAAGCTTTAATTCAGTCTTCTGCATCAAAATATCAATTTAGATCAGCCGACAATGCCCAACTCAAGCTGTTGCTATGGCTCCACACTTCAATCAAGACATTAACTTAACAAGAATTCCGCCACAGTTGCACAGGAAAAATGCTCAGATTAATTATATGTTAATTATTAAGTATCACAAAAAGAGAACAGTAAACAAATAGTCACTGTGAAAACATGTCTTTCGAACTATCAATGTTTGTGCATGCAAAATTGCTAAAAAATTATCTTCATATCTACATTAAGCTAGATTGGGTGTTGAGCCCTCGCCATTTAGGTCCTTAGCTGAGCAGCAGTTTTCATCACATGCTTCAGTAATGGTGGAGGCAAAATAGCCTATCAGCAGAGCGGATACCTTTAGAACAAGATGGAGGACAGTAACACCACAATGATTATCAATCAAGGTACAATCCAAATGATCTAATATTCACACTATGCTACATAAATGTGTACATATATTATGCATATTGCGGATATAAGTATATTATTTATTGTTGCTGATCAAACAACGGAACACATATAAATCAATCACGGACCCTATTTTTTTTATCAAAGCATCATAAAATTTGTTCATCATTAAATGCTAAAAAATTCAAATTACAGTGTTAAATGTACTAGTCCCTTGGTATTTTTTTCTTGAATTTTCAAGTCAGCGTTATTACCCACCAGTTATTCGGAGAATCCCAATATTTTGCATTTTGAACAAGGCCAATAAGAGCTTGAACTTGTCAGAGTTTGATAAGAATCCAACAAATATTTAATTCTCTAATGCTGCCGTTTGGCATGTTTTTTTACAGCAAAAGTGATCCTCGTTCAAGTTGGCGCTGATGGAGAAGAGCAACCCATAGAGCCAAACAAGTTCCAGATTTGAGACGAGCAGGAGTTACTCCTCCTTATGAGGTAGGTTTGAAGCGAATCTATTGTTTAACCTTGGCGAAAAAAAGCGTGATACCCTCCCATGGCATATTTTTTAAAATTTCAAGTCAGCGTTATTACCCACCAGTTAAGCGGAGGATCTCAATATCTTGCATTTTGAACAAGGCCAATATGAGCTTGAACTGGCCGGAGTTTGATAAGAATCCAATGGAGATTTAATTTTTCAATGCTGCCATTTTTTTTTCTTTAGAGCAAAAGTGAGCCTTGTTAAAGTTGGCGCTGACGGAGAACAGAGACCAACAGAGCCAAACGGATTTCAGCATTGAGACGAGCCGGAGTTGCTCCTCCTTATGAGGTAGGTGTGAAGCGAATTTATATTTTGACCCTAGCGGGAAAAAAAATGTCCCACCCTCCCTCGGTATAATTTTTTATAATGTTCAAGTGAGCGTTATTACCCACCAGTTGATCGGAGGATCCCAATATTTTGCATTTGAGAGATTGAACTGGTCGGAGTTTGATAAGAATCCAACAGTGATTAAATTTTTCAATGCTGCTGTTTGGCATGTTTTTTTAGAGCAAAAGTGAGCCTCATTAAAGTTGGCGCTGACGGAGACCAGAGACCCGCAGAGCAAAACGAATTTCAGCATTGAGACCAGCAGGAGTTGCTCCTCCGTATGAGGTAGGTTTTAAGCGAATCTATTTTTGAACTTGGCAAACAAAAAGCAGGATACCCTCCCATGGTATTTTTATTGAATTTTCACGCCAGCGTTATTACCAACCAGTTAATCGGAGGATCCCAATATTTTGCATTTTGAACAGGGCCAATAAGAGCTTGAACTGGTCGAAGTTTGATAAGAATCCAACAGTGATTTAATTTTTCAATGCTGCCGTTTGGCATGTTCATTTAGAGCAAAAGTGAGCCTCGTTAAAGTTTGCGCTGATGAAGAAAAGAGACCCACAGAGCCAAACAGATTTCAGATTTGAAGCGAATATATTTTTTGACCTTGGAGAAAAAAAAGCGTCATACCCTCCCTGGGTATAATTTTTGAAATTTCAAGTCAGCGTTATTACCTGCCAGTTAATCGGAGAATCCCAATACTTTGCATTTTGAATAAGGCCAATAAGAGCTTGAACTGGACCTATATGGATTTTGTATTTCTATAGATGTAGGAATTATCATCTCCTTATTTGTATAATTATTTAAACCAGAATTGTTACCCCACAAATTTGATATATATATAAATAGAAAGTCTTTTGTTCTGCTAAACAACATCCACAAGAAATTTAGAAGAATAGAAACGAAAGACAGTGGATATTCTAGTATGAATCAACTGATGTGTCTTTTGATTGAAAGCCCAGCAGTTTTGAATTCGACCCCCTATACTAGAATTAAGTGTAAATGCTAATATCATGTGTCCAATTTGGCCCTCAAATCGATTCCACACCGAGATAAGGAAACATAGTGACTTTGAAATAGAATTTCAATGGACAAAAAATGTTGCTCAACTGAACTGATACTAAGCAAAAGTAAAGGACAGCAGCAGCACGTTTTTGTAATACCTTATGTTGTTTGTAATTCCAACTTTTACGCCCTGTAGTAGTAGTGCTGTATCTCTCAGTGTGTGAAAACTGACTGATTTTCTAGGAGAACTTTTGACCTATTGAGTTGTTGCCCTGCCCATGCTCTTCCCCGTCGACTTACTGTATCAACTTGTACATCATATTTCTAACTCAATGGGAGTTAACCAGGAAATTGGATATCAGTCCTCCCCCTCCTATAGGGGACTCCCCAGCTATCTTGTTAATCATTGAGGTGAGAAAAAAAAAGTTTTTGACGATATCTGAGATATTTCTAGATGGGTATTAACTGCAGCTTAGCGTTTGGATAATGTGATGCATTAATAAGAAACCAGAAGGCCGACTCGCAGTGTCCTTACAGTCAGTTCACAATATTGGAATCTTAACAACATCTTCAAAGTGCACCTGGAGCTACCCTCAAATATGTCCTATATTCATTGAACAAATCTGTCAAACAGTCTAGTGAAAATGCAAATTTACCAATGGAAAATGGATGAAAATGTGATGCAAAACATCCGCCAAGGGAGAGTAATGAGATTGCAATTCCATTCCATTCCAAAATACTGTTTGTAACAAACTGCCATAATTCTCAGCTGATTGTACAATATGTTTATTGGTTGTTTCTTGTAACATAGATTTCAATAGGAAAATGGTGACACATGTCAAATGCAATGAGCACATGATCTGGGATTTCAAATCTGTAATGATAGTAACTTGATCTTCTGTTTTTATCTGCAGGAATTATCCTCTACTGTCGGTTAAGTGGACAACTGATCAACTTATGATGCCCACTGGGTTGTGTGATTCACAACCCAATGGGATGTCAAAGATTATGGTATTGATATGAATCTTTTGAGCTTGGACCCCAACATCATCAAGACATGCCAGACATGAATAAATGAAATTCTAATTCAGACTAAAGAATACTATAACTTAATTACCACTGTCTTTGCACATCAGGGTACCACTTGTGTTCTTCCAAATAGCCGAATAAAATTGTCTTCTATGTGTTAAATCGTACTTACCAATATATACATTATAAATTCCCTATATCATGAATTTTAGTAAGGGTGATCTGGTAATTGGAACGGTGTTTAGGATTCAGGCATCGATTATTGCTAGATTTTTCTATCATCGAAATTGACACATTAAAAGGATAAAATTCCCTTTTCTGGACAAAATTCCTTTTTCTGGAAAGATCCCTGACTTCATATGCTCCGGAATAAAATACGGAATATATATATCAAAGCCCATAACAATGGACACTGAACTATCCAATAGGTTGAGGTGTTGAAGTCTATGGGCCAAATACATTTGATGCCATGAAAACTGCAGTGTTTTACCCAAAAGTCGTAAATGACAGCTATTCGATTTAATACTATTAAGCCAAATAGCCTTTATTAACTTATCCACTTTTGATCCACCTTCAGACAAGCTGAAAAGACAGGTAACTACAAGGGATCCCAGCAATGGGCCATGTAAGGCCAACAATCCTAACATGTGCGCAGTGTTGCATAGGGTGGCAATGGTGGAGTTGACGCAGCTATGGTACGAGAGTCAACAGCTCTGAGTAGTGAATAGCGGGTATGCTAACGAGCGCCATCAACCCATTATGTTTTGGAGATTGTGAGATTGCTATTCACTGACAGGCAATTGTTGCCGCAGGAGTTGTGGGTTCAATCCCATTAGGGGGTGGGGGGGGGGGCTTTCAAGGTTGATTGTTACAGCCACCAGCCCCTCATGTGTATACCTCTTCTAGCCAGATAGCCTTCCTTTACGGATTCATGATGAGATTATAGCACTCTCAATGACTTATATGGTTTCCTCATTGTCTCCCCCAACATTTCTAGCATTTGATGCAGAAGCCATCAAGAATTAACTGAGTGTTTAATGACCATTTATATCACAAAATGAATGCAAAAGATCATGAATTTCATTAAAAATGAGGAAATTCTGGCAAAAACTTCCTTTTGATCCAAAGGAATCAATTAACATGCTTTTGCTAGGAGCGTCAATCCTTTTTATGACCTTGTCGTGACGATACAAATTCAAAGATATTCTGGGGGATTTGTATATCATACCATCTTACAAAATACAGGGGCACATACAATAATTCCAATGTCTTATGCTGTGATAGTTCAAAACTTCCAGGGTTTTGTCAGAGCAGGGAAACACTGTTGTTAGCTGTTAAAGTATAATCACAAAATTTATATTTTTTAATTCATCAATCAATCCTGTTTGTGGGATTTATATTTAACATTTGTTTATTGGATTAAGAATCACCAAAGCACACCAATGACTGACTCAAAGTCATTACATTCCGTTTTGCTATAAAATAGCTTTCTTGAGAAAACATTTGGTTTCACAATGAGGCGTTATCAATCAATGCTAGATTACGCCTCAACCAAAATAACATAGGTATACAATATCTCTTTTTGAGATGGTACAGGTATGAACAGTAAATAGGTATCAATAAAATTTTTGCAAATAACAGCAATATATACAATCTCTATTTTGAGATTACATAATTTACCAATTAGCGATGGTAATTTATCAATATGTTTTGTGTACTCTGTATTGCCAGCGTTTCAAATAGGGCCAATGTGATTGATTAACCATAACCATAAAGAAAACCCTGCTTTGAGATTTCACCTGGGTTGGTTATTGTTATTGAAATATCTTCTGGTGAGAATTACGCTGAGTTTATTCACCTACACCAGCTGCGGGCAACCTGCGGCCTTTTTGCCTGTGCGGCCTAACGGGTAATCTTTTGCGGCCTAATTGTGGCCTTATACCTAAAAAAGTTATTACACATCAATTTTGATTCCTCTTTCGTTATGTGGAGAGCCAAGTATGCATAGCCTCTGTAAGTACAAGATATTTCAAAATAGTGGCGCTTCTCGGCCTATTGGCTAAGATCAAAGTGTCACTGCCAATGGCTGATTAGTGCCTGTTTCAGTTTCTGGCAGCTTGCTGCACACTTATAATTAGGAGGTCCTCCATGGCCTCACCTCTAGGATGCATTCTACACTTCTAGGATGTATCACACTCTCAGTACGAGGACTCCGGGCAACTTGCGTCCCTCTTTAGGGGCAGCCCACCCTCTGTTTTGTCATTAACAGGGCCATTCTGTATTAGGCATGTAGCAAAGCTTCCCAAGCCACTCTACTCAAAATCATCATAACTGTTGTACTGGTGCCAACTTTCTCCAGTTTTGTTCTTTCAAAATAACACAAAACAGTGACCTTAGGATGTTAAAATAACAAAGTTCACTAATAAAATAGTAATTAGTATTTTTTGGCAAAACCGTCATCTAGGACAAAAGGCGGATTTGCATCAAAAAGTCTCTTTGTTACAAGCGCTCCTGCATTATGGCTGAAATGATCCATATTGCCTTTCATATCACAACCATTTGCAAAAGAATTCTCCTTTGCAGGAGGGTGGGCGCCGGAAAATTTTTTTCCCTGCGCGAAAATACTTTCTTCTCTATCACAACTGTTCAGTTAAGTACTATTTTTTGCACTTGAACCGCTAGAAGGCCCACGACCACCTTGCCCTTCGTCATACACATGAAACACAGGGAAACAGACATTTCCAAGATCAAATCATGAGGTAAATTGACGTCACAAAACTCCAGAAGATTAGATAAACAGATGTTTCTGCTGAGTTTGATGGTTCTTGCAGCATACTGCAATCTTTACACAATCTGTTTTATTATTCACAAAATAGGAAGTGCCAAAATTGTTACTCCAGTTCCAATTTATCCTTGAAAGATATGTTTTGGCCTTTTGAGTTGAGCCTGTGTAAAATGTGGCCTTTTTCGAGAAGAGGTTGCCCACCGTTGACCTACACAATGATAAGTTACATTACATTTCAGCACAGCTTAAACTTATTGATTACAAAACATGTAACAATTGGAAAATAATACCAGGTAAACCAGCGTAATCCATTCATAATCCCAACCATTCTCACAATGAGCCCCTCTGGGCGCATGGTACTTAAAAACATGAACATATTTATTTCATAATACATTCATAACAACTATGCATATTTTGGAGGTTTTTCCGAAGTTGACCCGTTGAAAATGGTTATGGTCAAGCCCCCTAGCCCTTCCTATTAATGCACTTCTGACTCTACCCTCTGAGAAGTTTGGTTAAGGAAATTTCATACCTCCTAGTCCTCAGTCCTTTGTCAATAAAGTGCCAAATTAGTGAGCATCGTATACAATAGGCAATTTTTGATATTTCCATACTGAGCTAAGACCAAAGCAATGGACCAGTAATTGTGTTTATTGAATTTATCAATTTTTGGATTTTCGGATTTAATTAAAGTTACAATTTACAAAAATACACTGCTGCTCAAACTTTCTCCACAGCTTGGTAATAGTTCGATGCTGCAGCATTTCTTGTACATTGAAATGCCTATCAATTTCTCCATCTATTTCTAAATGTCACTTGATTTTAGAATAGAAGGTCAAACTCATAACTGCCGTGTTTTAATTGAAAGACACTTCAGTTGATACAAACTAGAATACCAACTGTATTTTGTTTCACCTTTCTACAATTTCTTGTGGATTTTGTCTGGTAGAACAAACGATTATTTACATCCATTTTTAGGTGCATAGATCCAGCGGTCAGTTCAGCAGTAAGTTCTATTTCACTATCCTTTTTGGACTGCAGCTTTTGAAAGTTTGTACGCTAAATACTATGTAGTGACAAGTTTGTGGCTCCTACTAAACAGGTATCAGATATATGTATCAAGAATTATTCTTATTTGTGAAGAACTTAAAAACTTCTTTAGTTGGTCAATGTCAGGATAATCTATGCCTATGCCTATGCCTATAAAAGAAGTATTGATTTCTGATTTGCAAGTCACAGCCAAGTCACATATGATTCGTTTTTGGTAGGATTCAGAGACAAAAATAGGAATTTGGTGTCAGATTTAATCACTCGGTTCAATGGCTTTATATCAATTACAATAAGTATTAATGACAAAATTAGGGTTGATCACTGTGACTCAGAGTGGCAGAGTGGCAGAGTCACAGTGATCAACCCTAATTTTGTCAATAATACTTATTGTAATTGATATAAAGCCATTGAACCGAGTGATTAAATCTGACACCAAAATCCTATTTTTGTCTCTGAATCCTACCAAAAACGAATCATATGTGACTTGGCTGTGACTTGCAAATTTCCGAAATCAATACTTCTTTTATAACTTTTATATTTGGTCTTCAAAAAAAGGGTTGATCACTGTGACTCTGCCACTCTGCCACTCTGAGTCACAGTGATCAACCCTAATTTTGTCATTAATACTTATTGTAATTGATATAAAGCCATTGAACCGAGTGATTAAATTTGACACCAAAATCCTATTTTTGTCTCTGAATCCTACCAAAAACGAATCATATGTGACTTGGCTGTGACTTGCAAATTTCCGAAATCAATACTTCTTTTATAACTTTTATATTTGGTCTTCAAAAAAAGGGTTGATCACTGTGACTCTGCCACTCTGCCACTCTGAGTCACAGTGATCAACCCTAATTTTGTCATTAATACTTATTGTAATTAATGTAAAGCCATTGAACCGAGTGATTAAATCTGACACCAAAATCCTATTTTTGTCTCTGAATCCTACCAAAAACGAATCATATGTGACTTGGCTGTGACTTGCAAATTTCAGAAATCAATACTTCCTTTATAATTTTTATATTTGGTCTTCTATTAGTTTGTGTTCGGAATATCTGATATCAGCCATGTTCACTGCTACTGTTCAGAAATCAATATGCCTTCTATATTTGCCAGTGTCATCAGTTTGCGAAACGATAACCCAATAAAATGTCAAATCAACTTTTATAGTTATAATCCTGTCTGCAGAGGTCAGAATTTTGAACTAAGGCTGAGACAATTTATCACAATATCAGGATTTTTGGCTCGCTGAGAATTGATTGGCTTTCTGTTTATGTTACTCTATGTTACTTTATGTTACTTTAATAATAATATGAATGTCAGCATTGATGAGTAAACGTGATAAATGAGTTGTCCATCAAAATGATCTTTTGTTTAACAGATGCAATATCTATTACTGGACACACCGAAAGACATATCCTGTTTGCAGCGACTTGGAGAATTTTCAAAGTTTCTCAAAGCCCTTCGTCGACGACGAGAAAACCTCGCGCACCGATCATCGCTAGTGGCCGCGGATTTTCCTCCATGCCCTCCGGTACCGGAAAAAGACCTCGCGCGAGGACTTTTTTGGGGAGTCAGATTTTTGCGAGACGGGACAGGGCCGAGACAGCAAGAAAATTCGCGTCCACTGAAAATTCATTTGTACAGCCTCTTACTCTCAAATTGACAATGTAGATATTTCCATCAACGTCTAAATTTCATACTATTTTTGACGTAGCCTGCAATTACTATGTTCCAGATTTAATGTGCATATGTATTTCTAATGTGTTGGCAGTTGAATTAAATATTTTGATATATTTTTAACGAGGCCTGCATTCTGGATAGGATGACATACATTGCTTTATGATAATGATATTGATGTGAATAAGGAATGCCGCTAGTTGGGTCTGAATCGTCAATCTCTAGATTTTCTTCTTTTTTTGACAGACACTGAACTGCGTGTATTTAGTTTTGATAACACAGTTGATTGACTGACATCTTTTGATTAAATATTATTTAGGCCTATATTCTGATCAGTATCACTTCCGCACACATACATAAAGAAATGAAAAACTTATTGGGACTCAGCCAGACCCAGATTTCTGCACCAGATTGGAATTTGTCTATCGTAATTGGTTGAATTGAACCTGAAATCATCCAAATCCTTGGTGAAGAGATATTTATGCCTTGATTTTGAGTCTGTGATTACAGATTGTTCTCAGCCAGAAGACATTTGGGAATACATGAAGATTGATAGGCCTTTCAATGCACAAATAATGCTGCAACACTGTACTAGCACCAAGCCGTAGAGAAAAACTTGAGCAGCAGTGTATTTTTGTAAACCCAAACATTAATATAATCCGAAAACTAAACAGTGAAAATTTCAATACACATTATTACTGGCCAATTAAATTTGATTTCGATTCTGCAAGGTTTTGGTAGCTTTGGTCTTGGCCCAGTAAGGAAATATCAAAATGGCCTACTGTATACCATGCTCACTGAGTTGGTACTTTATTGGCAAAGTACTGAGGACTAGGAGGTATGAAGTTTCCCTAACCAAACATGTCACATTGATGGTAATCTAGAGCGGCTGTATGTCACTCAGGATGGCTAAGGATGGCAGCATTAGAGCCACAACAACTTTGTATCTAATAGTATCCTCCCCTCTTTGACTATGATGCTTTTGAATTCTTGCTACAAGTTGGTATTACTGGCGTTTGGGCTAGAGCCAAAAGACTATTCATAGGAAGGGCTAGGGGGCTTGACCCGTCCAATTTTCAGCAGAACATTTTTGAAAACCTCTAAAATATGCATAGTTGTTTTGATTGTAATATGAAATTGATATTATATATGTATTTAATTAGCAGGTGCCCAGAGAGACTCATTGTAAGATCGGTTGGAATTATGAATGGATGGATAACACTGCTTTACCTGGTGTTAATTGCCAGTTGTTACATGTTTTGAGGTCAAGACGTCATCGATGAGTTTTAAACTGAAGCATATTACATCAGATATGACCAGAAATATAATGTTGCTGCTGTCTGAGTATTATTTAGCAAGATGCCTTCCATGCAGAATGTTTTTGCAGCAAAGTAAAAATCATCAAGCTGCTCAAGAACGATCTCCCTCATTCGATTAATTTTTCATAACCATAAAACTCCCTGTATTCCTGAGATTATTCCTCAATATCCCTTTCAGCGGAAAGACGTTCAAACGCATCTCCTGCACCCACCGCGACTTGCTTCTACAACATCCATGGATACAGCCTTGGGTCATGTAGGCAGGCCAGTTGAATAGCCAATTACCATGATTTTTCCTTTGGACTGAACTTAAGACAGGCCTGCATCATGAAATTCTTGTGAGAAAAACTAGATGTCTTCCTTTCTTTTTTGCCTACAACCTGAGCAAATAACTATAGCCAACATCACTACTCAAGGTCAGATGACTCCCGGTCACAGAATAGCAAGATTAGTTGTATATTCACAATAAATCTTGATATGTAAATTCACCTGAGAATGCTAGTGCCTGGGCAATCAGTCAGTAATAATCCAAAATAAAACAAGTATTTTCGTGACAAAAATCGCTTTGCAGTGAATGCTAAACATTTTAACCAATTGGACCAGTGTACTAAATTACTGGTTTGCACAACATGCTGATTATCATTCTAAGTAAATTTGTACTCCAGGGCGCCACTGTGAATCATTTGCCCAACTTAGGCGTATTGGGTCCTATAAAATGGTGCTGTCTCACAAACTGTAATTCATCCCAAGAGGACAGGCTAATTGCAAATTGGAGATCATGAATATTGTCAAATTATTAATGATTCTAACTATGATAATGCCTGTGTTGTTATTAAGACTATGCTTGTCAATACAGTCTACACCCACACCTGCTGCAAAAAGTCACAGGGAATTGGAGGAGTTGAAACTAGAGGGGTTGAGATGAGAGGGTTTGTGTTCAAGGCAACTGAAACTTGCAAGCAGGTCTTTTGCCCATGTCCGTCATCCACCACCCAACACCTATAGCCTTCTGAAAAACTCATCCAACTGTTCATCTCACGCAACAGCTCTAAATTGCCAATCAAACTATTCAAAAATAAAGAGTGTAGTACAAACTTCCCTGAAGTTTTGTGTTATTTCTTCAATTCCCTCTGGCCGTCTAGTTATATTATAATTTAACAGTTCCCTGATGCAAGGGAACAGCTAAGACAACAAATCTCAGTATCTCTGTGTGTGATTTTCTGACAACTAATAATGTCTTGATAGTGTTCTAATTTAATCTTGTCAGACATTGCAAAATGTTGTTAATTTCCATTTGATTCATTACCAGAAGTCTTGAGGGGCCAGTCCCTCTGTTACTAAGTAGCATAGTAACTGTCCTACTCATTTGGGCATCAATTTAGCTTTATAAACTCTCTGATACCTAGTATATCCTGTCCCCATTATATCGTGGTTTTATTGTCACTTTTAAATTCCTTCAAAGTTTGGCTCGGCCAATTTTGCCTTTATCTTACTGCCTGATATCAAAAGTTTGCTGCAGTCCAGCCATTTTTCATAGAGTTTTTGTCAAGTTTGGTTAATAGGTTAGTCCACAGACTTAATAATAAACCCAGATGGGACACTGTATGGAGCATTAGCATTGAGGCACTTAATTATGGTGACGCGACGTCACTGGAGGATGTAGAAACAGTGATTTTTACCCATAGCTATCTTTGATTTACCTGTCCCAGCTCTGGTTAAATGTTGATAACTCAATTGGCTTCAATCGGAATTTAAGATTGAAAATTGCAATAAATTCAGCAGCTTCTGCCGATCATTTTGATAGTCTATTTAGCTTCATAGCTTAAATATTATCAGTAAAGCATGCTATTGAAAACGGTGCATAGGCGTAAAGCTATAATTTTTTTTTGCAGTTTCAGTCCTGAATGAATGCTTATATCTCCAACAATTTTGATGGAATTTTGAGTTTGAAAAGTGCAATAGACTCAACAGCTTCTGGTGATCATTTTGATAGTCTGTTTAGCTTTGTAGCGCAAATATTATCAGAAAAGCAAGCTATTGAAAACGGTGCATAGACTCAAAACTATAACTTTTTTTGCAGTTTCAACCTTGATTTGAAGTTTATTGCCTAATCAATTTTCATGGGATTTCAAGTTTGAAAATTGCAATCGACTCAGCAGCTTATGGGGCTCATTTTGAAGGTCTGTTCAGCGTTGTAGCTCAGGTATAACCGGGGAGTTTTGGACTTTCCTCCTTGTTATAACCGAACAAGCAAGGACAATATCTGTGACGGCACTTAATCAGTGTGCCAATCACCAGTGGTGAAGATAGGACAATATTCTTATGCGTATGTGTGCATAACTAAAATCTGTTTTCTCTCTCAGTTAAAGAAGGGGTACGGGTCAGATTCACTTTTTCCCGTCCCTATCCAGGTTGACAGATCACCCAATTCCGATTATGTACATGTGCTCCGATTTGGCACCAAATACATCATAACAATTTGTTTACATTTATAAGCAGGAATATGATGTCATATGTAGGACTCTCATAAACAATGCCCCATCAATCAATAATGACTGATTTACATTTAGCGATTTTTCTCAGTAAATATTTAGTATTTTTGAAAATCATTAAAGCTACACATTCGTCAACTATATTTGACTCTGCTGATGTAGTTTTGAAACCTAATTTTCTATTTTTAAGAAGAACATTAGATGTAAAAAAGTGTAGTAATACAATAATTTTCAGGTCAGTTTATAGTTAAATTACAGTGTCACAATGTGTATGAAAGCAGGTGCACTGCATGAAATTGATTTTCTAATGCAATATAAATCAATATATCATTAATCATCATGCTTTACGCAATTAAATATGGCTCAATGTAGCCTGTCTTGACAAGACATGCTACGCTTACGCGTGTAATTACCGTGATCTCATAAGTTTTTAGGATTTAATTTTGAGCATAGCAAATTGGCAAAAGTAAGTCTCATAAAAAAAAAAGTTGGCCCATATTATTACTCCCCGCAAAAGTAAATCCCTGTAGATAGACTACCAAGTGTCTACAATTAATGCTGGATCTGAATTACACTCCATCTTTAATACCAATTTAAACAAGTTAAAAACTATCTCCTTATATGGTAACCAAAAAGGATATGCGAATAGGATATCCTGTGATATCATGTGATGTCCATTAAATTCTAAAAAAAGCAGGCAATAGTTAAGCAATTAATAATTAGTTCACACCCAACAGAAACGGCAAAGCAAGACCACACACACCAGGATACAGTCCATTAGTAAATCACTGTTTATTGTTATTAATGTGTATTTGAATGTTATTATTTCTGCCACTAGGCAAGATTTATAATTATGTATCATTGTCACATACCGGTGGTTCAGAAGATCCGCTGTGGCCTGGCTTATCCATTGTGAACAAATAGTGCTTAGCTTGATGAGTGTTACAACGACTGTGTACTCTGCTGTGTACTCAGAAATCTAGAAATCTGTTGCTATATTGCTGACTCCAGCAGACCCAATAAACATAATAGTATTTCAAAAGTTCATAAGATGGTGTTTTGTGGTCAGAATTGATGTATTATGATTTCCTAAATTACCGGATTTAGCTGTTGCTTGTTTTATCAGGCTGCTAATATAAGGTAAGACAAGGAGAATGCTGCCGGGCAGGAGGTCTCCCTTTACTTTTGACCCACCGAAGTGACCACTATATTAGCTACACAGAATATCGTCTACTATGAGCTTCAATTTTATTTGAAGCTTTGTGAGATCCGGCCTTGACTTGTTTACTTCCAACTATCTCGTTTGGTCACATTTCAATAATGGTGGTGGATATTTTGTCTAAGATCATGACATTTCTTATTGTGTATGCCTGGCTCAAAATGAGCAAAAAAGCATTAAAAAAAAGCAAGGATGAAATTAGTCATTTCTTTGGTAATTGTGTATTCACCAAGTAAATGCAATTGCTTGCTTCCTCAGTTATTCCAAGGAAGAAAGTCCTGAACTTCATGGTTATAATTGAGCTACAAGGCAGAACAGACCATCAAAATGATCTCCACAAGCTACTGAATCTATTGCAATCTTTAAACTCAAAACCCCATCGAAATTGATAAGGAAATAAACTTTAAAACAGGGCTGAAACTGCAAAAAAAGTATAGCTTCGAGTCTAAGCACCATTTTCAGTTGCTTGCTTTTTTGATAATATTTGAGCTACCAAGCTAAACAGACTATTAAAATGATCTCCAGAAGCTGCTGAATTGATAGCAATTTTCAAACTCAAAATTCCAAAATATTGTTTGAGAAATAAACATTTAATCAGGACTGAAACCGCAAAAAAAAATTATGGCTTCGAGTCTATGCACTGTTTTCAATAGCTTGGTTTTTTAATGATATCTGAGCTATGAAGCTAAACAGACTATCAAAATAGTCACTAGAAGCTGCTGAGTCTATTGCAATTTTCAAACTAAAAATTCAATCAAAATTGATTGAGATATAAGCATTTATTCAGGACTGAAACTAAAAAAAAAATTATAGCTTTACGTCTATGCACCGTTTTCAATAGCTTGCTTTATTGATAATATTTGAGCTATGAAACTAAACAGACTATCAAAATGATCACCGGAAGCTGCTGAATCTATTGCAATTTTCAAACTTAAATTCCAATTGAAGCCAATTGAGTTATCAACATTTAACCAGAGCCGGGACAGTTAAATCAATGATAGCCATTAGTAAAAATCACTGTTTCTACACCCTCCAGTGACGTCGCGTCACCATAATTAAGTGCCTCACTTCAGCTATATACAGTGTCTTGTCTAGGTTCATTATAAAGACTATGGGTTAGTCAAGAGTGCTAAGAGTGCTAATCACTTGGCTATCAGTGATAAGAGGTTCTCTGCATCGAGTTTCTTACTGTTTGTACTAGGGCTGCTATTATCTTGAACCAGAGACCTATCGGTAGACTGCCAGGTTCTGATTCTCATGTCAATCTCTTCACACCAAACTGTTTGCTTACAGGTGGTGCCATCTCTACCCAGCCAGGCGGGTTGGACCAGTCTGCCAAGCCATCTGATAGGCTGGCCATAATCGAATCTTCAATAGATGATTTTTGGAAGTTTTGGACACATTTATTCGCCCCCAACTCTTATGTCGCATAACAAGTGGGCTCAAGCTGCTAAGCGCGATTTATGTATAGGTGATGTTGTAGTAGTTGTGGATGCTAATGCAATTGGAGGGCGATACTATATAGCTAAAGTCACCGAGGTGCTTCCAGGGAAAGATGGGAGGGTGAGAAATAGGTGTCTTCTAGTAACCAATACAAATAGTAAAATTGTGTTTTTGGACAAACTTATTTATTTTTTGCAAATTAAATCTACAATAAAATCTTTGGAAATCTCCTATTCCACAGAGAAAGTATTAGAATATTTAGGCCGCTAACAGCTCAGACATCCTAGGCATACTCCACCTATAATATTGAAGACACTACAAAAAAAATGATTTTATGTGAGAATAAGATCAATATACTAGTACAAAAAGAGATGCGATCAGTTGTTGGATAAATCCAATAGTGCCACAGGGTTTTTATTGAAGAGTTTAATGTACTGTTTTATGGGAGAAATTAAAGATTTAAAAGGGGGATTTAATTGTCATCCAATACCTTGAAATGAAAACGTACCTAGTAGTCAATTTAAATTTGGGACGTCTAAAAGTTGGAAAGTTTACTCACCGAAGTTCTGGTGTCTCACCATCTGCACATTCTACGGCTGGTGGGCATAGGTTTTCCGGACATACACCAACTAAAGAAGTTTTAAGTTCTTCACAAATAAGAATAATTATGGATACATATATCTGATACATGTTTAGTAGGAGCCAAAAACTTGTCACTACATAGTGTTTAACGTACAAACTTTCAAAGCTGCAGTCCAAAAGGGATAATGAAATAGAACTTACCGCCGCTTCCAAGAGCGCTGGATCTATGCACCTAAAAATGGATGAATCAAAGCTTTACTCAAGATAAGATAAAAGCAAAAAATGACAGCAGAATCATGCTTAGTTACATTGTCACCAACCTACCAGCAATAAAGACAATTATACAGTCCTTAAAATTTGCATCCTAGTGTTCTCAAGGGAATGTTTTATGTTTGAGTGTTGAAACCACGGAGAGGCAAATGCAGAACATTGGTGTCAATCACCATCACATTTTCTAAAGAAAACATGGTCTCAAACTGAAGACAACAAGACAGTCATGGTCACTCACCATTGCAGAGATAATGAGGCAGATAGCTAGCAGAGTAAATTTAATATCCATGTTGTATCACCTCCAGGGCTGAAAGTTACAATGCTGAATATGCACACTGGTTAGCTTTTATAAGAGTATGAAAACAGTCTCACACTCATAAAGACGTCATTCACAGCCCCAGTTGTCATTATTCTGAGCGTATTTTTTTAGATATTCCTATATCATTTGCTTCCGTTTATGTATCTATCAGTAAAGAAAGATGTCAGTCACTCCAAATTGTCATTATTTTTAGCTGTATCGATTAATCAAAGATAGTCATGCAATCATTTGCTTCTCTTTATATATCTGATATTAATTAACAATGTCCTCATTTCTTGCATGGTGTTGGGGCTAAATAATGTCTAAGCCTTTGTTTCTCTGAGTATATTACAGGTCGAGGAACTAGAGGTCATCAAACACTAGATAATAATGGATATTTTTGTCAGAGATTAATTCTGGCATGATTCAGCAAGACCAAGACTTATGTTTTGGAACAATAGCCTTGTTTACTGTTTACATATTACTATCCAACAGCTAATTTATGAATTCCCATCTTCATTCCGGATATGTTGAAGTCAAAGACAATTATTAGGAAGAGTTGAATTGTGTTGCTGGTTTGATCTGACCAACAGCAGCTCAGTGACTTATACGGCTGTTGTACTTCAAAAGCTGTAGGAATGTTCATCTCCTTATTTGTATAAATAGTTAAACCAAAGCTCTTACCCTGTAAATTGTATATACATGTAGAGAATCTTTTGTTCTACCGGACAAAATCCACAAGAAATTGTAGGAAGTGGAAACAAAATACAGTTGGTATTCTAGTTTGTATCAACTGAAGTGTCTTTCAATTGAAACCCGACAGTTTTGAGTTTGACCTTCTATTCTAAAATCAAGTGACATTTAGAAATAGATGGAAAAATTGATAGGCATTTCAATGCACAGAAATGCTGCAGCATTGAACTATTACCAAGCTGTGGTGAAAATTTGAGCAGCAGTTTATTTTTGTAAATTGTAACTTTAATAAAATCCGAAAATCAACAAGTGATAAATTCAATACACACAATTACTGGTCCCTGCTTTGGTCTTAGCTCAGTATGGAAATATCCAAAATGTCCTAACGTATACGATGCTCACTGATTTGGCACTTTATTGACAATGGACTGAGGACTAGGAGGTATGAAATTTCCTTAACCAAACTTCTCACATTGATGGTGATCTAGTGAGGCAGTATGTCAGCTACAGCTAGTATTAGTGGTATGTGGGGGTAGAGTCAGAAGTGCTTTAATAGGAAGGGCTAGGGGGCTTGACCCTAACCATTTTCAACGGGTCAATTTTGAAAAAACCTCTAAAATACGCATAGTTGTTATGAATGTATTAAGAAATAGATATTTTCATGTTTTTAATTACCAGGCGCCCAGAGGGGATCATTGTGAGATTGGTTGGGATTATGAATGTCCTACGCTGGTTTACCTGGTGTTAATTTCCAATTGTTACATGCCCGTCGTATACTTTTCGAATTTTCAAATCAGTGTTATAACCCACCAGTTAATGAGAGGATTCCAATATTTCGCATTTTGAACAAGGCCAATAAGAGCTTGAACTGGTCGGAGTTTGAAAACAATCCAACGGAGATTTAATTTTTTGATGCTGCCGTTTGGCATGTTTTTTTAGAGCAAATGTGAGCCTCATTAAGGTTGGCGCTGACGTAGAACAGAGGAAAGTGTGAAACGAATCTATTTTTTGACTTCGGCGAAAAAAAAAGTGATACCCTCCATTGATATATTTTTTATAATTTTCAAGTCAGCGTTATCTATTACCGACCAGTTAATCGGAGGTTCCCAATATTTCGAATTTTGAACGAGGCCAATAAAAACTTGAAATGGTCGGAGTTTGATAAGAGTCCAACAGAGATTTAATTTTTTAATGCTGCCGTTTGGCATGCTTTTTTAGAGCAACAGTGAGCATCGTTAAAGTCGGCGCTGACGGAGAACAGAGACCCACAGAGCCAAACAGATTTCAGAATTAAGACAAGCAGGAGTTGCTCCTCTTATGAGGTAGGTTTGGAGTGAATCTGTTTTTTGACCTTGGCAAAAAAGACGTGATACCCTCCTTTAGTATATTTCTTGAATTTTCAAGTCAGCGTTATTACCCACCAGTCAAACGGAGGATCCAAATATTTTGCATTTTAAACAAGGCCAATAATTGCTTGAACTGGTCGGCATTTGATAAGAATCGAACATAGATTTAATTTTTCAATGCTGCCGCTTGGCATGTTTTTTAGAGCAAAAGTGAGCCTCGTTAAAGTTGGCGCTGATGGAGAACAGAGACCCACAGAGCCAAACGGATTTCAGCATTGAGGTGAGCAGGAGTTGCTCCTCTTTATGAAGAAGGTGTGAAGCGAATCTATCATTTGACCATGGCGAAAAAAAAACGTAATACCCTTCCTTGGTATATTGTTTGAATTTTCAAGTCAGCGTTATTACACACCAGTTAATCGGAGGATCCCAATATTTTGTATATTGAGCGAGGCCATTAAGAGCTTGAAATGGTCGGAGTTTGGTAAGAATCAAACAGAGATTTAACTTTTTCAATGCTGCCGTTTGGCATGTTTTTTTAGAGCAAAAATGAGCCTCTTTAAAGTTGGCGCTGACGGAGAACAGAGACGCACAGAGCCAAACGAATTTCAGATTTGAGACAAGCAGGAGTTGCTCCTCCTTATGAG
Source organism: Membranipora membranacea (assembly GCA_914767715.1). NCBI lineage: Eukaryota > Metazoa > Bryozoa > Gymnolaemata > Cheilostomatida > Membraniporidae > Membranipora > Membranipora membranacea. The sequence goes on along the minus strand of OU612072.1, from coordinate 8,364,887 downwards.
GAAGGTGTGAAGGGAATCTATTTTTTGACCATGGCGAAAAAGACAGCGTGGTACCCTCCCGTGGTATAATTTTCGAATTTTTAAATCAGCGTTATAACCCACCAGTTAATGGGAGGATTCCAATATTTTGCATTTTGAACAAGGCCAATAAGAGCTTGAACTGGTCAGACTTTGATAAGAATCCAACAGCGATTTAAATTTTCAATGCTGCCGTTTGGCATGTTTTTTGAGCAAATGTGAGCCTCATTAAGGTTGGCGCTGACGGAGAACAGAGACCCACAGAGCTAAACAAATTTCAGCATTGATACGAGCAGGAGTTGCTCCTTCTTATGAGGTAGGTGTGAAGTGAATCTATTTTTTGACCTTGGCGAAAAAAAGCGTGGTACCCTCCCTTGGTATATTTTTTTCAGTTTTCATGTCAGCGTTATAACCCACCATTTAATCGGAGGATCCCAATATTGCACATTTTGAACAAGGCCAAAAAGAGCTTGAACTGGTCGGAGTTTGCAAAGAGTCCAACAGAGATTTAATTTTTCAATGCTGCCGATTGGCATGTTTTTTTAGAGCAAAAGTGAGCCTCTTTAAAATTGGCGCCGGATCTTGATAGCAGCGATGTGGAAGGCCGGAGCAGATGGAGAAGTCTGGTTGAGCTTGGTATCAAGCAAAAACCCCACCGCACAGGACAAAGACTGTGAAAGGTGAGAAAGGTGAGAAAGTTAATCGGGGGATCTCAATATTTTGCATTTTGAACAAGGCCAATAAGAGCTAGAACTTGACTGAGTTTGAGAAGATCAAACAGGGATTTAATATTTTGATGCTGCCCTTTGGCATGTTTTTTTTTAGAGCAAAAGTGAGCCCCATTAAAGTTGGCGCTGACGGAGAACAGAGACCCACAGACCCATTCGCATTTCAGCATATAGACGAGCAGGATGTGCATGTTAGGTTTAAAGCGAATCTATTTTTTGACCTTGGCGAGAAAAAAGCATGATACCCTCCCTTGGTATATTTTTTGAATTTTTAAGTCAGCGTTATTACCCACCAGTTAATCAGAGGTTCCCAATATTTTCCATTTTGAACAAGGCCAATAAGAGCTTGAACTGGTCGGAGTTTGATAAGAATCGAACATAGATTTAATTTTTCAATGCGGCCGTTTGGCATGTTTTTTTAGAGCAAAAGTTAAGCCTCGTTAAAGTTGGCGCTAACGGAGAACAGAGTCCCACAGAGCCAATCGAATTTAAGCATTGAGTGAGACAAGCAGGAGCTGCTCCTCCTTATGAGGTAGGTTTGAAGCGAATCTAATTTTTGACCTTCGCAAAGAAAAGCTATGTCTGGTTTTGGCAACTATTCAATTCAACATGTTACGACTATAAGAATGAATTTCACAGGTGAATGTAATATTCATAGCAATAACAAAAAAAATAATTTCTCAACTGCTTACAATTATTTGGTCTAGATCAGGTCAGGTGAATCATGAAATATCACACAGACATTTAAGCAGCAAAGAGAACCAGCCATCTCTTTTTGGCGTTACACAAAAATTATGGTTTAGACAAGCAGCTCAAATATGGTTCAAATATGAATTGGTGGTCAACTGTTACACAGTTTGAATTCATTCTGTAACACCGTGAAATATAAATGCCATATGCTTCTTTTTATTGATGGCTGATCAGAGATTATGATTATCTATAGTCTCTGATATAACTAGGCAATGTAGTCACAAATTATGTCAGGTCAAGTATATAATCTATAATTCATGTAAAACTGATAATAACTGATTATAATAATAGATTCATAATTAGGTAGTCCAAATGTTAGAGCTCGGCCTCATTCTAACTCAGCATAAATGTTGCTGCTATCTATTCATCAGCTGTAATCTAGCAACTGACTATTGGAGGCCGTAGATTCGTGAATGCTGCACATATAAGTAAAATGTTATAAGCGTGCCTTAGTGTTTTGTTATCTAAACTTGAAGAAAGAATACTAAATACTCTGAGTCTTCGTATCACACGCTCCATATGTTTCCGCACATAAGCCACCCTCTTAGTATCCTATACTTGTGTAGAAGTCCTCTTTGCTGTTCCTTTTCCTGCTGGTGGTAATATCAGCTCAGCATGTCTGCTATGTAACATGTTGCTGTTTGGTTTTAAGGTCCTTAGTTTTTTGAATGGTCAACTTATTTAGCTTGTTTTGGTCATGATGGATTGGTTGATGTGGCCCAAGGCTGTCAGTCTGCTGACTAGTTTGATGGATGCTAAAGATTCCACAGCTGATACCCGCTGTACATGAGATATGATGTCCGACGGGGTTGGATACAACAATATATTTATGAGGGCATCGCATGGAGTCTCAACCCTTATATTTACACCATAAAAATTAGATGCCATGATAAGCCTGATATGCTGCCGGCATTATCTGTGTTCTTATCTTTTAAACTTATTTGACTTTTTTTGGTCTACGAGGTGTGACTATAAATGCCTTCGTGTGTTCGTATAATGACTGTTTCGGATAAAACTAACCGCCTTATACTTATAAATGAATCAGCTGATCTTGTGGTTGGGACTGTTTACTGTTTACAAATAGTAACAGCAGAGTGTATAGTGGTTGCAAAATGAATGCTATAAATCATCCTCTGATGTATGTGGTATATAGCTATGACAGTGATCAGGGTGCACAATACACTGTTGCATTCAATAACTTTATCATGCATGCCCAGGTTTTTTTTCTCCTGCAGAGTGCTAGTGATGAAATATAACTTACTTGCAGGGCCGGACTCTTACCCTACTCCAAAGGATGTTATTTCTACAAATTTAGCACAGGCTAGATGATAAGCCATGATCAATTCGTGTTCTCCAGGAGCAGACAACTCTTATTTAAAACAGGGCACATAAAAGTGTCAGATGTCGTGTATCATCTGAGGGGCAAACATAGCAGTAGAATACTATGAATATCAAATAAATGCGCATCCTGGTCCGAAAAACCAGTAAATTAGGTAAAGCTCCCTGTGTCGGCAATCATCTGGTAGAATCCAGTGAATACTTGTACATTCAGATATCTCAATGACAAGGGCAACTTGCACAGGATTTTAGTTCAATTGCTTCTACTGGGATATCAGTCAACATTCTTTGCAATTTTCTTTTCAAGATTCAAAGCTAAACGCGCCGTTTAAATACATACGACATGCAATTCCATTCTGTATATATTTGTCTATTTAAAGTGTCATGAAGTTTACACAGCATGAAACTGCTCACACAGGTATCTTTTCGTTATGTCTTCTGTCTAGGTACATGAATGTTTTTAATTTCGTCAATATGATAAGTGCAATGATAAAAGATACAGCAGCAACACAACACACATTATAAAAATAATACTTGGTTTTGTAATCCTAACAAGGCTGGCTAATATATCATATAGCTGACAGTTTCGTTTATCGTACCAAAGTCTAACCTTCAGACAAAAAAACACTATCTGTTTTCAATTGCTTGCATTAGGCAACGCAACTTCGTGACGATCACTCAGCTATGAACCACAATGAGAAACTACGCACCTCTCTACCCAAAGGCGACACCAATTTACACAGTGTGAAGATTTATCATTTTTAAATTTTTTTGTGATGCTCCACCATCTGGTGGCCTTTTTAATGACCAGGTGTTAGGCTCCAGAATCCCACTATTGTTTTGCTCGCTCTTTCTGATTGGTGAGTGTATTTCTGAGTATCATGTTTTCACCATTTTGTACCGCTTTGCACAATTAAAGATAGATAACTCTTCACTATGCATGATGTGTCCGACGGAGAAAGATTTTATAATATAATTGTTGGCCATTCGGCCCTGGTTGATTGTAAACTGGTACGACTGACGATCTGCTGTTGGTTGTCATGTATTTCGTGTCATCGCACTTCCTTGGTAATTAATTGAAAAACAAACAGGTTTTTCTTCACTGGTGGAGTATCATAGTCCTCATAATTTTGTATCGTGCTGATTCAGGTTAAAACATTTTCATACCATAATAGTCTTTTGAGACAGGGAGAGCTTGTATGGAAATCCAATATCTTGGAATCATCATGGCACTGTGTAACTCAAAGTAAATGAATAAAACAGTTTGCTGAAAATCTCTACCATAGGTTACCAACACAGATAGTTTGCCTTTCAATTAAATATCCCCGTTTTAAGAGTTTTGGTTCATTTGAACTTGGTTTCAGGTATACACAAAAGCATAGCTTTTCATAGTCCCAATGTAAAAGAACTTAAAGCCAACCAGAAAACCCATCTCAGCGGGAAGAAAATCATGTGCTCCTCCTACATTCTCTCTGCACACTTCAGGACTGTGGCCCTTGATAACTGACAAGCTACCTATATGGCAGTCATGACTGTACAAGACTGATTCAGCCCTTTTGGTTTTTGTGAATCTTCCTCATTGAACATTCAACAACTTCTTAATATAGTCTGTAAAAAGCAACATTATTTTTGGCAAGGATACAAGTGAGCAGGAGGCAGGAGTGGCCTGACGGTTAATGGCGAGGACATGTGTTCTTATGAATCAGGTTCGATTCCCGGCGCCGGCTGTAGCTTCTGATTAGGCATTGGCGAGTCTTTCATCCCAGCCGGGTCTGATCGGATCCAAATCGTAAATACAGAAGGTGTACCTAGTGCTATATATTTATACTGCGTGCTTGCACACAGTATAAAGATCCCCATCTACCTCTATGAGAAAAGATGAGACAAGTAGATATAGTAAAAAAAGTTATGTACAGTAACATAATCCTTGCATGACAAGGATATTAGTAATATTTGAGTTTGTGATAATTTTCCAGAAAATATTTTCTACAACTTCTCCTTTCATTATAAACACAATAGCCGCATGGTGCGTGGCTCTGAGACATTCAAATGCATTGAATTGTCCAGCTTGATAAGATAATATATTAAGTAGTTGGTTTTATAAACAGAATAGTATTGCTTTATTTCCTCTTCCTGATCACCCTTATAGATTGATGAGGTAAAAATGGGGAAGTCATAATATCTTGATTGAGCCACAAAACTGAGAGCAGTGACTACCAATTCAGACATATTTTCTGGGTACGCCTGTCACACTAATCACTGACATATAATACTGCCCTGCAAATTCATTGGTTTGTTTTGACGGCCAGAAATAGTATAAATCACCCAAAGACAGTATCATCAGACCTTTCATTGTCATCAGACAGCATCCTTGTCATACCAGTAGTAACTCATTCCTACCTTTTCAAGTAAGTAATAAAGATAGTTATTTACCATAGGGAAGATATTGACTCTTAAAACTAGCTCATCGTAAACATAATGTCTTAAGCTGTGGGCGCACACACTGTATTATCTATAGGATTGGGGCACTTCAAGTACGCCCAGTGGCATAAGTTTGCTAGGTAAGACCTAACCTATGCTCCAGACTTGCTATTAAACATGTTTGTTTTTCCGTTGTAAGGCCAGGAAGTTGAACTTCTCCTTTGTTATATGTGTAAGAGGTGTTGCTCTATTAAATTGCTAAATAGTGTTTGGTTTAATTCACTCAAGTTAAACAAAAGGAAAACATATTGGACCCTAAATGTATTGATACTGAAAGGAATAGCTTTAGCTAAGAAAAGGCATGTGTAACTTGTACCTTGACCAAGCCGAAGCCTGTCTCAAAGTTCCCTAACCCTTTGGGATGTATGGCATGCGTAACCAGACCTTCACACTGACTTTTAATTTTGAGTTCAGTAGATAAATAGAATTCATGCTGATATTTATTCTGAGATCATTATTGTGACATTAAAAAAATTCAAAACATGAATACAGTATACTCTTGATACTCGAACATCATTTCTGAATTTAGAAAATTAGGTATAATTTTCTCAATCAGTGATAAGTTTAATGGATGTGTTTCATTGGTTGAGTAAGACATAAGAAGTTTATTCAACTTCGCAGCTTTGAATACAAAGAGTATAGACACTGATTCCATCATAAGTTGATATTCAATCCTGTGGAATTTTTTCTGTTTATTTATCTAGTTAGAATTGGAGGTGGTATAAACACCCCCTGTAAAACGTCAAGATGGCAATGATGAACACAGTGAGTATCCAAATGTATATGTCTAGTCTAGGTTTCAATTCGCATACCATGCACAAAATCCATTAAATATTTTGAAATTATTAACCAAGACAGAACAAGAAGAGGCCATCCTAGTATATGCCACATTGTGTTATGTTGTATTTTGTAGGTATCTTTATTGCTGATAGCCTGTCTCGCTGGTGTCACACACATCATCGCAGTGGTAGGATATTGTGATGAAAATTGCTGCTCTGCAAAGGGGATCAATGGTTGTGGCTCTACTTCCTATCTAGCATAATATGGTAAATATGGATTCTTGTTTACAATCAAAACTTCTAATTGAGGAACTTAGACACGGCCAGCTCCCATCTCAGGCTGACACAATTGTTCATAATATTTTTTTAAATAAGCAAACAAGAGTTGTCAAAAGAGATTTTAACACCTTACTGGTAAAAGATTTTTGGAAGATTCATAATGAAACCAAGAAAGCCAATAATAATTTTATGCCTAAGCTCCCGAATTCTGTCCTAGTTTTGTCCTGTTCTAGCCCTATTCTGATTCATATACATGGTCATAACCCAAAATCCTGTTTTTAGGGTTGGATTGATAGGTTGTACTAAGTGTCATATAAGCTGAAATGAATTATCCTCAAAATACATATAGCAATTTGACCAATTGTTCCTCTCTCCAAGAGTCCTAGGGATGAAATCTGGTGGGTCCTTTGAAACCCTAGAGGTTTACATGAAGCAACAGTGGCAATCATCCAAACTGATTGACGTGAAAGTTGAAGTTGATTATACCAATCAATGAGCAGTGACAAACAGAAGTTTAAAATTAAATTCTGGAATGTTTTATACTAGTGGACAATATAATTTTTATTTCCAGAATCAGGAGTTTCTGTGATCCTCTCATCTTCATATCCATGTGCTTGAGGATTCTGCTATCCTGCATCCAAAGCAATAGATGGTATCTACATTCAAGAAATAACAATTGCGAGTCTTGATTATTCAAGTATAGCTCACATCGGAGGCAGTAGGTCAGCCTACATCCATATAAACCTGGGCAGAAGTGGATGAGCGAAAGGTGTTAAGATATGGAACAGAAATAACGAGCCTAATGTCCGTAAGTTATTGGCAAAATATGAAAAATAAGAATCATCATCATCATCATCATCATTGGCTGTCCCTCGTATCCGAAGATGACTTCTTGTGAACCATGTCTCTCCATTGGCATCTGCTTCTGCTGAGGGATTGCCAGTTACCAACAGGAATCTTTTTATCTTTGAGGTTTCTCTTCATCATGTCTTTGAACCTCAGCCTGGGTCTGCCAATACCACGAACACCTTCTTTAAGCTGAGAGTACAGGATTTGTTTGGGTAGTTTGGACTCATCCATCCTGTGTATATGACCAGCCCATCTCAAGTTTCTCTGAATTAGGAGTTCATACATGCTGGGTAGATTTGCTTGAGTAAGGATGTCGGCATTTGAGATGAAGTCCCACCATTTGACATTAAGAATTTGTCGCAGGTGTCTCATCATATAGGTGTTAATTTTATTTGCCACCAGCTTGTACACTGGCCAAGCCTCCGCGCCATACAGAAGGGAAGAGAGGACAACTGCTCTGTATACCGAGCAGTTTGTTTTGAACGTAACGTCCTTGTTGTGCCAGACCTTTTCCTTCAGCCTGCCATATGAGGTTGAGGTGTTTGACATCCTTGTGTTGAGCTCCTCATCCATCTTGTTGTTGTTCAGGACAGTAGATTCGAGGTACTTGAACTTATGAACACTGGCTAGCTGTTCGTTAGTGATGTATATAGACTGACCCTCATCATAACTCCCGGGGGCTGGTTGGTACAGCATCTCCGTTTTCTTAATGTTTATCTTGAGACCGAAGGCTTGTGCAGACCTGGCGAATCTGCTGACAATCTCCTGTGCATCATCATAGCTGTGAGCAATAAAGGCAGTATCAACAGCAAACATAAATTCTCATACCAGGACTCTTCTAGTTCTTGTTGTAGACTTGTACTGGTTCACGCTGAACAAATCTGCTCCAGGCCGGCTCTGAATCCATACACCCTTGTTGCAGTCGTTAAAGGCATGGTGCAAAACAACTGACAGGAATATAGAGAAGATAGTGGGAGCTAGTACACATCCTTGTTTGACGCCGTTGTTGACTTGAAATTGACTTGACAGCTCACCCTTCAGTTTAACTGAGGCTTTCATGCCGGTGTAGTATTGTAAACTGTCCCCCGCGCGAAAACAACCCCGGGACACTTTACAATATTGTAAACTGTCCCGGGGACACTTTACAATAAAAACAGGCCTATTGTAAACTGTCCCCCCCTATTGTAAACTGTCCCCCCCTATTGTAAACCGTCCCCCCCTATTGTAAACTGTCCCCCCTATTTGTGACTGTCCATATCGAGAGCCCAGCTGTTTATCACCATTCTAAATGGGTCAGATCATCTAAGTGGAGCATACCATGATGTTCTGGCTGCCACTATGATGGCCAAAGTTGTACCATGGGGATGGTGGTGGTATCTCATTGAATGAGTGTATAAAGCCTCTTTTTCATATGGTACTTTGGGGATCTATTTTTCGCAAACACTAGTTATTTGAAGCTCCTATGATTTAGAGATGTCTGGTTTGCGAAGAAAGGTGCACTAAGCCAACAGTGGATAGATGTGTAGTTGCCACATCACAGAACACACATACTTTCATTGCAGGTTCATGAGCCGCGCGAAAACAACCACCCCATTCATTCATCATAAAATCTACCTCCGTCAAGCATCTGCCTAGGAGTGATGGCAGTCAGTCACAAGTGTGAGCGGGAGAAATAATTACTTTTGAGCTTTTCATATTGTGAGGATGGGTATTGCACTGTAAATATTGCTTAAGCCGCGCGAAAACAACCACCCCCCAAGCTGTCTTATAAAGATATCTGTTAAAAAGTCTCAAACATAATGAACCGTGATTTTGCATCCATAATGCGATTATCATAAGGTGACTGTGTACCAAATTTCAGATTAGTAGGTCAGAACTTAATGACACAACGGATGATATGTCGTTCTTTGCAAGTTCATGAGCCGCGCGAAAATAACCACCCCATTCAGTCATCTTGAAATCTACCTCAATCAAGCATTTGCCTGTGAGTGATGAAAGTCAGTCACATGTGAGACCTGGAGAAATAACGACTTTTGAGTTTTTCATATTGTGCCGCCTGGTATTGGACTGTAAAATATTGCTTAAGCCGCGCGAAAACAACCACCCCCCAAAGTGTCTTATAAAGATTATCTGTCAAAAAGTCTCAATCATAATGAACCATGATTTGGCAGCCATAATTCGATTGTCATAAGGTGACTGTGTACCAAATTTCAGATTAGTAGGTCAGAAGTTAATGACACAACGGATGATATGTCGTTCTTTGCAAGTTCATGAGCCGCACGAAAACAACCACCCCATTCATTCATCTTGAAATCTACCTCAATCAAGAATTTGCCTGTGAGTGATGACAGTCAGTCACAAGTGAGAGTGGGAGAAATAACCGCTTTCGAGCTTTTCATATTGTGCGGCCTGATATTGCCCTGTAAAACATTGCTTAAGCCGTGCAAAAACAACCACCCCCCCAAAGTGTCTTATAAAGATAATCTGTCAAAAAGTCTCAATCATAATTGACCATGATTTGGCAGCCATAATGTGATTGTCATAAGGTGACTGTGTACCAAATTTCAGATTAGTAGGTCAGAACTTAATGACACAACGGATGATATGTCGTTCTTTGCAAGTTCATGAGCCGCGCAAAAACAACCACCCCATTCATTCATCTTGAAATCTGCCTCAATCAAGCATTTGCCTGTGAGTTATGAAAGCCAGTCACAAGTGAGACCTGGAGAAATAACCACTTTTGAGGTTTTGATATTGTGCCGCCTGGTATTGGACTGTAAAACATTGCTTAAGCCGCGCGAAAACAACCACCCCCAAGCTGTCTTATAATTATTATCTGTCAATCATTCATTGCAGTTGTCTCCCAAAATGAAAGAGGAAACAACTTACAGTATGCTGCCATATGTGCTGTAATTCAAGGGATCTAACTGTGGAGTGAAAATATAACCATTCTATCTGAAATTTGGTATACATTCACCTCATGACAATCACATTATAACTAGAAAATCATGGTTCATTCCGTTTAAGACATTTTCACAGATAATATAAGACAGCTTGGGAGGTGGTTGTATTCGCGCGGCTGAAGCAATAGTTTACAGTGCAATACCAGGCCGCACAATATGAAAACCTCAAAAGTCATTATTTCTCCAGGTCTCACATGTGACTGACTTTCATCACTCACAGGTAAATGCTTGATTGAGGTAGATTTCAAGATGACTGAATAGGGTGGTTGTTTTCGCGCGGCTCATGAACTTGCAAAGAACAACATATCATCCGTTGTGTCATTAAGTTCTGACCTTCTAATCTGAAATTTGGTACACAGTCACCTTATGACAATCACATTATGGCTGCCAAATCATGGTCAATTATGATTGAGACTTTTTGACAGATTATCTTTATAAGACACTTTGGGGGGGTGGTTGTTTTTGCGCGGCTTAAGCAATGTTTTACAGGGCAATATCAGGCCGCACAATATGAAAAGCTCGAAAGCGGTCTTTCTCCCAGTCTCACTTGTGACTGACTGTCATCACTCACAGGCAAATGCTTGATTGAGGTAGATTTCAAGATGACTGAATGGGGTGGTTGTTTTCGCGCGGCTCATGAACTTGCAAAGAACGACATATCATCCGTTGTGTCATTAATTTCTAGCCTTTAATTCCAAAATTAGGTACACAGTCACTTCATGACAATCACATTATTGCTAGAAAATCATGGTTCATTTCGTTTGAGACTTTTTGACAGATAATCTTTATAAGACAGCTTGGGGGGTGGTTGTTTTCGCGCGGCTTAAGCAATGTTTTACAGGGCAATATCAGGCCGCACAATATGAAAAGCTCGAAAGCGGTTATTTCTCCCACTCTCACTTGTGACTGACTGTCATCACTCACAGGCAAATTCCTGATTGAGGTAGATTTCAAGATGAATGAATGGGGTGGTTGTTTTCGCGCGGCTCATGAACTTGCAAAGAACGACATATCATCCGTTGTGTCATTAAGTTCTGACCTAATAATCTGAAATTTGGTACACAGTCACCTTATGACAATCACATTATGGCTGCCAAATCATGGTCCATTATGATTGAGACTTTTTGACAGATTATCTTTATAAGACACTTTGGGGGGTGGTTGTTTTTGCGCGGCTTAAGCAATGTTTTACATGGCAATACCAGGCCGCACAATATGAAAAGCTCGAAAGCGGTTATTTCTCCCACTCTCACTTGTGACTGACTGTCATCACTCACAGGCAAATTCTTGATTGAGGTAGATTTCAAGATGAATGAATGGGGTGGTTGTTTTCGCGCGGCTCATGAACTTGCAAAGAACGACATATCATCCGTTGTGTCATTAACTTCTGACCTACTAATCTGAAATTTGGTACACAGTCACCTTATGACAATCGAATTATGGCTGCCAAATCATGGTTCATTATGATTGAGACTTTTTGACAGATAATCTTTATAAGACACTTTGGGGGGTGGTTGTTTTCGCGCGGCCTAAGCAATATTTTACAGTCCAATACCAGGCGGCACAATATGAAAAACTCAAAAGTCGTTATTTCTCCAGGTCTCACATGTGACTGACTTTCATCACTCACAGGCAAATGCTTGATTGAGGTAGATTTCAAGATGACTGAATGGGGTGGTTATTTTCGCACGGCTCATGAACTTGCAAAGAACGACATATCATCCGTTGTGTCATTAAGTTCTGACCTACTAATCTGAAATTTGGTACACAGTCACCTTATGATAATCGCATTATGGATGCAAAATCACAGTTCATTATGTTTGAGACTTTTTAACAGATATCTTTATAAGACAGCTTGGGGGGTGGTTGTTTTTGCGCGGCTTAAGCAATATTTTACAGTGCAATACCCATCCTCACAATATGAAAAGCTCAAAAGTAATTATTTCTCCCGCTCACACTCGTGACTGACTGCCATCACTCCTAGGCAAATGCTTGACGGTGGTAGATTTTATGATGAATGAATGGGGTGGTTGTTTTCGCGCGGCTCATGAACCTGCAATGAAAGTATGTGTGTTCTGTGATGTGGCAACTACACATCTATCCACTGTTGGCTTAGTGCACCTTTCTTCGCAAACCAGACATCTCTAAATCATAGGAGCTTCAAATAACTAGTGTTTGCGAAAAATAGATCCATAAAGTACCATATGAAAAAGAGGCTTTATACACTCATTCAATGAGATACCACCACCATCCCCATGGTACAACTTTGGCCATCATAGTGGCAGCCAGTACATCATGGTATGCTCCACTTAGATGATCTGACCCATTTAGAATGGTGATAAACAGCTGGGCTCTCGATATGGACAGTCACAAATAGGGGGGACAGTTTACAATAGGGGGGGACGGTTTACAATAGGGGGGGACAGTTTACAATAGGGGGGGGACAGTTTACAATAGGCCTGTTTTTATTGTAAAGTGTCCCGGGGTTGTTTTCGCGCGGGGGACAGTTTACAATACTACACCTGTATGGAAAGCGCTGATTAGATTAGTAAAGTGATCTGGGAATCCCAGCTACAGGAGCATCTTCCACAGAGTAGTCCGGTCAACGGTGTCAAACGCTTTAGTAAAATCGACGAAGATCATTTACAATGGCATATTTTGTTCACTGCTGTTCTCCTGCAGTTGCTTCAAGGAGAAGATCATGTCTGCCGTACCTCTTCCACTCCGGAGCCCGCACTGTGCCTTGGGTAGGAAGCCTTCAGCATTTGACGAGAGTCGGCTGAGTAAGACCCTTGCAAAAACTTTTCCAAGAATGGATAGAAGGGAGATCCCTCTGTTCCAGGCTTCTTTAATGATCTCATGAAGAGCACATAGCAGTTTTGGAACTCCCCTCTTGATTACTTAAGGATGAATCCCGTCGGAACCAGGTGATTTACCATCACTTACCATGTCAATAGCCTTGGAGATCTCATTTCCGGGCATCTATCCATCCAGTTTTGAACAGGGGCTTGTCTAAGGTTGTTAATGGCATCTTGATCTATTACTGGAGCCTCATTTAGCAGCTTTCTGAAATGCTCTGTCCACCTATTGAGAAGATCTTGCTTTTCTGTGGGCAGCGTTGTCTGGTTGCATGCTAGTAACTGGTCCGGGTGACTGATACGTGGGCCCCAGACAGCCCTCATACTCTGATAGAATCCTCTCATATCGTTTGTATCAGCAAAAACTTGAAGTTCCGCTGCTTTAGCCAGCCACCAATCATTCTTCAATTCTCTACATCTTGCAGTGAGCAGTGAGCAGTGAGTTCTATATTTGGCTTTCGTAGATCGGGTGTTCCTGGATAGCATACTAGTCCTAGCCTGATTCCGGGTTTCGATGAGTTGCTGCAGCTCTGCATAATTCTCATCGAACCAGTCTTCATGGTTTCTGTTGACAATCCCCAAGTGTTCCATGGATGTATCACACACAATATCCTGGAATACTTCCCATTTAGCTTCCACACCATCAGGATTTGGGCCGGCAAACTGCTCGGTGAGGGCCAATTCTAGATCTTGCTGTCCTTGTAACGACTTAAGTCGGGTCACATTAAGCTTTGGACTGAGCATCCTCCTCTTCCTCATTTTCCTTCTCACCTTCAGGTTTGCCGTGGATCTTATCATGATGTGGTCAGTACTACAGTTTGCTCCTCTCATCGCCCTTGTATCCAGAATGTCTGGCAAATCACGTTGACGTGTGATGACAAAGTCGATGAGGTGGGAATGCTTGCTTCCCGGATGCATCCATGAGTATTTGTGGGCTGATTTATGCTGGAAGAAGGTGTTTGTGATGCTGAGTTGATGTTGAGATGAGTTGATTGAGTTGATGGAGTTCCCCTTTCGTGTTGAGCTTCCCACAGCCAAACTTTCCTATCACACCCTGCCGTTAAAATCTCCCATAAGGATGATCTTGTCAGGTACAGTGACCGATCTTAGAGTCTTGCTCAGCTCATGGTAAAATTGATTGATGTTTTCTGGACTGTTTGTCATCGTCGGAGCATAGACAGCTATCACGGTGCACCATCTATCATCAGACTCTGAGGGTCATCATTTTGTCACTAACTGCCGTTGGTTCCTCTATCACATTAGACACGAGTTCAGTCCTAATGGCCAGGGCCACTCCGGATTCACTGCGTTCATCTGCCACCTTGCCATTCCAGTATATTGAATAACCTGTTTCCTCTCTGATGTGCCCAGTTCCCGAGAATCTGACCTCACTCAGGGCAGCTATTTCGATGTTGTACTTTGAAAGTTCCAATGATATTATTGCACTTCTTCGTTCAGGTCTATCTGCATTCTGCCGATCCAGCATTGTTCTGATGTTCCATGATGCAAATTTCAGTTTAATTTTATTTTGGACCTTCTTATCCTGGGCGACGTCCAGCCAGTATGGGGTTCTTTTTCTATTTCTTCTCATGGTTCATTTGAATTTTCTGACAAGATTGTTTAAGGATAAGGAGGGTTTTGTCAGTTGCCAACATACCCCTCTACACTACAGAAGTACGCTGAGCTGGCAAGGATTGACCAGGACGAGCCCAGCAGTTTGGTAGTTGCAGTAACTGGCCGTGTAGGTAGTAGGTACCCATTGCGCACTTACATATTGTCACGTGTCTGGATAAAGTTTGTCTGGGTCATCATTCCATAGATCCTCAATGCTATTGGCCTGGTGGGTTCCAGTTTACCGGCGATGTCCACTTGAAAGTTAGCATGAAGTCTTGACTGGCAGTAATTTCTCCTGAGTTCATCATTGCCATCAGCTCTTGGATACAGGAGTCCATAGTGTCTTGATACATCTGTTGGTTCCCGCATCCACCACCAATGAAATAAACCGATGAAATAAATAGTATTTTGAACAAATTAAAATTGAAATGCAATAAAAAATAGAGTTTATTACTGCTATTCCTAAAACAAGTTATGAATGGTGCAGTAGCTTCAATGACATAATAATAAACTTGACGGAATAAACTTGAGGTAGATATTGATACAAACAATAATAATTCAAATCTGAAGGTCTACCAACAGCAAGTTCATTATGTACCCTAATGAATCTGAACTTTTTTAGCTTCTGTGATACAGATATTCCAGAATGCTCTGATCAGTGTAGCAGATTCTGCATCAGCTTCAGGATTCGTAACAAACTCAGGATCAACCGTATGTTCATATCTCCGCGGATATCAGGCTTCTGTAAGGTATCATCAATGCTCCGCTACCATGTTTGGTCGATATGTCATAATCACTGGTCTTAATCACTGTTCTTAACCTACATGTATGGTACTAGTTTACTTGTAAACTTAATCTACAATGTAACAACACAAATACTAGCTGCGAATGATAAATGAACTGATCAATTAATTAATTGATAATACTAAACATTTTATTATAATATTATGCAAAAAATAAAGAAAACAACGCAAAGCAAGCAAAAAGTTAAATCATCATAACCTTCAGTGATGGTGTTGTTCCAAAATACTAGAACATTTTTTTTCTGCTCAGTGTTTAGTATACAACCTAATGTATTTTAAGTCATTTGTGTCTGTTTGTGATGTCGGGTTGTTTTCCCTAAACATTACTGTCAATTAAACTTACAAAAAAGCTTCAAAAAATATATGGTTCAATTCCTTCTGTCTCTTTTAACTTGTGCAAGTTCAAATCCTGGTGCCAGAAGTAACTCTTGATATTTAACTTGCATGAGATGAGCCCGAGCCAGCTCATTGCCCTGGCCCCCTGTGAGATCGGGGGTTGGGCTCCAAGCACCATACAATCAGGTCTTTAATGATTTTTGTACATACTGTGAGCTTTATGCTATATTTCGTTTTGTGACCTTTGTGACCTATTTGTTATATGCTTCTATGTTTTATGGTTGGTTGACCCAGCAAATCCTGTTCTAACTTGATCTAACTGGTTCCAACTGGTTTTGGTTGGATGATTTTTGTGTATTGTGTGATGATTAGATAGCTTGATCTGTATTTCTTAGTCTGATTACTGGATGTTCAAAGGTTCTAAGGTTGTTCTAAGTTGGATGTATTAACGCGTAACATACACTAAGACAGTGTTGATTGAGTCATAGAGGATGTAACAGGAAACCATAGTATAACCGCATATTCATGACAGCCACGTCATCATACTTGTTGCAAGGGGTCTGTGGGGTGGGGAAAAAGAGGAAAGATCTCTTCGTTTTGTCACAAAGATTGATTTCAACCCAGATCAATGAGCTCAACTCCAGATCTTTCCTACCTCAGCTCTTTACTTGCCAACCCCAGATACAAAATCTTTTCTTAGATCTTAGGTTCAAAAATAAACTCAATACGCCCCTAATCCGTTGTTTTCATTACTTCCCTGTTGGATCTATTCTGTCTTACGCTGCTTGCAGTCTATTCTGGTGTTTGTTGCTATATACCCTGGATTTCATTTGGTTCATTTATTTGCTCATATACTTGTACCGTCTGGCATCTGCTGCACCTAAATCACAGCATCACTGGATCTCCTGACAGCACTTCCCTTTGTCCATTAAAATCTTGCCTCAGATTAAATAATACAAATCATCCGATAATTACTTTATGCGATCCCGTAACTGAATAACCATTGTCATAGAAAGAAAAAAGATATTGTTGGTAATATTTGGAGTAATATTTTAGTTTTATGTGTCAGGGCAACTCCAGTATTATCACCATAACTATCATCCAACTTTTCAACTGGACAATGTCCTATTGAGACGAATTTACACACAATAACCCAGTTGGTCTTCTTTTTTCCCACAAACAGAAACAAAAAATCTAATAATCGTTATTAAATTACCATGATCATAATTGGCTGATATACATCAAAAATGTTCTTTGTTAAGAGTAATGCTTAATACTATAAATAGCTTTGATATCGTTTGACCTTTCTATCAGACCACTCTTGTGCTTCATGGCGTCTCTCTGACCCTTAGCGACAGTGCCGCAAACTGACCCAATGGACCTAATAACTCTTATCCAGTTCGGTTGGGGTGACTTTTCAGTTTGAGAACTCAAGCACATTTGAATTAGTTCAGTCGCTACAGTGCAAAGATAACCATCTTTATTGATTGGTGCACATGCGCAAAGTATACAAAGCGTACATATATTGCATTTGCAAATTTGCATGGACAGTTCTTGTTTGCGTATGCAATCAATCATTGTCGCTGTCATTACTTTTTAGTTAATTATTTTCTCTCATTTTGATAGGTCAATGTTTCAGCTAAATATTGCAAGGTTGGTTGCACACACAGCTTATGATATTCTACCACAATCAATCTGAAAGGTTAGTCAGGTACACAGCCTGCACATAGTCACATGGTAGATAAGTCCTGAGCAATATTCACCAAGACAACTTAATGACATAACAGTACTTGGGAAAACTTGATTTCACTAGATGACAAGCATAAATGCAAATGTAAGTAATATAACATAGACTGAACAATATTGTAGCTAACAAATAATAAACTATTCTTCTGACTCACACTCACATATCACACTACGTGACTTCGGTACTTAATCCTCTCATTGTCCTGCAAAATCAACAAACCTTTTCTTGATATGGAAGGAAGCTTTTTCAAAAAACCATGAGATACGAAACCTTAGGAAGACTTTAAAAGAATTAGATCTCTGTCCTACTGAGAAGATTTGAGAAAATGCTGGAACACCAATATCTACACATGTTTTGTCCTCCTAGCTCAGCAGAGTGATTGCATATCGAGCGAGCTCTTAAACAGTAGTATATGTGATAACACAATGCATCCCTTCTGCGAATTTATGTGGTCAGACTATGACTGTACTCAAGTATCTAACAACACAATATTCACACTATTCTCCCAGGTGTGCTCGCCCAGTGAGTACTCAAATTCCTCTATATCATCATTCGTCATTATTGTAAATCCGATCCAATCTCCCACCTAGAATAGCTTACTTTTCCCATTTATCATGCATTGCATTAGCACCAAAACAACAAACAGTTTTTCTAGTTTGTCAAAGGCAATGTTCCAAAATTGAACTATATGGTGTCAGCCCGATTTAAACAAATCTAGAAAAAACTAATTTTGGCATTTTAATTGACCTGGTCTCGTTTATAACCCCTGCGTTTGGCCATAAAATAGTCTAACTCATCTGTCAAATTGACATAACTTCAGAGCACCTGCCAAACGGTCCTAAATCAATTCACCAATTACTATTTAAATGAAAATCAACTTCAACAGCCTATCAACTACAGTTACAGTTTATTGCCTTTAATAATTAAAATGATGATATAACTCAAATCAAATTTTTGCCTGGAATTGTTGTAAGAGTAATCTTCCATAATTGCCATAGCACTCCCTCAATTGAATATAATGACAAAGAGCGGTACCAACAAAAGATAACGAAGCAAATGCTGACTATCAACTCACTCTCAACGTTACCATGTGCTATTGTACAATATCATACCCCTCCCCAACTTGACAAGGTGTCTATGTTAAGTCAATGGCCATGAATTGGGACTACTCAAGATCGACACAGCGAACATGACTGCCAAAACTCAGCAGCAGTTGACTGAAGGGGGATAAAATCCAACAATATTTGCGTGGTTAATACGTTGGGTTCTAACGAAGATTGGAGGAGGATAAAAAGTTAGAAATCTCTGGCAAATGTAAGGACTTAGCTCAGAATCTCGTTCAATGCTGGTGGCTTGGCTGGTGGCACCCAAAACCACCTTCTTGAAGTGCCATCATGTTATTAGGCAAGCATATAATTGTATAGTTGTTTATCAAAAAGTTTTAAGCTACCACCATCACCAGCAAAGCCTTAACATATCATAACTGCATGCTGCACCCAAAACCACATCCTTGAAACGCCCTCATTTTATTAGACTAACACATATCAGAAAATTCCAAACACACCACCCCATTTCACTTATCTTATAAACCCTCGACTCTCTTCCTGCTGATGGCTCAATGTATATTGAAATCGACATCGGAACCCACATCATATCATAGCTACATACTGCAAATTATGACATCCAAGCGCCATCATGTTATGTACCAAAACCAAACTACAATTTTATATACCAAATATTATAATTAATTCTGCATACTGCACTTCTTTGTTTTGAGGGTTTTGTACGACAACCCTCACCAGTAAAGCCTAAACCATATCATAACTGCATACTGCACCCAAAACCACATTGTGAAGCACCACCGTTTTTTTAGATTAAAACATAGCGGAAAATTCCATACAAAAACCAACACCAGCCATGCCACATCATTTTCTAATTGTACCTTGTACCAGAAGGTGATCGCGGAAACACACCACTCCAATTAGCCTGTCCATAACTTTCTCAATACCAACACCCATGAAAAATCCTGTTATTTAATGATTTATAATTCAAAGATTACTAACTACTTATAGAAAAGAGTCACTTACCTACCATGGAATACTGTTTGTAAAGGCTGTCTGTATCATGGCTCGAGACGTAAAACAATGCCATTTTTAGCATTATATGGTATAAATAATATAGTGAATATACATGTAAGTTAATTATCTGATCTTATGATCAATGTTTTCAAAGAAAAGAAATCAATCTGTTTAGAAGAGATCAATAATTTTAGAATACCTCAGTGTGTTTCGAAAAAATTGATCTGTTTAGAAGATTCCAGTTTTTTGGAAATCGTTGGTAATTTTAATCTCAAATACATCTTCTCCTAGTGTAAACAAAACCGCACGACCATAGATATTAAACTTGATAAGTTTCTTGACTTACATTACTAGCGTTCCTCTAGAGTCAACACAATTCTTAAAAGAGATTGCTCTAAACGTTTTGCCAAGCAGGCCTTTCCTTTTACGAGAATGGTAGTCGTATCAGGTAAGGAATCTAAAGATCATGAACTATCAACTTTGTAGCTCATAACCGCAGCGTTAATTATTGAAACCCTTATCGGGGAGACTTCAACTAGCTGCCATATTGAGAAATTTTAAATATATGAATGCACCTAGCATGAATTTGATTTTTAGCGAGTAGCCAAAATGTATTATTGCAGAATGAAATCATAAGAATCCCCTATCAATTAAGATTTAATGTGTCTATATAAGTCATTACCCTACTGCCAAAGATGAACCCACCACCAACATTTGGAACTTCATATATATAGTAGTTCAATGTTGACTAGTTCTGGTAATACAGTGTCCTAGCAAACATTATGGTGGTATCTCATTACCATTATGATAGAGTGTATAAAGCTTCTTCATGAAGTATCTGATAGATCTAGTTATCACCAGAACACCAGTTGTAATGTGAAGCTCCTATGATTTAGATACGTCTGGTTTGCGAAGAAAGGTACACTAAGCCAACAATAAATAGATGTTTGGTTACCGCATCACAGAACACACTATCCTTGCAGAGCCTTGCTAACAGCTACCATTGTCGAAGTAATCACAATTTTCAGAATGATACTTTGACTTAAATTGTAATTATATTTCTATGAATTCCATATTATGCTGGTATCAGGTATTACAACAGAGTTAAGAGATTGTTTGTCAAAATGGTTGTAAAACTGGTTGGGCATCAAACTGACGGCCCGCACTGCTATAATTTACTGAAAGCCAAGATTTATGACATTTTCAGGCCTCAGCAGGTTTCTTATTATAAGAATTCCCAATAGTTTTTGCATAGGCTGCTTTGACATACCTAATTTTTCATTGGATCACTGACTGAAGGAGCCTTACTTGTTTTCTATCATTACAGACCGGTACATAGGAGAATTGATATACTTCTGGTCATCAATATTAGGAAATGTTTGCGAACTGACCCAAGTCATATGTCAATATATATGTTATAACTTATTGTTGAAACCCTGATAGCTTGTAGCCTATGATTCCTAGCAAAAATGACAAAAATATGGTGCATAGCTTGAAGGTTTGACATCTCAAAAAAGTTGAATATCAGTCTTTAGGTTAAATAGAAAATGAATCGAGATACAACACACAGTGTTACGCATACCACTGTACAACACACAGGTCTTCAGCTAGAAACCATGAGTCAAATGCTGTTTCGAGGCCTTCTCTAGAAAAACCTCCTCATGGCTGGCCCCAGTAGCATGAAGCCATCCCTGTGTGTGATGAGCATCTCAATGAATTTCGTCGACCTCTCATTGCATATTGTCAGTTTCGGTGTATCGACATAATCAATGTGTTTACACTGCTGAGTAACCATGGCGGCTGCCAGCTCTTCATTGTTTCAGTGCAACAATAAAACCAATGAAATAAGAAATGGGAAGGTATCCAGATTGACTATTTTCCAAAAGTAAATCTAAACCCGCAGACGCTATAATATCGTTGAAGCGCCACTCTGTATAGCCTTACTCTGTGACTTTATGATCTTCTTTATCGATTTCTGGAAATCTATCAGCCGGATTTGAGCTATTTTATTGCTCAAGCCCACAAAACATCAATATATTGATAAAATAGCAAACACTCAACCTTCATCAACCAGCAAAATCTGGAATTCGTTGAAATGTAAGCACATACAAATCATATGAATGTACATTTCATGGAATTCCATAGTGTGCTGGTATCAGGTTATACAACATATATCCAGGCCTCGGCAGGTTTGGATCAATGACCGAAGGTGTCTAGCTTGTTTTCTGGCATTAATGTTCAGGGCATGGAACCTTTCTGCTACTAGTCTAGCGATATACGGATGGATATATTCACGTAGGACAATTGATAGACTTCCGGTCATCAAAAGTAGGAACTGTTTGTGTACTGACCCAAGTCTTTACGCCTAAATCTATGTGTTATAACTTATTTTTGAAACCCAGATAACCTGTAGCCTTTCTATCCTAGCAAAAATGACAATAATATGGTGCATAGATTGAGGGTTTGACATTTCAAAAAAGTTGGAAATCAGCCTTTAGGTTATGATACCAGCGTTGTCCGATTTTGACAATCTATATATCGTTGGATAGCTAATCCAAAACCGATTCTAAAAATATTGGTTTCAGCATGACCTCATGCCATGGCGTTGTGCTATTTTTGATAAAAGGAAGGATAATCGTCTTTGAGAAGGATTTTTAGGACGATGTGGTGCAGGCACTATGGTTCAAATCGGACTTTCAACTGCATAATGTTTACAAGAAACCTCTGGAGCACCAATTAGGTGAAATTTCTGGATCTTGTCGTATTGTGCACCAGAAGAAAAATCATATTTCATGTACAGTATATTTGCTCATTCATTGTATCTGCACCACATCGCTCTAACAAAGTCTCCTCAAAGATGCTTATCCTGGCTTTAATCAAAATAGCACAACACCATGACATGACGTCATGCTGAAACCAATATTATGGAATCAGTGTTCGATCAGCTTTCAAACTATATATACAATGTCCAAATCAGTCAATGTTGGTATCATAACCTTAAATCTAAATGAATAGTATAACTAAGAAATTGGAAGGTGTACATATTGACGATTTTCCCCCAGTAAATCAAAACTGCAGGGGCTATAATATCATTGTAGTGCCCCTCTGTATATCCTCAAACTGTGTTATTATGAAATCTATCAGCCAAATTTGTGCCAATTATATTCTCAAACTACCAAAACCACAACGGATTGATCAAAAGAAAAAACTCAACCTTCAACCACCAGCACAATATAGAATTCATTTAAATTGAAGCGGTTTCCTGTGAGCTGTTCTCTAAGCTGATTGGTTAATTGGAAAACCAAAAAAGGGTATAAAAAAACATGCAGCTGGTAACGTAAGAACATACTGCCTGTACAGACGCTGTCAGCCTCTCATATCTAACAAAAACGGTGAGTGAAATAGAGAGTTGTTCATCATTGAAAAAAAACTGACTTTGAAAATATGTGACAATGTAAAGGGTCATCAATGATCAATGCTCCAATGTTTTTCCTATCAAATTACAATAAATATTACAAATTCTTGGTTGATATTATCAGCAACTGCACAGTATGACTTTGGTATTTTTCTGATCAATAATGGCGGGATTAACCTAAATGTGTTGTCCAAATTATCTTTTTTTAATTTAGGAAGATCTCAATAGAACTTTTTTCATAAAAAATATATAACCTTTATTTCTTCGTAGACATGATTTTCAATGTTAGTGGAAACATCTCGATGTTACAAGATTAAAATTGCAGAGTAGTTTAGACATACCATTTGCATTTTCTTCTTTTTTCCCTTCAAAGGTAAAATCTATCACTCAGCGGCCAACACAATCACAAGCTAAGATGGCCTCTTCAAACATGATTTTTGTAAGTTTCAGATAATATTGTTCATGATTTCTGTTGCTTTCAAGGTTTACTGCTCGCGATTACCAATTACCAATCGTTTCTAGCGGAACAATTGTCTTTTGTAGCATGTTTTGTTCTTGCATGACTTGGAATGTACATCTGACTATGATCAGCAAATAGGACAAGGACATACACGTGTTCACAATATATATTTTGCACACATTCATGTTGTTCATACCCTGCATTTTGAAGGTATCTGGTCTGCTGGTGGTCTATTTTACCTACATCATCTACGGTGCATGTGATAAAAACTGCTGTTCTGCTAAGGACCTAAATGGCGAGGGCTCAACTCCCAATCTAGCTAAAGGTAGATATAAACAACATTTTGGTGTGCATTTCTTCTAAGTGCAACAGCCAATTCTCAAAAAAAATTATGATTACAGGGACTATTTAATAACTGATCCTCTCTTCGTATGCATCAAATGCGGAGAACATCATAAATAACATCGAATAGTAATATCTGGGCTTGTTCTAGCAAGTTCTAAAAAAAAGTGACACTAAAACTAACTGGAGAACAATATTTATGTTGTAAATTATACAGTCAACTACTAGTCATTGACACACATTATTCTTGATAAAACAGATTGAAGCAGTTTTTGTGAGGTAACTAGGGAAATTTTGTAAATCCCATTTTGTGGTCTGAGAAATAATGAGACATCATCCTGCTGATCCTTGCATAGAAAAATATTTCTACCACCGCTATAATAATGGTTACCATTACATCATAATTTGTATTGAGTATGTGTTTTGATTTCCAGATGTACTTTCAGCCTCAAATCTCGCTCAGCATTTTGGAAATAATGGATTTCAACTGTATTACAATATTAATTTCAGATCCAAGAGTTTCTGCAAGTCTCTTTCCTTCTTCAAAAGCCTGTGCTGGAGATTCAGATAACTGTACCCCAGCATCCAAAGCGATTGATGGTATCTACATCCCGGAGATGAGAATTGGTGATAATTACGATTCTGAAAGTATAGCACAAACATCATACTTCAGCAAATCACCCTACCTCCAGATAGATCTCGGCAAAAGTAGATGTGTTAAAGGAGTTAAGATATGGAATAGAAGTAACGTTCCTGTTCTCTGTAAGTTATAAGTAAAATGCAATGACTTAAAAACTTCAATTAACAAAACAAAGTTTTGAACAATTTACATTCTAAATTAAATAAGATACGAGGTTATTACTGCAATGCCAAAAAAAAGAGAGCTGCACGATAGAATAGATTAAATAAGATAATAGTAACAGCTGGCAGAGAGTAATAGGAAAGACAATAAACCAAATCTAAAGTTAGAACAACTATCAACAAGTGTCAATATTGTACCCTAATAAATCTGAACTCTTTTAGCTTCTGTGATAAAGAGATTTAAAAATGCTCTGATCAGCGTTGCAGATTCTACATCAGCTTCAGGATTTGGAACAAACTCAGGATCAACCGTATGTTCATATCTCCCCGGATATCAGGCTCCTGTAAGGTATCATCAATGCTCTTCTACAATGTTTGGTCGGTATGTCAGAATCACTGGTCTGAATATGAATGAGTATCTTAGCCTCTATGAGATTGAGGTACATGGATGGTACTAGTTTACTTGTGCACCTGGTCTAGAATGAAACGACAAAAATATGAGCTGCACATGATGACTTAACTGATCAATAAATTATTTTCTCATTCTAAACCCTTTTTAGAATATTTTGCAAATTATTAACTTAAACAAAGCAAAGTTAACAATCCTAATGATCAAAATCTTCAGATGATATTGTTCTGAAATACTGGAATAATTTTATTTCTGCTTGGCGTTAAGTATACAACCTAATGTCTTGTAAGTCATTTATGTCTGTTCTTGATGTCAGGGTGCTTGCCCTGAATGTAATTGTCAATAAAATGTATTTATAAGCTGAAAAAATTATGGGTTAAATTCCTATTGATTCTTTCAAATTGCGTTCGAGCTCCAATCCCGGTGCCAGCAGTCATTTTTGATCTGTTACTGGCATGCAACAAGCCCAAGCCAGCTAATTGCAAAACCGAACTAAAACAGGGCCAGAGATCCACTCTGAGATTCCACATAACGTTATCAGTGAACCTTGTACCCATGAGATGTTCCCTGAGACACACCACTCCAAATAACATATGCAAGAAATAAGTTTGAGAACTCATAGAAAATGAAGCTGTTGGAAGGAATTGTTATGAACTAATGTCAAAATAAAATATAAGCTGCAGTACTCGAATTATCAGCTTTGAGATCAACAGCATTAAGTTTCGGAACAAGACTTTTAGCATAAACTTGTGATTTGAAGTAATAGGCCGCTCCTATTTTAAACTAAGATATATCTACTCTATGTAACGATTGATTTAACATCGAATATAGAATTGAACTATACTTTACAGTGACCACAGACTGAACCCTCCTACATTCAGGAGAGTTTTGGATTGGACTTCTTAGCTGATTTATGACTTGAGTAAGAGGTCTGTGAATCTGATAAACCGCATTGATTATCAGCAAATTTTCGGCTTCATCAGTGTTCATACGCCGGCCCGCTGAAGCCCACAGTTTTAAAAAGGATATGAATTGGTGTAGTAAGATGTTGTTTAGTTTTCTCAGTTTCATTTCACATCCAATTGATTTCAAGCTTTCTTTCCACATCTCAGGCAAAATAAGTGTCAAGGATATAACTAGCACGCCCTCGACCGTCTTAACTACACATATAATGCGGTTAAAGACAGGACTATTATTTAGCAATTATTTCTTTTGATTTTTCCGAACTAATTGTTTGAAAAAGTGATATTAGGCACTGGATATGAGTTACTTTTATTTTATATAACACATGTATTTATCAAAAACACAAAACTGAAGTTTTTTGGAATACACCACAATTTTAACTACCTAGGTACAACATACGTAATGATATCTGGCATGCGCTCTATGACCATACTAGCTTGTAAATACATACTTCCCTCATACATGCTGCAAAGAGGCACAGACAGGGAATAGGGTGAGATAAATAAAGGGGCTGGGATGTGCTCAACAAAGCAACTGTGACTTGCGAGCTGGTCACTTTCAGCATCCACCACTCAAAACTTATACTTGAAATTCCACCCAACCATTCATCTCACACAACTCAGTTGCTAATTTGTCTATTCAAAAAACACATGTTATCAATTCCTCTGAAGTTTTTGTGGTATTCATTCCTGTGCCATTTCTAGTTGATGTATTAGTTGAGAAGAAACACCTCCCAATAAACTTAATAGCAATCTAACACCGTAAATAATAATGATATGATGAAATTGAGAAACAATTGAGCTATATGACTCATTAGTCATTACAATTGAGATAGAGTTGTAGGTCTCATTAACAGGGATGAACAGGAGTTGTCAGCCCATGAATGTAGAGAACACAACTATGCTTTAGCCTTATACAATTGACTTATACCTGCAGGGACAGCTACTTTTACGTCTCAGACTAGGAGAGTAACAAGGGAGGTAATTACTAAAGATACCATCACTACAAGATGAAGAAGACGCAGAGGAGGGGGTGGTGAGAGTTTGTTATTGATTTGAATTGTAATTTGTGTCAGGAAATCTGACCTGGCTTCAACAACTGTCTTGTCTGTTTTCATTGTATGTGACAACAACATAGCTATGGCTACGGGCTTAAACCACTGCTGCAAGTCAGTATTGTTTCCCCTCATTGAACAGCTTATGAAATACTAACAGGAAGTCAAATTGATGAGTATGGTCGATTAGTGACGTATTACCTTGTTACTCTTGTTCATGATTAGTTTCATCTACCGGTTGATTGACTTCACTACCTGAATTTGACAACCAATTTTCTGCAAATAATTTGGCAAAATATTGAGATTGAGATGCCACTCTGAGCCATACATACATACATTCATAATTCAATCCCTGAAAGTTCTCACACCAAGCCTGCTGTTGTATGGCTAGTGGCTACAAACATATCTAGGCCTTTCTTGGCCTGCTGTGTTTTGTTATTTCAGAGAGGGGATGTCTGACGATAGCAGACTTTGTTATACTATTATATTTATGGTAGGTAATGGAGATTGTTGTAACTTTCTGTATCCTGCTGCTGGTTTTGCTGTTGGTTAAGGGCATATCTGCAGCATCAGCTAATTTAGGCATGGCCAGTGTAACCTCAAATACAAGTGATCAAAATTTCAATCATAGTTATACCTAGCTCAGCATATCACAATTTGACACAGCGTAGTACAGCATACAAATGCATCACAGCATTAGACAGCTATTTGCGGCAGGTCACAGCGTGTCACAGTGTAACACAGCTTAGTACTACTTAGTAAAATTTGGTTCCGCCATCTGGTTTGATAAAAATGTGTCTCAGCCTCTTTCTGCGATAATCAAAACCTGTTTGAGCTGCTAACATTCAACGGCATGGTAGCTTTCCGACGGAACAGAAAGTCTGCGTTTGCTAGACCCTGTGTAATCTACGTTATTTATTGAAACATCCCAATAAATCTGATTGTGTTCTCTGGATGAAGGTGTGCAAAACTCAGAATCGTCAGCACTTTAGCACCATCATTACCAAACGGAAAGAAACGATCTGCCATAATCCCAAAAATATTCTGAATGATAGCTCATACAATGTATATATTCAAAGGATATTATCATCTCCTCTGAATTGATAAATTTTTAGCAAGTGGGCAGAATTTCGATCTGTGAATCACTTTTTTTCATTAAAGGGATAGAAATCGACATTGTTTGAGTGGTTGCTCATTTACATCTGGGAAAATACAATAGTTGGATTTAATATTATTACATTTGATCTCATTATTTCAAGTGTAAGACCGCAGCGCGTTTGTTGTTTTGTATCTAGTTTGATACAGATTCAACAAACAATTGGTTGCATTTTTAGAATCAAGGCACCTCCAGTCTTCTACCTACATCTCCTGACATGCAAATATATTTATAAGCTGTTTTCTAAACATTAATGAGTGGCAGTTTATTGGGCTCATACAGTACAGTCAACATCGTACCGTACAATCTTTGATATGCATGAACATGCGATGACAATTTCTAATTGTATCAATCGTTGTTACTCGAAAATTCTTAGAGTTATATCACATAACCACAAAATAACTCACTGCCTTGATGTAAGATGCTCTAGTCCATGTCTAAAATTGACGAGGAAGGAATCAGTCACTTTAGAGATTTGCTAAAAGATACTGAACACAGCTTATATCTGAATCATATTTTCCTTTTTGTAGTTCATTCATAATTTTGTTTACAGGCAAATTGGCCTGTTTTTATGTCTGCTATTTTGGTTTCCATCCGGCCGAGACTTCTCAGCTCTAGAAAATACCGGCATCTTAAAAACTGTCAAATCTCAAAGTAGAGATTTTCTATGCCTAGTATGGCTTCAAAAGAAGATCTCAAAAAGAGGTCAATCCAACCACAGATCCGGTCGAGACTTCTCAGCTCTAGAAAATACCAGCATCTTATAAACTGTCAAATCTCAAAGTCGAGATTGTCTATGCCTCGTATGGCTTCAAAAGAAGATCTCGAAAAGAGGTCAATGCCTTGTATGGCTTCAAAAGAAGATCTCAAAAAGAGGTCAATGCCTTGTTCGGCTTCAAAAGAAGATATCGAAAAGAGGTCAATGCCTTGGTTGCTTCAAAAGAAGAATGATTTTGAAAAGAGGTCAATGCCTTGTAGGGAATTGTTAATACCTTATCCTGATTATGAAAGGGTATTTCTCATTGTGGAGAATTGTTAAAGCCTAATAAAAGTGTAGATTGATGAATTATCATCGCTAATTGGTATTTGTGTAATCTCAAAACAGAGATTGTAAATAGTGTTATAGATTTTGTGTACAGATGTTATTTTGGTTGTGGCGTAATCTATAGCATGGATTGTTAACGCCTCATTTTATTGTCAAACCAAATGTATTCTCAAGAAAGCTATTTTATAGCAAAACGGAATGTAAAGACTTTGAGTCGGTCATTGGTGTGCTTTGGTGATACTTAATCCAATAAACAAATGGTAAATATAAACCTCACAAACAGGATTGATAGATGAATTAAAAAATCCAGTTTTGTCACCAGGAGTATGACTTCACCTAAACTTACATGGTCTCTAT
Organism: Membranipora membranacea; assembly: GCA_914767715.1. Lineage (NCBI taxonomy): Eukaryota > Metazoa > Bryozoa > Gymnolaemata > Cheilostomatida > Membraniporidae > Membranipora > Membranipora membranacea. Next base: position 8,335,264 of record OU612072.1, on the reverse strand, counting down.
TATGGGAATATCTCAAAATATAGATATGACATAGATGATTTCTAAACAAAAACAGTTTTAGATGCAATGCAGAGGATATGCGAGTTCGCATGTTAATACAATTATCAAAAGTGAGGTGGTAATGTTGTCTCATTGTATCTGAATCAAATTTACAGACAGATATTTAAACTCAGCCTGTTATTATTGAACATGTGACTATCGGATGTTCAACGTTCATTTGGACAACAGCAGAATCGTCATAATTATGATCACATAGGCAGCCTGACCTAAATGATGTGTAAGTATACCAAGAGGTAGACACTGCGTCAGCAGAATTATGAACTGATCCATTCCAGAGTCCCGCACCGAGATAAAATGGTGGTACTTTGTAGTATCAGGGAAGTTTCAAAACAGCGCCACTGCACCGGCAGAATTAGCATATCACTTAAATTCCAGAGGTAGCCACTGCAACAGCAAAATTATGATCTGATCCGTTCGAGAGTCTCGCCTAGATGAGATATTGGAACTTAGTAGCATCATGAAATTTTCACAACACCGCTATTGCACCAGCAGAAATGTCATACTATCCGCTTAAAGAATGGGTCTAGACGGTATTGGTAATTTGCAGTAGCATTCCTAGAATTACAAGAGGTAGCCACTGCAGGTCCAGACTTATCATAAATGTAACTAGATGATAAGATGGTTTGTTGTTACATTAGCTGCTTCCAATTCACTTAGACTGTGACAAACAATTATATCATTGACTATATAGTGTTATGTTTACTGATATCTTGACGAATCAACAGTTGATATAATAACAGTATTCTTTGCCATAGAACTGATGATAATTTGATTTAGCAAATCTATCCTGACAATTTTGTGAGATAAAGTTGACAGCCACCATTCCATGTGACAATTTGCATACCGACCAGGAATAAGCACAATAGATGCTCTGATAGATACACTATACCATTAGTCAAATATGCTCGACAAAAAGGATGTCAACGCTGTTGAGGTCCTTTTTAAGGACTTCAGAAAGGCTTTGATATTGATATTGATATTGATATTGGTGTGACTCCTTATAAATTGAGACTTTCTCTGAATTTACTTTTCGAGAATACAGCAATGTGTTAGGCTAAAATCCGCAACTTAAAACTATATACCGATACAAATAGGGGTCCCACAAGCACACACTCAGGGCCAATGTTCTGGTTGACTCTTATTAAATCCTACAGTCCTCCATCAGCAAGCTGTCTTATCAAGTACAATGACATAAAAATATTTTCAATACCTGTTCTCCGCTGCACAGATGATAAATAAACTACAACCTATGGTAAACGGGGATATCCAGTGGAGTAATGAGCATAAGATGAGGCTCAATCTAGATAAAACTAAGAATATGATGCTTACTTTAGGCTGGAAGAGCAAACCTCCAACAGTTTTCTCTCCAGTAGAAATGGTTACCGGTTGAAAATTTTTTGAAAGTTTTATTACACATTGAAGGTTATAATGAGAGACTTTCAGCATTTGCGATTCCTGAGTTAAGAATTTGAGTGTTCACTTTATCAAAATCATTTTAGCCAGTGATTGCAGGCGTATGCTCCACACATGTGTCCCTGAGAGGCTGTCGTCACAGTATAGACAGACCAAGTCGACAGAAGGACAATTCTTCAGTCAAGGCCGGGAACACTGCCAAACGCAGAAAATCTTTTTTAAGCGACAAAATTTTAAAGATATGCAACTTTATTTCATACCAGAGCTCGCCAACTGTTTTATCTCAATACCCAAGGGTCTTTCAACAGTTGATTATAGATTAACTTGTAAATAAATATTTTAATCTGTGACTTTCGACTGTACAGAGAATGTCAGCCAAAAGTTGTGCATAGGTATAGCCATTTTGTTAGGTTTATTCACCAAACATTCCAACCTGGAAACTGATAACCAAACTGTTTTTCTTCTTTCATATGATATTGAAATGAAATTGAAATAATATGCATATATCATAAGTCCTTAGTCCAGCATAAACATGACAATCAGTTAAAGTAAAGGAGGTTCCTGCCTTGAATGAGGTATGTCAAACGCACCTTTGATGTCAAAGAAGGCACACAATGTGCTATTTGAGGTGATCCGTGACCTATGTTGTTAGAATGCATAGTGCATTGCCTGTGGATTTGTCTCAGGTGTGAGCATGCTTACATTGTTTGTGGTAGTATAATTGCTTCAATTCAAGCTTTATCAATCTCTCAAGTGCGGTAAAGAGGAAACCAGTCAAAGTTACAGATCTGTACTGTATTGGAGTCTGTGATTGACATGCCTAATACTGTATCTGAGGTAAGCAGAGATAGAGATGGAAGGGTCACCCTCTAGTTGACTTTTTGTTATCCAAAGATATCAAAATTGCCAACCAAATCAACAGATCAACCTTTGCCCGAGAACTAATGGACATCACAATTATATTGTGTTTTCAACGAATAAACTCAAAATGTGGCGTGTGTCAGCTCATCAAATATTGATCATTCACAAACAGACAGATAACAAAGTACTTCCTGCAAGCAGTCATGAATTTCAGCCTTTCCAAAACCTTAATATCCTCAGCATCCTATCATATAAATATGAGCTAATTTTATGACCATTTTAACATGTTGAATCGCAGTCGACTAATAATTGTTATACCCAAGAGTCAATTGACACAACTGAGAATGCTCTGGCCAAATAAATCATGAAAGCATTTCACTCTGTTTACCCAACTTCTGAAAACAAGATGTGAGGCTGGGAATCGAGCAATGGCCGCAGTATTGTTGTACAATTACTGAAGTCATCAGCCAATCAGCAGCTAGAGTCCATAAGTTTGTTTTATGATAATAACACCAACCCCTCCAGTAGGTCAAAGACTACACTGGCATAGGCACTATTGTTGTTCTTCGCAAACAATCCATGTTCTGCTATATACACTAATTCTTTCTATCTACATTAAAACAGCGGCAAGACATTTCAAATCACCACTCACATAATACCACGGTTATAGATAAGACATCTATACTAGCAGTGATATACTTTTGAAGGGAAAAATTTTTCTGTTTCTGAAATGCTTCATGCTTAATAGGCCAAGCCTAATGAAGTACTAACTTATTGTATGTTTTTCATGAGGTTCTAAGCTCTCATTTGAGCCATAGGACAAAACTCTACACCTATCACAGGCAGATCTGTTGATGCTCACAGCTGATGCTTCATGAAAACAGTCATGGTCCCAGCTCATGACATCACAAGCAGTGTTTTCTTAAATTACTGTGATACCGGATATATGATATATGATACCAAGTATTAGGGGAGTGATGGTACAGATCCTCATAAAAACCTTGGAATGAGTGAATAAGATATCAGGCTACAATCACCTTAATTTTATTGGATATTTTTGCTAGGAACAATCAAATAACAATAGATATAATACAAACAGTAAAAACCAATAGTGGCAAATGTTAAACACTGTCTATCACGTCAGGGTCAGGGAAATTTAAATGGTTTCACAATGTGACTGAATTTATCGACAGTTTGATGGAGATGTCATCTTTGAGCATCAGCAGTTCTGGTTTTGGTAGTCTTGTCTAATGGCTCATCTGAAAGCTCATCACCTAAAGTAAAACATGACAACACTTACAACTTCATTGGACTTTGCCTTTAATGGTGCAACTTGCCACGGTCAATGTGATACTTATCTACAAGAGTTAGAATCACCTGTTTCCGTCATGAGTGGTTCTCCAATTAAATCATCACTGCTGTAGTTGTGATTATACAAATCGCATCAAAGCTGTATTATTACTATTTGATGTGCTCAAGTATGAGTGCAATTTCATATTTCACCACTGTTAGCCTGAAACTGATGGTACTTGGCGATTTAGTCAAGCATCCATACGATTTTTGGTAACCACTTTTCTAATAAAAGAAGTCATTGGGAATGGAATATTGAACCCAAAGCAACCTTCGGTATTATTAAAAAATTGATTGCTTCTCCTCCACTAACCATCAAAGCCAAAATATCAATTATCTATTTCACATTAGTGTGTGCTTTGCACTGGTAGGTTAACATATGGTATGGAATATATCAAACAACTGTCAAGTAACTTGTGCGAAACACAAGGCCTATAACCAAATAGAGGTACCATCTATATTTGACAAAGCAATATAAACCAAATTTGTGTGGCAGGACAAAATCAGGTGTGGCTTGGTTAGTTAGTCCGTCAGTTTGGGTGGTTGTATGGCAATTGTGTAGGTGGTTAGGTAGCAAGGCAGAATGAAATGCTGGTGCACCCAAGTACTTCTATGATTATATAACATTATTTATAACTCCCCGATGATGTCTGCGCTGTTGACTGTTGTACAGCTGTGCATCATTCATATGATGTCACTTTCAGGCAGCCATAAGTTCCGTTGCGATGCTTGTAACAATACTAAACAACTTTACAACATCCCATACAACATATATAATTTCTGTAGAATTATTGTTACATAACTTTGAGCCCTAGCAGTCAAGCCATTTCAGCTGCAGCGGTCTGCAAGAGCAAGCCAGACCATCCATTTCACTTTGGTGTATGCTTTGCATCAGTGGGTTAACATATGGTATCGAATATAGCTTCTCCATATGCTGGCAAATATGGTATAATACAATACTTAACTGGAGTCAAATTTTGTAGAAATTGTATAAAATTTCTGGCAGTATGTGAATAACAAGGATCGAGCTGTGCTACATATCTTGCATCGTCACAGGCCAAACTGCTTGCACTAATCGCTCACCTGATTTGGTGCATGTTTTGATGGCTAGCAGGACAGCACGATTCCTATATAAGATAATGGGTATATCAAATGAAGTGTTGTACCTATATGTGCATTACTGGTTTCAGCGTGCTATTAAGCTATGTACCCAGGCATCAAGTTGAAAACATTCTAACACAGGTTGTATCGATATTCTCAAACTAATCCCTGTGTATTGAAACAGATAATTTCAAAAATAATGAAACAAAACAAAATTTTCTCCTGATGGATACCGTGAGCTGCAATCCGAAGCCAATGAGAAAATGCAGTTTTCCGTCTTCCTTTAGCTGCTTCTCTACTCAAACATTTCATAAAAGAGATGGCAAAACCTTTGGGTAACTGAATGGATCAAACAACTGTCGACTAACTTGTGCAATACACAAGGCCTATAGCCTAATGGAGTTACCATCTATCTTTCACAAAGCAATATAAACCAAAATTGTGTGGGAGGACAAAATCAGGTGTGGTTTGGTAAGTAATTTGGTCGGTTTGGGTGGCTGTATGTAGTTGGGTAGGTGGTAAGGTAGCAAGGCAGAATTAAATGTTGGTGGACCCAAGTATTTCCATGATCATATTACATTATTTATAACTCCCCGATGATGTCTGCGTTGTTGACTGTTGTACAGATGTGCATCATTCATGTAATGTCACTTGCAGGCAGCCATAATTTCCGTTGTGATGCTCATAAATGTATCAAATAAATCCACAAACACCCAGACATGTTATATAATTTCTGTAAAATTATTGTTATATAACTTTGAGCCCTAGCATCATGTCTGCCAGCATGTGAAGAAGCTAAATTTCTTCAACAAATTCTTAAGTCCTGGACAACATCTTACTTGGTGCCAGCGGTAATGCTCTATACACTCACATTGCTTGAAGTTACATAAACCAAGAGTATAAAAACCTGTGTTCTCTGCAGGTGATTGTATTCTTGAAACTCGCAAGCCGAACTTCTATTCTCTCCTAACACCACAAGAGCAAGGTGAGTCAGTTAGCCAGTCAATCGAAATGTTGATAGCAATGTATTTTCTCAAATAACAATATATTGATCAAGTTGAATGTAATTGGAGGTCCTTTGACAGCCTTTCCCATATTGAGATTCTTCGGGAAGAAATACAGTGCGTGACATGTTCAAGCCAAGAGAGTCAACAGCCATAAATTCTCCTATGGTCACCACTACTACAGAGTTGTGTACTTTGCAGATTAAGTGAAGATGAAAGTGTTTGTATTAATGATAGCACTCGTGTTTGCATCAGACTCAGCGCAAGCCTGCAGGTTTAACAGGTGAGTAAATTATAAATTGGAATCTGTGTAGATGTATGGCCCATGTGCTACGTGCCCATAATTTAGAGGCCATGCTTATTAAACTACACAACAAGAGAACGATTCCTAAAAGCTATCTGACAATCCACCAAATTGAACCTTAGCAGTCTGAATACAGAGTTTATTGCTTCAAAAAGCGGTGGATTTATAGGATTTTTATGGTCTAACACAAGTTCAAAGTCCACAATTACATTTTACTTGAATATCTTATCACAACACTATTAGAAATAATACATGATAGCCGACTTAATATATGATATATATGAATAATACTTCGAATAATTCCATACACAAAGAGAGAATCAATTAGATTCACCTTGCTACATAGGAGTAACAATTGTTCTATTACTACTGTGTGGCAGTGATTGATGGACACTTTTCTCATTTCAGCCACTGCTCGGGAACCACACCGAAGTGTCTAATATATCATCAGAGCAGTTTACCAAGCAAATGTGTCAGTGAATCGAAGTACAGCGCCTATCACAAACAACAATGGGATCTTGACTTTGAAAAAAGACAACAATGGGATCTTGACTTTGAATAAAGGGGTTTCAGGGAAGATGATTTCTTGTAATGTTAGTGAAATAAAATTGACTGATAACAAGTGTCCATGGAGTGTTTGTTCAGATCTTCAACTGTCAATGAGTGGTATTAAATATCAAATAAATTCAAATTAAACATTAACACCAGTTTTTAACTGAAACTTGGTGAAGACATCATAAGAAATAAATAGCTGAAACGGCATTTGATGTTTGGACAGAAAGCTCTTATCCTTTCTTACCGGACCGAATGCTTTCTTACCTACCAAGCCCTCACTGACGCACCTACCTATTGAATTGATATTTTATAATGTGCAATTTGAGCCTTTTACAATTTTGAGAAACTGCAATTGTATTTGTTTATACCATTTCCCATATTGTGAAACAGCTGTCTAACATTGTATCGAGCAACACAAAAAATGAAGAACTATGAATGGGAAATCGGAATTGATATGTCAATTTCCACTTCAATCAAAAAGTTAATAATAAATTCATGCAACACAAAAAATCAAAAGAGATTGAAAATATTCATTTCTGCTTCGACTCAGTGTCCATATCATCATTTATGCAGTCAACAAGTGCAAGATGAATTTGATAAATATGACAAACTCCCGGAAAAGCAATCAACTAGGAAATTTCCAGATCGGATTACACTCAATTTCTGTACCATCATGGTCTGTACCAAGGTTGTAAGTGGGTGCAATTCAGCTTTCTATTTTTTCTCTGATGTGAATCTGATTAAGGACAACTAACATCTGGAGGTGATCGTAATAACAATTGGAGGTTTGGTTGCATCGTAACCAAGCAGCTGAGATCAACAACTCAGTATATAAGTATGGAATGATAGACACAATCACTATAACATGTTTTATATTTGTCAAAGAACTTTGTAGAGTAAGCAAAGGTGAGTTCATTCGTGTACTCGAATCAGCACAGTGGTATATAGGAGCTCAAATACATAACTGATCTAGCATTTGATAATAACGTCTTTGTCTAATGGACCCAAATATTGTGATCTCTTAAAGTGTATATTACACCTGTAAGATAAAAATGAATTTTTGAAATACTACAGCATTATAACAACTCATTTTTGTGCTCATGCTGTAATACACAAAATCTCACAACATAATTTTTGTTTTTGTTTTGTTATAATATTTGTTTGGGTATTCTGTAAAACGTTCTCAACAAATGAGTATTATCCAAAAAAGTTTTTATATGTATAACTAATGTTGTTTGATGTGAAAAAGTTTGACATGCCCTTAACATCTTGATCAGGGGATTACCTTTACTGTCATTTAATTGCAGGTTGAGAATTGAAAATGAAGACAACTATTATTGTATCTCTGCTTGTAGCCTTTTGTGCTTCAGCTCAAGGTGAGATGAAAGTTTACTACAAATTACATCAAAAATGCTGAATGAATAACATGAAACTATTTTTATACTACATATAATTATTTCTGCAAAGAAATACTTCAATTTCACATGCGTTTTTACATTTGCAAGTAACATGCATAAATGAATTTGTTTTGTTCGACATAGCGATGCCCTTTTCCTTGTTCAAAATTTTGGCACTAGAATTGCGTCGGAAGAATAGATTCTGTATATCAATGTCCAGTAGAATTCCTGCAAGATTTTATGAAATTTACACCATAATAATATGTCTTTTGATTATTTTGTAGGGGATTTGTTTAAGATAGCTGACATCATAAAAAAAAACAGCAAAAAGGTTTACAGAGTGGTGGCAAGTTGAAAGGCTAATCCTTACATAATTCTACTGACAACCTAATTCACAAACATTACGAGGACACTGAAACACTAACTATGGACTATGATGCATGTGAAAAAAAACTATCAATACAATATCAATCGATGCTGGAATCGACTGTACAGTATTATACTCCTTTAAAACAACATGGCAACTTACCTTTGTTCCCTTAATAGATCCCACATCCTAGCTGGTGATGACTGCCATCAGGGATCACTGCAGCTTAACTTCATAATCTTCAAGACCCTCGACAAAAGTTACAGAGAAAGAAGATGGGTTGCTGGATCGATTTTTCTGTGCAAAGATAATGCTAAACTAAGTTATGAAAGGAATGTGGCTGTTCCATGGTTTGTTGAGTGATGAAAGACAACTTTTCTTTCATTGTTGCCTGTCCAAAAGAGGAGAATATCAACCAGAATTTGTCATTTAACTGTAAATAAACTTTCGACCTGGCAGAAATATTTGAAATTAAGAGAAGACCTAGAAGTTGTTTGGCCGGAAGAAAGACAAAAAAATATTATAAGTCAGATTGATTATAAGTCAGATTGCCAGTAGAGTGTTTTAAGTCACAGGTAAATATCAGCCTTAGAAACTGTATATTCAACTTTCTCCACTAGTGCAGGAGCTGACCATGGTTTTTCCTAAAATTCTCAAATTCTGCAAAACGGTGTTCGGAACAGGTTCTTTATAGATTAACATTTCCATGGGTGCCACAGGAACAGGATGGCATGGTGTCGTAAGTTCAAAAACTGTAAACTTGGTGCTGGTGCTGTCGTTAAGTCATCAACTCATAGTTACCTTTTTTAACAGAAGTGTGACCGAAGAGAATGTAACAGGTAATGAGTGAACTCAATATTTAAACAATGATTCGGTGGAATGAAGTTGAAGCTAGAACTAAACTTACAAACGAAGAACGTCAATCAAATTAATATGAATTTGTCATGCTAATACTGAATTAGAAATTATACAGGGGAGATAACTTCAACCAAAATCTTAGAGTCTCTTCATCAATAACGCTTATTTTTGAGTATAATAAAAGTGGGGATGGTGGACTACATTAATTGGTCAGTCACTATCATAGTCAGTGTCGGCGTCATAACAATTATCTACTCTCTTCCTATTGTCACAGCCGCGCGCACATGAGAAGAGATCAGTGCAAGGTAGTCCTTTGCTGCTGCACGAGCACCTCTTGTCAGCACATCCCGCCTTCTGGCATTTACAGTATACCGTCTATAACAATTTTGGTATGAGTTTGGGAAATAACATACATGATTATACGAACATGTGTTGGGAAGAGATCATCGCTGTATACTGAAACAAACCATCTTTAAAGTATGACCATACAGATTATGTGTTAGTTCAAGCTGTACATGATCATAATCTCTAGGGTTCAAACAACCAGTAGCCTAAAACAATTTATCTATACCATAAATACCTTTAGAACATCCTTTGGTGCGACTTCTTTATTGCGCCAACACACCATCAGATTTCCTTGTGAGGCAACCCATCTATGGCCATCAGCTGCGGGTGTGGGCTCCACTTTTCGATCCCTTAAATATCAGGTCAGGTATAGTACTCTGCAGCCGTTCTTTCAACCTGTTCGGCCTGTGAAACAGTTCAGAGAAATAATTACATTTAATACTAGCACTTCATTGACCTGGAATAGAAGTGTTACTTGCTGGCAGTAGGAGTTGTCTTCAAGCGTTCATGTATGACCTTGGCTCGCATTCAAACTGTTTCAAGCACACATTTTGTCTCAATCTCAACAGAAAAAAGGTATAGCATATATCACTGACAAAATTTGCGGTCATGTGATATTATATTATATCAATACATTAGACATATACATGTACTCACATTTGTGTCGTCTCATTAGGGTAGCCAGATATAAGATCTTTGTAGAGTTTGTATAAATCAGTGTACTTCATAATCTGATGATTAGCGATGATCTTAGACCTTACTATGTTACAGAACAAGTTGAAGCTTTCTGTGCTGACTGGTTTTATCACCGCTTCACTACAACACAAATAAGTCTAAGTGTGATATTAAGTCAAGTCAGAATGAACCAAAGGTTGGTCAATCCAAGCATAATGTTGTCGTTACCTTATCAATTCTCAAATATGAATACAGGTGCACCTGTGATCTAGGAGAACAACTATGGGTTAGAGATATTATAGTACATATAGTCTAGCTGTATAGTGATATGACAAGAAAGAATTTGGGTTTAGTTCACAAACACAAGTTGAGAATGGGTTGAAGTTAGCTCACGCAAATAATATAGTAGTTAGTCAGGCAGGTCAATCAGTGACAATGCAAGTTATTCAAGGTAATCACAAGCTAGCTTTGGTTTGGACTACCGCAGAAATGTAGTCTATGCACTATGCAGGATTTGGTTGGATTTTTCCTCTCATTACTTCTACATTAATCTTACTTCATATAGCCTAGGGTCCAATAATACACATTGTATGACCTTTTGTCAATGTCATGAATGACCGCCCTTATTCAAAATGAAGAAATTCTGGCTGACATTTTCTTCACTATTTGGCAGTGAATATCTCTGCTCATGGGTATTTCCCAAACATGAGGCTGCTTTTCCCAGAGTCTGACTGGAAAACTCTCATACCTGGAGGAATATAGTAGGTGGCATGAATAGAAATCAATAGATATTGCAGTTTTAGTGCTCCCCTTGATTAACTTATAACACTCAAGGGCAGACAACTCCAGCAAGATCCTGCATTGTTCTCAGACTTTCTCTCGCCCGGGGGGCCGTCGGACGAGGGGCAAAAGTTTGGGGGGCTCAGACTAGCAGAGATGAGATCATTTAGCAGCAGTTAAAGAGTTATGCAAATCACGTATATAAAATGTATCACACAGCATGCTAAGCGTTGATGATCTACCAGAGATTTACCCACACAGCAGAAAACTATCACCAATACTCACCATATATTTGACGTAACTAGTAACAAGAGTGTATGGATAACATTACAATATCACGAATTAGGGTTAATGCAATGCTATTGAATTAGTTAATAGTCACGAAGTTGGTCATATTGCAAATGACCTGTGAACTGACTCACGTTCTAGGTTTTGTCGGTTAGAGTCAAATAAGGTAAAAATTACTATCGTAGGCCAGCCAACCCACCTGGTGTTTTCACAGTAGAGTTTGTAGCAAGAAACATGGTAACGCACTTCCCGTGCCACTGCATCACTCCATGAGAGCTCTCGCAGGATGTTCTCGTCCTGTTTCTCTTGGGCTTTCAATAAGAGACTGCCTATAATCACATAAGATAACAATATATATCTTGGTAAAAGTTTTAAGAACTTACTTTTATTTATCAAGGGTGCAAAGTTAGTTAAAAATATGATATAATACTAGTCTGGATACTACTTAGGTACGCTGTACGGTATACTGCTTGGGCTTCGCAGTAGTTGACTTCCAACTTTGAGTGTTTAAGAGTAGGTTCAAACATCTGGTTTGCAGGCATTGCCTGGAAGTTAAAAAGATAGGCTGAAAGGGTTTGAATTAGGCCATAATGTGTGAAAAAGCCACCTGCAGTTTTTGACCGCGGGAGTGAGAGCTGTTCATAAACTCTCTTACCTTTCCGGGTTATTCTCTTCTTTTCATTCTTACATATGATACATATCTTAGGGAGCATGATAGAAGATGATCCTGCTAGTCGACGTCTTTTGTTTACTGGCTTCTTTCTTCTTCCTCATCATCCTCATAATTTCCATCGGAAGGGGACTGGATAATTGATGAATATGATTAGTAAAGACTAACCTGTGACTTTCCAAATGTTGATACATGACCAGCAACATTAGCTGATGAGATAGAGAGAGAGAGAGATATCTAACTCTTAGCTAGTTAGGCCAACACACTGGTGTACTTTGTGTGGTACCTTGCCCTCACTCAGTCAATGGAAGCAACATAACAATCATGTTTCACAATGGAACTCAGTGTCGACACATGATGCAATACAAAGCTTGTGAAAAAGCATAAAGCACTCTATAAATGTTGCAGTTTAGTAGACAGTGGGATTTATCATCTGCAGGGATTGAAGTTGATTGCATGGTGGTGGTCAATTTAGGCTTTTATGGATGGCTGTACCATCTTAAAACAAATGAGCCTCGCCTTCTTTCTTTTCCTGCAGCTCGCCAGTATCCTTACATGAGTGAACTTTTTGTAGCATTTCTCATGACAGTAAACATCAAAGGCTGATGCCAGTTTTCTAGCTGTTGATGTGGAAGGAGTCGATGGGACAGGCTGCTCTTATTCTTCTTTACTGGTGTTTGACAGGCACAATAGTAAATGCCCTATTGTCATATATGGCTCAATTAGATCAGAATACTGCACGGCATACTTCAATGCTGTAGATATGCATTGGTCAGATAGGTTAATAAGATTAGTATCCTGATTTAGTGCAGGCAAACAATGGAGCATGCAGTCTCGTGCAGTTGCCATGCTTCATTTGACCATACGCTTAGTCACATAATGTAAACAAACCTACTTACACACTGAGAATCATTATAAACAACAATGGCGTAGGAATACTCCGCAGAAGAAAGTAAAAATAATTTATAAATCCTCAAAATTTTAATTGAATTAACAAGTTGATCATGACCGACTCTTAGCATAGTAATGATTGTCAGTGTATCAAACTGTGTATATCACCAAACCCTGTTCCGATTGCGGTTTTGCAACATTTCACAAATTACATGGTCGGCTCCTGCACTACAAAAGTTACCATCATTATATCTCATATACAAGTCATCATACTCAAGGAAGCTATTGCTTGTGAACTTAACACCTAATAACGTCTTCTTTGACTGTGAGGAGAGTAGAGGTGAAGATGAGTATCTCAATACACCTCGATTAGGAAATCAGGCATACATCTGATACGTAGAGATTATTCAGCATCTGATTGGACTGACATATCACATTATATCAGATAATAAAGTCCGCTTCCACTACCTTTCCTCAACTATGTAAACAATATAACTTCAAATACAGCTTGAATAACAAGCAGACGAAAAGGCTTCTCAAATCAAGGGCTACCAAACTCAGTATAGCTTGATATCTTTTTTTTGCATTTACTTTTTTCATTTTATTTTACTTTTTTGCAGTTTTGTGTATATTATGTTGGTGCCTAAATCAGTGTGTGCCTGTCCATTAAGGTTGATAATGTGGAAATTAAATTATGTAATGGGCCTCAGACTACTTATCCAGAACAACAAAAATATTCCACTCATAATAATTATACTATGAAATTCTATCCGGACAAAGATGAGCTTGAGTAAGGATGAGGTTTTTTATTTGATAATTCACTGTAGTATTACATCCAACCATTATATACCATCTGATTAAAAAGGTTGATTAAAAAGGTTGATTTAAATCAGATGTCATATCACACGCCACATCCCGAAGTATGGGCGGCGAAATAGTAGTTGCTTTAGGGGCTAGGCTGCAATATCTGCACCCATTTGCTCTCAGTTTGCAAGCAGGTCACTGTCCATCCTAATAAACCAACTCAATCTATCCACAGTTAAATGACACTGATATATAATTGAATGATTAAATCCATTTTTTTCCCTTCATTCTTGTGTCGATGGTGTTGAAGATTATGACGTACAGCTATGATGATAGTTATCACTAATGACAATCGGCTTACATTCTGTACCATCGTTACCAGTGAGAAATACGGTTGTGTCCTGTGTATTTAGCTAAGCCCCTGTGTCTCACTTCTGCTTTTCAATATTGTTTTGCTGTTTTAGCACGATCTGAAGAAGATTGGCGTAAATTGGTAATCATAAGTACATCAATAAATAGGTGTCTTCTGAGGAAAGATCACAGCAAGTTGTTGACAATGACATCCAACCACAATTACATCCCTACAATTAAAAACCAGGAATTTTGCTCTAGGTTATAGTAATTTGTAATGTCAACATGCTCTAACATAGAAATCGTAAACATGTGGAAATTTTTCTGCCTGTCTGTTTATTCAGGAAACTTTATAACTGTAAAAGTTGATACAAGGTTCATGGAAAACTTGATAATGGAAAATGAATGAAAGTTGGTTGCACAGAAACATTTCATTTGTCCGTTGCAACAGTGCAAGACAGTTTGCGAGAATCAAGAATGAATGACTGATGGGTATTTGTTATAAAATCATAAGAAATCAAGCAATTTAATCGTTTCAACTTATAACGAAGATTAGAATACTTAGATCAATGAGTTTTATTGATTGGATAAAACTTTGATTATGTTTAACATGAGACAAATCATGTATCATGAATCTTGTTACGTGGCAAATACTTACTTAAGATATGATTAGATAAGGATGTGGCTAAGGCCAATACTGCCAACCACGGTAGGTAGGTAGGTTCCGGTCCCCGGGTTAAAGTTGCTAGTGTCTTCTCTCCCTCTGATCAAAATAAAATATTGACTTGCAATGCTATTACTGCCCACTATCATTAAGAGTATGTTCTGTCGAACCTATTGTGATCCAAGGTGCTTGTGTCTCTATAATCAAGGGAAGCAGAAGTGTAGAGTAGTTTGGTCAAATTGCTAATGAAGATCATCATGATGGCATCAGGGTGATCAGGCCTATACTCCCTGGTATCTCTTAACTAGTTTTAAGTAAGCTTCAGCACTTTTGGCTCAGGAACCATAGTAAATGATAATCACACACTCTACTCATGGAAGTAAACAGTGTATTATTATACAAACATCAAGTAGGCCTAAGGAATTAACTTTAATGATGATGAAAATGATAAACATAAAAAATTAAAATATCAGATTTAAGAATGATCGGCTATAAAACTCTGGATTAAGCTACTCGGTTTGAGGCTAGCTATTTTGAGTGTGTGAATTTACATAGTAATTCGTATTATTCATAATGGTCCAATTTGGATTTTATGAATTAATATAACATAAAGTTCATAGTGATTTATTCTGCCATGTCATTCACTTTTTTTCTGGAGCAGCTGCATGATGTTCCCATTTGCAACAAAAACAGGGCCATATCAAGGTGTTATTGGTAGGACATCACATGGAAACCTTAATATCCACTTCCCTCACCTCTCAAAAGAAAACTCAAATAAAAACCAAAATAAAACTCGTTTTGCTTCCAACACACATGTGTGTTAAAACTGATTTACTAAAGATTAAATTGCATAAATAAAAATATTGCATGATAAAAAGATGCTGACTGCTATCAAAAAATAAAGCACACCAAGTCACACAAAAGGAATGCCTATCGTGCCACAGCCAGCAACGCAGCACAGGAAGACAGACCACTACACAGTTCCCCCGCCAACCGGTGGAGCAAGGACACAGACATGAGAGAGACCCCGCAGCAACAGGAGTTCCCACACAAGTCACAAGGAACAGGCCCAGCATATATCGACAAAATGGGCGCGCAGTCCAAACGCCCAATCCACAATCCACAGGCAGGAGTACCAACACTAAGGATCCCCAGACACAGGCTCGCATCAACATGGCATCACAACTCCTAAATATGATTTGCTAAAGGTCAATTGACTCATGCTATTGATAAATTGTTAACTGCTATTATTCCTGGCCATTGTTAAGCCTGCTATTGATTAGTACCCTCCCAGTACAGGTAATGCTATACCAAGCCTACATGGTTGGCTGTTGATAATCAAATTCTATTGATAAGTACCCTCCCGGTACAGGTAATGCTATGCCAAGCCTACATGGTTGACTGTTGATATTACTGATGAATTCCATTATCTATTTTGTTTATTTTTTTATTTAGTCGGATCCGCTAAATTCGTGTCCTCATGCCTCGCCTAATCAAATTATTCAGGATGTTGGCCCTGTATTTATGCAAGACTGTATAAAGGTTTGCCTATCTAATCTAATCTAATCTAATAAAATGATGCCTAAAATGATACTTGTGATTATTATAGTTACTAATTACTAGACTAATGGTTGAATAATAATGCTAGAACTAATAAGTGATTATGATGTAATGCATGTAAATATCTCTTTTTTTTTCAGCAATTCTAAGGTCACCACTGCATTTACAAACTCTTCCCTTCTCGCTAGACATTGCTTCAAACTAAATTCACCTTTGATTTGAATTCGTTTTCTTTTTTTTTCTTTTTTTTATCTTCAGATTTTGGGGCTTTTCTTTCCCTTTCTGGCATAATAATCCGCAATTAGACTGTCTGGGATATTTCCTGCTGGTTCCCATGTTCTATCTTTATAACCGTTCCACTTCACTTTAAAGTACCTTGTACCCTTCTTTACAAATGAACCAAGTAAACACTCAACAATATAGAATTCAGCTGTCTGACCCGGACTACCCACTGCTACCGGTTGCGGGGTAGAAACAGGCGCAAGCATCTCTTGCGTCAAGTTAGCAGGTGTGGAAGTTGGCTCAGAATCAAACTGGTCAGAATCGACAGGGTCATTGTACATTGATATCAGGAACTTCTGGTATGATATTTGAGCTGAAAAATGGTTTGAGTCGAAGCGCGTTGACTCGCCCCTTCACGAGTTTAAGATCGCTACATCTACGTAGTGTATAGGTGCTGTTTGAATACGCGGATATAATCATGTATGGCCCAAGCCACCTTTTGCACAGCTTTGGGGTGAGACCAGGTTCCGTTCAAGAACTGTATAACCAAACACGGTCTCAAGGAGTGAATTTAGGTAGCTCTGCGTTGTTGGCTCGATCATATTGTGATTTGTAAACTCTCTGGGTTGACAGGATATTTCCTTTCGCCACTTCACGAGCACATTCCAAGTTTGATATAAGGCCATTCATGTAAGCAGAACAATCTGGACCCCGTGGTGACACAGGCAGCAGCTCATTATCTACAGGGAAACTCATCTCCTTACCAAAAACCAGCTGGGATGGGGAAAATAGAGTAGATTTTGTCGCAGGAATTGCTCTGTAGGCTGCCATAATGCTTTGCAACAGCTCTGGCCGGTTCTGCTGATTTTTGTTAGTAATAGCTCTAAGCTGTGTTATAATAGTAGAATTCATACGCTCGCAAGCAGAATTTGTTTGGGGATGGTACGGTGTGGTATTAATTTTCTTGATCTGGAATAATTTACATCGCTCTGTCAGCAGAGTGGACATAAAGTTCTGAGCTTTGTCAGTTACAATAGCAGATGGCGCACCATAACGGCATATGATCTCATTGTATAGTATTCTTGATACTTCAGTGGCTTCCTGGGTTTTCAAAGGGAAGCATTCTGGCCATTTTGTGAATGAATCTACTATAAGTAAGTAGTATGTGTTTGTAGCCGTCTACATCTTTGATAGGGCCCAAAAAGTCTATATGAATTCTGCCAAATTGTTCCGCAACTGGTAATGGCTGCAATGGAGGTATTTTGTCCTTCCTAAAATTTCTCTTGCTTTGCTGACAAATTTCACATGTTTTTACATAGTTAACTATATCCTGATACATGGACTGCCAAAAATATTTTCTCCTTATCAGTTGGTAGGTGCGGTCAATCCCTTGATGACCAGCCATGTGACTACCATGGTATGATTCCATTACTGTTGTTTTTAGATATGATGGATTACAAATTGTTTCATTATATCCATATTCCTACCCCTTGGTTGATAAATGTTGTAAAGCACCCCATCAGAAATGACCATATCCTTTGATCTTGAACTAACAAGTCTTGTAGTCTTGTCATCATCTGGTACTTTACTATCAACTAGGTATTCAAAGTATGGTATTAAAGCTGGATCACCCTTTTGATCCTTTGAAATGTCTATGGAATCAACAGCAGCTGCTGTTATTGTATTAATGCTTTTGCACCCATATTCTATATCGTATGTGTATTTAGCAGGACCCCTACTTTGTTTGTCTGCTTGTACTTCACCTTTAATGTCTGATTCACCCAAAATTGTGGTGAGCACAAGAAGGTTGTCAACAAGGTCAAGCAGTGTTTGTGGTTCTGTTTGCTCATAAGGCCTCCTGGAAAGGCAATCAGCATTGGTATTAGTTTTCCCACTTTTGTGTTTGATGTCATAGTTGTACGGCTGAAGCAATAGTGACCAGCGCCCTAGTCCCTCCTTGTGTGTTTTAGAATAATTTTGCTCAGCCCCTCTATATGATCGCCCGCCACATTCAATAACAGTTTCTGCTCCATGTGAATCAACCTGGCCCAAAATGTAGCCAATTGCAGTGTCAGAAGCATCAGTGTAAACCACAGGATTTGGTAATGTCAATATTGGTGCTGATATCAGTGCTTCCCTTATACTTACAAATGCTACCTGATGTTTATCTTGCCACACAGAATACTCATCCTTTTTCAGAGTTAGGAGTTCATGCAGTGGATTAGCTATAGTGCTGTACTTTGATATGAATCTCGAATAGTAGTTAGCCATGCCAAGGAAAGACCTTACATCCCTCACACAAGTTGGAATTGGAAATTTATCAATATTCACAGATAATCCCTTGTCACTTATTTTATAGCCAAGATATGGGACCTCGGAGCAAGCAAATTTACATTTGTCTGGATGCAGTTTCAGGTTAGCCTGCTCCAAGCGGTCAAACACTTGTTTTAGGTGTGTTTTATGATCATCCCAGGTCTCAGAAAATACAATGATATCATCGATAAATGCCAGACAATGCTTCCAGCTTATGCCTTTCAACGTCGTAGACATCATGGCTTGGAATGACAGGGCATATTCATTAGTCCAAAGCTACACCTATTAAAGGTGTACACCGTCATGAGTAATAAAACTCGATTTTTCTTTGGTTTCAGGGTCTAGTTGGACCTGATAGAAAACACCTTTGAGGTCTAACACACTGAATACCTTCGCTTTAGCATGACCTAAGGTTTCAACGACCTCTGTGAAGTTTGGTAATGGCCAAATCATTGGTTTTGTGACTGCATTGATTTAGCGGTAATCTACTGCCATTCGCCATGATACACCGTCCGCTTTCTTTGCACATCACTATCGGGCTGCACCATTGGCAGTCAACATTTTCATAAATGATACCTAGGTCTAGCAGTTCTTTGACCTGCCCTGTTATCTCTTGTTTTATTTCTGGAGATGATTTATAAGGGAACGACCTGACAAGAATGGCATCTCCAGTATCAATTTTGTGGCTATGCAATTTTGTACATCCTAATTCAGCCCAAGACTTAGCAAATCTGTCATGATTATCACTAATGATAGATGTCAGCTCTAGATTTTCAACTTCTGGCAGGCATGACGTACTTAGTTCAATGCCTAGATCTGCTAATTTATCTGTTTTGTTATGATTAGTGTCAATCTTAGCCGCACTGACTTGAATGGGATTTCCCTGTTTGCTATTGTTATTATCATTCAACTCAAGAATGCTCATCGATACAAGGTCATTAGCTATAGGGGAAAACCTTGCTATGGGATTCCCAGCTGGTATTATTATATCACTATCACCACGATTAGATATATGATACAAGGGATTTTCAGCCTCTATGATACATGTGCTACCCTTACACTCAATAAACTGATCCTGATCTAAGATGATAGGTTCAGCCATGAGCATACTGTTGACAGATTCGCTACTGGAAAGTTTAGCAGGACATGCCACGTGACTATGAGCAGGGACAACCACTTCCTCAAGGGCAAGTAGTGATAGTTGCGGCGTGATTTGACTGGAAACTCTTTGAATGCTAGTGGCAAACTGTCCTTCTAACTATGACGTACCCCTATTATTGTTATATGTTATACATTCATTATGAGATTCCATAAAATCTATACCTAATATAATGTCGTACTTCATGAAATCAGCGACATGGAAAATCTGGGAACAGCTAACCTTACCTGTGCTAAATTCTAGTCGTATAATACCTAATATCGGAATCTCAATATTTCCTACGCCACTTATTGTAGGAGTGTTACAGGGTGCTAATAATAACTGGTAGTTAGGTATCATATTTCCTAATGATTTTGCCGTGATGCATGACGCTTGAGCCCCTGTGTCTTGCAAAGCCTGTTTGGCACCCCCTCCAAAGGAAACATGGACCAAACATTCAGACAACGAACCCAAACAGCCGACACGGACAGGGCCCGCTGATTGCTATTGTGTAGAACCTCCTGCAGCAGCGGTGGCTCCACCATGAGACTGTGGTCCAGCACCACGAAAGAGACAGCGGGACTGAAAGTGTCCAATCCTCACACAGCCCCTGCAGGTCTGACCAAAAGCAAAACAAGCATTACTCATGTGTGACTTACCACATCTAGGGCAGTCTGTTATGTACATTCCACTACGGCTACCACCACCATTTCTAGGACTACCACCACCATATCCATTGTTTCGTGTCTGGTTGTTACGGAAACTGTTTGTCTCTGGGGCACAGCAGTGACTGCCGATATAGCAATCTGAATCTCTCTAGCGATGGTGTCCTGTATCAGTTGCTGCAGCGACGTATCAGAGGTTTGGTGTGATTGCCGTGACGTTAGCGGTTGTTGAGGCTTCTATCAGCTTGAGTAGCTGTATTGGGAGTTGTTTGCACTTTAATGACAAAGTTATCTCTCTTGTCACGTAGCTATTTTGCATCAATCACTTTGCTTTTGTGAACGAGAGTTGCAAGTCATGCTATTATTCTTTATAAATATACTCCAATCTTTTACCATATCTACACTACACTAGTCTGGTCTTCACACCTGATCTTTTCTGTAATAGCATCACACGACGTAAGTTATTTTAATAAGTAAAGTAATCTATTATGTTAATGTCACATTGCTCGATCTGACCTCGCTACTTGTATAACTTGGCAATTTTATATTAATTGACAATTAGGCTACTGGCTAAATATTTTCTTTTCCTTTTTCCTTTTTTGGCACTTTGTTCACACATATGCATTGTCAGTCTGGAATGTCAGTTACTAGAGTAATACTTTTATAGGGATTCGTTATACCCGTCTGCCCAGCTCGACTATATTCTAAAGTCCCAGCACCGAGATGTGTAATAGACACATTTAAGTTGTAAGTGCATTTCCATTTTTTTCTTGTGAACAAAACCTTGACGTATTACAATGTATGAATGAGAAACTGTATTTGATGTAAATACTAATTAATTACGTTCCGTTTGATATAACTCTATTATAGCAATAGTAATAGTTTCTGTCCAATATTATAGACGATGCCGGTATCAGACAAATTTAATATTTGTATACTTTAATCTCGGTTCAAGTCGGATCGGAAAATTAATTTTAAGTTTAAATTGATGATCACTTTTGTCATGTATATTTCTTCACGTATTATAATGTCAGGCTTATGCGTTTTATGTAATGTTCACTATAATTCTCATAATCTGTAGCGGGCATGACTAATGCATTGTTTTGTTATTCACAGAGCACGATTTCAACAATAAGAATCTTAACAACAAAAGAAAAGCATTCTGTTGTTCGGTTGCTGATAATCATTCCTGACCTGGTCCGAGTACAGTAGCCTCACATATTCCATCACAGCCTCCACTGACTTAGGTTTGTGGCACATCACCTGGTGCTGAATATCGCTCGGTAGGCCTCTCATAACGGCCTCCATTTTCTCCCGTTCGCTTTTGTTTGTGATGGCAATGAGGCGGCCAATGTCTTCTGTGTATTCCTCTAATGTCTCAGCGTCCGACTCCCACTTTCTCTGGTTTAACTTACATACCGCTTCCCATTGGCGGTCTTCTCTGTCACTTCCATATCTCTTCTTAAATGATTTGATAAGCAGGTTGAAATTTCCACGGATCTCATCTGGTATTGTCTAGTAGTATGAATAGGCACCACTCATTAAAAGCAGTGGTACCGTTTGAGCCTTCTCAGCCTCTGACAGCTTGTTTGACGAGAAAACAATGTCCAATTTCTCCATCCACTCGTCAAAACTACTCTGGCTAGCGGAGCCAGAGAACTTTCCAATTAATGTAAGTTCAGCTGAAGATATTGTGAACCTTTTCTTACCTGGTATCTCCAATTCTTCAGCGTTATGTTGCGAGTCTGACATTTCAGAAGGTCTTGTGGAAGACATCCTGTCCAGTTTGTCCCTGAGTTGCCTCAGTTCCTCATCTCCCTCCGCTAACTGACGCTGCAACTCAGCAGCTTTTTGAGGCATACTTGCAGATAATATTTTATTTCTTTCCGTTTTTCTGGTACGCAGGATCTTTAAGAGAGCAGCTCCACCATATATGATATTGTTGTTTGTTATGAATGTTGAATGAGGGCTGATGCAGTACATGTTTGATTGATATAGAATTATCTACACTTGGGGTTGTAACTTATAGTGAGAGGTTTAAATAAACGTGTTGACTTGTAGAGGGTTAAACACCTACTTATTCATGTACTATTGAATACTACATAGCATGCATATAAAGGATTAAAATTATTGTGGGGTCAGAGGTTAACAATTGTAAAAAATGATTCATACTATACTTGTTTGAAATTCTCAACAACCTAATAATGTGCTTAGACTTTGTGAAACTGATGCATTCTTTATTGCAGGTTATAAACTGAGAATGAAGATCACTATTCTTATTACTATGCTTGCTGTCTGCGCCTTCATCAAAGGTTAGAATTGAGATAATTTGTGTTAATAAGATTAATCCTTTACCCTACCTGCCTATCTCGGTCGTATTTCAATTTAGAACTGCGAAATTCACTTCCAATCATTCCATAATTGTCACTCCTATATGGAACTAAATTAAAATTTAAGTTTACCAATGTGTGTATGAAGAAGTTTTTGAAACTGTCAGTTAGTAAAACAAGCTAAGCTGAGTTACTGTTACTTCAGTTCTGAGAAATTATGTCTAAATCAGGTGACTCATTTGCTACAGATCTTAATTAATTATACTTCATATGAGAAAGCTGTGAATATTCTGTAAACTATTACTCTTCATTCCAAACTGGCATCTCCTTCTTCATATTTTGTAGGGGCAGAACGAGCACCAGGGCGTACATGTCGAGGCTGTGTTAGTGGTGGCAATCCCAAGGGAAAATAAAAATCCCATACTGGCGATACTATTATGCTACCGACTCAACAGCCTGGCAATTGTAAAGCTACTAAATTGAAATCTTATGATAATAAAAATTGAAACACAAATAAACTAAACAGTATATCATACACCATATATCAAAGTACCATCACGGAAAATTGATATTTTGCGCTTTGCTGTGTTTACCTCGATGGAAAACTGCCCTTCGGTCAACTTGAGCGTCTCTACTGTGAGGGACTAATGTGTGGAGCCTATGGCTGCAGTCACTGGTTATCTTGATAAAAATGGTTCGGATAAAGTTTGATTCATTAAAAGTGTTAACTCAAGGATGGTTACCCCACAAAGATGATTATTCTGGGAAAATATCTGCATGCAGATATTTTCCCAGAATAATCATCTTTGTGGGGTAATATTACTATATCAGTATCAATACTACAATTTATATTGATTTAAAATCAAATCTCAAATAATACTACTTATTACAAGTGTTGAATATGTACCCTATAAAATCTGAATTTTTTAATAATGCATTAAATGGTGTCGCCTTGGAATGGAGAGGAACGTAGTTTATAATTGTTGTCCAGAGCTGAGTGATTGTCATGACCATTGCGCTACCTTACACAAGCAATCGAAAACAGATAATGCTCTATTCTTTGAAGGTTAAACTTTGGTATGATAAACGTAACTGTTATTTAATATAATGTATTGTTACAAAACCAAGTATTTATTTGTATACTATGTGTTGTGTTGCTGCTGTATCTTTTCTTATAATTTCATCATGTTGGTGAAATTAAATTCCTTTGAGTACCAAGACAGAGGAGCGAACGAATAGATAATTGTGTGATCTGTGTACATTTCACGACAACTTAAATAGACAAATTTATACAGAACCGTATGGCCTGTTTTATTTAAAGTGTCTGTTTAGTTTTAAATCTTGAAGTTCTTCACCTGTACCCCAGGTGCTCATGTTTGTGCACTGTCTCATACTTACAATCGTTACAAGATTAGCTAGATCATTCTCAATAAATCACAGTGAAAAACATACACGCTTCATAATTAGGTGGTGGCTTGCAAACAACGATAACACCAGTGCTATTATACATTTCCAAATCCAAACATCTCCAAAATTTATGTGCTAATGATCCATATATATCATCACTGAGTCATTAAGAATAACAAATTCTGTATTCTGGGGATGAAGTCAAATTCCTCATAGGGAGAGAGATATGGGCTGAAACTTCAATGATGCATCCAATTGATTACTAATAAAATTGGTTGGATGCATGCCATAGTGGTTTTTTAAACAAAACAATAAATATAAAATATAAAGGTATACAGTATACATATTATAATATCAAGAGGTTTCCAATCAGACAGTACACAACAGGCAATACTAAGGCAAAACAATGAGATTATATAGCAATCAATAGAGTTATCTCCTCCACTCTATTTTAAGATTAAAAATATAATTTCTCTGGATTTGTTGAACTTATAGGTGTAGAACTAAGACATAGTAGTAATACAATCTATCTACACATATAAATGCTGCCAAATTGCTGACCTCTTCCGTTATAATACACTGAACGATAGCTTTTCATGAATTCCGGACTATAACCCTGAATAATTTTTTATCTGGCAGACTGAGAGGTGTAAGATCTAGATATTTGAAATCAACATAGAATTTTGATTTAAAAAAATTCAATTCCATGTTGCCCCAATTCCGTTAAAATAAACACCTTTTTTAGCACCTATAGCTGAGTGTCTTTTGGACAGTCTTGGGAAGATGTTATACAATCATGAAATGTTGTGAGACAGTCTTGAGAAGATGTTTGCGGTCATAATTTCTAAGTGCTCAGACTCCAAGGCGCAGGGAGTTACCTGCGCCAGCTATCAAACTCCTCAGGTGCAGGTAAGGAGCCTTGGAGTCTGGGCGCTTAGACTAGCGGGCATAAGGCCTTATCATTCAACCGAGATCACTGTACACAACAAAACAAGATACTTTGACCGATATCAGTCACCATAAACCTTTAAATCTTGTAAAACTTATGGTATGTACCTTTCAGAATTGGGTTAATTCTTTTGTTGAACAGTGTTATTAAAATATGATCGAACTATCAATGATTAAAAATACATGACAGTCATAACTATGTATGCTAATTCTAACATTATACATTATAAATTTGCAATTAATTGTCAACCAGAAATCGGGTTGTCCTCACTTTGGGAGCCATAAAGCGTTGAATAATTTTTTATGCTGGCAGTGGAAGGTCAACAACTGCAGGAGAGGCAGGGACGCTTTGCCTCCCCTAAAAAGCTAAATACAGTGGCCTTAAACACAATAATTGAATAATCCATGTCAGAATCAGCTCCTATCCAGATTCCATTTGTCAATAATATATACCTCAAATTGCACGAGTAGGAGCTTACTGGTGATGCGTCAAACTCACCTTAGACTTTTGCCTCCCCTACAATTTTTTATAAAACTACGACCCTGTTGTAGATGGCTGTTCCACTGGTGCCTAGTCCTACTATTTGACATCAGGTATTTGTCTTACATAAGTTATTGGTGGTAGTTAATATGGTTCTGCTGGCGGTAGGAGGTCAATGGCTCCCTACTCCAACATAGGCTTCCCATTGTCGCCTAGTCCTCTTATTTGACATCCGATACTTTGTATGCGCTGTTTTATGATGGTGGCTTTCATTTAATCTGTGTGTTGTACATAATATATGTATTTGTTTAGTTGTTTTAAATTAAATTTTTGACTTTAAATGCAGCTACCTGGTAGAAGGTCACATGTTTCATCGGGCATACTCGTGTGAGCGCACTTTCTCTCCCTACCAACTGGCTGTTAAAGAATACTCCACCTATGTCAGTTTCGCTTTACGTATTATTATAGGCATTTTTTATCAAGAATTGTGTCCGAAAAGTTTTTTATTCCGCTTGGATAGGCAATTAAGAAAGAACTTGTTGTTGAGAATTCAGTCTTGGAGTTGATTATTTTAAAATGGTAATTTTGGGTTATAACACTTATCTTCTTGCTTTAACTTTGATGAAGGCTTGCTGTGATGTGTCAATTGGGGAACAGTCAATTTTTTGTCATTCATGATAGTGTAATTTTTTTATCAGCATTACATTACATAACATTACAATACAAAACACTACAGTACATTATTGCCACGCCATGCCACGCCATGCCACGCCAAGCCACGCCACGCCACGCCACGCCACGCCACGCCACGCCACGCCACATCACATCACGGATCACTTTATATTACATCACAGAGGATGAGCAGGGTCTTTCAATTTAAAACTGGTAAACCTGATTGCTCACTCACCCACCAAGCTCCATCAGCATGTGACATCTTATCGCCTTCATCATGTGACCTAATTAAGCTTGTACATGAAAATTATCATTAAACTGACAACATTTCTTTTTTCTGTCTTTGACCAGCTGCTGGTGGGTGGTGTGATTTGTTTTTGAGTTTGTTGTTGGGAGTTTTCTTGTTATGTTTAATGGACAGATAACTCCAAACTTATTTTACAAATTTAAAAATATTATTTCACTCGCCATATATTATTGTTTCCAGTTCCAGGTGTGTTGCTTAGCCTTGCTTCATTAACCGATCAGCAGCCATTAGGAATTTTGCTCATTGGATAAATAGCATTATTTGGATCGTTGCTGGCAGATCAAAGGACCACTGCGACTTTTTTGTATTTTGAATTTCTTCCGTCTTTCACATCCACTGAATATTGAATCCTTTAAGGCTTTATTATTGATCAATTATTGAGCTCAAGTTTTAAATTTATATGAACAGGGTAAGATTTGCCGACATCAAATTGTAATATTTTCAGTGTGTGAACTCCTGGTGTGAACATGGTACTAAGAATAGCTCAGACTGTTATCAGGCTGGATAGACTTGTTGATATGGGTCGAGCTGTAGCTGTTGCAGGGACCAACCATCAAAGAACATGTGATCGGAAGTAAGGCGATGTGTAACTGCCGCACACAATATCATAGTCCAGGGTGAATAGGGTGGCTTGTAGTTCAAACTATGTCAATGGCATACAATTTTGGATTTTTATCTTTCATGACTGCTGGTTTTAAAACCGTCTTAAAATTGCCTCAAAATTTCAAAGACCTCCTGATCATCTACCCCCTGCATTTCTCCCAGCAAAGGTTTTTTGAATCTCAAGAAAAAACTTAAATTTAGAAAAACACCTCAATTGCTAAACCAATCTTGTTCTAGGCATTTCAAAGCAAAATTTTGTTGATACGAATTTTAGCATTTCTATTTCTGCAGACACCTATAATCCATAAAAAAAGCCCTAGCTTGTCCTGGTTAGCTTTGCAAGTATGTGAGTGACAAATTCTCAGATATTCAACATTTCCTAATCTATCATGGCCACATCACACTAAATTACTTTGGTTTGCCACTTTAATAAAAGTTGCCATTATTGTCCAAAACTCCCTGTTGAGAATTACTGAGAATTACAAAGTTGTCATTCCTTTATTTTTATCATAGACCAAGTTCATAGCCTTCACATATATCGTAGAAATATCCATCACTGCAATTTGTTTCAGGCTATGACCTGTATTGATCAGCTGTTTCCGGTTTATAAGCTGCAAGTGCTTGTCAGGTGAAAGAGAGAAATCCATCCAGAAAGACATCACATCAGGCTCAAATCTTATCCATGGAGTCAATTTTGACTCAAATTTTATCTAAATTATGATAAGCTGGTCAATTATCAGGAATGCAACTCACTGATGCAAATAGTAATGGTAAGCAAGCGCCCATGTGGCTGTGGGTCAATGTGTACAATGAAGACGATGAATTGATTGTTTGTTGTTGTTTGACTGAAGTTGTGTTTGTTGTCGGCATGAAATATTGATCCTCTGCATAACTGCATAGAAGTCAAATGACTTAATTTTGAATGAACTAGATGTGCCTTCACTACAGCAAAGTGTTAGAGATACTCCTTGGTCACAGTACATAGGCCAGCCACTTCTCTAGGGCCTGTTCTTGCACAAGACAAGTAAGATTATGACTTCAGTCTGCTCTGTTCTTCTACCTCGTTCTGTCTCTCACTCTGAGCTTAAATTTAGTGCTTTTTGTTCAAATTAGAGCCAATGACAGCCCTCCCAGACTTGTAAAGTTCCATAGAGTGTTGTATCTTACAGCTTGTGGAACAAGTAAAATCAGGCCTAGGAGCTTTGTAAATCATCACTAAATTAAACATGTGGTTGTCGTACATCACCACTTCTCTTGGCTCCGAGTCTTAGTTCTTATCAAGTGCTGCAGTACAGGTTTGGGTCAATCACAAGTGGGAGGTTTGACAACAAAGCGTACCTACTGCTACAGGTATACATCATCCGTAAAGTGATCTTTTATACACTGCTCAGTCACCAGGCGGGTGATGAGCAAGTCTTTTTGAGACAAATCCTTTTAATCTTTCAAATTTGTTCCTTCACTGTTCTCCCAGAGGCTACTTAGTTGCCCTATCAGTAAAAAACTTGGGAATGAAAACTCTTGTTCATCTCGGCTAGAGGTTATCATATTTTGAGTCATTTTCGAAAAATTATGCAAGATTTGTCAGTGACTTAGGCCGGCAATCTAAGGTCAGATTTGATAAGATAAATGAAGTTAACGCGCAGAGAAGATAATATGAATCGGTAAACTGAATATCATTGAATCAAAGACATTGATCAGTAGTCATTGGTCCAGATGTGATGTGAGGGTACTCTATAGAAAGATATGCGAGATGACCTTGGAATCAAGTTGAGAGCTATATTCAGTAGGGATTGTGGGCTGGAAGGAGACATGGTGTAAGTCTCTTGTACATAACATGAGCTCTGCATTCTCCCCTCCAATCATCCTAATAGCTCACTCATATCCGTTTTAAGTCTTCTCTGCAGATTAAGGATGATTACTGCCAAAAATGATTGATAACTGTAGGCCCTAGTTAAGTTTTGTCTGTTGAAGTCTTACTAGACTGTCGTTTTCAAAGTTGTTTTCAAAGTTATATGCGTATAAAGGGTTCCTACTGGTTAAGTGATTTCTTTATTTCAATTTTCTGTTTGATCTGATGGGCTAGCATCGCATGCTAGTTGACTTTTTCTGAAAATTGTAATGCTAATTTCTCATGCAAATTTCCATTTGGACTAGGGTACTCAAGGTTTTGGCTTGTGGTTAGAAACCAAAAGTACATGGTATGCTTTGTCATACCATTATAATATACAGGTATGTTACTTCACCAGATTCTAAATTAATTTAAAAGCATGTACCCTGGGTATTTTCTGACATGCCAAATCAGAATGATCTGTTGTCAGTTCTGGGGCAACTACTTGCCTGTTTAGAATATGTGATTTAATACGCATTTTTCAAGAAAAAATTACACAGCGTCATTTTTTTCGTAGGGCAAGGGCTGTCCTTAGTTACCTGTTGGCCTTCTGATTCCATTTCAACCTTTTTGCGGGTATTATGAAGATATTTTGGGCGACTGACAGTTTCTCGTGCTGTGTCCTGAGCTGTGTATCCCTAGTTGCAGGATTGGTGTAGTTGTATAGTTAGATAATAACAAACACTGCCAAATTAGCCCTCATGTCTTAATCTCTATAAACTGCAACTAATCCTTTCTGTACAACCTGTCATATCCTCAGAGTTGGATTGGCAAAGGTACTCCTTTGCAGTTTGGCCCGGGGGGGGGGGGGCATTGTTCAGTGTTGTGAATAAATAATTGGGACATCACAAACAATATTTACGATGACTGCATGATGATTATAGGTTGTCACATGTAAACTGAACCCAAATTTTTCGAGAAATTAACAAGTTTTGAATTTTGACACGTTCATTTTTTGCCTTAGGTGACTGATTATGGGCTCAAAATAGAAGCGAAGATAATGTTCAAAATAAGTCTGGTTTGGTTCATTTCTTTGATGACAGTGGGATAGACCATGTCAATGAGTTATATCATGTGCCACCTGTCTGCATTGTCAATCGTGGCTCAAATCATCCAACCCTAATAAATGTTTCTTTTCCAAGCGCTCTAATGTTTTCATCAACAATCCATACGCCAATCTAAATCCATTTAAATGGTCATGCTTATGCACAGGTTTGCGCTGGTTCTAATGCTGGTTTTAAATGTGGTGCGGGTGGGATGCCTGACAACCCGCATTTTGTGGATTTGGCCCGAGGCTGTACATCTGTTTCTCCACTCTAATTTATGTAACTATTAAGTGATCAGCGATGGCTGTGTTTTGATATTTGACTAAACATTACAACACCGTTGTACCGTATTGCCACCACAATACAATACTGTTTGTCATATAGAGTGCTGTGGTGAGGACGAGATGACAGTCATGGTACTGATAGGTTGTCATTAGAAGTCAGGTGCTTGAAAGGGTTGGCTTGTTGGCTGTCGTTAAACCTCTTAAACCTCAGTACTACTGTTTTGTATATTAACGGTTGGATAGTGTGTTTGGTGTTTATTGCTGATCTGAATGCAACACTGGTCAGAGATACATTTCTCTGCAGGTGCTGCTTATAACCCTTACCTGCTTAGGGACAAAATGCTGCTCTACGAAAGTGTCTTCATGAATGAGCAAACTTACTCTGCTGCTTACAAGTTTTATGGTGAGGCATACTGGAAGCTTCTCTTGGCGTCACTGATACAACACATCGGAACAATGAATTATTTTTTAACAATTGTTTTGTTTTTATAATATTGTTGTAGTTATGATATATATCATTCAGCACCTGTCGTTTGTTGACAGGTTGAGATATGAAAGCCTTGGTTTTATTTTGGTATTGTTATTGCAGGTACACAATGTCCAGGTGGATCGGCAGCGAAAATGGAACCTTCTGCCCCTGCTACTGCTGACGCTTCTCATGAAAAGTAAGTACACTTTACACTTCATTATGGCTTCCACTAGTTTATCATTTCAAACCAGCTACAGTGAGAAAGATATCAGTTTATAAAATTTTGCTAGATTCTTTTGCAATGCAGATCAAAACACACTGCATTTTTCAAATACGGTTGTGGACTGTTGTGTGACTTGAGCATCCAGAGCAACATATATTTACAATATCACCAAAGAAGAATGTCAATTAGGCATTCTCGCATTAGTAAAATATATGAGGCAAAAATATTATATTTTTCACACATATTTGTGTCAGTCAAACTCCATCAGAACCCCATCAGATGTGCTTGATCATGGCTCTTCTGGGGGTTACAAAATATTTCAATGTTGTTTGCTTCTGGAAATGCCATGTACGCAGGGAATAATTAAATTTGAATGAACAAGATATTAAAAAAAACTCTAACAGTTTGAAGACCCTTTCCCTATTTCATTTTGAGAATATTTATGCGATCAATGTTAATGTCTTGCAAATAAAAAAATTGCACTCCCCTTGCTGTAGCTTTTTGCAAATCCATAGTTATCACTTTCTAAGCTCAACAAACAATGATAGTGATCAAAATCACACTAGACCGCTTCATCTAGTTGTAATCCAAATTTTTGGCTCAACATTATCATCGTCAACTTGATAATTCTGCTGATTAGTTCAGTCAGGCAAACTGAGTTTCTTACTATAAGGGGGGCTAACTGCCTTGACCACAAAATGACCAATGGATGAGCAAAATAATAAAGTATTTACCTGTTAATTTAATCTAGGTCAGTTATCGCATATTGCATCACATATGGGAGAGATAAGACAGCATTAACACTGATACCACGAATACCATCTACATGACCTATAACCATGTGACATTAGAACCACGTGTTCACAGGCCTACAACTACATGTGCGAAACAAGCCTAAGCTGTAAACCGGCTGGGTATATAAATGATTCACACAAGTAGTTACAATCTAGCTTTTTTCTCTCATAGTCAGAAAAAGGTTCCTTCGATATTCAAACCTCAAGACGACGGGTGGTTAGAGAGGTTAAACTGTAGGTTCTGTTTGGTGCCCATCCTAACTGCGATTTTTTAGGCAAAATGAATACAATCTTAAGAGCAAAAAAGTTACTCAGTTATTGTGTATCGGCCGGTGGTAATTTGCTCTAAGGACATTTCGATATTCCAGCTTATATGTGATACAAATATTTGCCAACTTCACCTCATCAGTTACCTCAATACATGATGTCCACGATTGATTGCTTACAGAGAAAGTGTAGTCTTTAATTAAGTAGAAAATATGAGGTGTGGACCGCAGCCCTTATCCCGGCACTGAAAAAAACTGGATGACTTTGATGTTCTGGTTATTATTTTATTGTGTTAACATGACAAAAAGAATGTTTCTGTCAAAATGATTACACTATAAAATCACTGTAATTGAGCATTAACTGAGTTTTGTCAGATATATGTACAACTATACTAGGGCCTATGTGTGGAATACAACGAAATACTCCATGGTGCAAAGTCCCTACTGAACATGCTTCTAGATATACTAATGCCTGTTTCCCTTATGAAATAAGTTTCCACAGCATTTGAATACTCACAAGTTACCAGAGACAATTTTTCTTCCCCTCAATTGCTTCGCAGTATTTTGTATAATTCATAAACGACGTTGCAATGTTTGATGCATTTCTGTTTACAAATCCGTTGGATTTTAACTGTTTCATTGAAGAAGTTATTATTTATAGTAAAATATAATTGAAATAAAGCCTGATGAAGAATTTTGAGAAAATGTAGTATGACAACCTGATAATTGCTATAAGTGTCATGACTTCCACTGCAGGAAGCGATAAATAATAATGACATCCAATAAATCTCAGCGAAGCCAATCAATATGTTAGGCATACAGTGTACTTTTCCCAAACAAAAAAGGAAAAAATGATCTGGCAGTTGATACTGAAAATCTAGTATCAGTGCCTAAAATGAGAGGCAGGCAGTAGTTTATTTCTCACCGATTGAGTAACTGGGTTAAGAATTACATGAATATTGTCCTCTTTTCAACTAATTCTTATTATGAAGTGCGCCTACAGAAATAGGCTAAGTGAATCAGCTTCGGGGTGAAAGTTTGTGAGCTGTACTTTTTTCCTCGATTGAAGAAGAAAAACCCATCACCATTGACAGTTTTTCAGCTTATTTGCTTTCTGAAGCAAGGGGTTAAGTGAATCAGCTCTGGGGTGAAAGTATTGTCGGTCAGCAAACTCTAGGTTGTTTTGGTTATGTGGCTATATCGCAACCTAGGGGCTAAGGCCTGTCACCGAGTGTCGGTCGACCTGAGGTAAAGAAGTGTCTCTACCGCACAGAAGCACATACCAGTTGTAAGCGCTGCTGGTATCTGTAACAGGAACCGCATAGGTGCATGAAACCACTGGTACCATCAACAATCTCTAGAAAGTGGTCAAAAAGATATTCACGGTAATACCTTTTACGAATTACCAGCACTTTTCACTTGAGCCAAAACACATTTTTTATGTGATGTGCACTCGCTGAAATGTTTCTCAGAGAGAAGTGGGCCAGCACATGAAAGGCGATAGTGTGCTAGGGATGGTTCTGAGTTAAACTCATGCTAAACCAGAAAACTGTTGGCTTGGTTCTCAGTGAAACTGATGGTAAACCAGCGTTTCTGACTCTTTAATACAATAACCGCAAAAGAAACCTTAACAACATTCGGAAAACTGATGGCTTATGCTTACCAACAGCTGCTTGATAGCGTAATAAACAAAAACAATGTGTTTTAGGTCTCCAAAAGGGCAGGTGCGTCGCCCAACCCGACCAGAGCATGTGATTGCGTTTGAGTTTCTGAAGATTCACTACGAGGAAGATGTGAAAGCAGAGATACCAGTTCAAAAGAGTGACGTTTACCACGATTACGAGTAAGTATCATTTACCACAAATTAAAGTAAGTACCCTCTACAGAATATGGGTAAGAACCATCTACCATGAAATAAGAGTAAGTATCATTTACCACAAATAAGAGTAAATAGGCCTACCATCTACTACAAAATATGGGTAAGATCCATCAACCACAAATTAAAGTAAATACCAAGCCAATCATAAGAGTAAGTACCATCCTACTATGAAATATTGGTAAATAAACACTAAACCAAACAAAAGAGTAAGTACCATCCACTACGTAATATGTAGGACCTATAAGTACCATGTACTATGGTTAATATGGGTACGTACCATCTACCACAAAACATCTGTAAGTGTCAGTAATTTACTGCATCTACTTGTGAGGAAGATTATTTCCAGGGTTTTATCAACAACCCACCCAATACACAATAACATCACCTAGCCTTCAGATATGATCTTTCTCGGCTCAAATATTACTTTGGTTGAACTGTTCTTCATGTCCATGTCTGTGTGGATGCTAAAAATCTCTAAGAATTCAAAGGGTTGCTCAACAGGGCAGCAAAGCAAAGGGTCGATGATTACCCTATCGCACATTATGTCAGGGTGAATGTCCTACGCTTAGTGCGCAGTGTCCTTGCTGGCTAATTTTTTCATCCAATTTGTTTTGAAGTGGACACTAAACACTTCACAAGGAATTTCCTGTGTCTTAATGATAATTTTTCTACATCTTGGCCGGAGAGAGCCCATTCACATTCCGTTTTTATACGTGGTAAAATATGGGATTATAAAGCAGAATGGCAATAAAAAAAAACATATTTTGCCAAATTCGCAAGGTCCTTTTTACTAACTGTCCATTAAAAAATACATAAAACACCTGAGATCGCTACAGGTCTGGCTGCAATTCCAATTTTCTCTCCTTTCCTCACACATTGTAATTACAACCAAAGCCCTGGTCCTTCAGTGGTGTGTTCTGAAGATATAAGGCTAAGCTTAGTTTGGCTACAGCCCCAGGGTTTTAATTTTAACGAGATGGTTGCCATGGCACGCTTATGAAATTGTGAAAATTGGCAGGTCTGCTAAAAGGCGTTTGTGTCAAGAGCGTGGAAAGTAAATGGAAGTGGAGGATTTGTTTTGGCAGGTTGCTTGTTGAGGCAAAGTGGGTGTGAACAGTGGATGATGAATGGTATTGTTGACTCCCCATCAATCATATACCTGTATTATCATATCAAAAACAGTTGATACTGATGTCTTTATTATGCATCGTAACAGGAACAACATTACTTCTTTGATTACCCCCTTTTATTTGGTATTTTGTTATGGTTTGCCGTTTTGTGACATTACAAAATGTTGCTATTTTGGTGACCATGTTTTGTGTAGGTGTGGAATTCCTTGTGTTACTCCATCATCATTACGGATTGTAAACAGATCTGCCCTTGGCTCTCTGACCTTAGGCCTACAATGTCCTGCTGTAAAACCTCATACTAAAGTCACCAGGCTTATAGATGACTTATAAAATGATACATAAAGATGCAGCTTATTTCTAAATCATATTTTCCTCTTTTTTTGGCCATTTTGACTTGTAAATGTGTTCATGGATGGTTCATAAGTGGTTTTAAGTGTGATGTGACTTATAACTGTGGGGTGACTGGTAAATGGGAAATATTTTTGAAAACACAGCAATTATCTTAAAAGTCTGGTGACTTCATAAGTTTTACGGTATTAGCATCAAGCAGCAGATTTCCAAAGTCATTGTCCTTGGCACCGCCTGGTAGAATCTTTCTGATACCGGCGTTTGTTGACATCATCAAATTTTTTATTATGATGATCGCAAGCGAGAGATGTCACATTTTTCGGAGACTGAAGTCACTCACAATAGCCGCCATCATGGCACCTTCTGCAAAGTCCCTCACGTCCGATGAAAATGTAAAATTTTCCCTTTATTCGAAGGTGTGACCTTGATCAAAACTATCTAATTTGAATTGCCTGGATGTTTATCTTTGCTTCTGATATGAAAAGATTGTACTTTTACTAAAGTTTGTACTTTTAAGGCCACGTATTATCAATTCTACCACAAGTGTAGCTAGAGGTTTACAATATGAAACGTTACAACAAAAAAACATTTTTTTTTTCACTCACCAAAAACAAATAATGTCTGCGAACAGCTCACATTTTGAGAATTATTTTCAGTTGAAGCATTTGCTTCGCTTTAAAACTTGCCCATTTACTTTTCACCGTCTACAGCTGAAACTTTTCCCTTCAGTTTTGAACTTGCATATTTACTGTTTGCTGTTATCAATTGATTTTTTAATAGTGAATTTGTCCTTTTCACAGGCAATACTGCACTAAGAACAACTACAAGCCTCTTGTAGCCGCTGATTTTGGGCGAATTCTGAAGTCCATGTTCCCAAACGCACGTGATCGGAGACTCGGAAGTCGCGGAAGCTCCAAATACTGCTACGTAGGGGTCAAGCGCAAATCTGAGTCAAACACCAAATCAGCAAGTATGGTATGTCATCATAGTTTAATAATATAGCTATAACTGTATGACCTCACTGTCACCCTTTGCCTAGAAAACCCTCGTAGTAGGATCTGCATATCATGGTGTGTGGGCCAGCCAAGTCAATCTGAGGATATCCAAATTTGAAGTGTGAATTGAATAAAATCACATATCATACATAGTGATTTCTGTGCCCATACGATGATATTTTGTACCATTATGATGAGAGTGAACATGACGTCTCCGACGCCTCTGTCTTTGGCACAAAGCCTAATTGGATGACAAAGATAAACGGTGTCGTTACACACTGGCGGTTTAGTGAAATGTACACAGGCATATTTACTGTCCCATATTGTCTTTATTTAGAACATTTTTACCATCTTTGTGGGGTTGTCAAAGGAAGGGGACTAAGCTTGATCAAACGCTTATCAATGATTGAAATCATACTGATTCTTCAAGCTATTTTACCTGAGGGAGTGCTTGCACATCAAATGTTCCTATAGATTGAGAACCATTCAATTTTATCGGTCACTCTACAACACTGTCTGGATTCACCTTCTATTTCATAGAATCCATACACTGCGGAAGACTTGGCGAACGCTTACCAGACGATTGTGTGTGAGTGGGCGTCAACTGTACTCAGCCGTAAGATGTCCAACCTAGAGGAGCTGGCTAAGTACTTACTGAGGAATAGATTCGTACAGACCCGCTCCTGTGCTGCACTTACTATCACTGCTAGTATGAAGGACAGCGATGGCAACATCAGAGGTAAGTTATCCCTGGATAACTGGAGTTCCTTGGGTCCCTGAGACCTGAACCAAGGTTGATTCAAGACAGGAGTTCTCTAACTCCTTGATTCGAGTTACCTCGGCCAGCCCCTTCTCAAATTTATGATACCTCTGGATTTTCTGGTGTTTCCATCCCACAATTTCCGATGACTTGAGCCTCCGTTATATCTTTTTCCTCTTTGAATATGTCTGAGATTTAGATTATTGTGTACGTTCTGATGATGGCTTGAAAAAGCAGAACATTTTAAGAAATACTAATGCATAATGGACAACGAAATCACACACTATGCCAACATATTATCAGAATTCCCATGCCCCAAAGAGACTGCCTAATGCTTCAATTACCGTCCATATTATTATAATAATAGTATAATCATCCCAAAGGTTGTCAACATATTCCACATAACGTCTTAAGATTACCAGTCACACCAAATCTCTTTTAAGGACATCCAGGGAAAGGTCAAGATGGTAGTTCAGATACTTGACAAAAGGTCAGAGGGTGCAGATGATCTCTCAATTGTCCAAATTTTGTTCGAGTTTCTCAATTGTCCAAGTTTCTATGATTTCAAATTGTACTGTTGCAATCGTAAAGCAAATCTTAAAGCAAATCTTACTGCATGCCTGGTCGTAAAATTGGGCTGCTGTTATATCAGCGGAGAGACATTCCTTACTTAACAGTCATCATCTAGGCCCTAATACTCTCCTGTTAACATAGTGTACCCGCCTTTAGGTCAGTGATCGGCCAAATAATTGTAGATAAGCTTAAAATGTAGGCCTAGTAAAGATAGGGTTTGACCAGGAACCGAATCTAAGTCGGACATCATTGGTGCAGGTACCAATATCAAAAGATAACCTTATCTGTTAAAGTTACTTGCTACTGACTACCAGATGTGTTAAAAAGTGTTGTCTTTCACCTAATATAAGATGATTGTGTATTGAGGATAGATGATCGTACCTGCGCTACCTTATATCGAATACCTACCTCATAATAATTTACATTACGTAATTTGAGGATTGAAAAGTTTTACATGTACTATTTGAATCTTTGTATATCACCAACCTTAACCGAATACCTTCTGTATAATAATTTATATTTCATTGAATCAAATAAATTTTTGTTCATGTTCTTTTCTAACTTTTATCCTGTTACTTTGTTCCAGAATTAACAGATCCATTGCCTGTCAACAAGCACCGGGAGACACAGCTCAAACTGCAAGAAAAGCTCAGGGAAAAACTGCTCAACAAGCAATACAGCAGGTACTAGTCCTAATATAACTGTTTGTGTGTCTGCCCATACACTAAGGCTATCCTGGCTATAGTCTCAGACTATGAGGGAATACATGTATTAATTGTAGCATATGTAGTTCAAATACACCCAAACCTATCATAGTTATCGCAAATGGTTAAAATCGCTTTTTAAACGACACCACTTGTCACCTGCCATAGTGGAGTAATGTTGGCTAGAGTTTAGTTCAGGAAGTTTTGAGGAGACTTACTTTTAGCTTGCACGGAATATTGACTAGCTTGGGTATGTGTCTATAAAGTAAGGAGGATGCACGAATGTTATTTCATTTTGAAGTTGGTCTTTTCATGCATGGGCGAAATAGTTAATGGCCTTAATGGGTCTCTGTCATGCCCCATGTTGAGGACTTGCTTATAAAAGGCAAGTTCAAGAATTAGGATACTGCGTAACTGCATGCATTAATGATTGATCACTCATGCAAGACATGACCAGCACTCCTAAGGTTTTGATGCAGCCAGCATGCAAAAAAAACCGCAAGTTTATCACTTGGTGAGTGAAAACCGGCTGTTTTTGATGGTATGCTCACTACTGTTTTTTTATACGGTCTCTCAAGATGCGATGTGATTTATTTTCTATACCGGCAAAGTCAAGCCGTGGGTTTGATGCAGGTACCTTGAGCCGTTTGATGTTTGGTGAGAGTGATTCAACGTCTTACCTCAGGCCGTTCATGTCTTTGTGCCTGCGCCTGTGCCCTGGTGATGACCTACCGGTCGGTCGACAATGGTCGTAATCATTAATATGAAAATAGACAAGAGAAAGGTAAAGTTCATGAGTAGGCATCGAGGATCCCATGGTGTTCTAATTTGCAGACATCCGACCTGTGTCAAATAATGGTACTGCTGCATCAACTTGTAGTCTTATTAGCCGATTTAGCTCCCACACAAATGGTTTTTCAGCGATATCTCCTAGTCTGAGCCCCCTAGACTCTCACCAACGTCCAACAGCACCTATGATGTGACAGATAGCTCCAGATATTAAATGTTGAGGTTGAACCTATGAGGAAATTCGCTCACAGTTATCCTACTTTGATTGTAGAGCTGGTTCAGTGGACGAGCCTGAGATGAGATCCGCTCAGGCCGGTAGTCACACAGGCAGTACTAGCTCCACTCCTGATCCGGAGGGACAGATGAGACTATCAGCTGCTAACATGCTCCAACAGCAGCAGCATAGCTGTCCCGGCAGCGCTCCTGGGAGTCAGCCCGGCAGCAGCAGAACATCACCTGAACATGCAGGTAAGATAAATAATATGTGTCCAATAAGGCCTAGTCATGAGGCACAATGCTTGCAGATCGAATCTGTGATACGCGTCTCTCTGCACAGTAGCGTTTGGATTAATCAAATGTGCTTGAGTTCTCAAACTGAGAAAGTCACCCCACCCAAACTGGAGAACTGGGAAGCACATTTGAATTAGTTCAGTCGCTACGGTGCAAAGAAAACCGACCTGAATTAATTGGTGCACATGCTCAAAGTGGTTTCACGGCTTTTAATGGAAAAATAGGCAAGCTAGGATATACTCAATTAGCCATGGAGAGGGTGCCCAGAATATGAAACTGCCACACTTAGGTTCAGGCAAGAATTTGGATTAAATTTTTGCGAATACAGTTCTTAGATAAGTCACAAAGCATAGTAGGTGAGCTTTTGGTAATGTCATAGGCACTTTACAAGGTAAACGACCTTGCTTGAGAAAATTTGCATAATTTGATGATATTTGACAATGTACTTTTAGCAAACTCAAAATATGGGTTTGTTCGCTACTTGACCTCCAGGGGCAAAAGCAGCAAGTGAGACAGGATACAAAAAGTTTAATTATATTGTCTCTTTGTTTGAATCACTCCAACCACAGCTGATAGTAGCTGACGTCATAGATAAGGCAAGCCGCTATGACATCAGTAAGGTATTTTTGACATTGTTAACGGTAAACATGTTTACTTTATAATGTGGCTGTCTGCAAGCTGGATGAGTATGTAAAGTGAAGTTTGTTTTCGTTAAATAGGCACTGGGACGAGTGAAAGGATTAGACCTTTTTAATTGAGGTCAATGAACCAGCTTTTTTTAGAACCAGCTATGAAGAAATTTAAATATAGCTGTATATCCATGATAAATAACATGACACTCAATATGGAATCTTTTCATGCCCCTCACAAATATTGTTGTGGATTTAGTTAAGACTGCAGTCTTAAAATGATGTCAGATAATATCATTGCGTTTCTGACCCATCATGTATAAAAATGGCCCACAAAACAATCATCCACTTTGAATATATGTGATGAAAAAACAACATAAACACCTCAAAGCAAGAAGAAGAAAAAACAGTAAACACCAAGATTATAAATACTCATAGGTAAACATGATCCGGATTTCACTTGTTTAACGAAAAAAAATTAACAGTAAATATCAACGATTTCAACCAAGTTGGTAAATCTGATGCTCGATTTTTGGTTCATGGTTGTGATAACTCTCCCTAAATGTTAACTTGTTTTGGTTCTTTGTGTCTGTTTCAATCATAGAGTTGCGCAATGGCAGAATCTATCTGTCTGATTAGGTCCACTCACAGCTGGCAGCGCTATATATTGACTGTTTGTCATGTGTATTGATCATGTATTGAAAGATATCAGGACTAGCCATCTCAAATCTGTTTCGTAGAAGAAGAAAAATGCTGGTTCATAGATGCACCCAAATTAGGAAATTGTTATCTGTTCTCTGATCTTGTTATCTATCATTTTATTTTTAGAAATACGAATTTCCTCAAAAATTCTCACCAGTTTGAAACGTGCGCACATCAGTCGTTGCATGGTGGCAATGATTGCTAGGGCATTGACCCTTGAGATTTGAAACTTGAATCAGCTATTGTGAATCAACAAGCGCACATCTAAGGGAAATCTAGAGAAAATATGAACTGAATGATTTATTGGTTTTAGGTTACATCTTGCGTGGTCTGTCAGTTGGACAATTTTTCATCAAAACAATAATACCGCAGAGTATAGATATATCCTTAGTCTGTGATAATACCACACACTTCGGCTAGTAGCACACTAGCTGCCGATTCTTGGTCAAATTACTGTCAGTGAAATAAAGGCTAGGATTGATAACAAATAAAGCAGCAAAATACAGTAGGGTCATCAAAATGTTTTGTTTTGGAATTTCAGCAACTTGTATACAATGGCATATGTCGCAATTCTGTATATCATCTGATCTAACTCAGCTGTTTGTGGCAACAATAGGTGGTGTCAGTTCTCTACTTGACCTTTTACTGACTCTCCAATCAAACTCTTATCATTGTTTATTAAACAGAGCCGAACCCTTGATATAAGTTTATTGTTGTGTAGCGTTATCAGGCTTCGGGCTGTAATAAACCGGAGCAATCAGCTGTTTACAGCAGAATTTAGTAGCGTGCTTATCGTAACTAAATGAGTCCTGATGTCAAAATCTAGTCAGGTCATGTTAGCCCGATGGGACACGTGGCGATGTAGGGCTTCGGTACTTTGATTGGCCACGTGGATATGAAACAGCAAAAAATATCACCGGCTTATGATAGCGAAATCATGCTATGTTTGGACTTTTTCCCCCCAAAATGGCTATCATTCATTTTTCATCCTGTCCGATTTATGTTGTAGCAATGTCAGTGTCGAACTCAGCTTGTACATCTCCGGTCTTTTCTGATGGACAAGTTGTTCAGAAGCCACTCTATCCAATAAACTACAGAAACGGATATGGTAGTGCAGCTGAGAATGGGGTAGGCATGCAAGTGGGAGCATTGACTCCTATGCAGGTGAGACCCAGATTGTGAGAAAGACGATAGATGAAGTTTAAAATTTCTCTGAATAATAACATGCAGTCCTCTGGCACAGTCTCTTAAATTTAGTTTTAATAAGAACTCGTACCTTTTGGATGATTATAATTAAAAAAATGTTTGCGGGAAATGTTTTCATCCTTGCAAGTCGTCTCCGCTTTTCATCCAGCCTGGAAATACTTTTTTGATTATTCACGTTGATTCATGACTTTCCAGGAATATGAATAAAAACAAGTTCACACAGGACTCTTGGCTTTTGCAAACAGGCACCTTTATTTCTCAATCTTCAGACAGAGACAGATTTTAACCCACATTTCTCTAACATGTGCTTTTTATATCATTAACAGTGTAGTAGCTCGGTAGGCAGTGAGCGTAACACACCTGTACATCACCAGTATACACAGCAGATGTCACATCCCACTGCTGCCACCACTGTCACACCACAGCCACATTACCAGTTTGATCCCCGCATACAGAGCTGCCCCACCACACCACTGCCCAGCTTCCAGCAACAGAGGTTTGACTTTTCTCAGCACGTTGTGAACAGAGCACCTCAGAACTGTATCAGCCTACCAAACAGTGCTAGAAACACACCAGTTCAGCAAGGTAAGGACATTGGAGAGTAATTATTGCTCTTTATTTACCTGATAAACAAACAATTTGAGTGCCTAAATTAAAGTACATTTTCCTTGAAGTTTTTGTAGACGTGAGCATACACACACATGTACAGGCTGTTATCTGGATAAATAAACTTTATTCTACGTGCTGCTCAAAGTTACCACCCTGACATTGCCTTACCATTTTTTTTTAACATGTGCAACAATTTGCTATTGTAGAATACTATGAAACAACAGACAATGGATACTATTCGTACCCTAATAGTGGTGATGCACAAAACATGAATCAACAGCAAACCCAATACAGCAATCAAGATAATACTAACTTCCAGAGATCAGACTTTTCAAGAAACAACAACAGCGCATTCATTCCTATCAAAGATGGAGGCATGGGCCCCAGTAACCATAACGCTGCTCCAGAAAATCTGGTGAACTATGTACACAATGCATTCAGTGATATGCAGCATTACCAACAGCATGGGAGGATAGACTACAGTCGAGGTGCTGGCAACACTGGGAGTCATAATGACAGTGATGAGCTTGAAATAAATGAACTATTCAACATCATAGACCAAGGATCCTCCAGCGGTAGCCATGTTGAGATGTTGGATCAGCAGAAAGCTGCCGGAGATGTCGGCGGCGGTGCAAACAACATCAACAGATCTCGCCCTATGTCTGTGAGTGATTTTTCAGAATATTTACAAAATTTTGAAACCAAAAGAGGACTGAAAATATTCTATCAGTCTTTCGCTGTAGATGATTTTAACCATACATACAAGTTTTGCATTAATGGCTTCATGAAGGGACACATCGCAACACCCGAGTGGTAGAGCTTGAACAGCGATTCTAAGTTGTCCTGTTTGATCAGCTGGACCTGAATTTTAATCTACTTCTTGTAGAGTTGATTTTTAATTTCTCTTGTAAACGTATGCAGTAAGTTAGAGTTTTGATTTTGCAGGCACAAGGACCAGTGAACTACTCCTGCACAGCTCCTCGGTCGGAGGGTCCTGAAGGTGTCTCTCAGCCACCACCCCCTCCTCCCCCACCACAGATCCCTCACGCTCACACAGCATCGCAACCAAATAGTCTCATATATGACCTACTTACACAAGGAACCAATCACGGTGCTGCTGCTGCTGCTGCTC
This sequence comes from Membranipora membranacea, assembly GCA_914767715.1. Taxonomy (NCBI): domain Eukaryota; kingdom Metazoa; phylum Bryozoa; class Gymnolaemata; order Cheilostomatida; family Membraniporidae; genus Membranipora; species Membranipora membranacea. Next base: position 8,290,944 of record OU612072.1, on the reverse strand, counting down.
AACAACACAGATATAGGTCAGTGTAGGTAGATCAATCACTTTGTCTTCATCAGGTTGTCTCTTCTATTCCTCTTTAATATTTTTAGTTGCAATGTTCAGAATTGAAAGGAATATGAAGACTTCGATTAATTTACGTGAAGCACCTGTGTCTTTCAACCATTCGTGGGAATTGATGATGATGCTTTTTGGTCAACATCTTTTTTTTTAATTTTCCAAGATGAAAGAAAATACATATTTTCCGATGCAAATTTGGGGTTAGATTACCGAAACGCAGGGCAATTTCCATAAAGTCGGTCAGTAAGGCATGCTGTAGAATTATGTAACTGCTTGTTTTGAAATCTGGTCAATGTACCTTGAAGGTATATTACTTCTAGTCTGTTACTGATATATCTCTTCAATGTCAGCGATAATTACATGCCATCTGCAATTATCTAGCTCCATGAATGAGTGAGGTGTTTTAATGCACGAAAATTGGTCTTCAATACTACACCCCCTTTTGCATAATAAATTATTCAAATAGCATTTTACCATGATAAACTATGTATGGAAAGGAATTTGATTGCCTAATTTGCCAGAAAAAAATCTTTATTGCCTGGCTTAAAATCATGTCCTTTGTGCCATCTGCAGCCAAATGTTATTAATTCAAACATCTGGTTTCATAAATTGTTAAAGCCAAGTAGTTATTGACTGGTATTATTAGCATTCCCTGCAACAAGAAAAAAATTTCTCAAAGGAAAGGACGTGACATGACATTTTTATTCGACATCATTTTCATCTCATAACATATCATAATTTTTTGTCTGAATGCCCGCTGCAATAATCTGAGTTTCAATAATGAAAGGTTGTCACAAAGGTTACAAAATGGGAATATTGAACACTTTGTGTTCTTCAAATAATATTTTCTGTCGATCCATCGTTAATAATCACACTTGCCCAAGCGGACTTTATTTGTGCAATCTGTTCTCTCGGCACTCTTATTTGGGTAAATTGTATGTTAGGCACAGGATAGAAATGTCTGTAAGGGTGCTTTTAGCCCACCGCCGGAGATGCTGTTAATAATTAACTCGTGTCAGGACGCGAGGCCATTTCCTGCGGCTTACACGTTAGCTGACAGCTGAGATGCCCGCCTAGCATAATATTTCCTGAGGGTCGAGGGTAATGCTTCCTGTTTACTCCGGGATGATGTGTGCTGTCACCATTCTGTGTAGGTGCTGCAGAAACCTATCAACATGTTACAACGTCTGTCATTAGCAAGGCTCTGCGGCCAAAATAACTGGCTGGCTACCCTCGACAATCCACCAGCACCCAAATAAAACTATACCCTGGATGGCGGGCAGTCAGAGAAAGTCCTGGTATGAGTGAAGGGCCTTACCTCTTGCTGTCTAGCTAAGCGGTCTGACCGCAATGGATGAAGTGATTTTCAAGTCCCGAAGTTTTGCTACCTTCCTTTAACTTACAAACATCATTTGATTCTGTTTTTTTTTGTCAAATCGATCTTATACCACTTTCGTTTGTTGCGGGATTTGGTCAATTAACAATCATTTGTAAGTTCAATCACAAGCAATCGCAGTAGAAATCAGCTAGCTTTGTTTCGTCATTAAATTCATGATAGACACATCCGCCCGCATCATATCCACACTGCATCGGGGGTATCATCGCCCGCAGGCCTGTGGCGTGCCCTCAGACTTGTCGCATACTGGTCTCGGCTGCTATGTGTAATCATTGGTAACTAAGAGCGAACATGTCTGTCATTGTGTGTTTGTCTATTATCCCTAAACTTTCATCACCCACGTTTCAAATGGCAGTTAATGTCAAGCTTTGTTAATGACACTTTGTTAATCACGCTAGACACCAAGACATTAACAGCCACAATTGAGTCTTAAAATATACCTGTAAAGTAAATATTGAGCTTTTATACATGAATCTGTCCGAAATATCTCAACAACGCTCTCATTTAAGCTGTAAACCAAAAAGCTGTTGATATGATTTTGTTTTTTTTGGAGGTGTATTAGGGCTCATAAAGGTAAACCAGCTAAAATAGAACTTGTTTTCTTTGTTCAACCCCTTCGTTCAACCTGATCAAAAAATAGTTTTTTTTTATGGGTAAACCTATCGCCAAGAGAACATCTACTTTTGATGTAAGAATATCTTATTACCTGATTTCTTTTAATTTATTACCTAAAGAAAGGCCTGAAATGGTCAGAATCAAGCATTTATCAATCTAGATTCTAATTAAAAATAACTTATTTCAGGATTCTAAGGTTTTTTTATAGCAAGCTATAGCAAGCAAGGGAAGAATCCGACTCATGACAAATTTAGCTCTCTATATGTGCCAGTAAAGGAAGGGATTTAAATTTAAATTTTTTATTTTTGTTATTAAAACACATTGATTTGGTTTCCACAGCGCAGACAGTGCATATCAATGTATTATGTAATATTCTTATAGACCCAAAAGTTATCATTGAATTGGTTTGCGCTATATGATTTTCTGATCATAACAACACCTAATTTTCTAGTCACACATACACATAATTTATTATATTATGATATTATTTGTAGTGATGAACATGAAGCAATATGTCTGTTTATGAAGCACTGCACAGACATATTATACAAAAAATCACAATTATAGGGTAACCTTTGTCAGCTAGAGTGTGCACCAGCGATAATTATCAACCTCACAAACATGCACCCCAACATTAACAGCTCAACAATAATAGTCTGAGAATTTTTAGACAGCCCTATCTAATATTTTGACGTCTTTGGGCTTAAATCGAAGCCCCAATATTCATTTCATTTGGCTAATGATAACTTTAGCTGTCAAACCCACAGCTGCAAAACTTGCTTGGGTGCAGTCGGCTTAGCTGGCAGTACCTATGAGAGTATATGGTTATAAGGAAGCCTTGCGGGGGGGGGGGGGGGGGGTCGGGGGTCGACCGAGTTAGCATTAACACACAGCCTGGCCCTCCAGCTAAAATCCATCTAGGGACAGACAAGAATAATGTGTTAGTCGGTCGTCACCCTTCCCCTTGGTCTGAGGCTTCAGTTTTTACCAGGCTTCATCATCTGCCTTGTTTTCCTAGACTTATATTATGTAAACAATCCAATGGTGGTTATGTAACGAAGCCGTGTTTATCCGCCAATTTAACAGACTTGAGGGTCTTGGAGTACGACAGTTACAAAGCCGCCTGCGACAGTTATAGATTAGCCTGCGGGCTACCTCTCACACGTGCTATGGTGTCAACAGATTTGATTGTTTCTCAATGTGGCATTATTCAATCAAACTGTGGAAAAAAAGGTTTTGATGTAGACTTAATACATACCTATATATTATATTAAGTCTATGGGTTTTACTCCACAAACCAAAAGGTTACCATTAGTACATGAAATAATATTAGAATCATTTTATCTGAGCACCTGATCCAAACAAAAACCAGTTAACAGGTCATTCACCCAAATTTGAGACTGTCTGTTTCCTAAAATTACCTGTCAAAAGCAAGGATCAACCACCGCTTACTAATGATTGCGTCGTGAGAAAAAAGTCCAAATTATTCATAATAAGTTTCTCTTAGAGTTACGCCATCCAAAGATTGTTTAACGACTATGCTGTTGTTGCAAAATCGCTCAAAAGCTCAGGAAAAAGCAGGTGGAAGAAGGGCAAATTTTATGACTTAATAGGGAAAAAATGATTTGTTATTCAATTTCCTTTGCATGAAGCCGTAGCTAACTGCCAGAATACAAATTGGATATTTTGTTTTGTGTTCTCATGATCAAGGCATTAGTTTTGAATTGCGTCATGTAAAGGAGAGTCGTCTATATGAATTTTTCCACCCATAGCATATATCAAAACCAAATGTTTGGAGGTTGTATCCGATATCTAATTTGCATATTTTGCAAACTGGAAATCTATATTTACTTTGTGTACTTATAAATTTATTTGAATTTATCAATGAGAAAACAGTAAAATATGTCTTCAATTGTGTGTATTACAGTTGAGCATGCATTTTGGATTATTTCAACCACAGCTACCAAACAATTGTTCTGAATAGATGATATATAATGGTCTATAAATAAACTCCATCATTTTATCATCATTTTATGCAAATGAGAGTTATGTTGGTCAAATTCTCAATAGTTTGATAACAATTTTTTGCTGAGGGCATAAAGTAAAATAAATAGTTATTTCATAGTATTCATACCATGTAAAATCATAATAATTGTCCATAATCAGCATCGACATCCATCATATCCTGTATTTTCTCCTTTCTTTTGCAAAGTCACCGATTGTTAGAAAGAAGATAATGCATTGTTAGAAAGAAATTAACGCGTCATTTAGATGTGGAGGATGCTGCAGGGCTCCAATTTACCCCACAAACATTGGGATTATGTTTTGGTCAGGAACACAACACATGCAAACAAGGCACAATTCGAGTATCATGCAGATAGAATATGATGTAATTTCATTTCAACTTTCAATTCTGATTCTAGGTCAGGAAAAAAATGTGCTCCCAATTACAGCCTGAGCATTCGGTGAAGGTTATTTTTTATTAATGCTGCCATGAGAGTATCAATATAATGATAACTAGCCGATGAGTTGGCTCTGATAGGATGAGTGGAGTGGACTACCCCCAACCAAACCAATCAGACACAACGCATTGGCTAGATGACTACTAGTTCTTGCCTTGTCTTTGAGAAAAGGCTGGCCGAGGTAACTGGAATCAACCTGGGTTCAGGTCTCAGGGACCCATAGAACTCAAGAATACTGGTTTGCTGGTGTTGAGAGCTCAGTCTTATATATCGTTTTTTTGTTACAGGCATCATTCAGGCCCTCAGCTAGGATATGCTGCCGCTGCTGCTCAGAGAACCTCGGCAGCAGTTAGTAGCAGTAATAATACGTCATCAGTTGTTGATCTCAACTCTCCTCCCAGCACACCTAATGGTAAGTAAAGGTCCTACAAATTCTGACCATGGGAGTAGGAGGTGGCTCAGTTGGTTAGAGCGCCGGACTTCAACACGCAAGTGTTGAAGGTTGTGGGTTCGAATCCCACTGCAGTCCATCTTCTACTGGGGATTGGTTGGTCCCCCAGGTGTGCTCAGACTTGCCTGCAAACAGAGAGCAAATTAGCGCAGATATTGCGGCCTCGCCGATAAGGCAATAATATTTCGCCACCAATGCCTCATGATGGGCGAGTGATAAGACATCGGATTTTAATCAACCAGTTCTTTACGTCCTCTGCTCCGTGTATTTTCAACAAGGTTTATCGACATTATTCTGAGGAATGTTTTCCATTAGGAGTCAAAAACATATAATATAAGAAAAACCTGTCTGTGTGCAGGTCATATAAGATCGAACTCGCGCACTTTCCGATTCACTTCATTTGGTTTTCTGCTCTGACAAGGGTTTGATGTTGGGGGTTTTGCGGTTTTTTGACTTATGTGATTTTCAGATACATCCTACTAGCCTTATGCTTAGCCTACATCAATTACTTAAGTTGCTGGTCACAACTGAGCATCACGTTATACTGACCGGGTTATTTCCTACTCTGTAGGTAACTTCCGGCCTGTTCTAACTCCGAGTCGTGAGCTGAGGATGCATTATGGGACAGGAGGAGATTACTCCTTGTCCAGTCAGCAGTCGAGGCAGTCACCATCAGCGCTATATCCACAGATACCACAGAGAGTGACAGCGACCAGTTCTCTGGTCGGTACTATGTCACCACCAGCTCAGCCTCTCACCAAACGGTAAATATAGATCAAGTCATGTTCTGTTTTTATTTTGTTTATCTCATATTTACTTATCTTTGTCCGACCGAATTGATGTGAATAGATATTGCGTGACCAACTACTTTACAATCCCTTCTTTGTAACAGAACTCTGTGTCTTTGACTATATTAACCTATATTCAACCAAGCACCCCAGATAAATAATTGCTTTACAAAGTTTTTGGAAGTCAGCTAAGCAAGTATCCAACAGTTTTCAGTTAAGTATGAATTGAAATTCAGCTGCACTTAATTGAGAATGAAGCAGCACCACCATGGAGTTTGAGACATTGTCTGAAACTCCCTGGGTCAGCAAAAATAAGGTAAGTTCCTAAAATTGGTAGCTCGAATCAGGATCTATAAGTGGACAACTCCTGTTTATGTGTTACAAATGGCTCATACATATTCAATTTTTTATCTATAGGAAAAGGCAACATTCTGGTGAGGCTGCACATCTAAAGCACACCACATCAGCTCCATCTATTCACTCACACCCCGCAGTGCACGACTCAGACTATATAGCCCGGCGTAACCTTGGTAACCAGCTATCATCACCTCAGATCAACGGAGGAGAAGGAAGCCCTGTGGGTTCTGTAATCAGCCGTTAAATGTCTCAAATCTAAAAATTTAATTTTATCATAGCTAACATTTAAGTACGAAATATCTGGAAGTATATATAAATTTTGCTTGTATATAAATCATGTTTATACGTTTAGTGTATCCTCAACAATATGCAATAATATTTTATGAGGTCTCATTCAGGAGTATTCCAAAAAAATTTAAATAACAATTTTTTAAATTAAATTTTAAATGACAATATGTTTAGCTTGTTTCGGGGGCGTTTATACCGATGTTGACGTCTACTGTGCGGGCAGACAACTATTTCTTGAACTGTAACATCGTGAAATATCCATAATACTACTGTCTGTGTGTCAAGACTATATAATGTGGCCATAAAGACTCAAGTGTCATTATATATGATTGCAGGCTAGTCTGAGCTCCAGGGGAGACAACTCAGATATTGGCATTTATTTTAATGGCGAGTAGTATTAGTGGACTGGTTATATACTACTACATAGATTTAAATGGTATTTTTTTATAATACACATTGATTACATGAGGTCTTTAAGCAAAATAATGGAATCACTTTCATCAAAGGCTACCATTAATAATTGGTTTATCTAATCAGAATAAGTTTTTATGAGCTATGTAGTTTTCTCTTCCCCCTTTTTTTCACAGCAAGTGGCATAAGGTTGTGATGAGCTGTTAAATTAGTCAAATAATCACCTATTAAGTATTTGACAGCATACATGCATGCATCTTAGTACAGTCATGTCTTGTTTACTGTGCGCAAAGTCGTATACTTGTGCAATGGATATTGTTGGACACCATTATTGCCATGTGTTTTTTTGTATATTTTCTTGTCATCCTAACCAGAGATACATTAAGATGTTTGATGCTATATCTTAATCAGAAATGAGACCTGAGGCTGCGCATGAGTAATTCACATAATGATTATTTATGAATGTTACACATTTATCTTTACATAATTATCTAAGCCAAGAGAAATTTATTAATATATATTTTTATACAATATGCCATCATTGCCTCCTTATAATGTTTCGTCTGTCTTTCTGTAAATGAGTTGACAATAAAGGAGGATCCTACACAACGCAACGTCTTTTTATAGAATGTAAGGTCGCACTTAAACCAAATTGGGTCCATTTGCCTACATTTGGAGTTGCTCCCCCTCCGC